>CM035843.1:407385888-408834229 GCA_020510985.1 Pholidichthys leucotaenia
ACTGCTTTATGGTTCATAATTCTGTTGACAGACTTATACCAAACCAGAAGTGATTTCTCAAACTGCTGGATTGTTCTTAAACAGCTTTTCCAATCTTTTAGTATTTAATTTGTCACTTGGTGGTAACCTTCACACATAAAACAAAAGAGACACATCTGCCAAAATTCCAAAGATTTATTGTCAAAATTCCCAGTGCAATACTACATGAATACAACTATAGTTCACTGTTGATGCAGATAATATATATTTCTACAGTATCTACATGTATCTAGTAAATCAAGTATTTTCCATGTAACCTTGTGACTGCATTATTTTAATTGCTTTTAATCCTAGATCAAGTTTGTTTTGGCCTAAAATGCACCACAACTGTCAAATATATCTTACTATATCTAACTCAGTACTGTTTACCTTTTGAATATATATTATGTGGCTAATACAACCCCATAACTACAACCTGGCGATCAAGTTTTGTCAGCTGAACAGTTTTTGCCATGACACCACCACAGACTGGAGGGCTGCTGGAGCAGGTACATGACATGATGTCTCAACAGTCTGTCCATGATTTTCACTCAGATCAGAGACATTTGTTGCACAGGAAGCTAAACGTTTCTTCAGACATTCTTAAGTTCTATAACTACTGATCGTTTGTGAAGCTGAGGTGACATAAGTGAGAGGCTGTGTTGAATACCCAGATCGATGGTTTGAAGGAGTAATTTTCCCCCAAGAGAGCCATCTGAAACACACACACACACACACACACACACACACACACACACACACAAACACAGCATATATATTATAGTACCTAATAGCGCTAACTTGCAGACATTACATCATACGCCAGTATGATGTACTTAAAGCAGACTAGCATTTGCAATCATTAGCTTACTGTCATATGTGATCTAGCTCGTATTCTCACGTCTACCACTTTATGGCTTCCTAAAGGCTCCAGTACTTTTCCAAAGTGTTTCGTCTCACTGCCTGTCCCCTTCTCTGGTGGTCCTTTTTAGCCTTTACAGTGACAAAAAGTCAGAGACCGAGGAGTCGCCTTGTACAGCCGCAATGTTATGTTTTGCTTGGGTCATGTGTTTTATGTCACAGGAGTGTGGTGCCACCTTGCTGTAAAAAAAAAAAATCCCACCCACCCCAGGCATACCCAGCTGCAATGGAAACAAAAGCAAACTGAATAGAATAAAGCAGGGCTGAGTGGGTACTAGTGGAAAAGGGCCAAAAGAGTCAGGACTCTGTCAATCCTAGCATTTGCTACAGATACACAAATAAAAAGCACATGAAAAAACAAGTAGCCGATTGAAGCTGAGAACACACAGACTATAAAGTCTAAACACTGTTTTAATATTCTCTGGAAAAATAAAGAATTGTGGTGCACATATGTGGGTTTCATATGCTTCACATGTATATTACTGTATGCTTATTGTGTGCTTCACGTCTCAGAGGAACAAAAGGACTGAACTTCCTAGTAGTAACAGGAGGATGTGAAATGTAATCTTTGTTATGCAAAGAGATGGCCTTGAGGGATTTCCTGACCACCAGTGACTTTAGGTGGATGGGGGAAGATGTGTTGTGTCTTGGGATTAAAAGACAATGTGACTGTGTGCTTTGATGTTCCGGGGTATAAAAGGGGCAGATGTGGGAGAATTCTCCCTTTTTTGCTGTTTGAATATGTTGGAGAATGGAATAAACCTGACTTGTGAAATAAACTCAGCTTCGTCATTTCCACCTTCTCCACATTGGTGACCCTAAGACGTATTATGAACTGCAGTAATTCTCCCGAGCCAGACTCGTCAGGAGCAGGCCAAATGAATGCAGCCACGGCTCAGCTACCAGACTTCTGGCAGAACAGTCCACGCTCCTGGTTTAGCGCGGTCGAGGCGCAGTTCCACCTCCGGAGGATTTCGGTAAATGCCACAAAGTTCTACCATGTGGTTGCAAAGCTGGACAACCACACACCCCAGCGAGTGGAGAGCCTGATCAACCACCCACCAGACAGCGACAAGTACAGCACGTTGAAGGCTGCACTCAACCGTTACTTCACCCCCTCGGTGGAGGAGCGAGCAGAGAGGCTCCTGGCACTGACTGAATTTGAGGGCGACAGACCTGCAGACCTGATGGGGAAGATGTTGAGTTTGAGAGACTCCGAATATGATAACTTCATCTTCACCCACCTTTTCCTCAGGACCCTACCGTCAGCGGTGAGAGTGATCCTGGCCAGTTCACCGCTGCTGGCCCGACGAGACTACCACGAGCTGGGCCAGGAGGCGCAACGGCTCATCAACGCCAGTAAACGGCGCGCGGCTACGGCTGCAGCAGCGGAGCTAGGCGCAACGTCCGGAGATGGCAGGGCGCAAGAGGCTGCAGCACCAGATTCGCCGACAACGGCGGCAGCGGGGGGCCAGGAAACATGGAGCAGACGACGTCCTTTGCTTCTGTCATCGCCGCTTCGCAGAGAGGGCACGCAAGTGCATTCCACCGTGCCATTTCAAGTGCTAGGGAAACGCCAAGACCGGGAGTCGGTAGCAGTTGCGGTCCTCGGAGAGGAGAACAAGCTGCTCTACTTGAGGGATGCGCGCTCGGGGAGGCATTTCCTCGTGGACACAGGCTCCCAGCTGAGTTTCATCACACCTTCCTACACCAACCGGCTGGCGCCTTACAGTGGTCCCGGGGTGTCAGCGGCAAACGGCTCGGTGATTAAGACCTTTGGTGAGAGGACTCTGTTTCTGTCTTTACACGGCCGTGCATTCGAGTGGACTTTCGTCATAGCTGCAGTCAATTTCAACATGTTAGGGGCTGATTTTTTGTGCACTGTCATGACTCGCCGCTCATCAGCGGCGCCAGCTGCGCGCACACCTGCTCCTCATCAGCGGCGAGGTATTTAATCCACTCTGCCCTGGGCTTCGGCCTGAAGCCGTCTCTCAACTTCGGCATCATTTGCTACTACGGTACTCAAGCCTTCTAGCAAGATTATCTGGGTAAGCTCCCCTTACCTCTTTCCTCCAGCCTTTTCCCCTGTGCACAGGTGGACTTCCCCGGCAGCGGACTTCCTCATCTCGCCGCTGTCTCTACGCTGCTGCTACAGGTACTGCAGGCCGCTGTCTCCCGGGCTCCGCCCTTGTCAACGCCAGCCACCTGTCGTAATCAAGTAAGCCAGCACGACCATTATTATCCTCTGTATTGGTGTGGTGCCCGTTACCCTTCTTCCTCTGCTTCCTCCCATAGGGTTGTCCGGCTGTACGGCCTCCTGCCCCCGTGCCTGACGCAGACGCCACCACCAATACATTCTTATTCCACAAACATGCAGCCACACATCCCTGTTTGTCAATAAAGCTGTTAAATCTACCCTGAGCCTGCGTGTGTGTCTCCTGAGCCGTGCATTATATCAGTACGGCTTCAGCAGAGCGGCTCGGCAGACAGCGGGCTCGCACGCCGTCTTTCCACCCTCGAGGCTCGGGTGGATTTAATAGCCCACCAACAACAGGTGATATTAAACCAATTGACTATCATTACTAACCGATTAGACCGCTTGGACCCCCAGCAGCCGTTCCCCTCAGTTCATCTGGGTGGCGCAGCTCCCGCTGCTCCGGCGGCTGTCCAGCTTGCTCCGGGTGCGCCGGCACGGCTCACACCAATCCCCACTCCTGCTCGCTTTAGCGGTAAGCTTGGTGGAGCTTGGGGTTTTATTATGCAGTGTGAGTCCGTGTTCCTTCGCGTTCCCGGAGACTTCCCCTCAGACCACAGCCGGATTGGCTATATTGGTAATCTCCTGGAGGGTCGTGCACTTACTTGGGCTTACGGCATCATGGCGAAGCCCAGCTATGCCACCCTCACCTATGGCCAATTCGTGTGACAATTTCTGGAAGTGTTTGATCATTCGCGTTTGGACAGTGTCCAGGTCGACCGCCTTCTCGGCCTCCAACAGGGGAGCCGATCGTCGGCCGAATACGCGATCGACTTCCGGGTTACCGCGGAGGAAGTTGGCTGGGAAGAGCGTGTGCTCTGCGGCATCTTCCTCCGCAGCCTAAACTCTGGTCTGAGAGATGAGCTGGCCGGCCGGGATATCCCGGAGACTCTAGCGGAGCTGATTTCCCTTGCCATCAGCTTGGATAACAGGCTGCGTGAGCGCATCTCAGAGCGGAAGCAGCCTTCTTGCTTGCGGGGCGCCTCTGCGCGCTTGTCCCAAGCTCGCCACCTGGCGTTGCCGCCGCCGGAGGTCTCCGAGGAGTCCGAGCCGATGGTGACGGGCCGGACAAAGCTCCCCCTGGCGGAGAAACAACGCCGCCGTGATCTGGGCCTTTGCATGTATTGCGGGGGTAGCCAGCACACGGTGGAGCATTGTCCGGAGAAGCCAAACGAGGAGGTCTGTGAGTCACTGTAGGGGGCCTCGCGGACGCTAATCGGTTAAATCCCCTCACACATTTGACGCTGCCCATCCGCTTCTGTCACAACCTCACAGGGCACCTCACACATGCACTGGTGGATTCAGGTGCGGAGGGTAGCCTTATTTCACAGAGCCTGGCAACCCGATTGGGCATCCGTTGGAAAGAGGAAAGAGGTGGCCCAGCTTGTGTCCTGGTGTAGCCACAACAACCTGCAGCTGAACGCTCTGAAGAAAGCGGAGATGATTGTGGACTTCAGGAAAGTCACAACCCCCCTGCCCCCCCTCACCATCACAGGCTCTCCCATCACCATTGCAGATTCCTTCAGCTTCTTGGGCACCACCATCACCCGGGACCTCAAATGGGAGCCAACCATCAGCTCCCTCATCAAAAAGGCCCAGCAGAGGATGTTCTTTCTGCGGCAGCTGATGAAGCTCAAGCTACCCACCAAGATGTTAGTGCAGTTCTACACGGCCATCATCGAGTCCATCCTCACCTCCTCCATAACCGTGTGGTACGGAGGAGCCACTGCCAGGGACAGACTAAGGCTGCAGCGTGTCGTGCGCACTGCTGAGAAGGTGATCGGCTGCAAGCTCCCATCTCTCCAGGACCTGTACATCTCCAGGACCCGGAGGCGTGCAGGCCGGATCATAGCCGATCCTTCACACCCTGATCACGTACTGTTTGCCCCCCTCCCCTCAGGTAGAAGACTTCGGTCCATTCAGACTAAAACCTCCCGGCACATGAACAGCTTTTTTCCCTCTGCCATCAGACTGCTGAACATTAAGTGACTTATTGACTCTTGTGCACTATATACAGCAGCTCATGTCGTTCATCACTGTTTTTCTGTTGCATTATCGACTGCACTGTGGTACCCCATATTATCTGCTACTTGCTAATTTATTTAAATCTGCCTTGACTAGTATTACTCATTATTATTATTATTATTATTATTATTATTATTATTATTATTATTATTATTATTATTATTATTATTATTATTATTACTTATTATTCTACACTTATTGCATGTTTTTAGTCTTTTAGTTTTTTAGTTTATCTCTTTATCTCTTCATGTTTTTAATGTTGCAGCATGGCACCAAGACAAATTCCTAGTTTGTGTACTACATGAACAATGGCAATAAATCTGATTCTGATTCTGATTCTGATTCCTCTCGCCCTGGTTAATCTCTCCCGAGTCTCACTGGGAAAGGTGACCCACCGGACATCTCCCATTCCGGTGATCATCTCAGGAAACCACCGGGAGGATATCTCCTTCCACGTCCTGCTCACCTCGGTCACTCCTGTCATTTTCGGATACCCCTGGCTCCGCCTCCACAACCCCGCCTTGGACTGGAAGACCGGAAAAGTGTCAGCTCGGAGCACCTTCTGTATGGGCACCTGTCTCCAATCCACTGCCTGCGCCCCGTCCTCGCCTCCTACAGCCAAGGACACCGCACCTCCGGATCTCACCCTTGTGCCCTCAGAGTTCCACGACCTGGGTGCAGTCTTCAGCAAGTCCAAGGCGATGTCTCTGCCTCCTCACCAGCCCTACGACTGTGCCATCAACATCCGTCAGGGGGCGCCCCTACCCTCAGGACGCCTCTATAGCCTGTCAGCGCCAGAGAAGGAGGCCATGAACACCTACTTGAAGGAGTCGCTCAGCGCTGGGATTATCCGACCATCTTCCTCACCAGTAGGCGCAGGGTTCTTCTTCGTGGTAAAGAAGGACGGCTCCCTTCGTCCTTGCATTGATTATCGAGCTCTCAATGACATCACGGAGAAGGACCGGTACACCCTGCCCCTCATGGATAACGCCTTCCACTCCCTCCAGGGGGCGACCTGGTTTACCAAGCTGGATCTCCGCAGCGCTTACCACCTCATCCGGATCCGGGAGGGAGATGAGTGGAAGACAGCCTTCCACACCCCTAACGGTCATTTTGAATATCTAGTGATGCCGTTTGGGTTGACCAACGCTCCAGCCATCTTCCAGCGCCTCATTAATGACGTCCTCCGGGATTTCATCGGCCTGTTTGTGTTCGTCTACCTGGACAACATCCTCATCTTCTCCAGGTCCAGGGATGAGCACCGGGTCCACGTGAGGCGGGTCCTGCAGAGGCTGTTGAAGAATCGCCTATATGTCAAGGCGGAGAAGTGTGAATTCTACGCCAAGACAACTTCCTTCCTGGGGTTCGTCATCTCCCATGACCAGGTGCTCCCGGACCCAGCGAAGATTAAAGCGGTGGTGGATTGGCCCACACCTACCTCTAGGAAACAGGTTCAGCAGTTCGTCGGGTTCGCCAATTTCTATCGCCGCTTTGTTCCAAACTTTGGAGCCATCATCGGACCTCTGACCCGCCTAAGACCCCGTTCCGGTGGACTGAAGAGGCCGCAATGGCCTTCCAGGCGCTGAAGACGGAGTTTTCCTCCTCCCGGGTCCTCAGCCAGGTCGATCCCGCGCTGCAGTGCATAGTGGAGGTGGACGCTTCGGACACGGGGGTGGGGGCAGTGTGAACGGACCAATCAGGAGCTGGAGGCTGCGCTCCGCTGTGTTACCACATCCAAGCCCATGTCCTGGAGCTCTCACCTCGCCTGGGTGGAGTACGCCCACAACACCTCTCGCTCGTCTGCCATCGGGATGTATCCCTTCAAGGCATCCCTGGGTTATGATCCACCTCTATTCCCCGCGCAGGAGGGCGAATTGGCTGTCCCCTCTGTCCAGGTGCACTTTAGGTGGTGCCGCTCCCTTTGGACTACGGCGCGCAATGCGCTTTTACGCACGGCGGAGCGCAATAAATCCACTGCGGACCGGCACAGGAGACCTGCCCCTGCCTACCAGGTGGGACAACAAGTCTGTGTATCCACACAGGACGTCAACCTAAAGGGTGAGAGGAGGAAGCTGGCCCAATGATTCATCGGCCCATTTCCCATAACTAGGATTATCTACCCGGTGGCTGTGCGTGTGGCTATTCCCTCCTCCCTCCGCATCGATCCCACCTTCCACGTCTCCAAAGTCAAACCGGTGGTCTCTGACCCCCTCTGCCCTCCACCTGCAGCGCACCCCGCTCCCCGGATGATTGGTGGCCATCCGGCCTGGACTGTCTCTGAGATCTTGGACGCCTGGCGCCGGGGTCGCGGGTTGCAGTATTTGGTGGACTGGGAGGGCTATGGACCCGAGTGGAGACAATGGGTGCCTTCCTCGCTGGTGTTGGACCGGTCCCTCATCACTGAGTTCCATCGAGCGCACCCGGAGAAACCATCGCTAGGAGGCGCTGCTAGAGGGGGGAGTACTGTCATGACTCGCCGCTCATCAGCGGTGCCAGCTGCGCGCACACCTGCTCCTCATCAGCGGCGAGGTATTTAATCCACTCTGCCCTGGGCTTCGGCCTGAAGCCGTCTCTCAACTTCAGCATTGTTTGCTACTACGGTACTCAAGCCTTCCAGCAAGATTATCTGGGTAAGCTCCCCTTACCTCTTTCCTCCAGCCTTTTCCCCTGTGCACAGGTGGACTTCCCCGGCGGCGGACTTCCTCATCTCGCCGCTGTCTCTACGCTGCTGCTACAGGCACTGCAGGCCGCTGTCTCTCGGGCTCCGCCCTTGTCAACGCCAGCCACCTGTCATAATCAAGTAAGCAAGCAAGACCATTATTATCCTCTGTATTGTTGTGGTGCCTGTTACCCTTCTTCCTCTGCTTCCTCCCATAGGGTTGTCCGGCTGTACGGCCTCCTGCCCCCATGCCTGACGCAGACGCCACCACCAATACATTCTTATTCCACAGACACGCAGCCACACATCCCTGTTTGTCAATAAAGCTGTTAAATCTACCCTGAGCCTGTGTGTGTGTCTCCTGAGCCGTGCATTATGTCATGCACACTTGGCTTGTTGGTTGATCTTGCTAACAGGCGCCTGGTTAATGCACTCTCCTTTTATTCTATTCCCTGTACAGCTCGAGTGGCCCCGCCAACAGCACAGACCAACGTCACAGCTGCAGGTGGTAAGTTCCACACACTCCTCACTCAGTTTCCAGCACTCACGGTTCCAACGTTTTCGGCGACCATGGCTAAACACGGGGTGGAACATTTTATTACTACCACCGGACCGCCCGTTTTTGCAAAAGCTCGGCACTTGGATTCAGTTAAGTTGACCATAGCGCACGAGGAGTTCGCCAACCTGGAAAAGTTGGGCATCATCAGATGTTCGAAAAGCCCATGGGCTTCATCGCTTCACATGGTCCCGAAAACTAATGGCTCGTGGCGGCCTTGTGGAGATTTCCGCAGGCTGAACAATGCTACAGCACACGACCGCTACCCAATCCCGCATAGCCAAGATTTTTCAGTTCATTTGGCGGGGGCGCGCGTTTTTTCTAAGATAGACTTGGTACGCGGTTACCACCAGGTCCCAGTGCACGCTGAGGACATACCCAAAACAGCGGTAATATCTCCGTTCGGGCTATTCGAGTTTTTGTGCATGCCGTTTGGGCTTAAAGGCGCGGCGCAGACTTTCCAACGCATGATGGACGCGGTGTTGCGCGATCTCCCCTTCGTGTTCGTCTACCTGGATGATATTTTGGTAGCCAGCACATCCGAAGACGAACATGAAAACCACCTCACGGCAGTTTTCCGGAGGTTGGCAGAGCACGGGTTAATAATCAACCCAGCGAAGTGTCAGTTCGGGGTGACGCAGAATGATTTTTGGGGGCATCGCGTCTCTCCAGAAGGAGCGGTTCCTCTGCCTGACAAAGTGCGCGCAGTGACAAATTTTCCCCAGCCACAAACGGTCAAAGCGTTACAGGAGTCTTTGGGAATGGTGAATTTTTATAACCGTTTCCTCCCCCGCGCAGCGCAGCTCATGCAACCATTGTACACTGCACTAAAAAAACAAAAACCCACGAATAGAATCGAATGGTCTCCGGAGCGAGAGCGTGCATTCTCTGAAGTCAAAACAGCCCTGGCAAACGTTGCGCTGTTAGCACACCCAGTCCCAGCGGCCCGCATAGCGCTCACTACTGACGCGTCAGATGTGGCCATAGGGGCGGTTGTGGAACAGTATGTAGCCGGAGCCTGGCAACCGCTCGCCTTTTTCAGCAGGACTTTGCGCAGTAGTGAGCGAAAATACAGCGCATTCGACAGGGAGTTGTTAGCTCTCCACTTGGCCATTCGCCAATTCCAGTTCTGGCTGGAGGGACGCCGTTTCACCGCGTTTGTTGACCACAAGCTGCTGACTTTCGCGATGGCCAAGATTTCAGAACCTTGGTCGGGCCGGCAGCAGAGACCGCTGGCCGCAATTTCAGAGTTCACTACCGATATCCAGCATGTGGCAGGTAAACTTAATGTAGTGGCAGACTGCCTCTCACGTGCCGTGGCGGCTCCAGCCCGCGTGGGGGTGGATTTTGCAGCCATTGCCGCGGACCAGGTTGTCACGCCTCGCCGCTCATCTGCGGCGCCAGCTGCACGCACACCTGCACCTCATCAGCGGCGAGGGATTTAAGCCGCCTCGCCCTGGGCTTTGGCCTGAAGCCGGCAGACTTCACTCGCCACGATTGCTGTGAGGAACCTCCACCACTCAGCAAACATTTCGGTAAGAAGCCCTTACCTCATTCCTCTCCCAGTCTGCTCCCCTGTGCACAGGTGGATTTCCCGGCAGCGGACCATTCCTCTCCGTCTCCATTTCCTCGCTGCTGCACCGGGCTCTCCAGGTCGCTGTCTACCGGGCATCACCCTTGCTGTGCCAGCCACCTGCTAATTCCAAGTAAGCCTGTCACCATTCTCATATCCGCCAAGTGCTTGCTCACAGGGGATCGCCTGATTGCTGGGGTCTTTCTGCAACTGTGGGGGTCCCCCCTACAGTTGATAGTGCTATGAGATGACTGTTGTTGTGAAATGGCGCTATATAAATAAAGTTGAATTGAATTGAATTGAATCCCCTGTGTTGGTGTGTGTCCGTCACCCTTCTCCGTCTGCTTCTCCCATAGGGTTGTCCGGCTGTACGGCCTCCTGCCTCTGTGCCCGACGCAGACGCCACCACCAATACATTTACATCCCGCAGACACACATTCATATACACTTGTTGCTAAATAAAGCTATTAGATCTGCCCTGAGCCTGCGTGTGTGTCTCCTGAGCCGTGCATTATGTCAGTACGGCTTCAGCAGAGCGGCTCAGCAGACGGCGGGCTCACACGCCGACTTTCCACCCTCGAGGCTCGAGTGGACCTACTAGCCCACCAGCAACAGGTGATTTTAAATCAATTATACAGAATCACTAACCGATTGGACCACTTGGACCCCCAACGGCCGTTCCCCCCGGCTCGTCAGGGCGGCGCAGCTCCTGCTGCTCCTGCGGCCGTCCAGCCTGCTCCGGTCACACCGGTTCGGCTCACACCCATTCCGACCCCCGCCAGCTTTAGCGGTAAGCTCGGCGGAGCGCAGGGGTTTATAATGCAATGTGAGTCCGTGTTCCACCGTGTGCCCGGAGATTTTCCCTCAGACCACAGCCGAATTGGCTACATAGAGAATCTCCTGGAGGGGCGAGCGCTTACTTGGGCTTATGCCGTAATGGCAAGGCCCAGTTATGCCACCCTCACCTATGGCCAATTTGTGAGACAATTCCTGGAAGTCTTTGATCATTCTCGTACCGAGAGCGTTCAGGTCGATTGGCTCCTCAGCCTCCAGCAGGGAAGCCGGTCGGCAGCTGACTACGCGATCGACTTCCGGGTAGCGGCGGAGGAGGTTGGCTGGGATGAACGTTCATTCTGCGGCCTCTTTCTCCGCAGTCTCAATGATGGTCTGAGGGACGAACTGGCTGGGCGGGATATCCCGGAGACTTTAGCGGAGCTAACATCCCTAGCCATCAGCCTGGATAACAGGTTGCGCAAGCGCGCCTCGGAGCGGAAGTCATCTTCTTCTCGCTCTCGTGGCGTCTCGTCGCGCCTGTCCCAGGCTCGCCCGCCACCATCGTGCCCCGAGGAGTCAGAGCCGATGGTGATGGGCTGGACAAAGCTCCCTCCTGCGGAGAGACAACGCCGCCGTGAGTTGGGTCTCTGCATGTATTGCGGAGACAGCGAACACACGGTGGAGCTTTGCCCACAGAAAGCCAAACGGCGGGGTCTGCGAATCACTGTTGGGGGCCTCGCGGACGTCAATCGGTTAAATCCCCTCTCCCAATTGAAGCTGCCCGTCCGATTTTGTCACTACTCCACTGGGCACCTCACTCACGCACTGGTGGATTCGGGCGCGGAGGGCAGCTTTATTTCACAAAGCCTGGCAACCCGATTGGGCATCCATTTCCAACCCCTCAAATCTCCTCTCGCCCTGGTCAACCTCTCCCATGTCTCCCTGGGGAGGGTTACACATCAGACCGCACTGGTGGATTCGGGCGCGGAGGGCAGCTTTATTTCACAAAGCCTGGCAACCCGATTGGGCATCCATTTCCAACCCCTCAAATCTCCTCTCGCCCTGGTCAACCTCTCCCATGTCTCCCTGGGGAGGGTTACACATCAGACTTTCCCTGTCCCTGTGATCATCTCTGGGAACCACCGGGAGGAGATCACCTTCTACGTCCTCCCCAACTCTGTGTCGCCCGTCATCTTGGGGTACCCCTGGCTTCGCCTCCATAACCCCGTCCTGGATTGGAGGTCCGCCAGGGTATCGGCATGGAGTACCTTCTGCATGAGCACCTGCCTGCAATCCGCTGCTTGCTCTCCTTCCTCTTCTCCAACTCCTGTGGACGCTGCGCCCCCGGATCTCTCCCTGGTGCCGTCTGAATTTCACGACCT
This sequence comes from Pholidichthys leucotaenia, assembly GCA_020510985.1. Taxonomy (NCBI): domain Eukaryota; kingdom Metazoa; phylum Chordata; class Actinopteri; order Cichliformes; family Pholidichthyidae; genus Pholidichthys; species Pholidichthys leucotaenia. Next base: position 407,398,051 of record CM035843.1, read on the forward strand.
GGGTATGGTGTTCAGCAAGTCCAAAGCGATGTCTCTTCATCCACACAGGCCCTACGACTGTGCGATAAACATCCGCCAGGGGGCGCCCTTACCCTCTGGGCGACTCTACAGCCTGTCGGCGCCGGAGAAAGAGACCATGAATTCCTACCTTAAGGAATCGCTGAGTGCTGGAATCATCCGTCCCTCGTCATCTCCATTAGGCGCAGGATTCTTCTTCGTGGGCAAGAAGGACGGTTCCCTCCGTCCTTGTATCAACTACCGCGCCCTGAATGATATCACGGAGAAGGATCGCTACACCCTGCCACTTATGGACACCGCCTTCCACTCCCTCCAGGAGGCTACTTGGTTCACCAAGCTAGATCTACGCAGCGCATACCACCTCGTCCGGATCCGGGAGGGAGATGAGTGGAAGACAGCCTTCCGTACCCCGAACGGCCACTTTGAGTACCTGGTGATGCCGTTCGGTTTGACCAACGCTCCAGCCGTCTTTCAGCGCCTCATAAATGACGTCCTCCGGGATTTCCTCGGCCTATTTGTGTTCGTCTACCTGGATGACATCCTCATCAGAACCACGGCGGACCGGCACAGAAGACCTGCCCCAGCGTACCAGGTGGGCCAGCGTGTCTATGTGTCTACCCAGGACGTCATTTTAAAGGGTGAGAGGAGGAAGCTGGCACAGCGTTTTATGGGCCCATACCCCATCACCAGGATTATCAACCCGGTGGCTGTGCGTGTAGCTATTCCCCCCTCCCTCCGCATCCATCCCACCTTCCACGTATCCAAGGTGAAGCTGGCAATCTCCGACCCCCTTTGCCCTCCTCCTGCTGCGCAGCCCGCGCCCCGGATGATTGATGGTCATCCAGCCTGGCCCGTCTCTTCTATCCTGGACTCCCGGCGCCGGGGTCGCGGGTTGCAGTACTTGGTGGACTGGGAGGGATATGGGCCTGAACATCGGCAATGGGTACCCTCGTCATTTGTGTTGGACCCGTCCCTCATTACTGAGTTCCACCGAGCGCACCCGGAGAAACCATCGCCAGGAGGCGCTGCTAGAGGGGGGAGTACTGTCACGCCTCGCCGCCCATCTGCGGCGCCAGCTGCACGCACACCTGCACCTCATCAGCGGCAAGTTATTTAAGCCGCCTCGCCCTGGGCTTTGGCCTGAAGCCGTCAGTCTTCACTCGCTAATCTAGCTGGAAGGAATCTCAACCGCTCAGCTAATCATTCAAGTAAGAATCTCTTACCTCATTCTTCTCCCAGTCTGCTCCCCTGTGCACAGGTGGATTTCCCGGTGGCGGACCACTCCTCTCTGCCACCATTCCCTCGCTGCTGCACTGGGCGCTCCAGGTCGCTGTCTTCCGGGCCTCACCCTTGCTCTGCCAGCCACCTGTCATTCCCAAGTAAGCCAGTCACCATTTTCATATCTCCTGTGTTGGTGTGGTGCCCGTTACCTTTCTCCCTTTGCTTTTCCCATAGGGTTGTCCGGCTGTACGGCCTCCTGCCTCCGTGCCCGACGCAGACGCCACCACCAACACATTCACATCCCGCAGACACACATTCATACACACTTGTTGTTAATAAAGCTATTAGATCTACCCTGAGCCTGCGTGTGTGTCTCCTGAGCCGTGCATTATGTCAGGAGACATGGAGCCCCTCATTGCCACACCGATCCACAGCTCAATAAAATTTCCTTAAACTTTGGGACATGCTGGATTTAACCAGTGAACTTTAAAGTACATTATTACAAACTCAATTCTAAATCTTCCCTTCTTTTCAGGACTATGAAAAGCAAATGGACTCTGATGTTTTTAATGTGGAAAATCAATAATATGTGTGCATTAATCTGTGATTTTATATATATGCATGTTAAAAATGTTTAAATTAATGTTTATTCCTGCATATTGATTTAGAAGCACTGCTTATAAGTTACACTAATCACTAAGGTTAGTTTAGTTACACATAAGTGTGTAGAGGAATATTCAAGTGTATTGAAATTGTGTGCCCATGTGGACCGGTATCAAATGTCACCCAGCATTCACTGAGTTCCAGCTTCGCAATCCCATTGGCCCCTTGCAGACAAAGCCTGTCATTGGACTAAAGTTTATCGAGCCCGCCGACGAAGAAGGCTTATTGGCTGAGGTTGCTGTCGACCCGGAAGCCCGCGAAAAGCTTGTCTGAGGTTATAAAAAGGAACGATGCACACACTCCTCTCTCTTATCTCTTTCCTCTTTTACTTTTCTTTCTCTGGGACATGTCTTCGTCCATTGTCCACACACAGCAAGAAAGAACTTTGGGAAGAAACATGGACGGTCCGAACAAAGACTTCTCCCACGTGTTGCTTTTCCGAGTACAGAGCAGATAACTCGTAATTTGTTTATGTAACTTTGTATTTTAATGTTTTTTTTCTTTTTCTCTTAAATGCCTAAGAATTCCTATTTCTATTGAGATAGAACCGCCCCCACTCCCATGTCCGAAGCATCCACTTCCACGATGCATTGCAGCGATGGGTCGACTTGGCTAAGGACCCGGGAGGAGGAGAACTCCGCCTTCAGCGCCTGAAAAGCAGCCGCGGCCTCTTCGGTCCACCGGAACGGGACCTGAGGGGACCTGAGGGGACGTGAGGCGGGTGAGAGGGTCGACGACAGTGCCAAAATTCGGGACGAAGCGGCGGTAGAAGTTTGCAAACCCAATGAATTTTTGCACCTGTTTTCTCGATGTAGGTGTGGGCCATTCCACCACCGCCTTCACCTTCACTGGGTCCGGAAGCACCTGGTCGTGGGAGATGACGAACCCGAGGAAGGACGTGGTCTTAGCGTAGAATTCACATTTTTCTGCCTTCACATACAACCGGTTCTCCAGCAGCCTTTGGAGGACCCGCCTCACATGGACCCTGTGCTCGTCCCTGGATTTGGAGAAGATGAGGATGTCATCCAGGTAGACGAACACAAATAGGCCGATGAAATCCCGGAGGACGTCATTTATTAGGCGCTGAAAGACGGCTGGAGCGTTGGTCAACCCAAACGGCATCACCAGGTACTCCAAATGGCCGTTCGGGGTACGGAAGTCTTCCACTCATCTCCCTCCCGGATCCGGACGAGGTGGTATGCGCTGCGTAAATCCAGCTTGGTGAACCAAGTTGCCCCCTGGAGGGAGTTGAAGGCGGTGTCCATAAGTGGCAGGGTGTAGCGATCCTTCTCCGTGATATCATTCAGGGCGTGGTAGTCGATACAAGGACGGAGGGAACCGTCCTTCTTGCCCACGAAGAAGAATCCTGCGCCTAATGGTGATGACGAGGGACGGATAATTCCAGCACTCAGCGATTCCTTGAGGTAGGAATTCATGGCCTCCTTCTCCGGCGCCGACAGGCTGTAGAGTCGCCCAGAGGGTAAGGGTGCCCCCTGGCGGATGTTTATCGCACAGTCGTAGGGCCTGTGTGGATGAAGAGACATCGCCTTGGACTTGCTGAAAACCATACCCAGGTCGTGAAATTCTGATGGCACCATGGAGAGATCCGGGGGCGCAGCGTCCATAGGAGTTGGAGAAGAGGACGGAGAGCAGGCAGCGGATTGCAGGCAGGTGCTCATGCAGAAGGAACTCCATGCCGATACCCTGGCGGACTTCCAATCCAGGACGGGGTTATGGAGGCGAAGCCAGGGGTACCCCAGGATGACGGGCGACACAGAGTTGGGGAGGACGTAGAAGGTGATTTCCTCCCAGTGGTTCCCAGAGATGATCACAGGTAGATGGACGGTCTGGTGTGTAACTCTCCCCAGAGAGACATGGGAGAGGTTGACCAGGGCGAGAGGAGATTTGAGGACTTGGCAACGGATGCCCAATCGGGTTGCCAGGCTTTGTGAAATAAAGCTGCCCTCCGCGCCCGAATCCACCAGTGCGTGGGTGAGGTGCCCAGTGGGGTTGTGACAAAATCGGACGGGCAGCTTCAATTGGGAGACGGGATTTAACCGATTGACGTCCGCGAGGCCCCCTACAGTGACTCGCGGACCCCACCTTTTGGCTTTCTGTGGGCAAAGCTCCACCGTGTGTTGGCTGTCTCCGCAATACATGCAGAGACCCAACTCACGGCGGCGTTGTCTCTCCGCAGGAGGGAGCTTTGTCCAGCCCATCACCATCGGCTCCGACTCCTCGGGGCGCGATGGTGGCGGCGACGCCAGGGGGCGAGCTTGGGACAGGCGCGACGAAACACCACGAGAGCGAGAAGAAGACGACTTCCGCTCCAAGGCGCGCTCGCGCAACCTGTTATCCAGGCTGATGGCTAGGGACGTTAGCTCCGCTAAAGTCTCCGGGATGTCCCGCCCAGCCAGTTCATCCCTCAGACTATCATTGAGACTGCGGAGGAAGAGGCCGCAGAATGAACGTTCATCCCAGCCAACCTCTTCCGCCGCTACCCGGAAGTCGATCACGTAGTCAGCTGCCGACCGGCTTCCCTGCTGGAGGCTGTGAAGCCAATCAACCTGAACGCTCTCGGTACGAGAATGATCAAAGACTTCCAGGAATTGTCTCATGAATTGGCCATAGGTGAGGGTGGCGTAACTGGGCCTCGCCATTACGGCATAAGCCCAAGTGAGCGCTCGCCCCTCCAGGAGATTCCCTATGTAGCCAATTCGGCTATGGTCTGAAGGAAAATCTCCGGGCACACGGTGGAACACGGACTCACACTGCATTATAAACCCCCGTGCTCCGCCGAGCTTACCGCAAAAGCGGGCGGGGGTCGGAATGGGTGTGAGCTGAACCGGTGCTACCGGAGCAGACTGGTCGACCGCTGGAGCAGCAGGAGCCGCGCCGCCCTGACGAGCCGGGGGGAACGGCTGTTGGGGGTCCAAGCAGTCCAATCGGTTAGTGATGATGGTTAATTGATTAAGAATCACCTGTTGCTGGTGAGCTATTAGGTCCACTCGAGCCTCGAGGGTGGAAAGTCGGCGTGTGAGCCCGCCGTCAGCCGAGCCGCTCTGCTGAAGCTGTACTGACATAATGCACGGCTCAGGAGACACACACGCAGGCTCAAGGTAGATCTAATAGCTTTATTAACAACAAGTGTGTATGAATGTGTGTCTGCGGGATGTGAATGTGTTGGTGGTGGCGTCTGCGTCGGGCACGGAGGCAGAAGGCCGTACAGCCGGACAACCCTATGGGAAAAGCAAAGGGAGAAAGGTAACGGGCACCACACCAACACAGGAGATATGAAAATGGTGACTGGCTTACTTGGGAATGACAGGTGGCTGGCACAGCAAGGGTGAGGCCCGGAAGACAGCAACCTGGAGCGCCCGGTGCAGCAGCGAGGGAATGGTGGCAGAAAGGAGTGGTCCGCCGCCGGGAAATCCACCTGTGCACAGGGGAGCAGACTGGGAGAAGAATGAGGTAAGAGATTCTTACTTGAATGATTAGCTGAGCGGTTGAGATTCCTTCCAGCTAGATTAGCGAGTGAAGACTGACGGCTTCAGGCTGAAGCCCAGGGCGAGGCGGCTTAAATCCCTCGCCACTGATGAGGTGCAGGTGTGCGTGCAGCTGGCGCCGCAGATGGGCGGCGAGGCGTGACATCTCCATGTTTATGGGGGCAATAAAACCAAAGCCAGACATAGGTGGAATTCTTTAGGCTGGTTTTAACAAAGGAATAGATTTTTGCTGTGGCCTGGGGAAGAAGAGTAGTTTTTGACTGGCTTTCTCCTGGGTGAAACAAAATGTCTTTAAGCAGAAGAATAATTATTGCTGAGCCAAAGTGAGATGATGCTACATAGTGGTCAAATTTGATCACATGTGGTTTATTTTTCAGCCACAGGGATCCAAGCACCGCAACACTGATAGAAAAAGTGTGTGGAACGAAGGGAAGACTATGATGAAAAATTCAAAGATTCAAAGGCTTTCTTATCATGTGAACAGTTTAGAAATGCTACATTTCCTGAGCAATGAAATTCTTACTTTGCTCTCCAAACGAATGCCAAAGTAAACGGTACAGAAACAACAATTCTAATAGGTCATGACACACTAACACAGTAACTCAATCCTAATACTAATGGATGCTAATAACACACACACCAACACACAGTTCGGCAGGAGAGAAATGAAACTGAAAATTCACAGGATGACTAAAGTGATATATTGATATCAGCGATGATGTGAAACTGAACACAAGTCATAAAAGATCACACAAATAAGTGATCTGACAAACAAATAAACCAGCAGTTCTGAAACAGTGGCTAATATTCATCCGTTATCATTATCATTCATAATATTCATTCATTATCATTTACTCTGTAATTAATATTCACACAATCAAATAAATATCAGTTCAGTCCCTTTCATATTTGTCAAAGTCTAACTGTCATGAGTCTGGGCACAGCGTTTCCACAGAGCCCAGACTCTTAACTTTTTTCTGAGTGTTGTATGTCTATTAGAATTATTTTGTTAGTTTCTGTATATGTTTTGGGTGACACATGTGCTTCCGTTTCTCCAGATACTCTCACTAGCTGCTCACAGTCTTTTTCCCAGTCATCTCAGCTGTCAGCAGTTGTGTAATTAGGTCACCTTCCTGCTCAGCAGCCCACAATTGCTGCTCATTTGTCTGTCTATTATTTAAACACTGTCAGCTCATTGTTTCTCTGCAGCAGTCTTGATGTTACTGACCTTATTCCATTGTAAGTTTTTTCTTCTCATCTCCTCCAGAGCAATTCCAGCTCTGGAGTGCCTTCCTAGTAAGTTACCCTTGTTTGCATTTTTGTATTGTCTGCACAGTTTTGGAATTTTTGTTATTAAATGTCACGACTGCAGTTCAGCATTTGGGTCAGTCTTTCTGCCCCGGAGGGGCCATTCATGACACTAACGTGTGATTGCCTACTTATAGGCTACACCTCTGTATACCGCTTTCAAACACAGTCTCAAACATATATCCACTCTTTATGCTTCAAAAGAGAGCTATTAGAATAATAAACAAAGCAGCTTACAGGGAACCAACAAACCCACTTTTTCTTAAACAAAGAACTCTCAAGTTGAAAGATCTGGTTGACTTTAAAACCGCAATAATAATGTTCAAAGTGAAGAATTTATCACTGCTCGCAAATATCCAAAAGTTGTTCCAAACAAGGGAGAAACGATATCACTTCAGAGGAACATGTTTATTTCAAAAACCTTCAGTGAGAACTACCACCAAGCAACACTGTATTTCAGTGCAAGGAGTCAGATTATAGAACGATTTTGAACCTGAATTAAAATCATGTACAACGCTTGGACAATTTAAACAAAAACTAAAAGAAGAAATACTCCAAACATATTTACAAGACGACATGTAAACTCACATAAGGATTGACATATTCAGCCTGTGTTGTGTTGTAGCTTAGTTTTTTTTTTTTTTTTTTCTCTGTGACATTCTGTCTTAGATTTGTTTTTGAATAGTAACCGCTTAACTTAGCCTAGCTTAGTTTTCTTTTTTTTTCTCTGTCACATTTTGTCTTAGCTTTGTTTTAAATTGTAATTGCTCTTGTCTTGTTTTCTCTTTTTTCTCTTTTGAATTCTTGGATGGAATATGGGTGGGCAATATAAGCTGCGGCTTCAGCCATCACCCATTTCGGATAACTCACGTGGAATTGTATAGTAGGAGGAGTCTTTGTCTAATTTGACCTTGTTGTTATATTATACAGTTTCTTTTAACCTGTACTGTACTATCCGAAATAAATTCATTCATTCATTCATTCATTCATTCATTCAGTCTACATTTGGGTGTGTAAATCCTGATTGGGCTACTTGTTTCAGACAGGTATACTTGCTTTCTACGGGCATGCACTAGTTTGGTCAAATTTGACCACTATGAACTTTTCAGCCTGCAAACTTTTCAGCCCCCCCCCCCCCCGTACGTGTGTGTGTGTGTGTGTGTGTGTGTGTGTGTGTGTGTGTGTGTGTGTGTGTGTGTGTGAAGGTGCATGTGAAAGTGAGTGTGGGCATGTGAATGGTTTGTCAAGAAACATATAAACAGGGTAGCAGACTGCAGCAAAACCCACTATGAAACCATTAAAAGCAAGACAGCACCACCAATCCCCAGGGGGTGCAACGGTAGCTTCCACAAAGCACACATTACCTGAAGCCACTAAGCCCCAGGACAACCAGGCATCCATCACAGAAGGGCTGGCTAGCGAAGGCTGGGTCACCAAGCGGCCGGCGTGACCCCCCCCCCCCCCACGCCCAGTGGCGCCAACGCAAGCCCCGGGCCCCACAGGCTGGAAGGTCACTGCCCCCCACCGGGCACCCCCACACACAGCAGACCCGCACCCACCCCAGAGCCCTAGACACACGCCCCGGGACCAATCAGGCACCCATGCCCAGGGGAGGCCAACCCTCACCTCCCCACCAGAGAGAGCCCACGTGACCATTAGGAAGCACCCCTATCAGTCCAGTACCCCTGACCAGCACATACACTCACTTACTCACTCACTCACTCACTCACTTACTCTCACCCACTTTCATACTCATTCAGTCTTAATCATATCATACTCTCACTTAAGGCTACGGTCACACTTCAGGTCTTAATGCTCCATTCTGATTTTTTGCTGAGATCCGATTTTTTTGTGTCGGCGTTATCATAATTTGAATGCAACCCCCATCAGACTCCAGTGTGAATGGTCTACAGCTATGAAGTGACCCGCATACGCAGAAGAAAACGTAACATCAGACACAGCGTTGTGTTTACAGAAGTAAATACGAGCCCCGAACGATTGAGAGGGACAGAACTGCTTCACCTTGATGCAGCGCAGCAAAATAAAATGTTAAAATCATTCAGTAATTATTATGCTGTGGGACACATATGTGGGTTTCATATGCACAAATGTATATCACCTTATGCTTCAGATGTATATCACTGTATGCTTACTGTATGCTTCACGTCTCAGATGAACAAAGGACTGAGCCTCCTCAGAGATAACAGGAGGACGTGAAATGTGGTCTTTGGCATGCAAAGAGATGGCCGTGGGGAATTTCCTGGCTGCCAGTGACTTTGGGTGGAGGTGATAAGATCTGAAAGGGATGCATTGTTACTTGGGATTAAATGCAATGTGTCTGGAGCTTTGAAGCTCCTGGGGTATAAAAAGGGATGAAGGTCTGGGTTTCTTCCTCTTTTTCTGTATTGCTGATGTTGGAGAATGTGAATAAACCTGACTCGTGAGATAAACTCTGCCTCATCCTTTCACATTTCCACACTGGTGACCCTAAGACGATGAGTGAAAGAAATTCCCCCGAACCAGCCGGATCAGGAGCTCCCAGCCAGGCGTATGCCGCTACCGTCCAGCTACCGGACTTTTGGCGAGACAACCCATACTCCTGGTTCTTCTTGGTCGAAGTACAGTTCGCCCTCCGGGGTATAACAGTAGATGAGACAAAATTCTACCATGTAATCGCCAAGCTCGACAACCGCATGGCTCGGCATGTGCAGAGCCTTTCAGTGAAGCCACTGGCCGACGACAAATACAGCGCTTTGAAGGCTGCGCTCATCCAGCGCTTTACTCTCTCAGTCCAGGAGAGAGCGGAGAGACTCCTGGCTCTGAATGACTTGGGAGACGGCACGCCCATTGACCTGATGGAGGACATGCTGACGTTGAGGGGCTCAGACGGCGACGACTTCCTCTTCACCCACATTTTCCTGAGAACCCTACCGTCGGCCACGAGAGCGACCCTGGCCGGTTCACCGTTGTTGGCCCAGCGGGACTTCCACGCGCTGGCCCAGGAGGTGCACCGGATTCTCAACACCAGCAAACAGTGCGCGGCCACTGCAGCAGTGACGGAGTGCGGCGCGACGGCCGGAGACGGCGAGGGGCCAGAGACGGCGGTAGCAGACCCACCGATGACAGCGGCGGCAGGGGCCAAGGATCGCGGAGGAGACACCCTCTGTTTCTACCATCGCCGCTTTGCAGAGAAGGCATGCAAATGTATACCACCGTGCCATTTCAAGCACTCGGGAAATTCCAAGACCGGGGGTTGGTAGCAGCTGCGGCCCTCAGGGAGGAGAACAAGCTCCTCTACTTGAAGGATGCGCGCTCGGGGAGGCATTTCCTTGTGGACACAGGTTCCCAGTTGAGTTTCATCACACCTTCCTCAGCTGACCGGCTGGCACCTTCCAGTGGTCCCGGGGTGTCAGCAGCGAACGGCTCGGTGATTAAGACCTTGGGTGAGAGGACTCTGTTTCTGTCCCTACACGGCCGTACATTTGAGTGGACTTTTGTCATAGCTGCAGTGAATTTCAATATGTGAGGGGCTGATTTTCTGTGCTCACATGGTTTGTTGGTTGATCTTGCTAACAGGCGCCTGGTTAATGCACTCTCCTTTTATTTTATTCCCTGTACAGCTCGAGTGGCCCGCCAACAGCACAAGCCAACGTCACAGCTGCAGGTGGTAAGTTCCACACACTGCTCATTCAGTTACCAGCACTTACGGTCCCAACATTTTCGGCGGCCGTGGCTAAACACGGGGTGGAACATTTTATTACTACCACCGGACTGCCCGTTTTTGCAAAAGCCCGGTGCTTGGATTCAGCTAAACTGACCATAGCGTGCGAGGAGTTCGCCAACCTGGAAAAGTTGGGCATCATCAGGCGTTCAAAAAGCCCATGGGCTTCACCGCTTCACATGGTCCCGAAAGCTGATGGCTCATGGCGACCTTGCGGAGATTTCCGCAGGTTGAACAATGTTACAGTGCACGACCGCTACCCAATCCCGCATATCCAAGATTTTTCAGTTCATTTAGCGGAGGCGCGCATTTTTTCTAAGATAGACTTGGTACGCGGTTACCACCAGGTCCCAGTACACGCTGAGGACATACCCAAAACAGCGGTAATAACTCCGTTCGGTCTATTCGAGTTTTTGCGCATGCCGTTTGGGCTTAAAGGCGCGACGCAGACGTTCCAACGCATGATGGACATGGTGTTGCACAATCTCCCCTTCGTGTTCGTCTACCTGGATGATATTTTGGTAGCCAGCGCGTCCGAAGGCGAACACGAAAACCACCTTACGGCAGTTTTCCGAAGGTTGGGAGAGCACAAGTTAATAATCAACCCAGCGAAGTGTCAGTTCGGGGTGACGCAGATTGATTTTTGGGGGCATCGCGTCTCTCCAGAAGGAGTGGTTCCTCTGCCTGACAAAGTGCGCGCGGTAACAAATTTTCCCCAGCCACAAACGGTCAAAGTGTTACAGGAGTTTTTGGGAATGGTGAATTTTTATAACCGTTTCCTCCCCCGCGCAGCGCAGCTCATGTAACCATTATATACCGCACTAAAAAAACAAAAACCCACAAATAAAATCGAATGGTCTCCGGAGCGAGAGCGAGCATTCTCGGAAGTCAAAACAGCCCTGGCAAACGCTGCATTGTTAGCACATCCAGACCCAATGACCCGCATAGCGCTCACTACTGACGCGTCAGATGTGGCCATAGGGGTGGTCGTGGAGCAGCATGTAGCCGGGGCTTGGCAACCGCTCGCCTTTTTCAGCAGGACCTTGCGCAGTAGTGAACGAAAATACAGCGCATTCGACAGGGAGTTGTTAGCTCTCCACTTGGCCATTTGCCACTTCCAGTTCTGGCTGGAGGGACGCCGTTTCACTGCGTTCGTTGATCACAAGCCGCTGACTTTCGCGATGGCCAAGGTTTCAGAACCGTGGTCAGGCCGGCAGCAGAGACAGCTTGCCGCGATCTCAGAGTTTACTACCGATATCCAGCATGTGGCGGGTAAACTTAATGTAGTGGCAGACTGCCTCTCGCGCGCCGTGGCGGCTCCAGTCTGTGTGGGGGTAGATTATGCAGCCATGGCCGCGGATCAGGTTAGCGACACGGACGTGCGCGCGCTCCAGTCTGGACCAACAGGGTTAAGGCTGGAGAACAGGGTGCTGCAAGACGGTATGCCCCCCCTAATCTGCGACATCTCCACTGGACGACCGCGTCCGGTGGTACCCGCCGCGTGGCGCCGCCGCGTTTTTGACTCGATTCGTTCTCTGGTGCACCCGGGAGTGCGCGCGTCGGTCAAAATAGTGGGAGAGAAATTTGTATGGCCGAGCATGCGCAAACAAGTTAGGGAGTGGGCAGCAGCCTGCATGGCCTGTCAACGAGCCAAGGTACACAGACATACGAGAGCTCCCTTGGAGCCGTTTCACATCCCGGCTAAGAGGTTCGATCATGTTCACGTGGACCTCGTAGGCCCCTTTCCGCCGTCACAGGGGTGCACACACCTTCTGACAATGGTAGACCGCACCACGCGCTGGCCGTAAGTGGTCCCACTGGCGTCAACCACAGCCGAGGAGGTGGCGCGCGCATTTTTAACAGCATGGGTAGCGCATTTTGGAGTCCCATCAGACGTTACGTCTGACAGAGGCCCTCAATTTGTTTCAGAACTTTGGTCAGCAATGGCCCGCAGCCTGGGGGTAACGATCCACCGCACAACCGCGTACAATCCGCAGGCTAACGGGTTATGCGAGCGTTTTCACAGGTCATTGAAAGCGGCTCTCAGAGCGTCGCTTACGGATGCAAATTGGGTGGACAGGCTACCATGGGTTTTATTGGGGTTGCGTTCTGCACCTAAAGAGGATTTAGAAGCCTCCCCGGCAGAACTAGTTTTTGCGCAGCCACTTCAGCTGCCCGGGGAGTTTCTCCCAGATAATCCTGTGCCAGAATGTTCCCCGGATCAGCGGTTGCAGCGTGACACGGAATCGGGCGCGCTGCCTGGCCCCGTTCACCACAGTTTTCCGCGCGTTTTTATACCTAAGGCTTTAAAAAACGCAGTTTGTTTTTGTCAGACACGACGCCCATCGCCCGCTGCTGCGACCACCTTATGATGGGCCATTTAGAGTGCTGGAAACAGGGGATAAGCATTTTTTGCTAGATTTGGGGGGCAGGAAGGAGAAGATTGGCATTAACAGGCTCAAACCCGCCTTTGTGGTGGCGGATGACGATGTGCTGTTGGCCACGGCTCCTCGGCGCGGCAGACCCCCTAGAGAACACCCCCCAGAACACCCACAGGGATTGACTAACAATTCTCACCCTCAGACAGCAGCCCCCCAGCAGGATGGCGCCACGGAAGTGTTGAAGCCGGCTTACAGCAGATACGGGAGGAGACTGAGGCCCAAGAAACACGTGGGCTGATGTGTAATGATTTTATCATGACAGGCTGACTGTTATTCCGTTGTTACATCTTAGACGTTTTGGGGGGGGGGGGTCATGTGGGACACATATGTGGGTTTCATATGCACAAATGTATATCACCTTATGCTTCAGATGTACAGTATATCACTGTATGCTTACTGTATGCTTCACGTCTCAGATGAACAAAGGACTGAGCCTCCTCGGAGGTAACAGGAGGATGTGAAATGTGGTCTTTGGCATGCAAAGATATGGCCATGGGGGATTTCCTGGCTGCCAGTGACTTTGGGTGGAGGTGATAAGATCTGAAAGGGATGCATTGTTACTTGGGATTAAATGCAATGTGTCTGGAGCTTTGAAGCTCCTGGGGTATAAAAAGGGATGAAGGTCTAGGTTTCTTCCTCTTTTTCTGTATTGCTGATGTTGGAGAATGTGAAAAAACCTGACTCGTGAGATAAACTCTGCCTCGTCCTTTCACATTTCCACAATGCACAAAATAAATGAGACCAGCTTCATTCCTCTACACAGCAGATGATCATTGTGATCAGCTCTGCTTGAAGAGAACTGATCGATTAAACAGCTGTCTTGAAAATGAGACTCCGTGTCTCAGTGGGATTACCTGTATAAATAAAGTTAATAATAAATAATCCTAGTGCAGGGGTCACCAACGCAGTGCCCGCGGGCACCATGTCACCCGCAGGGACCACATGTGTCGCCCGCAGGCCTGTTCTAAAAATAGCACAACTCACAAGTGAGCTGCAGATGTAATTTTTTCTGCCGCTATTTTTTATTTTATATTTTTTATATTTTTTAAAATCACATTTGCATTTATATAGATTTTAAAATGACAATGTCTTAAAAATAAAAAAAATGAAAATATGTTTATTATACGTAAAGTTAAGGTGAACTCTGACCTAGTTCAAAGGTCAGTATTGTGCGCATGACAAAACCTTCGCGCTTGTGAAGCGTAAGCTTAGCGAGCGGGCAGTTAAGATGGTGGGCGCAGTGCGGTTTCCAAGCCCAAAAACATGGCAAAAAAAAGACAGAAAATTTATCATTTTCAAAGTGAGCGGGAGGAAGAGTTCTTTTTTACTACCGTGAAAGGAAGCTGCGTGTATTTCATTTGCGGGGTGATGGCGAAGCGCCACTTCACTACCCACTCTTTTTTTTTTTTTTTTTTGGACTTAACTTGTACCCGTAGGTAGATTTGTTCTGCAGTCCGGTAACAAGCCACCAGCCACTGCGTGCGCAAGCGCCCCTTAACTCCCTAACCTGCATGTTTTTGCATGAAAAATGAGAACATGCAAACTCCACACAGATCACTGTTGGCCGGGGGCAGGGATCAAACCCGCGATCCCCCAGCCAAGGGTAAACTGCTGCCGCGGTGCTAACCACTGCGCCACCGTGCATATAAGCACTCTCAGTGCTTGTTTAGTTTCTTCTCATGAAAGGACAGCGCTGGTTGCTCAAGCATGATTCTTGGCAAGAACTGTATGGATATAATTCCAGTGAAGAAGAACACACAAAAGTGTGTTTATTAAATGTAACAGATTTTGAGCAGAATTGCAGCAGATTTGTTCAGTTAAAAATGTGATAAGATTTATTTAATATGAAAGTTGATTTTTCTTAAATGTTGCATAACTTTTTCAAACATGGTTCAGCATAGTTCATGAATTAAAAGGGTTTAGTTTTTTATGGTTAAAAGGGACTGGTGAAAACTGGACATTTTTTATGAAATGTAGAAGGGATCATCTGAACAATTGCTGAGATTAATAAAAATAAAGTGTTGAATATTGATCTTGTCTGTTACCCACTCTAAGTTATTGATAATTATTTATTTATGTATATATATATATATATATATATATATATATATATATATATATATACACACACACACACACACACACACACACACAATTTGTTATTTTAGAGGAGTGTGTCAAGCTGGTGCCCTTCACATGACTCGATACCCATGAAGTAGCTCTTGGTTTCAAAAAGGTTGGTGACCCCTGTCCTAGTGATTACAATAGGGCTCTCACCCTAATAAGCAGCGTGTCTAGTATCAGCAGCATAACACCGGTCCTGCAAAGGAAGGCAGAGCTGCAAGAGACTCCCCTCTCCTGGACTGTGCATTTTCGTACCCCCCATCTGGCCATTCCACTTCACAGTTTTGTCAGTATTAACTTTACATATTACAGTGGCCAGGACTGTGCTGTTTACAGGGAAAAAGGAATTTGCAGCATCCAATAAATGTGCCGTTACTTTTTTTTAATGTGCCGTGACTGTGCGCCTGCTTGTCTGATGATTTCAGCCCTGAATCCCCCCTGCCCCCAAAATTTTGAAGTTACTGTACAGTTGGAGCCAACAAAATCACAATCCAGTGATGACAGGAAGAAGACTGATTAAAAAGAGAGCACAAATCCGCTGTGTCTCCCATGCTTGCTGCATCCTCCGCCACAGAATTGTAGCATCTGTCTCACTTCAATGAGGAAAAAGTCGGAATAAATGCGACATGACCATTCAGATGGAGGTCGCTTTGGAAAATATCAGATGTGTATCCAAATTAGGACCATATATGAAAGTGGCCTGGGTCTGGTGTGAAAAAAATTGGATATGTGCTGTTCAGACTGTCATTAAAAAATCAGATATGGGTCACATTTGTGCAAAAAAATCAGAATTGAGCATTAAAACCTGTACTCTGACCATAGCCTTATTCTCCCACTCACACTGTCACTCGCTCTCACTCACTCACTCTCACTCATGTACACATTCTCATTTGTGCTCCGACTCCCTAACATTTATTCATGATCTCTCTAACACACTCACTCACACTCACTCGTCCAGTCTCACAATGACTCTCCTACTCATTCATACTCACTCATACTTACTCTCACAGGGTGAAAGTTAATGTGGGGTGAACCAGAATGGATGAATGAGTACAGAGCAGAATTGAACAGGGAGATTGCCAGAAGCAAAACCAGGACAGTCTGATGTCGGGTCCGCAACAGACGGAGCTAGTAAGAGCTGCCTATGTATTTTTTCAGTCACTCCAAATGACTGAAAAAAAAATACTCTTAAAAGAAACTGCTCACTCTTCGACACTGCCATGTGTGAGCCCACAACACCATCCACAGGGGCACACAAGCTGGGAAAATATCACCACCTCCTCCAGAAACCACATCCAGATGTTGGCTACCCTCAGCACAAACCAAGTGGTCTAAAACACTGTCACAGAGTAAGTCTCATTTTCAAACTAATTTAGGAAGGGTAAGGTTCCAAGGTTGTCATAGCCAGGAGCGGTACTGGGGTTAAGCTCCCAGTGCTCATAAAATGCTCCTTACGGCGTGCGTCTCGAAAAGCCTCTGACAACTAAGTCCAACTCCTAGTCTGCCCATGTGGTTTAGTCTCTAAGCCCGGCGGAACTGCTTTTACTAATAGGAGAAGGGGCGAGGGCGGATCTCTGGCACCTTAAAACCAGATGCTTCGGGTAGATGGTGGCTCGTCAACCTGGGAAGGTAGCCCATCTAGGGGAAGGTAAACCCTGATTTCAAACCTCCGCTGCCTTGCGGCAAACCCGGTCACGGGAAAGGCTTCGGGAGTCAACCCTGAGGAAAAATCCGGAGTCGGAGCCCCTAAGGCAGTTCTCTGTTGTGCTCAACATCATTCTGGCAGCTCCTGTGATGGCGCTGGTGCCGAACTATAGCAGCCCTGCTGTTCCTTTGGATTCATCAGTGACGTGGAGAGGGGGGACATGCTGCATGGGTAACATCTTGTCCTCCATATCTTCCTGCCCAGGCTTGAATCCTGCCAACGTCCAACGCTGGAAGGTAGAACACCGGTGTGCATCGGCCTGTTCAGCCACAGGTGGTGCTGTTCCAGCAGAGTAGATGTTTAGGATTCTCTTCCATGGTCATCATAGACCGACGGAGGCCGACGATTACGATTAGCAAGGGTAAGGGTAAGGATCTGTACTTCTATAGCGCTTTTCTAGTCTAAAGACCACTCAAAGCACCTCACTAGTACTAACCCTCTATTCTAAGGGCCTATAGGAGATTTTTATGTAGGGGCAATTTAGAGTCATCAATTAACCTAACATGCATGTCTTTGGATTGTGAGAGGAAAACGGAGCACTTGGAGTAAATCCACGTAGCACAGGAAGAACATGCAAACGCCACACAGAAGGGTTCCCACACCTGCCAGCCTGAAGATTCGAATCTGAAATCTTCTTGCTGTTAGGCAACAATGCTAACCACTGCACCACCATGCTACCCTTGTCTTTGCAAATCAAAGCTAATTTGTATATAATCGTTTCACACTGTGCATAAACAAATTACAACGTAAGCACAGCAGGACTGCTCATGGCTGAGATTCCTTACAGCTGCACAATTCCAGAAGGTTTGGAAGAATAAAAAGAAAACAAAAACTGTCACAAAAACTGCAAAATGCATTAAAAACATAATCATCCCACTTAATTTTTTAAGTGGGAACAAAACGACACTTACAGACGTGGAAAAAATTGTTGGTACCCCTCTGTTAATGAAAGAAAAATCCACAATGGTCACAGAAATAACTTGAATCTGACAAAAGTGGTAATAAATAAAAATTCTATGAAAATTAACCAATGAAAATCAGACAATGCTTTTGAATTGAGGTTCAACAGAATTATTTTAAAAAACAAACTCATGAAACAGGCCTGAACCAAAATGATGGTTCCCTTCACTTAATATTTTGTTGCATAACCTTTTGAGGCGATCACTGCAATAAAACAATTTCTGAAACTGTCAATGAGACTTATGCACCTCTCAGCAGGTATTTTGGCCCACTCCTCATGAGCAAACTGCTCCAGTTGTCTCAGGTTTGAAGGGTGCCTTCTCCAGACGGCATGTTTCAGCTCCTTCCACAGATGTTCAATAGGATTTAGATCAGGGCTCATAGAAGGCCACTTTAGAATAGTCCAATGTTTGGCTCTTAGCCAAACCCCTAGTGCACAGACAACCTCCGGCCATGCGCACAGTGAAGTTATGGTCTGAGGAGACAATGGACACTCTAAAGGGCTGTTTTGAAGCCACCGCCTGGAAGCAGCTCTGCGATCCACATGGTGAGGACATCGATGGCCTCACTCACACCTTCACGGACTACCTCAGCTTCTGTGTGGACAAATCCGTTCCCACCAAGACCATACGGCGTTGCTAAAACAACAAACCCTGGATCAACCCTGAGATAAAAACACTTCTGAGAGAGAAGAAGAGGATCTTCAGGTCTGGGAACTGGGAGATGCTGAAGTCCGTACAGAGGGAGCTGAGGGGAAGGATCAGAGAAGGCAAGGACAGCTTCAGGAAGAAGATGGAGGACAAGCTGCAACAGAGCAACATCAGCGGGGTCTGGAGAAACCTCAAAACCATCTCTGGGCTCCAGAATACCTCCCCCCAGGCCACGGGGGGTAGGGAGTGGGCGAACAACCTGAATCTGTTTTTCAATAGGTTTGACCAACCGCCCTCCCCCCTGACTGCACAACAACCACTGCTGCCTCTAAAGAAATCAAGTCCTGCTGCCCACTCCCCACTCCACCAACACCCCCCCACTCCCAACACACAGCCCCCCATCCTGACCCTGACCAGCACCCAGGTGAGGACGGAGCTGAGGAAGATCAAGGCGAGGAAGGCGTCGGGACCGGACGGCATCAGCGCAAAGCTCCTCAAGTCCTGTGCAGACCAGCTGTGTGGGATTGTGACGTACATCTTCAACCTGAGCCTGAAGCTGGGGAGGGTACCACAGCTTTGGAAAACATCTTGTGTGGTACCTGTACCAAAAACTTCCCACCCCAAAGACCTGAACAGCTACAGACCGGTGGCCTTGACGTCCCACTTGATGAAGACCCTGGAGAGACTGCTCCTTGCTCACCTCCGCCCCCTGGTGGAACCAGCAATGGATCCACTCCAGTTCGTCTACCAGCATGGCATTGGGGTGGAGGATGCGGTGATCTTCCTCCTTCACCGTTCTCTGTCCCACCTGGAGAAGCCCGGGAATATGGTGAGGATCATGTTCTTTGACTTCTCCAGTGCTTTCAACACCATCAAACCGATGATCCTGAAGGACAAGCTGCTGCACGAAGGGGTGGACCAGCACCTGTCATCATGGATCCTGGACTACCTCACGAACCGGCCTCAGTTTGTAAGAACCCGGGACTGTGTGTCCGACACGATCATTGGTAGCACGGGGGCCCCCCAGGGAATGGTGCTGGCTCCCTTCCTGTTCACTCTTTATACTGCGGACTTCTCACACAACACAACACACTGCCATCTACAGAAGTTCTCTGATGACTCTGCGATCGCTGGCCTCCTCTCCAATGGAGATGAAGCTGAGTACAGAGGGCTTATCCAGGACTTCGTGGACTGGTGCCATCAGAACTGCCTCCAGATCAACGCAAGGAAAACTAAGGAGCTGGTGGTGGGCTGCCGCAGGCATGGGCAACCCCTCACAGCACCAGTAAATATACAGGGAACAGACATCGAGATGGTGACATCCTATAAGTACCTGGGTGTTCATCTGAACAATAAACTAGACTGGTCACACATTACTGACGCACTCTACAAGAAGGGACAGCACAGGCTGTTCCTGCTGAGGAGACTCAGGTCTTTTGGTGTACAAGGGGCACTGCTGAAGACATTCTATGACACGGTGGTGGCATCAGCCATCACTTTTGGAGTGGTCTGCTGGGGCAGTGGCATTACTGCAGCCGATAGGAAGAGACTGAACAAACTGATCAAGAAAGCTAGCTCTGTCCTGGGGCAGCGCCTTGATCCGGTGGAGGAGATGGGAGAGAGAAGGACGGTGGCTAAACTGTCATCTCTGCTGGAGTCCGAGTTCCACCCTATGCAGGACATACTGAATGCACTGAGGAGCTCATTTAGCAGCAGACTACATCATCCCAGGTGCACAACCGAGAGGTTTCGCAGGTCCTTCCTACCAACGGCTGTCAGACTGTACAACCTAAGCAGGGCTGCTCGCAGAGATAGCAAAAAGACGTAACAAACTAATAGTTTTTTGAATGCAAAAGATGCAATAGACTTACACAATGGTCCCCTCCGGCATACAACTAGGAAAATACCGGTCGCTATGGAGGGTGAGAATATGTATGGGCACATAATCATACCATGTAGGATAACTAAGTAGACGTTTATGCTGTTTCATCCCATCTAGCAACAATGCTCTGCACTGTGTGTGTTTATATATTTACATATTTATTCCATCGAGCTACAATGCTCCGCACTGTGTTTATATATCTACATATTATTCCATCTAGCTACTTTGCTCCGCACTGTGTGTGTTTATATATTTACATATTTATTCCACCTAGCTGCAATGCTCCGTACTGTGGGTGTTTATATATTTACATATTATTCCATCCAGCTACAATGCTCCGCACTGTGTGTTTATATATTCATATATTTATTCCATCCAGCTACAATGCTCTGCACTGTGTGTCTGTGTGTGTGTATATATATATTTTATAGTAATATGTACATATGTATATTAGCTGCTCTTGCTTGCTTGTTTTGGTTTTTTTTTTCTTGCCTTCTGATTGTTGCTCTGAGTGTTGCTATCCCTGTGCTGTTGCAATCCTGGAATTTCCCCGTTGTGGGACTAATAAAGGCTTATCTTATCTTATCTTATCTTATTCTTGGGTGTTTTTAACTGTGTGTTTTGGGTCATTATCCTGTTGCAAGACCCATGACCTGCGACTGAGACCAAGCTGTCTCACACTGGGCAGCACATTTCTCTCTAGAATACATACCTTGTTAGTTTTGAGATTTCATTGTACCCTCCACAGATTCAAAACACCCTGTATCAGATGCAGAAAAACAGCCCCAGAACACAACAGAACCTCCTCCATGTTTCACAGTAGGGACAGTGTTCTTTTCTTGGTATGCTTCATTTTTGCGTCTGTGAACATAGAGCTGATGTGCCTTACCAAAAAGTTCCAGTTTTGTCTCGTCTGTACATAGGATATTCTCCCAGAAGCTTTGTGGCTTGTCAACATGCAGTTTGGCAAATTCCAGTCTAGCTTTTTTATGATTTGTTTTCAACAGTGGTGTCCTCCTTGTTCGTTTCCCATGAAGTCCACTTTGGCTCAAATAACGACGGATGGTGCGATCTGATACTGATGTACCTTGACCTTGGAGTTCACCTTGAATGTGTTTAGAGGTTGTTCTGGGCTCTTTTGTTACCATTCGTATTATCCGTCTCCTCCTGCGGCCATGTCCAGGGAGGTTGGCTACAGTCCCGTGGATCTTAAATTTCTGAATAATATGTGCAACTGTAGTCACAGGAACATCAAGCTGCTTGAAGATGGCCCTATAGCCTTTACCTTTAACATGCTTGTCTATAATTTTCTTTCTAATCTCCTGAGACAACTGTCTCCTTTGCTTCCTCTGGTCCATGTTTAGTGTGGTACACACCATGTCACCAAACAGCACAGTGACTACTTGTCATCCTTAAATAGGCCGACTGATTACAAGTTTGTAGACACCTGTGATGTTAATTAGAGGACACATCTTGGTTGGACATGTCCCTATGGTCACATTATTTTCAATCTTTTCTAGGGGTACCATCATTTTTGTCCAGATTTTTTTTTTAATATAATAAAGGTGCCATTGTGCTGCACGGTGGCGCAGTGGTTAGCACCGCGGCAGCACAGTTTTATTCTCGGCCGGGGGATCGCGGGGATCATGAGATCGTGGGTTCGATCCCTGCCCCCGGCCAACAGTGATCTGTGTGGAGTTTGCATGTTCTCCCCGTGTTTGCGTGGGTTTACTCCGGGATTTCTCCAGTTTCCTCCCACATGCCAAAACATGCAGGTTAGGGAGTTAAGGGGCGCTTGCGCACGCAGCGACCGGCAGCTGGTGGCTTGTCACCGGACTGCAGAACAAATCTACCTACGGGTACAAAATAAGTCCAAAAAAAAAAAATGTCTTGAACTGGGGTGGACTTCCAGCCCAATTCCATGGCATGGTGGCTGCCTTGTCTTTAAGTATATTTTGTATCCTCTATTTGCCATCAGGCACCTCCTTGGGAGCCTTGAGGTCTTCTTGGCTCCCTGACAGCTTGCAGCCACACACCCTCTCTTCTGCCAGTTATACCAGCTGTGTGTCATTATTGTTTGTGTTCTTTCCTTTGTTCATTCACACACCTGTTTCCACCTACACACCAGCAATCTCTCTCCTCAATAGGTTTGGCATTATTTAAGCCCTGTGTGTGCTGGAGCGGATTGCTGGATTATTGTCCTTACTGCATTTGTACTATTCAGTGTTTTTCTGGCATCTTACATGACAAGATGCCCTGCCTGCTTTCCTGTATCGCATCACTCTGTATGACGTTAGTTATTTTCTGCTGCTTGGTTTGTTGATGACCTGCTATCTACCATCTTCTCCCAGCCATTCGTGGAGCTGGAGGGGGACTCCCCGACACCAGAGCCGTGGCAGCCACGGAGGAAGCGCTCGTAATGGAGGAAGCCTCCCTCCTCCCGTGGCTCTTCCGCTCCAGCTTCATCTCCCAAGCCTGGGTCTGCTCAACCCACACATGTGATGGAGGAGGAATGCAGACTGGCGATATTGGCAGATATTGACCGCCTAATGGAGGAGGAACACCTAATGGAGGAGAGACGCAGAGGGGTATACTGGCAGATATAGACCGCCTCATGGAGGAGGAGAGAAAGTTAGCCAAGCCGTTTTTTCCTCCTGCGGCCTCGCCTGCAGCTACCTCACCCTCAGCCTTTACATCCGCCAAGGGTGAGGAGGCAGTTTTTTCTTCAGACTTTTCCTCCCTTGTGCCCGTTAGGGGGGCTTCTCCACCACCTGCTAAGGAGCCCAGGCACGTGTTGGACACAGGGAAGGAGGAGAATGCACCGGATGCCACTGGAGATGTGAAGAACCATGAGGAGAGGCAAGTTCTTTTTCATTTAGTTTGTGCTATTGATGAGCAATTTTTCCTGTTCCCTGGCCAAGAGACTCAGAGTTTGCAGTCCCCTGAGTTATGTACTCCAGTGACATGTCATAATCCCTCACGTGTCCTCTCCATATTCTCTCCGGGTGCTCCTGAGAGTTCGCCGGCTCCAGAACCTGGCTGCCAGAGGGGGGAGGAATCAGAGGCCCTGGAGGATCGGGTTCCAGGGTGAGCGGTAAGGCAGTCCCCAGCCATCATGCCAGAGGAGCCACCAGCATGGGGGATGGCGTCTGGGGACTTTGAGACTGCCATCACCATCATGCCTGCTGTGGAAGCTGCCGCAGCAGAGTCAGCACCCGAGCGGGACCTCCAGCAGACTGGGTCCAAGAAGTCATCATCCGGATTGATGGAGTCCTGGATGGCGGAGGAGCTCAACTGCAGGCAAGTGCTCTCTTTGGGTTTTTTCCTGCCCTTTCAAGAGCAATCTTGCCTGGCTCTTGGTGAGGAGAGCCAGGTGCAGCCGGCCGCTGCACCTGAGCTCGCCTAGCCGGGCTCCGCTGCTGCCGTCAACCCAAACCTTTTTCCCTGTCCAATCTCTCCTGAGCCTTCACCTAGGGTCGCCGGAGAGGATCCACCATTGCCAGGAGTCTCCATGGAGCCGGTCCAACCTACCAGTGATGACGGAGGTCCAGCTTCCCAGGCAGAGGTCGATGCGGGGGGTCCGCCTCACCCCGAGACCTCCATGGGTGCAGCGCCTCACCAGCCTGAAGAGCCACCGTGACCTGGATCATCGGAGTCCTGGATGGCGGTGGAGTCCGAGTTCAGGCAAGTGTGCTCTTTAATTTCTCTCCCTCCAGTTTCTGAGCAATCTTGTCTGACTCTTGGTGAGTAGAGCCAGGGGCAGCAAGCCACTACACCCGGGCTCGCCTCAAGGGGCTCTGCCACTGCCGGCGACCCTGACACTATAGCTCTCTCTACTGTGTCTGAGCTTTCTCCTAGGGTCACCGGAGAGCAGCCAATACCATCTCAGGCCACCGAAGACCCAGGTTTGTCGCCCGAGGTCGCGGACAGCCCTGCTTCCCTCGCTGGGAAGGTCACTGCGGGAGCAATGAGGTCCCTGACGGGGACCACCGCAGGTGCAACGATGCTTTAGCCACACGTGGGTTTTTATTCGCTATCCTTCGTGCACTGCGTAAAAGCACATGGGGATTCATAACAGCCGTGGCTCAAAAAAGGTTGGAAAACACTGGTATAAATGGCATGTTTTTTGAGGGGGTGGAAAGCATGATATTTGTACAACTTTTGGTGAGATCGAGTTGGGACTGTAACAGCCACATTGACACCGATTTGAAACCACTACTAAGTTGGAAAAAAAAACCCACAGGGCCAAATTGGATAATTCAACAAACAAGTTCCAGTCTCCAAACAACATGTTTGACACCCCTGGATTAGTTCTGTACTGCTTAAATAATTGGATAAACCAAGTACAAAAACTTGTTTTTGTTTTTTTTTCCATAGAAACTTGTTTTCTTTTGTAGAGACCTCAGAAACTACACTGATAAACTACTGTGAGAAAAAAAAAGGCAGATTATTAAATGTCACATGTTTAGTAAATACTTGAGTCAACTGTATACCAGGCAAATCTATCGTCATCATCATCTTTTCTTGCTTGGCACACTTGCAGCCTTAGCGTGCTCATGTGAAAATACAGAATTCAGCAGTCGCATGAGTTCGTTCTTGTCCATCATCATTCTCCTAATCTGGAGAACATCTATGTCCTGCTATGTATGTAAATAGGTTATACAGTGACAAGATGGCGGACTGGGGAATGTGCCATGGTTTAGAGGGGGTTGGCACTCTACCCTGTGGTAGTGATGCTAACCGGGGTATAAGAGCAACGATGGGGAGGAACACTTCTTCTTTCGCTGTTGATGTCCTGGCAGTGAGGAGCGCTGTATGTCTGCTGACTGTTACTTATATAGTTAATAAAGCTACGTTCAGTGGACCTCTGACTCGGTCATTATTATGTTCATTATGGACACAACACTTGGTGACGAGGAGACCAACGGGAGCATGCTGGCTACCTCCTCCACCGGCGCCGGTTCTGGAGCGCTGTGGCAGGAAGGACCACGAGGGAAGGCGTGGCCTGTGGACTCAGACAGTGGGAACAGTGTGAATGGAGACAACCACGTCATCGCCGTGAAGATGAGGTCCACCCCAGGACAGCCACGGTATTATGGCTGCGGGTCCACGAAGCATGAGTCAGGTGTGTGTCCGGCGAAGAGCGAGCGCTGTGGAGTGTGCGGTCTGGTGCGCCAATTTATTGGGGCCTGCGGGAAGTTTGGGCGGGAGAACCAGAGACATGAAATGGATTTTCCTGCCGTGTCCCCTGCAGCTGTCTGTGGGGCGCAGGACCGGTGCTTTGGAGCCAAGACATGGGTTCTTTCTAACCCCGGATTTGGGCCGAGTGCTACCAGGAGGAAGGGAGCTGCAGTGGTTGAGACAGCGCGGGAGGTCGAGGAGAGCGGGGCGAGACCAGAGAGAATGGTGGTAAAGTGCTCACAATGATAGCCTGCCAAGAGGAAGACGAACCGGACCCGTGAGTCGACCGGATCGGTGAAGGAGGCCAGTCGAGAACAGAGTAATCTGGAAAGAAAGAAAAGGGCTTCCCTGCAGGGTGAAGACAAGGTTCGGCCCTGGGTCGAGGCCCAGATGAGAGGGGACACTTGGAGGCTGCCTGGAGGGATGGGTATCGGCGTGTGTCTGACCAGACCTGGAGGCATCCAAGTGAGTGGTGTCTGACGTTGGAGGAGAGGAGGCGGCACAGCGGGATTCCCAAGGTCAAAAGACAGAGGCGTCTGGAGAGAGACCCGTCCAAGGACTGAGGGTGTTTTGTGTGCGTGTTTTAATTTCAACGCAGGTCCTGATGTATATAGTCGTTTAATACTGTTGTATCTGTGCCCTGAGTATTATCTCTGTTTTGATTTAAGGGTGAAATTTTTTGGGTTAAATTTTATGATGTGCATTTGTATAGAAGTGAAGTTTAATGATTAGAGGTAATTTTAATAGCTGGACATATTTTGTGAATATTGTATAGGTGAGAAAAGCACTGGTTAGTTTGGTATGTGCTTAAATTTAATTTAGTTTTGAATGGGAATAAAAGAAGAAGAGCAAGAAGAAACTGTAAATTATGATTACATTGTTTAATTTTGGTGATTGTTTATTTGTACTATGGGAGATATTCAACACGTATTGTTTCATATTGTGTGCCCAAGTGTGGAGTGGGTGTGTTGGGGTGGGGGCCGCCAATAACGTTGTATATTATATTTTACTAAATTGTTGTTTATAGTATATTTGTGAAGCTATTTAAGGGGGTTGTTTTAATTACAAGCGTGGCTTCATTTTCATTTCCAGCCCCCAGCTTTAGTTTGATGATTGGATAGGCAGTTTGTTTCTTTTTGTATATACTGTATTTATTTTAGAGTGTGAGTTGGGAAACAAATTTGGGTGGGTTACCTGTATACTTGACACTTTTTTGGAAGGGGGAGAATGTTATGTATGTAAATAGGTTATACAGTGACAAGATGGTGGACCGGAGAATGTGCCATGGTTTAGAGGGGGCTGGCACTCTACCCTGTGGTAATGATGCCAGCCGGGGTATAAGAGCAATGGTGGGGAGGAGCACTTCCTCTTTCGCCGTTCACACCCTGGCAGTGAGGAGCGCTGTAAGTCTGCTGACTGTTACTTATATAGTTAATAAAGCTACGTTCAGTGGACCTCTGACTCGGTCATTATTATATTAATTATGGACACAACATGTCCAGTATCCTTTCTAGCCAGTTCCACATTGCCTTAGTCGTTCTTCAGTCAAATAGCATTTGCTTTTGTGTTTCTGTGATACTGAGTTACAGGGCTGCTATACTGTATAGTAGACCTGACTGCACACAATCGACTGACATGTTTCTTAGTTTTTAGAAGACATCTGTGAACTCTCTGCCCACTTTGAAAAGCTTGAAAGACTAAATCTACTTGATGCCTTTGTCCACACAATGGCTCTAAAAGATGACATGGGTTGGTTCTCGCTATCAGTTTGCAAAAGACATCCTCTGGACAAAAACTGGATCATTTTGGCCTCCTGACAGTCCTCATTTAAATACAAACACAGCATCTACAGCAACTCCACCCCCAACAGCACACATATGTCGATTCAACGTGCAAAGTTTACTTCTTTGAATACATCTTATAGAGGTCGCCTACTCATTTGCAAGACATTGGCTAGATGTTACCGTCACATGGATGAATGAATTTAAATGCTTTAAATAACTTCTGATGAGGAAAAGCACGTGTAATGTTGGTATATTACTGTGTTTAAGCATTACGTAAGTGAGATAAAGGAGAACTCTGCCTCAGGGCGTCACTGCTACATTGCTTCTCATTAAGAAACCTGGCAGGTTTTCACTGGACGACCCTTGTGATGATATCACTGAACAAACAAAAAAAAATGGTCTGAGTAGAGTTTAAATTCAGAGTGAACCCATCAGTCAGAGCACACCTGGTTTCTTCCTGAAGACGTCACATTTCACTAGTTCTCCAAACTACTGGTGGGTGCCCTGCTTCTCTCAACTCTAAAGACGTATCAGGCTGACAGCCTTTGATCGCATTTTTAACATTCTGTGTTTTCTTTCAGAAAAATGAAGCTCCAGCTTGCATTATTGCTATTTGTCTTTGTGGCTGTGATCAGTGCTGCGTCTTTAAAAAAGATGTCATACGATGAAGGTAAGCTGGAATAATATGAAATGCATGTTAAAAAGTGAAGTGAGTACTAGGGATTAGCCGATCCAATCCACTGTATCAGAACTGGGTTTGATCCAGGCAAAATGGCTGGATCGGTATCCATATTGGTATAAGTAATTTACCGATCCGATACATTAATAATAATAAAGGATAAGGACCTATACTTATATAGCACTTTTCAAGTCTCAAAGACCACTCAAAGCGTTTCACTAGTACTCACAAAATGAAGGCATGATCCTGTTCTCAGCTGCGCTGCGCACGGCTTTTATAAACAGAGGCAACGAGTGTCACATCACTGGAACCTGTCTGTGGGAGTGTCAGTATGTTGCTGTGTGGTACCAGCAAACAATTTTACACCACCAATTTGATAAAACAATTGCAAAAGTACCACGGCAGCAAAAAAATAGTATGCTGAATTCTCTCAAGAACCGAGCAGAAGCAAGTGTGTCGTGCAGCAGCAGCTGCTGTTTTACTGCATACGCTAAAAGTAAAACTAAAAGAAGGAAAGTGAAAGTAAAAACCAGAGGAGCAGGAATGAAGATATAACATGGGCTTACCTTTAGATGTACAGTTACAGCGGATGAGAGGTAGGTGACAGAAACATAATGTGACGTTTGCAGGGTTCACACAAAGACAATGGAGCAGATGGCTGTGATCAACCTGATTTATTTTTCACACACCCCGACCCCCAACCTGCTTCTAAGCACACAGAGGAGTGGAGGTCATTTCCCCAGACCTCCGTTTCAATCATGGTTACACACACATGATACATCTTGCCCTAATCCTGCTAAACACTGCTGGGTCATTATAATGCAGTTATAATGACACAGCAGTATAACTCAGAAGTAACACATTTAACACACACAGTAACGTTTCAAACTGGCAAAGCATGCTGGGAAATCCCTGGCTCCCTTAAAATGGCCCCGACGTTACACTGCCCCCCCCGGACTGGTTTCTGTCCCCAGAAAATTCAAAGTCCACTTTCAGAAATCCAACGCGAGTCAGCCCGGTGCCAGGGCGGCATGCACGGGCCATCTGAGTCTCGGTCAGAGTATCTGGTTGGGGTAGAGTTCCAGTTTGGCCATCAGCGGGTGGATGGACACATCTGACAGCCTCTGTAGGACCACGCACAGTCCCTTCCCTGGCAGCGGGAGTCCCATGACTCCTACCGCTGCCAGGACCTCCCAGTTGGCCGCTGGCCCGCGTCCAGGCGTCCAGCCCCTGCCGATCCCGAGAAAAGACCAGATCTGTCCTGCTCGCTCCACTGCTGCTGCGCTCCAAAGGCCTCTGTGACGTCATCTGCCAGGGGAAGCATCTGCAGGAGGCGGCTTTTTCCCCGTCCATGCCACCTCGCTCTAATTTAACGTCGGCGAGGAGCCAGTTTGTCGTGCGCTGTGTGCGGGGCAGTACCATGCCATGTACCCTGGCTCTGTGCAGCGGAAGCCGTCCTTCCTCGCGTCGCCACGGCTGTTTCCTTCGTGCACGCGCTGCTGTGATCTGCCGTAGCTCCTCCTCCACTCGCTCTCAGCACGGTGGTTTCCTCTGATGATCAGCGCGGCAGCCAACTCGACCTGGGCCAGGCGGTCATCCAACAGGTTCTCGCCGTTGTAGCGGGGAATCTTGGCCCGCTTTTGGATGGATGAGACTGTCATCTCCCGGTCGATTGCCGCTCCTAGTCGCTCTGGAATCGCCAGCCCGTCCTGCCCTGAAAAGGGCGGGAAATGGGGCTGGTTTGCTCTGCTCCGTCCATCGCGGCGAAGCTCTCCAGGGGCCGGCGTCTCAGCTCTACACTCCGTTCCCGGCTGAGCGATGAATCACTCCGGCCTCTGTACCTCCGCCTGGATCCTCATCTTGCTCCATATCCCACTTCTGACACCAGTGTGACGTTTGCAGGGTTCACACAAAGACAATGGAGCAGATGGCTGTGATCAACCTGATTTATTTTTCACACACCCCGACCCCCAACCTGCTTCTAAGCACACAGAGGAGTGGAGGTCATTTCCCCAGACCTCCGTTTCAATCATGGTTACACACACATGATACATCTTGCCCTAATCCTGCTAAACACTGCTGGGTCATTATAATGCAGTTATAATGACACAGCAGTATAACTCAGAAGTAACACATTTAACACACACAGTAACGTTTCAAACTGGCAAAGCATGCTGGGAAATCCCTGGCTCCCTTAAAATGGCCCCGACGTTACACTAAGTAGCAAATTATAACTGATGAATTGGAAGCAGGACTATACAAGGACTAACAATGTTATGAAAAAGATGGATGACTTAAAAATAAGTGCAAATCTAACTATGGACAGAGAATAAAACTGCAATAATAATGTTTAAAGTAGAACTGAACTGAACGGCATTGAACGGCACTGGGTGATAGTACATACAATTATAAAGATAATTTATCATTGGCACCCCCTCCACAAATCCCGGAATCTTGGAGAAAATCGCGATTTTGAATTTCCCGCCCTGAAAAATCAGACAAATCCGCCGATTAACCGGAAGTGCAGCCGGAGTTCCACGTGACGGCACGAGTGTGACACAGTCCTCCATGTTTACCATTGCGAGCACGTCGACACTGGTTGTTTTTGGTGCATTTTGTCGTGATAGTCGACTACAAAACACTTCCAACACCTGGGAAGATCTGTTCAGTGGCCAAGGAAAGCTGTCATGGCGACAAAAGAAAAGAAAGGGGGAGGAAAAGCAACCGGGAAGCGATGCGTTTCTGGATATAGATATTACAGTGATCCCTCACTTATCGCATTTAATGGGGACCAGAACCGACCGCGAAAAGTGAAAAACCGCGAAGTAGCGTCACCCCCCACCAAGGGCGTCACAAGCACTATTTTGCACAAAAAGGCACAAGAGAACAGTGAAAAGTGCCGCTAAGCAACACGAGCGATAAAGAAGGCGCTCTGCAGGGAGAGAAGCTGGGTAAAATGTCTCGGCCAATCAGCTTGCGAGGTAAAACGTCTCGGCCAATCAGCTTGCGAGATTCCCGAGCGGTGAAGAGGTGAAGAGCTCTCCGTGTTGATACCTGATGGACTACATTAGAACATCAGGTATCAACACGGAGAGCCCGCACAACTCAAAATCCACCTCTCTGACCACCGCTCCACTCCTCTCCGCCCACCTCTTCGCCGCTCGGGAATCTCGCAAGCTGATTGGCCGAGACGTTTTACCTCGCAAGCTGATTGGCCGAGACGTTTTACCCAGCTTCTCTCCCTGCAGAGCGCCTTCTTTATCGCTCGTGTTGCTTAGTGGCACTTTTCGCTGTTCTCTTGTGCCTTTTTGTGCAAAATAGTGCTTGTGATGCCCTTGGCGGGGGGGGGATGCTACTTCGCGGTTTTTCACTTTTCGCGGTCGGTTCTGGTCCCCATTAAACGCGATAAGTGAGGGATCCCTGTATTCCCCGGCGGCGGACCTCGCCTCTGCATCACCGTCTGCCAGCTGCTGTCACAGGTGCATTAGGTCTCTGTCTCCCGGGCTCGCCCTTGTGCACGCCTGCCACCTGCCACACTCCTGCATCCTCCTCTGTCTCGTCACCGATCCTGAATGCCTCTTCACTCTGAAAACTCTGGTTTTCTTGACTGCTGGAACTGCTGGGACTGCTATCACCTGCCATTGTTGTTTTGTTTAGGGATCACACTCGTGACGTCACGCAGCGTCGTCTGCACTACTTCCGGTTTGTTTGGCACTGCCAGCCAGAGGCAAAAGTTTATCAGCTTATAGCTTGGCCATCGCACGGCCTAAAAATTTCTTTTATGTGTTGAAAAATACAATAGGTAATAAGGAATTAATCTGCTATTCTACTTTTTGCGCCAAAAGGTGAGTTCAGTTCTACTTTAAAGTGAAGAATCTATCACTGCCCGCAAATATTCAAAAGTTGTTCCATATAAGGGAGAAACAATATCATTTCAGAGGAACATGTATATTTCAAAAACCTTCAGTGAGAACTACCACCAAGCAACACTGTGTTTCAGTGCAAAGAGTCAGGTTATGGAACGATTTTGGACCTGAATTAAAATCATGTACAACGCTTGGACAATTTAAACAAAAACTAAAGGAAGAAATACTCCAAACATACAAGATGACATGTAAAATCATATAAGGATTGTCATATCCAGCCTGTGTTGTGTTGTAGCTTAGTTTTTTGTCACATTTTGTCTTAGCTTCGTTCTGAATTGTAATCGCTCTTGTTTTGTTTTTGTTTTTTTTCTTTTGAATTCTTGGATGGAATATGGGTGGGCAATATATGCTGCGGCTTCAGCCATCACCCATTTCGGATAACTTATGTTGAACTGTATAATCAGAGGAGTTATTGTCTAATTTGACCTTGTTGGATTTTCTTCCCCCTTTGTTATATCATTCTGTTTCTTTAAACCTGTACTTTTAATCTATCCGAAATAAATAAAGATTCATTCATTCATTCATTCATTCATTCATAAACTACTAAATAAACTGAGCACCAAGAAAATATTTATGATGATGATGATGATGATGATAATGGATGACAAAAATACAAGTTAAAGGGTTAGTTCCTTTATTTTCAGATCTACAGCATTTTTTGTTTTACCTCATGCACAGTGGCACTTTGAATTTCATCTGAATGTTTACTTAAATACTCAGCTTTAAAGTTTTGCAATAAACTTGCTCTTAAAACTGCAGAATGCATGTTTAGATAGTGCTGACCAGTGAAATGCTGCCAGTGTTGCAAAGTTTAAAGAAGCAGCAGCATTGTTGAACTGAGTAAAATTTGTAATATATTCCTTGACTTTTAAATTTATGTTTTTATATGTACGCAAAATGCAACCAGTTATTATCAAAGTATATTATGTACTGTTATTTTAAATAAGAGAGACAGTATCGGGTTTGGATCGGTATCAGCCGATATTCAAAGTCACAGTGTTGGTATCGGTTTTGAAAAAGTGGTATCGGCTCATCCCTAGTGAGTACACACATCTATCTTGTCTCCGGAGCTTTCATTTTACATGACAACATTTAGACTAAACTCACAGCTGTTTGAGCATGTGTCATTTATTAATGGATCCATCTTTTCTGTTTGTAATTTTTTACTCACTGCAGCTAACTTGTTGCGTGCAGCATGCCTTGCGTGGCAGTGGGCCCTGTGATTCTAGATGTGATTAACATTGTAGATAGGAGAAATGTAATTTCATTCTACTCTACATGATTGTCTGTATGGATTGAATGACAATAAAGTTTGCTTCTTCTAACGTTGAAGAGGTTAGAGCTGATGAGTCCATGCCCGAAGCTGATTTCTTATCTGATAAGCCTGAGATGGATGCAGCTCCACAACATTTCGTTGGAATGCTTGCATCACTAGCTGCAAGCGTCTTGGGCCACCTCATTGGGTAACATAAAGGTTAGTAAAGTGTGGCCATAATTTAGATCTGATGATTTGTGTACTTTATATTGATGTGCATGTTGCTTTTTTTCTCTGCAGCTCTGCAGTTTTCTGCAACTTTGCCACGCTGAAGATGACGTCAGCAGCTTTATAACTGATGAAGTTTTTGTGGTAAAAAGTGCTTTGGCAAAAATAAAGATGTTTTCAGTTGCAGTATTTTCTGTCTCTTTCTTTATTTGTTCACAAAATTATTAAATCCAAATCTTTACATATATGCCAAACCTGCATAGGAATTTCCCAGATGTTGAAATAAATCCAAAATGGATTGTGAAATATGTCTTGTGCTGAGCACCAAGCTGAAGGTGGAAAGTACTATTTTCATCTGGTCTTTAGCATGTCCCTGTTGGAGCTTGAACTCACAACCTCCCGACTGTGGGGTGTATGTTCTACCACTAGGTACCACTTTAAACATCACACTGCTATCATACACCAAGGTTCGGGTTCTGTCATAATTCAGGCAAGTGAGGCTCAAACGCTGGGTTGCCAGAAAGAACACTCAGACTCGGGAGTAAAAGCACACCAGTTTATTACAGAAAATGAAGATAAATACACAATGGTAAATAAAGGTGCAGAACTAAGGAAAACAAAACACAAAACTGCACAATTAAATTTCCACACACAAAAAAAGAGCAGAGATTATTAGGGACAGATTTTCCCCAATGGGGAGAGAACCCAGGTGAGGGCGGAGCTGAGGAAGATCAAGGCGAGGAAGGCCTCGGGCCTGGACTGCATCAGCGCGAAGCTCCTCAAGTCCTGCGCAAGAAGACAGCTGTGTGGGATTGTGGAGAAGATATTCAACCTGAGCCTGAAGCTGGGGAGGGTACCACAGTTGTGGAAAACATCTTGTGTGGTACCCGTACCAAAGACTTCCCACCCCAGAGACCTGAACAGCTACAGACCAGTGGCCCTGACGTCTCACCTGATGAAGACCCTGGAGAGACTGCTCCATGCTCACCTCCGCCCCCTGGTGGGACCACTGATGGATCCACTCCAGTTCGCCTACCAGCATGGCATCGGGGTGGAGGATGCAATGATCTTCCTCCTTCACCGTTCCCTGTTCCACCTGGAAAACTTAGCCCCTGTCTTCCCCATCAGAGAATCGTTGTCTGCTCCCTCCAAAGTGAATAAAAATATCATGCATAAGCATCCCAAAGTGATAAAGCAAAACATTGGTAAAACTCAAATTAAACATAAAGCCTCTAAATTGAATGATTTGGCCTCTGTTCCTCCTCATAATTTAAAAATTAAATGTGGTTTACTAAATATTAGGTCTCTAACTCCCAAGTCTCTGTTAGTCCATGATCTGTTAATTGAACATCAGATTGATTTAATTTCCCTTACAGAGACTTGGTTAGGGCAAGAGGATTATGTTGGTTTAAATGAATCAACTCCCTCTGGTTATTTAAACTGTCAAAATCCCAGAAGTTCTGGTCGTGGAGGAGGAGTAGCAACAATTTACCATTCCAAATTACTAGTTAATGTAAAGCAAAAAACATGTTATAATTCCTTTGAGGGCCTGGTCCTCAGTATTGGGCACTTTAGCAATTTTAGGTTAAACCCAATTTTATTTGCCATAGTTTATCGTCCCCCATCAACCTACTCAGAATTTTTATCCGAATTTGCTGATTTCTTAGCTGATTTAGTGCTGAAATCTGATAGAATAATTATAGTAGGGGACTTTAATATACATGTGGATGTAGATAGTGACTGCCTTAATGTGGCATTTAATTCAATATTAGACTCGATTGGGTTTTCTCAGAAAGTAGGAAATTCTACTCATTACCTCCACCATACATTGGACCTTGTTCTGACATATGGCATAGAAATAGAAAATCTTGTAGTGTCTCCTCATAACCCTGTACTGTCAGACCATTGTCTGTTAACCTTTGATTTTACTATTTCTGACTATTTGGCTCCTAAAGAAAAATATTATTACAGTAGATGCCTCTCAGATGATGCTGTTTCCAAATTTATGCAGATTGTTTCCTCTATGCCATGTGTCAACACAACGGAAATAAGTTATAGACAGCTTGCTCCTTCTGTAATTGATAAAATGGTGGATAGTGTTTCAGCTTCTCTGCATCAGGCTCTAGACTTGGTGGCCCCCTTAAAAAAGAAAAAGTCTAATCAGAGATTTTTAACTCCTTGGTTCAACACAGAAACTCGTAGCTTAAAACAGAAGACTCGTCAATTAGAAAGAAAATGGCGCTCTACTAATTTAGATGAAATCTATTTAGCTTGGAGAAATCATCTTTTAATTTATAAAAAATCTCTTAGAAAAGCTAGAACAAGTTATTACTCTGCATTAATAGAAGAGAACAAGAATAATCCCAGGTTTCTTTTCAGTACTGTAGCCAGGTTGACAAAGAGTCAGGACTCTGTCAATCCTAGCATTCCCTTTTTCAATAATAAAATTTCATCCATCAGAGATAAAATTAATCAGATTCTTCCCACAGTTAACTTAAATACTGTAACTACTACAACTCCTTCTTTTGATGTCTGTCTTGATGAGTTTACTCCAATCGACCTTTGTGAGTTAGACAAAATAGTTTCCTCATCCAAACCTTCAACTTGTCTTTTAGACCCTATTCCTACTAGGTTATTTAAAGAAGTCTTCCCACTTATTGGTAGCTTTATTCTTCATATAATCAATTCTTCATTAACTTTAGGCCATGTACCGCAGGCTTTTAAAACAGCTGTAATTAAACCCTTACTCAAAAAGCCAACGCTAGATCCAGGAGCTTTAGCTAACTATAGACCAATCTCTAATCTCCCTTTCATTTCAAAAATCTTAGAAAGAGTTGTTGCTACGCAATTATTTGACCACCTGCAGGGAAATGGTTTACTTGAAGAGTTTCAATCTGGGTTTAGAATCCATCATAGTACTGAAACAGCCTTAGCGAAGGTCACTAACGACCTCCTCATTGCATCTGATAATGGACTAGTTTCTGTACTTGTCCTTTTAGACCTTAGTGCAGCTTTTGATACTATCGATCATAATATTCTACTTGATAGATTAGAACACTATGTTGGACTTAATGGAACTTCGTTGCAGTGGTTTAATCTTATTTATCTCATAGGTTCCAGTTTGTTCATGTAAATAATGAGTTTTCTTTCAACTCAAAGCTTAGTCATGGAGTTCCACAGGGATCTGTGCTAAGCCCTACTCTTTTTAGTTTATATATGCTTCCGTTAGGCAACATTATTAGAAAGCACTGTATACATTTTCATTGTTATGCAGATGACACACAATTATACTTGTCAATGAAGCCAGATGATAGTAATCAATTAGCCAAGTTAGAAGCCTGTCTTAAGGAAATCAAAGCTTGGATGACTTGTAATTTCCTGCTATTAAATTCAGATAAGACTGAAGTCATTCTTGTTGGTCCAAAAAACCTTAGAAATTCCTTTCCAAATCAAACTTTCAGTTTTGGATGCAGTTACTCTTTCTCTTAATAGCTCTGTGAGGAACCTTGGAGTTATTTTTGATCAGGATTTGTCCTTCAATTCACATATTAAATTTGTTTCTAAGACTGCCTTCTATCATTTGCATAATATTGCCAAGATTAGGAGCATCTTGTCTCAGAGTGATGCTGAGAAACTGATCCACGCTTTTGTTAGTTCGAGGTTAGATTATTGTAATTCTTTATTATCAGGTTGTCCTAAAACATCTTTAAAAAGTCTTCAGCTGATCCAAAATGCTGCAGCAAGAGTTTTAACAGGTACTAGAAAGAGAGATCATATCTCTCCGGTTCTGGCCTCCCTTCATTGGCTTCCCATAGAGTTTAGAATTAAGTTTAAAATCCTTCTTCTTACTTACAAAGCTCTAAACAATCAGGCTCCTTTTTATTTAAAAGATCTGATACTACCGTATTATCCTAACAGAGCACTACGCTCCCAAAATGCAGGACTACTTGTAATACCTAGAATCTCCAAAAGTACAATGGGAGGCAGAGCCTTCAGTTATCAAGCTCCTCTCCTGTGGAATCAGCTGCCAATCTGGATTCGGGAGTCAGACTCGATCTCTGTTTTTAAGATTAGGGTTAAAACCTACCTTTTTGATATAGCCTACAATTAGGGAGGGATCATGTGTTTCTGAACCCTCCCTTAGTTATGCTGCTAATAGGTTTAGTCAGCCGGGGGACCTCCAGTAATGCACTGGGCCTCACTCCTTTCCTCACTATCTATGAATTTTTTTTTTTTTTTTGCTGGTCATTAACATTTGTTTGTTCTCTCCCATAGATTGAGTCCCCATCGTGCTGTTTGCTCTCTACATGTCTGTTCTTTTCATCTTCTCTGTCCCCTCACCCGCCAGCCAGTCGCAGCAGATGACTGCCCCTCCCTGAGCCTGGTTCTGCTGGAGGTTTCTTCCTGTTAAAAGGGAGTTTTTCCTCTCCACCGTCGCCAAGTGCTTGCTCACAGGGGATCACCTGATTGCTGGGGTCTTTCTGCAACTGTGGGGGTTCCCCCCTACAGTTGATAGTGCTATGAGATGACTGTTGTTGTGAAATGGCGCTATATAAATAAAGTTGAATTGAAAATTGAATTGAAAACCTGGGAA
The DNA here is from genome assembly GCA_020510985.1 of Pholidichthys leucotaenia. Lineage (NCBI taxonomy): Eukaryota > Metazoa > Chordata > Actinopteri > Cichliformes > Pholidichthyidae > Pholidichthys > Pholidichthys leucotaenia. The sequence goes on from CM035843.1 coordinate 407,435,897, forward strand.
CACGGTGAGGATCATGTTCTTTGACTTCTCCAGTGCTTTCAACACCATCCAACCGATGATCCTGAGGGACAAGCTGCTGTGCGCAGAAGTGGACCAGCACCTGTCATCATGGATCCTGGACTACCTCACAAACCGGCCACAGTTTGTGAGAACCCGGATTGTGTGTCCGACACAATCATCAGCAGCATGGGGGCCGCCCAGGGAACGGCTTTGGCTCCCCTCCTGTTCACCCTTTATGCTGTGGACTTCTCACACTACACAACACACTGCCATCTACAGAAGTTCTCTGACGACTCTGCGATGGTCGGCCTCATCTTCAACGGAGATGAAGCTGAGTACAGAAGACTTATCCAGGACTTCATGGACTGGTGCCATCGGAACTGCCTCCAGATCAACGCGAGAAAAACTATGGAGCTGGTGGTGGACTGCCGCAGGCAAGGACAACCCCTCACAGTACCAGTAAACATCCAGGGAACAGACATTGAGATGGTGACATCCTATAAGTACTTGGGTGTTTATTTGGACAATAAACTAGACTCGTCACACAATACCGACGCGCTCTACAAGAAGGGACAGCGCAGGCTGTTCCTACCGAGGAGGCTCAGGTCTTTTGATGTAAAAGGGGTTCTCCTTCTACGATTCGGTGGTGGCATCAGCCATCACTTTTGGAGTGGTCTGCTGGGGCAGTGGCATCACAGCAGCCGATAGGAAGAGACTGAACAAACTGATCAAGAAAGCTAGCTCTGTCCTTGGGCAGCGCCTTGACCCAGTGGAGGAGATAGGAGAGAGAAGAATGGTGGGTAAGCTGTCATCTCTGCTGGAGTCCGAGTCCCACCCTATGCAGGACATAGTGAACGCACTGAGGAGCTCATTTAGCAGTAGGCTACATCATCCTAGGTGCGCGACCCAGAGGTTTCGCAGGTCCTTCCTACCTATGGCTGTCAGACTTTACAACCTAAGCAGGGCTGCTCACACAGATAGCAAAAAAAACAAAACAAAACATGCCGACCTAAAAGTATTGAATGCAAAAGACGCAACAGACTTACACAAAATGGTCCCCTCTAGTATACAACTAGGACAATATCAATCGCTATGGAGGGTGACAATATGTATGGGTACATATTCATACTATGTGGGGTAACTAAATAGACAGTTATGCTGTTTATTCCATCTAGCTACAATGCTCCACACTGTGTATATACAGTATATTTATATATTTATGTGTACATATGTATATTCACTGCTCTTATTTTCTTATCTTCTAAATTATTGCTCTCAGTGTTGCTATCCCTGTGCTGTTGCAAACCTGGAATTTCTCCATTGTGGGACTAATAAAGACTTATCTTATCGTATCTTAATGTGGGGAAGCACACTTACTCATGAGCAGAGGAGCCTGCATTGGAACTCCTGCGCGGACCAGGGGAGACAGGAGAAGGGCGTTAACCTGGGTGGATTGTCCGGTGTCTTCAACAGCCAGGCAAGCATGATCAGCTCTGGTAGACAGAACGCAGAGGTGGGCAGCAAACCTGGACAGACAGGAGGACAAACGAATAACACAGGAAACAGACAGAATAATGGGCTATGAACAGTTTACTTTGTTATAGCAAACCTAACAATCCAGCGATGGTTGGCCCACAAGGTGGCTCTTAAATCCGCAGGTCATCAGGACACAGCAGGTGTGTAATCACGAAAGTGTGCCCAATGCTCCGGAGCTGAAAAGACAGGAGGGGAGGGGAGCATGCTCACCCAACCATCACAGATTTCTTCTTTTTTTTTCTGCAGTTTTCTCCCTACCTTCACCACACTGAAGATGACGTCAGCAGCTTCACAGCTTTATAACTCCTGAAGTGACTGTGTTGAAAAAGAAGAACTTTAGGAAAATAAAAAGTGTTTTCAGCTGCAATGTTCTCAGTCCCTTTGAAAAACAAATTTATGATGTTTATATAACCTGCATACAACAGGAGTTTCACAGTCCTTTTAACCATGCAGATAGTTCATGTGGGTATACAGGGGATGCATTGTAACAGCATTCTTAGCATTTACTACAGGAGAGTTACCGTAGCAACACAGGACTGAGTGGCAATCACATGTGACAGCATTATTTTGTGTTCAGCAAAGCATAAAATCACTCAAAATATTTAGTCCCAGCAGTGCAGAGTACCTTTTTTTTTAATTTACTTTAGATGTTAAAACCCAATGACTGGCACAGGTGCTCCGTTGCACCATAAGCCCTAAGTGTTTTTTTCAAGAAAATATTCAGTTCAAATGTCAGAGATTTCCAAGGCTATAACTTGAAAGTGGTAAGGGATCATGGCTTACTGTCAGTTAGAAAGATGTAGACTATGATCCAAAGTTTGAGATAGGAGTAAATTTAAACATCTAATCTGCATAATGTCACTGCAGCCATATCGAATTACAAAACTTTCAGTCAAAAGTAGACTTTGGACATATTTACACAAAGAATGGTTTTGTTTTTTTGTCACCGATTTTTGGTTTGGGCATTTTGTTATCTTCAAAGTATATGAACCGGAAAATCAATACAATGTTAAAAAAAACAAATAAATTTGTTACTTACCGCTGGCCAGGCAGCTTGCTTGCTTCGTGCTTTTGTGGCATCCTGGTCGTTATTTTCTCTTCTGTCAGTCATTTTATTTTCCCCCCTTACATTAGAAACTGTTATGATTATTCCACCTCAATTTTGCTTTTATCCCACTGCTATTATCTTATATGATGACACAGAACCAGCACAATTGTTCTCTCCAGTCACATGACGCTGGGGGCAATGGCAAGTGCAAATCAACCAGCTTCGCCAACCCTCTGTTATAACAAAATGTACACTACCGTTCAAAAGTTTGGGGTCACTTAGAAATGTCCTTATTTTTGAAAGAAAAGCACTTTTTTTCAATGAAGATAACTTTAAACTAATCAGAAATACACTCTATACATTGCTAATGTGGTAAATGACTATTATAGCTGCAAATGTCTGGTTTTTGGTGCAATATCTACATAGGTGTATAGAGGCCCATTTCCAGCAACTACTCCAGTGTTCTAATGGTACAATGTGTTTGCTCATTGCCTCAGAAGGCTAATGGATGATTAGAAAACCCTTGTGCAATCATGTTAGGTCTGCAATGCTGTAATTGCTGCAAATGGAGGATTCTTTGACGAAAGCAAAGTTTGAAGGAAAAAATTATTATTTCAAATACAAATCATTATTTCTAACCTTGTCAATGTCTTGACTATATTTTCTATTCATTTTACAACTCGTGGTGGTAAATAAAAGTGTGACTTTTCATGGAAAACACAAAAATTGTCTGGGTGACCCCAAACTTTTGAACGGTAGTGTATATATTAAAAAAGCGCTATATAAGTGCAGGTTAGTTAGTTAGTTAGTATATTTACCTTCATAAGCTAAATAATCTCTTTTTAGAATCATAGTTGGCAAATTCAGGAGCAAATGCTTCCTCAGTCTTCTTCAGTCTTGCAATTGAATACGGTCTAGATTTGTTTACAAACTCTTCTTCTCTGGTGAGTTTTTTTTTTTTCTGATTTTGTATACTTTATTGATCCCCAGAGGGGAAATTGAGGGCATCCACCTGGATGGATGAAGCAGCCACGGTACGGCGCTATCCCTTAACCATTCACACACACATTCACACCTAGGGCAACTTTAGAGTCTCCAATTAACCTAACCTGCATGTTTTTGGCCTGTGGGAGGAAACTGGAGAAATCCCGGAGTAAACCCACGCAGATACGGGGAGAACATGCAAACTCCACACAGATCAATGTTAGTCAGGGGCTGGGATCGAACCAGGGATCCCATGGCCAAGGGTGAGTTGCTGTGCTGGTGCAGTGCTAACCACTGCGCCACCGTTTCAGGATGATTCTGTGTCTGCCATAATTCCTCCAAGGCGAGAGCAGTAAATTATACATGTCTGCCACCTTGTGAGGTGGAATCCTTTGTACAACTTAAATCAAGTGGGGAGTTTTTGTCCTTGTCATATAACATCATATGACAGGTGCAGTGCTGCACCTGTGCCAGTGAGGGCTCTATCTGTCCTTGAAATCTTGCCACAATTGAGGGCATGTAATGACGTCACTTTGCTTATGGCCATGCCTCCCTAATTCCAGATTGAGTGGCAAAACAAATCAAAGATGGCTAACATGTAGCAGTAAAATTGCTGATACGGAGAGGAATACAAATGATTATATGCTCAAACTGAAGGCAGTTGGACTTGGTGTTCAAAAGAATCAGCGGTCCGCTAATATTCATGTATGGCCAGAAATTGGGTTTCTTGATATTTATATGTAAATTTCGAAACTAGGAAAGTATACAGAGCAGAGCCTGAAAGCATTTAAAAGCCTGGATGCTTGGTCATACTTCAAGGCAGGATTTGTAGGGGAAATTAAAGTAACAAAGACATCTATGGATATTCTGATTGTCTGTGGACAGGTATGCACAGTATATATTATTACTATTATTATGTTCATTTAAAAATGTCGCTACCGTTAGCTAACCAGCATTAGCTAGCTATCATTTTACATGTTTGTCCCTGCATCTAACGGTTACTCATTAATCGTGCAGGTAAAACACAGCCAGCAAATGGGTGGACCCCCTTTTAAGCCTTGGTTAGCTGCAGAGAATTCAGGAACAATTTTGACTGCTCACTGTACATGTATGGCCGGACTTGGAGAGATTTAATCACATGCCGTTGCCCTGATGTTTGCAGTTATCTCCAGAGTGAGGATGCGTGATGACACGCTGTGTACTTCATTGCCATGTCAGTGGTTTCAGCCAGCACCAACAAAGAAAATTTACTGTGCTGAGCTGTGTTCTATAGATATGACATCTCTCAGAGCACAGAGAAGAAAGGTTTTGAATCATGTGGATATGAATGCTGTCAGTGAAAAACTAGGAGACTCAAGGCCTAGTGTTGCCCCACCTAAACCTACAGCAAACGAGCTTGCAGATTTTCTTGATGAGCTCAATTATACAAACCCAAAACCTGCCATTCTCTCCGTTACTCCAAAACACTCCAAAGATTTTTTTCCCTATGGCTCTGACAGATGGCTATCCTAGGTTCAGGTTCAGGTTACTTTATTTGTACCCGTAGGTAGATTTGTCTACATCACTAGGACAACTTTATGAGGCTAAGAATGCCAGTTTGACTTACAATGAACTTCTTAAAAAAATGTGATAAAGTCTTTGAGGATATGAAGATCACAGCTGCCCAATGTAAACTCGTTGAACAGGAGACAAAGAGACAGGCTTCATCAAGGATGTGGTTCACCTACAGATGTGGGAGGATAACTGCTTCCAGATTTGGTGCCATAATAAAGAGCAGTGAGGAGAAGCCCCCAAAGTCACTTGTGAATGCCATATGCTACCCTGAATTTGCCAAGTATACCACTTCAGCCACACGGTATTAGTATTTTAAATGAAAAAGAAAAACTATAAAATGTTAACTAATCAAAAGGATGGGGCTAGGGAGTGGGGGAAAATTCCTCATAAAAAAAACTAATTCAAAGTCATTGTGGACCATTAATGCGTATGCACTGATGCAAATTTAACATTATGTTTTGCTTAATATTTCAAGGTGGGGCATTCAAAAGAAGACCAAGGCAATGGAGAAATACATTGAGACCATGTAATCACACCACATCAGCGTTGATGTAAGCCCTGCTGGCCTCCATATTTCTCCACAGTATCCTCAACTTGGCACATCACCAGATGGGAAGGTGTCTTGTGACTGTTGTGGCTCAGGGTGTTTGAAAATTAAATGTCCCTACCTGGCAAAAGCCAAGACGCTGTTAGAACTGTCAAAAGAAAAAGGCTTCTGACTGGTTGCATCATCATGCTCCGATGTCACGCTGCAGCTTAACAGACAGCACAACTATTACTTTCAAGTACAGTTCCAGATTCTCATCACAAAATCAGTATGTTGTGACTTTTGGGTACGGTGACCTTAAGAACTATATATAGAGAGAACAACACCTGATCCAAATTTTGAAACACATGTTATGACAGCAACAAAGTTATACAAGTATGTAGTGTTGCCTGAATTGCTGGGAAAATGGTTTACAAGAAATGCAGTACTGAATCTTGGGTCAGCATCTGATCTGTAGGAATGCTGTACCTGGTGATAAAGCCTTCAACTTCAGAATAATGGTGACTCAGACAGAACTCAGCCTTTTTCCATTTGTCAAAAAATACAAAAGTAGTTGTGTGAAGATATTAAGCTTTCACTAAATATTACATCAATGTGAAATTTACAGATTTATTACAGACGAGATATTTACAAAATGTACAACCTTTTTCCACTGCCATATTGAAATAAATCCAAAAGATAAAAATAAAAAACAAAAAAAACCCCCAAACTTTTAGAATGACAATGTTTTAAGTTTCACAGTCAAGATGTCATGGGTTATTTAAACAACATTTTACATTTTTTTCCCCAATGTAAAGGAACTTTGAAATATTAACTTGATAAGAACTGTTGCAGTATGATCCAACCATGTTTCTGAACTGTTTACTTTGATCTGAAGGCAGTATGGTTTCACAGAGATTACATAAAGGACAGCAGGTTACAACAATCTTATCGATAAGGCTGTCCTCCACCTTACCATTCTGTTGTTGACATGATTTATGACCCAGAAGGCAGACACAGACTCCAGAATAAACTCAACTATCATTTTATTATGCAGTGTAAGTGTGGATGTGTGCGTGAGTGCAGGAATGTAACAGCCGGGGTGAGCAGAGCACCGTTCAGACTGGCAACCCTAGGAAAGAGCAGAGACAGGTGGATTAGTGACTGGGATCAGGAGGAATGATTCAGAGAATGTTCAGTCTTACTGTTGACAAGTTGGTGTATAGCACAGGTGAGATTCTGGAGGCTCTGGCCAGTGGGACAGTGTCTTCAGCTCCGGCTACTGAGGAGGTGAGAGGGTGAAGAGATGTGCAGTGAGCTGGTGAGGTGAAGGTTGAGCTCAGTCCACCGCAAAGGGAGGAGGCCTGCCACCAACGGATTTCCACCTGTGCACAGGGGAGCAGAGTGAAGCGTGGAGATGAGGGAATGATGAGGGCTTACTTCTCATTGGGGAGCTAGGACTCCCAGGAGGACGACAAGGCTGGAAGGATCAGAGGAGATGGAACTCCGGATCATGAAGGCGACGAGAAGGCCAAGAGGTCTTGCCTGACCAGGGAGCTTGACGTCTCTGTGCAGACCCGAGGGTAGCACGGCTTAAATAGGCAGGCTAATGAGGAGATCAGGTGTGCGCGCAGCTGTGGAGGAAACTAGGGCAACAGGAGGCAGCGCACATCACTACAGTACCCCCCACCCCCCAGGGGACGCCTCTCAGTGGCCGATCCAACCTACCTGGGTGCGTCCGGTAGAAGTCCCTGATGAGCTGAGGATCCAACACGAAGGAGGGATGCACCCAGAACCTCCATTCAGGGCCGTAACCCTCCCAGTCCACCAGGTACTGGAGGCTGCGACCCCGGCGCCGGACATCCAGAATGGAGTTGACCCTCCATACGGGGTTGCCATCGATCACTACTGGTGGAGGTGGTGTCTTGGGAGGAGGGCACAGAGGGTTAGAGCAAAACAGCTTCACCTGGGAAACGTGAAAGGTGGGACAAATGCGGAGGGAGGGGGTGAGAGCCAGGCGCACAGCCACAGGATTCACAATGTGTGTAATAGCAAAAGGACAAATAAAATGCTGTGAGAGCTTCCTGGGTTCAGCCTTGAGATTGATATTTTTGGTGGAAAGCCATACCTGTTGCCCAACCTGGTAGAGTGGAGCTGAAGTCCTGTGGCGGTTGGCAATGAATCGAAGTGCGGCCCAGGTAGCCTTCCACAGCCGGCGACAGTGCTTCAGATGGGCCCGCACGGATGGTACCACAATGTCCCCCCCTCTTCTTTGGGAAACAGCGGGGGGTTGTAACCCAAAGAAGCCCCGAATGGTGACATGCCTATGGCAGACAAGATCGTGGTGTTGTGAGCGTATTTGACCCATGGCAGATAGGAGCTCCAGGATGCCGGGTTGGCGGTGGTGACGCACTGTAGTGCTGCCTCCAGCTTCTCATTGGCACGCTCGCACTGGCCATTGCTCTGGGGGTGGAACCCCGAGGACTGGCTCACCGTAGCCCCAATGGCGTTGCAGAAGGCTCGCCATACCTGCAAGACAAACTGGGGCTCATGGTCGGACACGATGTCCAGGGGAATACCGTGGAGCCGTTCTACGTGGAGGATGAGCAGGTTCGCAATCTCCTTGGCTGTGGGAAGACCCTGCAGGGGAATGCAATGGGCTGCCTTTGAGAATCTATCCACTATGGTGAGGATAACAGTGTTGTTAGCAGAGGATGGGAGGCTGGTGATAAAGTCCAGTGCCACATGGGACCATGGCCTGCCGGGGATGGGAAGTGGGTGAAGCAGACCAGCCAGAGGAGAGGAGGACGTCTTACTGGTGGCACACTGGGGACAGGCACGGATGTACTCCCCGACATCCTTCCGGAGCGATGGCCACCAAAAGGTCCTTTGCAATAAGGCCACGGTGCGTGCCATCCCTGGGTGGCATAAGAGCTTGGAGGAGTGGGCCCAATTTATAACTTCGACCCGGACGGCAGAAGGCACATACAGCCTCCCCGCTAGCCCCCCACCCGGGTCAGCCTCGGTCTCCTGCGATCTACAAACCTTCTCCTTAATACCCCACGAAAGGGCACCAACGATGCACGAAGGAGGAATAATGGGGTGAGATGGCGCCTCCACCGCATCTGAAGCAAATTGTCTTGATAGAGCATCAGGCTTGGTGTTCTTGGACCCTGGGTGGTAGGTGATGGTAAAATTAAACCTGCCAAAGAACAAGGACCAGCGGACCTGGCACGTGTTCAAATGCTTGGCCGAAACGCTTGGCTGAAATCCAACCATGGCCGTTTGAACGGCTATGGTTGGATTTCTGTTCCAACCATAGCCATAATAGGGGCTCTCCTCATTCCTGATCTGTCAGTGTGGAAATAGACTCCTCATGGTTGCCAGGTTCAATACAGAGATCACAGATCCCGCATCCACCAAAAGAGGAACCTCAACGCCATCTAGCGTTACCTCACAGCTGATCCATCCCGTGGTCTAGGGAAAAACCGTATGGACGATCGTGGGAGCCTTCTGCGAGGGACCCACCTCATGCTGTCTGTCCCTATTCTCAAAGTTGGCGCACACCCTGGCAAAGTGGTTCAACAGTCCACACTTCCCACAACGCTTGCCCTTCGCCGGACACACTCTGGACTTATAGCGGTGACTTGGGGACCCACAGCCATAACAACGTTGCGTTCCTGAGGTGGACCTAAACTTCACCATAGAGGCATATGGTCTCCACTGTCTTCACATATCTCCACATATCTCCACAGTCTTCACACTCAGGGTCCAATAACAGTGCCTTAAAATGAGGCTCACTGTGGGTCGGAGCGGCCCCTTCACTCAAGGCCTCTCGCTATTGTCTCAGCTGCCTCGAATTGCTGAGCGAGTTCGACAGCGGTGGCCAACGTCAGCATACCTGGGTCAGAAGTCTGGACCGGGCAGCTGGACAGCGGATGCGTTCTGCTAACTGGTCCCATATCATCTCATCTTCCAGGTTTCAAAATTTGCATTCCCTTGCCAGCTCCCAGAGGTCTGCAATGAATCTTTTCACAGGTTCCCCTGTCCACTGGTGGCGCTGTCGGATTTGAATACAGTGACGTTTTCCGGGGCACAAAAGTAGCACGCCATCAGCTCAACCACTTTGTCAAAACTATTTGCTACCCCTAGATTTTCCAAGATCATTTGCCCCTCCATGCCCAAATTATGAACCAGGACAGCCCTCGTGCAAAAGCTTCTTGAGTTCGCCAAGGTTCAAAACAACTAAATAACTTGTGAATGCGGCAAACCACCAAGGCCAAGGCACTGGTTGCTCACATATGGTTTCCAAAAATGGCCGAAAACTGACAATGGACCTCTCCATAACCGCTTTTACCTTGTCACCAATTGTTGGATCCATAATTGGGCAATAACGAGCAGAAGGTAGTTACTATTAATGGAGATTTATTACAATAACTATTGACAATACCCTCAGGCGTTCAGCACCCTCCAGCAAGCCAAGTGTCCCATGACGTAAGAGGACTAGCCTCTTCCGCCCACATCCTTTATACCCGGAGTGGCATCACCATCGGAAACTGGTAGTTAGCCACCCCTGCTCATTCCCCATCAAACCAGGATGCCATCTTACTAATATCCCCTATTTCCATATAAAACAATTTTCATTAAAATATAATAATAAAATTTAAATAAGTGATGTAATCAGTGTTCCTCTGTGAAAGTATCTATTGTTGTCTGTCCCATGATTAATTATATTAGTGGGTATATAAGACCACTGCCATCTGAAGGCAAAACAAGTGGATGGTTGCAAATTTAGAAGTAAAATTATGCAAAGTTGAATCAAAAACGTTACAAATTTATTACAAAACCTGAACATTTATGGAAAAAAATAGCACTTTGTTTTGAAAATAGCACAAATTTGAAGAAAAAAGCAACTTTGCAAGGGCATTTGGTTGCAAATGTAACAAAAAGTCAAATATACAAAAAAAACCCTTCAAAATTAGCAAGAGTAAACGTTACTACTCAAGTAACTTCATATTTTCTACAATTATTACTCAAGTATTTTTACTGATCATTATTACTCACACTTGAGTAATTAAAATTAAGAGATAATGCTACTTTTATTTGAAAACATTTTCTGAACACCTCACTACTCAAGTAGTTTTTTTTTTAGTAGAAACTATTCTTATTGAAGTAACTATACTTCAGTAAGAAAAAGTAGCCTAGAAGAGTGATTCAGAGATGCATGCAGATGATACTAATAAACAAAATTCCAAACAACCCTTTTATGTGTGCCTTGGCTTTAATAAGCTAATATATCACCATCCTCTTTACAGTAAAATCCAACATACCTGTGACAAAATCAGAACAACAAAGCCATGTTTCGGTGCATGGATTCCAGTTGCTTCTGCCGATTGCAGTGACCAATTTGCTTCTCCTTTCTTTAGCTTTTGGCAGTCTATAAAAGGATAGCTCAGACTTCTTGCAGAATCTATTTGAACAGTCATTTATACAACAGCTCTTCACCATTTTAGATGTGTCTCGATTGCCTTGAAAACAAAAGGAATCCTCAGACAAAGTTGCCGTGTTCGTTATATCACACACCACCTAGAAAAGCCTCGAGTTGAGCCCTCTCCTTAGGTACGTGGTACCGACTGTGCTAGGAAGCTAAGCTAAGCTAGGCTAATGCACGGTTAGTCACTAACTAACAAAAACAGACTTTCTTCCTCCTCTTCTTTTTTTAGATTTGATTGGCGGTTTGCAACCAGCTTAAAGGTGCATTTTCGCCACTGACTTTATTATCATCACTTTATATCTTTGTATAAGGAGTTCTTATAAGGAGTTCTGAACAACGCCTTATGTGTGAAAAAAAAAATATATATATCCATCCTTGGCCTGCGTCCGGCTGGATCTGGGTGACCTTACACTGTAAAAAAATAAAATTTCTACCAATTAAAAAAATTAGAGCATACACAAGATGTCAAACATGTCACCTCAAAAGCTGATTAAACCAGCCCGTCCTGCTTTTAGGTGTTTTTTGCTGCATTGAAGTGATTCAAACCAATGGTGGCACACAGTCTTTTTGCCACTCAGTGCTGAGTAGAAACAACAACTTCCAGGATTGTGACCTCATGTAACATCATGCACATGCCCTCTATAAGGGTTAATATCAAACCATTTACTTGACTGTAGTGATGTGTGGATAAAGACCAAGAACCGCATGGTAAGTGAGGAGCTGATTCAGAGCCTTTATTTTTTTTTTTTATTTTTTGCCAATTAAGTTACCCATGTGCTCAAATGATTATAAATGCAATAAATCTGTAATAATTTTGAGATGAAGTATATTCACGTATGATAATATACATACAAAGTAAAAATTACTTAATAATTGCATAGATAAAGCCTAGAAAATTAACACTGAAAATGAATATTTATTAAAATGACAAAAATCACATTTTTTTTCTGTTGCCAACATGTCTGTAACATATTTTGTGACATATCAAGAGCAAAATCAGACTGCAGTCTAAAGTCTGTGTTTTTCTGCTGTGAATTCCCAGTTAAGCTCCGCCCCCCTTCCCCCCAAACAGGCAACTTTGGACAGAACATTTCTAGTTACTTAAGCATTCCTGCTTAGCCTGACTGATTGTAACACTGCGGCAGCCCGTAGATTTCCACCTCTGGGGCTACTGTATTCTGGAACCCTGTAGTGCAAGCAGGACATGGTCAGCTCAGAGACCGGAGTCCACTGGCTGCTGCGCTGCACCTGCGGGGTTCCAGAGGACCAGAGGCGCACGGTCAGAAGGCCGAACCAGAGAAAGACGTCTGCTCTCAGGGAATGAAGGCACCAAGACTGCCACCTGTCCGTTTTGCATTCATGTGACTCGGTGCGGTGAAGGTTTTTTCTTTTGGGGGGGGGGGCACAAACCCCCCGGGTACTCCATTCTGTCCCCGCCATGGAGGATGGAGGAGGAGATATTAAACCCCCCCGCTCCCTCTGGAGGAGGGAAGCGAGTTGGCCATTGTTTAGTGAAGCAGTCTTCGGTGTTCTCAGGTAAGAGGGGAGGGCTGTCCTTTCAGCATACACTGCTGGTGGGCAGGGGTATGGGTGGAGCTAATTAGAATGTCCATAGATCTGTGCTTGCTTAAGTAGGTGGACAATGTAAAAGCTCTTTCAAAGCAATTCTAAAGCAATGAAAGTTTCTTTTTTTTTGGGGGGGGGGGGGTAAAAAAGTCACAATGTAGTATTTTGGCCAATACATATTTGTTTTTGAGGTGGTTTTTGAGCAGCCGGAGCGCATCTTTAAGATGTTGGAGTAACGATGGAGAATTGAATAAAATTTAATACCAATGTGCAAGTAATTTTTTTACATGAAAAAATAAAGTTGTTAGTAACTTCACAAGAGCATATTTCCAAAATTTATTTTAGGAAGTAAGCAAGCTTTACTTAAGAATAACCTCAGTAAAATTTATTAGATTTTTTTTTTATGAAAATACTTGACAAGGTTTTTTTTAAGTAAATACTGCTCCATTTTTTTTCTGTGTATATTATTAACAAATCTTGTTTTGAGCCCCTGCCCCTCAAATGGTCTCTGCATGGCCCTGGTTGGGAGAGCCAGACTTTGTACTCAAGTAAAAGTAGTTTTACCTTTACAGTATTATTGACTCAAGTAAGACTGTCACCAAAAATTATTAAAAAAAAGGTGCTTGAATAGTGGGTGATAATTTTCCTCACTCTTTTGTAAGGAATTACTCTCTTTTTTGTGTAATGTAAAGTGTCTTTGAGTGCCTTGGAAAGCGATATTCAAATAAAATGTGTGATTATTATTATTATTATTATTATTATTATTATTATTATTATTATTAAATGTGTAACTTTTTCACAAAATTTTGCATTTTGTGTAAACTTGTATTTTTGTACATTAAACATCAAATGTACAAAATCCAAGTTTACACAAAATGCAAAACTTGGTGAAAAAGTTACACATTCTAATAAATTTAAGGTTTTAAGGTTTTTCTCCCAAATTTTAGACATTTTTTTTCCTGTAAATTTGACAGTTTTTCATACTATTTTATTATTTGCTTGAGCCTGTCATGCAGTGATCCTCGCGGATCACCATAAGACGCCAAGAGTCACTGGTGAGTTTGATGATGTTTATTTACAGGACAGGACAAGACGTGACACAAGACTATGAGTCGCTAAGGGCAAAAACACACACTACAAGATACAGGGGCTCGTAGGGCTAACCCCAGCCACTACGAGCTAAACTATGACATAACAAGAATATAACGAACCTGACATGAAGGTCTGACGAGGTTAGTGCGCCGACCAAGCTTGACCATGACTTGACAAGGGTTTGACGATTGTTTGACAATTGTTGACAGTACTCCCGCAACTTGACTGCCGTCAGCGCCCGCCTAATAAAGCCAAGCGCTAACGAGCAGTGATGACAAACAGCTGACCGTCTTTGACAGCCGGAAACCCCACCGAGCACCTTCACAATAAGAGCCCGGTGAAGCCAGGATATAACCCACAGCTGTCAAAGCCGGCAGCGCGGACAGGACCTGCTCTCGGGTCGTGACAGTACCCTCCTTCCGAGGGCGGGCTTCCAGATGCCCATAGACCACCATGGCCACCCCCCCTCCCCCTCCAGGGTGGGCGGATGGGGGTAGGTCCGGAGGGAGAGAAAGACCAAGCACAGAATCAGTGCAATAACAAAATCAAGACCAGGCAAGGGAAAAAAAAAAACTAAACCCCAGCACAATGACAAAAAATACCAAATACTCAGATCAAATTAAATGCCCAATTAACGATTACAAAAAACCGCACAGGACAGCAAGAGAAAATTAAATCTTTGCCCACATGTTTCATTAGAAAATGGCTTCTCACCTGTGTGAATTCTCCTGTGAATTTTCAAATTACCATGCTGATTAAATCTTTGTCCACATGTTTCACAAGAAAACGGCTTCTCACCTGTGTGAATTCTCATGTGAATTTTCAAATAACCATATACAGAAAAACAGAACAATTACTGGCTCACACCTAACTACACACAAAACAAAATAAGGCAACTGCAGGACATAAGCACAAATACCCACAGATACCCAAATAACCATTACCAGCACACACAGGAAAGCAAGGAAAAAAAAAAAAAAACAGAACAATTACTGGATCAACCCCCCACCAAACAGTGACCTCTATCCCCCCAACAGTTCATGCCAAACGGTGGAGACCCAGCGCCCCAGGAACAGTTCGGGTGGTCTCCCCGTATCCAACAGCCGGCGGGTGGTCATGGGAGGCGGAACATGACCGGGCGGCTTGTCAAAGTCCAAGCCCGGGAAGTCCCCTCCCCCGGAGGCCGAACCAGGTCGCCCAGAAGAACATGTCGGGTGGCCGACCCGAGGCGCCGAACTGGCGAAGCAGTTCCTCAGGCGGCCGACCCGCATCCCTCAGCCACCAGTACCGGGGGAAAACAGCCCGCGGCGGCCTCCCTGGCAAGGACAAAACTCGGGAGAGCAGGGGCGAGTGAAAAGGGACCCTCACGGCCCCCAGCAATGACGCACAGGGGCGATGACTCTGTAGAGGGACTAGAAGGCATGGATGAGCCCGTACTCCGTTTGACGGTGAAGGGTCTGAAGCTCCTCCACCGTCCGCGGACCACACCAGCGCTGCACCTCCGCTGGACCCCGATTGAGTCCCGGCTGTACCCACGTCGGACCCCGATTGAGCCAAAACAGCTCCCGCGATCGGCCACTCGATTGGGCCTTGGGCACACCCATGTCGGGCCCCGATTGGGCCAGAACCGCACCTGCGGTGGACCCCGATTGGGCCTCTGGTGCACCCACGTCAGGCCCCAATTGGGCCACAGCAGCCTCCACCACGGACCCTGACTGGGTCGGTGCAGCTCCACTGACGATCTCCACCCCCGAACCTGGAACCTCCAAATCAGTGACTCCAACTGGCTCCATGCCGGCGACACTGCAACGAAGCTCACAAAACACAAGAAAACTGGGATCAATATCACCGGTAGCAACAGAACCCAGCGAGACGAGCTCGGGTGCTGCAGGCGGCTGCTCCTCACTTGCCTCCCCGAGAGGCAGGCGCAAATTCTCCAAAACAGGGGACAGAGACACAAGAGAGAGTACTTGCCTGCACTTGGGTTCTGTTGCCACCCAGGACTCCGACGATCCAGGTTCAGGGCGGCGACTCTCATCAGCAGGCTCCAACTCAGCTGCGTCGGGCTCCGCAGCTGGCAAGAAGGCGTCTGCAGCCTGAGGTTCCTCCAGCACTGATGTGCACACCGATGACCTGTATGGCGTGGGGGCAGGGGACACTCGACCCACTGGCTCGGACCGCTCCGGCGAGGAGACCCGGGGATGCTTCATCGTCGGCTCAGGCTCCGGGCCGCAGTCCACTTTTCTCCTCCGTCCATGACGTGGCTGCAGGGCCAGATCCAGGCTTTCCAGCACTGCAGGCCCCCTCTTCATCCGACGACTTAGGCCTGGCATCGCGGACCGCTCAACAGGGGGGAATACAGAGGGAGCAGGTTTAGTTATTATCACTACAGCAGGTGGAGGCAGCTCGGGGGGCTGCGAACCCCGAACTCTGCCCCCAGGAGTCAGACAAGGCAGGTTACAATTATGGTGTAATAAATTAACTTGCACTTGCCTTTCTCCCGGAGGAGAGAAGGTGCCTGCTGTAGGAGACGCTGTTCCTCCTTCTCCCCACTGGATGGTGACAGAGGGCCCCCTGGAAGGACAAGGTGGAGTGCTCTCAGAGGTTCGCTAACGGGCTTTGCCGGCAGCGGGTCCAGCCAGGGATTCTGCTGAGGTTCTCCTTGGCCGTGGCACTGACGTCATCGACGACCTCCAAATGGCGCGACCTCCTGGACCGGTTCCGGGACAGGAACGGGACTCCAACGCGGGGAGAAAGGATGCCTCCTCCTCTGCTTCCTGCTTTCCTCCTCCTCCAGCCCACAGAGTATCTTGCGCTGCGTGGCGAGTTCGTCCCTCCTCGTCATCACCTCCGGGTGATCATCGTAATGGAGAGGAAGGTTGTCCAGGAGAACCTCAGCATAGTCCAGGTGCCAGCGTATGTCGCTGGGAGTGTCGTACAGCGTAGCAGTGAATAGAGTACCGTCCACGTACTCCAGAGCCTCCGCTAGCTCCTTGGCCAGACGCCGACCGGAGCCCCTGGTTGATGGCATTCTCCCAGCAATTGACACCCAGACAGGGAAGAACAATAGTCCAATTAAAGCAAAAACTCACGGTGAAAAAGGCGTCTCGGTGTGGCGTCTCCGTTTAGACGTCTGGCGAGAGTATGCTGTCATGCGGTGATCCTCGCGGATCACCATAAGACGCCAAGAGTCACCGGTGAGTTTTGCAATGATGTTTATTTACAGGACAGGACAAGACGTGACACAAGACTATGAGTCGCTAAGGGCAAAAACACACACTACAAGATACAGGGGCTCGTAGGGCTAACCCCAGCCACTACGAGCTAAACTATGACATAACAAGAATATAACAAACCTGACATGAAGGTCTGATGAGGTTAGTGCTCCAACCAAGCTTGACCATGACTTGACAAGGGTTTGACGATTGTTTGACAATTGTTGACAATACTCCCGCAACTTGACTGCCGTCAGTGCCCGCCTAATAAAGCCGAGCGCTAACGAGCGGTGATGACAAACAGCTGACCGTCTTTGACAGCCGGAAACCCCACCGAGCACCTTCACAATAAGAGCCCGGTGAAGTCAGGATATAACCCACAGCTGTCAAAGCTGGCAGCGAATATACATAGCCCGAGCGCGGACAGGACCGGCGCTCGGGTCGTGACAGAGCCTCCATCTAGTTACTATTAGACTCTATCTAATATATAGTCTATCTATTAGACTCTATCTAACACAATTACATTCTATCTAATAGTGTTGATATTGTTCTTAGGTTGTCTTTGTACATCTGGCCAGGGCCAACAGATGAAAATTAGCTTTTTAACTCGGCCTTATTTACAGAGTTGTTGTCTGTTTATTGACGAGCATTGTCCCTTTAAAAAAGCAAATAAATGAATAAAATGAAAATATGCAACAGTGGGTTAGGAGGTAGACCAGGTCGTCCAATAGCCAGAGGTTTGGCAATTCAAATCCTGCTCTCCCCAGCCATCCTGCTGTTGTGTTCCTGGGCAAATCACTTTATCCATCTTTCCTCCAGTGTCCATGACACTGAGCATGAATGTGTATAAATGTTCGGTAGTGGTTGGAGAGGCCGTTGGCGCGGAGTGACAGCCACATTTCTGTCAGCTCCCCCCCCAGGGCAGCTGTGGCTAGAGCAGTAGCTTACTACTATCATTGTCTATCTGGAGTGAATGAATAATGGACTCACTATAAACGCTTTG
Source organism: Pholidichthys leucotaenia (assembly GCA_020510985.1). Taxonomy (NCBI): domain Eukaryota; kingdom Metazoa; phylum Chordata; class Actinopteri; order Cichliformes; family Pholidichthyidae; genus Pholidichthys; species Pholidichthys leucotaenia. The sequence goes on from CM035843.1 coordinate 407,453,915, forward strand.
AGATGTCACTTGACATGTAAAGCGCCATATAAATCTTATCCATTATGGTAAATATACAATTTTTTTTGTTATAGATTTTGACATGGTTGCTTGATCCAGGAGACAGACACTGACACGAGTAGAGTGATTAATTAATTAATTAACAATTATTTATTAAACCAGTGAAGTTAGTGTGTGTGTGAATGTGTGGATGAGTGCGATGCTGACAGACAGCTGGAGCTGAGCGAGTCTCGCTGCGACCTGGCAACCCTGGAAACACACAAGCACAAGGGATTAATGCAGCTCGCAGCAACGGGAAATTATGATTTGTGCTGCTTACTTGCAGGTGCCGCTGTGAGACTTCTGTCCGCTCCGTGACTTGACGTGGCAGGGTGAGCGTTGAGCTTGGCGCTGTGAAGGTGAGGAGGAGATCCGAGGACGAGGAGGAGAAGCCCCGTTGTCAGGGGAGACAAGTCCGCCGCCAGGGAGGTCCACCTGTGCACAGAGGAAATTACTTTGACAAGGTAAGTTTTGCTGATGCTTACGTGACGTGGCTTGGCGAAGAGGCTTTGTAGTAGCTCTGGCTTGAGGTCGTGTCCGTGACGCGTTGCGTGGCGAAGAAGACAGATGACTCTGTGCAGAGCAGTCAGTGACACTGGCTTTTAAAGCCTTCTGGTTATTGGCGGCAGGTGTGTGCGTAGCTGGAGCTGATGATTGCCCAGCGGCCGCCATGACAGATTTGACATTTTGATATAACTTTTTGATTTTGTGTTTAGATGTGGGAGTTTTTTTACATTTAAAATTGCAACTTCTTGTTCCTTCTCGATTTTTCAATAAATTTGTGACTTTACTCAAATAAAATTATGCATATATTCCCTGTATCCATCCATCCATCCATCCATCTTCTACCGCTTTTCTGGAGGTCCAGGTCGCGGAGGCAGCAGTTCAAGCAATTCAATTCAATTCAATTCAACTTTATTTATATAGCGCCATTTCACAACAACAGTCATCTCATAGCACTATCAACTGTAGGGGGGAACCCCCACAGTTGCAGAAAGACCCCAGCAATCAGGCGATCCCCTGTGAGCAAGCACTTGGCGACAGTGGAGAGGAAAAACTCCCTTTTAACAGGAAGAAACCTCCAGCAGAACCAGGCTCAGGGAGGGGCAGTCATCTGCTGCGACTGGCTGGGGGGTGAGGGGATAGAGAAAAAGAAAAGAACAGACATGTAGAGAGCAAACAGCACGATGGGGACTCAATCTATGGGAGAGAACAAACAAATGTTAATGACCAGCAAAAAAAATATTTCACAGAGAGCGAGGAAAGGAGTGAGGCCCAGTGCATTACTGGAGGTCCCCCGGCTGACTAAACCTATTAGCAGCATAACTAAGGGAGGGTTCAGAAACACATGATCCCTCCCTAATTGTAGGCTATATCAAAAAGGTAGGTTTTAGCCCTATTCTTAAAAACAGAGATCTGACTCCCGAATCCAGATTGGCAGCTGATTCCACAGGAGAGGAGCTTGATAACTGAAGGCTCTGCCTCCCATTGTACTTTTGGAGATTCTAGGTATTACAAGTAATCCTGCATTTTGGGAGCGTAGTGCTCTGTTAGGATAATACGGTAGTATCAGATCTTTTAAATAAAAAGGGGCCTGATTGTTTAGAGCTTTGTAAGTAAGAAGAAGGATTTTAAACTTAATTCTAAACTCTATGGGAAGCCAATGAAGGGAGGCCAGAACCGGAGAGATATGATCTCTCTTTCTAGTACCTGTTAAAACTCTTGCTGCAGCATTTTGGATCAGCTGAAGACTTTTTAAAGATGTTTTAGGACAGCCTGATAATAAAGAATTACAATAATCTAATCTCGAGCTAACAAAAGCGTGGATCAGTTTCTCAGCATCACTCTGAGACAAGATGCTCCTAATCTTGGCAATATTACGCAAATGATAGAAGGCAGTCTTAGAAACAAATTTAATATGTGAATTGAAGGACAAATCCTGATCAAAAATAACTCCAAGGTTCCTCACAGAGCTATTAAGAGAAAGAGTAACCGCATCCAAACTGAAAGTTTGATTTGGAAAGGAATTTCTAAGGTTTTTTTGGACCAACAAGAATGACTTCAGTCTTATCTGAATTTAATAGCAGGAAATTACAAGTCATCCAAGCTTTGATTTCCTTAAGACATGCTTCTAACTTGGTTAATTGATTACTATCATCTGGCTTCATTGACAGGTATAATTGTGTGTCATCTGCATAACAATGAAAATGTATACAGTGCTTTCTAACAATGTTGCCTAACGGAAGCATATATAAACTAAAAAGAGTAGGGCCTAGCACAGATCCCTGTGGAACTCCATGACTAAGCTTTGAGTTGAAAGAAAACTCATTATTTACATGAACAAACTGGAACCTATCAGATAAATAAGATCTAAACCATTGCAACGAAGTTCCATTAAGTCCAACATAGTGTTCTAATCTATCAAGTAGAATATTATGATCGATAGTATCAAAAGCTGCACTAAGGTCTAAGCAGAGAAGCCCAGAATTCCCTCTCCCCAGCCACCTGCTCCAGCTCTTCAGAGAGGATACCAAGGAGTTCCCAGACAAGCTGGGAGACATAGTCTCTCCACCAAGTCCTGGGTCTGCCCCGGGGTCTCCTCCCAGTGGGACATGCCCGAAAAACCTCAAGTGGGAGGCGTCCAGGAGGCATCCTAATCAGATGCCCATACCACCTCAACTGATTCCTTTCAATGTGGAGGAGCAGCAGTTCTACTCTAAGTCTCTCACGGATTACTGAGCTCCTCACCCTATCTCTGAGGGTGAGTCCAGTAATCCTACGGAGAAAGCTCATTTCAGCTGCTTGTATCCACGATCTTGTTCTTTCGGTCATTACCCAAAGCTTGTGACCATAGGTGAGAGTAGGAACGTAGACTGATTGGTAAATCGAGAGCTTTGTCCATAGAACTAAGCTCCCTCTTCACCACAACAGACCGGTACAACGTCCGCATCACTGCAGATGCTGCTCCAATCCGTCTGTCAATCTCTCGCTCCATTTTCCCCTCACTCGTGAATAAGATCCCAAGATACTTAAACTCTTCCACTTGGGGCAGGAGCCTGTCCCCAACCCAAAGAGGACAATCCACCTTTTTCCGGCTGAGGACCATGGACTCGGACTTGGAGGTGCTTATTCTCATCCCAGCCGCTTCACACTCAGTGGCAAACCGTCCCAGCAAGAGCTGTAGGTCATTGCTGGATGAAGCCAACAGGACAACATCATCTGCAAACAACAGAGATGAGATCCTGTGGTCACCAAGTATGACACCCTCCATTCCCTGGCTGCGCCTAGAAATCCTGTCCATAAAAATTATGAACAGGATCGGTAACAAAGGGCAGCCCTGGCGGAGTCCAACTCTCACTGGGAATGAGTCCGACTGAGTGTTGGCAATACGAACCAAACTCTCACAACGGTCATACAGAGACCGAATAACTCGTAACAACAAGCCTGATACCCCATACTCCTGAAGCACCCCCCGCAAAAAACATTGCTCCTCCTGAATCCGAGGTTCGACCAACGGATGGACTCTCTTCTTCAGTACCTTGGCATAGACCTTCCCAGAGGGGCTGAGGAGTGTGATCCCTCTAAAGTTGGAGCACACCCTCCGGCCCCCTTTTTTGAAAAGAGGAACCACCACCCTGGTTTGCCATGCGAAAGACACTGCCCCCGACCTCCACGCAATGTTGCAGAGGCGTGTCGACCATGACAGCCCAACAACATCCAGGGCCTTGAGGTACTCAGGGATAATCTCATCCACTCCCGTGGCCCGGCCACCAAGGAAACTTTTAACCACCTTTGCAACCTCAGCCCCTGTGATAGGCGAGTCATCCCCCTCGTCCACAAACTCTGCTTCCTCTGTGGAAGGCATATCAGTGGGATTGAGGAAATCAAAGTATTCCTTCAACCGCCTGACGATATCCCCAGTCGAAGTCAACAGTGCCCCATCCGCACCATATACAGTGTGGTCAGGGAGCTGCTTTCCCCTCCTGAGTCAGGTTCAGGTTAAGGTTATTTTATTTGTACCTGTAGGTAGATTTGTTTTGCAGTCTGGTGACATCCATATTGAGTCGCCGGACAGTTTGCCACAATCTCTTCGAGGCCGACCGAAAGTCTTGTTCCATGGCCTCACCGAACTCCTCCCATACCCGGGTTTTTGCTTCAGCAACCACCTGAGCTGCACTCCGCTTGGCCTGCCGGTACACCTCAGCTGCTTCGAGAGTTCCACAAGCCAACCAAGCTTGATAAGACTCCTTCTTCAGCTTAATGGCCCCCCTCACCACTGGTGTCCAGCACTTGGTTCGGGGGGTTGCGACCACGAGATGCACCGACCACCTTGCGGCTGCAGCCACCGCTTCAACAACAGAGGTGGAGAACATGGCCCATTCAGACTCCATGTCTCCAGACTCCCTTGGAATGTGGTTGAAGTTCTTCCGGAGGTGGGAGTTGAAGACCTCCTGGACAGGGGCCTCAGCCAGACATTCCCAGCACATCCTCACTATACGTTTGGGTCTACAAGGTCTGAATGGCTTCCTCCCCTGCCATCGGATGCAACTCACCACCAGGTGGTGATCAGTTGACAGCTCTGCACGTCTCTTTACCCGAGTGTCCAAGACATATGGTCACAGGTCTGATGACACGATAACAAAATCGATCATCGACCTGTGACCTAGGGTGTCCTGGTGCCAGGTGCACATATGGACACCCTTATGCTTTAACATGGTGTTCATTATGGACAAACTGTGGTTAGCTCAGAACTCCAATAACTGAACACCACTCGGGTTCAGATTTGGCAGGCCGTTCCTCCCAATCACCCCCCTCCAGGTTTCACTGTCATTGCCCACGTGCGCATTGAAGTCCCCCAGTGGGTCAATGGAGTCTCCAAGAGGAGCACCCTCCAGCACCCCAGTCACAGACTCCAAAAAGGGTGGGTACACTGAAACATCATTTGGTGCATAGGCACAAATGATGGTCAGGACCCGTTTCTCAACCCGAAGGCGCAGGGAAGCAACCCTTTCATCCACCTGGGAAAACTCCAATATAGAGGCAGCAAGGTGGGGGGATACAAGAATACCCACCCCTGCTCATTGCCTCTTGCCCAGGGCAACTCCAGAAAAGGCCAAGCTCCAGCCCCTCTCCAGGAGATTGGTTCCGGAACCGGAGCTGTGTGTTGAGGTGAGGCCGACTAAATCTAGCCGGTATCGCTCAACCTTGTACCCCAGCTCAGGCTCCTTCCCCTCCAGAGAGGTGACATTCCACGTACCAAAAGCCAGTTTAGAAAGCGTGGGATCAGTCTGCCAAGGTCTACGCCTTTGACCGCCACCTAATCCACATAGCACCGGACCCCCATGATCCCTCCTGCAGGTGGTGAGCCCACTGGAGGGAGGACCCATGTAACTCCTTCGGGCTGAGCCCGGCCGGGTCCAATGGGTGGAAACCCGGCCACCAGACACTAGCCATCGAGCCCCTCCCCCAGGCCTGGCTCCAGGGTGGGGCCCCAGTAATCCCATACCAGGCGGGGTACACTGAATCTTTGATATAGAATTTATCATGAGAGTCTGTTGGATCGTTCTTCATCTGGCCCTTCACCCAGGACCAGTTTGTCTTGGGTGACCCTATCAGAGGCAAATTGCCCCGGACAACATAGTTCCTGGGATCACTGGGGCACACAACCCCCCCGCCCCGACCATGATAAAGTGACGATCAATGAGGGGGATATTCCCTCTAATATAATCGAAATCCCAATAGCTAGCTGTCAGCTATCAGTTTGCTCTGACATTTTATTGCCACCATCAATTAATCATAATTAATCAGTCAGTCAATCAATCAATCAATCAATCAATCAATCAATCAGTCAATCAATCAATCAATGTGTGTGTGTGTATATATATATTTTATAGTAATATGTACATACACTACCGTTCAAAAGTTTGGGGTCACTTAGAAATTTCCTTATTTTTGAAAGAAAAGCACTGTTTTTTTCAATGAAGATAACTTTAAACTAATCAGAAATACACTCTAATATCTAATATACATTTCTAATATGGTAAATGACTATTCTAGCTGCAAATGTCTGGTTTTTGGTGCAATATCTACATAGGTGTATAGAGGCCCATTTCCAGCAACTATCACTCCAGTGTTCTAATGGTACAATGTGTTTGCTCATTGCATCAGAAGGCTAATGGATGATTAGAAAACCCTTGTGCAATCATGCTAGCACAGATGAAAACAGTTTAGCTGGTTAGAGAAGCTATAAAACGGACCTTCCTTTGAGCAGGTTAGTATCTGGAAAAAATTATTATTTCAAATACAAATCATTATTTCTAACCTTGTCAATGTCTTGACTATATTTTCTATTCATTTTACAACTCATGGTGGTAAATAAGTGTGACTTTTCATGGAAAACACAAAATAATTTTCTGGGTGACCCCAAACTTTTGAACGGTAGTGTATGTATATTAGCTGCTCTTGCTTGCTTGCTTTTTTTCTTGCCTTCTGATTGTTGCTCTGAGTGTTGCTATCCCTGTGCTGTTGCAATCCTGGAATTTCCCCGTTGTGGGACTAATAAAGGCTTATCTTATCTTATCTTATCTTAATCAATCAATCAATCAATCAATCAATCAATCAATCAACTTTTTTTTGTAATTTAAGTTTTTATTGACTTTATACAGGCTGGTACAAAACATACTAATCTTCCAGGTAACACATCAGTCTCCAACAACGGTAAATAAATACAAATATGGCTGATTACAAAGGAAAGATAACCAAACCAATGAGGGAAGGCAATAAACCTGAGAGAACAATCAGGGAAAGAGAGAAAAACAGGCCTTCATTCAGGGACTGAGTTATTAGCCAAAGAGATATAATTCCAAAAGTCTCCCCATATTGGTCCTTTAGTGTGTTTTCCATCAGTCCTCCTGTTTAACATGGACTCATATGAAGCAGTCTTTATCATGTAGTTAACCCACTCTTACATTCTTGGGGGTTTGACTGATTTCCAGTGACAAAGTATCGTTCTGGCTGCTGTAGTTAGTCCAGTCACGACCACTGAGAATTCTTCTTTCGATAAATTAGGTACTTGGTGACATGGTTCTTCGACCCAGAGACAAGACACAGACCTCAAATTGATACAATTAGGTTTATTACTGCAAGAATGTGTATATTGGTGTGTGAGAGTGTAGGCAGGAGCAGCAGGGACAGAGCGGCACATCGTATGACCTGGCAACCCTAAAGACACACAGAGAGCAATAGTTAGTGAGTGTCATAGCTGGAGTTAAACAATTACACTGTTGCTTACTGTGGGAGCAGATGGTGATAGGCTCAGGTTCAGCACGATGGCTTCAGTCAGGAAGACAGTGTCCTTCGGTCGGGAGTGCAGCTCCTGCAGGTGAGTGTCTGGGGAGTTTGACGATGAAGGAGGGAAGGGAGAATCCGCCGCCACGGACTCCGCCTGTGCACAGGGGACTAGACGACAGGGTGAGTTGAGGATTGCGATTACGTGGATGGCTGGAGGGATTCTCCGGCGAGGAATGAAGCAGGCTTTTGATGAGAACACGACGAGTAGAAGGAGTTGGAGATGAAGCTCCTCTGGAAACAACTCCGCACCGCTAGTCAGGGCAGCGCAGTATAAGTAGGCCAGCCGTAATGGGAACCAGGTAAGCGTGCCGCTGGGAATGATTAGCAGAGCAGGCCATGACAGTACTCCCCCACAATGAGCCTCTCTTGGCGGTCGTTCCAGCCTACCTGGGTGCGTCCGATGGAACTCCCTGAGGAGATCTTTATCCAGCACGCAGGCGGAATGCACCCAGGACCTCGTCTCCGGACCGTAGCCCTCCTGGTTCACCAGGTATTGCAAGCCGCGGCCCCAGCGACGGACGTCCATGATAGATGTCACACCCTACGCCGGACTGCCGTCGATCATCCTCGGAGGGGGTGGAGACCTGGGAGGAGGACACAGTGGGCTGGAAGACACAGGTTTCACCTGAGACACATGAAAAGTGGGGCATATACGTAGGGAGGGGGGGAGCTCAAGCCATACAGACACGGGATTAATGATGCGGGAGATGACAAAGGGACCAATAAAATGTTTCGTCATCTTCCGGCGTTCGGCCTTCAAGTTGATATTTTTAGTAGATAACCAAACCTGCTGGCCCACCTGGTATGGGCAGCACGGTGGTGCAGTGGTTAGCACTGTTGCCTTACAGCTAGAAGGTTCCTGGTTCGAATCCCCAGGCTGGCAGGGGTTGGAACCTTTCTGTATGGAGTTTGCATGTTCTCCCTGTGCTGTGTGGGTTTACTTCGGGGGCTCCAGTTTCCTCCCACAATCCAAAGACATGCATGTTAGGTTAATTGGTTGTTCTAAATTGTCCCTAGATATCTGTTTCCTATAGGCCCTTAGAATAGAGGGTTAGTACAAGTGAAAGCGCTTTGAGTGGTCTTTGTGACTAGAAAAGTGCTATATAAGTGCAGGTTAGTTAGTATGATGGTGCTGGGGTCTTGTGGCAGTTAGCCACCGCAGAGTTGCGCTCCGCTGTCCGCCGCAGCGCTGCCCGAGTAGCCCTCCAAAGCCGACGACAGCGTCTCAGGTGCACCTGGACCGATGGCACAGCGGTGTCGCCCTCCTCCTCGGGAAACAATGGGGGAGAATACCCAAGTGAAGCCTGGAACGGGGACGTACCTGTAGCTGAAGAGACCGTTGAGTTGTTTTGTTTTTGTGTTTTTTTTAGATTTAGTATACTTTATTGATCCCCAGAGGGGAAATTGAGGGCATCCACCACCTGGATGGATGAAGCAGCCACGGTACGGCGCTGTCCCTTAACCATTCACACACACATTCACACCTAGGGCCACTTTAGAGTCTCCAATTAACCTAACCTGCATGTTTTTAGCATGTGGAAGGAAACCTGAGAAATCCCAGAGTAAACCCACGCAAACACGGGGAGAACATGCAAACTCCACACAGATCACTGTTGGTCGGGGGCTGGGATTGAACCCACGATCCCCCGGCCAAGGGTAAACTGTGCTGCCGCAGTGCTAACCACTGCGCCACCATGCAACCGTGCCCAGTATGCCCAGTATACCCAGTACCCAGTATGCCCATACCCAGTATGCCCAGTATACCCAGTATGCCCACAACTCTGCCGCAGCAGAGTTGTGGGCATACTCGATCCACGGCAGGTAAGAACTCCAGGATGCCAAGTTGTGTGATGTCACACACCGCAGCGCCGCCTCCAACTCCTGGTTGGTCTGCTCACACTGGCCATTCGACTGCGGGTGGTAGCCGGATGACAGGCTCACCGCGGCCCCAAGGGCGTTACAAAATGACCTCCACACCCGAGAGACGAACTGGGGACCCCGATCGGACACGATGTCTAGGGGAATCCCGTGCAGTCTCACCACATGTTGAACCAGCAGGTCTGCTGTCTCCTTGGCCATAGGCATACCCGGAAGAGGGACAAAATGGGCCGCCTTGGAGAACTGGTCCACTATGGTGAGCACTGCGGTGTGGTTGTTGGAGGGAGGGAGGCCGGTGACAAAATCCAACACCACATGGGACCAGGGCCTGCCAGGAGTCGGGAGAGGGTGGAGCACCCTCCTGATCTTCTCCTTGATCCTCCATGAAAGAGCGCCCACGACACAGGAGGCGGGAAGGATGGGATTGATCCTCAGGTTCCACAGCATCTGTGGCAACTTGCCTCGAGAGGGTGTCTGGCTTGTTATTTTTGGATCCGGGACGATACGTGATGGTGAAGTCAAATTGCCCAAAAAACAGGGACCAGCGGACCTGACGGCCATTCAGGCGCCTGGCAGTCCTCAGGTACTCCAGGTTCCTGTGGACCGTCCAGACCACAAACGGCTGCAAGGCCCCCTCCAGCCAATGGCGCCACTCCTCTAGAGCCAATTTAACAGCCAGAAGCTCCCTGTCGCCGATGCTGTAGTTGTGCTCTGCAGGGGACAGCCGCCAGGAGAAGAAGGCACACGGTTGGACCTGCCCATCTGCCGGGGAGCGCTGAGATAAGACGGCCCCCACTCCAGAATCCGAGGCGTACACCTCCACCAGACACTGAAGATCAGGATCCACCTGCACCAGGATGGGGGACTCAGAAAACTGCCTCTTGAGGTCTGCAACAGCCGCAGCCGCCTCTTCTGTCTACTGAAAGTGCACTTTGGTCGACGTGAGTCGTGTCAGGGGAAAGGCAAGGCTGCCGTAGTTTTTGATGAACCGACGGTAGAAGTTTGCAAACCCCAGGAACTGCTGGAGCTGCTTCCTGGAGGATGGGGTCAGCCATTCCACTACCGCCTTAATCTTCCCAGGGTCTGGGAGGATCTCCTTATGCGAGATGATGAACCCCAAAAAGGATGTCTTAGAGGTGTGGAACTCACACTTCTCTGCCTTGACATAAAGTTGGTCCTCCAACAACCTCTGCAGCACTCACCTTACATGCACCTGATGTTCTTCTAGGGATTTAGAACAAATCAGAATGTCATCAAGGTAGACAAATACAAAACCCCCCAGAAAATCCCTCACCATGTCATTAATGAGCCGCTGGAATACAGCAGGTGCATTGGTAAGCCCAAAGGGCATTACTAAGTATTCAAAATGACCACTGGGGGTGGGAAAATCTGTCTTCCACTCATCTCCCTCACAGATCCACACCAGATTGTATGCATTGCACAGATCCAGCTTGGAGAACCAGGACGCCCCCTGGAGCGAGTCAAAGGCTGAGCTAAGCAAAGGAAGGGTGTATTTGTCCTTAATGGTAATGTTGTTTAGTTCCCTGAAATCAATGGTCTTAAAGAGCTGTCCTTCTTGCCAAAAAAAAAGAACCCCACCCCCACTGCCGAAGAAGATGGACGGATTATGCCTGAACTTAGGGACTCCTTGATGTAAGCTTCCATAGCTGCCCACTCCAGAGGGGAAAGGCTATACAGCCGGCTAGATGGCAATGGAGCTCCCGGACGGAGGTTAATGGCACAATCATATGGCCGGTGAGGGGGCAGGGATAGGGCCTGGGACTTGCTGAAGACGGCTCCGAGGTCATGATATTCAGGGGGAACTTTGGACAGGTCCCGGGCCGAGGCGGTGGGAGATTCCAGGGGAATGGATGGCGAGCAAGTGGCTGACTGGAGACAGGCACTGAGGCAGAATGAGCTCCATGACCTGATATTCCCCAAGCGCCAATCAATAGTGGGGTTGTGAAGACACAGCCAGGGAAACCCAAGGATCACCGGGGATGACGAGATTGGTAAAACAAAAAACTGAAGCTCCTCCCGATGATTCCCTGAGATGATGACCGACACCGGGGCAAGTTGGTGAGTCACCATGGCCATGGGGGCTTGAGACAGTGCGATCAGTTGTAGCGGAGTTTTGAGGGGAGAACAGTGTAGGCCCAAGTGGGTTGCCAGGTTTCGAGAAATAAAGCTTTGCTCTGCCCCTGAGTCGATTAATGCCTGTGTGGGTATTTCAGTGTGTTTATGAAAGAAACAGATAGGAAGAAGGAGTCTAGATAGGAGGTTAGGCTGAGGTGAGTCCGTGAGTCCCCCTACTGCGACGCACGGCACCCCCCTTTTGGCCATATCGGGCAAGATGTTCAATTCAATTCAATTCAATTCAATTCAACTTTATTTATATAGCACCATTTCACAACACCTAACCTACCCTGAGGTGTTGTGAAAAAACATGCAGGTAAGGTTAATTGGCATCAAACTGGGGATTCTAAATTGTCCTTAAGTATGACAGTAAGAGTGAATGGTTGTCTGTCTCTCTGTGTTGGCCCTGCGATGGACTGGCGATCTGTCCAGGGTGGACCCTGCCTCTCGCCCTAAGATGCTGGGATAGGCTCCAGCCCCTCCCCCCCGCAAACTGTAAAGGATTAAGCGGAAGAAGATGGATGGATGGATGGATGGCATTTCACAACAACAGTCATCTCATAGCACTTTCAAATGTAGGGGGAACTTCCACAGTTGCAGAAAGACCCCAGCAATCAGGCAATCCCCTGTGAGCAAGTGCTTGGCGATGGTGGAGAGGAAAAACTCCCTTTTAACAGGAAGAAACCTCCGGCAGAACCAGACTCAGGGAGGGGCAGTCATCTGCTGCGACTGGCTGGGGGGTGAGGGGATAGAGAAGATGAAAAGAACAGACATGTAGAGAGCAAACAGCACAATGGGGACTCAATCTATGGGAGAGAACAAACAGATGTTAATGACAAGCAAAAAAGAAATATTTCATTGAGAGTGAAGAAAGGAGTGAGGCCCAGTGCATTATTGGAGGTCCCCCCACTGACTAAACCTATTAGCATCATAACTAAGGGAGGGTTCCGAAACACATGATCCCTCCCTAATTGTAGGCTATATCAAAAAGGAAGGTTTTAACCCTATTCTTAAAAACAGCGATCGAGCCTGACTCCCAAATCCATATTGGCAGCTTGTTCCAGAGGAGAGGAGCTTGATAACTGAAGGCTCTGCTTCCCATTGTACTTTTGGAGATTCTAGGTATTACAAGTAATCCTGCATTTTGGGAGTGTAGTGCTCTGTTAGGAAAATACAGTAGTATCAGATCTTTTAAATAAAAAGGGGCCTGATTGTTTAGAGCTTTGTAAGAAAGAAGAAGGATTTTAAACTTAATTCTACACTCTATGGGAAGCCAATTAAGGGAGGCAAGAGCCGGAGAGATATGATCTCTCTTTCTAGTACCTGTTAAAACTCTTGCTGCAGCATTTTGGAACAGCTGAAGACTTTTTAAAGACGTTTTCCAACAACCTGATAATAAAGAATTACAATAATCTAATCTAGAGCTAACAAAAGCGTGAATCAGTTTCTCAGCATCACTCTGAGACAAGATGCTCCGAATCTTGGCAATATTACGCAAATGATAGAAGGCAGTCTTAGAAACAAATTTAATATGTGAATTGAAAGACAGATCTTGATCAAAAATAATTCCAAGGTTCCTCACAGAGCTATTAAGAGAAAGAGTAACCGCATCCAAACTGAAAGTTTGATTTGGAAAGGAATTTCTAAGGTTTTTTGGACTAACAAGAATTACTTCAGTTTTATCTGAATTTAATAGCAGGAAATTACAAGTCACCCAAGCTTTGATTTCCTTAAGACAGGCTTCCAACTTGTCTAATTGATTACTATCATCTGGCTTCATTGACAGGTATAATTGTGTGTCATCTGCATAACAATGAAAATGTATACAGTGCTTTCTAATAATGTTGACTAACGGAAACATATATAAACTAAAAAGAGTAGGGTCTAACACAGATCCCTGTGGAACTCCATGACTGAGCTTTGAGTTGAAAGAAAACTCATTATTGACATGAACAAACTGGAACCTATTAGATAAATAAGATCTAAACCACTGCAACAAAGTTCCATTAAGTCCAACATAGTGTTCTAATCTATTAAGTAGAATGTTATGATCAATACTATCAAAAGCTGCACTAAGGTCTAAAAGGACAAGTACAGAAACAAGTCCATTATCAGATGCAATGAGGAGGTTGTTAGTGACCTTCGCTAAGGCTGTTTCAGTACTATGATGGATTCTAAACCCAGATTGAAATTCTTCAAGTAAACCACTTCCCTGCAAGTGGTCAAATAATTGCATAGCAAAAACTCTTTCTAAGATTTTTGAAATGAAAGGGAGATTAGAGATTGGTCTATAGTTAGCTAAAGCTCCTGGATCCAGCGTTGGCTTTTTGAGTAAGGGTTTAATTACAGCTGTTTTAAAAGCCTGCGGTACATGGCCTAAAGTTAATGAAGAATTGATTATATGAAGAATAAAGCTGCCAATAAGTGGGAAGACTTCTTTAAATAACCTGGTAGGAATAGGGTCTAAAAGACAAGTTGAAGGCGAGGATGAGGAAACTATTTTGTCTAACTCTAAAAGGTCAATTGGAGTAAACTCATAAGATAAGATAAGATAAGATAAGATAAGCCTTTATTAGTCCCACAACGGGGAAATTCCAGGATTGCAACAGCACGGGGATAGCAACACTCAGAGCAACAATCAGAAGGCAAAAAAAGCAAGCAAGAGCAGCTAATATACATATGTACATATTACTATAAAATATATATATACACACACACACACACAGACACACAGTGCAGAGCATTGTAGCTGGATGGAATAAATATATGAATATACAGTATGAACACACAGTGCAGAGCATTGTAGCTAGATGGAATAAATATGTAAATATATAAACACCCACAGTATGGAGCATTGCAGCTAGGTGGAATAAATATGCAAGTATATAAACACACACAGTGCGGAGCAATGTAGCTAGATGGAATAATATGTAGATATATAAAAACACAGTGCGGAGCATTGTAGCTAGATGGAATAAATATATAGATATATAAATATAAACACACCCAGTGCAGAGCATTGTAGCTAGATGGAGTAAGTATGTAAATATATAAACACACACAGTGCAGAGCATTGTTGCTAGGTGGGATGAAACAGCATAACCGTCTATTTAGTTATCCTACATGGTATGATTATGTGTCCATACATATTCTCACCCTCCATAGCGACCGGTATGTTCCTAGTTGTATGCCGGAGAGGACCATTGTGTATGTCTATTGCATCTTTTGCATTCAAAAACTATTAGTTTGTTACGTCTTTTTGCTATCTCTGCGAGCAGCCCTGCTTAGGTTGTACAGTCTGACAGCCGTTGGTAGGAAGGACCTACGAAACCTCTCGGTTGTGCACCTGGGATGATGTAGTCTGCTGCTAAATGAGCTCCTCAGTGCATCCAGTATGTCCTGCATAGGGTGGAACTCGGACTCCAGCAGAGATGACAGTTTAGCCACCGTCCTTCTCTCTCCTATCTCCTCCATCGGATCAAGGCGTTGCCCCAGGACAGAGCTAGCTTTCTTAATCAGTTTGTTCAGTCTCTTCCTATCGGCTGCAGTAATGCCACTGCCCCAGCAGACCACTCCAAAAGTGATGGCTGATGCCACCACCGTGTCATAGAATGACTTCAGCAGCGCCCCTTGTACACCAAAAGACCTGAGTCTCCTCAGCAGGAACAGCCTGCGCTGTCCCTTCTTGTAGAGTGCGTCAGTATTGTGTGACCAGTCTAGTTTATTGTTCAGATGAATACCCAGGTACTTGTAGGATGTCACCATCTCGATGTCTGTTCCCTGTATATTTACTGGTGCTGTGAGGGGCTGCCCATGCCTGCGGCAGTCCACCACCAGCTCCTTAGTTTTCCTCGCGTTGATCTGGAGGCAGTTCCGATGGCACCAGTCCACAAAGTCCTGGATAAGCCCTCTGTACTCAGCTTCATCTCCGCTGGAGATGAGACCAACGATCGCAGAGTCATCAGAGAACTTCTGTAGATGGCAATGTGTTGTGTTGTGTGAGAAGTCCGCAGTATAAAGAGTGAACAAGAAGGGAGCCAGCACCGTTCCCTGGGGGGCCCCCGTGCTACTGATGATCGTGTCGGAAACACAGTCCCGGGTTCTCACAAACTGAGGCCGGTTCGTGAGGTAGTCCAGGATCCATGATGACAGGTGCTGGTCCACCCCTGCGCGCAGCAGCTTGTCCTTCAGGATCATCGGTTGGATGGTGTTGAAAGCACTGGAGAAGTCAAAGAACATGATCCTCACCATATTCCCGGGCTTCTCCAGGTGGGACAGAGAACGGTGAAGGAGGAAGATCACTGCATCCTCCACCCCAATGCCATGCTGGTAGGCGAACTGGAGTGGATCCATCGCTGGTTCCACCAGGGGGCGGAGATGAGCAAGGAGCAGTCTCTCCAGGGTCTTCATCAAGTGGGACGTCAAGGCCACCGGTCTGAAGCTGTTCAGGTCTTTGGGGTGGGAAGTTTTTGGTACAGGTACCACACAAGATGTTTTCCACAGCTGTGGTACCCTCCCCAGTTTCAGGCTCATGTTGAAGATATACGTCACAATCCCACACAGCTGGTCTGCACAGGACTTGAGGAGCTTTGCGCTGATGCCGTCCGGTCCCAACGCCTTCCTCGCCTTGATCTTCCTCAGCTCCGTCCTCACCTGGGTCTTGGTCAGGGTCAGGATGGGGGGCTGTGTGTTGGGAGTGGGGGGGGTGTCGGTGGAGTGGGGAGTGGGTAGCAGGACTTGATTTCTTAGAGGCAGCAGTGGTTGTTGTGCAGACAGGGGGGAGGGCGGTTGGTCAAATCTATTGAAAAACAGATTCAGGTTGTTCGCCCACTCCCTGCCCCCCGTGGCCTGGGGGGAGGTATTCTGGAGCCCCGAGATGGTTTTGAGGTTTCTCCAGACCCCGCTGATGTCGCTCTGTTGCAGCTTGTCCTCCATCTTCTTCCTGAAGCTGTCCTTGCCTTCTCTGATCTTTCTCCTCAGCTCCCTCTGTACGGACTTCAGCATCTCCCTGTTCCCCGACCTGAAGATCCTCTTCTTCTCTCTCAGAAGTGTTTTTATCTCAGGGTTGATCCAGGGTTTGTTGTTTGAGTGACGCCGTATGGTCTTGGTGGGAACGGATTTGTCCACACAGAAGCTGAGGTAGCCCATGAAGGTGTGAATGAGGCCATCGATGTCCTCACCATGTGGATCGCAGAGCTGCTTCCAGGCAGTGGCTTCAAAACAGTCCTTTAGAGTGTCCATTGTCTCCTCAGACCATAACTCCACTGTGTGCATGGCCGGAGGTTGTCTGTGCACTAGGGGTTTGTACACCGGTCGGAGATGAACCAAGTTGTGATCCGATCTCCCAAGTGGGGGGAGTTGTGATGAGGTGTACGCCTCCTTAGTGTTTGCGTAGAACAAATCCAGTGTTTTATTGTCTCTAGTGTGGCATGTGACATACTGGGTGAAAGTGGGCAGAATGGGAGACAGTGAAACGTGGTTGAAATCGCCTGAGATGAGGAGAAGAGCATCTGGGTGTTCTGTCTGCATCCTGCTGGTTACTGAATGGATGACGTCACGCGCTGTCCCAGCGTTCGCCGTCGGATTTGCATAAACAACAATGCAGATCACGTGTGAGTGTTCTCTCGGGAGATATGTAGGCCTCATGCTAACAGCTAGCAACTCAATGTCTTTGCTGCAGTGTCGTTGTTTAACAGTGATATGTCCCGGTCTGCACCAGTTGTTGTTAACATACATGATCACTCCACCGCCCCTAGTTTTGCCACTCTCTGGTGTTCGGTCAGCTCGTATCGTGTGAAAACCCTCCAGCTCAATGTTAGCATCTGCTGCTAGTTCAGTTAGCCACGTCTCAGTAAACAAAAGGAGAGAGCACTCCCGGTAAGTGCTAACATAACGGGAGATAGCCGCTAGCTCATCTAACTTTCCCAGTATCGACCGTACATTTCCCATGACAACAGATGGAAGGGAGGGTCTGTACCTTATATTTTTTGTCCTCCGCCTTACTCCAGCCCGGCAGCCGCGGCGTTTTCGCCTCAGTTCTCTCGGTATGTCGAGTTTTTCCAGTGGGACCGGGTGGCGGTTAAATGCTAGCAGCTCTTCCCTGTTATATCGTATCCTGCTATAAACAGTGGCTCCGTCCACCGGCTCAGGAGACATTTGGGATGATCTGTGTGTCCGTGATATAAGTGGGGTGAAAAAAAAAAAAAAAAAGTGATCAAAAGAGAGAGGAAGGGAAAAAAAAAAAACTCGGAATTGAGCCGCTGTTGCAAAAGGCAGCCGACTGGTGTGGCGCCGAGAGAGGAAGGCAAGATATCAATCAAGACAGATATCAATTGAAGGAGATGTAATAGTTACTGTATTTAAGTTACTGGTGGGAAGAATCTGATTGAGTTTATCTCTGATGGATGAAATTTTATCATTGAAAAAGTTCATAAAGTCCTGACTAGTAAGCTCTAAGGGAATGATAGGATTCACAGAGTCCTGACTCCTTGTCAACCTGGCTACAGTACTGAAAAGAAACCTGGGATTATTCTTGTTCTCTTCTATTAATGCAGAATAATAACTCGTTCTAGCTTTTCTAAGAGATTTTTTGTAAATTAAAAGATGATTTCTCCAAGCTAAATAGATTTCATCTAAATTAGTGGAGCGCCATTTTCTTTCTAATTGATGAGTCTTCTGTTTTAAGCTACGAGTTTCTGTGTTGAACCAAGGAGTTAGAAATCTCTGATTAGACTTTTTCTTTTTTAAGGGGGCCACCAAGTCTAGAGTCTGATGAAGACAAGCTGTAACACTATCTACCATGCTGTCAATTACAGAAGGAGCAAGCTGTCCATAGTTTATTTCCGTTGTGTTGACACATGGCATAGAGGAAACAATCTGCATAAATTTGGTAACAACATCATCTGAGAGGCATCTACTGTAGCAATATTTTTCTTTAGGAGCCAAATAGTCAGAAATAGAAAAATCAAAGGTTAACAGACAATGGTCTGACAGTACAGGGTTATGAGGAGACACTACCAGATTTTCTATTTCTATGCCATATGTCAGAACAAGGTCCAACGTATGGTGGAGATAATGAGTAGAATTTCCTACTTTCTGAGAAAACCCCATCAAGTCTAATATTGAATTAAATGCCATATTAAGGCAATCACTATCTACATCTACATGTATATTCTACATGATTTCAGCACTAAATCAGCTAAGAATTCAGCAAATTCGGATAAAAGTTCTGAGTAGGTTGATTGAGGATGATAAACTATGGCAAAAAAAATTGGGTTTAGCCTAAAATTGCTAAAGTGCCCAATACTGAGGACCAGGCTCTCAAAGGAATTGTAACATGTTTTTTGCTTTACATTAACTAGTAATTTGGAATGGTAAATTGTTGCTACTTCTCCTCCACGACCAGAACTTCTGGGATTTTGACAGTTTAAATAACCAGAGGGAGTTGATTCATTCAAACCAACATTACTGTCACGGTGGCCCTCACGAGCCACCATAAGATGCCACAAGTCACCGGTGAGTTTGCAATGATGTTTTATTAAAGGGTAAAGGAACAGAGGATAACACAAAGTCACAAAAGGAATGAGCCTCAGTGGGCTAAAACACACTATAATGATCACAGGATAACGACAGAGTAAACTTACGATAGGAGACGATGAATAGACAGCGTCTGAGCCGGGGGATGCCCGATGCATCAGACGATGTGGAGTTCTGTCGGGAGTTTAACAAAGACTGCTGCATCGGGCTGCATTCAGCGTCCGCCTTTTATGCCGGACGCTAATGAACCCTGAGTGCAGCACAGCTGTTCGGCTTTGACAGCAGGAAGCTCCACCGGGCGCTGTCACAATAAGAGCCCGGGGAGCCAGAGGGGAAACACTGCTGTCAAAGCCTTAAAGGGATGACGTATGACCCGAGCGCGGATGAGATCGGCGCTCGGATCATAACAGTACCTCCCCCTCGAGGGCGGGCTCAGAATGCCCAATGACACCCAAGCCCCCCCCCCCCCCCCAGGGTGGGCGGAAGGGGGCACAGGCCAGGGGGGAGTGTACCAGAAAAGACCAAAAAAACCCATGGCAACAGGAGCGCATAGGCAGACAGAGGGAGAAAAAACAAGAAAAAATGACGCTCCCATGCACAAATTGCAGCTGAAACAGAATAATAGCAGGGCAAAATAACAGCGGACAGTAATCCACAAAAAACAGAACAAGACTGGAAAAAAAAAACACAACACAGGGTACGACAACAGAGAATATCAAATCCAAACGGCAAAAATACACCAACTAATACAAACAATGAATGGACGTTTGACTGAGGGAAAAAACAAACAAAAACACCGGCTAGGAAAGAGTGAGAAGCACAATTACAACACAAGACCCCCCGCACATCCCAAAAGATTACAGACACGATGAAGATGAAAATCCGGGATGACGGCAGTCCTGGTTCTGTGGTATGGAGGCTGATGGTTTGGGGGGCTGACCTGCGTCTAGCGTCCATATCACAGGCGGGGGGAAAAGGACAGTTTGGGTGGCCTACCCCAGTCCCATGCCCGGAAACACAAAATTTCTGGCGGCCGGACCAGGTTGCCAAACAGACAGTCCAGCAGGTCGGGCGGCCGGCCCAGAGTGCCAAGTGGGCGCGGCAGTCCTTTAGGCGGCCGATCCGCATCGCTCAGCCACCAGGACAGCAGGGGAGAGAACGGCAACGGCTTCCCTGCAGAGGGGATTAGCGAGGGCGAGCCAGGCCAGAGATAAGGAGTCCCAACGGCACCCGGTGGAGAAGGCTTGGGGAAAAAACGAGGGGCCAGTCCGGCGTTGCTCAGCAGTGGTTCTGCAGCTCCACCTCAGAACGTTAACAGGATAGACACTGTCCTCCTGTCGGACCCAGGGTGAGCCCACGCTGCACCCACGATGAACCCCGATCGGATCGCAGTAGCACCCACGATGGACCCCGACTGGGGCGTGGCTGCACCCACGATGGACCCTGACTGGATCGCAGCTGCATCCACGATGGACCCTGACTGGGTCGGAACAGCTCCATGGACGACCTCCAACCCCGAACCGGGAACCTCCAGCGCAGCGACCGGGACCAGCTCCACACCGGTGACCCTGAGAGAATGCTCAGGAGAGAGAAAAGAACCAAGATCAGGATCGCCGATAGCGCCAGAACCCGGCAAGACAAGCTCGGATGCAGCAGAAGGCTGCACCCGGCTCGCCTCCCCAAGAGACAAGCAAAAATGCTCTAAAACAGAGAAGAGAAAGACAACACAGAGCACTTGCCTGATCTCGAGCTCCGACGCCGTCCAGGACTTCGACAATCCAGGTTCAGACGGGAGGAGACCGTCCTCTTTCTCCCACTCAGCTATGTCGGGCTCCACAGCAGGCATGATGGTGTCCACAGCCTGAGGACCCTCCGGCACTGACGTCCATGCCGATGACCCGCTCGGCGTGGTGGCAGGGGACCCTCGACCCGCTGGACTCCGCGGACCACTCCTCTGTGGAGACCCAGGGACGCTTCTTCGTCGGCGCAGGCTCCATGCTGCAGTCCGCTCTCCTCCTCCACCCACAGCATGGCTGCGGGCCCGGAACCAGGCTCTCCAGAACCGCAGACCCCCTCCTCATCCAGCGACATTGGCCTGGTGTCGAAGACCGCTCAGCGGAGGGAGACACAGAGGAAGCAGGTTTAATAATACAAGCTACAGCAGGTGATGGGAGCTCAGGGGACTGCGAACCCCGAACTCCACCCCCAGGAGTCAGACAAGGCGAATCACAATAATGAGGAGAAGAGTGAACTTGAACTTGCCTGTCTCCCAGAGGGAGGGTGGTGCCTGCTGTAGTGGACATTGCTCCTCCCTTTCCCCGCCGGATGTTGACAGAGAGCCCCCTGGGAGGACAAGAGGGAGCCGGTCGCGATGGATCTGGGACGGGGCTCACCGAAACAGGATTCTGAGCATACACAGCACCCGGGGAAGGCGTCGAGGAGGAGGGGGCGACAGCCGAGACAAACCGGGCACAGAGCGCTGACGGGACAGCAGGAGAGGATGACCCGGGGGAGAGGCTGCGGGGATTCCCTCCAGACGAGGCGTGGGAGTGACAGCTGTGTGAGAGGTGAAGCCCTTGCGGCGACCCGGAACTGGATCCGGACGGGGATCATGCTGAGGCTTAGAGCAGGTGTGACGATGGTTTCTTGCAGGGGGCGAGGTGAAGGTGAGGTCTGGGAATCGCCACTCCTGTGCAGAAACAGAGGCGAGCAGGTCGGAGTACTCAGGGAAGTCACTCAACTCGGGGTTCCTCTCCACCAGTCTGACTGCCGCCCTCACATGCTTAATTATTTGTGTGGGGTGAACAGCAGAACAAGCTGCCGCCACTCGGTCCCGGATGGAAGCAGCTGTGAGTTGTAGCTTCTCCAGGGGATTCCCAAATGATGACACTCTCCAGCGGGGATCACCCCTGGGAGGTGCGAACTCCTGGACCTGAATGGCGACAGGAATGGGATCGTGAGGAGCGAGGAAGCCTCCCCTTCGGCTTCCTGCCGGGGTTTCCCTCCAGCCCACGGAGTATCTCGCGCTGCGCGGCAATGTCATCTCTGCTCGCGCTGACTTCAGGGTGGTTGGCAAAGCAGGGGAGATGATTCAGCACGTCCTCAGCACAGTCCAGGTACCAGCCCATGTCGCTGTGGAAGTCGAGGAGGGAGGCAGCGATGAGGGTTTCATTGACGTATTCAAGGACGTCCGCCAGCTCGTTGCTCTGGCTCCGAGCGTGGACCCTCCGCGACGGCATGCTGTCAGCACCCAGTACCCAGACAGGAAAGAGCAAATTCCAATGCAAAAACTCACCGGGAACGGCGTCTCGGTGTGGCGCCTCTGTTTAGGCATCCTGGCAGCAGTCTACTGTCACGGTGGCCCTCGCGAGCCACCATAAGACGCCACAAGTCACCGGTGAGTTTGCAATGATGTTTTATTAAAGGGTAAAGGAACAGAGGATAACACAAAGTAACGAAAGGAATGAACCTCGGTGGGCTAAAACACACTATAATGAACACAGGATAACGACAGAGTAAACTTACGATTGGAGATGATGAATAGAGACGGGGGACACCCGATGCGTCAGACGATGTGGAGTTCTGTCGGGAGTTTAACAAAGACTGCTGCATCGAGCTGCATTCAGCATCCGCCTTTTATGCCGGACGCTAATGAACCCTGAATGCAGCACAGCTGTTCGGCTTTGACAGCTGGAAGCTCCACCGGGCGCTGTCACAATAAGAGCCCGGGGAGCCAGAGGGGAAACACTGCTGTCAAAGCCTGAAAGGGATGACGTATGACCCAAGAGCGGACAAGATCGGCGCTCGGATCATAACAATAATCCTCTTGCCCTAACCAAGTCTCTGTAAGGGAAATTAAATCAATCTGATGATCAATTAACAGATCATGGACTAACAGAGACTTGGGAGTTAGAGACCTAATATTTAATAAACCACATTTAATTTTTAAATTATGAGGAGGAACAGAGGCCAAATCATTAAATTTAGAGGCTTTATGTTTAATTTGAGTTTTATCAACTTTTTGTTTAATCACTTTGGGATGCTTATACATAATATTTTTATTTACTTTGCAGGGAGAAGACAATGATTCTCTGATGGGGAAGACAGGGGCTAAGTTGAGGGGTGGTGGATGAAGAGGAGCTGCAGAGAGGCGTGTAAGACTGCAACTCTGCTTCCTGGTCCCAACTCTGAGTTGTCACAGTCTTGGAAATTTGGATAAAAATCATGCCAGATTGTTAGATAAATGAGACGCACCATCCAAAGTGGGATGGATGCTTTCTCGTCTCATAAGACCAGGTTTTCCCCAAAATGAGTTCCAGTTGTCAATGTAGCCCACGTTGTTTGCAGGACACCACACAGACAGCCAGCGGTTGAAGGATGACAAGCGGCTAAACATGTCATCACTGGTCAGATTGGGGGCCAGAGAATTCTACAGAGGCAGACATTGTTTTGGCAAAGTCACACACCAATTCAACATTAAGTTTCATGACTTCTGATTGCCGGAGATGGACGTCATTAATGCCAGCGTGAATAACAATTGTGGAGTATTTACAGTTACTTTTAGCCAGCATTTTCAAATTTGACTCGATGTCGCCCGCTCTGGCCCCAGGAATGCATTTGACTATGGCCGCTGGGGTCCCTAGGTTCACGTTTCTGACTACAGAGTCGCAAATGAGCAGAGTTTTTTCCTCAGCAGGTGTGTTGCTGAGCGGGGAAAAACGATTAGAAATGTCAACAGGTCGGTGGTGTACCAAGGCTTTGTGGCTAGGCTTCCTTCTCACTGTCACCCACCCAGTCTCCTCGCTGCTGAGGAGGACCGGAGGACCGCTAATGGGTCGCCCTATGCTAGGAGCTCCGCTGCAGCTAGGGGATGTCCGTCAAGATTAACTGGCAAAGATGGTGTTTCAATGCAGCTGAGCTGGGATTCCAAATCAGACAACCTTGCATCGAGTGCCTCAAAAAGACAACATTTATTACATTTACCATTATCACTAAAAGAGCCAGAGGTGTAGCTAAACATCTGACAGAGAGAGCACACCAGAGGAGGAGAGGAAGGAGAGCTAGTAGCCATAGCTAGTGGCTAACCCGAAGCTAACAAAAACACCGATGAAAGGTGAACAAAAGGCTAAAGAGGGTGATTAAGTGACACTGAGTGCGCACACAGGTGCAAGAGGCTTGATAAACAGAAATGAGAACTAACGGTAGATGGAAAAAAGTGGTTAAAATACAATTAAAAGCAAAATACTCAGGAGAGTGAGGAGAGCAAACCACATGGACAGACAGCAATACAGGAAGTGACGATACGTTACCACAAGTGACGTGTCCTCCCCATCCTCATGTTACTTCATGCTCCTCGCTCCCGCAGTACAGGCACAACCCCAGCTCCCGACGGCGCTGTTTTTCCGCCGAAGGCAACCTAGATTGTCCTACAACCATGGGTTCCGGTGACATAATGATGGACTCAGGGAACACACACACAGGCTCGGGAAGATCAACCATCATGGCGGTGCACACAGTTCAGCGGCTGTATGCTCTCTCAGTTGGTGTGTGTTTGTATGCGTGTTTCTGTTGGATCAGTGTACACCCTCATGGGCTAAAAACAACTACAGCCGGCATGAGCTCCTTACGATTGGAGTTTCATGCAAGCAGAATGTTACAGCCGAGTTTGTTCGATTGCATGACATACCGGTGTTTATAGCGAGGGGACCGAGCGCTCCGTGGATTACCATCCCAGAGAGGAGGCGGAGAGAGAGGAGACAGAAGCGGGGATGCCGGGCTGGGGCATTAGCTAGACTACGGCGGCAGCCACACAGACCACCGCTACTGAGTCTCTTCATCTCAAACATCAGAGCATTCTTGAACAAGATGGATGAGCTGAGGCTGCAGATAACAACGAAAACGATAAGGGATAGCTGCATTCTGCTGATCACCGAGACTTGGCTTCAACCATCCATCCCGGACAATGCTATCAAGCTAGCAGGCTATACTGTACAGTGGCATGACAGAACGAGGGACTCCAGGAAGACCAGAGGAGGTGGGCCCTGCATGTACATTAACAACAGCTGGTGCACAGACACAGCAATTGTAGACAGTCACTGCTCCTCAGATTTGGAATATGTGACTGTAAAATGTAGACCCTTCTATTTAACGAGAGAATTCACTGTCGTCATGGTAACCGCTGTATACATTTCACCTGATGCTAATGGATATTTATATGACAGTCTGAGCAAACAACAGAGTTTACATCCTGAGGCTGGGCATATTGTAGCAGGGGATTTTAATCATGTGAACTTGAAAAAGGTGCTCCCCAAGTTCCATCAGCATGTTAATTGTGCTACTAGGGGAGCAAATATACTTGATAAACTGTATTCCAACGTCAAGCTGGGTTTTAGGGTCACCCCACTTTCACATCTGGGCCAGTCTGACCACATGTCCCTGAGTGTAATCCCAGCATATGTACCACTCAGGAAAACTGCTCTTATTATTACAAAAACAGTTAAAACATGGCCCGATGGTGCAACTCAGCAGCTGCAGGACTGCTTCAATAGGACAAATTGGGACCTTTTTGAACACCCAGACCTGGACATATTTACGGATAGTGTGCTGTGTTATATTAAAACCTGCATGGACACTGTCACAGTTGAGAAAGACATCAGGATTTATCCTAACAGAAAGCCCCGGATGATCCGGGAGGTCCAGAAACTGTTGAGGGAGAGGAGAGCTGCCTTCAGGTCAGGCGACATGGCTCATTATAGCTTAGCCCGGGCTAACCTTAAAAGAGGCATCAGGAAGGCCAAGAGGGAATACAGGAGGAGGATTGAGGACCACCTGGATAGTAATAACAGCAGAGAGGTGTGGGAGGGGGTGCAGCAGCTCACTAATTTCAGAGCCAACCCTAGAGCGGCTGCAGGGAGCCCCTCGCTGGCAGAGGACCTGAATATTTTCTTTGCTTTGAGAATTTATTTCATTCTGAGTGTGGTTCAAGTCCCCAGTATTGAATTCACTAAAATTTTGAGACTGATTATTAATTAATTTATAGATAGATAGATAGATAGATAGATAGATAGATAGATAGATAGATAGATAGATAGATAGATAGATAGATAGATAGATAGAGAGAGAGAGAGAGAGAGATAGACAGAGAGATAGAGAGATAGATAGATAGTGTGGGCTACCCCCACAGCCTACGGACAAGCAGAGCGCTCAGCTGGAGCAATTAGCAGAACAATGACTGATATCAATAGGCAGCCTCTCTTTGTCTAGCTCCTTCCTGCCAGTAATCTGCTTTTGATATGTGTGACTCAAATGCAGGTGTTCATGCTTCCTGCTCTGTACTGTGATGCTAATGTGCCTTTCATGTATTGTCTGTAGCTGGGTATATACGCCACTGAATATCACATGCTCTCTCTCTCTGACCACTGCTTCTGCCTACACGCATTGCCTTTCTGCTTACGAGAGCCTGAGGGCTCGCTCCAGCCCGCCTACACAGGGCTGGAGTGAGTTCTGTGATGGCGCGATGAATGATAAATAAACACCCTTAAAAACTCTTAGTTCGCCGCTTATTATTCCATACCGCCACAGATAGATAGATAGATAGATAGATAGATAGATAGATAGATAGATAGATACTTTATTTAGAACAAAAAAGTATAACAAAAACAAAACAAATGACAAATGCAATAAAGTAACAGTATACACTGTTCGAAAGGGAGAAGAAAGAAGTGAACACTTATTAATTCTATCTCCTCTTTTCCATAAATACACCCATGTGAAATATATACAAATTACCACCTTTAAGACCCCAAGTAAACAGTTTACTGTATTTTTTACAAATCAACATTAACACCCATCCATTCTAACATACAATGAAGTCCATACATCAAAACCATATAAACCGTATAAGCTGCGGCTTCAGCCATCACCCATTTCGGATAACTCACGTGGAATTGTATAGTAGAAGGAGTCTTTGTCTAATTTGACCTTGTTGTTATATTATACAGTTTCTTTTAACCTGTAATGTACTATCCGAAATAAATTCAATTCATTCATACCAGCCTCAAACAACACAGATATACACAGTGCTGTCCTACCCACCATTCCATAGTGTCCCATAATGTCCCAGAGTGAACATAATGAATCGCACATATAAATACTACCCTTCTAACATATATCCTTTTATCAAATAATGTTTATACCTCTTTTTGAATTGAATTCTGTTTGTACATAGTTTCAGTTCCGGCTCCAGACTGTTCCACAAATCCACCCCACAGACAGATATGCACATACTTTTCTTGGTTGTTCGTATCTTGGGTTTTATAAAGTTTAAGTCTCCTCTCAAATTATGATCATTGTCTCTTTTTTAAAATATTTTTTGTATATTAGTTGGGAGTTGATTATTAATTGCCCTGTACATTACTTGTGCTGTCTTAAATTTAACTAAATCGATTAACTTTATGACATGTGACTTTAAAAACAACGAATTGGTATGGTCTCTATATCCTACATTATTTATTATCCTTATAGCTCTTTTTTGTAATGTGCATATTGACTGTAGGTCGGTTATTGAGTGATTAAACAGGTATAAAGTAAAGATCAAATTGCTTCTTAGAGATAGAAGCTGGTGCCCCATGAGTGTTATTAACTTTTCCAGTGTATATGAACCGAGAATTCATCTCAGGTTCCAATACATAAATATAAATTAAATAATTTTTATACCTGATCATAATTATTAATTCATATTTTGTTACACAAACCAGCCAACAAAAAGACAAACCAACCAACACTAACGGAAACATTTCCTCCATTGTCCCTTGGTGGACGTAACAAAAAAGAGCACAGCTCCATAGAAACTTCCCTGAAATTGCAATATCGTAGTATGACAACAGTCTCTGCTGTGGCTGTCAAGGGAATAAGTGAAATCATGTGTGTTTAATTTTATTACATTCCAGACTTCAGAAAACATAAAACACACATTTAAAAAAGTCATGGACTGGGAGACCTGTAGACTGTGTCAAGACAAAGTTATTCACGTAATAAAATCAGAGTTATCAAACCATCTTTATGGTTCTTGTGTTAATAAAATAAAACACGTTGGTCAAATAATCAATTTATCCATGAGTAGTCCTTTTTTAAATTTTATAAAAATACTAAATTTATACATATTAAACAAAGGAGTCTGCCATGTGAAATGAAAATCAAAACTTTAAAATATGATCAACAAAAAAAAAAAAACTTTTTTACTGGGTTTTGTGCTTAAATGAAAGCTTATAAAAAGCTTTAAAAAAAAATCTCTTGTATTATGGTCAGCCAAACTGGTTGTGCCTGTGTTGATGGCCTGCTTCCTCAGGTGTGCCTGTGTGCAATTTTGTGGTGCTCTTGGTAGATGGGTGGTGATTACTGAAATGAAGTGATTGTGTCTGCATTCATAATTTCTGTTAGTAGATCACTGGCAAAAATTGGCCACTCCCTTAGGCGCTCTGTCTAATTTGCACATTTGCTAATTTGCGCTGCCTTAGTAAATCTGCTCCTAAGAGTTCACAGTATTTACACTGTAGGATGACCAGCATGATGAACAAATTACATGATGACCAGCATACTGAATAAATGAATTTATTCAGCATGCTGGTCATCATATTTTGCAAATTAGATTAGGCCTAGGCACGTAATAGCAGGATTAAAGCACTGCATAAAATTTTAATTTGCTCATATAGGACTATCATTACAACTATTTTTATGATGATATGCCTAAACATACTTACTGCATGTATTACTCACAGGCCTAAACACCTTGGCTTGGCTTTTCCAATTATCCGCCTCCTTACAGCTGCTAAACATAAGGTCAACTTGATGTCTATAGTTCACCGGTTGCGCAAGATTATAAGCTGTGTCTCCATATAAAGAAGTTCTGCATCTGTTGATTTTTGGGGAAGTTATTGAGGTAAAAGTGGCAAAATTTACTACTAAACCCATTTACTCTCCACTGACTCACTGAGTGTCTTGGGTGTACTAATATGCCGGCCAGGAGACTTCACTTGGCTCTGTATTCGCTAATGGGGCATGAGCTATCCAGTTTTTCCATAGAGATCAGTGGGTTTCAACAGGAAGAA
Organism: Pholidichthys leucotaenia; assembly: GCA_020510985.1. Classification (NCBI taxonomy): domain Eukaryota; kingdom Metazoa; phylum Chordata; class Actinopteri; order Cichliformes; family Pholidichthyidae; genus Pholidichthys; species Pholidichthys leucotaenia. The sequence goes on from CM035843.1 coordinate 407,482,960, forward strand.
TGCACCCAGTTGTAAAGAGAGAGACTCAAATGCGGACCTTCAAAATCAAGTTGAAGTAGATCTGGACTATGGTTTCAAAATATCCACCAAAACACTTGGTGCCATCACTAAGATCCCTCTGATCCGTGACCTTTGTTATTTACAATGTCTTAAGTACATGGGTCATGTATGTCGGCTTGATAACTCTGAAACACAAAAGCAAGTGCTGTTTGACTGAAGAACGAATAAAGGTGCCTTCAGACAAAATGCGAATGGGTGGTGCACGGTGGCGCAGTGGTTAGCACTGCGGCAGCACAGTTTACCCTTGGCCGGGGGATTGTGGGGATCGTGGGATCGTGGGTTCGATCCCAGCCCCCGACCAACAGTGATCTGTGTGGAGTTTGCATGTTCTCCCCGTGTTGCGTGGGTTTACTCCGGGATTTCTCCGGTTTCCTCCCACATGCCAAAAACATGCATGTTAGGTTAATTGGCTGTTCTAAATTGTCCCTAGATATCTGTTTCCTATAGGCCCTTAGAATAGAGGGTTAGTATTAAAGAAAGCGCTTTGAGTGGTCTTTGTGACTAGAAAAGCGCTATATAAGTGCAGGTTAGTTAGTTAGTAGTTAGTGGTGCAAATACATACAAAGTCAATGGAAAGAGACAGGCTCCTCGTCCTTCTGTCTCCAGGTGAGTGTCAGTGTCATTTTCAAGCTAGTTTACTATCTAATTTTACTCCAGTGACGGAAGAATGTCAGGGCTAGCACTACACTTCATAAGTGAATGTGCAAATGTGCAAGATTCACGTTTGCTCACCTCTTATCATTGACTTTGTATGTATTTGTGCCGCCTGTTCGGGTTTGGTCTGAAGGCACCTTAAGGCAATGTGGAGCAGGCTAGAAAGGACAGAGATATTCACCAAATTAAGAGAACAATGATGGACAAGAATAAACTCATGCGACTGCTGAATTCTATATGCACAAGCACGTGTGTTTAACGTATTAAAAAATGTATTAAAAAGTGGGTCATTCCATCTTGGCATGTGTTTTCTGATTTATGTTTATGTGTTATATTTATATTTATGTGTTTTTTTAGTGAAGTAGGTATCCAAACTTAATGAAACTTCACAATCACAACAGTATTATTCAGAATCAAATTTCATGCAGTTCTGTTCATGTGCTAAAAGTTGTCTTCATGAAATGTCTGTTAGCTTTTGCATCTTGTCAACAGCACATTTTTTGTGTTGATTATGTAAGACTGTCAGCTGAAACAGTCTGGTGCTGCAGTGGGTTAAGAACTAAATATGGTATTCTGGAGGTTTGTGGTTTGAATCCCAAAATACCCCTCCTGTGCATTTCACAATATAAAATCTGTTACACTTGAGGTCTACAGCTGCTTAGAACCTGATGATTGTTGCTTGCGGCTATATTCAACTCTTGAATTTGCAAGACAATAAAGAGTGTTCATATATGGATATGAACACTCTTTATCGTCTTGCAGGAAATGAACACTCTTTATCGTCTTGCAAATTCAAGAGTAAGGTCACGTCAGGTATTTTGGCATGTCAGGCCCCAAGGCTACAAGTGTGCCAAGAGGGTAAAGTTGATTATGATGATGATGATGATGATGATGATGATGATGATAGATTTGCCTGGCATACACTTGACTCAAGCATTTACTCAGCTTGTGACATTTACTTATCTGCTTATGTTTTTTTTTTTTCTCTCATAGTTTCTCAGTGCAGTTTCTGAGGTCTCTACACAAGGAGACAAGTTTCTTTGAAAAAAAAAATGTTTTTTTTTTCTACTTGGTTTAAATAAAATATTTTAACAGTATGGAACTACCCCCTCATGGATCGTCACCTTATTGTGGTGGGGGGGGTTTGCGTGCCCCCGTGATCCCAGGAGCTATGTTGTCCGGGGCAATTTGCCTCTGATAGGGTCACCCAAGACAAACTGGTCCTGGGTGAAGGGCCAGACGAAGAACAATCCAACAGACTCTCATGATAAATTCTATATCAAGGATTCGGTGTACCTCGCCCGGTATGGGGTTACCAGGGCCCCACCCTGGAGCCAGGCCTGGGGGAGGGGCTCGATGGCTAGCGCCTGGTGGCCGGGTTTCCACCCATGGGACACGGCCGGGCTCAGCCGGAAGGAGTTACATTGGTCTGCCCTCCAGTGGGCTCACCACCCGCAAGAGTGATCATGGGGGTCCGGTGCTATGTGGATTAGGTGGCGGTCAAAGGCGGAGACCTTGGCAGACTGATCCCAAGCTTTCTAAACTGGCTTTTGGTACGTGGAATGTCACCTCTCTGGTGGGGAAAGAGCCTGAGCTGGTGTACGAGGTTGAGAGACTAGATATAGTCGGCCTCACCTCAACACACAGCTCCGGTTCCGGAACCAATTCAATTCAATTCAATTCAACTTTATTTATATAGCGCCATTTCACAACAACAGTCATCTCATAGCACTATCAACTGAAGGGGGAACCCCCACAGTTGCAGAAAGACCCCAGCAATCAGGCGATCCCCTGTGAGCAAGCACTTGGCGACGGTGGAGAGGAAAAACTCCCTTTTAACAGGAAGAAACCTCCAGCAGAACCAGGCTCAGGGAGGGGCAGTCATCTGCTGCGACTGGCTGGGGGGTGAGGGGATAGAGAAGAAGAAAAGATCAGACATGTAGAGAGCAAACAGCACGATGGGGACTCAATCTATGGGAGAGAACAAGCAGATGTTAAACCAGTCAACCAGTCTCCTGGAGAGGGGCTGGAGCTTGGCCTTTTCTGGAGTTTCCCCAGATGAGAGGCGACAAGCAGGGGTGGGTATTCTTGAATCCCCCCCACCTTACTGCCTCTATGTTGGAGTTTTCCCCGGTGGATGAAAGGGTTGCTTCCCTGCGCCTTTGGGTTGGGAATCGGGTCCTGACCATCATTTGTGCCTATCCACCAAATGATATTTCAGAGTACCCACCCTTTTTGGAGTCTGTGACTGGGGTGCTGGAGGGTGATCCTCTTGGAGACTCCATTGTCCCACTGGGCGACTTCAATGAGCACGTGGGCAATGACAGTGAAACCTGGAGGGGGGTGATTGGGAGGAACGGCCTGCCCGATCTGAACCCGAGTGGTGTTCAGTTATTGGACTTCTGTGCTAACCACAGTTTGTCCATAACGAACATCATGTTCAAGCATAAGGGTGTCCATATGTGCACCTGGCTCCAGGACACCCTAGGTCGCAGGTCAATGATCGATTTTGTTATCATGTCATCAGACCTGCAACCATATGTCTTGGACACTCGGGTAAAGAGAGGTGCAGAGCTGTCAACTGATCACCACCTGGTGGTGAGTTGCATCCGATGGCAGGGGAGGAAGCCATTCAGACCTGGTAGACCCAAACGCATACTGAGGATATGCTGGGAATGTCTGGCTTAGGCCCCTGTCCGGGAGATCTTCAACTCCCACCGCCGGAAGAACTTCAACCACATTCCAAGGGAGTCTGTACACATGGAGTCTGAATGGGCCATGTTCTCCACCTCTGTTGTTGAAGCAGTGGCCAAGAGCTGCAGCCGCAAGGTGGTCGGTGCATCTCGTGGTGGCAACCCCTGAACCAAGTGGTGGACACCAGTGGTGAGGGGGGCCATTAAGCTGAAGAAGGAGTCCTATCAAGCTTGGTTGGCTTGTGGGACTCCAGAAGCAGCTGTGGTGCACCGGCAGGCCAAGCAGAGTGCAGCTCGGGTGGTTGCTGAAGCAAAAACCCGGGTATGGGAGGAGTTCGGTGAGGCCATGGAACAAGACTTTCGGTCGGCCTCGAAGAGATTCTGGCAACACTGTCCGGAGGCTCAGGAGGGGAAAGCAGCTCCCTGTCCACATTGTGTATGGTGCGGATGGGGCATTGTTGACTTCGACTGGAGATATCGTCGGGCGGTGGAAGGAATACTTCGAGGATCTCCTCAATCCCACTGATACGCCTTTCACAGAGGAAGCAGGGTTTGTTGACGAGGGGGATGGTGCACCTATCACAGGGGCTGAGATCGCCAAGGTGGTTAAAAATCTCCTTGGTGGCCAGGTCCCGGGGGTGGACGAGATTCGCCCTGAGTACCTCAAGGCCCTGGATGTTGTTGGGCTGTCATGGTTGACATGCCTCTGCAACATTGCATGGAGGTAGGGGGCAGTGCCTTTGGCATGGCAAACCCGGGTGGTGGTTCCTCTTTTCAAAATAGGGGACCGGAGGGTGTGCTCCAACTTTAGAGGGATCACACTCCTCAGCCTCCCTGGGAAGGTCTATGCCAAGGTACAGGAGAGGAGAGTCTGGCCGTTGGTCGAACCTCGGATTCAGGAGGAGCAATGTGGTTTTCATCCTGGCCGTGGCACATCGGACCAGCTCTTTACCCTCTTGAGAATTCTTGAGGGTTCGTGGGAGTTTGCCCAACCAGTTTACATGTGTTTTGTGGACTTGGAGAAGGCATTTGACCACGTCCCTCATGGTTTTTTGTGGGGGGTGCTTCGGGAGTATGGGGTATCGGGCTTGTTGTTACGAGCTATTCGGTCTCTGTACCACCGTTGTGAGAGTTTGGTTCGTTTTGCCAACACTCGGTCGGACTCATTCCCAGTGCGAGTTGGACTCAGCCAGGGCTGCCCTTTGTCACCGATCCTGTTCATAATTTTTATGGACAGGATTTCTAGGCGCAGGACAACAGGATCTCATCTCTGTTGTTTGCAGATGATGTTGTCCTGTTGGCTTCATCCAGCAATGACCTACAGCTCTTGCTGGGACGGTTTGCCGCTGAGTGTGAAGCAGCTGGGATGAGAATCAGCACCTCCAAGTCCGAGTCCATGGTCCTCAGCCAAAAGTTGGATTGTCTGGGTTGGGGCCAGGCTCCTACCCCAAGTGGAGGAGTTTAAGTATCTTGGGGTCTTATTCACAAGTTAGGGGAAAATGGAGCAAGAGATTGACAGACGGACTGGAGCAGCATCTGCAGTGATGCGGACGTAGTACCGGTCTGTTATGGTGAAGAGAGAGCTTAGTTCTAAGGGAGCTTAGTTCTAAGGCAAAGCTGTCGATTTACCAGCCAATCTACGTTCCTACTCTCACCTATGGTCATGAGCTTTGGGTAATGACCGAAAGAACAAGATCGCGGATACAAGTAGCTGAAATGAGCTTTCTTCATAGGATTGCTGGACTCACCCTCAGAGATAGGGTGAGAAGCTCAATCATCTGGGAGAGGCTCAGGGTAGAACCGCTGCTCCTCCACATTGAAAGGAGTCAGTTGTTGTGGCATGGGCATCTGATTAGGATGCCTCCTGGACGCCTCCCACTTGAGGTGTTTTGGGCACGTCCCACTGGGAGGAGACCCCAGGGAAGACCCAGGACTCGTTGGACAGACTATGTCTCCCAGCTGGTCTGGGAACGCCTTGGTATCCTCTCTGAAGAGCTGGAGCAGGTGGCTGGGGAAAGAGAAGTCTGGGCTTCTCTGCTTAACTGCTGCCTCCGCGACCCGGACCTCCAGAAAGGTGGTAGAAGATGGATGGATGGAGTATGGAACTAATCCAGGGGTGTCAACCAAATTGTTTTCAGACCAGAACTTCTTTGTTGAATTATCGAATTTGGCCCTTTAGTTTTTTGGGGTTTTTTTCCAAATTCAAAGTGGATTTAAAGTGTTGTCAACGTGGTTGTTAAAGTCCCAACCTGATCTCACCAAAGGTAGTTCAAATGTCATGCTTTCCAGCTCCTAAAAAAAAAAAAAAATGCCATTTATTCCAGTCTTTTTCAGCCTTTTTTGAGGGACAACAAAGTTCTTATATTGAAAATAATTCCACAGCACCTCACCAACCCAAAATGCTATGAAATGACAGACTGTAGCATGCCTATTGACATTTTAATTTTTTAATTAGGCCTGTAACAATAACAAATTTTGACAAACAATACTTTTTAACAATACTTTTTAAATAATATATAAATTGTTTATTCATTTTTTATTCATCATATCTGCATTGTTCGTCAAAGGCTCCTTTATACCAGACTGTGAGGAAATGGAGGCTCTTCTTGTCTGGGTACAGTTTTATTCCCACTTGGAAAAACTAAGTGAGATGGTGATCTTTTTAATGCATTTTTCAGTTTTTGTTACAACAGTTTTCAAATATGGGCAGCATATTGGCTCGTTGACATTACTGGGTTCCCCTCACTCACTTGGCTTCATTCCTGCACCAGAGCTTTGGAATTCAGTTTTCTGTTTACTTTTCCAAACTTTCTGGAATTGTGCAGCTGTCAGGAAACTCAGCCACAAGCAGTCCTGCTGCACTCATGTTGTAACTTGTTTATACACAGTCTGAAATGATTACATACAAATCAGCTTTGATTTGTAAGGAGGATAAATTAGTTTTAAAATGAGACTTACCAGGGCGGATAGACAGATGGGCCAGCGGAACTCCGTGACAGTTTTTCTCCACCGCTTGGTTGGTGCTGAGGGCAGCCAACATTAGGATGCAGTTTCTGGAGAAGGTGGTGACAATCTGAGCCACGATCTCCCCCGATACAAACAGTTTATTAAATGCCCCACCAGAGGAAAGAACACGCTGGATCACTGTTACACTACAGTGAAGGACGCGTATCGCGCTGTTCCCCGTGCTGCGCTCGGACTATCTGATCACATGATGGTCCACCTCATTCCCACATACAGACAGAGACTGAAGCTCACTAAACCTGTTGTGAGCACTACGAAGAAATGGACCAGTGAAGCTGAGGAAAAGCTGAACATGTGCATGGAAATAACTGACTGGGGCATGTTCAAAGGAGCCACGCATGATCTGGATGAGTACACGGACACTGTGAACTCATATATCCACTTTTGTGAGGAGAGCATTCTTCCATCGCGCACCAGGGTGAGTTACTCTAATGATAAGCCCTGGTTCACTGCTAAGCTCAGACAGATCAGGAAGGAGAAGGAAGCAGCGTTGAAAAGTGGAGACAGGGACTGCTACAGGGAGGTTAAATATCGGTTTAACAGAGAGCTGAGGAGAGCTAAATCTGTGTATTCTGAGAGACTCCAGCAGCAGTTCACGGCTAACGACTCTGCTTCTGTGTGGAGAGGACTGAAGCAAATCACCAACTATCGGCCTCAGGCTTCTAAAGGTCAGGATGACAAAGCCCTTTGTCAAAGACTGTCCCAACACTATGCCCGTTTTGACACCTCATCAGCTGTGTCCAACTCCCCCCCTCCCCCCAGCTCCACTTCCTCCACGGTCCCTACTTCATCAAAGGCAGCCCCCCCTCCTCCCGCCCTGCCCTTGTCATCAGTGAGCAGGACGTGCACAGACAGTTCTCCAGACTGAACCCACGCAAAGCCCCCGGTCCGGACGGCGTGTCTCCCTCCACCCTGAGACACTGTGCGAAAGAGCTGACTCCTGTCTTCACAGACATTTTTAACACCTCCCTTAAGCAATGCCACGTGCCGACCTGCCTCAAATCCTCCACCATCATCCCTGTCCCCAAGAAGCCACGGATCACTGGACTTAACGACTACAGACCTGTAGCGCTCACCTCTGTAGTCATGAAGTCCTTTGAGTTCCTGGTCCTGCCCCACCTCAAGTCCATCACCACTCCCCTCCTGGACCCGCTGCAGTTTGCCTACCGAGCCAACAGGTCTGTAGACGATGCAGTCAACCCGGCCCTCCACTCCATCCTGCAGCACCTGGACTCACCAGGAACCTACGCCAGGATCCTGTTTGTGGACTTCAGCTCTGCATTCAACACCATCCGCCCCGCTCTGCTCCGGGACAAGCTGTCCCTGCTTAACGTGCCTGACTCCCTCTGCAGGTGGATCACAGACTTCCTGACGGACCGGAGGCAGCATGTGCGGCTGGGAAAGACTGTCTCAGACTCTGTTAGCATCAGCACCGGATCACCCCAGGGCTGTGCACTTCCCCCCCTACTCTTCTCCCTTTATACCAACTCCTGCACCTCCAGCCACCAGTCTGTCAAGCTGATCAAGTTTGCGGACGACACCACCCTCATCGGGCTCATCTCCAACGGTGACGAGTCCACCTACAGGAGAGAGGTGGCCCAGCTGGCGTCCTGGTGCAACAACAACAACCTGCAGCTGAACGCTCTGAAGACAGTGGAGATGATTGTGGACTTCAGGAAAGTCACAACCCCTCTGCCCCCCCTCACCCTCACAGGCTCTCCCATCACCACTGCAGATTCCTTCCGCTTCCTAGGCACCACCATCACCAGGGACCTCAAGTGGGAGCCGACCATCAGCTCCCTCATCAGAAAGGCCCAGCAGAGTATGTTCTTCCTGCGGCAGCTGAGGAAGCTCAAGCTACCCACCAAGATGTTACTGCAGTTCTACACAGCCATCATCGAGTCCATCCTCACCACCTCCATAACCATGTGGTACGCAGGAGCCACTGCCAGGGACAGACTAAGGCTGCAGCGCGTCGTGTGCGCTGATGAGAAGGTGATCGGCTGCAAGCTCCCATCTCTCCAGGATCTGTACATCTCCAGGACCCGGAGGCGTGCTGGCCGGATCATAGCTGATCCTTCACACCCTGGTCACGTACTGTTTGCCCCCCTCCCCTCAGGTAGAAGACTTCGGTCCATTCAGGCTAAAACCTCCCGTCACATGAACAGCTTCTTCCCCTCTGCCATCAGACTGCTGAACACTAAGTGACTTACTGACTCTTGTGCACTATGTACAGCAGCTCAACCAGACTCATGTCATTCATCACTGTTTTTCTTTTGCATTACCGACTGCACTATGTGGTACTCCACAATATCTGCTGCTCGCTAATATATTTAAAAACTGCTTTGACTAGTATTACTCATTCTTATTCTACACTTTATTGCATGTATAGTTTTTTATTTCTTTTATTTTATCATGTTTAATGTTGCAGCATTGCACCGAGACAAATTCCTAGTTTGTGTACTACATGAACAATGGCAATAAATCTGATTCTGATTCTGATTCTGACATTTTCCCGGCTGGTGTGCCCATCTGGATGGCATTGTGGGCTCACACATGTCAGTGTCGGAGAATGAGCAGCTTCTTTGAAGAGTATTTTTTTCAGTTAATCCCACGGAGCCAGCAGCAGCTCTGACCTTCTCTGTCTGCAGTGAACCCAACACCAGACTCTCCTGTTTCGGCTCTGGGCAGTCTCCCTGTTCAGCTCCAGTCTGTACTCATTCATGCATCCCAGTTCACCTCATATTAACTTCCGTCTTGTGATCTTCCGCTCCTCTTTTACATGACAGCCCCCAATTTCAGGTGTGTCCAATCATGTGCCATGGAAGGCCAAGGAATCATGTGCCATGGAAGGCCAAGACCCTGCAGGTTTTCTGTCTGTCTCTTCAGCAGGTGTTTTCACTTATCAGCTATCAGTGGGAAGAAATTCAGTGAAATCTGCTGTTGAAGACACTGGTTGGAGGTAAAGCCTGCAGGGTTTTGGCCCTCCATGGCACATGATTGGACACCTCTGTCCTATTTCAAACAACAGGTACCTACAGTTCTGAGTTTGTGTCCCACACTGAGCTGTTTATCAATTTTATTTTTTATTTTACATTTAGGCACTTACTTCATTAATGGTTAATGTTAGGGAAAGCAGCAGAGAAGCATTTCTCAGTGGTGCCGGCACAGAAATGTATGGTGCCACCAGAGAAAGCTTTCACAGTTATGCAAACGCCACATGTCCACTGCATGTGAAAATTGTTTTTTTTTTTTTTTTCGTCTGTCATACATGTTTTCTCAGAGTCAGAAATCATGCTGTTTGCATGAGTTTTAGGTGACACTATACAGTAGGCTGTAAAATCCATACACACCTCTTGAAAGGGTAGAAATGTGTCTCAACACTTTTATTTATACACATATTTTCATTTACCAAATATATAATTACCTCTGCCAAAAAGGTTCTTTTTGTTGATGTTAGTTTATTTGTGCCCTTCAGAGGTAAAGTGGGCTATCCCACATGTAGGTCAAAAATGAGTTAATTGTACTACACTAATTGTTAAGGGTCTATCATTTTCTTAAACTGCCTAGCTCTGCATAAAACGTATTGTGCTGCCCTCTATTGAGAGTAAATGCAATCATTCTCATTAATTTGGTGAAACTATTGAGAGGTAAAGTGGGCTATCCCACATTCCATGCTCGGTATCACACACGTTGTGGCCTATTCCGACTCATGTGGGGGACAAAATAGAAACTACAAGATGGCATTGATGTGGATGCACATAGTGAACACACTGAACATAGATCTCGTTGATCACAAAATGCTTGTAACGGGTCACAGCTACCTGCCCAATGACCAAGACTTTGGGTTAATAGAAAAAGCCAAGAGGAAGAAACAGCATGTGTTTGTGCCAGATGAGTGGTACGATGTAGTCAGGCAGTCAAAACGGAAGGAACCCCTGTTCAATGTAGTTCCCATGACATCGGCCTTGTTTCACAGTACTAGACCATTGGAAGAGGCTACTGTAAACAGAAAACTGGATGAAGAAAACAATAAGGTCGAATGGTTGAAAATACAATGGATGCAGTTTCGTAAAGCAGATCCTGGTGTGATGTTTTATAAAACTACTTGTGATGCCGAGTTCCCTTTCCAAAGTGTCAACTTCAAACAAAAGAGAGCACTCAGGGGAAGACCCCCAAAGATCATTCAAAACATCACAGACCTTCCTTTACTGTATCCAAATGGGAGGCCGCTGAAGAGAGCTAAACTCGAAGATATCCAATCATTGTTGAAGTATGTGCCGCCTGTTCATCATCCATTTTACGAAACTTTGAAATCAACACAGGAGGGTGGAGGTCACGACAGCTCAAGTGACACCGAGTCAGACTAGACATTGACAATAAATTGGTAGGACATAAGCTTGTCCTATTAAACTTGTTTTTACTCTTCAATAACTGTATTTCTGATGTTTTGATAAGAGTTACATGTTGACTTTCTCAGTTAGAAGAAAACTGTTGGTTTGATTTTCATATAGAAATTTTTGCGAATAAGTGAGGACACAAACAACACTGTTTATGTTCTAATTATTGGAAACCAATGTGCAGAAGAATAGCAAAAACTGCCTAGTGTGTGATATCTGTGAAATTTGCAATTTATCATCTGTTTCATTCATTAAAATTTCAAATTAACATTATTTTTTACTTTTGTCCTCTTACTCGATTTTTATCTTCAGTTAGAGGTAAAGTGGTCTATCCCACATTTTTAACCCCTACTCTCTTATTGTTGTGAATATGTGATTTAAATATATTTTCATATTTAAGTCACACCTTGAAGGTAATTATAGGGGGTAACTTTTTAATGATATAGGCGCACTGATTTTTTGAGAATATTTCAACTTCAGAGCTCATTTTCTCAAAATAATGGTTTTGTGGGATAGCCCACTTTACCTCTGAAGGGCACATTTTTACCTCCGCCAAGGGAGGAGGTAAGGTTTTTGCCGGTGTTGGTTTGTTGATTGGTTTGTTGATTGGTTTGTTGGTTGGTTGGTTTGTTTGTTAGCAACATTATTCCAAAAGTTATGAACGGATTTTGATGAAATTTTCAAGAAAGGTGTGTAATGGCACATGGAAAGGATGATTACATTTTGGTGGTGAGCCGGAACACGATTTGGATCCAGGAGCATTTTGAAAATCATTTTATATACTGTATTAATACTGAGCCTTTCATGTGCTTCCCCTTTAAGACATGTCCCCATAGTTATGTGCACGGGCACACACCTCCGTAACCCAGAAACACTGCAGAAAAAGTAAAATGGCTTGGAACGAAAAGGAATGTGGTCTCCATCCATGTACTATGTGATGATTGACATTATTTCATCTGAAGATGCCAAGAAAAAGCAAGCACAGTGTGGGGTTTAAGACAGGGTTTGGAGTGCCTGCAAAAGTTACCAGCAGACAAGCTGTGTATGTTGTTGCCCGCCACGTCACCCACACGGTATGTAAACACACTAAAGCGGCATCACGTCAACGCCCTTATTGACATCCATCACAGACACAGTGATAGGATATTTTCAGGTTTCACTGATTATTACCTCCGCCAAGGAGGTAATGTTTTTACCGGGGTTTGTCTGTTTGTCTGTCTTTTTGTCTGACTGTTACCAACATCAGTAACAAAACAGCAGGATTACACAAAAGCTACTGTATGGATTTGGATGAAATTTTCACCAGAGGTGGTTCTTGGGCTACAGAGGAACCCATTATATTTTGGTGATGATCTGAGAATGCATATCTCAGCCAAGGCTCCTATCTTCTCACAATGTGTTAGCAACAATACTCCAAAAGTTATTAACGCATTTTGATGAAATTTTCAGGAAAGGTGTGTAATGGCACGGGGAACAGACGCTTAGATTTTGGTGATGATCTGAGAGTGCATACCTCCACCAAGGGCTTTGTTTGTATTTGTGCAGCAGGATTACACAAAAAACTGCTGCATGGATTTGGATGAAATTTTCACCAGAGGTGGTTCTTGGGCTAGAGAGGAAACCATTATATTTTGGTGATGATCTGAGAATGCATACCTCAGCCAAGGCTCTTATCTTCTCACAGTGTGTTAGCAACAATACTCCAAAACTGATGGACAGACTTTGATGCAATTTTCACCACAAGTGGCTATAGGCCTACACACAAACCCATTACATTTTGGAGGTGATCCATGACAAATGGAAGGAGCCTTGGCCGGGGTATGCACTCTATGAGTGCTTTTCTAGTTCTATATGATTTTAATGCTGTATTTTTCTATTTTATAACTGTATCTAGTGCATATAATGAGCCAATGTCTGATTCTCTGTGTTTTTCCATTGTCTCATAGCTTGAAAGGAATGTCTGTTTCTCAGTGTAAGATTAGGCTGAGCAAGATTGTAAATAATGACAGAGGTTTTTGTTTTATCATACCAAGCTGTTCTGATTAGAATGCCCAAAATTATGATGACTTAGGATGACCGAGTCATGTAAACATCATAGCAGAATGTTCAGTGCTGTCCATAGATTAGAAGCAGTCTCTTGGAAAGATGGCTCCAGTCGTCTTTAGATTTAGATAAGGTCAGGGACGCCTGCCCAGGGTATAAGAAGCAACATCCTTGAACACATGTTAGGGAGTTGGTGTGAGCAAGCTCTGAGGCACGTTATGCTGTGACCGATTGCCTCCTTTTTCTGATCAGAAAGAGAATAAATGGCTCAGAACTTGGAAACTGTCTATTAATTATTAATTCAGTCTCAATCAATTCATTTTTGATCTAACACACAGTGATCAGCAATTTTTTCTTGTGTGTTGGTTGAAATGCCTTGTTCCATTTCCAAAACGGGTTTCAGCCGATGTGTAGAGTGATTTGTGTTCGTCATGTATTTTTGTTTATGAAATAGCGATGGAAAAGAGCAGATTGTGATGGAGTTGCAGCTAATAAATGTTAAGAAAATACATCTTTTCAGACGATGGTTGCACAGCGAAAAAGAGAAGTCACACTCACAGCTGCGCCAACTTGTGCAAAACTTCAGCAGAGGACAATGTTTACTTTTTTGTTTGTGAAATCACAATTGGCCTGTTCTATTATGCTTCTTTACTATGCACTGCAGCGATATGATACTGCACTGTTGTGTAATATTGCTTAATTATTATGAACCTTGTCAGTAAATTGTAAGGGAGAAAAGGGGGGGGGGGATAAAACCGACCTAAAAGATTCAATAAACCATGTGTTATAATCTGCCCTCTGGGCAGATGAGCGTTTGAGTGCAGGAGTCATGGCAGGAGTATGATGCAAACAATAATTAATTAACAAAAACACAAAGGAACAAGCCCACGTCTATCGGGAATCCCGGGACACAACAACCTGGCACAGATTCTAACAATGACGATAGCGACACATTGCCATGACCAGACTTCCCAGGTCAGGGGGAGAAGGGGCCGGACTACTTCTGAATCCACACATAGCACCAGCCTACAGGAGCCACCGCCAAGCTGCTGGATGCAGAGTTTGCGATCAAACTAAACACAGTAGAGCCACCAGACGTCTTCCGAATCCACAACCGGCATCAGCCTCCAGGAGCTGCCGCTGAGACACTGGATGAAGAGTGTGTGACCCAACAGGATGCAGCACAGCAGAACCATCACAACCTGGTGGACACTCTGCAGCAGACGTGAGAGTCATAACACCATAACCACAATGCTGAATGCAGCCAAAGAGGGTGCCACTCACAGTGATGAACTGGGTTCAGGTCTTCAGAACCATGCGACCGGGCTCACAGTTGGCCTTAACAGCATCACCACCACCGACACCCATGAAGATCACTGCACAGCTGAGACCAGCCGCCGTTCAGATGGCAGACGGATCGAGATGGCAAGCCAGCAATCTTTGGAAGGTGAGAGCAGCTGCTGCGGATTAAGACGTGGTGTTGGGCCTGACCCAGCTGGTGCTGGATCTCGGCTGGGACATTGTTGACAAGGGTGCTGCGGCTCCAGCGGGATGGCACACGGGCCTGCTGCAACTGGCGCCTCCAGGGGTGCGTCCACCATGAGCTCGCCTCAGGGCCTCTCCAACAGGACTGCCTCCCCCATGGAAGAAATGAAGAAAGATGGACTGTTTAGCTAGGGGCACGGCTGCCAATGGATAGTGGCAGAATAACCCATGCAGCCCTGCTGGGCTATGTGGTGGTCTACCCATTAGCCCTAGCTAGTTCTGTGTTTCATTATGTACCAAATTGGGGAGGGTGAATTTGAAAATATGCATGCTGTTTTGTCTTTTCTAAGGGGGGGGGGGGGGTTGGAAAACCACAAAGGGTTAACTGGCACCGGCGGGATGACACAGTCGTGCAGTCACATCATCACGCCGAGCCGATATAAGAAAGGGTCGACCATCTTAGGCTCTCTTGGCTCCTGGCGATTTAGCGCTCTGCCCAACAGTAAGCCAGTATTGTATTAACAGTTTTTGGTTTTTTTTTTGTTACTTATTTGTACCCGTAGGTAGATTTGGTTTGCAGTCTGGTGACAAGCCACCGGCTGCTGGTCGCTGCATGCGCGAGCGCCCTAAACCTACATGTTTTTGGTATGTGGGAGGAAACCGGAGAAATCCCGGAGTAAACCCGCGCAACACAGGGAGAACATGCAAACTCCACACAGCTCACTGTTGGTCGGGGGCTGTAATCGAACCCACGATCTCATGATCCCCGCGATCCCCCGGCCGAGGGTAAACTGTGCTGCCACAGTGCTAAACCACTGCGCCACCATGCAGCCCAGTTTGTTCAATAAAGTTCGTGTTCTAAACCAGCACCACTCTCCATTGGTCATTCCAGGTTTCCAGACATAACAGTGGGCCTACACAGGTACTCATAGACAGGGGATGCACAAGAGACATGACAATGACCCTCCAGGACAACAATGCAGGAGTAATACAGAGCAAGCAGTGGCTATGGGTACAGAAAACATGAGGAGCTGAAACAATATGTAAACAGATATGCACACAGACCCAAGACCAAACAAGGGATGAGACAGAAGACAATGACAAGGGACTCAGGGGAACACAGAGGGCAAGTGGTACAAATAATAATCATAAGAAATCACAAGAAACACAACAATATGAACATAAAGCGTGGGCTTGATCCTGTGATTAAGCCAGATTCATGACACCATGATGCTGATTAAAGGCGCAATTGCCCAGCCCCAATGAATGATCAATACAGTTATGACAGTCTTGTTACCTCCACCAAGGAGGTAATGTTTTTACCGGGGTTTGTCTGTTTGTCTGTCTGTTACCAACATAACTCAAAAAGTTATGAACAGATTTTGACCAAATTTTCAGGAAAGGTGTGTAATGGCACGGGGAACAAATGCTTAGATTTTGGTGATGATCTGAGAGTGCATACCTCCACCAAGGGCTTTGTTTGTATTTGTGAAGCAGGATTACACAAAAACTGCTGCATGGATTTGGATGAAATTTTCACCAGAGGTGGTTCTAGGGCTAGAGAGAAAGCCATTATATTTTGGTGATGATCTGAGAATGCATACCTCAGCCAAGGCTCTTATCTTCTCACAGTGTGTTAGCAACAGTACTCCAAAACTGATGGACAGACTTTGATGCAATTTTCATCACAAGTGGCTATAGGCCTACACACAAACCCATTACATTTTGGAGGTGATCCATGACAAACGGAAGGAGTCTTGGCAGAGGTATGCGCTCTATGAGTGCTTTTGTGGCGTCCATAATTGTAACTTTATGTGACTCACATAGATGCATGCTTGAATTCAGCCTAGAGAGACTTTAAGCTGACAATGTGGATTGACATCACACCTCAAGAGGACAATACGTCTGGACCACCTATGGCTCGGAAGAAAGGAAAGGATCGCCTGCATCTGACCATCTGGGGTCAGACAGGAGAACAGAAGGACTCTGGAGTTTTATGATGCAAATGGAAGGATGTAACTGAATTGTGTGACTTGATATGTGATGTATTATTGGAGGTGTGAGTATAAATGTATGAGAGTGACTTTGTTCTCTCTCTTATTACTCCGATCGAGAGAGAGAACGTAGGATGTGAGAGAATTAAAGCAGATACTGGAAAGACACCCAGTCTCGTCAATTCGTGACTCCTACACTGGTGACCTACACATGAATCTGAGCACGCTGAGGCTGGAAGACAGCTTCGTGATTGACATGGAAGAGCGGGGAGACAGCCGCTCAGACCCGGATTCACCGGGACATGCCCGCAGGGGCCCAAGCCTGATTAAACTCCCCGAGTTTTGGCAAGACGACCCGCACTCCTGGTTCCAGCACGTGGAGTCGCGTTTCCTACTCGGGGGGGTATCAGCGGACGACATTAAGTTTCATAATGTCATCGCGAGACTCGACAGCCGCACAGCTCGGTGTGTGCGGAGCCTGGTGCAGCAGCAACCCGCTGCTGGCAAAAACGATGCGCTGAAAGCCACCCTCATCAGGAGCTTTGTGCCATCGCCCAAGGCAAGGGCCAGGCAGCTACTGGACCTGCGCGACAGAGGTTTACGCAGGCTGACTGTCCTCATGGAGGACATGCTACAGATGATCGGGACAGACAACGACGCGTTCCTCTTCAAGCACATCTTCCTGAGGACCCTCCCAGCGCACAGGAGAGGTCCCCTGTCCAGCAGACGATGTGTGAACCAGCAGGACTTTCGCGAGCTGGCCCAGGAGGCGGAGCGGCTCCTCAACGCCTGCGACAAGCAAAAGACTTCCGTGGCAGCGGCAGACCTCGGCGCGGCGACCAGGGGCAGTGTGGAGCCAGAGGCAGCAGAAGCCACCCCAGCGACGACGGCGGCGGCGAGATCCCGAGGCAGTGGAGATGACAGCCTCTGCTATTACCATCGACGCTTCACTGGGAAGGCGCACAGATGCATCCCGCCGTGCAGTTTCAAAAAGCGAGGAAACTACCGAGCCGGGAGTCGTTAGCAGCTTCCACTCTCGGCGAACGGAACAAGCTGCTTTATCTGACAGACGCGGGCTCTGGGCGGCAATTCCTTGTGGACACCGGAGCCGAGAGGAGCTTCATCACTGCGACTTATGCAGATCGTGTGGCTGGACCCCGCGGAGACGGAGCAACAGCGGCCAACGGATCCAGCATCAAGACATATGGAGAGAGAACCTTGTCTCTGTCCTTCCACGGCCGCGCTTTTGAGTGGAACTTCATCGTAGCGGGAGTGAGCTTCAATATGTTAGGTGCTGATTTTCTGTGTTCACATGGTTTGTTAGTTGATCTGGCCAACAGACACCTAGTAAATGCACTCTCTTTCTGTTCTATTCCTTGTGCAGCTCGGGTGTCCCCGCCGCCAGTACAGACCAACATCGCCGCAGCAGTTGGTAAGTTCCACACTCTCCTACACCAGTTTCCAGCACTCACAGTTCCCACTTTTTCAGCTAAGGTGGCAAAACACGGGGTGGAGCACTTCATAACCACGAGTGGCCCACCAGTTTTTGTTAAAGCTCGGTGGCTGGATGCAGCTAAGCTCTCCGTGGCACAGGAGGAGTTCGCCAACCTAGAAAGGTTGGGCATAGTCCGCCGCTCGAAGAGCGCCTGGGCTTCCCCCCTGCACATGGTTCCTAAAGCTGACGGCTCGTGGAGACCTTGTGGTGATTACCGCAGGTTGAACAATGCCACAGCACAGGACCGCTACCCAATCCCGCATATCCAGGATTTTTCAATGCACCTAGCAAAAGCGCGCATTTTTTCTAAAATAGACCTGGTCCGCGGTTATCATCAGGTACTGGTCTGACCAGAGGACATTCCCAAAACAGCGGTTATAACCCCGTTCGGACTTTTTGAGTTTTTACGCATGCCTTTTTGCCTTAAAGGCATCGCGCAAACCTTTCAACGGATGATGGACGCAGTGCTGCGCGACCTTCAATTCAATTCAATTCAATTCCACTTTATTTATATAGTGCCATTTCACAACAACAGTCATCTCATAGCACTATCAACTGTAGGGGGGAACCCCCACAGTTGCAGAAAGACCTCAGCAATCAGGTTATCCCCTGTGAGCAAGCACTTGGCGACGGTGGAGAGGAAAAACTCCCTTTTAACAGGAAGAAACCTCCAGCAGAACCAGGCTCAGGGAGGGGCAGTCATCTGCTGCGACTGGCTGGGGGGTGAGGGGACAGAGAAGATGAAAAGAACAGACATGTACCTTCCATTTGTTTTTGTCTACTTGGACGATATTTTAGTAGCCAGCGCCTCTGAGGAGGAACACGAAAAACACCTCACTACAGTTTTTCAAAAGTTGGAAGCACACGGGTTGATAATCAACCCGGCCAAGTGCCATTTTGGCACAGCACAAATTGATTTTCTGGGGCACTGTGTCTCACCAGAGGGAGCAGTTCCTCTGCCGGCTAAAGTGCGCGCAGTGGCTGAGTTTCCCCAGCCACGGACGGTGAAAGTGTTGCAGGAATTTTTGGGGATGGCAAATTTTTATGACCGTTTCATACCCCGCGCAGCGCAACTCATGCAGCCGTTATACACCGCGCTTAAAAAACAGAAGCCCGCCAATGTGATCGAATGGTCCCCGGAGCGGGAGCGCGCGTTCACAGAGGTAAAAAAAGCACTCGCTGACGCAGCACTGCTGGCGCACCCAGACCCGGCAGCTCGCATAGCGCTAACCACAGACACGTCAGAGGTAGCAATAGGGGCCGTGGTAGAGCAGCAGGTCGCCGGAGTTTGACAACCTCTCGCCTTTTTCAGCAGGTCCTTGCGCGAGGCCGAGCAGAAATACAGCGCGTTTGACAGAGAACTCCTGGCGCTCCACTTGGCCATTCGCCATTTCCAGTTCTGGCTGGAAGGGCGGTGTTTCACCGCGTTTGTCGACCACAAACCGCTCACTTTTGCAATGTCCAAAACTTCAGAACCGTGGTCAGGGCGGCAGCAGAGACAGCTGGCCACAATTTCGGAATTTACCACCGATATTCAGCACGTGACCGGTAAACTCAATGTGGTGGCAGACTGTCTGTCACGCGTGGTAACAGCACCCGTTCGCGCGGAGCAGGAGTGCGCGGCCGCATACCCACAGCGCGTTAACAGCGCGGACGCGCACGCGGCTCCGGTCCACGTGGGAATAGATTATGCAGCCATGGCAGCGGAGCAGAGCGAGGACGCGGACGTGCGTGCGCTCCTGTCTGGACCAACAGGGTTAAGGCTGGAGCGCAAAACTTTACAAACTGGTTCACCCCCTCTAATCTGCGATGTATCCACCGGGCGACTGCGCCCGGTGGTACCGGCCACGTGGCGCCGTCGCGTTTTTGACGTCGTGCACTCCCTGGCGCACCCGGGAGTACGCACTTCGGTGAAAATGGTAGCGGAGAAGTTTGTTTGGCCGAGCCTGCGCAAGCACGTGAAGGAGTGGGCTAAAGCCTGCATGGCTTGCCAGCGGGCCAAAATCCACAGGCACACCAAAGCACCCTTAGAACCATTTCACATTCCGGCTAAGAGGTTCGATCATGTGCACGTGGACCTCGTGGGCCCCCTACCGCCATCACAAGGGTTCACACATCTCTTGACGATGGTGGACCGGACCACACGTTGGCCGGAAATGGTCCCGTTAATATCTACCACAGCGGCAGAAGTGGCTTGCGCCTTTTTAACAGCCTGGGTAGCGTGTTTCGTGGTTCCGTCAGATATTATGTCCGATAGGGGACCTCAATTTGGGTCGGAACTGTGGTCAGCAGTGGCCAGAGGCTTAGGAGCGGCAGTACACCGCACTACCGCTTATCATCCCCAGGCCAACGGTTTATGCGAGCGTTTTCACAGGTCTTTGAAGGCAGCCCTCAGAGCATCGCTAATGGACACAGATTGGGTAAACAAACTACCATGGGTTTTATTGGGGTTGCGTTCGGCACCCAAAGAGGACCTAGATGCCTCACCAGCAGAATTGGTTTTGGCGCAACCTCTCAGGCTGCCCGGCGAGTTCTTTCCAGACCATACGGCACCAGGGCCCCCCCCCCCCCCGGTCCAGGGACCTCTGAGTAACACGGGAGCAGAAATACTCCCGGGCCCCGCTCATCACACTTTTCCGCGTGTGTTCGTGCCCAAAGCTTTACAAAATGCAGAGTTCGTTTTTGTCAGGCACAACGCTCAGCGTCACAGCCTCCGCCCACCTTACGACGGTCCGTTTCGAGTGCTGGAGACCGGGAAGAAATATTTTGTGCTAGATTTGGGGGGCAGGAGGGAGACGATCAGTATTGATAGATTAAAACCTGCTTTTGTGTTGCATAATGAGTCTGTACGGCCGGCGGGCGCGCCTCGACGCGGCAGGCCTCCAGGGGACCGGCCCCGGACTCCCCACAAGGGGCAAATAACCCTTCTCCCCCTCATTCTACAGATTCACAGCAGGACGGCCCGGCACAGGCTGTGAGACCTGCGTACAGCAGATTCGGGAGAAGATTGAAGCCTAGACTACAGGCAGAGTGATGTGGTTTTTGATCAGACTGTTAGATTGTGCTGTAAGATTCTGCGGGGGGAAGAACGTATGCGGTATGTCCATTACGATACTGTAGGTGTTTGTCCAGTCTTTCGTGTGGGAGGGGGAGTGATGTGGCGTCCATAATTGTAACTTTATGTGACTCACATAGATGCATGCTTGAATTCAGCCTAGAGAGACTTTAAGCTGACAATGTGGATTGACATCACACCTCAAGAAGACAATACGTCTGGACCACCTATGGCTCGGAAGAAAGGAGAGGATCGCCCGCGTCTGACCATCTGGGGTCAGACAGGAGAACAGAAGGATTCTGGAGTTTTATGATGCAAATGGAAGGATGTAACTGAATTGTGTGACTTGATTGTGTGACTTGATATGTGATGTATTATTGGAGGTGTGAGTATAAATGTATGAGAGTGACTTCATTCTCTCTTTTATTACTCCGATCGAGAGAGAGAATGTAGGATGTGAGATAATTGAAGCAGATACTGGAAAGACACCCAGTCTCGTCAATTCTTGACTCCTACACTTTTCTAGTTTTTTTTTTTTTTTTTTTTATGAAGTCATATTGTTTTTGCTGCTATTTCTCTGTCTGTTAGCAGGATCATGCAAAAACTCAGATGGATTTGAATGACATTTTCACCAGAGGTGGCCCTTGACCCAAAGATGAACTCATTAGATGTTGGAGGTGATCCATGAGTGCATACCTCCACCAAGGCAATGTACAGATTGCAATCGCAATGTACAGATGGATGGCGATATGGACGGACAAAGGGAGGGAGGGACGGAACCTAGGGGGAGGTATGCAAGCTCTGAGTGCCTTCTAGTTTATTTATTTGTTAGTCTGTCGGTCTGTTAACAAAATAATTTAAAAAGTTATAAATTAATTTTGATGAAATATTCAGGAAAGGTGTGTAATTGCACGAGGAACAGATGACTAGATTTTGGTGGTGATCTGAGATTGCATACCTCCGCCAAGGACCTTGTTTGTATTTGTGCAGTAGGATTGCAGAAATTCTACTGGATGGATTTGGATGAATTGATGAAGTTTTAATTTTCATTTTTCCTTGAGGTAGAGACAAAACCATTACATTTTTGTGATGATCTGAGAATGCATACCTCTGCCAAGGCCCTTATCTTCTCATGGAGTGTTAGCAACAATCCTCCAAATTTACTGGATAGACTTTGATGCAATTTTCACTAGAACTGGCTCCAGGCCTACACACGACCCCATTACATTTTGGAGGTGATCCATGTGGGATGGAAGGAGCCTTGGTGGAGGTTTGCACTCTCTGAGTGCTTTTCTAGTTAAATATAAGTTTAAAATAATTCTGCCACAATAATGAATTGTTATGTGCAGTGCAAGGCAATTTCTCCTCTCCTGAAGGAGAAGTGTAGGTTAAAAACAAATTCTTGCTGCTTTTGCAGTGTTTGTCTTTCCATCCGCTTGGAGATTATGCTTCACCCTGAAGGGTGAACAAATAAGCTGAAGGCAGAATTTCCTATTTACTTGTAACACTTTATTTTAAATGTACTTGAGCTTCTTTTGCATTAGGACCAGTTAGCACATATCTCATTTAGTAAAAATTTTCCATTTGTTACCCATGCTACTAATCACATTGATGACAATCTGGTGTTATGTGTGATTTTTCACTTTCAAGTATTAGCTTTGTTGGATACTATCTACAATAAAATTAAATAGCATTTGTAAAAAGAAAATAATCAATGAAACAGACAAACATTGTGGAACAACATAGTGGTATGGGAATTATTCAGAATAGGGCCTCTATTAATTCTTGATTTCTTCATTAAATGGGCTGCTGATCTAACGTAAGAAGAACTAAGATTATAAAATTGAGTCGTGTGGGAATATTTGTCTTTATCTTATCTATAAATGCAAGAAATCTCTGTCTATCTGTCTGTCTGCCTGTTCCATGCATATTTTTCGGCATCACAACATATCAGTCACCACAGTGTTTCCTGGACAAGACAAGGAAGTGTAAAACAATAAATTTGACTAGTAAAACATAGTACTATGGGGGACCCATGCTGTGGTATTCATCTCAGACTGAAAGACATGGAAATGCAGTAATTTCCTCTGACTGAAGAGCATGGGGATTAAAGGGCTGGGGGACAAAAGGAATTGTCATGCGGGAATGAATTGTAATGCAGGACCTCGGGTAGCAGGGACGTGTGAGTGTTGTGATATAAAAGAGAGTCCCTGCTACATGATGTTAATGTTTTCTGATTCTGGAAGATGTGAGAGAGTGAATAAAGTTCATCTGTTCTGAATGCTCGGCCTGGTTATTCCTCTCTCCACACTGGTGACCCTTGACAAATAATGGATTGTTTGTACTTGATAAATGTTCGGCGCTGCAAACATTTTGATGAGTGCTGAAACAGGTGTAAATTCATTCTGATCACATTTCATGAATATTTAAACTGTTTGACTGCTTATGGTGCTCCATTGCATCATCAGCCCCTAATGGTCAAGATTTTTTTTCAAGAAAACATTCAGTTCAGAGGTCAGAGATTTCCAAAGCTATAACTTGAAAGTGGTAAAAGTTAATGGCTTACTGTCAATTAGAAAGATGTAGAATATGATCCAAAGTTTGAGATAGGAGTAAATTTATGCATCTAATTTGCATAATGCCACGGCAGCCATATCAAATTACATAACTTTCTGTCAAAAACAGCCTTTGGACATATTTACACAAAGGATGATTTTGTTTTTTGTCACCGTTGGTTGCTTTGGACATTTTGGTATCTTATCTTTAAAGTATATGAACCAGAAATATAGTTATAATGTAAATAAACAAAGACATTCATTACTTACCGCTGGCCAGGCAGCTCTCGCTTCGTTCATTTTCATCCATCCTGTTTGTTATTTGGCCTTCTGTCGGTCATTTGCGCTTTCTCTCCCACATCCAGAGACGCTTATGATAATTGATTTTTTTTTTTTTTTTGTATACTTTATTGATCCCCAGAGGGGAAATTGAGGGCATCCACCTGGATGGATGAAGCAGCCATGGTACGGCGCTATCCCTTAACCATTCACACACACATTCACACCTAGGGCCACTTTAGAGTCTCCAATTAACCTAATCTGCATGTTTTATTCTACCTCAGTTTCGCTTTTATTCTTCCACAATTTATCTTATATAAAGGCACAGAACCGGTGTGATTACTCTGTGTAGTCACATGGCGCTGGGGGCGATAGCAGGTGAATATCAGCCTGCTTCGCCCACCCTCTGTTAACCACTTGCACTCCGTTGTTCCGCGTGTGGGCAAGTCTCTGCATCCTAGGACGCATGAGGGCGCACTCCTGCACCCTCGTGCGCACTCAGACGCATAGTCCAGATTGTGGTGATGTAGGTGGTGTTGGCATCCAAACGCCACTGAAAAAAAAAAAACCTGCAGACACAGCCACGAACAGATTAGTTCATCTGATTGACCTCTCATTCGACTAATAAGAGCCTTGAATTGGGTTTCTGAAACCATGAAGAGCCAATGAATGAAAACCTAGGAAAGAGGACCCGCCTACTGTGAATGCAGGAGCCAATTGAAGCACAGAAATTCAGGCTGGGTGAAGAAAGATTTACTGTTGCAGCAGATGAAAACAAAGGACGCTGGATGAACCTGCTACAGACCCAGGCTCACCCAGCAGCATGGAGAACACCCACAAGTGGGACCTGCACTCATTCCAGCAGAATAGACGTTTAGGATTCTCTTCCGTCATCATAGACCGACAGAGGCCGACGACAAAGGTGGTAAATCATTCACCAAAACCGCAATATTGGAATTATGTTTTGATCAGGATCCATGAGCGGACCAGCATCGCGTTCGTCTGACAATGGGGAAGAGAAGTTTGCCAGGACTCTGCTGCTGTGAAGAGGTAAGGTGTTATAAGCTAAATTATTATTTCTCCCTGAAAACTGTAATCCAAAAATGACTTTTGACCAATCGGTAAATTACAACTGTACGGCACACGAAGTACGAAGTGCGTGCGCTGCGATAAATGGTTCATTTGCCGTGTTCGGACCGTGAACGCCCTCCCCCCCCCGCTGCAGAAGAGGAGTGGGGGGGGGGCGTTCACGGTCCAAACGCCCCCCGGTCCGCGGGGGGAAGCATATGAGTCTATTCCGTCAAGTAGCGATGGCCATCTTCTGTAGCGAGGGGGAGGCACACACGCACACAGTAGCGAGGGGGGGGGGTAGCCGCTGTGAAAACATGCAAGGAGTGTAATCCGTCATGTAGCGAGGGCCGAACTCCGTCTTTTGTAGCGGGGGGGTGACCCCCCCCACACACACACACCCAGACACAGCCCTGAATGTGACCTTTCATTAGAGCCCAAAATGAAGATTCTACATTGAATTATTCAAAAGTTACAGACGTTTTTCCAAACTGTGCCATTTGGCACAATTTGGCACAGTTCAAAAATGCCTGGGAACAGCCTGAGAACAAAGCTGTGTAAAATATTCATTTTTTGTGGTATTGTTACCAAATTTGGATCTCAGCTTGATTACACTTGGTTCTACATTTCTGTTGCATTTTCCAGCCGGATCGGACAGCTGTGTGTTATTTGCAAGCATTTGTATACAAAAAAACACCGTGTCCAAATTTATTTTCTTCAAGTTCAGTATGTTTAAATGACTGTTACTCAGTGGCCAGAGCACATAGAGAGATTATGTTTTTTTTGCCAAAAAATTCAAAGTGTTTTCTTTTAAATGAGACCAACCCCATGAAGATGCTGCAAAGGGTTGAATAACAGCTTTCGATTTACTTTGGGCACGTTTTTTTTTTGGCATTTTTAGGAAAATTGCCCCGAGTGCAAGGGGTTAAAACAACATGTTGATATTTACCTTCATATGATAAATAATCTCTTTTTAGAATCATAGTTGGCAAATTTGGGAGCAAATGCGTCCTCCATCTTGTGAGCGAGTACATTTGTTTTGTTTTTTTTAAAAATGTCTTCTTGTCTGGTGTCCAGAAGTGAGGTTTTTGGATGGTTTGATATCCGCCATTAGAGCAGTAAGTTATACATATCTGCCACTTTGTGAGGTGGAATTCTTAGTACAACTGGGGAGTTTTTGGCCACATCACATGGCATCACATGACAGGTGCAGCACTGCACCATAGACAGTGAGGGCACTATCTGAATGTGAAATCAAGGATGTTAAAGGGTTAATACAATGTAAAGACCAAGTTTGCATGAGAAAAGCTAATCATTTCTCAGATCAGCTAAATCCTACCAGGCAGTATTTATTCTGTGGTGTAACTCATATGAGCAAACAGGCAACCAGCTAACTTCTGACAACAATTCACCAGCGAAATCAATAATATGATATTAACCTTGTTTTGGACAGAGGGTTTAGTCTTTTGCTTTAACAAGTTCAACCAATTTAAAATTGTTCCTTGCCCTTGTTGAGCTCATTTCATGTTCTCTTTCTCACTGAGCTGAATGCATTCCATATGAATATCCCCACCAGCCACCCTTACAACTGACTCCTACTCAGTGAAGGCGCAAGGACCGGTTGGACAATACCAAGTCTGCAGCAGGGGGGAGAAATTGTCTGATTATTAGAAATGTTACTTTTCGTTGCATGCAAATGATTAAAACAGCAACTTTTTCATACTCGCTTGGGTTGGTGATATTTTCTTTACTAATTATATTTATATGATTATTGGAGGGGTTATATTGGCTGGTTCCAAGGTTGTCATAGCCAGGAGCGGCACTGGGGTTAAGCTCCCAGTGCTCATAAAATGCTCCTTATGGCGTGCGTCTCGAAAAGCCTCTGACAACTAAGTCCAACTCCTAGCCTGCCCTTGTGGTTTAGTCTCGAAGCCTGGCGGAACTGCTTTTACTAATAGGAGAAGGGGCGAGGGCTGATCTCTGGCGCCTTAAAACCAGATGCTTCGGGTAGATGGTGGCTCGTCAACCTGGGAAGGTATCCCATCTAGGGGAAGGTAAACCCTGATTTCAAACCTCCGCTGCCTTGCAGCATACCCGGTCACGGGAAAGGCTTCGGGAGTCAACCCTGAGGAAAAATCTGGAGTCGGAGCCCCTAAGGCAGTTTTATGTTGTGCTCAACATCGTTCTGGCAGCTCCTGCAACGGAGCTGGTGCCGAACTGTAGCAGCCCTGCTGTTCCTTTGGATTCATCAGTGACGTGGAGAGGGGGGACATGCTGCATGGGCAACATCTTGTCCTCCATATCTTCCTGCCCAGGCTTGAATCCTACCAACGCCAACGCTGGAAGGTAGAACACCGGATCACTGGAGAGGACACTCCAGCTTCGCCTTTGGCGTAGAAAAAACACGGGGAATGACAGTTACCGGTTATAAGCCACCGCTCAATTGGTGTAGAGTGCGGCGCCAGGGGTTGTTCCCGATGGTGGGAGGGATCATCGGATCTCACTGGACAGCTACCGCCCGCCTCAAGCTGGGCAGCCCCCAGCCAATAAGGTGTTGTCCTGCCACAGCTTGCTTTCCTCATTGGGTGCATGGGGATGAGGAGAAGTCCGAACAGCAGGCTGAGAACCTTCGCACCAGGCAAGACAATAAAACAAAAGAGACCAACTCTAAAACTGGGAACTTCCGCACTATGATGACAGGACTCTCTGCTAACCTCAAGGACATCAACGACACCAGGAAGACTGCCATCATCAATAATGAGCTGAAGAGACTGGAAGTAGATATCGCCACTCTCCAGGAAACACGGTTGGCTGACGCAGGCACATTAAGAGAGAAGGACTACACGTTCTACTGGCAGGGAAAGGGCAGTGACGAACACAGGGAACATGGAGTGGGCTTCACAGTGAAGAACACCTTGCTGAAGATGGTGGAACCGGGCAGCACTGGCTCTGCATGACTCCTTACCCTCCGCCTGAAAACCACTCAAGGCCCAGTCACCCTCGTCAGTGTGTATGCCCCAACACTGACAGCTACACCAGAGGCAAAAGACAAGTTCTACGAGAATCTCGCAACAACTGTCAGGACCATCCCCAACTCTGAACAACTCATTCTCCTTGGAGACTTCAATGCCAGAGTGGGTGCTGACCACGACTCCTGGCCCTCCTGTCTTGGACCTTTTGCCATGGGAAGAATGAACGACAATGGACAGCGGCTGCTCGAGTTCTGCACATATCACGATCTGTGCATCACAAACTCATTCTTCAAGACCAAGCCCCAACACAAGGTTTCCTGGCAACATCCGCGCTCAAAGCACTGGCACCAGCTGGACTTGATCCTGACCAGGCGCACCTCACTGAAGAACGTGCTAATCACCCGTTCGTTCCAGAGTGCAGATTGTGACACAGACCATTCATTGGTGTGTTGCAAGGTCAAGCTGCAGCTGAAGAAATTCCATCGTGCTAGACAGCCTTGAAAGGCACGGATTGACACCAGCAAGATGGCTCAACCAGAACTTGTTGAGCAGTTTGCCTCCAACTTTGAGAAGGAACTTGATGTACCACAAGAAGGAGTATCTGCAAAGCAGAAGTGGGAAGAGCTGCGAAACACCATCCACCACACAGCCTTGGCTACCTTCGGGAGGAAGACCTCGAAGTCACAGGACTGGTTTGATGCCAAGTTGACCGAGATGACCCCCGTCATTGAAGCCAAGCGCTCAGCACTTGCTGAGTACAAGAAGTACCCAAACGAGAAGAATCTCCAGGTTCTCAGGGCTGCGAGAAGCAAAGTTCAGCAGACTGCTCGGCGCTGTGCCAACGAGTACTGGACTCAGCTCAGCCAAGACATTCAAACCGCTGCCATAACAGGGAACATCCGTGGCATGTATGATGGCATCAAGAAAGCACTTGGTCCGGCTCAGAGCAAGACGGCCCCCCTCAAATCCTCCACTGGGGTGATGATCACAGAAAAGAACAAGCAGATGGAGAGATGGGTGGAACACTACTCCGACCTCTACTCCAGTGAGAACACCGTGACACCGTCAGCCCTTGATGCCATCGACTGCCTGCCATCCATGGACGAACTTGACGCCGAGCCAACCATCGACGAACTCAGCAAGGCCATTGATAGCTTGGCCGCTGGCAAGGCACCCGGCAAAGACGGCATACCCCCTGACCTGATCAAGCACTGCAAGACCGCCCTACTGCTGCCATTGCATGATGTCCTCTGCCAGTGTTGGAAGGAAGATGCCATACCACAGGACATGAGGGATGCCAAGATCATCACCCTCTACAAAAACAAAGGGGAGAGAAGCGACTGCAACAACTACAGGGGCATCTCCCTCCTCAGCGTTGTTGGTAAAGTCTACGCACGAGTTGTTCTCGTTCGTCTACAGAAGCTTGCCGAGCGTGTTTACCCCGAGTCTCAGTGTGGCTTCCGCGCTGTGCGATCGATGGTAGACATGATATTCTCCATCCGCCAACTCCAGGAGAAATGCAGAGAACAGAACATGCCCCTGTACGTCGCCTTCATCGACCTCACCAAAGCGTTCGATTTGCTCAGCAGAGAGGGCCTTTTCAAGATCCTGCCAAAGATAGGATGCCCACCAAAGTTGCAAAGCCTCATCAAATCGTTTCACACCAACATGCAGGGGATAGTGCAGCATGATGGCAACGTCTCAGAGCCATTAAACATACGCAGCGGAGTGAAACAGGGCTGTGTACTTGCGCCAACCCTCTTTGGGATTTTCTTTGCTATGCTCCTGAGGCATGCCTTCAGCACAGCAACAGAGGGAATCTACCTGCACACAAGATCTGACGGCAGGCTTTTCAACCTCGCCCGCCTGAAAGCCAGAACCAAAGTACGCGAGGCTCTAATCAGAGACATGCTGTTCGCAGACGACGCTGCAGTCGCAACCCACACACAGCAGGAGCTTCAGACCCTGATGGACCGCTTCTCCCAGGCATGCAAGGACTTCGGGCTTACCATCAGCCTGAAGAAGACTAACGTCTTGGCGCAAGGCACGGAAGCACCACCAACCATCACCATCGACGACTATGAGCTGGAGGTCGTGAATCAGTTCATGTACTTGGGGTCCACGATCAGCAACAACCTCTCCCTTGATACAGAGATCAACAAGAGGATTGGAAAATCAGCCTTCACACTCGCTCACCTCACCACACGAGTGTGGGAGAATCCCAAACTCTCTGTCAAGACGAAGATGGCAGTGTACAACACCTGCGTCATTAGCACACTGCTCTATGGGAGTGAGACGTGGACAACATACGCCCGGCAGGAAAAGAGACTGAACTCCTTCCACTTGCGCTGCATTCGCCACATCCTGGACATATCCTGGACATATCCTGGCAGGACAAAGTGCCCAACACAGAAGTTTTGTCCCGCGCCGGCCTTCCCTCCATGTTCACTCTACTCAGGCAGCGCAGGCTCCGCTGGCTAGGCCACGTTCACCATATGGAGGATGGAAGAATCCCCAAAGATGTCCTCTACGGAGAACTGGCAACTGGCAGGAGAGACGTTGGCCGCCCACAGCTGCGCTTTAGAGATGTCTGCAAGAGAGACATGAAGGAACTGGAGATCAACACAGAGCGCTGGGAGGACCTTGCAACGGACCGCTCCAAATGGAGAGGCACCCTGACCAGACAGCTCAAGGCGGGTGAAGAGAGACTGACTGCTGCAGCAGATGAAAAAAGGACCCGCAGGAAGAACCGCCACAGACCCAGCAGCACGGAGACCACCCACAAGTGCGACCTGTGTGACAGGGACTGTCATTCGCGCATCGGCCTGTTCAGCCACAGGCGGTGCTGTTCCAGCAGAGTAGACGTTTAGGATTCTCTTCCATGGTCATCATAGACCGACGGAGGCCGACGATATATTGGCTGAATTAGATTATTGAGTGGGGGGGTGGAACCCCTCCATGCCACCCCCCCAGTAAATTATGCCTATGCTTGTATTAATAAAATAAACACCTTTGTCAAATAATCAATTTATTCATGAGTAGTGTCATGGGCAGCAAGAGCACGCCCCTCCCATCCTGCCTCACATTCATCAAATCATCACTGCACCTGAGGCAGAAGACACACCTGCGCCCGCTCATCAGTCAGGGTTCTTAAGGAAGCTCTCTCCGCACATTCAACACTGGCTCGTCTGGGTATACTGCCCGAAAACAGACTAGCAAGTATAACGTTACAGGTTTCGACACGTCGTCTAACCTTGTTTCTCCTCTTTCCTCAGGTTGCTACCACCCTGCAGGTGTGTCTCCAGGACTGTGTGCACTCTCTTGACACATCTCACAATCCCTCAGCTTCCTACTCCACCCGGTCAGGCAACATTAGCTCATCTCCCCCATGCCCTACTGTTTTTACTATTCCTCCCTGGGTCCCTGCCGGTTCTCCCTGGATTCCCAAGTAAGTGGTAATTTTGCTCGCCCATTTCCCCTTTCTCCATTCCTCTGCTCATGGCTCTCGTCTTCTCTCCACAGGGCTATTCCTCTGGCGATTGACTGTTTCTGCAGCTGTGCACTTGTGTTTTTGCAATTTAATAAACTTTCAAATGTGCCCCTTTGTGTGATTACTTCCTGTGCTGTGGCATCGTGCACGTGAGCTGTCAAGCTTAACTAATCATGACAGAATGAGCCAGCCAGGACGGTTGCTAAGCCGGAGCCTCACCAAAGGAGCTGTCTGCTCTGGATCGCCTATCGGCAAAAGAGCACAAGCTTGCTGTGCTGACACAGCAGGTTTCAAAGCTTTGGTCGACAATGCCTCCTCCAGCCTCTCCCCCTCAGCCTGCTCTGCGCACTACAGTGCGCCATACTACCGCCGTTCCCATGCCTTCCCCGTACGTGGGAGAAGTGGGGAAATTTAAAGGTTTTCTTATTAAAGCCCATATGTACTTGGAGTAGGTCGGGGAGGAGTACCGTGGGGACATAGCTAAAATTCAGCTCTTTACACTGTTGCTCAAGGACCGAGCCCTTGAGTGGGCACGATCCACTTTAGATAATCCTGAGGGGCGTCGGTACACTTTTGATCAATTTGTGGTGAGAGTCAGGGCAAAGTCATGAGCAGCCTGATGATGCTCTGCCAGGGCACTCGGTCAGCAGCCAAATTCTCAGTGGAGTTCCAGGTTATAGCAGCTGATTCAGGGTGGAATGATATTGCCTTGCGCAGTGCATTCCTTCACGGGTTAAATGCTCAACTCCGTAATGATCTGGCAGTTCAACCTTTCCCGGAGACTTTCGACGGTTTCATAGATCAGGCAGTTGGTTTGGACAACCGGGACCATTAGTGCATGAAGGAGCGCGAATCCTCTTCTTGCCCACACACCGAGCGAGTGTCTGCCGTGGTTACTGACACTGGCGGCGCCGGCTCTTCGCCTGAGCCGATGGAGCTCTCTTGGAACTTAACCGACGATGGGTGCCGGCGAAGGCGAAGTGCTGGCACATGTGCGTACTGCGGTTTAATGAACCACAGTTTGGATGAATGCCGCCAGCGTCTAAAAGATGCGGCCCATCAGTAACCATGGGGGGTGTGGCGGGCGGGACCAAATTTACTCCCCCCAGTAATTTTTACAATTCGCTCCAATTCCCAGGGGTCGAGAGGAGGACTATCGTGCTGGTTGACTCAGGGTGGGAGGGTAATTTCGTTTCTGCTGAGTTCGTTAAGTAGGTGGGTATTCCCATTTGTAAATTGCCCCATGATCAGAGGATCATTACCATATCTGGCCAGGAGGTCGCAGTAGTCACCCAAAGCATGGTGCTGATTTCTATCTTTCTTTCCGGGAACCACCGGGAGGAACTCTCTTTCCTGGTTCTCCCAGTTTCATCATCCCTGGTGGTTCTTGGTTACCCTTGGCTCCAGAGGCATAACCCAATGATTAATTGAGATAAATTTACCATCTCCTCCTGGAGCCCCTTCTGTTTGGCTCATTGTATGCATTCAGCGGAGTGTTCCCCATCCCTGTCAGTCTCCCTCTTCCCGGTCGAGCCACCGGACCTCAGCCATGTCCCCCGGGGCTTATCACTATTTGGGGGAGGTCTTTAGCAAATCGAGAGCATTATCGCTGCTGCCTCATCACTCTTATGATTGTGCTATAGACCTCATCCCTGGGGCGAGGCTGCCGTACAGTCAGTTTTATAGTATTTCTGGCCTGGAGAGGGAGGCGATGGAGAAATACATAAAGGAATCGCTGAACGCTGGCCTTATTCAGCTATCTTCGGCTGGGCAATTCGAATATTTAGTGATGCCTTTTGGGCTCACTAATTCCCCCGCCATCTTCCAGCGGTTAATAAATGACATCCTCTGCGATATGCTCTACCAATTTGTGTTTGTCTACTTGGATGATATTCTAATTTTCTCCCGCTTGCCAGAGGAACACGAAACCCATGTCAAGGCCGTTTTACAATGGCTCTTGGAGAACCACTCTACGTCAAGGCTGAGAAGTGTGAGTTCTCCACAACATCTACCACCTTCTTGATTGCCGACCCGGCCAAGATGAGGGCAGTGCTGGATTGGCCAACTCCCCACTCCCATAGGGAGCTTCAACTCTTCCTCCTGTTCATGAATTTTTATTGCAGGTTCATCAGGAACTACAGTGAGGTGGCACTGCCATTGATGCAGCTGACCTCCATTAAGGTCCCTTTTCGTTGGACCGAGGCAGCTGAACAGGCGTTTGTCAAATTGAAGCGCCTGTTCATGGAAAACCAATTTTGGCCCAGGTCGACACGCAGCTCCAGTTTGTCCTTGAGGTGGATGCATCTGATTCGGGGGTTGGTACTGTGCTGTCGCAGCGCACGCCCCTGATCAGAAGCTTTGCCCGTGCACATATGTCTCTCGTCGGCTTATGCGGTTTGAGAGGAATTATGATGTAGGG
The DNA here is from genome assembly GCA_020510985.1 of Pholidichthys leucotaenia. Classification (NCBI taxonomy): domain Eukaryota; kingdom Metazoa; phylum Chordata; class Actinopteri; order Cichliformes; family Pholidichthyidae; genus Pholidichthys; species Pholidichthys leucotaenia. Next base: position 407,516,646 of record CM035843.1, read on the forward strand.
GACAGAGAGCTGCTTGCCATTAAGTTGGCATTGGAGGAGTGGAGGTACTGGTTAGAGGGGACCATTCGCCCCATCGTCCTGTGGACCAACCACAAGAACCTCGAGTACTTAAGGTCAGCCCGCCGACTGAATGCTAGACAGGCTTGCTAGGCACTATTTTCCAGTGATTTAATTTTACCATCACTTACCAGCCTGGCGCCCAGAACACCAAACCAGACGTGCTATCGTGCCAGTTTGATTCCGGGGAAGTAGCACACCTCCCCTCCCAAGCCAGCATACCGCCTCCGTGCGTCCTTGGAGCCCTTACTTGGGATATCGAGGGGAGGGTCCGCCAGGCCCAGTCCCAGGAGCTTGTGCCAGTAGGGTGCCCCTGGAACCGTTTGTATGTCCCGGCCGCCCTCCGCAGCAATGTCATCCAGTGGGGTCACACCAGTCGCTTCGAGTGCCATCCTGGCATCGCTCAAACTGTGGACTTTGTCCATCAAGCATTCTGGTGGCCCACACTGCGGCGGGACGTACAAGAGTATGTGAAAGCCTGTCAGACCTGCGTCCGGGGGAAATCGGACTCCTCCCCCCCATCTGGTCTCCCCACCCCTAGTTGTCCGTGGTCTCACATTATCATGGGCTTTGTCACCGGACTCCCCCTAACCCTTGGCAAGACAGTGATTCTGACCATCGTGGATCACTTCTCCAAGGCGTTTAATCTGGTTGCCCTCCCAAAGCTCCCCTCGGCCTTGGAGACTGCGGTCCTCTTCACTGACTACGTGATCCGAGTCCACGGCATCTCTATGGACATTGTGTCTGACCGGGGTCCCCAATTAATGTCCCAGGTCTGGAGGGCCTTTTGCCAGACCTTGGGAACTACAGTGAGTCTCTCCTCTGGAAACCATCTGCAGAGCAACAGGCCAGCAGAATGCACCAATCAGTCCCTGGAGGCTGCCTTGCGTTGTGTAGCAGCCGATAATCCGTCATCCTGGAGCACACGTGTTACCTGGGAGGAGTACTCCATGAACTCTGCTGTCTCCTCTGCAACTGGACTCACCCTGTTCAAGGTGTCGTTGGGGTACATGGCGCCTCTCCTACCCATGGCTGAGAGGGAGGTCTCGATTCCATCCGTAGGGGCCCATGCTTGTCGCTGCCGACGCGTGTGGAGGTCTACTCAGGCCGCCCTTGCCCTCACCGCAGAACACAACTGGGCTGCTGCTGATAGGAAGCGGGTTCCATCTCCCAAGTATGTCGTTGCGCAGCAAGTCTGGCTGGCGGCAAGTCAGATTCCTGTGAAAGAGAAGTCTAAGACGCTATCCCCCCCACTTCCATTCTCGGGTGGTAAACGACGCGTAGATCCAGCTGAAGCTGCCTTCGACCCTACAGATAAACCCCACATTCCACGTCACCCATGTAAAGCCCCTCTCGACCAGTTCCCCCCCCCCCCCGAAGCCGCCTCCTCTTCCTCGGATTGCCACCCCATTTACATTGTTGGTCGTGTGTTGGATGTTCGCCGTTGGGGCCGGAGCCTGCAGTATTTGGTGGACTGGGAGGGCTATGGCCTGGAGGAACGGTCCTGGGTCCCTTCATCGCGAGGGCAGGACAAAGGGATGCTCCGGGCCTATCATCGTGCTCACCCTGAGAAGCCCTCCAGACTGCCAGGAGGTGCTCCTAGAATGGGGGGCCCTGTCATGGGCAGCGAGAGCGCGCCCCTCCCGACCTGCCTAACATTCATCAACTCCACTGCACCTGAGGCAGAAGACACACCTGTGCCCGCTCATCAGCCAGCGTACTTAAGAAGGTTCTCTCCACACATTCAATACTGGCTCGTCTGGGTATACTGCCCGAAAATAGACTAGCACGTATAAAGTTACAGGTTTCAACACGGCGTCTAACCTTGTTTCTCCTCTTTCCTCAGGTTTCTGCCACCGTGCAGATGTGTCTCCAGGACTGCACGTGCTCTCCTGACACATCTCACGGGCTGCACGGTGGTGCAGTGGTTTAGCACTGTGGCAGCACAGTTTTACCCTCGGCCGGGGGACCGCGGGGATCATGAGATCGTGGGTTCGATCCCAGCCCCCGACCAACAGTGAGCTGTGTGGAGTTTGCATGTTCTCCCCGTGTTGCGCGGGTTTACTCCGGGATTTCTCCGGTTTCCTCCCGCACACCAAAACATGTAGGTTTAGGGCGCTCGCGCACGCAGCGACCAGCAGCCGGTGGCTTGTCACCAGACTGCAAACCAAGTCTACCTACGGGTACAAATAAGTAACAAAAAAAAAAAAAAAAAAAAAAAAATCTCACAATCCCTCAGCTTCCTACTCCATCCGGTCAGGCAACATTAGCTCATCTCCCCCATGCCCTACTGGTTTTTCTATTCCTCCCTGGGTCCTTGCCGGTCCTCCCTGGATTCCCAAGTAAGTGGCAATTTGGCTCGCCCATTTCCCCTTTCTCCATTCCTCTGCTCACAGCTCTCATCTTCTCTCCACAGGGCTATTCCTCTGGCGATTGACTGTTTCTGCAGCTGTGCACTTTTTTTTTGCAATTTAATAAACTTTCAAATGTGCCCTTTTGTGTGGTTACTTCCTGTGCTGTGGCATCGTGCACATGAGCTATCAAGCTTAACTAATCATGACAAGTAGTCCTTTTTTAAAATTATATACAAATAATAAAGTTATACATATTTAACAAAGGAGTCTGCCATGTGAAATGAAAATCAAAACTTATGACGAACAAAATGTCGTCAAAATGTCTTACGACATGTGACGAACAAAAATAAACCATTTTACTAGGCTTTGTGCTTAAACTAAAGCTTAAAAAAAGCTTTTTTTTAAAAAAAAACCTCCTATATTATGCTCCTCAGAACTGGCTGTGCCTGTGTTGATGACACTCTTCCTCAGGTGTGCCTGGGTGCAATTTTGTGGTGCTCTTGGTGGATGGGTGGGCATTAATGAAATGAAGTGACTACGTCTGTCTTGATAATTTTGCGTGTTGTTAGTAGATCACTGGCAAAAATTTGCCACTCCCTCAGGTGCTTTGTTTAATTTGCACATTCACTAATTTGCACTGCTTTCGTAAATCTGCCTCTAAGAGTTCATGATATTTACACTGTATGATGACCAGCATGCTGAGTAAATTAATTTATTCAGCTTGCTGCTCATCATATTTTGGAAATTAGATTAGGCCTAGGCATTTGATAGCAAGATTAAAGCATTGCATGACATTTTAATTTACTCATACAGGACTATCATTAGGGCTATTATTATGACGACATGCATGGGGTGTTCTGTCACCTCAGGGAGTGACGACCCTGCCCATAACTGTGTAGTCTCGGGCTCAGCTGGCTGCGGCTGACAGCACCCAGCTAGGGCCCCATGCCAGGGTTGTGGTGAAGCCAGTGGCAGCAGGCTGATGGATCCTGAATCGAGTGCTTGACAATTATTGTCACCGACAGTCAACTTAGTTCAGTGGCACACGAAGGAACCTTACTCATGGTCAATGGGTGGCACAACTGGCCAGTTAGCGGTAACTGCGGGGCAGCCTGTACATCTCCAGCTCTGTTACACTTTGGTGTACCTCTGGATCTGGGTGTGCAGGCTCAGAGAGACCCTACGAGGAGGTGCACAACATTGTGGGTCTGCATCTACTGTGCAAGGTTAGGAGGGAGTTTTGAAGTTTGGAGGAGGAGTTAGAAGCCCTGTAGCAACAGGAAAGTGCGACAGTGGCAGGCTGGAGACGGTGGGAGCTGCTAGCATGGTTTCTGCACACAGGTGGCCCACATCAGAAGGTCACAGCTTGGCTGAAGAGGAGCAACAGTAGGCTGGGGCAGCTATGTGGGTGACTGGGCAGCCCTGTGCTGCTACTGTGTGTGTATGTTTGTAGTACTTAGTTTTTATTGCTCAGTCTGAAGTATCATAATGATGTTTCTGCTAAAGGGACTGCGTGTGATCTGGTTGCTCGGGATAATATGCCACTGTACCCAAGTGGATCGGGACATAAGGCCGACCACTCTAAGCTATACTCGAGACCAGATCCTGCTTCTTCGTTCCAGCCACGTCTCGGCACCCCTCCTCCCTAGGGAGCTCTTACGAAATCCGACGGGAGGACGTAGAAGCCGGTCGCGGAAGAGAGGGAAACGTGGCGGAGTACGACAGAGACTGCGGAGGAGAGAGAACAGGCCGCCACTGTCATCCATGTTGCTCTGTAATGTCCGCTCACTGAAGAGCAAAATGGAGGAACTCAAAATCAACGCCAGGTTCCTATACGAGTACTGGGAGTCATGCCTGCTCGTTTTCACGGAATCGTGGCTTCAGGAGGACATACCCGACTCGCTCCTATCCGTGGACGGCTTCTCCCTGGTGCGGCAGGACAGGGACGCGCTCTCCGGTAAGATCAAAGGAGGAGGTATTTGTGTGTACGTTAAGAACAAATGGTGCTCACAGTTCGTTACGAGAGAGTCGCTTTGTACCCCAGACATAGAACTGCTGTGCTTAAGCCTGAGACCCTTTTATCTCCCTCACGAATTTGGAAACATTTTATTATGCACCGTTTATATCCCGCCCAGTGGGAACACTTTCAGTGTGGCGAATGCTATTGTGGACTGTGTACACAGACAACTGGAATGCACACTTGAAGCGCCTTGTTTGATTTTAGGGGATTTAAATCACTGCAAACTGGATGCGGCACTGCCTGGCTTCAGCCAATATGTGAACTGCAGTACAAGGGGGAAAAATATTTTGGACAAATGCTATGGGAACGTCAAAAATGCCTATATAGCAAGGGTTAAGCCCCCCTTGGGGTCCTCAGACCATAATGCTGTTCATCTGATTCCTACTTACAAGTCCTTGCTTAAAGCAGCAAACCACAGACAAAGACAATCTTCATATGGGACAATGAAGGTATAGAAAGTTTGAGAGGTTGTTTTTCTTGTACCGACTGGGGACTCTTCCATAACTTGGAGTTGGAGGAGGCCACAGATACCATAACTGAGTACATAAAATTCTGTAAAGAAAATGTTTTACCTCAGAAAGTAATCACTATGTACCCCAATAATAAGTCTTATATTTCCAAGGAATTAAAATGGTGCATAGTACAGAAAAAGACTGCTTTTAAGAATGGGGACATGTTAAGTGTGAAAAATATACAGAAAAAAATTAATTACAAACTAATAACAGCTAGAGATGAGACGAGGAAGAAATTTGAATCTGAATGCCTAGGAAAAAGTTCTAGGAAACTGTGGGACTCAGTTAAAGTTATGACAAAGATGATTCCATCCAAAACCTGCATTAATGTAATGAATGAGGAAGAAAAGGCAAACGAGTTGAATAATTTCTTTTGCAGATTTGAGACTAGAGATTTTTCTCATGAACAAAAAGCTGCTCTGGATGCTATATCAATATTAGGCTCTGAAAAAATTATAGCTGACCAGCATGTTGTGGAAAGATTTTTCTCACGTACTGTATGTGCCCCAGGAAGGCATCTGGACCAGACGGGCTCTCTGGGCGCTTACTGAAGTCATGTAGTGAGGAGTTAGCAGAAGCCTGGAGTCCCATCTACCAGAAGTCTTTAGATACGTGTTCTGTCCCAGTAATTTGGAAAAGCTCTATTATAATTCCTGTACCAAAAAAAGGAAGCTGCAAAGAGAATAATGGCTATTGTCCTGTTGCACTGACCTCACTGGTAATGAAGTGCCTCGAGAAGATTGTCATTGACATTCTGAAAACTGATTTTGGAGGACTTTTGGATCCTCAGCAGTTTGCTTATAAAAATAATAGAAGTACAGAGGATGCCATTTTAACCTTAACTCACTCTGTGTTTAAACATTTGGAGGAGACAACCTCATATCCACGTCTTTTATTGGCTGATTTTAGTTCAGCTTTTAACACACTGCAGCCACACCTTTTAATTAAGAGGTTAAATGATTTTAAAGTGCATCCTGTCATTATTAAATGGTACCACTCATTTTTAACTTATCATAAACAGCAAGTTAGTGTAAATGGAACTTTATCTAAATTTAGAACCCTCAGCACAGGAGCTCCCCAAGGCTGTGTTAGTTCACCATTTTTGTTCACCTTGTACACTGATGAGTGCAGAAGTGTCTATCCAGGCAATCAAATTATTAAATTTTCTGATGACACTGCTATTCTATCACTACTTCAAAAGACTCATGATCTGTCAAGCTATTTTATAGAAATTCAGAGGTTTGTCAATTGGTGTGATGACTGTCATCTCATTTTGAATACTGATGAAACAAAGGAGATGGTGTTTGACCCTCGGGGAGTTGGTGACCACAGCCCTGTGGACATCCACAACCACACTATAACACAGGTTAGTTCCTATAAATATTTGGGAGTATTTATTGACAATTCATTAACCTGGAGTACACATATTGATTACCTCTGCAGTAGACTACAACAGCGGCTGCATTTCTTGCGTAGATTAAGAATACATGGCGTTGATAAAAGGATTATGCTAATATTTTACCAGGCTGTGTTGGAGAGCTGTATTAGATGCAGCATTACAGCTTGGTTTGGCAACCTCTCTGTGAAACTAAAGAACAGAGTGTTGCGTTTAATTCATACAGCATGGAAAATTATTGGAGTTAAAGAGTATTTACCCATGCAGATCTTACACGACCAGGCAGCCTGTAGACAAGCTCAAAAAATAATCAGTGACATGAGCCATGTACTAAACAATGAATATGTGCGGCTGCCCTCAGGGAGGAGATACAGAGTCCCCAAGTGCAGGTTCAATACATGCAAGAACTCATTTATCCCGACGTCAGTAAAACTTTTAAACTCAGATAAATAGGTCAGGGACACTGATAACTCCTGTTCTTAATGACTGCTGTTATATATTTATGTATGTATGTACTTGTATTGGGTTTTATTTCATTTATTATGTACTACATCCATTGTGTATGTGTGGATTGTGTGGTTGCAGCACGGGTGTCAAGCCCAAGACAAATTTACCCTTGAGGGACAATAAAGTTTATCTTATCTTATCTTATCTGTTCAGGGATAGCACTGCCTGCCCTAACCGGGGGAGCCCCTATAAAAGGTGGTGTAAACAAAGCTTGCTCTGCACTAACCCTGGTTGGCACCCCGCGGCCAACAGTCTCCATCTGTAGTGGTAAGAAGAACAAAAAGATGAAGCTTTCCATTGGTACTTGGAACGTCCGTACCATGCTCGACAACGAATCAAGACCTGAGAGGCGTTCCGCCCTGATCTGCAAGGATCTGTACAGATACAAGATCGATTTAGCAGCACTACAGGAGACAGGAATCGAGGGCCAGGGTCAACTGCAAGAGGAGACTCATACCATCTTCTGGTATGGAAAAAATGAAGCGAGAAAAGAGAGGCTGGTGTTGCACTTGAAATTTCCAACAGACTTGTTGTCAAGCTGCCTTCTCTGCCCAAAGGATTGTCAGAAAGGTTGATGACTTTGCATGTACCCCTGGCCAGTAAGAATTTTCTCACCCCAATCTGTGTCTATGCACCAAACATGACCTACTCTGAGCAAGAAAAAGAAGCTTTTAATAAGGAGCTTGGTAGAGCTGTGGATGCTGTTCCTAAAGTAGACAGGGTACTCATACTGGGTGATTTTAATGCAAGAGTTGGAAGCGACCATAGAACGTATGTTGGCGTGGTTGAAAAGTTTGGCAAAGGTGGAGTTCATTCCAGCGGTGTTCTCCTGCTCAGCTTCTGTGCTCAGTGAGACTTGTGCATCACCAACACATATTTCAACCAACCTGACCACAATTTTTACACCTGGATGCATCCTAGATCTAAATAGTTCCATCTGCTTGACTACATACTTGTTAGAAAACAAAATCTGAAGGAAGTGTTTGTCACAAGAGCTATGAGAGATGCAGAATGCTCTTCTGATCACTACCCGATAAGAGCAAAAGTAGAGCTCCAGTTTCAGACTCCTAGAAGAAAGGAACCTGATTCCACCCCAAAAATGCTGGATGTGAAAAAAGCTGAATTTGGCTCATTTCCATGTAGTGATGGGAATTCCGGCTCTTTTTAGAGAACTGGTTCTTTTGGCTCGGCTCACTGAAAAGAGCCGACTCTTTCGGCTCCCAAGCGGCTCTTCATGTTGTTTTGTTGCTTTAATTTATTAATTTAATTTATTATCAACAACAATATAAAATTATGCACAAAATGAATTACTAATGTAAAAAAAGGTTTTTTTATTTATATATGTTTATTATATAAATATGCTTTTATTTATTCACTCCACATAAAATGTAAAAAGTAAATTGTAAAATACAAAAAACAACTATTTACAATTCAGCTTTTAGCTCTTTAAATTTTCAGCTTTTTCCTTTTAAACAAATTTAAAGTGAAACAACACAAAACACTGCAAACCACAACACAATAAAATATAAATTAAAATATGCAGAACAAAAAGAAAAAAATGAACACCCAGATCTCTAATTAAGGTAAAGGTTGGCATTTAGAAATACCAAGTGCCTCAGCTTTGAGGAGCTGATCCGGTTTCTTCTTTCAGTAATTATCTGCCCTGTTTTGGAGAAGATTCTCTCAGAGGGGACTGATGTTGCCACAATGCACAGTCATCATCACCTGGGTAAAATGTGGATAAATTGAAGCCTTGGTCTCCCACCAGCTCAGTGGGTCTGCACTTCTCTGGCAAAGGGGCTCATCAATGTAGGGTCTCACTTCCAGTATTGCATCTGCTGAGGGAGTCCTTCTGGTAGTGTCTCTACTTGCTCGTTCTTCAAAGAACCTCCAAAGAGCAGATGCTTGTTGCTCTTTTTGTTCACCTTCTTCTGCCTCTTCTCCCTCTTGGTCCCCTGGCAGTGGAGTTGGTTGGCTGGATCTTGCTGCTGCTGCAGTTATTCTCTGAAGAGCTTCATCCACCGCTCTGTTGTCATTAAAGACCAGCTTCTTGAATCTTTGATCAAGAATGGTGGTTTCAGAGAGAACAGCGTTATATTCCTTTCTGTGGAACTTTCTGTCCATGGATGCACAGAGAGCATCCACCAACTCTTTCACTTTTCCTGTAGTTACTCTGGTTTGGTGCTCAGCTGTCACTCTCTGCAAACCCTTGCACAGGATTAACATTTTGGAGGCCGTGACATGGCTGAAAAATAGTAAACACCAAGTTTCAAAATTCTGCTTTTTTTAATTCAGCAGTATATTATTATTTATGATCATGACTAATCTGCTTTTCATACCAGTAATGCAAGAAGAAGAAGAAGAAGAAGAAGAAGAAGAACTACTACTACTACTACTACTACTACTACTACTACCACTAATAATAATAATAATAATAATAATAATAATAATAATAATAATAATAATGCAATAACATTTGCACACTCACCTGTCTGCACTGATCTCCACAGTGACCTGCTCAAATGGCTCCAGAACAGTGCATGCCTCCTGTAGTACCTCCCATTCCTCTTGGCTCAGAGGGTCGACCGGTGCATTGATAACTGCCAGGGTAGAGATGACTGCACCCTTGGACTCCAGAATCCGTTTTAGCATATGAAAGGTGGAGTTCCACCTTGTGATACATTCTTGTTTGAGCTTCAGCTCAGGCATGCCCATCTGTTGTTGGGTAGATTTGAGCTTGTGTGAGGCTGTTGTGCTCCTTTGGAAAAATTCCACTATCGCCTTCACTTTGTCCACAGCTGGCTTCATCACCTTCAAAGCATCTCTTACAACCAGGTTAATTGTGTTTGCAAGACATGGGTGGTGGGTCCATTTCAGGATTTTAATTGCTTTTGTTATGTTAGGTGCATTGTCAGTAACACAGCAAACCACTTTGTTTTCCACATCCCACTCTTTTGCCACTTTGAGCAGCTCTTCTGCTAAGTTCTCAGAAGTGTGTCTGTCGCTGAACTCAAAACAATCCTGAAGACCGGACACCATTTTATAATTTTCAACAAAGTGACACGTTACTGACAAGAAGGATGTGGTGGTTTGGGATGTCCAGCTGTCAGTTGTTAGACAGACTGTCATGGCGGCCGCTGGGCCATCATTAACTTCAGCTGCGCACACACCTGCCATCGGTAATCAGCAGGCTTTAAAAGCCAGTGTCTCTGACTGCTCTGCAAGGAGTCATCTGTCGCCTTCGCTACGCGTCGCGTCAAGGACAAGACCTCGAGCCAGAGTTAGAATCAAGTCTTCACACCAAGCCACGCCACGTAAGCTACAGCATCACTTACCTTGTCAAAGTGTTATCCCCTGTGCACAGGTGGACCTCCCTGGCGGCGGACTCACCTCCCCTGATAATGGGACGTCATCTCCTCCTCCTTGGATCTCCTCCTCATCTCCTCAGCACCAAACACCACGCGCACCACGCTACACCAGGACACGGAGCCAGCAGGACTCTTGCAGCGGCACCTGCAAGTAAGCAGCACAAACCTCAGCTTCCCGTTCTCACAAACTGTAATAACATCCTGTGCTTGTGTGTTCCAGGGTTGCCAGGTCACAGCAAGGCCCACTCAGCTCCAGTGGCCAGACTACTACGCACTCACTCACTCATTCACACACTCAACCTCCTTCACTGAGTTAATAAATAATTGTCAAATTAATCTACTTGTGTCAGCGTCTGTCTCCTGGGTCCAACAATCATGTCACAGACTGCTGTGCAGAGTGGGAGCCAGAACTGGACCTCCTGAGGGCTGAGCCCGGAGAACCATTGTCACCTGGATCATCGGAGTCCTGGACGGTGGTGGAGCTCAAGCTCAGGCAAATGCTTTCTTCTGTTTTTCTCCTCTCTGTCCTTGAGCAATGTTTCCTGGCTCTTGGTGAGGACAGCCGGGTGCAGCCGCCCGCTGCACCTGAGCTCGCCTCGCTGCGCTCTGCCACTGTCGGCAACCCTGACCCTACTTCCCCCTTCTTCCCCCTCTTCTCTTTGTGCTAACTAACTAACTAACTAACCTGCACTTATATAGCGCTTTTCTAGTCGCAAAGACCACTCAAAGCGCTTTCATTAATACTAACCCTCTATTCTAAGGGCCTATAGGAAACAGATATCTAGGGACAATTTAGAACAGCCAATTAACCTAACATGCATGTTTTTGGCATGTGGGAGGAAACCGGAGAAATCCCGGAGTAAACCCACGCAACACGGGGAGAACATGCAAACTCCACACAGATCACTGTTGGTCGGGGGCTGGGATCGAACCCACGATCCCACGATCCCCACAATCCCCCGGCCAAGGGTAAACTGTGCTGCCGCAGTGCTAACCACTGCGCCACCGTGCAGCCGTGCTGTGTCTGAGCTCTCTTCCAGGTTAACCAGAGAGGATCCTACACTGTCAGAAGTCTCCAGGGGTCCAGATTTGCCACGAGAGGTCACCCAGGGTCCAGTTTCTCCCGCCGAGGTCATCTTGTGTGTTCCGTCCCAGCCTGGGACCTCTGTGGGTGCAGCTATGGCCCAGGCCAGGTCCTATGTGGGTGCAGCTTGTCCCCTGCCAGAGGCCATCATTTGGGTTGCCCTGCTGCAATCCAGGTCTCCGTGTGTGCTGCGGCCCATGCGGGGGCCATCGTGGGTGCTGCGCCCAACCCAGGGGTCCACCTTGGGTGCAGCATTGGCCCAGCTGGGGCCCACTGTAGGTGCAATGTTAGCCCAGCAGGGGCCCACCGAGGGTGTTGCAGTGCTCCAGCCAGGGTCACCTCTTCTGGTTAGGTGGCTGAAGCACTCGGGCCGGCCACCTAAAAGACTGAGCTGCAGGGTCAGGTGGTCCATATTCTGCGGGAGGCCACCCGATTCACACAACCTGGCCATCCAGTGGGTCTGGGACTTTGGCAGGCCACCTTAACTCTTGAGCTCTTTTGGCGGGGGGGGGGGGGATTCTGTGCTTTTCTAAGGGGAGCCCTGGGGTTTGGTTAGCGCAGGTGTGGGTCTTGAGCGGGTTTGTGCTTTCCATTGTCCCCTGTTCCCCCCACCTCCCTCCCGGGGTGATTTTGCTGTACCTCTTTCATTGGGGGAAGGGGGGTCTTTTGGATGTTACCTGGGGTTGTCTGGAATCCACCCCTTAAAGGGGAGGGTCTGTCATGTGTCTGAGCTCAGAGCCTGACTTTATTTCTAAGTTTGATTGTCTGTTGTCATTATTATGTGTTCAGTTTTTGTATATTTATTTGGTTTGTGACAGAGCCCTTCCTCTCTCTCCCTAGACTCTCCCCACCAGCTGCCCACTGCCTGCTTCTCTGTCAGCTCAGCTGTGGGTACTTGGTAATTAGGTCACGGCTCACTTGTGATTCACACCTACAGCTCATTCACTTCTGGTTATTTAAGCACTGGCTTTCCACTGTTTCAGTATGGCTAAACAGCATGTTCAAGACTGTTTTTGTCCTGGAACAATTCTCCTCCTGATCAGTGCTCTGATCAGTGCCTCGTCCCCTCCTGAGTCAAGCTGGTTCAGGAGTGCCTAAGTCTGTAAGTGTTTCTTGTTTGGCATTTTGTATGTACTGCACCATTTTTGGACTTTTTATGTTCTTTATGTTAAGAAATGCACAACACCATTCAACACTTGGGTTTTTCCTCTCTGTACCAAAGGGGCCTAAACATGACAGCGGATGTGAACTCTTCATAGAGTGCTCTGAAGGACACCATCTTGAGCACTGTGACAGAAGTTCTTGGTCACTCCAAACGAAAGACACCAGGATTGTTTAGTGACAATCAGGATGAAATCCAACCCTTCCTTGTGGACAAGCAGAAAGCACACAATTGATATTTGTGTGACAACTCTGAAAGGAGCAAGCAGCTGCTGACCAATGCAAAGTCAAACCTCCAACGGGAATTAAGGAGAATGAAGAATGCCTGGTGGGACAAGGAGGCCAATGAGCTGCAAGCGTTTGCAAATGTTGGTGACTCCTATGGCTTGTTCTCAGCTCTCAAGTCTGTGTATGGTCCACGAACAAACACTCTTACCCCTGTGAAATCAGCAGATGGGAGCTGCCTCCTAACGGACTTGTCAGCTATAACAGACCGATGGAGGGAACGCTTTCACAAGATATTAAACCAACAAGGCTCAGCTTGAAGACATGCTATTTCTACACTGGTAGTTCACCCAACTAGGCATGAACTTGATGAACCAATGACTTCAAATGAAGTGAATGAAGCAAACATGAACTGGCAAGTCCTCAGACCCAAATGGCATCCCCTCAGATATCCTGAAGCATGGAGGTCAACAGGTTGTAGACCACCTGCTTCACCTGTACAATCTCTGCTGGGCTCAGTAACAAGTACCTCAAGACTTCAAGGATGCTCTAATAGTCACCATCTACAAGAAGAAGGGTGAAAGGGGCAACTGCGGCAATCATCGTAGGATCTCCCTTCTATCAGTTGCAGGAAAAGTGTTTGCAAAGGTTCTTTTAAACAGACTGAAACAAGAGTCAGAAAGTGTTCTCCCTGAAAGCCAATGTGATTTCAGGGATGGAAGGTCAACATCTGACATGATATTTACACTCCGTCAACAACAAGAGAAGGCTATCAAACAGCAACAATCTCTGTACATGGTATTTGTCGATTTTTCCAAAGCTTTCGACACAGCTGACTGAACCACACTGTGGGAAGTGCTCAAAGTGTATGGTTGCCCTGGCAAGTTTAAAAACATGGTCAGACAGTTTCACGATAATATGTCTGCTCTGGTTTCTGTTGGAGGTGACACTAGTGCTCCTTTTACAGTTTGCCATGGCGTCAAACAGGGGTGTGTGTTGGCAAAAACTTTACATGCACTCTAACCTTACTGCAGTGCTGGAATATGTGGGCAGCAGAACTACTAAAGGCATGTACATTCAAACCCGATCAGATGGAAGTCTCTTCAACCTTGCTCGGTTCCGAGCTGCTTCAAAGACAAAACTGGTCTGTGTGAGGGAGCTGCTTTATGCAGATGACTCAGCACTAGTAGCTACAAGCCTGCAGGACATACAGGAGATTAACAGTCTGTTTGTTGAAGCTGCAACTTGTTTTGGGTTGCGACTAAATGCCACCAAAACTGAACTTCTCTAGCAACAGCCACTGCAGCAGCAAGAGCTTGAGCAACCTGCTGTAGAAAAGCATGGTGAGGCATTGAAGGCTACTGCCACCTTCACCTACCTGGGCAACACTGTCACCAAAAAGAACTCATCCAATGTTTATATTGACTGGAGAATTCAGGCAGCCTGCAAAGACTTTGGGGTATTTTCAGCAGTGTCTCTGGTCACGACATGACATCAAACTCGGTACTGAGGTCAAGATCTACAATACAGCAGTGTTGCCAATGCTTCTATACTCCACTGAAGCTATGATCCTTTATCGTAGACATATCAAACAGCTGACTCAAATCCAACTTCGACACATGCATCAGATCATGAACATCAAGTGGCAAGACAGAGTTCCAGACGTGACAGTCCTGAAATGAACAGGAGCAGTGAGTGTAGAAGCCTTGGTTACTGCAGCTCAGCTCCGTTGGGCTGGACATGTCTTTCACATGTCTGATAACTGCCTTCCTAAGCAAGTGCTCTACAATGAATTACTACATGGTAAATGGAAGTGTGGTGGACAGAGATTACATTATAAAGACGTCATGAAATGCCACATGAAGCGTGTGGAAATTTACACTGATACCTGGGAACAGCAAGCCCCATCCAGACCAACATGTCATGTTTGAGGTTGTTCTACCCCATTCATGACCTGTGGCTCTAGGGTTTTGATTATTGCTTATTAATTCCAGTTGACAGATTGAGCTTTGCTCTCTGCCAGTCCTACAGCCATGCCTCCTCCTCACCAGACATTCACCGGCGTGTATTGTATCACCACATGCACATCACACACACTCACACACACATACACACACTTTTCCAATTTATCACGCACCTGCTTGCCACACAGCTGTGTCCAGTTGCCTTTATTAGTATTTTGAGTATTTATTGGGAGGCAGTGTGCTCAGCCAGTGTGGCAGCTTATGTCAGCATGGGACAACCTGACTCCCCGGATTACTGGCTTTCTTCTCCTGGACTTTGTATGTGGTGTTTTAGAGCCTTTCCGCTCCAACATATCCGTAAGTCTTCTGGTTCCGCTCGTGACTGTCCGGAGCACATGAGGCATTTCCTTTAAGCCTATGAGGGTTGTAGCGGGTTGTCTACTCTTATTCACAGTAACTGTTATTTGGACATTTTGTTCATTTTTCCTTTGTTAATAAACACGTTACTTACACTGCGTTTTGGGCTTGCTGCCAATTTATATGTTCGCTGCGAAATTACGCAGCGGACATGACAGTAAGCTGCCACCAAAACAGCCCAAGCAGTGGGTAGCGTGTTACTCATTTTTTGTGTTTTTTCCACCTACCTGTTCAGAGTGTGATGTCCTCGGCTAGCCGTTCCCACACTGGCTTTAATGGATGGGCAGCGGGACATTCCAGTGCGGAGGAGCAGCGGGCAGCCTGGTGAATCTGGAGAATGTTGGAGGATGCGTACATCTCCATCAGGCCTGGAGAGCATTTGGCTTGCCTTGACAGAGTGATACGGATCCTGGGGACTCACCGGGGCCTCTGGGATTACCCCGAGTACTCTGAACTGCTGTCCAGTGTCTGTGCGCTCGAACAGGCTTTTCCCGACCTGATGAGAAGGGCTTTCCAGACTAAGCCCAAGCAGAAATGCTCTTCTCCGCAGGTGGCCACCTTTCCCCCTGCTCCATCTCCTGCTCCAAGGTGGCCGCGACCAGGTTGGCGATGTCAGCATCACCCGGAATCCCGGAAGAACAACCCAGCCCCATGAACTGCTCCTGCTCCGACAACGAGCACTGTTACCCCCGCAGTGGATCCTCATCTCCAGTCCCAAGCAGTCCCATCTGCAGAATCTCCCTCCGTATCCGCTGTGAGGTCTCTTTCCTCGGTTAATCTGCAGGCAGCAGAGGGGCACTTGCTTTCCTCAAAGGGGTCTCCCGTTCCTGTGGCGAGAGGGGCGGCTCCCATATGTCCTGCAGAGGAGCCTAGCTCCGCCTTTCCTGGATGGACGGGTGATGACGTCCAAGCAGCAGCAACCAACATCTTAATCCGGGAAAACAGGCAAGTTATTTTTCATTTGACTCACATTAATAATGAAATGTCTTGCCTGATACCCGGTAGGGGGGTTCAGGGAAAGCAGTCTTTTGAGCTCTCCCCACCTGCTGCTGTTAGAAACTGTTCACCAGCCCTCTCTCCACTTTCCTCTGTTTGCCTGCCAGAACTGGAGCTGAGCAGTCAGGACCAGGAGGAGCCAGAGGTGCAGGAGGATTGTCCTTCCAAAGCAGTGGTGAACCAGGTCCCAGCCACCATGTCGGGGGGGTCACCTGCGTGGATCATGACAACTGGGAGGAATAAGACTGCAGTGACCATCATGTTTGCTGTGGAGGCCACCACAGCAGAGTTAGCACCCAAGCCTGTGGAGACATCACCCGGATCGTCGGAGTCCTGGACGGTGGTAGAGCTTGAGCTAAGGCCGGTGCTCTCTTTTGTCTTTCTCCTTTCTATAATTGAGCATTTTTGCCTAGCTTTAGGTGAGGAGAGCCAGCTGCAGCTGCTGCACCTGAGCTCGCCTTGCCGGGCTCTGCCGCTGCGGGCGACCCTGACCCTTCTTCCTCTCTGTCCTAGTCCTCTTCAAGGGTCACCGGAGAGGGGTCCATGTCGCTGGACGAGGCCGAGGATCCGGGCTCACCGCTGGAGGTCATCGGGGCTGCTGCTGCTCCCGCTGAGGTGACCATGGGTCCAGCTCCAATCCTGCCTGAGGCCGTCATCTGAGTTCCTCCTCAGTTTGAGCCTACATGGGTACTGTGTCCTGGTCGGGGACCATCGTGGCTGCCATGCCCCAACATCAGTCCCACATGGGTGCTGCGCTCCAGCCTTAGCCCATCATTGGCACTGTGCCTCAGCCCAGGGGCTACAGAGGGTGCAGCAGTAACCCATCCAGGTCCCACTGCGGGTGCAGCAGAGGTCCAGCTGGGCTCCACCGCGGGTGCAACCATGGCTCAGTTGGGGTTCACCGAGGGTGCAGCCGAAGCTCCAGTCCCAAGCCGGGACCATCGAGGGTGCAGCCAACTCCCAGTTCCAAGCTGGGACCATCGAGGGTGCAGCCAACTCCCAGTCCCAAGCCTGGACCATCGAGGGTGCAGCCAACTCCCAGTCCCAAGCCGGGACCATCGAGGGTGCAGCCGGCCAGCTTGGGGACAGCAAGGTCCCTTCCTCCCTTCCAGAGGTCCTCGGGTGTCCCTTCCTCTTCCACCAGGCTCCGCCGGGGTTCGCCTGGCTCTGCCACCAGGAACCACAGGGGTCCCCTTCTTTAATCCGGCCACCCACCTTTCAGCCTTCTGGTGGATAGGCCACCACCTCATCTCTCTCTCCTGGCCTGGTGGCTCAACTATGTGGGCCGGCTGCCCAAAGGACTGGGGTCCTGGGTCAAGTGGCCCTTTTTCTCTGGCAGGCCATCTGATACAGTTCTGCAGGCTGCCTGCTGGTCCTGGGACTTTGGCCAGCCCCCTGAACTTACGGCCACCTGCTCGGCCTTGGACTCTGGCTGGCCCCCTGAACTGTGGGACTCTTGGGGGTGGGGTGGGTTAGTTTAGTTTTGGGGTTGGGTAAAGTGTTGTTTGTGGTGCTGTAGTGTAGTGTTTATCTATTTATCTTTTCTTGATTTATCCATCCTACCCTGTTTTCCCCCACCTCCCGCCCTGGTTTGTTGTATTGGCCTTTTGAGTGTGTGTGAGTGTGTGGGGGGGTGCAGGTTGTATTTTCCGTTTTGATGGTATGGTGGGTGTCTGGTTTCCACCCCTTGAGGGGGGAGCACTGTCATGTTCGGGGTTGTTCTACCCTGTCCATGACCTGTGGCTGTAGGGTTTTGATTATTGCTTATTAATTCCAGCTGACAGATTGAGCTTTGCTCTCTGCCAGTCCTACAGTCATGCCTTCTCCTCACCAGACATTCACCGGCGTGTATTGTATCACCACATGCGCATCTCACACACACACACACACACACACACACACACACACACACACACTCACCCACGCATACACACACTTTTCCAATTTATCACGCACCTGCTTGCCACACGGCTGTGTCCAGTTGCCTTCATTAGTATTTTGAGTATTTAGTGGGGGGCAGTGTGCTCAGCCAGTGTGGCAGCTTATGTCAGCATGGGATAACCTGACTCCCCAGATTACTGGCTTTCTTCTCCTGGACTTTGTATGTGGTGTTTTAGAGCCTTTCTGCTCCAACATATTTGTAAGTCTTCCTTTGTGCCTTTCCCTTCCGCTCCTGACTGTCCGGAGCGTGTGAGGCATTCCCTTTAAGCCTATGAGGGTTGTAGAGGGTTGTCTACTCTTATTCACAGTAACTGTTATTTGGACATTTTGTTCATTTTTCCTTTGTTAATAAACATATTTCTTACACTGCATTTTGGGCTCGCTGCCAATTTATATGTTCACTGCGAAATTATGCAACGGACATGACACAGCATGGCGTGGTGTATTACACAAGGCAACCAAAAGAGCTGAGGAGAAGCGGGCAGCCGACTATATGTCAGCTCATGATCGGCACCACTTCATCCCTAGTGTTAGTGACTTCACTAGTAACAAATGTAAATGGCCATGTAGATCCAAAGCCGGTCTAGCAGCTCATCTGCAAGCCCGCAAGAACAAACCTACATAGCACACTCCCTCTCCTCTCGCTTTCTCTCTCTCTTGTCCTCATCGAAAATGATGGACGGTCAATGATAATTAAAGATTCAAGATTCAAAGGCTTTATTATCATGTGCACAGTTAAGAAATGCTACATTTCCTGAGCAATGACATTCTTACCTTGCTCTCTGAACGAATGCCAAGTTAAAGGTACAGAAACAACAATTCTAATAGGTCATAACACACTAACACAGTAACTCAATCCTAGTACTGATGGATGCTAAGACACATACACCAACACACAGTTACGCAGTAGAGGAATGAAAATGAAGTCACCGGGTGACTAAAGTGATAGTGCTATATTGATATCAGAGATGATGTGAACCTGAGATGGCATGAACCTATGTACAGTGTGCAAATGAGCAGTGTGCAACCTGATATGAACCTGAGATGGCATAGACTTACGTACAGTGTGCAAATGACCATTGTGCAACAAGCAGAGTATAATTACAAATTATTGGTAAGTAGCGGCAGAGATGATATGGACATCAGACAGGTGATACTATATCTATTGTACAGGTGAGCAGTGTTTACCTTTTGTTCTTATTAAAGACAAAAATAGAAAGATGTTTTTACCTTCTTTACATGTTTCGACTGTGTACTGCAGCCTTCGTCAGAAGGCTGCATTACACAGCCAGAAGTATACAGTCAGAAGGTCCTCTGCAGAGCACCTACCACCGCAGAGTCCAAAAGAGAGCTGACGTCATCCTCCGGGACCCCACCCACCCCCCAACACAGACTGTTCACATTTCTACCCTCAGGTCGGAGGTACAGAAATGTGAAATGCCGGACAACCAGACTGAAAAACTCCTTCTTTCCCACTGCCATCAGACTCATGAACAGACAACAACTCCCAAAACTCTGTAACACAGCTTCCCATATAGGAACTCACCCACCGGCTGCTAGATTTGCACACTGCTCACCTAATAGCTCAAGTAGGTTCATTTTGTCTTCTTTTAATTATTTACATTTTGTTCTTCTTAAAGACAAAAATAGAAAGGAGATGTTTTTACCTTATTTACATGTTTCGACTGTTCACTGCAGCCTTTGTCAGAAGAGTCAGCTGATTGCTGCCAGGTGTCATTTTATCAGCTGACTTTCATAGGCGGGACCAGCCCAGCAGACCTGTCAGATCCACCGAGCCGGCCCCGCTTTCCGCTGTCAAATGGTCTCTGGAGAATGTGGTCCCAGCTGTGGGAAAGCATAAAGGCCCCACTTCCTGATTTCTATGGCCTCCTTAATCCAGCGTTTGTGTCTGTTGCTCTCCGATCCAATAATTTTTGCGTTGTCCCAGTCCATGATGTGATTATTTATTTTGCAGTGATCTGATATTACTGATTTTAATGTTTCTTGTTCTGCCTTTTCTTTTTATGATCTTTTTTGATTTTGGCTTTTGCTCTGTGTCTTATTTCCTGTTTGTTTTCTTTGTTTTTGACTTGCTGTTTCCCTTTGTTTATGGCCCATACTGGATAGTGGCAGCATATGGGTGCATGTTTTATGTGTTTTTTCTCCTCCTGTCTGTCGTCTTGGTCTGTGATGATGGTGGTCCGTTCATATAACGTCCTGACGACTGATAGTTTGTGTGCTGTGGGGTGTTCTGATGTCCATAGTAGGTATTAATCTGTGTGGGTTGGTTTCCTGTAGACTGTGATATTTATGCTGCCGTCATCGTTGTGGTGGATTTTCATGTCCAGAAAGGCTATGGTGCCATTTTCTTCCTCTTCATATGTGAATTTTATATTCCCAGTGCTGTCTGTGCTATTCAGATGGTCAGTGAGTTCTTGTGTGTGTCCTTTCCTTATTTCTCCAGAATGTCGTCCACGTATCTCTTCCAGAGGGTGGGTTTACATTGTGTAGGTGCTGTGTTGATGGCTTTGTTTTCCAGATCCTCCATGAAAAAGCTGCTCATAATGGCTGATAGTGGGTCTCCCATTGCAAATCCTTCTTTTTGTCTGTAGATTTTTTTCTCTGTACTGAAAATAGGTGGATTTTGCAACAAATTGTAATAGCTCAGATATGTCGTGAACTGTGAGATTGATGCGTCTATTAAGGGTTCTGTCATTACTGAGGCGTTCTTGCACTATATGTAGTGTGATATCAACAGGGGTCTTCGTGAATAATGAAATGACATCATGTGAAATGAGGATCTTGTCTGATTCTATTTTCATATTGTTGAGTTTTTGTGCCAGCTCTTTTGAGCTTTTGCAGTGGAATTCTGATAGTCCAAGGAGGGGTTTGATGATTTCAATCAGGGCTTTTGATAAGTTGTATGTGACTGATCCGATACCATCTATTATTGGCCGCAGTGGGATAACCTTCTTATGTATTTTTGGGGTTCCATAGATCCGGGGGGTGATGCTGGCTGTGGGAATCAAGTGATCATATGCATCCTTTGTGATTTTTTTGCTTTCTATTAGGGGTTTGAGAAGGGCTTTTAGCATTTTTGTCTTTTCTTCTGTGGGGTTTGTTTTAATGATTTTATAAGTCCTGTTGTCTGCCAACATGGTTTCCATCTGTTTTTCATATCAAATCAAATCAAATCAAATCAAATCAAATCAAACTTTATTGTCATATTGCTGTACATACAACTGTAGTGCAGGCAAGATGAAATTGCGTTTCTCTCGGCATCCATATAAGAAGCAGCATGATTAAGACACACTCCCACATAGCTCCACCCCCCACCCCACCCCCACCCCCCATCCATTCACACATCCCTGAGACATACTTGGGGAAAAAGAATAACTAACTATAATATACAAAATGTCCATAGGTGCAGTAGTGTGTATGTGAGAATCCGGGTCAGCTGTTCAGCATCCTGACAGCTTGTGGGAGGAAGCTGTTGATCAGTCTGGTGGTTCTGCCTCTGATGCTCCGGAATCATTTACCAGATGGAAGAAGTTCAAAGTGTTTATGCAGAGGGTGAGAACGGTCCTTGACAATGTTCAGTGCCCTGCTCCTACAACGGTTCTGAAAAAGTTCTTGGACAGAGGGGAGGGAGACTCCAATTACCCTCTCCGCCCCCTTGACTATCCTCTGCAGGGCTTTTTTGTCTGACATACTGCAGCTGGAGTACCATGTAGCAATGCAGTACGTCAGAACACTCTCCACCACACCTCTGTAGAAGGTCCTGAGGATGCAGATGGGGAGAGAGGCCTGTTTGAGTTTCCTCAAGAAGTGTAGTCTCTGCTGAGCTCGCTTCCTGATTTCCAAGGAATTCTTGCTCCAGGTCAGGTCCTGCGAGATCTTCACTCCGAGGAACTTGATGTCCTCTACTCTCTCCACTAAACGGCCGCCAATGCTGAGGGGGACGTGCTCAGGCTGTGACCGCCGGAAGTCGCTAATCATCTCCTTTGTTTTGTCCACGTTGAGCACCAGATTGTTCTCCCTGCACCAGCCCTCCAGGTCTCTCACTTCTTCCCTGTATATTGATTCCTCATCCCTCTGAATAAGTCCCACCACCGTGGTGTCATCTGCAAACTTAATAATCTGGTTCCCCTCGTGTTTGGATACACAGTCATGTGTTAGAAGTGTAAACAACAGTGGACTGAGTACACAGCCTTGAGGGGTTCCGGTACTCAGCGTGACAGAGTTGGAGATGTTGTTTCCAACCCGGACAGACTGAGGTCTCTCAGTCAGGAAATCCAGGATCCAGAGACATGTGGCAGTGTTCAGACCGAGAAGGAGTAATTTCTCTATCAGTCTCTGGGGAATAATGGTGTTGAATGCTGAACTGAAATCAATGTACAGGAGTCTGGCGTAGGTGTCTTTCTGGTCCAGGTGGGTGATGACAGAGTGTAGGGTGGTGACTATAGCATCCTCCGTGGAGCGGTTTGAACGATATGCAAACTGGAGCAGGTCGTGTGATGCAGGGAGGCAGGCTGTGATGTGTGGTTTGACAAGCCGTTCAAAACACTTCATCACAATTGGTGTAAGTGCAACAGGACGATAGTCATTCAAACAGGACACCACTGGTTTCTTTGCCACCGGTACAATGATAGAGGTCTCGAAGCATCTGGGAACGATGGCCTGACTCAGGGAGATGTTGAAAATGTCAGTAAGGACATTCGCCAACTCGCTCGCGCAGTCTCGGAGCACACGTCCCGGAATGTTGTCTGGACCTGCAGCTTTGCGTGGGTTGATTCTGGATAGGGTCCTCCGTGTGTCCGCTGTGTTAATGGTAAAAGCTGGTCCGGCCGATGGTGGGAGTGGGCTGGCCCTCCCTCTGATTGTCGAGTTTGATGCTTCAAAACGTGCAAAGAAGTTGTTAAGCCTGTCTGGAAGCAAAGCGTCGTCATCATCGACCCCCTGCCTAGACTTAAAGCCCGTCAGTGTCCGAACTCCCTGCCACATCTGCTTGGTGTTCCTAGTGTCACAGAGGTGTCCCTGGATTTTCTGCGCATAGGCGCGCTTTGCCACCTTAATTCCCTTTGAAAGCGCAGACCTGGCTGAGCGGAGGGCAATCCTGTCCTTCGCTCTGAACGCTGCATCTCTGGCTTTAAGCAGCGAGTGCACCTCTACAGTCATCCAGGGCTTATGATTACCCCGCTTAGTGATGGTCTTCACTGTAGTGAAATCCTCTGTGCACTTCGCGATGTAGCTGGTGACCGAATCAGCATACTCCTCCACATCTGTCCTGTCTTCCTGGGAGGCTGCTATTTTGAAGATCTTCCAGTCTGTGTGCTGAAAACAGTCTTGCAGTGCAGAGGTTGCACTCTCTGGCAAAATCCTGATTTGTTTCACTGCTGGCCTGCTGCGCTTCAATAAAGGTTTGTAGGCAGGAACCAGCATCACGGACATGTGATCAGAACGGCCGAGATGGGGGCGGGGTATCGCTTTATATGCATCTGTGTTTGTGTACACTAAGTCCAACATATTCTCTCCTCTGGTCTTAAAGTCTACACATTGTTTAAACTTGGGGAGCACAGTCTTTAAGCTGGTGTGGTTAAAATCCCCCGCAACCACCACAAAACTGTCCGGGTGTGACGTTTGGATTTCACTGATCGCATTGTGCAGTACCCCGAGTGCCTTCTTAGCATTAGCTTTAGCGTTAGTGCTCGGCGCTATGTAAACACCAACTACAAACACGTTGCTGAATTCCCTCGGCAGATAAAAAGGCCGACAATTAACAATAAGGAACTCCGCCAACGGAGAGCAGTGTTTAGACACTAACGTGGCATTAACGCACCAGTTCTTGTTAACATAGATGCATAGCCCACCCCCCCGGCTCTTACCGGAGCTCGCCGTTTCCCTGTCGGCACGGAACATCGCCATATCTTCCAGCTGAATGGCCTCGTCAGGAATGTTGTTGTGGAGCCATGTCTCGGTGAAAACAAACACACAGCAGTCCCTCCATTCTCTCCGGGTTTCTTTCAGCAAACGCAGCTCGTCTACCTTGTTTTCGAGGGCGCGGACGTTTGATTGAAGAAGCGACAGTACTGCTGGTCAGGAGGGGTTAGCCTTTAGCCTAGCATGGATCCCGGCCCTTTTTCCTCGCTTTTGCTTGCGCTCGCTCCGCTTCCGCTTCCTCCTCTCCCGGGTAGCTTCCAGCGGGGACTCCGCCAAAATTCCATGCTGGCGTAGAATGTCCAAATCACAACCGATCGCCGCGATTCTTGCAGCGTGCAGTACCGTGATGTTTAATAAGGTCTCACGGTTGTAAGTTTTACAGAATGTACGTCTGGGATGATTAAAACTCTCACACTCGCTGATGCCAAGAGGGGCCGCTGCGTCTAGGCGCGCCGCCATCTTATGCTTCCGTGTCCATTATTACTGTTGTTCTGCCTTTATGTGATGGGAGGATTGTGATTATTTTATCTGTCTTGAGAGAGGTTATTGCTTTTTCTTCTTCTTTTGTAACGTTGCTTTGTGGTAGTTTGGCCGTTTTGAGGATTCCTGCGACTGCGTTCCGGGGTGATGCTTTTTCCCCTTGGTCAGAAAATTATTGGATCGGAGAGCAACAGACATAAACGCTGGATTAAGGAGGCCATAGAAATCAGGAAGCGGGGAAAAGATACCATGAACCAGGATGAGGAGGCCCTTATGCTTTCCCACAGCTGGGACCACATTCTCCAGAGACCATCTGACGGCGGAAAGCGGGGCTGGCTCGGTGGATCTGACAGGTCTGCTGGGCTGGCCCCGCCTACGAAAGTCAGCTGATAAAATAACACCTTGCAGCAATCAGCTGACTCTTCTGACGAAGGCTGCAGTGAACAGTCGAAACATGTGTAAAGAAGGTAAAAACATCTCCTTTCTATTTTTGTCTTTAAGAAGAACAAAACATAAATAATTAAAAGAAGACAAAATGAATCTACTTGAGCTATTAGGTGAGCAGTGTGCAAACCTAGCAGCCGGTGGGTGAGTTGCTATATGCGAAGCTGTGTTACAGAGTTTTGGGAGTTGTTGTCTGTTCATGAGTCTGATGGCAGGGGGAAAGAAGAAGTTTTTCAGTCTGGTTGTCTGGCATTTCACACTTCTGTACCTCCGACCTGAGAGTAGAAATGTGAACAGTCTGTGTTGGGGGGTGGGTGGGGTCCCGGAGGATGACATCAGCTCTCTTTTGGACTGTGCGGTGGTAGGTGCTCTGCAGAGAGAGGAGTGGTGTCCTGATGATCTTCACTGTCTTCACCACTCTCTGCAGGCGTTTGCGCTCCAGGGCAGTGGTGTTTCCGTACCACACAGTGGTGCCGTTGGTCAGGACGCTCTCGATGATGCAGCTGTAAAAGTTGTTGAGGATTCTGGAAGACATGCCAAACTTCTTCAGCCTCCTCAGAAAGTACAGTCGCTGTTGAGTTCTCTTGACCAGCTCTGTGGTGTTGTGTGTCCACTTAAGGTCCTCGCTGATATAGATGCCCAGGTATTTAAAGCTGCTCACTCTCTCCAACTCAAGCTTCTGGATGAACAGTGGCCGATGGGGTCTTCTCCTCCTTTTCCTCATTTTTTTTTTTTTTTAGATTTAGTATACTTTATTGATCCCCAGAGGGGAAATTGAGGGTCATCCACCACCTGGATGGATGAAGCAGCCACGATACGGCGCTATCCCTTAACCATTCACACACACATTCACACCTAGGGGCACTTTAGAGTCTCCAATTAACCTAACCTGCATGTTTTTGGCATGTGGGAGGAAACCGGAGAAATCCCGGGGTAAACCCACGCATACACTGGGAGAACATGCAAACTCCACACAGATCACTGTTGGTCGGAGGCTGGGATCAAACCCATGATCCCAAGATCCCCACGATCCCCCGGCCAAGGGTAAACTGTGCTGCCGCAGTGCTAACCACTGCGCCACCGTGCGCCACTGCAGCCTCATGTCCACAATCATTTCCTTTGTCTTGTCTGTGTTGAGGGTGAGATTGTTGTCCTCACACCATGACACCAGGTTGGCCACCTCCCTCCTGTAGGATGCTTCGTCATCACCAGTGATGCATCCTATCACTGCTGTGTCATCTGCAAACTTTAGGATGATGTTGTCTTTGTGGGAGGCAACACAGTCATGGGTGAAGAGGCTGTAGAGGATGGGGCTGAGAACACAACCCTGGGGGACACCTGTGTTTGTGATGATGCTGGCTGAGGTCCTGTTACCCATCCTGACAGACTGGGGCCTTCCAGTTAGAAAGTCCAGTAGCCAGTTACAGATGGTGGGGTGCAAGCCAAGTGAAGACAGTTTGTCGGTGAGTTTGTGGGGGATGACCGTGTTGAAGACGGAGCTGTAGTCGACAAAGAGCATCCTAATGTAGGAGTCTTTATCTTCCAGGTGGGAAAGAGAATAATGGAGTGCTACGGCAATGGCATCTGAGGTGGATCTGTTGGGCCGGTAGGCGTACTGCAGGGGATCCAGGGTGCCTGGTATGCTGTCCTTAATGAGGGGCAGCACCACTCTCTCAAAGCAATTCTGATGATTGGAGTGAGTGCTACTGCTCTGTAATCATTCAGACAGGTTGGCGGGCTCCTTTTGGGGATGGGGATGATAGTTATTTTGAAGCACGAGGGGACTATGTTCTGGTTGAGGGAGAGGTTGAAGATTGCTGTGAGAACATCAGTCAGCTCTGTAGCACATACTCTGAGGGCCCACCCAGGGATGTTGTCTGGTCCTGCAGCCTTCCGGGGGTTGATATTTCTCAGTGCTTTGTTTACCTGGTCTGGTGAGACTCTTGGGGACCTGATTCCTGGTGGGACCTTCCTGGTGGGACCTTCCTGTGGTAACGTATCGTCACTTCCTGTGTTGCTGACTGTCTGTGGTTTGCTCTCCTTGTTCTCCTGAGGATTTTGCCTTTAATTGTATTTTAATCACTTTTTTCCGTCTACTGTTAGCCCTCACTTCTGTTTATCAAGCCTCTTGCACCTGTGTGCGCACTCAGTGTCATCTAATCACCCTCTTTAGCCTTCTGTTCACCTTTCATCGGTGTTTTTGTTAGCTTTGGGTTAGCCACTAGCTATGGCTACTAGCTCTCCTTCTCCTTCTCCTCTGGTGTGCTCTCTCTGTCAGATGTTTAGCTACACCTCTGCCTCTTTTAGTGATAACGGTAAATGTAATAAATGTAATAAAGTCTTTTTGAGGCACTCGAGGCGCGGTTGTCTGTTTTGGAATCCCGGCTCCACTGCATTGAAACACCGTCTGTTCCAGTTAATCTTGACGGACGTCCCCTAGCTGCAGCGGAGCTCCCTAGCATAGGGCGGCCTGTTAGCGGTCCTCCGGTCCTCCTCAGCAGCGAGGAGACTGGGTGGGTGATGGTGAGAAGGAAGCCTAGTCGCAAGGCCCTGGTAAACCACCAACCTGTTCACGTTTCTAATTGTTTTTCCCCGCTCAGCAACACACCCGCTGAGGAAAAAACTCTGCTCATTGGTGACTCTGTAGTCAGAAACGTGAACCTAGAGACTCCAGCGGCCATAGTCAAATGCATTCCTGGGGCCAGAGCAGGCGACATCGAGTCAAGTTTGAAAATGCTGGCTAAAAGTAACTGTAAATACTCCACAATTGTTATCCACACCGGCATTAATGACGTCTGACTCCGGCAGTCGGAAGTCACAAAACTTAACTTGGAATCGGTGTGTGACTTTGCCAAAACAATGTTTGCCTCTGTAGTATTCTCTGGGCCCCTCCCCAATCTGACCAGTGATGACATGTTTAGCCGCTTGTCATCCTTCAACAGCTGGCTGTCTGTGTGGTGTCCTTAAAATGATGTGGGCTACATAGACAATTGGAGCTCATTTTGGGGAAAACCTGGTCTTATTAGATGAGACGGCGTCCATCCCACTTTGGATGGTGTGTCTCATTTATCTAACAATCTGGCATCATTTTATTCAAATTTCCAAAACCTTGACAACTCAGAGTTGGGACCAGGAAGCAGAGTCGCAGTCTTACACGCCTCTCTGCAGCTCCTTTTAATCTGCCACCCCTCAACTTAGCCCCTGTCTTCCCCATCAGAGAATCATTGTCTGCTCCATACAAAGTAAATAAAAATATAATGTATAAGAATCCCAAAGTGAATAAACAAAAAGTTGGTAAAACTCAAATTAAACATGAAGCCTCTAAATTGAATGATTTGGCCTCTGTTCCTCCTCATAATTTAAAAATTAAATGTGGTTTGTTAAATATTAGGTCTCTAACTCCCAAGTCTCTGTTAGTCCATGATCTGGTAATTGATCATCAGATTGATTTAATATCCCTTACACAGACTTGATTTGGGCAAGAGGATTATGTTGGTTTAAATGAATCAACTCCCTCTGGTTATTTAAACTGTCAAAATCCCAGAAGTTTTGGTCATGGAGGAGGAGTAGCAACAATTTACCATTCCAAATTACTACTTAATGTAAAGCAAAAAAAACACGTTATAATTCCTTTGAGGGCCTGGTCCTCAGTATGGGGCATTTAGCAATTTTAGGCTACACCCAATTTTATTTGCTATAGTTTATCATCCCCCATCAACCTACTCAGAGTTTTTATTCGAATTTGCCAAATTCTTAGCTGATTTAGTGCTGAAATCTGATAGAATAATTATAGTAGGGGACTTTAATATACATGCAGATAGTGATTGCCTTAATGTGGCATTTAATTCAATTTTAGACTTGATGGGGTTTTCTCAGAAAGTAGGAAATTCTACCCATTATCTCCACCACTCGTTGGGCCTTGTTCTGACATATGGCATAGAAATAAAAAAATCTTATAGTGTCTCTTCATAACCCTGTCCTGTCAGACCATTGTCTGTTAACCTTTGATTTTACTATTTCTGACTATTTGGCTCCTCAGGAAAAATATTACTACAGTAGATGCCTCTCAGATAATGTTGTTACCTATTTTATGCAGATTGTTTCCTCTATGCCATGTGTCAACACAACGGAAATAAGCTATAGACAGCTTACTCCTTCGGTAATTTATAGCATGTTAGATAGTGTTACAGCTTCTCTGCATCAGACTCTAGACATGGTAGCCCCTTTAAAAACAAAAAAGTCTAATCAGAGATTTCGAACTCCTTGGTTCAACACGGAAACTCGTAGCTTAAAACAGAAGACTCGTCAATTAGAAAGAAAATGGTCCTCCGCTAATTTAGATGAAATCTATTTAGCTTGGAGAAATCATCTTTTAATTTATAAAAAATCTCTTAGAAAAGCTAGAACGAGTTTTTATTCTGCATTAATAGAAGAGTACAAGAATAATCCCAGGTTTCGTTTCAGCATTGTAGCCAGGCTGACAAGGAGTCAGGACTCTGTCAATCCTAGCATTCCTTTAGAGCTTACTAGTCAGGACTTTATGAACTTTTTCCAATCATAAAATTTCATCTATGAGAGACAAAATCAGTCAGATTCTTCCCACTGTTAACTTAAATACAATAACTACTACAACTCCTTCAATTGCACGGTGGCGCAGTGGTTTAGCACTGCGGCAGCACAGTTTACCCTCGGCCGGGGGATCGCGGGGATCGTGAGATCGTGGGTTCGATCCCAGCCCCCGACCAACAGTGAGCTGTGTGGAGTTTACATGTTCTCCCCGTGTTGCGTGGGTTTACTCCGGGAATTCTCCGGTTTCCTCCCACATACCAAAAACATGTAGGTTTAGGGCGCTCGCGCACACAGCGACCGGCAGCCGGTGGCTTGTCACCAGACTGCAAACCAAATCTACCTACGGGTACAAATAAGTAACAAAAAAAAAAAAAAATTGACATCTGTTTGGATCAGTTTACTCCAATTGACATTTTAGAGTTAGACAAAATAGTTTCCTCATCCTCGCCTTCAACTTGTCTTTTAGACCCTATTCCTACCAGGTTATTTAAAGAAGTCTCCCCATTTAGTGGTAGCTTTATTCTTCAAATAATCAATTCTTCATTAACTTTAGGCCATGTACCGGAGGCTTTTAAAACTGCTGTAATTAAACCCTTACTCAAAAAGCCAATGCTGGATCCAGGAGTTTTAGCTAACTATAGACCAATGTCTAATCTCCCTTTCATTTAAAAAATCTTAGAAAGAGTTGTTGCTACACAATTATTTGACCACTTGCAAGGAAATGGTTTATTTGAAGAGTTTCAATCTGGGTTTAGAATCCATCTGTCAGCGATGGCCCTCACGAGCCATCAATGAAACGCCGAGAGCCAGCCGATGAGTTTGCGTATTTTATTAACACAAGGTAATAGTACAAAATAATAAGCCACGTAGGGCAAAAACGCGAACATACACTTGGGTGCCAAATTACAGGTTACAAGAGAAAAGCACACTGTGAAACAGACTAAGAGGGAAAACACTTACAGAGGGAAGAAAACTCCAGAATCGAAAGACGGGATTAAACCGAGGAATGTTCGACGAGGTTGCAGCCTGGAGTAACCTGAGCTGCTCCCTTAAATAGGGCTTCACAGGATACTCAGCTGATGAGAATGTCATCAGCTGACTGATTACCAGCCATCCCAGCGGAGTGCAGCTCTGACAGCTGGAAGCCCCGCCGAGATGCTGTCACAATAAGAGCCCGAAGGCCCTGTGGTAAACCAAATTAGAGAACGGAGAACTACTGGACAACCCGAGTGCAGACAGAGTCAGCACTCGGACCATAACAGTAGCCCCTGTTTGCAAGGCGAATTCCAGGTGCCATGTAACATCAAAGGACCCCCCCCCCACCCAGAGGGTAAACAGGACCACCCCAGGGAGGAAGGCGGGGGAAAGGCCAGGCGGGCAAGAATCAAGGCTCAAAATCAAGGACAGAAAAAAAAAACTCCAACAACCAGAATACGGCAACCAGTACAGAAGAGCATGCACATACACTGTACACAGAAAAAAAAAAAAAAAACATGAGGAGAAGATCAGACGGAAAAAAAAACTCTAAATGACCACAAGCAGAGCCTCAGAGAAAACAGGAACTCAAATACAGGCACAACATTGCAGAATGTCCCATAATACCAGGGAAAAAAACAAAACAAAACAAAACTCAAGCCACAAAGCAGCGATCCATACAGTTCAGTGTAAAATTACCACACGTGAGGAGGAAGAGAAAAAAAAAGGCACACTCTACCGGGCGGTGACATATAACAGTTCAGTAAAGATAAATAAACTGCACAGGCAACACAGAAAACGACCCTCAGATTACAGAGGAGAAGGGAAAAAATAACACACGCTTAAGAGCGGCGATAAACAGTTCAAAATAGCTCAAGACCCCAAACACAAAAGCATCTCGACTCATATGGCGGGGGGGGGGGGGGTGACAACAGGCAGAGCGCAATGGAGTAAAAAAAAACACAATTTCAGGTGGTCTGCCTGCGTCTAGTGTCCAGATCGCTAATAGGGGAAAAAGGATCAGTTCGGGTGGCCTACCCCAGTCCCAGGTCTGGAAAAACAGTACTTCTGGTGGCCGGACCAGGCGCCCGAATAGAAAGGCCAATCTGTCCGCCGGCCGACCCAGAATGCCAAACGGGCGAAGCAATGTCCCAGGCTGCCGACCCACGTCATTCCACGAACCAGAACCGCAAGAGAGCACTCGGAGACAGCCTCCCTATGGGGAGGGAGAGCGAAGGAGAGCCGAGCCAAAAACAGGAAGTCCCAGCGGCCCCCGATGGACAGAAACAAGGAGAGGGGAAAAAAACGAGGGACCAGTCCAGCTGTGATCAGCAGAGGATCTGCAGCTCCACCTCCGAACTTCATTGGAATAGGTACTGTCCTCCTGTTGGATCCCACGTAAGCCTGAGCTGCACCCCAATGGACCCCGACTGGGTCGCAGCTGCACCCATGACGGACCCCGACTGGGTCGGAACAGCACCAGGAACGACCTCCAACCTCGAGCCCAGATCCTCCAGAACAGAGACCAGGACCAACTCATCACCGGCGACCCTGGGAGAAGGCTCAGGAGAGGGAAAAGGACCGGAATCAGGATCACCCGCAGCGACAGAGCCCAGTGAGACAGGCTCGGATGCAACAGACGGCTGCACCCGGCTCGTCTCCCCGAGAGACAGGCAAAAATGCAAAAATGCTCCAGAGTACCAGAGTAGAAAGGAGGAAGACAAAGTAGAGCACTTGCCTGATGTCGAGTTCTGTCGCTGTCCCAGACTTCGGCGATCCGGGTTCGGGATGTAGAAGGACGTCCTCTGGCTCCCACTCGGCTACGGCGGGCTCCACAGCCGGTATGATGCAGTCTGAGGACCCTCCAACGCTGACGTCCATGCCAACGACCTGCACGGCATGGTGGCAGGAGATCCTCGACCTGCTGGGTTGAACCACTCCTCCATGGAGACCCGGGGATGCTTCGTCGTCAGCGCAGGCTCCAATTTGCAGTCTGCCCTCCTCCTCTGCCTGTGACGTGGCTGCGGGGCTGGATCCAAACTCTCCAGGGCCGCAGGCTCCTTCCTCGTCCAGCAGTGTAGCCCTGACCGCAGGGAACGCTCAGGGGAAGGAGACACAGAAGCAGCAGATTCGCTATTAATTACTGCAGCAGGTGGAGGGAGCTCGGGGGACTGTAAACCCCGAGCTCCACCCCCAGGGATCAGGCAAGGAAATTCACTCAGTGAGGGAAAAGAATGAACATGCACTTGCCTGCTTCACTGACTGCCGATGGGACCCGCTGCAGTGGACTTGGTTTCTCTCTGCCCCCGCTGGATGGTGACGGAGGGCCCCCTGGGAAGACGAGGAGGAGCCTCTCGCAATGGATCGATGACGGTCCTTGCCGAGGCAGGACTCGTGGCACTCACAGCAGCTAGGGAAAGCGTCGAGGAGGAGGGGGTGACAGCCAAGGCGATCCGGGCTGACGGGACAGCAGGAACAGACGACCCGGAGGGGGAGGCTGCGGGATTTTCCTCTTGACGTGATGCAGGAGAAACAGCTGACTGGGAGGCAGAGTTCCTTCAATGACCTGGAACTGGATCCGGACGGGGTTCTCGCAGAGGCTGTGTGATGACGTTTACCGGCAGAGGGTGAAGTGAAGCCAGGGAAACACTGCACCTGGGCTGGAGGGGTGACAGGAGCTGACTCCCGAGGCGAGGGATGGAGTCACCCCACCATCAGCCTCCTGCCATGATTTCCCTCCAGTCCACAGATCTCCCTCCTCGTCGGGGATGCCGTTCTCGGGGAAGGAGGTGAGGGTTCCTTGGCTATGCTCTCGAGCGCTCTCTCTATCCATTCACGTTGTGACACAATCCACGTCACTCGCTCTTTTCCCTCCGGAAAGGAGGTGAGATGGTATTTCAATAAAGTCCTCTGAGCGAGACCCAGGGGCTCGTATGCGGCATAGGTGGGTATGAGGAGACTGACTTCTGCCAGGTAGCCACCTACCTCCTGAAGCCACTCGGGGTAATACCCACGCTTGAGAGCGGACATACTGAGCGATGCAAGTCTCCCGGAGAAGGGAAAAAACACAAGTCCAAAGCAAACTCACGGTGACCGGCATCTCAGTCTGGCTGTGACCTGCTGTCAACGATGGCCCTCACGAGCCATCAATGAGACGCCGAGAGACAGCCGATGAGTTTGCGTATTTTATTTACACAAGGTAATAGTACAAAATAATAAGCCACGTGAGGCAAAAACGCAAACATACACTTGGGTGCCAAATTACAGGTTACAAGACAAAAGCACACTGAGAAACAAACAAAGAGGGAAAACAATTACAGAGGGAAGAAAACTCCAGAATCCAAAGACGGGATTAAACCAAGGAATGTTCAACGAGGTCACAGCCTGGAGTAACCTGAGCTGCTCCCTTAAATAGGGCTTCACAGGATACTCAGCTGATGAGAATGTCATCAGCTGACAGATTATCAGCCATTCCAGCGGTGCACAGCTCTGACAGCCGGAAGCCCCACCAAGACGCTGTCACAGTAAGAGCCCAAAGGTCCTGTGGTAAACCAGAGTAGAGAACGGAGAACTACCGGACAGCCCTAGTGCGGACAGAGCCAGCACTCGGACCATAACACCATCATAGTACTGAAACAGCCTTAGCGAAGGTCACTAATGACCTCTTGATCGAATCTGATAATGGACTTGTTTCTGTACTTGTCCTTTTAGACCTTAGTGCAGCTTTTGATACTATCGATCATAATATTCTACTTGATAGATTAGAACACTATGTTGGACTTAATGGAACTTTGTTGCAGTGGTTTAGATCTTATTTATTTGATAGGTTCCAGTTTGTTCATGTCAATAATGAGTTTTCTTTCAACTCAAAGCTCAGTCATGGAGTTCCACAGGGATCTGTGTTAGGCCCTACTCTTTTTAGTTTATATATGCTTCCGTTAGGCAACATTATTAGTTAGCACTGTATACATTTTCATTGTTATGCAGATGACACACAATTAAACCTGTCAATGAAGCCAGATGATAGTAATCAATTAGCCAAGTTAGAAGCCTATCTTAAGGAAATCAAAGCTTGGATGACTTGTAATTTCCTGCTATTAAATTCAGATAAGACTGAAGTCATTCCTGTTGGTCCAAAAAACCTTAGAAATACCTTTCCAAATCAAACTTTTAGTTTGGATTCAGTTACTCTTTCTCTTAATAGCTCTGTGAGGAACCTTGGAGATATTTTTGATCAAGATCTGTTTTTCAATTCACATATTAAATTTGTTTCAAAGACTGCCTTCTATCATTTGAGTAATATTGCCAAGATTAGGAGCATCTTGTCTCAGAGTGATGCTGAGAAACTGATCCACGCTTTTGTTAGCTCTAGATTAGATTATTGTAATTCTTTATTATCAGGTTGTCCTAAAACATCTCTAAAAAGTCTTCAGTTGATCCAAAATGCTGCTGCAAGAGTTCTAACAGGTACTAGAAAGAGAGATCATATCTCTCCGGTTCTGGCCTCCCTTCATTGGCTTCCCATAGAGTTTAGAATTAAGTTTAAAATCCTTCTTCTCGCTTTTAACCCCTTGACGCCTGTCGTCGCGAATTTGCATCAAACCGCTTCCGCTCCAAATGCAACCAAAATGTCGTCTGTATTCCTCCACTTTCGATTGGAGCACTTCCAACACATACCTAGGAACCTTTTGCAAGCATTAGTTTCTCGTAGGAACGGTCAGAGACGGAGCACCATCCATTTCCTGATTGCTAGGGTTAGGGTTAGAGTTATAGTTTGGCAGTCATGAGAGTTGAAAATATTGAAAATAACTTTGTTGCATAAATAAAAGTCTCTTCATTCTTGAGATGGGAACAGGTCCTTTTTTACCATTGTTTTACCATAGATGCCTGTTGTCGCTAATTTGCATCATACCTAAAATTATATCTATCTTATGTGCTATAGTCCAATTAACTGTCTCAACTTAATTTAGCATCTACTTGAAAGCAAAAACACAAGTGAAGAATTTTTTTTTCATAATTGGAACTTAATTCAGGCGTTAAGGGGTTAAAGCTCTAAACAATCAGGCCCCTTTTTATTTAAAAGATCTGATATTACCCTATTATCCTAACAGAGCACTATGCTCCCAAAATGCTGGATTACTTGTAGTACCTAGAATCTCCAAAAGTACAATGGGGGGCAGAACATTCAGTTATCAAGCTCCTCTTTTGTAGAACCAGCTGCCAATCTGGATTTGGGAGTCAGACTCGATCTCTGTTTTTAAGAATAGGGTTTAAACCTTCCTTTTTGATATAGCCTACAATTAGGGAGGGGTCATGTGCTTCTGAACCCTTCCTTAGTTATGCTGCTATTAGGTTTAGACAGCCGGGGGACCTCCAATAATTGCACTGGGCTTCACTCCTTTCTTCATTCTCAATGAAATATTTTTTTTTTTTGCTGGTCATTAACATCTGTTTGTTCTCTCCCATAGATTGAGTCCCCATCGTGCTGTTTGCTGATTGAGTCCCCATCGTCTGTTCTTTTCATCTTCTCTATCCCCTCACCCCCCAGCCAGTCGCAGCAGATGACTGCCCCTCCCTAAGCCTGGTTCTGCTGGAGGTTTCTTCCTGTTAAAAGGGAGTTTTTCCTCTCCACCGTTGCCAAGCGCTTGCTCATAGGGGATCGCCTGATTGCTGGGGTCTTTCTGCAATTGTGGGGGTTTCCCCTGCAGTTGAAAGTGCTATGAAATGACTGTTGTTGTGAAATGGCACTATATAAATAAAGTTGAATTGAATTGAATTGAATCTTAAAGGCGCTTTTCCACTAGGGTCAGTACGGTACGGTTCGGTACGGGACGGGACGGTACAGTTCGGCCCGCGTTGTGTTTCCACTGCACTAGGTCCCATTTGAAGTGGGTGGGAATATAGTTACAGGGAGGTGGCGCAACCCTCTCCCTCCTGTTACGTATAACCAGCATAACTGATGTAAAACAAGTGTAATGTTATGCAAAACACAAGCTGGCAGGTTACGTGGCGTCTGCCTTCTCTGTCTTTTTTGCCTGAATAAATGCAAAAAAGGAGAACAGAAAGCAGAGGTGGCAATATGACACACTCTGGAAAAGTACTGGAGCGTTTAGGAAACCATAGAGCAGTATAAAGGAGAAGACATGAGGATACAAACTACACATATCAAGATAAGCTAATGATTGCTAATGCTACTTTGCTTTTAAGTCCGCCGTACAACATTGTAATGTCGGCAAGTTATCAGTATTAGGTTACTAAAATATGTATTCTCTGTGTGTGTGTGTTTCAGATGGCTCTCTTGTGGCAAAAATATCGCTTCAAATGGTCGGTCTGAACGTTCAACACAGTGGTGTCACCCCAGCTTCAGGAACGCGAAGTGGCTATAACGTCTGTAGAAATGTTTAGCTTCCTGTGTAACAAATTGCTCTGATCTGTGTCAAAATCATGGAGAGACTGTTGAGACGTCATGGGATTTATCTGCTCCAGCCAGTGATGTCGTGGCAAAACATGGATCAGTCAGGTGCCATATTGTAATATATGAGCCGTTAAATATATGTTTCAACAAGTAAACAGTACTGAGTTAGGCATAAGAGCCACTGCCACCATAAGGGGCGGCAGTGGCTCAGGAAGTAGAGCAGGTCGTCTAATAACCCAATGGTTGGAGGTTCGAATCCAGCTCTCCACAGATATCCTGCAGTTGTGTCCCTGGGCAAGACACTTCACCCGCATTGCCTCCAGTGCCCATAACACTGGGTATGAATGTGTATAAATGTATAAAATGTTCAGTGGTGGCCGGAAAGGCCGTTGGCGCAGATTGGCTGCCACGTTTCTGTCAGCCTGCCCCAGGGCAGCTGTGGCTGCAGAAGTAGCTTGCCACTACCATTGCCTGTCTGGAGTGAATAAATAATGTGCCTATTTGTAAAGCGTCTTTGAGTATATATGATAAAGCGCTATATAAAACCGATGTATTATTATAACATACATTTAACAATTATGTTGCATTTTAAGCCAAAACAAATGGATCTAGGATTAAAAGTAATTAAAATAATGCAGTCACAAGGTCACATGGAGAAATACGTGGATTAACTGTAAATATATCGTATTGAGTATTGCTGACTACATGTTGATACTTTATAAATATATATTCTCTACATCAACAGTGAACTATACACATATTCATGTAGTATTGCCCTGGGAATTTTAACAATAAACCTTTGTACTTTTGCAGATGTCTCTATTTTGTTTTACAGTCTTCAGCGAATACTTGTTTTGGTTACTTTTCTTAAAAATGAGTCATTATTTTCAGTCACTGATAAATGGTTCGTACTGCTGACTCTTTTCCCACCAGTGTCTTAACAGACAAAACAGAA
The DNA here is from genome assembly GCA_020510985.1 of Pholidichthys leucotaenia. NCBI lineage: Eukaryota > Metazoa > Chordata > Actinopteri > Cichliformes > Pholidichthyidae > Pholidichthys > Pholidichthys leucotaenia. The sequence continues at coordinate 407,554,426 of CM035843.1, forward strand.
AATCATGATGCAAACACATAAATCACTAAATTGTTTATTACAATCAGCAGCAAATTACAGAGTATTTAGAATGTGCAAAATTCAAACTGTAAAAAAAATAGAAACTGGAATGGGTCACACACGCCAGCCACGCTGCCTCACTGAGAAGCAACTGGTTGGCCTCTCGTACTGGTCCTGGTTCAGCAGATCTTCAGCCTGCATCTCTGTAAATAGTGAGGCAAGGTCTGGTTTGGGTACATCGTATTCCCTTTGCCTAGATGAAAGACAGAAATGGGTGGTGGATAATTAAAGCAAGTTTAAAACATATTTGAGAAATGAAAGAATGAATGAATCTTTATTTTGGATCGATTAGATTAAAAGAAAGGAACAGAATAATATAACAAAGGGGAAAAAACCAACCATGTCAAATTAAACAGCATCTCCTCGGGTTATACAATTCAACATAAGTTATGTGAAATGGATGATGGCTGAAGCCGCAGCTTATATTGCCCACCCATGTTCCATCTAAGAACTCAAAAATAAAATAAAATAAGAGTGATTACAAATCAGAACAAAGCCAAGACAAAATGTGACAAAAACTAAGCAACAGCACAACGCAGACTGGATATGACAATCCTGATGTGATTTTACATGTCATCTTGTATATATGTTTGGAGTATTTCTTCCTTTAGTTTTTGTTTAAATTGGCCAAGCGTTGTACATGATTTTAATTCAGGTCCAAAAGCGTTCCACAGTCTGACTCCTTGCAGTGAGACACAGTGTTGCTTGGTGGTAGTTCTCACTGAAGGTTTTTGAAATATACATGTTCCTCTGAAATGATATTGTTTCTCCCTTATTTGGAACAACTTTTGGATATTTGCGGGCAGTGATAGATTCTTAGCTTTAAACATTATTACTGCAGTTTTAAAGTCAACCAGATCTTTCAACTTGAGAGCTTTTAATTTAAGAAAAAGTGGGTTTGTGAGCTGCTTTGTTTATTATTCTAATAGCTCTCTTCTGAAGCATAAAGACTGGATATATGCTTTATATGTATTTTCCCATACTTCAGTACAATATGTCATGTATGAAAGTATTAATGAATGATACAAAGTATATAGTGTGGCTTGATTCAGCAAATATTTCACTCTGTGTAGTATTGCAATTGATTTGGATATTTTACCTTTAATATAATTAATATGTGACTTCCAACACAGTTTATTATCAATTATTATGCCAAGGATTTTAATTTTTGATACCCTTTCAATCTCTATACCATTTACACTGAGTTTAGATACTGAGTTGTTGTGATGGTGTGAAATAACGTTATCAATAAAAGTTTAGCCACCGCTGTGTCACCCTGGTTTCAAGTATGGGTGGTGTTTTGAGCTTGTATTGCTAAAATATAAAAGGAAGCACTACAGTGGGTCTAAAATATTTGTGATGTGTTCTTTTACTGGATGAGTTTAAATATGAAATACTATAGACTAGACATATAAACTAAATTCTAATGGTGACTGAACAACTCCCATTCCCCAAGGTGCAAGATACACTATGACTCCAACTCATAAAGGATCACAGAAATGATCTGATAATAAATAAATAAATAAACAAAAATAAATAAACAAGCAGTTTACCTATACTTTAACTTAAAAAGCAAAAGATTTGGCTATAAATATGATGTGTTGTTTACCTGTCACAATTCATTGCTGTCTAAAAGTCGCCATTCCGAGCAGATCCTGTTTGGACTCTACAATGGTAAATACACACACCTTAAGTACATACACAGCATGGAAGTGCAACATGTAAAAAAAACCACCTTTTTAACCAGGATTACAACTAGCTTATTTCGTCAGATATTGTCAACTGATGGGAAAAAGTGATCAATATAATCATATATAACAGTTGTCTGTGTGACTCAAAATATGTGTATTCTGCTATGTTTAGGTAATATAACCAATATAACCATAATGGAATATATATTGCCAACTGTGTGGCTCATTACCTGCAAAAAAGGAGTGGACCTCTATCTCAGCACAGAGAATAACAACATCTTGTGATGTATGGGAGGAAACAGAGAACCGGTTGTGTTAAGGAGTGACCGAAACTCAGCCACTTTGACCCAGGATGAGGAACGGCTTTCAGTTATTACACCTGGTGCAAGGAACAGACTGGTTACTCCCATGGACCACTGCAGCTGCTCTTCTGATAATGCTGATAATGCATGCTTAGACTTACGCATAAATATGACTGGATCAGCAAAAGCGGAGTCAGTCAGACCTCACGACCTGACAATACCTGTTGTTGTTAGGGAGAGAACATTTGACCCAGCGCTGTAATTGCAATATTCTGACATAATGATGGGCTCAGGGAACACACACACACACACAGGCTCGGGAAAGATTTAAGGTTTTATTCAACAACCAGTGATGTTTGGATGTGTGAAAGGAAGTGCGGATGTAGTGTGGGTGAACAACGAGCGCTGAGAGCGGAACAGTCCGCCGTGTAGCCAGGCAACCGTGCAGGTGAGATGGTGGCTGGCCTTGGTGATACTGATGCTGCCTGGAGGACAGCGCTCCTGCATGCTCCCGGCGTGCTGCTGAGAGGATTGACGGGGAAGAGGCGAGGATGAGGAAGTCCACCGCCCTGGAGGTCCACCTGTGCACAGGGGAGAAGCTGAAGAGAAGGTAAGATGAATTATGCAGCTTACGTGCTTGGAAGAAGGTACGCTGGCCGGGACGAATCACTCGAGCGCTGGAGGTAAGGGAGCGTAGACGAGCAGACGACTCCAGGCCGAGGCTGAGGGCAGAGGGAGTTATATAGGCGGAGGCTGATGAGGCACAGGTGTACGCGCTGCTGGCACTGATGACAGGCGAGAGCGAGTTGTAACAGTACTCCCCCCCCCCCCCCGAGCAGCGCCTCCGTGATGAGACTCTTATCGAGCACCCAGGACGGGGGCACCCAGGATCTGCATTCAGGGCCATATCCCTCCCAGTCCACCATATACTGGAGACCACAACCACGACGGCGAGAGTCCAGGATGGCCGTGATCCCCCATGCCGGATCGCCGCTGATCATCCTGGGGGGAGGAAGGACTCTGGGAGGAGGACAGAGAGGGTCAGCAACAACAGGTTTAATATGGGAAACGTGGAACGTTGGACAGACCCGGAGGGAGGGTGGGGGAGCCAAACGCACAGCCACCGGATTAATTATCTTAGTTATGGGATAGGGACCGATGAAGCGCTGCGCCAGCTTTCTCCTCTCAGCCTTCAACTTAATATCTCGGGTAGACAACCATACCTGCTGGCCCACCTGATAGCTGGGAGCGGCCATCCTGCGGCAATTGGCGACTTGGGAATTGTGCTCTGCCGTGCGTAAAAGCGCCTGGCGTGTCTTGGTCCAAATATGCCAGCAGCACCTCAGATGTGCCTGGACAGAGGGGACCGTCACCTCACCTTCCTCTTCGGGGAACAAAGGCGGGTCATACCCTAGGGACGCCCGGAAGGGGGACATTCCGATGGCCGATGACAAGGTTGGGTTGTGGGCGTACTCAACCTAGGGTAGGCAGGTGCTCCAGGAAGAGGGGTTAGAAGAGGTGATGCAGAGCAAAGCTGCCTCCAGCTCCTGGTTAGTGCGCTCACACTGTCCGTTCGATTGAGGGTGGTGACCGGAAGACAGACTCACCGTGGCCCCCAGTGCGTTACAGAAGGATTTCCAAACCCTGGACACAAACTGAGGCCCCCGATCCAAGACCACATCCGCTGGGATCCCGTGCAACCTGACCACATGTTGGATTAATAAGTCGGCCGTCTCTCACGCTGAAGGGAGCCCGTGGAGAGGCACGAAATGGCCCACTTTGGAGAATCGGTCGACGATGGTCAGGATGGTGTCATAGGAGTTAGACTTGGGGAGACCGGTGACGAAGTCCAGAGCCACGTGAGACCAGGGCCTTCCGGCTACCGGCAGTGGGGGGAGGAGGCCAGCTTGGGGAGAAGTGGAGGTTTTACCTGTTGTGTACTGGGGGCAGGCACGGACATAGTTGGTGACGTCCCTCCTAAGACCAGGCCACCAAAAGGATCGTTGGAGGAGCTCCACCTGCCGGGAGATGCCAGGGTGACAGGCGAACTTGGCCGTATGAGCCCAGTGGATGACGTCTCCTCGGATCGATGATGGAACGAACAGTCTCCTGACCGGACAACCGCCAGGATCAGGTTCCGCCTCCTGTGCCTTCCAGACCTTGGCCTTAATTCCCACGAGACGGCCCCCACGACGCACGAGGTGGGCAGGATGGTGTGGTCCCAATCCTCTGGGTCTTCAGGGGCGAACTGTCTGGACAGCGCATCTGGTTTGCCATTCTTGGAACCAGGGCGATAGGTGATGGTAAACTTGAAGCGTCCGAAAAAGAGTGACCAACGCGCCTGGCGGGCATTCAGATGCTTGGCCGTCCTCAGGTACTCCAAGTTCTTGTGATCAGTCCAGACCACAAACGGCTGAGCTGCTCCCTCCAACCAATGACGCCACTCCTGAAGTGCCAGCTTCACTGCCAGGAGCTCCCTGTCACCGATGTCGTAATTTCGTTCTGCAGGGGAGAGGCGCTGGGAGAAGAAGGCACAGGGATGCACCTGCCCATCCACCTGTGAATGCTGGGACAGCACTGCCCCCACCCCCGTGTTGGATGCATCCACCTCGACCAGGCACTGGAGTGTCGGGTCAACCTGGGTGAGGACCCGGGAGGAGGCGAACTCCGTCTTCAGGGTCTCGTAGGCCGATGCTGCATCCTCGGTCCACTGGAACGGCACCTTGGGGGAGGTGAGGCGGGTAAGGGGAGTGGCGATGGCGCTGTACTTCGGCACGAAGCGGCGGTAGAAATTGGAGAACCCAAGAAATTGTTGCACCCGTTTCCTGGAGGAGGGGATGGGCCATTCAACCACCTCCTTGACCTTAGTCAGGTCGGGAAGAACCTGGTTGTGAGCGACGACGAACCCCAGGAAGGAAGTCTGGTTGGTGTAGAACTCACACTTCTCCACTTTAACATACAGCCTGTTCTCCAGAAGTCGCTGAAGGACCCGCCTCACATGGGCCTGATGCTACTCACGGGACTGGGAGAAGATCAGGATGTCGTCCAGATAAACGAAGACCCCCAGGAAGTCCCAAAGAACGTCGTTGATGAGGCGTTGGAAGACGGCCGGAGCATTGGTGAGCCCAAACGGCATGACCAGATACTCAAAATGGCCGCTGGGCATCCGGAACCCCGTCTTCCATTCATCACCCTCCCGGATCCGAACAAGGTGGTATGCACTGTGCAGGTCCAGCTTGGTAAACCAGGAGGCCCCCTGGAGGGAGTTGAAGGCCGAGTCCATCAGGGGCAGCGTGTACTTATCCCTTATCATGATGTCATTGAGGGCCTTGAAGTCGATACACGGCTGCAGGGACCCATCCTTCTTACCCACGAAGAAGAATCCAGCTCCAACCAGGGATGAGGAGGGCCGGATGATGCCTGACTGATCGAGTATATCCAGTAGTATATGCCTGACTGATCCAGTATACTGGATCCAGAATATCCAGTATACTGATCCAGTATATCCGGTATACTGATCCAGTATATCCAGTATACCCAGTATACTGATCCAGTATATCCAGTATACCCAGTATACTGGGTATACTGGGTATACTGGGCATACTGGGTATGGGCATACTGGGTACTGGGTATACTGGGCATACTGGGCACGGCTGCACGGTGGCGCAGTGGTTAGCACTGCGGCAGCACAGTTTACCCTTGGCCGGGGGATCGTGGGTTCAATCCCAGCACCCAACCAACAGTGATCTGTGTGGAGTTTGAATGTTCTCCCCATGTTTGCGTGGGTTTACTCCAGGATTTCTCCGGTTTCCTCCCACATGCTAAAAACATGCAGGTTAGGTTAATTGGAGACTCTAAAGTGGCCCTAGGTGTGAATGTGTGTGTGAATGGATAGTGCCGTACCGTGGCTGCTTCATCCATCCAGGTGGTGGATGCCCCCAATTTCCCCTCTGGGGATCATTAAAGTATATTAAATCTAAAAAAAAAAAAAAAACAACAACTCAACGGTCTCTTCAGCTACAGGTACGTCCCCGTTCCAGGCTTCACTTGGGTATTCTCCCCCATTGTTTCCCGAGGAGGAGGGCGACACCACTGTGCCATCGGTCTAGGTGCACCTGAGACGATGTCGTCGGCTGTGGAGGGATATTCGGGCAGCGCTGCGGCAGACGGCGGAGAGCAACTCTGCGGTGGCTAACTGCCACAGGACCCCAGCACCATCATACCAGGTGGGCCAGCAGGTTTGGTTATCTACTAAAAATATCAACTTGAAGGCCGAACGCTGGAAGATGACGAAACATTTTATTGGTCCCTTTGTCATCTCCCGCATCATTAATCCCGTGTCTGTACGGCTTGAGCTCCCCCCCTCCCTACGTATATGCCCCACTTTTCATGTGTCTCAGGTGAAACCTGTGTCTTCCAGCCCACTGCGTCCTCCTCCCAGGTCTCCACCCCCTCCAAGGATGATCGACGGCAGTCTGGCGTAGGGTGTGACAGCTATCATGGACGTCCATCGCAAGGGCCGCGGCCTGCAATACCTGGTGAACCAGGCGGGCTACGGTCCAGAGACGAGGTCCTGGGTGCATTCCGCCTGCGTGCTGGATAAAGATCTCCTCAGGGAGTTCCATCGGACGCACCCAGGTAGGCTGGAACGACCGCCAAGAGGCGCTCATTGTGGGGGAGTACTTTCATGGCCTGCTCTGCTAATCTTTCCCAGCTGCACGCTTACCTGGTTCCCATTACGGCTGGCCTACTTATGCTGCGCTGCCCTGACTAGCGGTGCGGAGTTGTTTCCAGAGGAGCTTCATCTCCAACTCCTTCTACTCGTCGTGTTCTCATCAAAAGCCCGCTTCATTCCTCGCCGGAGAATCCCTCCAGCCATCCACGTAATCGCAATCCTCAACTCACCCTGTCTTCTAGTCCCCTGTGCACAGGCAGAGTCCGTGGCGGTGGATTCTCCCTTCCCTCCTTCATCGTCAAACTCCCCAGACACTCACCTGCAGGAGCTGCACTCCCGACCGAAGGACACTGTCTTCCTGATTGAAGCCATCGTGCTGAACCTGAGCCTATCACCATCTGCTCCCACAGTAAGCAACAGTGTAACTGTTTAACTCCAGCTATGACACTCACTAACTATTGCTCTTTGTGTGTCTTTAGGGTTGCCAGGTCGTACGATGTGCCGCTCTGTCCCTGCTGCTCCTGCCTACACTCTCACACACCAACATACACATTCTTGCAGTAATAAACCTAACTGTATCAATTCGAGGTCTGTGTCTTGTCTCTGGGTCGAAGAACCATGTCACCAAGTACCTAATTTATCGAAAGAAGAATTCTCAGTGGTCATGACTGGACTAACTACAGCAGCCAGAACGATACTTTGTCACTGGAAATCAGTCAAACCCCCAAGAATGTAAGAGTGGGTTAACTACATGATAAAGACTGCTTCATATGAGTCCATGTTAAACAGGAGGACTGATAGAAAACACACTAAAGGACCAATATGGGGAGACTTTTGGAATTATATCTCTTTGGCTAATAACTCAGTCCCTGAATGAAGGCCTGTTTTTCTCTCTTTCCCTGATTGTTCTCTCAGGTTTATTGCCTTCCCTCATTGGTTTGGTTATCTTTCCTTTGTAATCAGCCATATTTGTATTTATTTACCGTTGTTGGAGACTGATGTGTTACCTGGAAGATTAGTATGTGTTGTACCAGCCTGTATAAAGTCAATAAAAACTTAAATTACAAAAAAAGTTGATTGATTGATTGATTGATTGATTAAGATAAGATACGATAAGATAAGATAAGCCTTTATTAGTCCCACAACGGGAAAATTCAAGGATTGCAACAGCACAGGGATAGCAACACTCAGAGCAACAATCAGAAGGCAAGAAAAAAAGCAAGCAAGCAAGAGCAGGTAATATATATATGTACATATTACTATAAAATATATATATATATATATATATATATATATACACACACATTGATTGATTGATTGATTGATTGATTGATTGACTGACTGACTGACTGACTGATTAATTATGATTAATTGATGGTGGCAATAAAATGTCAGAGCAAACTGATAGCTGACAGCTAGCTATTGGGATTTGGATATATAGGATATTGGATATATTAGAGGGAATATCCCCCTCATTGATTGTCACTTTATCATGGTCGGGGCGGGGGGGTTGTGTGCCCTAGTGATCCCAGGAACTATGTTGTCTGGGGCAATTTGCCTCTGATAGGGTCACCCAAGACAAACTGGTCCTAGGTGAAGGGCCAGATGAAGAACGATCCAACAGACTCTCATGATAAATTCTATATCAAAGATTCAGTGTACCCCGCCTGGTATGGGGTTACTGGGGCCCCACCCTGGAGCCAGGCCTGGGGGAGGGGCTCGATGGCTAGTGTCTGGTGGCCGGGATTCCACCCATTGGACCCGGCCGGGCTCAGCCCGAAGGAGTTACATGGGTCCTCCCTCCAGTGGGCTCACCACCTGCAAGAGGGATCATGGGGGTCCGGTGCTATGTGGATTAGCTGGCAGTCAAAGGCGTAGACCTTGGCAGACTGATCCCAAGCTTTCTAAACTGGCTTTTGGTACGTGGAATGTCACCTCTCTGGTGGGGAAGGAGCCTGAGCTGGGGTACGAGGTTGAGCGATACCGGCTAGATATAGTCGGCCTCACCTCAACACACAGCTCCGGTTCCGGAACCAATCTCCTGGAGAGGGGCTGGAGCTTGGCCTTTTCTGGAGTTGCCCTGGGCAAGAGGCAATGAGCAGGGGTGGGTATTCTTGTATCCCCCCACCTTGCTGCCTCTATATTGGAGTTTTCCCAGGTGGATGAAAGGGTTGTTTCCCTGCGCCTTCGGGTTGGGAAACGGGTCCTGACCATCATTTGTGCCTATGCACCAAATGATGTTTCAGCGTACCCACCCTTTTTGGAGTCTGTGACTGGGGTGCTGGAGGGTGCTCCTCTTGGAGACTCCATTGTCCCACTGGGGGACTTCAATGCGCACGTGGGCAATGACAGTGAAACCTGGAGGGGGGTGATTGGGAGGAACGGCCTGCCAAATCTGAACCCGAGTGGTGTTCAGTTATTGGAGTTCTGAGCTAACCACAGTTTGTCCATAATGAACACCATGTTCAAGCATAAAGGTGTCCATAATGGCACCTGGCACCAGGACACCCTAGGTCACAGGTCGATGATCGATTTTGTTATCGTGTCATCAGACCTGTGACCATATGTCTTGGACACTCGGGTAAAGAGACGTGCAGAGCTGTCAATTGATCACCACCTGGTGGTGAGTTGGATCCGATGGCTGGGGAGGAAGCCATTCAGACCTTGTAGACCCAAACGTATAGTGAGGGTGTGCTGGGAACGTCTGGCTGAGGCCCATGTCCAGGAGGTCTTCAACTCCCACCTCCGGAAGAACTTCAACCACATTCCAAGGGAGTCTGGAGACATGGAGTCTGAATGGGCCATGTTCTCCACCTCTGTTGTTGAAGCGGTGGCCCAGAGCTGCAGCTGCAAGGTGGTCGGTGCATCTCGTGGTCGCAACCCCCCGAACCAAGTGCTGGACACCAGTGGTGAGGGGGGCCATTAAGCTGAAGAAGGAGTCTTATCAAGCTTGGTTGGCTTGTGGAACTCTTGAAGTAGCTGAGGTGTACCGACAGGCCAAGCGGAGTGCAGCTCGGGTGGTTGCTGAAGCAAAAACCCGGGTATGGGAGGAGTTCGGTGAGGCCATGGAACAAGACTTTTGGTCGGCCTCGAAGAGATTGTGGCAAACTGTCCGGCGACTCAATATGGATGTCACCAGACTGCAAAACAAATCTACCTACGGGTACAAATAAAATAACCTTAACCTGAACCTGACTCAGGAGGGGAAAGCAGCTCCCTGACCACACTGTGTATGGTGCGGATAGGGCACTGTTGACTTTGACTGGGGATATCGTCGGGCGGTGGAAGGAATACTTTGATCTCCTCAATCCCACTGATACGCCTTCCACAGAGGAAGCAGAGTTTGTGGACGAGGGGGATGACTCGCCTATCACAGGGGCAGGGGTTGCAAAGGTGGTTAAAAGTTTCCTTGGTGGCCGGGCCACGGGAGTGGACGAGATTATCCCTGAGTACCTCAAGGCCCTGGATGTTGTTGGGCTGTCATCGTTGACACGCCTCTGCAACATTGCGTGGAGGTCGGGGGCAGTGCCTTTCGCATGGCAAACCAGGGTGGTGGTTCCTCTTTTCAAAAAAGGGGACCGGAGGGTGTGCTCCAACTTTAGAGGGATCACACTCCTCGGCCTCCCTGGGAAGGTCTATGCTAAGGTATTGAAGAAGAGAGTCCATCCGTTGGTCGAACCTCGGATTCAGGAGGAGCAATGTTTTTTGTGGGGGATGCTTCGGGAGTATGGGGTATCAGGCTTGTTGTTACGAGTTATTCGGTCTCTGTATGACCGTTGTGAGAGTTTGGTTCGTATTGCCAACACTCAGTCGGACTCATTCCCAGTGAGAGTTGGACTCCGCCAGGGCTGCCCTTTGTCGCCGATCCTGTTCATAATTTTTATGGACAGGATTTCTAGGCGCAGCCAGGGAATGGAGGGTGTCATACTTGGTGACCACAGGATCTCATCTCTGTTGTTTGCAGATGATGTTGTCCTGTTGGCTTCATCCAGCAATGACCTACAGCTCTTGCTGGGATGGTTTGCCACTGAGTGTGAAGCGGCTGGGATGAGAATCAGCACCTCCAAGTCCGAGTCCATGGTCCTCAGCTGGAAAAAGGTGGATTGTCCTCTTTGGGTTGGGGACAGGCTCCTGCCCCAAGTGGAAGAGTTTAAGTATCTTGGGATCTTATTCACGAGTGAGGGGAAAATGGAGCGAGAGATTGACAGACGGATTGGAGCAGCATCTGCAGTGATGCGGACGTTGTACCGGTCTGTTGTGGTGAAGAGGGAGCTTAGTTCTAAGGCAAAGCTCTCGATTTACCAATCAATCTACGTTCCTACTCTCACCAATGGTCACAAGCTTTGGGTAATGACCGAAAGAACAAGATTGTGGATACAAGCAGCTGAAATGAGCTTTCTCCGTAGGATTGCTGGACTCACCCTCAGAGATAGGGTGAGGAGCTCAGTAATCCGTGAGAGACTCAGATTAGAACCGCTGCTCCTCCACATTGAAAGGAATCAGTTGAGGTGGTATGGGCATCTGATTAGGATGCCTCCTGGATGCCTCCCACTTGAGGTTTTTCGGGCATGTCCCACTGGGAGGAGACCCCGGGGCAGACCCAGGACGGTGGAGAGACTATGTCTCCCAGCTGGTCTGGGAACTCCTTGGTATCCTCTCTGAAGAGCTGGAGCAGGTGGCTGGGGAGAGGGAAGTCTGGGCTTCTCTGCTTGAACTGCTGCCTCCACGACCTGGACCTCCAGAAAAGCGGTAGAAGATGGATGGATGGATGGATACAGGGAATATATGCATAATTTTATTTGAGTAAAGTCACAAATTTATTGAAAAATCGAGAAGGAACAAGAAGTTGCAATTTTAAATGTAAAAAAACTCCCACATCTTGACACAAAATCAAAAAGTTATATCAAAATGTAAAATCTGTCATGGCGGCCGCTGGGCCATCATCAGCTCCAGCTGCGCCCACATCTGCCGCCAATAACCAGCAGGCTTTAAAAGCCAGTGTCACTGACTGCTCTGCACAGAGTCGTCTGTCTTATTCGCCACGCAACGCGTCACGGACACGACCTCAAGCCAGAGCTACTACAAAGCCTCTTCGCCAAGCCACATCACGTAAGCATCAGCAAAACTTACCTTGTCAAAGTAATTTCCTCTGTGCACAGGTGGACCTCCCTGGCGGCGGACTCGTCTCCCCTGACAACGGGGCTTCTCCTCCTCCTCCTCGGATCTCCTCCTCACCTTCACAGCGCCAAGCTCCACGCTCACCCTGCCACGTCAAGTCACGGAGCGGACAGAAGTCTCACAGCGGCACCTGCAAGTAAGCAGCACAAATCATAATTTCCCGTTGCTGCGAGCTGCATTAATCCCTTGTGCTTGTGTGTTTCCAGGGTTGCCAGGTCGCAGCGAGACTCGCTCAGCTCCAGCTGTCTGTCAGCATCGCACTCATCCACACATTCACACACACACTAACTTCACTGGTTTAATAAATAATTGTCTATCACTCTACTCGTGTCAGTGTCTGTCTCCTGGGTCAAGCAACCATGTCAAAATCTATAACAAAAAAATTTGTATATTTACCATAATGGATAAGATTTATATGGCACTTTACATGTCAAGTGACATCTCAAAGCGTTTATAGTGAGTCCATTATTCATTCACTCCAGACAGACAATGATAGTAGTAGTAGTAGATAGTAATAGTAGTAGTAGATAGTAGTAGATAGTAATAGATAGTAATAGTAGATAGTAATAGTAGTAAGCTACTGCTCTAGCCACAGCTGCCCTGGGGGGGAAGGGGTGACAGAAATGTGGCTGTCACTCCGCGCCAACGGCCTCTCCAACCACTACCGAACATTTATACACATTCATGCTCAGTGTCATGGACACTGGAAGAAAGATGGATAAAGTGATTTGCCCAGGAACACAACAGCAGGATGGCTGGGGAGAGCAGGATTTGAATTGCCAAACCTCTGGCTATTGGACGACCTGGTCTACCTCCTAACCCACTGTTGCATATTTTCATTTTATTCATTTATTTGCTTTTTTAAAGGGACAATGCTCGTCAATAAACAGACAACAACTCTGTAAATAAGGCCGAGTTAAAAAGCTAATTTTCATCTGTTGGCCCTGGCCAGATGTACAAAGACAACCTAAGAACAATATCAACACTATTAGATAGAATGTAATTGTGTTAGATAGAGTCTAATAGATAGACTATATATTAGATAGAGTCTAATAGTAACTAGATGGAGGCTCTGTCACGACCCGAGCGCCGGTCCTGTCCGCGCTCGGGCTATGTATATTCGCTGCCAGCTTTGACAGCTGTGGGTTATATCCTGACTTCACTGGGCTCTTATTGTGAAGGCGCTCGGTGGGGTTTCCGGCTGTCAAAGACGGTCAGCTGTTTGTCATCACTGCTCGTTAGCGCTCGGCTTTATTAGGCGGGCGCTGACGGCAGTCAAGTTGTGGGAGTATTGTCAACATTTGTCAAACAATCGTCAAACCCTTGTCAAGTCATGATCAAGCTTGGTTGGAGCACTAACCTCATCAGACCTTCATGTCAGGTTTGTTATATTCTTGTTATGTCATAGTTTAGCTCGTAGTGGCTGGGGTTAGCCCTACGAGCCCCTGTATCTTGTAGTGATCTTGTAGTGCATGTTCTCCCCGTGTTGCGTGGGTTTACTCCGGGATTTCTCCGGTTTCCTCCCACATGCCAAAAACATGCATGTTAGGTTAATTGGCTGTTCTAAATTGTCCCTAGATATCTGTTTCCTATGGGCCCTTAGAATAGAGGGTTAGTATTAATGAAAGCGCTTTGAGTGGTCTTTGTGACTAGAAAAGCGCTATATAAGTGCAGGTTAGTTAGTTAGTTAGTTAGTTAGTGTGTGTTTTTGCCCTTAGTGACTCATAGTCTTGTGTCACGTCTTGTCCTGTCCTGTAAATAAACATCATTGCAAAACTCACCGGTGACTCTTGGCGTCTTATAGTGATCCGCGAGGATCACCGCATGACAGTATACTCCCGCCAGACGTCTAAACGGAGACGCCACACCGAGACGCCTTTTTCACCGTGAGTTTTTGCTTTAATTGGACTATTGTTCTTCCCTGTCTGGGTGTCAATTGCTGGGAGAATGCCATCAACCAGGGGCTCTGGTCGGCGTCTGGCCAAGGAGCTAGCGGAGGCTCTGGAGTACGTGGACGGTACTCTATTCACTGCTACGCTGTACGACACTCCCAGCGACATACGCTGGCACCTGGACTATGCTGAGGTTCTCCTGGACAACCTTCCTCTCGATTACGATGATCACCCGGAGGTGATGACGAGGAGGGACGAACTCGCCACGCAGCGCAAAATACTCTGTGGGCTGGAGGAGGAGGAAAGCAGGAAGCAGAGGAGGAGGCATTCTTTATCCCCGCGTTGGAGTCCCGTTCCTGTCCCGGAACCGGTCCAGGAGGTCGCACTATTTGGAGGTCGTCGATGACGTCAGTGCCACGGCAAAGGAGAACCTCAGCAGAATCCCCGGCTGGACCCGCTGCCGGCAAAGCCCGTCAGTGAACCTCTGAGAGAGGCTCCACCTTGTCCTTCCAGGGGGCCCTCTGTCACCATCCAGTGGGGAGAAGGAGGAACAGCGTCTCCTACAGCAGGCACCTTCTCTCCTCCGGGAGAAAGGCAAGTGCAAGTTAATTTATTACACCATAATTGTAACCTGCCTTGTCTGACTCCTGGGGGCAGATTTCGGGGTTCGCAGCCCCCCGAGCTCCCTCCACCTGCTGTAGTGATAATAACTAAACCTGCTCCCTCTGTATCCCCCCCGTTGAGTGGTCCGCGACGCTCAGGCCTAAGTCGTCGGATGAAGAGGGGGCCTGCAGTGCTGGAAAGCCTGGATCTGGCCCTGCAGCCACGTCATGGACGGAGGAGAAAGGCGGACTGCGGCCCGGAGCCTGAGCCGACGATGAAGCATCCCCGGGTCTCCTCGCCGGAGCGGTCCGAGCCAGTGGGTCGAGTGTCCCCTGCCCCCACGCCATACAGGTCATCGGTGTGCACAACAGTGCTTGAGAAACCTCAGGCTGCAGACGCCTTCTTGCCAGCTGCGGAGCCCGACGCAGCTGAGTTGGAGCCTGCTGACGAGAGTCGCCGCCCTGAACCTGGATCGTCGGAGTCCTGGGTGGCAACAGAACCCAAGTGCAGGCAAGTACTCTCTCTTGTGTCTCTGTCCCCTGTTTTGGAGCATTTGTGCCTGCCTCTCGGGGAGGCAAGTGAGGAGCAGCCGCCTGCTGCACCTGAGCTCGTCTCGCTGGGTTCTTTTGCTACCGGTGATATCGATCCCAGTTTTCTTGTGTTTTGTGAGCTTCGTTGCAGTGTCGCCGGCATGGAGTCAGTCGGAGTCACTGATTTGGAGGTTCCAGGTTTGGGGGTGGAGATCGTCAGCGGAGCTGCACCGACCCAGTCAGGGTCCGTGGTGGAGGCTGCTGTGGCCCAATCGGGGCCTGACGTGGGTGCACCAGAGGCCCAATCGGGGTCCACCGCAGGTGCGGTTCTGGCCCAATCGAGGCCCGACATGGGTGTGCCCGAGGCCCAATCGAGTGGCCGATCGCGGGAGCTGTTTTGGCTCAATCGGGGTCCGACGTGGGTGCAGCCGGGACTCAATCGGGGTCCAGCGGAGGTGCAGCGCTGGTGTGGTCCGTGGACGGTGGAGGAGCTTCAGACCCTTCACCGTCAAACGGAGTACGGGCTCATCCTTGCCTTCTAGTCCCTCTACAGAGTCATCGCCCCTGTGCGTCATTGCTGGGGGCCGTGAGGGTCCCTTTTCACTCGCCCCTGCTCTCCCGAGTTTTGTCCTTGCCAAGGAGGCCGCCGCGGGCTGTTTTCCCCCGGTACTGGTGGCTGAGGGACACGGGTCGGCCGCCTGAGGAACTGCTTCGCCAGTTCGGCGCCTCGGGTCGGCCACCCGACATGTTATGTGTTCTTCTGGGCGACCTGGTTCGGCCTCCGGGGGAGGGGACTTCCCGGGCTTGGACTTTGACAAGCCGCCCGGTCATGTTCCGCCTCCCATGACCACCCGCCGGCTGTTGGATGCGGGGAGACCGCCTGAACTGTTCCTGGGGCGCTGGGTCTCCGCCGTTTGGCATGAACTGTTGGGGGGATAGAGGTCACTGTTTGGTGGGGGGTTGATCCAGTAATTGTTCTGTTTTTTTTTTTCCTTGCTTTCCTGTGTGTGCTGGTAATGGTTATTTGGGTATCTGTGGGTATTTGTGCTTATGTCCTGCAGTTGCCTTATTTTGTTTTGTGTGTAGTTAGGTGTGAGCCAGTAATTGTTCTGTTTTTCTGTATATGGTTATTTGAAAATTCACATGAGAATTCACACAGGTGAGAAGCCGTTTTCTTGTGAAACATGTGGACAAAGATTTAATCAGCATGGTAATTTGAAAATTCACAGGAGAATTCACACGGGTGAGAAGCCATTTTCTTATGAAACATGTGGGCAAAGATTTAATTTTCTCTTGCTGTCCTGTGCAGTTTTTTGTAATTGTTAATTGGGCATTTAATTTGATCTGAGTATTTGGTATTTTTTGTCATTGTGCTGGGGTTTAGTTTTTTTCCCTTGCCTGGTCTTGATTTTGTTATTGCACTGATTCTGTGTTTGGTCTTTCTCTCCCTCCAGACCTACCCCCATCCGCCCACCCTGGAGGGGGAGGGGTGTGGCCATGGTGATCTATGGGCATCTGGAAGCCCGCCCTCGGAAGGAGGGTACTGTCACGACCCGAGCGCAGGTCCTGTCCGCGCTGCCGGCTTTGACAGCTGTGGGTTATATCCTGGCTTCACCGGGCTCTTATTGTGAAGGCGCTCGGTGGGGTTTCCGGCTGTCAAAGACGGTCAGCTGTTTGTCATCACTGCTAGTTAGCGCTCGGCTTTATTAGTTGGGCGCTGATGGCAGTCAAGTTGCGGGAGTACTGTCAACAATTGTCAAACAATCGTCAAACCCTTGTAAAGTCATGGTCAAGCTTGATTGGCGCACTAACCTCGTCAGACCTTCATGTCAGGTTCGTTATATTCTTGTTATGTCATAGTTTAGCTCGTAGTGGCTGGGGTTAGCCCTACGAGCCCCTGTATCTTGTAGTGTGTGTTTTTGCCCTTAGCGACTCATAGTCTTGTGTCACGTCTTGTCCTGTCCTGTAAATAAACATCATCAAACTCACCGGTGACTCTTGGCGTCTTATGGTGATCCGCGAGGATCACTGCATGACAGGCTCAAGCAAATAATAAAATAGTATGAAAAACTGTCAAATTTACAGGAAAAAAAATGTCTAAAATTTGGGAGAAAAACCTTAAAACCTTAAATTTATTAGAATGTGTAACTTTTTCACCAAGTTTTGCATTTTGTGTAAACTTGGATTTTGTATATTTGATGTTTAATGTACAAAAATACAAGTTTACACAAAATGCAAAATTTGGTGAAAAAGTTACACATTTAATAATAATAATAATAATAATAATAATAATAATAATAATAATAATAATAATAATCACACATTTTATTTGAATATCGCTTTCCAAGGCACTCAAAGACACTTTACATTACACAAAAAAGAGAGTAATTCCTTACAAAAGAGTGAGGAAAATTATCACCCACTATTCAAGCACCTTTTTTTTAATAATTTTTGGTGACCCTAGGCCGCAGGTCGATGATCGATTTTGTTATCGTATCATCAGACCTGCGACCGTATGTCTTGGACACCCGAGTAAAGAGAGGTGCAGAGCTGTCAACTGATCACCACCTGGTGGTGAGTTGGATCCGATGGCAGGGGAGGAAGCCATTCAGACCTGGTAGACCCAAACGTATAGTGAGGGTGTGCTGGGAGCGTCTGGCTGAGGCCCCTGTCCGGGAGGTCTTCAACTCCCACCTCCGGAAGAACTTCAACCACATTCCGAGGGAGTCTGGAGACATGGAGTCTGAATGGGCCATGTTCTCCACCTCTGTTGTTGAAGCGGCAGCCCAGAGCTGCGGCCGCAAGGTGGTCGGTGCATCTCGTGGTGGCAACCCCCGAACCAAGTGGTGGACACCAGTGGTGAGGGGGGCCATTAAGCTGAAGAAGGAGTCCTATCAAGCTTGGTTGGCTTGTGGGACTCCCGAAGCAGCTGAGGTGTACCGGCAGGCCAAGCGGAGTGCAGCTCGGGTGGTTGCTGAAGCAAAAACCCGGGTATGGGAGGAGTTCGGTGAGGCCATGGAACAAGACTTTCGGTCGGCTTCAAAGAGATTCTGGCAAACTGTTCGGCGGCTCAGGAGGGGAAAGCAGCTCCCCGTCCACACTGTGTATGGTGCGGATGGGACACTGTTGACTTCAACTGGGGATATCGTCGGGCGGTGGAAGGAATACTTCGAGGATCTCCTCAATCCCACTGATACGCCTTCCACAGAGGAAGCAGGGTTTGGGGACGAGGGGGATGACTCGCCTATCACAGGGGCTGAGGTCGCCAAGGTGGTTAAAAATCTCCTTGGTGGCCGGGCCCCGGGGGTGGACGAGATTCGCCCCGAGTACCTCAAGGCCCTGGATGTTGTTGGGTTGTCATGGTTGACACGCCTCTGCAACATTGCGTGGAGGTCGGGGGCAGTGCCTTTGGCATGGCAAACCGGGGTGGTGGTTCCTCTCTTCAAAAAAGGGGACCGGAGGGTGTGCTCCAACTTTAGAGGGATCACACTCCTCAGCCTCCCTGGGAAGGTCTATGCCAAGGTATTGGAGAGGAGAGTCCGGCCGTTGGTCGAACCTCGGATTCAGGAGGAGCAATGTGGTTTTCGTCCTGGCCGTGGCACATCGGACCAGCTCTTTACCCTCTCGAGAATTCTTGAGGGTTCGTGGGAGTTTGCCCAACCAGTTTACATGTGTTTTGTGGACTTGGAGAAGGCATTTGACCGCGTCCCTCGTGGATTTTTGTGGGGGGTGCTTCGGGAGTATGGGGTATCGGGCTTGTTGTTACGAGCTATTCGGTCTCTGTACGACCGTTGTGAGAGTTTAGTTCGCATTGCCAACACTCGGTCGGAGTCATTCCCAGTGAGAGTTGGACTCCGCCAGGGCTGCCCTTTGTCACCGGTCCTGTTCATAATTTTTATGGACAGGATTTCTAGGCGCAGCCAGGGAATGGAGGGTGTCATGCTTGGTGACCACAGGATCTCATCTCTGTTGTTTGCAGATGATGTTGTCCTGTTGGCTTCATCCAGCAATGACCTACAGCTCTTGCTGGGACGGTTTGCCGCTGAGTGTGAAGCGGCTGGGATGAGAATCAGCACCTCCAAGTCCGAGTCCATGGTCCTCAGCCGGAAAAAGGTGGATTGTCCTCTCCGGGTTGGGGACAGGCTCCTGCCCCAAGTGGAGGAGTTTAAGTATCTTGGGGTCTTGTTCACGAGTGAGGGGAAAATGGAGCGAGAGATCGACAGACGGATTGGAGCAGCATCTGCAGTGATGCGGACGTTGTACCGGTCTGTTGTGGTGAAGAGGGAGCTTAGTTCTAAGGCAAAGCTGTCGATTTACCAGTCAATCTACGTTCCTACTCTCACCTATGGTCACGAGCTTTGGGTAATGACCGAAAGAACGAGATCGCGGATACAAGCGGCTGAAATGAGCTTTCTCCGTAGGATTGCTGGACTCACCCTCAGAGATAGGGTGAGGAGCTCAGTCATCCGGGAGAGGCTCAGAGTAGAACCGCTGCTCCTCCACATTGAAAGGAGTCAGTTGAGGTGGTATGGGCATCTGATTAGGATGCCTCCTGGACGCCTCCCACTTGAGGTGTTTCAGGCACGTCCCACTGGGAGGAGACCCCGGGGCAGACCCAGGACTCGGTGGAGAGACTATGTCTCCCAGCTAGTCTGGGAACGCCTTGGTATCCCCTCTGAAGAGCTGGAGCAGGTGGCTGGGGAGAGGGAAGTCTGGGCTTCTCTGCTTGAACTGCTGCCTCCGCGACCCGGACCTCCGGAAAAGCGGTAGAAGATGGATGGATGGATGGATGGATGGTGACAGTCTTACTTGAGTCAATAATACTGTAAAGGTAAAACTACTTTTACTTGAGTACAAAGTCTGGCTCTCCCAACCAGGGCCATGCAGAGACCATTTGAGGGGCAGGGGCTCAAAACAAGATTTGTTAATAATATACACAGAAAAAAAATGGAGCAGTATTTACTTAAAAAACCTTGTCAAATATTTTCATTCAAAAAAATCTAATAAATTTTACTGAGGTTATTCTTAAGTAAAGCTTGCTTACTACCTAAAATAAATTGTGCAAATATGCTCTTGTGAAGTTACTAACAACTTTATTTTTTCATGTAAAAAAATTACTTGCACATTGGTATTAAATTTTACTCAGTTCTCCATAGTTACTCCAACATCTTAAAGATGCGCTCCGGCTGCTCGAAAACCACCTCAAAAACAAATATGTATTGCTCAAAATACTACACTGTGGCTTTTTTACACCCCACCCCCACCCCACCCCCCCAAAAAGAAACTTTCATTGCTTTAGAATTGCTTTGAAAGAGCTTTTACATTGTCCACCTACTTAAGCAAGCACAGATCTATGGACATTCTAATTAGCTCCACCCATACCCCTGCCCACCAGCAGTGTATGCTGAAAGGACAGCCCTCCCCTCTTACCTGAGAACACCGAAGACTGCTTCACTAAACAATGGCCAACTCGCTTCCCTCCTCCAGAGGGAGCGGGGGGGTTTAATATCTCCTCCTCCATCCTCCATGGCGGGGACAAAATGGAGTACCCGGGGGGTTTGTGCCCCCCCCCCGAAAAGAAAAAACCTTCACCGCACCGAGTCACATGAATGCAAAACGGACAGGTGGCAGTCTTGGTGCCTTCATTCCCTGAGAGCAGACGTCTTTCTCTGGTTTGGCCTTCTGACCGTGCGCCTCTGGTCCTCTGGAACCCCGCAGGTGCAGCGCAGCAGCCAGTGGACTCCGGTCTCTGAGCTGACCATGTCCTGCTTGCACTACAGGGTTCCAGAATACAGTAGCCCCAAAGGTGGAAATCTACAGGCTGCCGAAGTGTTACCATCAGTCAGGCTAAGCAGGAATGCTTAAGTAACTAGAAATGTTCTGTCCAAAGTTGCCTGTTTGGGGGGAAGGGGGGCGGAGCTTAACTGGGAATTCACAGCAGAAAAACACAGACTTTAGACTGCAGTCTGATTTTGCTCTTGATATGTCACAAAATATGTTACAGACATGTTGGCAACAGAAAAAAAATGTGATTTTTGTCATTTTAATAAATATTCATTTTCAGTGTTAATTTTCTAGGCTTTATCTATGCAATTATTAAGTAATTTTTACTTTGTATGTATATTATCATATGTGAATATACATCTCAAAATTATTACAGATTTATTGCATTTATAATCATTTGAGCACATGGGTAACTTAATTGGCAAAAAATAAAAAATAAAAATAAAGGCTCTGAATCAGCTCCTCACTTACCATGCGGTTCTTGGTCTTTATCCACACATCACTACAGTCAAGTAAATGGTTTGATATTAACCCTTATAGAGGGCATGTGCATGATGTTACATGAGGTCACAATCCTGGAAGTTGTTGTTTCTACTCAGCACTGAGTGGCAAAAAGACTGTGTGCCACCATTGGTTTGAATCACTTCAATGCAGCAAAAAACACCTAAAAGCAGGACGGGCTGGTTTAATCAGCTTTTGAGGTGACATGTTTGACATCTTGTGTATGCTCTAATTTTTTTAATTGGTAGAAATTTTATTTTTTTACAGTGTAAGGTCACCCAGATCCAGCCAGACGCAGGCCAAGGATGGATATATATATTTTTTTTTTCACACATAAGGCGTTGTTCAGAACTCCTTATAAGAACTCCTTATACAAAGATATAGAGTGATGATAATAAAGTCAGTGGCGAAAATGCACCTTTAAGCTGGTTGCAAATCGCCAATCAAATCTAAAAAAAGAAGAGGAGGAAGAAAGTCTGTTTTTGTTAGTTAGTGACTAACCGTGCATTAGCCTAGCTTAGCTTAGCTTCCCAGCACAGTCGGTACCACGTACCTAAGGAGAGGGCTCAACTCGAGGCTTTTCTAGGTGGTGTGTGATATAACGAACACGGCAACTTTGTCTGAGGATTCCTTTTGTTTTCAAGGCAATCGAGACACATCTAAAATGGTGAAGAGCTGTTGTATAAATGACTGTTCAAATAGATTCTGCAAGAAGTCTGAGCTATCCTTTTATAGACTGCCAAAAGCTAAAGAAAGGAGAAGCAAATTGGTCACTGCAATCGGCAGAAGCAACTGGAATCCATGCACCGAAACATGGCTTTGTTGTTCTGATTTTGTCACAGGTATGTTGGATTTTACTGTAAAGAGGATGGTGATATATTAGCTTATTAAAGCCAAGGCACACATAAAAGGGTTGTTTGGAATTTTGTTTATTAGTATCATCTGCATGCATCTCTGAATCACTCTTCTAGGCTACTTTTTCTTACTGAAGTATAGTTACTTCAATAAGAATAGTTTCTACTAAAAAAAAAACTATTTGAGTAGTGAGGTGTTCAGAAAATGTTTTCAAATAAAAGTAGCATTATCTCTTAATTTTAATTACTCAAGTGTGAGTAATAATGATCAGTAAAAATACTTGAGTAATAATTGTAGAAAATATGAAGTTACTTGAGTAGTAACGTTTATTCTTGCTAATTTTGAAGGTTTTTTTTTTTGTATATTTGACTTTTTGTTACATTTGCAACCAAATGCCCTTGCAAAGTTGCTTTTTTCTTCAAATTTGTGCTATTTTCAAAACAAAGTGCTATTTTTTTCCATAAATGTTCAGGTTTTGTAATTTGTAACATTTTTGATTCAACTTAGCATAATTTTACTTCTAAATTTGCAACCATCCACTTGTTTTGTCTTCAGATGGCAGTAGTCTTATATACCCACTAATATAATTAATCATGGGACAGACAACAATAGATACTTTCACAGAGGAACACTGATTACATCACTTATTTAAATTTTATTATTATATTTTAATGAAAATTGTTTTATAAGGAAATAGGGGATATTAGAAAGATGGCATCCGGGTTTGATGGGGAATGAGCAGGGGTGGCTAACTACCGGTTTCCGATGGTGACGCTACTCCGGGTATAAAGGATGTGGGCGGAAGAGGCTAGTCCTCTTTCGTCATGGGACACTTGGCTTGCTGGAGGGTGCTGAACGCCTGAGGGTATTGTCAATAGTTATTGTAATAAATCTCCATTGATAGTAACTACCTTCTGCTCGTTATTGCCCAATTATGGATCCAACAATTGGTGACAAGGTAAAAGCGGTTATGGAGAGGTCCATTGCCAGTTTTCGGCCATTTTTGGAAACCATATGTGAGCAACCAGTGCCTTGGCCTTGGTGGTTTGCCACACTCACAAGTTATTTAGTTGTTTTGAACCTTGGCGAACTCAAGAAGCTTTGCACGAGGGCTGTCCTGGTTCATAATTTGGGCATGGAGGGGCAAAGGATCTTGGAAAATCTAGGGGTAGCAAATAGTTTTGACAAAGTGGTTGAGCTGATGACGTGCTACTTTCGTGTCCCGGAAAACATCACTGTATTCAAATCCGACAGCGCCACCAGCGGACAGGGGAACCTGTGAAAAGATTCATTGCAAACCTCTGGGGGCTGGCAAGGGAATGCAAATTTTGAAACCTGGAAGATGAGATGATATGGGACCAGTTAGCAGAACGCATCCGCTGTCCAGCTGCCCGGTCCAGACTTCTGACCCAGGTATGCTGACGTTGGCCACCGCTGTCGAACTCGCTCAGCAATTCGAGGCAGCTGAGACAATAGCGAGAGACCTTGATTGAAGGGGCCGCTCCGACCCACAGTGAGCCTCATTTTAAGGCACTGTTATTGTACCCTGAGTGTGAAGACAGTGGAGATATGTGGAGATATGCGAAGACAGTGGAGACCATATGCCTCCATGGTGAAGTTTAGGTCCACCTCAGGAACACAACATTGTTATGGCTGTTGGTTCCCAAGTCACCGCTATAAGTCCAGAGTGTGTCCGGCGAAGGGCAGGCGTTGTGGGAAGTGTGGACTGTTGAACCACTTTGCCAGGGTGTGCGCCAACTTTGAGAATAGGGACAGACGGCATGAGGTGGGTCCCTCGCAGAAGGCTCCCACGATCGTCCATACGGTTTTTCCGTAGACCAAGGGATGGATCAGCTGTGAGGTAACGCTTGATAGCGTTGAGGTTCCTCTTTTGGTGGATGCGGGATCTGTGATCACTTTGTTGAACCTGGCAACCATGAGGAGTCTATTTCCACACTGACAGATCAGGAATGAGGAGAGCCCCTATTATGGCTATGGTTGGAACAGAAATCCAACCATAGCCGTTCAAACGGCCATGGTTGGATTTCAGCCAAGCGTTTCGGCCAAGCATTTGAACACGTGCCAGGTCCGCTGGTCCTTGTTCTTTGGCAGGTTTAATTTTACCATCACCTACCGCCCAGGGTCCAAGAACACCAAGCCTGATGCTCTATCAAGACAATTTGCTTCAGATGCAGCGGAGGCGCCATCTCACCCCATCATTCCTCCTTTGTGCATTGTTGGTGCCCTTTCGTGGGGTATTAAGGAGAAGGTTTGTAGAGCACAGGAGACCGAGGCTGACCCGGGTGGGGGGCTAGCGGGGAGGCTGTATGTGCCTTCTGCCATCCGGGTCGAAGTCATAAATTGGGCCCACTCCTCCAAGCTCTTATGCCACCCAGAGATGGCACGCACCGTGGACTTATTGCAAAGGACCTTTTGGTGGCCATCGCTCCGGAAGGATGTCGGGGAGTACATCCGTGCCTGTCCCCAGTGTGCCACCAGTAAGACGTCCTCCTCTCCTCCGGCTGGTCTGCTTCACCCACTTCCCATCCCCGGCAGGCCATGGTCCCATGTGGCACTGGACTTTATCACCAGCCTCCCATCCTCTGCTAACAACACCGTTATCCTCACCATAGTGGATAGATTCTCAAAGGCAGCCCATTTCATTCCCCTGCAGGGTCTTCCCACAACCAAGGAGATTGCGAACCTGCTCGTCCTCCACGTAGAACGGCTCCACGGTATTCCCCTGGACATTGTGTCCGACCATGGGCCCCAGTTTGTCTTGCAGGTATGGCGAGCCTTCTGCAACGCCATTGGGGCTACGGTGAGCCTGTCCTCGGGGTTCAACCCCCAGAGCAATGGCCAGTGCGAGCATGCCAATGAGGAGCTGGAGGCAGCACTACAGTGCGTCACCACCGCCAACCCGGCATCCTGGAGCTCCTATCTGCCATGGGTCAAATACGCTCACAACACCACGATCTTGTCTGCCATAGACATGTCACCATTCGGGGCTTCTTTGGGTTACAACCCCCCACTGTTTCCCAAAGAAGAGGGGGGGGGCATTGTGGTACCATCCGTGCGGGCCCATCTGAAGCACTGTCGCCGGCTGTGGAAGGCTACCTGGGCCGCACTTTGATTCATTGCCAACCGCCACAGGACTTCAGCTCCACCCTACCAGGTTGGGCAACAGGTATGGCTTTCCACCAAAAATATCAATCTCAAGGCTGAACCCAGGAAGCTCTCACAGCGTTTTATTTGTCCTTTTGCTATTACACACATTGTGAATCCTGTGGCTGTGCGCCTGGCTCTCACCCCCTCCCTCCGCATTTGTCCCACCTTTCACGTTTCCCAGGTGAAGCTGTTTTGCTCTAACCCTCTGTGCCCTCCTCCCAAGACACCACCTCCACCAGTTGTGATCGATGGCAACCCCGTATGGAGGGTCAACTCCATTCTGGATGTCCGGCGCCGGGGTCGCAGCCTCCAGTACCTGGTGGACTGGGAGGGTTATGGCCCTGAATGGAGGTTCTGGGTGCATCCCTCCTTCGTGTTGGATCCTCAGCTCATCAGGGACTTCCACCGGATGCACCCGGGTAGGTTGGATCGGCCACTGAGAGGCGTCCCCTGGGGGGTGGGGGGTACTGTAGTGATGTGCGCTGCCTCCTGTTGCCCTAGTTTCCTCCACAGCTGCACGCACACCTGATCTCCTCATTAGCCTGCCTATTTAAGCCGTGCTACCCTCGGGTCTGCACAGAGATGTCAAGCTCCCTGGTCAGGCAAGACCTCTTGGCCTTCTCGTCGCCTTCATGATCCGGAGTTCCATCTCCTCTGATCCTTCCAGCCTTGTCGTCCTCCTGGGAGTCCTAGCTCCCCAATGAGAAGTAAGCCCTCATCATTCCCTCATCTCCACGCTTCACTCTGCTCCCCTGTGCACAGGTGGAAATCCGTTGGTGGCGGGCCTCCTCCCTTTGCGGTGGACTGAGCTCAACCTTCACCTCACCAGCTCACTGCACATCTCTTCACCCTCTCACCTCCTCAGTAGCCGGAGCTGAAGACACTGTCCCACTGGCCAGAGCCTCCAGGATCTCACCTGTGCTATACACCAACTTGTCAACAGTAAGACTGAACATTCTGTGAATCATTCCTCCTGATCCCAGTCACTAATCCACCTGTCTCTGTTCTTTCCTAGGGTTGCCAGTCTTAACGGTGCTCTGCTCACCCCGGCTGTCACATTCCTGCACTCACGCACACATCCACACTTACACTGCATAATAAAATGATAGTTGAGTTTATTCTGGAGTCTGTGTCTGCCTTCTGGGTCATAAATCATGTCAACAACAGAATGGTAAGGTGGAGGACAGCCTTATCGATAAGATTGTTGTAACCTGCTGTGCTTTATGTAATCTCTGTGAAACCATACTGCCTTCAGATCAAAGTAAACAGTTCAGAAACATGGTTGGATCATACTGCAACAGTTCTTATCAAGTTAATATTTCAAAGTTCCTTTACATTGGGGAAAAAATGTAAAATGTTGCTTAAATAACCCATGACATCTTGACTGTGAAACTTAAAACATTGTCATTCTAAAAGTTTGGGGGGGGGGGTTGTTTTTTATTTTTATCTTTTGGATTTATTTCAATATGGCAGTGGAAAAAGGCTGTACATTTTGTAAATATCTCGTCTGTAATAAATCTGTAAATTTCACATTGATGTAATATTTAGTGAAAGCTTAATATCTTCACAGAACTATTTTTGTATTTTTTGACAAATGGAAAAAGGCTGAGTTCTCTCTGAGTCACCATTATTCTGAGGTTGAAGGCTCTATCACCAGGTACAGCATTCCTACAGATCAGATGCTGACCCAAGATTCAGTACTGCATTTCTTGTAAACCATTTTCCCAGCAATTCAGGCAACACTACATACTTGTATAACTTTGTTGCTGTCATAACATGTGTTTCAAAATTTGGATCTGGTGTTGCTCTCTCTTTATATAGTTCTGAAGGTCACCGTACCCAAAAGTCACAACATACTGATTTTGTGATGAGAATCTGGAACTGTACTTGAAAGTAATAGTTGTGCTGTCTGTTAAGCTGCAGCGTGACATCGGAGCATGATGATGCAACCAGGCAGAAGCCTTTTTCTTTTGACAGCTCTAACAGCGTCTTGTCTTTTGCCAGGTAGGGACATTTAATTTTCAAACACCCTGAGCCACAACAGTCACAAGACACCTTCCCATCTGGTGATGCGCCAAGTTGAGGATACTGTGGAGAAATATGGAGGCCAGCAGGGCTTACATCAACGCTGATGTGGTGTGATTACATGGTCTCAATGTATTTCTCCATTGCCTTGGTCTTCTTTTGAATGCCCCACCTTGAAATATTAAGCAAAACATAATGTTAAATTTGCATCAGTGCATACGCATTAATGGTCCACAATGACTTTGAATTAGTTTTTTTTATGAGGAATTTTCCCCCACCCCCTAGCCCCATCCTTTTGATTAGTTAACATTTTATAGTTTTTCTTTTTCATTTAAAATACTAATACCGTGTGGCTGAAGTGGTATACTTGGCAAATTCAGGGTAGCATATGGCATTCACAAGTGACTTTGGGGGCTTCTCCTCACTGCTCTTTATTATGGCACCAAATCTGGAAGCAGTTATCCTCCCACATCTGTAGGTGAACCACATCCTTGATGAAGCCTGTCTCTTTGTCTCCTGTTCAACGAGTTTACATTGGGCAGCTGTGATCTTCATATCCTCAAAGACTTTATCACATTTTTTAAGAAGTTCATTGTAAGTCAAACTGGCATTCTTAGCCTCATAAAGTTGTCCTAGTGATGTCGACAAATCTACCTACGGGTACAAATAAAGTAACCTGAACCTGAACCTAGGATAGCCATCTGTCAGAGCCATAGGGAAAAAAAATCTTTGGAGTGTTTTGGAGCAACGGAGAGAATGGCAGGTTTTGGGTTTGTATACTTGAGCTCATCAAGAAAATCTGCAAGCTCGTTTGCTGTAGGTTTAGGTGGGGCAACACTAGGCCTTGAGTCTCCTAGTTTTTCACTGACAGCATTCATATCCACATGATTCAAAACCTTTCTTCTCTGTGCTCTGAGAGATGTCATATCTATAGAACACAGCTCAGCACAGTAAATTTTCTTTGTTGGTGCTGGCTGAAACCACTGACATGGCAATGAAGTACACAGCGTGTCATCACGCATCCTCACTCTGGAGATAACTGCAAACATCAGGGCAACGGCATGTGATTAAGTCTCTCCACGTCCGGCCATACATGTACAGTGAGCAGTCAAAATTGTTCCTGAATTCTCTGCAGCTAACCAA
This sequence comes from Pholidichthys leucotaenia, assembly GCA_020510985.1. NCBI lineage: Eukaryota > Metazoa > Chordata > Actinopteri > Cichliformes > Pholidichthyidae > Pholidichthys > Pholidichthys leucotaenia. Next base: position 407,582,833 of record CM035843.1, read on the forward strand.
GGCTTAAAAGGGGGTTCACCCATTTGCTGGCTGTGTTTTACCTGCACAATTAATGAGTAACCGTTAGATGCAGGGACAAACATGTAAAATGATAGCTAGCTAATGCTGGTTAGCTAACGGTAGCGACATTTTTAAATGAACATAATAATAGTAATAATATATACTGTGCATACCTGTCCACAGACAATCAGAATATCCATAGATGTCTTTGTTACTTTAATTTCCCCTACAAATCCTGCCTTGAAGTATGACCAAGCGTCCAGGCTTTTAAATGCTTTCAGGCTCTGCTCTGTATACTTTCCTAGTTTCTAAATTTACATATAAATATCAAGAAACCCAATTTCTGGCCATACATGAATATTAGCGCACCGCTGATTCTTTTGAACACTATGAGGGTCGCTGTCAAGTCCAACTGCCTTCAGTTTGAGCATATAATCATTTGTATTCCTCTCCGTATCGGCATTTTTACTGCTACATGTTAGCCATCTTTGATTTGTTTTGCCACTCAATCTGGAATTAGGGAGGCATGGCCATAAGCAAAGTGACGTCATTACATGCCCTCAATTGTGGCAAGATTTCAAGGACAGATAGAGCCCTCACTGGCACAGGTGCAGCACTGCACCTGTTATGTGATGTTATATGGCAAGGACAAAAACTCCCCAGTTGATTTAAGTTGTACAAAGGATTCCACCTCACAAGGTGGCAGACATGTATAACTTACTGCTCTCGCCTTGGAGGAATTATGGCAGACACAGAATCATCCTGAAACGGTGGCGCAGTGGTTAGCACTGCACCAGCACAGCAACTCACCCTTGGCCATGTGATCCCTGGTTCGATCCCAGCCCCTGACTAACATTGATCTGTGTGGAGTTTGCATGTTCTCCCCGTATCTGCGTGGGTTTACTCCGGAATTTCTCTGGTTTCCTCCCACAGGCCAAAAACATGCAGATTAGGTTAATTGGAGACTCTAAAGTTGCCCTAGGTGTGAATGTGTGTGTGAATGGTTAAGGGATAGCGCCGTACCGTGGCTGCTTCATCCATCCAGGTGGATGCCCTCAATTTCCCCTCTGGGGATCAATAAAGTATACAAAATCAGAAAAAAAAAAAAAAAAAACTCACCAGAGAAGAAGAGTTTGTAAACAAATCTAGACCGTATTCAATTGCAAGACTGAGGAAGACTGAGGAAGTATTTGCTCCTGAATTTGCCAACTATGATTCTAAAAAGAGATTATTTAGCTTATGAAGGTAAATATATACACTACCGTTCAAAAGTTTGGGGTCACCCAGACAATTTTTGTGTTTTCCATGAAAAGTCACACTTTTATTTACCACCACGAGTTGTAAAATGAATAGAAAATATAGTCAAGACATTGACAAGGTTAGAAATAATGATTTGTATTTGAAATAATAATTTTTTCCTTCAAACTTTGCTTTCGTCAAAGAATCCTCCATTTGCAGCAATTACAGCATTGCAGACCTAACATGATTGCACAAGGGTTTTCTAATCATCCATTAGCCTTCTGACGCAATGAGCAAACACATTGTACCATTAGAACACTGGAGTGAGTAGTTGCTGGAAATGGGCCTCTATACACCTATGTAGATATTGCACCAAAAACCAGACATTTGCAGCTATAATAGTCATTTACCACATTAGCAATGTATAGAGTGTATTTCTGATTAGTTTAAAGTTATCTTCATTGAAAAAAAGTGCTTTTCTTTCAAAAATAAGGACATTTCTAAGTGACCCCAAACTTTTGAACGGTAGTGTACATTTTGTTATAACAGAGGGTTGGCGAAGCTGGTTGATTTGCACTTGCCATTGCCCCCATCGTCATGTGACTGGAGAGAACAATTGTGCTGGTTCTGTGTCGTCATATAAGATAATAGCAGTGGGATAAAAGCAAAATTGAGGTGGAATAATCATAACAGTTTCTAATGTAAGGGGGGAAAATAAAATGACTGACAGAAGAGAAAATAACGACCAGGATGCCACAAAAGCACGAAGCAAGCAAGCTGCCTGGCCAGCGGTAAGTGACAAATTTATTTGTATTTTTTAACATTGTATTGATTTTTGGGTTCATATACTTTGAAGATAACAAAATGCCCAAACCAAAAATCGGTGACAAAAAAACAAAACCATTCTTTGTGTAAATATGTCCAAAGTCCACTTTTGACTGAAAGTTTTGTAATTCGATATGGCTGCAGTGACATTATGCAGATTAGATTTTTAAATTTACTCCTATCTCAAACTTTGGATCATAGTCTACATCTTTCTAACTGACAGTAAGCCATGATCTCTTACCACTTTCAAGTTATAGCCTTGGAAATCTCTGACATTTGAACTGAATATTTTCTTGAAAAAAACACTTAGGGCTTATGGTGCAACGGAGCACCTGTGCCAGTCATTGGGTTTTAACATCTAAAGTAAATTAAAAAAAAGGTACTCTGCACTGCTGGGACTAAATATTTTGTGTGATTTTATGCTTTGCTGAACACAAAATAATGCTGTCACATGTGATTGCCACTCAGTCCTGTGTTGCTACGGTAACTCTCCTGTAGTAAATGCTAAGAATGCTGTTACAATGCATCCCCTGTATACCCACATGAACTATCTGCATGGTTAAAAGGACTGTGAAACTCCTGTTGTATGCAGGTTATATAAACATCATAAATTTGTTTTTCAAAGGGACTGAGAACATTGCAGCTGAAAACACTTTTTATTTTCCCAAAGTTCTTCTTTTTCAACACAGTCACTTCAGGAGTTATAAAGCTGTAAAGCTGCTGACGTCATCTTCAGTGTGGTGAAGGTAGGGAGAAAACTGCAGAAAAAAAAAAGAAGAAATCTGTGATGGTCGGGTGAGCATGCTCCCCTCCCCTCCTGTCTTTTCAGCTCCGGAGCATTGGGCACACTTGCGTGATTACACACCTGCTGTGTCCTGATGACCTGCGGATTTAAGAGCCACCGTGTGGGCCAACCATCGCTGGATTGTTAGGTTTGCTATAACAAAGTAAACTGTTCATAGCCCATTATTCTGTCTGTTTCCTGTGTTATTCGTTTGTCTTCCTGTCTGTCCAGGTTTGCTGCCCACCTCTGCGTTCTGTCTACCAGAGCTGATCATGCTTGCCTGGCCGTTGAAGACACCGGACAATCCACCCAGGTCAACGCCCTTCTCCTGTCTCCCCTGGTCCGCGCAGGAGTTCCAATGCAGGCTCCTCTGCTCATGAGTAAGTGTGCTTCCCCACATTAAGATACGATAAAATAAGTCTTTATTAGTCCCACAATGGAGAAATTCCAGGTTTGCAACAGCACAGGGATAGCAACACTGAGAGCAATAATTTAGAAGATAAGAAAATAAGAGCAGTGAATATACATATGTACACATAAATATATAAATATACTGTATATACACAGTGCGGAGCATTGTAGCTAGATGGAATAAACAGCATAACTGTCTATTTAGTTACCCCACATAGTATGAATATGAACCCATACAGATTGTCACCCTCCATAGCGATTGATATTGTCCTAGATGTATACTAGAGGGGACCATTTTGTGTAAGTCTGTTGCGTCTTTTGCATTCAATACTTTTAGGTCGGCATGTTGTTTTTGTTTTTTTTTTTGCTATCTGTGTGAGCAGCCCTGCTTAGGTTGTAAAGTCTGACAGCCATAGGTAGGAAGGACCTGCGAAACCTCTCGGTCGTGCACCTAGGATGATGTAGCCTACTGCTAAATGAGAACCTCAGTGCGTTCACTATGTCCTGCATAGGGTGGGACTCGGACTCCAGCAGAGATGACAGCTTACCCACCATTCTTCTCTCTCCTATCTCCTCCACTGGGTCAAGGCGCTGCCCCAGGACAGAGCTAGCTTTCTTGATCAGTTTGTTCAGTCTCTTCCTATCGGCTGCCGTGATGCCACTGCCCCAGCAGACCACTCCAAAAGTGATGGCTGATGCCACCACCGAATCGTAGAAGGAGAACCCCTTTTACATCAAAAGACCTGAGCCTCCTCAGTAGGAACAGCCTGCGCTGTCCCTTCTTGTAGAGCGCGTCGGTATTGTGTGACCAGTCTAGTTTATTGTCCAAATAAATACCCAAGTACTTGTAGGATGTCACCATCTCAATGTCTGTTCCCTGGATGTTTACTGGTACTGTGAGGGGTTGTCCTTGCCTGCGGCAGTCCACCACCATCTCCATAGTTTTTCTCGCGTTGATCTGGAGGCAGTTCCGATGGCACCAGTCCACGAAGTCCTGGATAAGTCTTCTGTGCTCAGCTTCATCTCCGTTGAAGATGAGGCCGACGATCGCAGAGTTGTCAGAGAACTTCTGTAGATTGCAGTGTGTTGTGTAGTGTGAGAAGTCCACAGCATAAAGGGTGAACAGGAGGGGAGCCAAAGCCGTTCCCTGGGCGGCCCCCATGCTGCTGATGATTGTGTCGGACACACAATCCCGGGTTCTCACAAACTGTGGCCGGTTTGTGAGGTAGTCCAGGATCCACGATGACAGGTGCTGGTCCACTTCTGCGCACAGCAGCTTGTCCCTCAGGATCATCGGTTGGATGGTGTTGAAAGCACTGGAGAAGTCAAAGAACATGATCCTCACCGTGTTCCCAGGTTTTAAGATAAGATAAGATAAGATAAGCCTTTATTAGTCCCACAATGGGGAAATTCCAGGATTGCAACAGCATAGGGATAGCAACACTCAGAGCAACAATCAGAAGGCAAGAAAAAACAACATCTAGTAAACATATGTCCATATTACTATAAATGTATATATATATATATATATATAGACACACAGTGCAGAGCATTATGGCTGGTGAATGTGCAGCAGAAAGTCTAAGCTCTCTCTCCGCGGATGCAGCGGGCCAGCTGGAAGTCTTTGGGCATGATGGTGACCCCCTTAGCGAAGAAGAGACCACCAGGTGGGCCTCGCTGGTCTCCTGCAGAGCCATGACGGCGAAGCTCAGGAAACGCAGGACGGTCTTGAAGTCCTGAGCGATCTCCCTCACCAGGCGCTGGACGGGCAGCTTACGGATGAGCAGCTCCGTGGATTTCTGGCAGCGACAGATCTCTCTCAGAGTAACGGGCCTGTGACGGCGAGGCCTCTTCACTCTGCCGGTGGCCGGAGTGCCTCTCCGAGCAGCCCTGGTGGCTAGCTGTCTCCTGGGGGGGGGGGGGGGGGGGCTTCTTCCTCCAGTAGATTTTACGGGCGGTCTGCTTGGTTCTTGCCATCGCTCTTTATTATTCTGTCTTATCTGTCTTATATTTCTTTCACGCCGCCTAAACTCCAGCCCGGTACCCGCGTCATTTTCGCTACAGCTCCCGGTATGTCGAGTTTCCCATTAGCACCGGGCGGCGGCCAAGTGCTAGCTAGCACTAGCTCCTCCCCGCTGTAACGTCTCCCGCTGCAAACCGTGGCTCCGTCCGCCGACCCGGGAGACCCCCGGGGTGATCCGTGCGTCCGTGATATATATACAGAGTGAAAGGTGTAGAAAGAAGAAGGAAGATAAAAAAAAGGCTGTTGCAACAGGCAGCCGACTCGTGTGGCGCCGCCGGTCCGGCGGAACCGGAACCGGAAAAAAAAAAAAAAAAGTGGACATTTTTCACCATTCCCTGTTCCAGGTGGAACAGGGAATGGTGAAGGAGGAAGATCATTGCATCCTCCACCCCGATGCCATGCTGGTAGGCGAACTGGAGTGGATCCATCAGTGGTCCCACCAGGGGGCGGAGGTGAGCATGGAGCAGTCTCTCCAGGGTCTTCATCAGGTGAGACGTCAGGGCCACTGGTCTGTAGCTGTTCAGGTCTCTGGGGTGGGAAGTCTTTGGTACGGGTACCACACAAGATGTTTTCCACAACTGTGGTACCCTCCCCAGCTTCAGGCTCAGGTTGAATATGTTCTCCACAATCCCACACAGCTGTCTTCTTGCGCAGGACTTGAGGAGCTTCGCGTTGATGCAGTCCAGGCCCGAGGCCTTCCTCGCCTTGATCTTCCTCAGCTCTGCCCTCACCTGGGTTCTCTCCCCTTTGGGGAGAATATGTCCCTAATAATCTCTGCTCTTTTTTTTGTGTGTGGAAATTTAATTGTGCATTTTTGTGTTTTGTTTTCCTTAGTTCTGCACCTTTATATACCATTGTGTATTTATCTTCATTTTCTGTAATAAACTGGTGTGCTTTTACTCCTGAGTCTGAGTGTTCTTTCTGGCAACCCAGCGTTTGAGCCTCACTTGCCTGAATTATGACAGAACCCGAACCTTGGTGTATGATAGCAGTGTGATGTTTAAAGTGGTACCTAGTGGTAGAACATACACCCCACAGTCGGGAGGTTGTGAGTTCAAGCTCCAACAGGGACATGCTAAAGACCAGATGAAAATAGTACTTTCCACCTTCAGCTTGGTGCTCAGCACAAGACATATTTCACAATCCATTTTGGATTTATTTCAACATCTGGGAAATTCCTATGCAGGTTTGGCATATATGTAAAGATTTGGATTTAATAATTTTGTGAACAAATAAAGAAAGAGACAGAAAATACTGCAACTGAAAACATCTTTATTTTTGCCAAAGCACTTTTTTACCACAAAAACTTCATCAGTTATAAAGCTGCTGACGTCATCTTCAGCGTGGCAAAGTTGCAGAAAACTGCAGAGCTGCAGAGAAAAAAAGCAACATGCACATCAATATAAAGTACACAAATCATCAGATCTAAATTATGGCCACACTTTACTAACCTTTATGTTACCCAATGAGGTGGCTCAAGGCGCTTGCAGCTAGTGATGCAAGCATTCCAATGATATGTTAAGATAAGATAAGCCTTTATTAGTCCCACAATGGGGAAATTCCAGGATTGCAACAGCACAGGGACAGCAACACTCAGAGCAACAATCAGAAGGCAAGAAAAAACAACATCTAGCAAACATATGTCCATATTACTATAAATGTATATATATAGACACACAGTGCAGAGCATTATGGCTGGTGGATGTGCAGCAGAAAGTCTAAGCTCTCTCTCCGCGGATGCAGCGGGCCAGCTGGAAGTCTTTGGGCATGATGGTGACCCCCTTAGTGAAGAAGAGACCACCAGGTGGGTCTCGCTGGTCTCCTGCAGAGCCATGACGGCGAAACTCAGGAAACGCAGGACGGTCTTGAAGTCCTGAGCGATCTCCCTCACCAGGCGCTGGACGGGCAGCTTACGGATGAGCAGCTCCGTGGATTTCTGGTAGCGACGGATCTCTCTCAGAGCCACGGACCTGTGACGGCGAGGCCTCTTCACTCTGCCGGTGGCCAGAGCGCCTCTCCGAGCAGCCCTGTGGCTAGCTGTCTCCTGGGGGGCTTCTTCCTCCAGTAGATTTTACGGGCGGTCTGCTTGGTTCTTGCCATCGCTCTTTATTATTCTGTCATATATTTCTTTCACGCCGCTCCATGTTGTGGAGCTGCATCCATCTCAGGCTTATCAGATAAGAAATCAGCTTCGGGCATGGACTCATCAGCTCTAACCTCTTCAACGTTAGAAGAAGCAAACTTTATTGTCATTCAATCCATACAGACAATCATGTAGAGTAGAATGAAATTACATTTCTCCTATCTACAATGTTAATCACATCTAGAATCACAGGGCCCACTGCCACGCAAGGCATGCTGCACGCAACAAGTTAGCTGCAGTGAGTAAAAAATTACAAACAGAAAAGATGGATCCATTAATAAATGACACATGCTCAAACAGCTGTGAGTTTAGTCTAAATGTTGTCATGTAAAATGAAAGCTCCGGAGACAAGATAGATGTGTGTACTCACTAGGGATGAGCCGATACCACTTTTTCAAAACCGATACCAACACTGTGACTTTGAATATCGGCTGATACCGATCCAAACCCGATACCGTCTCTCTTATTTAAAACAACAGTACATAATATACTTTGATAATAACTGGTTGCATTTTGCATACATATAAAAACATAAATTTAAAAGTCAAGGAATATATTACAAATTTTACTCAGTTCAACAATGCTGCTGCTTCTTTTAAATTTAAACTTTGCAACACTGGCAGCATTTCACTGGTCAGCACTATCTAAACATGCATTCTGCAGTTTTAAGAGCAAGTTTATTGCAAAACTTTAAAGCTGAGTATTTAAGTAAACATTCAGATGAAATTCAAAGTGCCACTGTGCATGAGGTAAAACAAAAAATGCTGTAGATCTGAAAATAAAGTAACTAACCCTTTAACTTGTATTGTTGTCATCCATTATCATCATCATCATCATCATCATAAATATTTTCTTGGTGCTCAGTTTATTTAGTAGTTTATGAATGAGTGAATGAATGAATGAATCTTTATTTATTTCGGATTTATTAAAAGTACAGGTTTAAAGAAACAGAATAATATAACAAAGGGGGAAGAAAATCCAACAAGGTCAAATTAGACAATAACTCCTCTGATTATACAGTTCAACATAAGTTATCCGAAATGGGTGATGGCTGAAGCCGCAGCATATATTGCCCACCCATATTCCATCCAAGAATTCAAAAGAAAAAAAAACAAAACAAGAGCGATTACAATTCAGAACGACGCTAAGACAAAATGTGACAAAAAACTAAGCTACAACACAACACAGGCTGGATATGACAATCCTTATATGATTTTACATGTCATCTTGTATGTTTGGAGTATTTCTTCCTTTAGTTTTTGTTTAAATTGTCCAAGCGTTGTACATGATTTTAATTCAGGTCCAAAATCGTTCCATAACCTGACTCTTTGCACTGAAACACAATGTTGCTTGGTGGTAGTTCTCACTGAAGGTTTTTGAAATATACATGTTCCTCTGAAATGATATTGTTTCTCCCTTATTTGGAACAACTTTTGGATATTTGCGGGCAGTGATAGATTCTTCACTTTAAAGTAGAACTGAACCCACCTTTTGGCGCAAAAAGTAGAATAGCAGATTAATTCCTTATTACCTATTGTATTTTTCAACACATAAAATAAATTTTTAGGCCGTGCGATGGCCAAGCTATAAGCCGATAAACTTTTGCCTCTGGCTGGCAGTGCCAAACAAACCGGAAGTAGTGCAGACGACGCTGCGTGACGTCACGAGTGTGATCCCTAAACAAAACAACAATGGCAGGTGATAACAGTTCCAGCAGTTCCAGCAGTCAAGAAAACCAGAGTTTTCAGAATGAAGAGGCATTCAGGATCGGTGACGAGACAGAGGAGGATGCAGGAGTGTGGCAGGTGGCAGGCGTGCACAGGGGCGAGCCCGGGAGACAGAGACCTAATGCACCTGTGACAGCAGCTGGCAGACGGCGATACAGAGGCGAGGTCCGCCGCCGGGGAATACAGTGATCCCTCACTTATCGTGTTTAATGGGGACCAGAACCGACCGCGAAAAGTGAAAAACCGCGAAGTAGCTTCACCCCCCCCCAAGGGCGTCACAAGCACTATTTTGCACAAAAAGGCACAAGAGAACAGCAAAAAGTGCCACTAAGCAACACGAGCGATAAAGAAGGCGCTCTGCAGGGAGAGAAGCTGGGTAAAACGTCTCGGCCAATCAGCTTGCGAGGTAAAACGTCTCGGCCAATCAGCTTGCGAGATTCCCGAGCGGTGAAGAGGTGGGCGGAGAGGAGTGGAGCGGTGGTCAGAGAGGTGGATTTTGAGTTGTGCGGGCTCTCCGTGTTGATACCTGATGTTCTAATGTAGTCCATCAGGTATCAACACGGAGAGCTCTTCCCCTCTTCACCGCTCGGGAATCTCGCAAGCTGATTGGCCGAGACATTTTACCTCGCAAGCTGATTGGCCAAGACGTTTTACCCAGCTTCTCTCCCTGCAGAGCGCCTTCTTTATCGCTCGTGTTGCTTAGTGGCACTTTTCACTGTTCTCTTGTGTCTTTTTGTGCAAAATAGTGCTTGTGACGCCCTTGGGAGGGGGGGGTGACGCTACTTCGCGGTTTTTCACTTTTCGCGGTCGGTTCTGGTCCCCATTAAACGCGATAAGTGAGGGATCACTGTAGTATCTATATCTAGAAACGCATCTCTTCCCGGTCGCTTTTCCTCCCCCTTTCTTTTCTTTCGTCGCCATGACAGCTTTCCTTGGCCACTGAACAGATCTTCCCAGGTGTTGGAAGTGTTTTGTAGTCGACTATCACGACAAAATGCACCAAAAACAACCAGTGTCGACGTGCTCGCAATGGTAAACATGGAGGACTGTGTCACACTCGAGACGTCACGCGGAACTCCGGCTGCACTTCCGGTTAATCGGCGGATTTGTCTGATTTTTCAGGGCAGGAAATTCAAAATCGCGATTTTCTCCAAGATTCCGGGATTTGTGGAGGGGGTGCCAATGATAAATTATCTTTATAATTGTATGTACTATCACCCAGTGCCGTTCAATGCCGTTCAGTTCAGTTCTACTTTAAACATTATTATTGCAGTTTTATTCTCTGTCCATAGTTAGATTTGCTCTTATTTTGAAGTCATCCATCTTTTTCATAACATTGTTAGTCCTTGTATAGTCCTGCTTCCAATTCATCAGTTATAATTTGCTACTTATGTTTCTGTCACCTACCTCTCATCCGCTGTAACTGTACATCTAAAGGTAAGCCCATGTTATATCTTCATTCCTGCTCCTCTGGTTTTTACTTTCACTTTCCTTCTTTTAGTTTTACTTTTAGCGTATTCAGTAAAACAGCAGTTGCTGCTGCACGACACACTTGCTTCTGCTCGTTTCTTGAGAGAATTCAGCATACTATTTTTTTGCTGCCGTGGTACTTTTGCAATTGTTTTATCAAATTGGTGGTGTAAAATTGTTTGCTGGTACCACACAGCAACATACTGACACTCCCACAGACAGGTTCCAGTGATGTGACACTCGTTGCCTCTGTTTATAAAAGCCGTGCGCAGCGCAGCTGAGAACAGGATCATGCCTTCATTTTGTGAGTACTAGTGAAACGCTTTGAGTGGTCTTTGAGACTTGAAAAGTGCTATATAAGTATAGGTCCTTATCCTTTATTATTATTAATGTATCGGATCGGTAAATTACTTATACCAATATGGATACCGATCCAGCCATTTTGCCTGGATCAAACCCAGTTCTGATACAGTGGATTGGATCGGCTAATCCCTAGTACTCACTTCACTTTTTAACATGCATTTCATATTATTCCAACTTACCTTCATCGTATGACATCTTTTTTACAGACACAGCACTGATCACAGCCACAAAGACAAATAGCAATAATGCAAGCTGGAGCTTCATTTTTCTGAAAGAAAACACAGAATGTTAAAAATGCGATCAAAGGCTGTCAGCCTGATACGTCTTTAGAGTTGAGAGAAGCAGGGCACCCACCAGTAGTTTGGAGAACTGGTGAAATGTGACGTCTTCAGGAAGAAGCCAGGTGTGCTCTGACTGATGGGTTCACTCTGAATTTAAACTCTACTCAGACCATTTTTTTTTGTTTGTTCAGTGATATCATCACAAGGGTCGTCCAGTGAAAACCTGCCAGGTTTCTTAATGAGAAGCAATGGAGCGGTGACGCCCTGAGGCAGAGTTCTCCTTTATCTCACTTACGTAATGCTTAAACACAGTAATATACCAACATTACACGTGCTTTTCCTCATCAGAAGTTATTTAAAGCATTTAAATTCATTCATCCATGTGACGGTAACATCTAGGCAATGTCTTGCAAATGAGTAGGCGACCTCTATAAGATGTATTCAAAGAAGTAAACTTTGCACGTTGAATCGACATATGTGTGCTGTTGGGGGTGGAGTTGCTGTAGATGCTGTGTTTGTATTTAAATGAGGACTGTCAGGAGGCCAAAATGATCCAGTTTTTGTCCAGAGGATGTCTTTTGCAAACTGATAGCGAGAACCAACCCATGTCATCTTTTAGAGCCATTGTGTGGACAAAGGCATCAAGTAGATTTAGTCTTTCAAGCTTTTCAAAGTGGGCAGAGAGTTCACAGATGTCTTCTAAAAACTAAGAAACATGTCAGTCGATTGTGTGCAGTCAGGTCTACTATACAGTATAGCAGCCCTGTAACTCAGTATCACAGAAACACAAAAGCAAATGCTATTTGACTGAAGAACGACTAAGGCAATGTGGAACTGGCTAGAAAGGATACTGGACATGTTGTGTCCATAATTAATATAATAATGACCGAGTCAGAGGTCCACTGAACGTAGCTTTATTAACTATATAAGTAACAGTCAGCAGACTTACAGCGCTCCTCACTGCCAGGGTGTGAACGGCGAAAGAGGAAGTGCTCCTCCCCACCATTGCTCTTATACCCCGGCTGGCATCATTACCACAGGGTAGAGTGCCAGCCCCCTCTAAACCATGGCACATTCTCCAGTCCACCATCTTGTCACTGTATAACCTATTTACATACATAACATTCTCCCCCCTTCCAAAAAAGTGTCAAGTATACAGGTAACCCACCCAAATTTGTTTCCCAACTCACACTCTAAAATAAATATATACAAAAAGAAACAAACTGCCTATCCAGTCATCAAACTAAAGCTGGGGGCTGGAAATGAAAATGAAGCCACGTTTGTAATTAAAACAATCCCCTTAAATAGCTTCACAAATATACTATAAACAACAATTTAGTAAAATATAATATACAATGTTATTGGCGGCCCCCACCCCAACACACCCACTCCACACTTGGGCACACAATATGAAACAATACGTGTTGAATATCTCCCATAGTACAAATAAACAATCACCAAAATTAAACAATGCAATCATAATTTACAGTTACTTCTTGCTCTTCTTCTTTTATTCCCATTCAAAACTAAATTAAATTTAAGCACATACCAAACTAACCAGTGCTTTACTCACCTATACAATATTCACAAAATATGTCCAGCTATTAAAATTACCTCTAATCATTAAACTTCACTTCTATACAAATGCACATCATAAAATTTAACCCAAAAAATTTCACCCTTAAATCAAAATAGAGATAATACTCAGGGCGCAGATACAACACTATTAAACGACTATATACATTAGGACCTGCGTTGAAATTAAAACACGCACACAAAACACCCTCAGTCCTTGGACGGGTCTCTCTCCAGACGCCTCTGTCTTTTGACCTTGGGAATCCCGCTGTGCCGCCTCCTCTCCTCCAACGTCAGACACCACTCACTTGGATGCCTCCAGGTCTGGTCAGACACACGCCGATACCCATCCCTCCAGGCAGCCTCCACTTGGAACCGCCTCTGGTCATCACGCCGCTCACGTGGCCCGTGATCCCCTCTCATCTGGGCCTCGACCCAGGGCCGAACTTTGACTTCACCCTGCAGGGAAGCCCTTTTCTTTCTTTCCAGATTACTCTGTTCTCGACTGGCCTCCTTCACCAATCCGGTCGACTCGCGGGTCCGGTTCGTCTTCCTCTTGGCAGGCTATCATTGTGAGCGCTTTACCACCATTCTCTCTGGTCTCGCCCCGCTCTCCTCGACCTCCCGCACTGTCTCAGCCACTGCAGCTCCCTTCCTCCTGGTAGCACTCGGCCCAAATCCGGGGTTAGAAAGAACCCATGTCTTGGCTCCAAAGCACCGGTCCTGCGCCCCACAGACAGCCGCAGGGGACACGGCAGGAAAATCCATTTCATGTCTCTGGTTCTCCCGCCCAAACTTCCTGCAGGCCCCAATAAATTGGCGCACCAGACCGCACACTCCACAGCACTTGCTCTTCGCCGGACACACACCTGACTCGTGCTTCGTGGACCCGCAGCCATAATACCGTGGCTGTCCTGGGGTGGACCTCATCTTCACGGCGATGACGTGGTTGTCTCCACTCACACTGTTCCCACTGTCCGAGTCCACAGGCCACGCCTTCCCTCGTGGTCCTTCCTGCCACAGCGCTCCAGAACCGGCGCCGGTGGAGGAGGTAGCCAGCATGCTCCCGTTGGTCTCCTCGTCACCAAGTGTTGAGGTGAGCATAATAATGACCGAGTCAGAGGTCCACTGAACGTAGCTTTATTAACTATATAAGTAACAGTCAGCAGACATACAGCGCTCCTCACTGCCAGAACATCAACAGCGAAAGAGGAAGTGTTCCTCCCCATCGTTGCTCTTATACCCCGGTTAGCATCACTACCACAGGGTAGAGTGCCAACCCCCTCTAAACCATGACACATTCCCCAGTCCGCCATCTTGTCACTGTATAACCTATTTACATACATAGCAGGACATAGATGTTCTAAAAAATTAGGAGAATGATGATGGACAAGAACGAACTCATGCGACTGCTGAATTCTGTATTTTCACATGAGCACGCTAAGGCTGCAAGTGTGCCAAGCAAGAAAAGATGATGATGACGATAGATTTGCCTGATATACAGTTGACTCAAGTATTTACTAAACATGTGACATTTAATAATCTGCCTTTTTTTTCTCACAGTAGTTTATCAGTGTAGTTTCTGAGGTCTCTACAAAAGAAGACAAGTTTCTATGAAAAAAAAAAAAACAAAAACAAGTTTTTGTACTTGGTTTATCCAATTATTTAAGCAGTACAGAACTAATCCAGGGGTGTCAAACATGTTGTTTGGAGACTGGAACTTGTTTGTTGAATTATCCAATTTGGCCCTTTGTTTTTGTTTTTTTTTCCAACTTAGTAGTGGTTTCAAATTTGTGTCAATGTGGCTGTTACAGTCCCAACTCGATCTCACCAAAAGTTGTACAAATATCATGCTTTCCACCCCCTCCAAAAACATGCCATTTATACCAGTGTTTTCCAACCTTTTTTGAGCCACGGCTGTTATGAATCCCCATGTGCTTTTACGCAGTGCACGAAGGATAGCGAATAAAAACCCACATGCGGCTAAAGCATCGTTGCACCTGCGGTGGACCCCGTCAGGGACCTCATTGCTCCCGCAGTGACCTTCCCAGCGAGGGAAGCAGGGCTGTCCACGACCTCGGGCGACGAACCTGGGTCTTCGGTGGCCTGAGATGGTATTGGTTGCTCTCCGGTGACCCTAGGAGAAAGCTCAGACACAGTAGAGAGAGCTATAGTGTCAGCGTCGCCGGCAGTGGCAGAGCCCCTTGAGGCGAGCCCAGGTGTAGTGGCTTGCTGCCCCTGGCTCTACTCACCAAGAGTCAGACAAGATTGCTCAGAAAAGGGCGGGAGAGAAATTAAAGAGCACACTTGCCTGAACTCGGACTCCACCGCCATCCAGGACTCCGATGATCCAGGTCACGGTGGCTCTTCAGGCTGGTGAGGCGCTGCACCCATGGAGGTCTCGGGGTGAGGCGGACCCCCCGCATCGACCTCTGCCTGGGAAGCTGGACCTCCGTCATCACTGGTAGGTTGGACCGGCTCCATGGAGACTCCTGGCAATGGTGGATCCTGTCCGGTGACCCTAGGTGAAGGCTCAGGAGAGATTGGACAAGGAAAAAGGTTTGGGTTGACGGCAGCAGCGGAGCCCGGCTAGGCGAGCTCAGGTGCAACGGCCGGCTGCACCTGGCATTCCTCACCAAGAGCCAGGCAAGATTGCTCTTGAAAGGGCAGGAAAAAAAAAGAGAGCACTTGCCTGCAGTTGAGCTCCTCCACCATCCAGGACTCCATCAATCCAGATGATTGATGTCCGCTGTGTGTTGGTGTGAAGATCGTCACTTCCTTGTGGTAACGTATCGTCACTTCCTGTTTTGCTGTCTGCCTGTGTGGTTTGCTCTCCAGCCACTAGCTAGCCATTAGCTATGACTACTAGCTCTCTTTCCTCTCCTCCTCTGGTGTGCTCTCTCTGTCAGATGTTTAGCTACACCTCTGCCTCTTTTAGTGATAACGGTAAATGTAATAAATGTTGTCTTTTTGAGGCGCTCGAGGCAAGGTTGTCTGATTTGGAACCCCGGCTCCGCTGCATTGAAACACCATCTGTGCAAGTTAATCTCGACGGACGCCCCTTAGCTGCAGCGAAGCTAGCTAGCTTAGGCCCCCCTGTCAGCGGTTCCCCGGCTCTCCTCAGAAGCGAGGAGACTGGGTGGGTGACGGTGAGAAGGAAGCCTAGTCGCAAAGCCCCGGTTTAACACCAACCTGTTCACGTTTCTAATCGTTTTTCCCCGCTCAGCGACACATCCGCTGAGGAAAAAACTCTGATCATTGGCGACTCTGTAGTCAGAAACATGAACCTAGAGACTCCAGCGGCCATAGTCCAATGCATTCCTGGGGCCAGAGCAGGCGACATCGAGTCAAATTTGAAAATGCTGGCTAAAAGTAACTGTAAATATTCCACAATTGTTATTCACGCCGGCATTAATGACATCCGTCTCCGGCAGTCGGAAGTCACGAAACTTAATGTAGAATCGGTGTGTGACTTTGCAAAAACGATGTCTGCCACTGTAGTATTCTCTGGGCCCCTCCCCAATCTGACCAGTGATGACATGTTTAGCCGCTCGTCATCCTTGAACCACTGGCTGTCTGTGTGGTGTCCTGCAAATGACGTGGGCTACATTGACAATTGGAGCTCTTTTTGGGGAAAACCTGGTCTTATGAGACGAGACAGCATTCATCCCACTTTAGATGATGCTTCTCTTTTATCTAACAATCTGGCATCTTTTTTATCCAAATTTCCAAAACCCTGACTACTCAGAGTTGGGACCAGGAAGCAGAGTCGCAGTCTTACACGCCTCTCGGCAGCTCCTCTTCATCCGCCACCCCTCAGCTTAGCCCCTGTCTTCCCCATCAGAGAATCGTTGTCTGCTCCCTCCAAAGTAAATAAAAATATAATGCATAAGCATCCCAAAGTGATAAAGCAAAATATTGGTAAAACTCAAATTAAACATAAAGCCTCTAAATTGAATGATTTGGCCTCTGTTCCTCATAATTTAAAAATTAAATGTGGTTTATTAAATATTAGGTCTCTAACTCCCAAGTCTCTGTTAGTCCATGATCTGTTAATTGATCATCAGATTGATTTAATTTCCCTTACAGAGACTTGGTTAGGGCAAGAGGATTATGTTGGTTTAAATGAATCAACTCCCTCTGGTTATTTAAACTGTCAAAATCCCAGAAGTTCTGGTCGTGGAGGAGGAGTAGCAACAATTTACCATTCCAAATTACTAGTTAATGTAAAGCAAAAAACATGTTATAATTCCTTTGAGGGCCTGGTCCTCAGTATTGGGCACTTTAGCAATTTTAGGTTAAACCCAATTTTATTTGCCATAGTTTATCGTCCCCCATCAACCTACTCAGAATTTTTATCCGAATTTGCTGATTTCTTAGCTGATTTAGTGCTGAAATCTGATAGAATAATTATACTAGGGGACTTTAATATACATGTGGATGTAGATAGTAACTGCCTTAATGTGGCATTTAATTCAATATTAGACTCGATTGGGTTTTCTCAGAAAGTAGGAAATTCTACTCATTACCTCCACCATACATTGGACCTTGTTCTGACATATGGCATAGAAATAGAAAATCTTGTAGTGTCTCCTCATAACCCTGTACTGTCAGACCATTGTCTGTTAACCTTTGATTTTACTATTTCTGACTATTTGGCTCCTAAAGAAAAATATTATTACAGTAGATGCCTCTCAGATGATGTTGTTACCAAATTTATGCAGATTGTTTCCTCTATGCCATGTGTCAACACAACGGAAATAAGCTATAGACAGCTTGCTCCTTCTGTAATTGATAACATGGTGGATAGTGTTTCAGCTTCTCTGCATCAGACTCTAGACTTGGTGGCCCCCTTAAAAAAGAAAAAGTCTAATCAGAGATTTCTAACTCCTTGGTTCAACACAGAAACTCGTAGCTTAAAACAGAAGACTCCACTAATTTAGATGAAATCTATTTAGCTTGGAGAAATCATCTTTTAATTTATAAAAAATCTCTTAGAAAAGCTAGAACAAGTTATTAACTAACTAACTAACTAACCTGCACTTATATAGCGCTTTTCAAGTCACAAAGACCACTCAAAGCGCTTTCTCTAGTACTAACCCTCTATTCTAAGGGCCTATAGGAAACAGATATCTAGGGACAATTTAGAACAGCCAATTAACCTAACATGCATGTCTTTGGATTGTGGGAGGAAACCGGAGCCCCCGGAGTAAACCCATGCAGCACAGGGAGAACATGCAAACTCCACACAGAAAGGTTCCAACCCCTGCCAGCCTGGGGATTCGAACCAGGAACCTTCTAGCTGTAAGGCAACAGTGCTAACCACTGTACCACCATGCTGCCCATTATTACTCTGCATTAATAGAAGAGAACAAGAATAATCCCAGGTTTATTTTCAGTACTGTAGCCAGGTTGACAAAGAGTCAAGACTCTGTCAATCCTAGCATTCCCTTAGAGCTTACTAGTCAGGACTTAATGAACTTTTTCAATAATAAAATTTCATCCATCAGAGATAAAATCAATCAGATTCTTCCCACAGTTAACTTAAATACTGTAACTACTACAACTCCTTCTATTGATGTCTGTCTTAATGAGTTTACTCCAATCGACCTTTGTGAGTTAGACAACATAGTTTCCTCATCCAAACCTTCAACTTGTCTTTTAGACCCTATTCCTACCAGGTTATTTAAAGAAGTCTTCCCACTTATCGGTAGCCTTATTCTTCATATAATCAATTCTTCATTAACTTTAGGCCATGTACCGCAGGCTTTTAAAACGGCTGTGATTAAACCCTTACTCAAAAAGCCAACGCTAGATCCAGGAGCTTTAGCTAACTATAGACCAATCTCTAATCTCCCTTTCATTTCAAAAATCTTAGAAAGAGTTGTTGCTACGCAATTATTTGACCACCTGCAGGGAAATGGTTTACTTGAAGAGTTTCAGTCTGGGTTTAGAATCCATCATAGTACTGAAAAAGCCTTAGCGAAGGTCACTAACGACCTCCTCATTGCATCTGATAATGGACTAGTTTCTGTACTTGTCCTTTTAGACCTTACTGCAGCTTTTGATACTATCGATCATAATATTCTACTTGTGTAGCGGAGCTTGGAAATGAAGAGGCGATTTGGTTTATAAGCAAAGTTTTAATATTCAGCTCTCCTAACAAGTCTCATCTGGTGCAGAGAGTGGCAGAAGGGAAAAGAGCCAGAATGTCTCCCGCTCACTGACTTTGTACTGGCACACAACAAAAGACATGCATAACAAAGGCTGACATCCCTCATTATCTTAATCCCCCCATTGTCTTGGTATTTCCTCTCCTCGCCTTAGGGGGTGAGGGTGGCTCCTCCGGTCTCCTCCGCCACGTCCGGGAACGTCTTTGTTCTTCACTCGGCGGGTGAGAGCCCTTTGTCCTTTCAGAGGTGTGAAGTTCTTTACATATGTAATCACCAAACATTTCCACATGCTTCAACATATGTAGGTTATGGAATATATGGTTAATATAGACCACAGGCCCCCCAAACAACTAAGAAAGGACAACAGGAAGGTTCACAGTCTAAGATAGTTATTATGACATACTAAGTGTTACATCTGTTGCCACGGAAGAAACTTTCTAGCAGCCATGCTCCTAAGAGAGTTCAGTGGTAATTATAACAGCATAGTAAAATCATAAGTCAGTCCTAAACTGTTGCAGCACAATTAGTGAAAAATTGTGGAGTGGTTTGCATCAGTCCCTGTGCTGTCTGGGTTTTAGTCTTCCCCCAAAACTGCTGTAGGTTGGTTTAGGCGCCCTGCTGGGACCTTCTTGAGAGGGATCTGCAGTGTGGGAAGGAGAGAGGTTAACTGTTCCCTGCCTGGGGGCTGAGTCTTTTCTCTTGGGGGGTCTACCCCGCCGAGGTGCTCTTGCCAACTGTGCAGGCTCGTCTTTCAACAAGAAGGCAGGTTTAAGTCTGTCAATGCTGACTGTTTCTTTTCTGTCCCCAAAATCAAGCACAAAGTGTTTATCACCATGTTCCAGCACTCTGAATGGCCCATCAAATGCTGGGCGAAAGGTAGGTTTTAAAGCTTCATGCTTAACAAAAACAAACTCAGCGTTTTTTAAAGCCTGAGGGACAAAAACCCGTGGGAAGGAGTGATGAGCTGGACCAGGGAGAGAGGTCGGTCCGTTGTTGCCTAAAAACCTTGGGACTGGAAGGTGCCCTGGCTCTGGGTTCTCTGGTAAAAATTCACCTGGGAGCCTGAGAGGTTGTGCAAAAACTAATTCTGTGGGAGAGGCGTCTAGATCCTCTTTAGGTGCAGCACGCAACCCCAATAAAACCCAGGGAAGTTTATTTACCCAGTTTGTGTCCTTTAGTGAGGCTCTGAGGGCAGCCTTTAAAGACCTGTGAACACGCTCGCATAACCCATTAGCCTGAGGGTGATAAGCGGTGGTGCGATGAATTGTTGCCCCTAAGCTGTTGGACATGGCTGACCAGAGCTCTGAGACAAATTGAGGCCCCCTATCGGACGTGATGTCTGATGGGACGCCGAAACGTGCCACCCAGTTTGTCAAAAAAACGCGAGCGACTTCCTCCGCTGTGGTTGCCGTTAGAGGGACTGCCTCTGGCCAGCGTGTGGTGTGGTCTATCATTGTTAACAGGTGTGTGAAACCCTGGGAGGAAGGTAGTGGCCCCACGAGGTCGACATGAACGTGGTCGAACCTTCTAGCAGGGATTGGAAAAGGCTCCAGAGGGGCTTTTGTGTGTCTGTGTATTTTGGCGCGCTGACAAGAAATGCAAGTTTTTGCCCATTCTTTTACGTTTTTGCGCAGGCCTGGCCACACAAACTTTTCGGCGACCATTTTAACCGAGGCGCGCACACCTGGGTGCGTGAGAGAGTGAATTGCGTCGAAAATACGGCGGCGCCATGTAGCTGGTACTAACGGGCGAGGTCGGCCGGTTGAAACATCGCATATTAGGGGGGGCACGCCGTCGCGTAAACCCTTTTTCTCCAGCCTTAACCCTGTTGGTCCAGACAGGAGCGCGCGCACGTCCGCGTCACTGCTTTGTTCCTCTGCCATGACTGCATAATCTATCCCTGCATGGATAGGTGCTGTGTATGTGTCTGCGTTAGTGAAGAGTTCTGCTGCTGAGGCAGTATAATCTGTCTCCCCGCGCTCTGGTGGTGTCACAGCACGAGAGAGACAGTCCGCTACTACGTTAAGTTTGCCTGCCACGTGTCGAATGTCTGTGGTGAACTCTGAAATCGCAGCCAGCTGTCTTTGTTGCCTGCCTGACCATGGTTCTGAAATTTTAGCCATAGCAAAGGTGAGCGGTTTATGGTCTACAAAAGCCGTGAAACTCCGCCCTTCTAACCAGAACTGGAAGTGGCGGATGGATAAATGAAGCGCCAGCAGCTCTCTGTCAAAAGTGCTGTATTTACGTTCAGTTTGGTTTAGCGATTTGCTAAAGAATGCTAAAGGTTGCCAGACCCCGCTGACAAGTTGTTCTACAACTGCCCCTATAGCTAGGTCTGAAGCATCTGTGGTTAGTGCGATGCGGGCCAAGGGATCTGGGTGAACTAACAATGTGGCGTTAGCTAGGGCGCTTTTTACTTCCGCGAAAGCGCGTTCGCGCTCCGGGGTCCATTCGACCGCGTTGGAAGCTTTCTTTTTTTTGAGCGCGTCATATAGGGGCTGCATGAGCTGAGTTGCGTGGGGGAGGAAGCGGTTGTAAAAATTAACCATTCCTAAAAATTCCTGTAGCGATTTGACCGTTTGTGGCTGTGGAAAACTTTCTATTGCGTGAACTTTGTCTGGAAGTGGCACTGCCCCCTTCGGAGAGACTTTGTGTCCTAAAAAATCAATTTGTGACACGCCGAATTTGCATTTGGCTGGATTGATTATTAGCCCGTGCTCTTCCAGCCTCTGAAAAACCGTAGTGAGGTGCTGCTCGTGTTCTTCCTCAGATGAGCTGGCTACCAGCATGTCGTCAAGGTTGACGAAGACAAAAGGAAGGTCGCGTAGGACCGCGTCCATCATTCGTTGAAAAGTTTGAGCAGCGCCTTTGAGGCCGAAAGGCATTCGCAGGAATTCAAAAAGGCCGAAAGGGGTTATTACCGCTGTTTTAGGAACGTCTTCTGCTCGGACTGGGACTTGGTGATAACCGCGGACTAAGTCTATTTTTGAAAAAATGCGCGCACCTGCTAGATGTAGTGAAAAATCTTGAATGTGAGGAATTGAGTAACTGTCATGCACTGTAGCGTTGTTTAATCTGCGGTAATCTCCACACGGTCTCCAAGAACCGTCGGATTTCGGAACCATGTGAAGTGGTGAGGCCCAGGGGCTCTTCGAGCGTCTAACAATGCCCAATTTTTCAAGAGTTGTAAATTCGTCCCGTGCTATGTTGAGCTTGGCCGCGTCTAAGCCGCGAGCTTTGGCAAAAACGGGAGGTCCCGTTGTGGGAATGAAGTGTTCAACCCCGTGTTTAGCCACAGTGGCTGAGAATTTGGGAATTGTGAGTGCTGGAAATTGGGTGAGGAGTTGCTCAAACTTACCTCCTGCCGTGGTGACGTTGGCCTGCACAGGTGGTGGAGAAACTCGGGCCGAGCATGGAATAGAAGCAAAGGACAGTGCATTAACCAGGCGCCTATTTGCTAGATCCACTAATAACCCATGTGCACACAAAAAATCTGCGTCTAATAAGTTAAAACTCACCGCCGCTACAACAAATGTCCATCTGTAGCTGCGGCCGTGGATGAGGAGGTGCAGGCTCTTTTCGCCGAACGTGTCGATGCTAGAGCCGTTGGCTGCCACGGCTCTGTTGCCCCGGATGCCCGTGGCTCGATCTGCGTGGGAGGGCATGACGAAACTCAGCTGGGCTCCTGTGTCGATGAGGAACTGCTTGCCTGTGTGTCCATCCGTCACGTACAACAGCTTGTTTTTCTCGCTGAGAACCGCTGCTGTTAATGGCTCTCGGCTTTGGTGTTTTCCCGAAATCGCAAATTTGCAGGGGCGAACACATTTGTGGGCCTTCTCAGCGAAACGGTGGTGATAATAACAGATGTCGCTCTGTCTGTTACGTCTTGGCCGTGTCGCTGTCACCGTGGGCTGGGTCTGCGGGTTGTGGTTCCTCGTGGCTCGGGGCGTCAGCTTTGAGGTCTGCGGATGCTGCTGTGGGTGTCAGCTCCTTGCAGGCGTTGACGAGCCGATGAGCTTCATTGGCCAGCACGCAGAAGTCTTGGTGGTTGTTGCACTTCATGCTGGAGAGTGTCCCTCTCATGTGTGGCGGCAGCGTGCTGAGGAAAATAAATTGGAAGAGGAAGTTGTCATTGTCCTCTTCTTTGAGCTGTAACAAATCCTCCATGAGGGCCTTCGGTTTGCACCCTCTCTGGCCGTAGACCGCCAGGATCTTCTCGGCTCTCTCTTCCGCTGATGGGACGTAGTTCGCCACGATGGTTGCTTTGAGCGTCTCGTATTTGTCCCGGGCCGGTGGTCGCCAGATCATGATCCGCACACACTTCGAAGTGGCGGCATCGAGTTTGGAGACGATATGATAAAATTTGGTATCATCAGCCGTGATGCCCACCAGTGTGAACTGGGCTTCAGCCTGCTGAAACCAAGAGGCGGGGTCTTCTTGCCAGAAGTCTGGCAGCTTGACAGCGACGGCATTCGTGCACACCATCACTGCTGTGCCTGCCGGGTGAGAGTGCCCTGCCTCGGCTCTCACGGCGGTGCTGGTGCTCGGTTGAGCCCTCTCAATCTCTTCTGCCGGGGGGAACAGTTGTCCATCTGTTCCCTTGTCTGCGTGGTCGCTGGCGTCTGCCTGGGTCGCCATGGATGAGTCACTTGCGGGGGAATGCCTCCGGTCCATACTCGCGTCAAGGTCACCAGTGTAGAGGAGCTTGGAAATGAAGAGGCGATTTGGTTTATAAGCAAAGTTTTAATATTCAGCTCTTCTAACAAGTCTCATCTGGTGCAGAGAGTGGCAGAAGGGAAAAGCGTCAGAATGTCTCCCGCTCACTGACTTTGTACTGGCACACAACAAAAGACATGCATAACAAAGGCTGACATCCCTCATTATCTTAATCCCCCCATTGTCTTGGTATTTCCTCTCCTCGCCTTAGGGGGTGAGGGTGGCTCCTCCAGTCTCCTCCGGTCTCCTTCGCCACGTCCGGGAACGTCTTTGTTCTTCACTCGGCGGGTGAGAGCCCTTTGTCCTTTCAGAGGTGTGAAGTTCTTTACGTATGTAATCACCAAACATTTCCACATGCTTCAACATATGTAGGTTATGGAATATATGGTTAATATAGACCACACTTGATAGATTAGAACACTATGTTGGACTTAATGGAACTTCGTTGCAGTGGTTTAGATCTTATTTATCTGATAGGTTCCAGTTTGTTCATGTAAATAATGAGTTTTCTTTCAACTCAAAGCTCAGTCATGGAGTTCCACAGGGATCTGTGCTAGGCCCTACTCTTTTTAGTTTATATATGCTTCCGGTAGGCAATATTATTAGAAAGCACTGTATACATTTTCATTGTTATGCTGATGACACACAATTATACCTGTCAATGAAGCCAGATGATACTAATCATTAGCCAAGTTAGAAGCCTGTCTTAAGGAAATCAAAGCTTGGATGACTTGTAATTTCCTGCTATTAAATTCAGATAAGACTGAAGTCATTCTTGTTGGTCCAAAAAACCTTAGAAATTCCTTTCCAAATCAAACTTTCAGTTTGGATGCGGTTACTCTTTCTCTTAATAGCTCTGTGAGGAACCTTGGAGTTATTTTTGATCAGGATTTGTCCTTCAATTCACATATTAAATTTGTTTCTAAGACTGCCTTCTATCATTTGCGTAATATTGCCAAGATTAGGAGCATCTTGTCTCAGAGTGATGCTGAGAAACTGATGCACGCTTTTTTTAGCTCGAGATTAGATTATTGTAATTCTTTATTATCAGGCTGTCCTAAAACATCTTTAAAAAGTCTTCAGCTGATCCAAAATGCTGCAGCAAGAGTTTTAACAGGTACTAGAAAGAGAGATCATATCTCTCCGGTTCTGGCCTCCCTTCATTGGCTTCCCATAGAGTTTAGAATTAAGTTTAAAATCCTTCTTCTTACTTACAAAGCTCTAAACAATCAGGCTCCTTTTTATTTAAAAGATCTGATACTACCGTATTATCCTAACAGAGCACTACGCTCCCAAAATGCAGGATTACTTGTAATACCTAGAATCTCCAAAAGTACAATGGGAGGCAGAGCCTTCAGTTATCAAGCTCCTCTCCTGTGGAATCAGCTGCCAATCTGGATTCGGGAGTCAGACTCGATCTCTGTTTTTAAGAATAGGGCTAAAACCTACCTTTTTGATATAGCCTACAATTAGGGAGGGATCATGTGTTTCTAAACCCTCCCTTAGTTATGCTGCTAATAGGTTTAGTCAGCCGGGGGACCTCCAGTAATGCACTGGGCCTCACTCCTTTTCTCACTCTCAATGAAATATTTTTTTTGCTGGTCATTAACATTTGTTTGTTCTCTCCCATAGATTGAGTCCCCATCATGCTGTTTGCTCTCTACATGTCTGTTCTTTTCTTCTTCTCTATCCCCTCACCCCCCAGCCAGTCGCAGCAGATGACTGCCCCTCCCTGAGCCTGGTTCTGCTGGAGGTTTCTTCCTGTTAAAAGGGAGTTTTTCCTCTCCACCGTCGCCAAGTGCTTGCTCACAGGGGATCGCCTGATTGCTGGGGTCTTTCTGCAACTGTGGGGGTTCCCCCTACAGTTGATAGTGCTATGAGATGACTGTTGTTGTGAAATGGCGCTATATAAATAAAGTTGAATTGAATTGAATTGAATTGAATGATGACTTCTTGGATCCGGTCTGCTGGAGGTCCCGCTCGGGTGCTGACTCTGCTGCGGCAGCTTCCACAGCAGGCATGATGGTGATGGCAGTCTCAAAGTCCCCAGACGCCATCTCCCACGCTGGTGGCTCCTCTGGCATGATGGCTGGGGACTGCCTTACCGCTCACCCTGGAACCCGATCCTCCAGGGCCTCTGATTCCACCTCCCTCTGGCAGCCAGGTTCTGGAGCCGGCGAACTCTCAGGAGCACCCGGAGAGAATATGGAGAGGACACGTGAGGAATTATGTCACTGGAGTAGAGAACTCAGGGGACTGCAAACTCTGAGTCTCTTGGCCAGGGAACAGGAAAAATTGCTCATCAATAGCACAAACTAAATGAAAAAGAACTTGCCTCTCCTCATGGTTCTTCACATCTCCAGTGGCATCCGGTGCATTCTCCTCCTTCCCTGTGTCCAACACGTGCCTGGGCTCCTTAGCAGGTGGTGGAGAAGCCCCCCTAACCGGCACAATGGAGGAAAAGTCTGAAGAAAAAACTGCCTCCTCACCCTTGGCAGATGTAAAGGCTGAGGGTGAGGTAGCTGCAGGCGAGGCCGCAGGAGGAAAAAAAACGGCTTGGCTAACTTTCTCTCCTCCTCCATGAGGCGGTCTATATCTGCCAGTATACCCCTCTGCGTCTCTCCTCCATTAGGTGTTCCTCCTCCATTAGGAGGTCAATATCTGCCAATATCGCCAGTCTGCATTCCTCCTCCATCACATGTGTGGGTTGAGCAGACCCAGGCTTGGGAGATGAAGCTGGAGCGGAAGAGCCACGGGAGGAGGGAGGCTTCCTCCATTACGAGCGCTTCCTCCGTGGCTGCCACGGCTCTGGTGTCGGGGAGTCCCCTTCCAGCTCCACGAATGGCTGGGAGAAGATGGTAGATAGCAGGTCATCAACAAACCAAGCAGCAGAAAATAACTAACGTCATACAGAGTGATGCGATACAGGAAAGCAGGCAGGGCATCTTGTCATGTAAGATGCCAGAAAAACACTGAATAGTACAAATGCAGTAAGGACAATAATCCAGCAATCCGCTCCAGCAGACACAGGGCTTAAATAATGCCAAACCTATTGAGGAGAGAGATTGCTGGTGTGTAGGTGGAAACAGGTGTGATGATCCCCATCCTAACCCTAAACCACATATGGACAACAGATTAAAAACACAGGTGTCACTTCTGACGACAAAAGTTCAAAACACTTTTGATTGACAACCTAATTACATGGGGTCACGGAGCGGGGTCAGGTCAGGTCAAGGGGGCGTGGCACCTGTCAGACTGAGATGGGGGTGTGTACAAGTATAATCCTACCTCTCTGGGGTTCTTTCATTTGTAATAAACAGGAACATTTTGATGTTTGAATTTGAAAGCTATAAACATTGTCAGAGAGAGAACTTCAAACTCTGGCCTATGAATACTAAGTAAATACTCTATTTAAACAATGATTAAGTTATAATAAACCACAACTAGTTCCCCACAAATCACCTTGGGGGGGGGGGGGGTTCCTGTATTGAAGGTGGCAAACCTAGTTGGGACACATTTCTTCCTTTTCAAAAGATTTGTGTGGTTTTTACAGCCTATAGTCTCACGTAAAACATGTACAAACAGCATGATTTTTGACTCTGAGTAAACATGTTTAACAGACCAGGAAAGCATTTTTCACAAGCAGTGGACACGCAGCATTTGCATAACTGTGAAAGCTTTCTCTGGCATTACCATAATGTTTCTCTGTGAGCACCATTGAGAAATGCTTCTCTGCCACTTTCCCTACCATTAACCATTAGTGGAATAAGCACCTAAATGTAAAATAAAAAGTAAAAGTGATACATGGCTCAGTGTGGGACACAAACTCAGGACTGTAGGTGCCTGTTGTTTCAAAGAGGGGGCTGTCATGGAAAAGAGGAGAAAAGAAACACAGTGTGAAAAGGTCCCCCCCCCCCCGTCTTGTCTAGCAGCTAGGTATGCAGAATGGATATCTGCTTCTCTTACTGTGCCAGCCAGTTTAACCTTGCCAAAAGGAGCTTTGCTCATATTTGATATTGCTGCATATAAAGAGTATTTAGAGACTCCTCTTGTAATAAC
Source organism: Pholidichthys leucotaenia (assembly GCA_020510985.1). NCBI lineage: Eukaryota > Metazoa > Chordata > Actinopteri > Cichliformes > Pholidichthyidae > Pholidichthys > Pholidichthys leucotaenia. The sequence continues at coordinate 407,610,622 of CM035843.1, forward strand.
TTTCATACTTTATTTTACTTATTATTTTACTAATAATGGACCTGACGGGGGGAAATGGGTGAAGGAATTGAAAAGATTTGAAGTGGTTTCAAGGAGTGGCAGGTGAGGAGGTGGGGAGGGGGACAACAAGAGAGGAACAAACAGAGAAAACACAAATAGACTATCACAACTGAAACAAACAAACACGCAAACTGTTTCTGCTTCTGAAGAGATCTCATCACAAGTCTGATATCTGCACCTGTAAGAGAATAGAGAGACATATGTGTATGTGAGAGAAAGGGCTGAAATGCTCATAGTTGTAGAAAAATATGAAATTAATAAATATGACCAGGTATAAAATTATTTATTTTATATTGATGTATTTGAATCTGAGATCAAATCTATCTCCAAGAAGCAATTTAATCTTTAATTTCACTTTATACCTGTTTAATCACTCAAATTAATTAATAATCAGTCTCAAAAATTTTCCGTGAATTTGATATGGGGGCTTCAAACAGACTCAGAATGAAATAAATTCTCAACAACTTCTCTCATTTTCACATATTTATTAAATGAAATGATTAACAGATATTGCAGTAAGTTCATTAATCATAAAATCACTCTTGTAAATGATAGATTAACAATGTCAATATTTTCAGAACCAGGGTTAAACTGAGAAACAAATTTTCCACATTAAAAACATCAGAGTCCATTTGCTTTTCATAGTCCTGAAAAGAAGGGAAGATTTAGAATTGAGTTTGTAATAATGTACTTTAAAGTTCACTGGTTAAATCCAGCATGTCCCAAAGTTTAAGGAAATTTTATTGAGCTGTGGATCGGTGTGGCAATGAGGGGCTCCATGTCTCCATGTTTATGGGGGCAATAAAACCAAAGCCAGACATAGGTGAAATTCTTTAGGCTGGTTTTAACAAAGGAATAGATTTTTGCTGTGGCCTGGGGAAGAAGAGTAGTTTTTGACTGGCTTTCTCCTGGGTGAAACAAAATGTCTTTAAGCAGAAGAATAATTATTGCTGAGCCAAAGTGAGATGATGCTACATAGTGGTCAAATTTGATCACATGTGGTTTATTTTTCAGCCACAGGGATCCAAGCACTGCAACACTGATAGAAAAAGTGTGTGGAACGAAGGGAAGACTATGATGAAAAATTCAAAGATTCAAAGGCTTTCTTATCATGTGAACAGTTTAGAAATGCTACATTTCCTGAGCAATGAAATTCTTACTTTGCTCTCCAAACGAATGCCAAAGTAAAAGGTACAGAAACAACAATTCTAATAGGTCATGACACATTAACACAGTAACTCAATCCTAATACTAATGGATGCTAATAACACACACACCAACACACAGTTCGGCAGGAGATAAATGAAACTGAAACTGAAAATTCACTGGATGACTAAAGTGATATATTGATATCAGCGATGATGTGAAACTGAACACAAGTCATAAAAGATCACACAACTAAGTGATCTGACAAACAAATAAACCAGCAGTTCTGAAACAGTGGCTAATATTGAATGTCCCATTCATTATCATTTACTCTGTAATTAATATTCACACAATCAAATAAATATCAGTTCAGTCCCTTTCATATTTGTCAAAGTCTAACTGTCATGAGTCTGGGCACAGCGTTTCCACAGAGCCCAGGCTCTTAACTTTTTTCTGAGTGTTGTATGTCTATTAGCATTATTTTGTTAGTTTCTGTATATGTTTTGGGTGACACATGTGCTTCCGTTTCTCCAGATACTCTCACTAGCTGCTCACAGTCTTTTTCCCAGTCATCTCAGCTGTCAGCAGTTGTGTAATTAGGTCACCTTCCTGCTCAGCAGCCCACAATTGCTGCTCATTTGTCTGTCTATTATTTAAACACTGTCAGCTCATTGTTTCTCTGCAGCAGTCTTGATGTTACTGACCTCATTCCATTGTAAGTTTTTTCTTCTCATCTCCTCCAGAGCAATTCCAGCTCTGGAGTGCCTTCCTAGTAAGTTACCCTTGTTTGCATTTTTGTATTGTCTGCACAGTTTTGGAATTTTTGTTATTAAATGTCACGACTGCAGTTCAGCATTTGGGTCAGTCTTTCTGCCCCGGAGGGGGCCATCCATGACACTAACATGTGTGATTGCCTACTTATAGGCTACACCTCTGTATACCGCTTTCAAACACAGTCTACATTTGGGCGTGTAAAACCTGATTGGGCTACTTGTTTCAGACAGGTATACTTGCTTTCTACGGGCATGCACTAGTTTGGTCAAATTTGACCACTATGAACTTTTCAGCCTACAAACTTTTCAGCCCTCCCCCCCGTACATGTGTATGTGTGTGTGTGTGAGTGTGTGTGTGTGTGAAGGTGCATGTGAAAGTGAGTGTGGGCATGTGAATAGTTTGTCAAGAAACATAAACAGGGTAGCAGACTGCAGCAAAACCCACTATGAAACCATTAAAAGCAAGACAGCACCACCAATCCCCAGGGGGTGCAACGGTAGCTTCCACAAAGCACACATTACCTGAAGCCACTAAGCCCCAGGACAACCAGGCATCCATCACAGAAGGGCCGGCTAGCGAAGGCTGGGTCACCAAGCGGCCGGCGTGACCCCCCCCCCCCACGCCCAGTGGCGCCAACGCAAGCCCCGGGCCCCACAGGCTGGAAGGTCACTGCCCCCCACCGGGCACCCCCACACACAGCAGACCCGCACCCACCCCAGAACCCTAGACACACGCCCCGGGACCAATCAGGCACCCATGCCCAGGGGAGGCCAACCCTCACCTCCCCACCCGAGAGAGCCCACGTGACCATTAGGAAGCACCCCTATCAGTCCAGTACCCCTGACCAGCACATACACTCACTCACTCACTCACTCACTCACTCACTCACTCACTCACTCTCACCCACTTTCATACTCATTCAGTCTTAATCATATCATACTCTCACTTAAGGCTACGGTCACACTGCAGGTCTTAATACTCCATTCTGATTTTTTGCTGAGATCCTATTTTTTTGTGTGGCCGCTATCATCATAATTTAAATGCAACCCCCATCAGACTCCAGTGTGAATGGTCTACAGCTATGAAGTGACCCGCATACGCAGAAGAAAACGTACCATCAGACACAGCGTTGTGTTTACAGAAGTAAATACGAGCCCCGAACGATTGAGAGGGACAGAACTGCTTCACCTTGATGCAGCGCAGCAAAATAAAATGTTAAAATCATTCAGAAATTGTTATGCTGTGGGACACATATGTGGGTTTCATATGCACAAATGTATATCACCTTGTATATCACCTATGCTTCACGTCTCAGATGAACAAAGGACTGAGCCTCCTCGGAGATAACAGGAGGACGTGAAATGTGGTCTTTGGCATGCAAAGAGATGGCCGTGGGGGATTTCCTGGCTGCCAGTGACTTTGGGTGGAGGTGATAAGAGTAAGAGTAAGAGTAAGAGCCTGTGCACGTCCTGCTCACTGATGGCAAGGGCAGGGGGGGAGAAGGGGGGGCCGCCTTTGATGAAGTGGGGACCATGGAGGTAGTGGCGCTGGGGGGAGGGGGGAGTTGGACACAGCTGACGAGGTGTCAAAACGGGCATAATGTTGGGACAGTCTTTGACAAAGGGCTTTGTCATCCTGACCTTTAGAAGCCTGAGGCCGATAGTTGGTGATTTGCCTCAGTCCTCTCCACACAGAAGCAGAGTCGTTAGCAGTGAACTGTTGCTGGAGTCTCTCAGAATACACAGATTTAGCTCTCCTCAGCTCTCTGCTATACCGGTATTTGACTTCCCTGTAGCAGTCCCTGTCTCCACTTTTCAACGCTGCTTCCTTCTCCTTCCTGATCTGTCTGAGCTTGGCTGTGAACCAGGGCTAGTCATTGGAGTAACTCACCCTGGTCCGCGATGGAAGAGTGCTCTCCTCACAAAAGTGGATATATGAGTTCACAGTGTCCGTGTACTCATCCAGATCATGCGTGGCTCCTTTAAACATGCCCCAGTCAGTTATTTCCATGCACGTGCGCAGCTTCTCCCCAGCTTCACTGGTCCATTTCCTCGTAGTGCTCACAACAGGTTTTGTGAGCTTCAGTCTCTGTCTGTATGTGGGAATCAGGTGGACCATCACGTGATCAGATAGTCCGAGCGCAGCGCGGGGAACAGCGCGATACGCGTCCTTCACTGTAGTGTAACAGTGATCCAGCGTGTTCTCTCCTCTGGTGGGGCATTTAATAAACTGTTTGTATCAGGGGAGATCGTGGCTCAGGTTGCTCTGGTTAAAGTCGCCAACCACAATAACCTGAGAGTCCGGGAAAGTCCGCTCCGCTTGTTGAATGTGATCCGCGAGCGCGTGCTGAGCCTCGCGCACGTCCGCGTCGGGCGGGACGTAAACAGCGGCCAGGATGAATGAAGCGAATTCACGCGGGGAATAAAATGGCTTGCAGTTAATGAATAAATATTCCAGAGCGGGAGAACAGAGTGGGGAGGCCACAGTTACATCGGAGCACCAGCTGCTGTTGATGTAAAAGCAGACTCCTCCTCCTGCGGACTTACCGGAGAGCTCTTTGTCTCGGTCTGCACGAAACAGCTGAAATTCCTTGAGGAGGAGCGCGCAGTCCGGAGTCGATTCCTTAAGCCAGGTCTCAGTAAAGCAGAGAGCACACGAGGTGGAGAGGTCCTTAAATCGCATCAGCAGTCTCAATTCATCTACCTTGTTATAGAGAGAATTGACATTGGACAGAAATATCCCAGGCAAAGTCGTGCACGTGCCTCTCCTGCGAAGCCGCACGAGAGCGCCCGCTCGTCTGCCTCTCTTTCGCCGTCTCACTTTTTGGGCTAAAAAGTGAACCAGATCAGCGGCAGGAGCCAAAAAAACTGGGAGTAGGTCTGTGGGAGTGAAAGTCCTGATATTTAGTAGCTCTTCACGGGTGTAAGAGCAGGCAGACACACTATTGACGAACAAAAACATACAAAGAAAAGCGCAGCGAAGCACCATGGCGACCACAGTGGGCGCCATCTTCGATCAATTTACAAATTTACAGATTCACTGAATATTTATATTTTTTTTTTCAAAATTAGCAAACCACATTAAGCAATTAACACACACACACACACACACAAAAAAAAAAGCTCTACGTGTTATTTAAACTCATTGTGTAATTTCTTGGTTCATGTTTTCTCAACAGGAAAAGAAAAACATTTAACCAACTTGCATAATTTTAAAGTTTTTTTTCCAGGATTTAAAAGAGAAAAGTCACAAGGTGCAAACACTGATTATTCTGTAAATAAGAAATTAATAGATAACAATCAAAACAGATCACTATTAGCTTCAATCCTAAGAAATCCTTGGGTACCAAATACTCAAAGCAATTCACTTGTTTCCTAATTTGTAAATATTTAAAATATTTAATGCTTCAAATGAAAATAGGTTTTTACAAATAAAACCAACGGAAAGCCTTAACTTTAAAAGAAAGTGGAAACTGATAGCCTTAATTTTTTTAAGTATTTGACCTCTTTTGTTTTTGTATTTCTTTTTGTAAATAAAATCCTCACTTTCAAAGTGACATTCAGAGAAATTCCAAAGCTAGTTATTGATGAGAAATTCCAATACTAGACTTTGAAGGTCAAAGTAAAGAGGTCAATCCACACAATTTAAATTCATGTTTTGTTTTGTGAAACACAAATTCAACCTAATTTCAATTCAACTTTATCAAAATACAGTGTCAACAAACAAAGTAATTGAAGCATCTGCACATTTCTAAATAATTTCAAAATTTTATTTCCCATCTTGCAAGCCTACAAGATGGAACAAATTCTAAAAGGAACTTTCAGCTATCCCGGTTGTAAAATAAAACCCTCAAGGTTAACCCTTGTCTAACAAGTTAACAATGATCAAAAAGTTTTTTTTGTTTTTTTTTTAAGCTAAAGAGCAACAACGGTAAAACATGACGAGTCAACAGACAACCAACCAATTTACCAAACTGGATGACCTTCAAGCAACATTGGAAGTATGGACTTCTGATTTAATTTGTATCTTCACAACACTGGTCAAGAAAACACAGGCCGAAGATTTGAAGCAACTCACTGAAAAACTTTTAAATGACCACACTGGAACGCCACCAGAAGGCAAGGACCTCACCAGTGTGTTAGGTAAGTTTGCGCTAACATTAGTTGCGAGATTAAAGGTAGCTGAGAACGAGCTAGCAAATCAACAAACAACAATCCTATCTCTCCAAGAAGAGAACAAAATGCTAAAAGAAAATTTGGAACAATCTCTGAAGAATGACCAGACTCCAGGTCAACTTGATGAAGTGTTACAAGATTTGGACCGTGCAGAGTCAGAAAATAAATGGTTGATGCATGACAATGACATGTTTCACCAAGACAACAATGAGCTTGAAGATACCCTTCAAGACACAAAGAAGGAACTCAGAAGAGGCGGCAGTGGCTCAGGAGGTAGAGCAGGTCGTCTAATAACCGGATGGTTGGCGGTTCGAATCCCGCTCTCCCCAGATATCCTGCCGTTGTGTCCCTGGTCAAGACACTTCACCCACCTTGCCTCCAGTGTCCATAACACTGGGTATGAATGTGTATGAATGTGTATAAATATTCGGTGGTGGCCGGAGAGGCCGTTGGCGCAGATTGGCTGCCACGTTTCCGTCAGCTTGCCCCAGGGCAGCTGTGGCTGCAGAAGTAGCTTGCCACTACCATTGTCTGTATGGAGTGAATGAACAATGTATCTACTTGTAAAGCGTCTTTGAGTGTCTATGATAAAGTGCTATATAAATCTGATGCATTATTATTATTATTAAGAGTTCAAGGTCAACTTGAAAACGTGAAGAATGACTACAAGGAATGTCAACTGCTCCTAAAGGAAGCACATGAACACTGGGACATCCACTGCGCTCCCTCATCCGATTCCTGTTTCGAATATGGGCGACCGCATGGACAGCGTGTGTGTGCACCTTCAGACCGCGACCTTGACAAGATCACGCGAAATGTCACAAAATTTAATCCAGGACCTACGGGTTCACCTGATGCCAAAGTCTATTTACAGGACATTGATTACTACCTGTGTAAGTAGTCTGATGCTACGACTGATAATCACATCTATTTGATTAAACTAACATCTAACAGGTCAGTATCAAAATTCATAGACAGCCGGCAAACATCAAAGCAGACTACATGCTGCTTTGCAAAGCCATCGAAAAGGAGTTCTCCGAAGACTGGCTACAGGCAGGGCTAACCGCAGCCCTAGCCGTGAAGCAAGGACGCTCAGAGCCGACACAGGCCTACTACCAGAGACTCCTACTTGCATATTTCGGATCTCAGAATACACCAGGGATGGAAGAAGACCACAATTTCAAGACCCTCTTCATCCAAAACCTCCATCCCACTGTGAGTCATCACCTTGGAGTTACAGCTAACCCAAGGTCAAACTCAATAAGTCAGCTGAGAGAGTTTGCACACTATGTGTTCCAAAAACAACAACAAAGTCGCAGCAAACACGCTGAGCCTGCCTCAGTGCTAGCTATCAGCGATGCATCTAACACCTTGGAGTTGGAAGGAGCTCCTTTCTCTACTCCACCTCCTACACCGCGAGTACACAAACAGCTGAAACATTTCTCCAACCGACTTCATCAAGGTCAAAACCAAACTAGGTCCTCTGGATATCACTTTGGACCAACTCTGCGAAAACCTGACCACCGTCGAAGACCATATTCACGGGATAGGTCACGAGAACGCGATACGGACTACCATGATGACAGATACCGATACGAAGACACGCGTAACCACTACAAATGGTCTCCATCTCATCACAGAAGCTCAGAAACAGAGACCTATCACAAACCTTGGAAAAGAGAAGAAACTCCTACTCTCAATAGAGAAGATATTGAAATTGTCAAACACCTCCTAGCGGAGATTCAAAGCAACAAAGAAAATAAGACTGCCAACATTCTAGCTATATCAGCTATGCCAACTCAAAATAAACGTTCCAAACGAAGAAAACACAAGAAAATCTCTTTTGCAAATGAGGAAGAACCAAAGGACTCAACGCAGTCCAGTGCTGTTATGGCAGCCCAACCACAGGTCACAGACAACTCCTCTAACAACATTTTGCAACTCTGTGTCGAACCACCGGTTCCACAATTTCTAAGCGATTTAAACGAGAGGGGGGTGGCACGGAAATTCTACCTTCCACTGACCGTTGAAGACGTGATGTGTCAGGACGCTGTTTTAGACACCGCTGCTGACATCACTCTCATGTCACACAACCATTTTGACAAACTACGTGCAGCCGCTAATCAGAATCAGAATCAGAATCAGAATCAGGTTTATTGCCATTGTTCATGTAGTACACAAACTAGGAATTTGTCTCGGTACAATGCTGCAACATTAAACATGATAAGATAAGAGAAATAAACTATACATGTAATAAAGTGTAGGATAAGATTAAGTGATACTGGTCAACAGTTAAAATATATATTAGCCAGCAGCAGATACTGTGGAGAACTATATAGTGCAGTCGGTAATGCAGGAAGAAAACAGTGATGATTGACATGAGTCTGGTTGAGCTGCTGTACATGGTGCACGAGAGTCACTTAGTGTTCAGCAGTCTAATGGCAGAGGGGAAGAAGCTGTTCATGTGACGGGAGGTTTTAGTCTGGATGGACCGAAGTCTTCTACCAGAGGGGAGGGGGGCAAACAGTACGTGACCAGGGTGTGAGGGATCGGCTATGATCCGGCCAGCACGCCTCCGGGTCCTGGAGATGTACAGATCCTGGAGAGATGGGAGCTTGCAGCCGATCACCTTCTCAGCAGTGCGCACGACGCGCTGCAGCCTTAGTCTGTCCCTGGCAGTGGCTCCTGCGTACCACACGGTTATGGAGGTGGTGAGGATGGACTCGATGATGGCTGTGTAGAACTGCACTAACATCTTGGTGGGTAGCTTGAGCTTCCTCAGCTGCCGCAGGAAGAACATCCTCTGCTGGGCTTTTTTGATGAGTGAGCTGATGGTCAGCTCCCATTTGAGGTCCCTGGTGATGGTAGTGCCTAGGAAATCATGCTCACAAACATTTAAAACTGGAACCCTGTTCATTAGCCGTGCGACCATATGTGTTCACTAAAACAACCCTGTTGGACATATCACTACTAAACATGTCCATTAGACCCACGACCTTGACACATCCGGTCTATGTGTCCAAGCTTGACACCATTCCATCGCTCGTTGGCAAAGACCTACTGAACCATTTTGAGCCACTGATTGATTTCAAGAACCTCACACTATGGGCTCAAACTCAACACCCTCACTCAACACCCTCACTCAACACCCTCACCCAACACCCTCACCCATTTGACCCAACAAGAACAACTGAATCACAGTGCTTTGTTCTGAACAATTTGGACTCCCCAAGTCTCACACAACTAGCACTGCTGGAACAACTGCAACCAATTGAAAGCGACCGCAAAGACCAAGGTGAGTACTGTCCACAAGATGTCAAAAGTCACCTTCAAATGCAAGGTCAAGCCAAGGAAGAAAATGACCTTGAAAACTCAATGGCCAAGCAGAACACCCCAAACGGCCCCCTTGAAACCCTCGATACCCATGATTCAATGGTGGTGTCACATTTTGAAACCCACCCACCCACCCATGAGGCCTGCGTGGCCACAAGAGCCACACCAACCGGCTCTCTAGACCCTACGAAACCTCAAGACGATGGACCCGACTTGCGCAAACGCTAAGTGCACATTTACTCAAGCTTGTGACCAAATGATCCATAAAACCATCAAACACCGGTCAGATGAAACGGTACATGCAGTTCCTGCATCTAAAACCTTTGATATACCAAAATTGAAACCACTTCATGCGACACAACTTTCTCTGCAGCTATGCAATGGCACTCCTGTTCCTGCTTCTGATGAACAATCCTCGCCACCGCTCAGAGTTCCTCGAAACCAGAGGGGGTGATGACTGCCAATGCCCATAACATTCCAACTGCAGAACACAAAAGTGCCAGAACGACATACAACGCTCCCAAGGCTGTATTTCAAAAACATTTGGACCGATTCACCAAACAACACAAAGCCTACAACGAACAAAAACCCTTGCATGACAAACTGCAAAGGGGGGACAAGATCTTCCACCCCACATTTGTACCGCAAACACCAAAAATCAATTTACAGGAAAGGAAAGTCACTCCTAAATTCGTGCCCGAGTAGATGAATCCACATAGTGTCAGCAACAAACTTTAGCCACTCAAGTGCCAAACCCAGGACCCCATTTTCAAATGGGCTCATCAAAATCAGAGTAACCTTTACCAAAACCCCATGGGACTTGTCGGGTACAACACTGTCAAAGTAAGTCCATAAGAGAGCAAGTTTTTAGCCAAAGTCAAATTCCTTGTATGTGTTGTGCATACTTGGCCAATAAAGCTGATTCTGATTCTGATTCTGATTCTGATAAATAAGATTAAAATCAAACCTACGTCTGAGAAATAACTGTAGCTAACTACTAGCCTCAGGTACACTCAGTCAAATTTCTCCAAACAATTAGTTAACCCTTAGATGCATAAGTGGGGTAAGAGTGACCCCTGCTGGGGTTTTTTTGCAATATCTTTGTAATTTTAATTTTTTATCATTTAATCTTCCATGTATTCCTCAAATAGGTTGTCTTTGACATGAGGCCATTTGGATTTGTATCTAATTGTAATATTTTTTAAGTAATTGCATTTTTTTTATCAGTACCACACTATTCCATATGTGGGGTCAACAATGACCCAAAGCTTTTCCCCAGTTTGGTGACCAAAATATAATTTATAATAATAATAATAATAATAATAATAACAATAATAATAATAATAATAATAATAATAATAATAATAATAATCACCAAAAATATAATAAAAAAATAATCATCTTTAACCAAAATGAAAGAAATTTCTTAAAGGCCAAATGTCACGTAATTTTTTTTTTCTAAATGACAACGAATTTAGATAAAATACACATAGCTTAAACCAAATATTCATACCGGAGACCATATCACCCACCTGTATTTATATAATTGCACAAAATACACCAGGTGAAGGCCCCACCTTGCTTGCTGGCTTGTGACAGCCAGTCCAGACCACACCCATGTTTTTGACATCACCAGTTGTACCCTGGCTGCCCTGCCTATCCACATTCACACTTATCAACATTGGACAATCATGACGGAAAGTGACAGCGATTGTGAACAAATTAGTTTAGTTTTTTCTTTTTTTTTTTGTCTTTTTTTTTTGTCAGTGGTTCAGACAGTGACAGAGGCATAGAACCTTACAGGTTCGAGCCGTCCGAGACGGAATCAGATGCTTTGTCTGATGACAACAGTTCCACCGATGACCAGAGAGCAGAACCAGTGGAAAATGTCATTGAACTGGACATTAATCGCCTCCAGAATTGCGAAGCCGAAGGGGGTCTGTCGAGGGCGCCCCATAAATATTGATTTTTCGGAAGCCATTATTATTACAGTGGAGGAGAGCCGCTGCTGTCAAGAAATTGACCAGATCAATATGAAAATGGAGGCGCATACCTGTCAAGTGAGACGTTTTCGCCGTATTTTAATACCGTAAAACGCGGCTATAAGGGACAGCAGAGTAATAATTGACATTTCTCTGGGAAATGTTTCATACCTGTCAAGTGAGACGTTTTCGCCGTATTTTGGTGCCAAGCGCGGCTGTGGGGACGGCGGAGTGGTTTGGGACACTTTTCTGGGAAATGTTTTAAATATAGTTCGTGTTGTTATTGTCAAATATTTTAAGGAAAATACGGGGAAAATGCAATTTTAGCAAAAATGGGCGTATTGCCATTTCTGTACGCCCAAAAGGAAAAATATACTGGAAAAAAAATTGAGTGTTTTGCGGAGCACGTCCTGTGTGTGATCAGCCACAGCTGGTGCGGGCTGATCGCTCAGCATCAGCTATTCGCACTACCATGAGAAGTGTGGAGTCACTCATTAGTTTAATTGTCTGGGCGGGCTGATCGCTCAGCGTGAGCTATTATCACTACTGTTCGAAGTGTGGAGTCAATCATTAGTTTAATTGTCTGGGCGGGCTGATCGCTCAGCTTGAGCTGTTCTCACTACAATGAGAAGTCATTAGGACAATGGTTTAACACGTTGAGCTGTGCAGCAGTTGCGGAACAGACAGAGTTCGCCTGACAAATACAGAATTCTGCTTTTTTTTTTTTTATTTAGCGCTGGACGCTGAGTTGTGTTGTTATTGTCAAATATCCATGAATCCTTAAAATATTTGACAATAACAACACGAGTTGCATTTGGGGAATTTCCCAGAGAGGTGTCCCTTGTTGCTCCGCCGTTCCTTATAGCCGCTTTTTACGGTGTTGAAGTACAGCGAAAACGTCTCACTTGACAGGTATGAAAACATTTCCCAGAGAAGCGTCCCTTATTACCCAGCTGTCCCTGATAGTCCCGTTTTAAGGTATGGGTGAAATATCCAATTTTTTCTTTCTTGTTGCTCACTTCAACCTTCCAGTCTCCATATAAACAATCAATTGAAATACCCCAAGCATCAAACTAGGGTACAATCGATTTCGTCACTTCCGCCTTCTTCCCCAGGCGATTCCAGGGGCCGTGTCAGGCCAAGCGCGGCAGTTTTAAATTAACGAATATTCCGTTGTTACTGAAGCATATGCACCAAGACCCGAACGGATCGGTTCCCTTTTATATCTAGTTTCAAGATATTTAAAGTACCCTGTTACGTGACATTTGGCCTTTAAGTTTACAGCATAAAACACACACATTCTAGTTGGGGTCATTTTGACCACACTCATGGAAGAGTGTTGGAATTGGTTGGTCATGCATCTAAGGGTTAACTGCATCAAAAACTTCCTCAAAGGAAAAGGGTAAATTAAAACCAAATTATCCCTTAAACTACAGTAATTCCAAAGGCCTCTTTAAAATCTGATAAATTTCAATCAACTTACTATTACCAAATAGTACACACACAACATTCAACACCATTAATTTGAGCTAACAACATCAAAATTTCCACTAAAGGTGAAAAACAATCTAAGGTTAAGAGTGCAATCTCTACAAGAAATTGTTCCACCTCTGAGAATAATTTTCATTTGCCAATCAGGTATCTAAAGGAAAATCAACAACAAGATTAAGTTCCAAAATCACTGACTTTTTCTGTTTGCCAGGATGATGCCCCTCCTGTTAATCAGTTTAGCCATCTGCCTAGCAATCACACCCACTGTTACCCAGTCAGAACTGGGCCAAGTCAAGACAAAAAGCCAACAATCCCCAGGTGGATTCTTAATAACAGCCTCATCATTAGAACCTCTTGTTAGCCTTAGTGCCTCTACTGTTAACTCGGTCAACACCGCTACACCAAAACGCCAGGTCGTGGAACCACAAACCGTTACTAAAATCTTACAAGACACTGTATTGGTTTTGAATGCTTTCTCCAAAGCTTCAATCAAACTCAACAAGGTCTTGAACTCTGCTCTTTGTGTTAAAGGTTGACTATGCTCCCACACAGCCAATATCTATTTTACTCTCAGAAGTAACTAGAAACATTAGCTTTTCAGTTAACACTTTAGCAATGAATATGCTATCACATCATATTCTTTTCACAGTCAATCCAAATTTACTCCTCATTGCCATTCAAAGCATAATGATGACATCCCATTTCCACTCAGTTTTTCTGAGCAAAAGCCTCAAACATCCTATGATTTGGACATCTGTGGAACCATGGTTTAGTCTAGCTAAACCAATTCAATTTGAACCTCCTTGAATTACCGCAATATTGATTAGTCTAAACCTCTACCTCAAATATGAGCAAGAATTATATATATATATATATATATATATATATATATAATTTTGCATTTGGCCTAGACTCCTAAGATTTTTGAATACATGCATGCGTGTATACAAATATATATCCTTTACACTCCATTTACATTTTTATGCACATTTAAATTACTTTTGAAATTTTGAATAGGTATTTTACGGCAAACCCAAAACATTATCAAGTATGTCAAAACCCACATACTTCTAGTTCACACTTTTGTACCCAGAACTTTTAAGCCCTTACCAGCATATACAGAATTTAGTATATCCTAGACAATTATACAATGTTTATATTTGGTCATACCCAAATTATTTTTGAAAATTTCTAGAAGTTTTCCAGAAAACCAAATTTAAGGATCTACACTTTGGATTAGATACTGTTTACAAGATTAAAACGTAAGGACATCAGAACCTTTAGCTCAGCATTTGGATCAAGAATCGCCAAATTGGAATTTGATGCCTAGGATTGGTATCAACGCTGGATCAAAGTCACCGTTAATACCAGAGGGTGGGGGGGGGGGTGTAGAATCCTCTCATTTTGGCTCATCAATAAGAATTATTCTTCTGCTTAAAGACATTGTTTCACCCAGGGGAAAAAAAAAAAAAAAAACAGCCAGGAAACTGCTCTTGCATCCCCCAGGCCACAATTGAGCTCACATTCCTTTGTTAAAACCAGTCTAAGGAATTCACTCAAATGCATTTCTTGTTTTGACTTTATGGCCCCATAAACGTGGAGACATGGAACAGAACCCTGGAGCCACCAGGAAAAGTAAATGGATTCTGATGTTTTAATGTGAAAATAACTAATGGGTTTGAAATATATTAATCTGTGATTATATATATATATATATGCATGTTAAAAAAATGTTTAAATTAAGATAAGATAAGATAAGATAAGCCTTTATTAGTCCCACAACGGGGAAATTCCAGGATTGCAACAGCACAGGGATAGCAACACTCAGAGCAACAATCAGAAGGCAAGAAAAAAAAAAAAAAAAAAAAAAAAAAAAAAAAAAACAAGCAAGCAAGAGCAGCTAATATACGTACATATGTACATATTACTATAAAATATATATATATACACACACACACACACAGACACACAGTGCAGAGCATTGTAGCTAGATGGAATAAATATGTAAATATATAAACACCCACAGTATGGAGCATTGCAGCTAGGTGGAATAAATATGCAAGTATATAAACACACACAGTGCGGAGCAATGTAGCTAGATGGAATAATATGTAGATATATAAAAACACAGTGCGGAGCATTGTAGCTAGATGGAATAAATATATAGATATATAAACACACACAGTGCAGAGCATTGTTGCTAGGTGGGATGAAACAGCATAACCGTCTATTTAGTTATCCTACATGGTATGATTATGTGCCCATACATATTCTCACCCTCCATAGCGACCGGTATGTTCCTAGTTGTATGCCGGAGAGGACCATTGTGTAAGTCTATTGCATCTTTTGCATTCAAAAACTATTAGTTTGTTACGTCTTTTTGCTATCTCTGCGAGCAGCCCTGCTTAGGTTGTACAGTCTGACAGCCGTTGGTAGGAAGGACCTACGAAACCTCTCGGTTGTGCACCTGGGATGATGTAGTCTGCTGCTAAATGAGCTCCTCAGTGCATCCAGTATGTCCTGCATAGGGTGGAACTCGGACTCCAGCAGAGATGACAGTTTAGCCACCGTCCTTCTCTCTCCTATCTCCTCCATCGGATCAAGGCGTTGCCCCAGGACAGAGCTAGCTTTCTTAATCAGTTTGTTCAGTCTCTTCCTATCGGCTGCAGTAATGCCACTGCCCCAGCAGACCACTCCAAAAGTGATGGCTGATGCCACCACCGTGTCATAGAATGACTTCAGCAGCGCCCCTTGTACACCAAAAGACCTGAGTCTCCTCAGCAGGAACAGCCTGCGCTGTCCCTTCTTGTAGAGTGCGTCAGTATTGTGTGACCAGTCTAGTTTATTGTTCAGATGAATACCCAGGTACTTGTAGGATGTCACCATCTCGATGTCTGTTCCCTGTATATTTACTGGTGCTGTGAGGGGCTGCCCATGCCTGCGGCAGTCCACCACCAGCTCCTTAGTTTTCCTCGCGTTGATCTGGAGGCAGTTCTGATGGCACCAGTCCACAAACTCCTGGATAAGCCCTCTGTACTCAGCTTCATCTCCGCTGGAGATGAGACCAACGATCGCAGAGTCATCAGAGAACTTCTGTAGATGGCAATGTGTTGTGTTGTGTGAGAAGTCCGCAGTATAAAGAGTGAACAAGAAGGGAGCCAGCACCGTTCCCTGGGGGGCCCCCGTGCTACTGATGATCGTGTCGGAAACACAGTCCCGGGTTCTCACAAACTGAGGCCGGTTCGTGAGGTAGTCCAGGATCCATGATGACAGGTGCTGGTCCACCCCTGCGCGCAGCAGCTTGTCCTTCAGGATCATCGGTTGGATGGTGTTGAAAGCACTGGAGAAGTCAAAGAACATGATCCTCACCATATTCCCGGGCTTCTCCAGGTGGGACAGAGAACGGTGAAGGAGGAAGATCACCGCATCCTCCACCCCAATGCCATGCTGGTAGGCGAACTGGAGTGGATCCATCGCTGGTTCCACCAGGGGGCGGAGATGAGCAAGGAGCAGTCTCTCCAGGGTCTTCATCAAGTGGGACGTCAAGGCCACCGGTCTGAAGCTGTTCAGGTCTTTGGGGTGGGAAGTTTTTGGTACAGGTACCACACAAGATGTTTTCCACAGCTGTGGTACCCTCCCCAGTTTCAGGCTCATGTTGAAGATATACGTCACAATCCCACACAGCTGGTCTGCACAGGACTTGAGGAGCTTTGCGCTGATGCCGTCCGGTCCCGACGCCTTCCTCGCCTTGATCTTCCTCAGCTCCGTCCTCACCTGGGTCTTGGTCAGGGTCAGGATGGGGGGCTGTGTGTTGGGAGTGGGGGGGGTGTCGGTGGAGTGGGGAGTGGGTAGCAGGACTTGATTTCTTAGAGGCAGCAGTGGTTGTTGTGCAGACAGGGGGGAGGGCGGTTGGTCAAATCTATTGAAAAACAGATTCAGGTTGTTCGCCCACTCCCTGCCCCCCGTGGCCTGGGGGGAGGTATTCTGGAGCCCCGAGATGGTTTTGAGGTTTCTCCAGACCCCGCTGATGTCGCTCTGTTGCAGCTTGTCCTCCATCTTCTTCCTGAAGCTGTCCTTGCCTTCTCTGATCTTTCTCCTCAGCTCCCTCTGTACGGACTTCAGCATCTCCCTGTTCCCCGACCTGAAGATCCTCTTCTTCTCTCTCAGAAGTGTTTTTATCTCAGGGTTGATCCAGGGTTTGTTGTTTGAGTGACGCCGTATGGTCTTGGTGGGAACGGATTTGTCCACACAGAAGCTGAGGTAGCCCGTGAAGGTGTGAATGAGGCCATCGATGTCCTCACCATGTGGATCGCAGAGCTGCTTCCAGGCAGTGGCTTCAAAACAGTCCTTTAGAGTGTCCATTGTCTCCTCAGACCATAACTCCACAGTGTGCATGGCCGGAGGTTGTCTGTGCACTAGGGGTTTGTACACCGGTCGGAGATGAACCAAGTTGTGATCCGATCTCCCAAGTGGGGGGAGTTGTGATGAGGTGTACGCCTCCTTAGTGTTTGCGTAGAACAAATCCAGTGTTTTATTGTCTCTAGTGTGGCATGTGACATACTGGGTGAAAGTGGGCAGAATGGGAGACAGTGAAACGTGGTTGAAATCGCCTGAGATGAGGAGAAGAGCATCTGGGTGTTCTGTCTGCAGCCTGCTGGTTACTGAATGGATGACGTCACGCGCTGTCCCAGCGTTCGCCGTCGGATTTGCATAAACAACAATGCAGATCACGTGTGAGTATTCTCTCGGGAGATATGTAGGCCTCATGCTAACAGCTAGCAACTCAATATCTTTGCTGCAGTGTCGTTGTTTAACAGTGATATGTCCCGGTCTGCACCAGTTGTTGTTAACATACATGATCACTCCCCCGCCCCTAGTTTTGCCACTCTCTGGTGTTCGGTCAGCTCGTATCGTGTGAAAACCCTCCAGCTCAATGTTAGCATCTGCTGCTAGTTCAGTTAGCCACGTCTCAGTAAACAAAAGGAGAGAGCACTCCCGATATGTGCTATCATAACGGCAGATAGCCGCTAGCTCATCTAACTTTCCCAGTATCGACCGTACATTTCCCATGACAACAGATGGAAGGGAGGGTCTGTACCTTATATTTTTTGTCCTCCGCCTTACTCCAGCCCGGCAGCCGCGGCGTTTTCGCCTCAGTTCTCTCGGTATGTCGAGTTTTTCCAGTGGGACCGGGTGGCGGTTAAATGCTAGCAGCTCTTCCCTGTTATATCGTATCCTGCTATAAACAGTGGCTCCGTCCACCGGCTCAGGAGACATTTGGGATGATCTGTGTGTCCGTGATATAAGTGGGGTGAAAAAAAAAAAAAAGTGATCAAAAGAGAGAGGAAGGGAAAAAAAACTCGGAATCGAGCCGCTGTTGCAAAAGGCAGCCGACTGGTGTGGCGCCGAGAGGAAAAAAAAAAAAAAAAAAAAAAAAAAAATTAATTAATGTTTAATCTTGCATTTTAAATTATAAGCACTGGGTATAAGTTACATTAATCACTAAGGTTAGCTTAGTTTATATACATAAATGTATAGATGAATATTAAGTGTTAAAGATTTGCCAAAATATCTCTCTAAGGCACAGGCATCACACAAAGGTTTATTTAAGTAGGCTATGGCTAGATTGAGTACCCTTACTCTCAGGAAAGATGCAGATACCCACCATGATGGATGGAGCGGTTGATGGTTATCATGCACAAAGACCTCTTCTGCAAATGTATTGCATGAAATAGGAGATACATGCTGTACTATGGACAATTACCAGTTTGCATCTTTACAGACTTTAATGAACTCTGGCTCCTGTTTAGTAATACCCTACTTACATGAGATACATGATTACCAAATGTGGACTGTGAAAGAGAGAAAAAACAGTAGTTTTGGTAAAGGTGTAATGTCGGGACGACATTAAATTTTTGAGGGGTGAGTGTAGGAAAAAGTCAATTTTTGACAACCTCTAGAAAACCCCCGAAAACAGTGTTGATTAGATGCTAATGGCTAATATAAATATTCCTAATAAATGTATCTAATAGACTGTGATTTAATTATTGATGGTAAATATGAGCATTTATGGGGAATGTAACTAAAGGACTAAATATGAACTGTTTAGATGTGAACTGTCAGTGAAAGCAGTAGCATTTTTACGCCAGAGGTGGCACTCAGTAGTGATAAGACACTGTACAGTATTAGAGAACAAGAGAAGAAGAGTAGCGAATGTTCCAGACACAGATAGTGTGTGAAGACAATTGTGTCAAGTGATGCTATGGCCGTTGCTGGCGAATGTGCTCTGTAAGTGTTTGGGCTGTGCCGGGTGTGGTGAGAAAAGTCAATAAAAAGCCGCTGCAAAGTCTGACAGCTTGGGCTCCTCATCCCCCCCCCCCCCTTCGCCCTCCTGGGTGTAACAAAACTTGGTAGCAGAGGATGGTTCAACCGATCTCAGCCAATCTCTGCTTGACAACAGCTCTCTCAAAGTTCCAGACAAAAGACTGTTTGTTTATTGGACTAAAGTTCTTAAAGCCCACCCATGAAGGAAGGCTATTGGTCTGAGTTCCTGTCAACCCGGAAGCTCGCGAAAGCTCGACTGAAGTTATAAAAGGAAACGAGGCCCCTGCTTCCGACTCTCTTTTTTCTCTTTTGTCTCCTGCCCATTGTTCTGTTCATCTGTACACAGCAGAGAACCACTGGAGAACAAAGGGACTTATCCCACGTGTTTCTTTTCTACAATCACAGAGCCTGAAGTATCATGTTTTGTTTGTAACCTCTGTAATTTTAATGTTTTTTTTTTCTTTTCTCTTAAACATCTGGGAATTGATTCTTTTTTCTTTGAGCTCAAATTCTAATTAAGAGTTTAAAACTCTAATCCCTGACGTTTATTTCTATCACTTTTTCCTGTTGAACTTTCTGTAAAACCACCATTTTAATTTTAATATAATTTTAATCTTGACTTTATTTTTTAATTTTTATATTGACCAACTTACACAGTAGAAACTATTTTCATCTCCACTAGTCCAAAAAGTCTTTTAATTTTGCAATTTGATCAGATCCTGGTGTAATGGCTCTCGAATCCTCTCATGAAGTCAATGATCCATGGCTATTACGCAGCTGAAGAATTCAACAAGCCACGAAAAGGGAGACACTTTGTGACAACAGACTGCAAAGAGGCCCCGGTTTTTTAGCCTTTCTCCACATCTAAAGCTTCCCGGAGCGACGAAAGAACCCATCATCAGGCGTGGTCACGTAAGCTGCATCTTCCTTATCCATCTGCTGAATCAAACATCTGAGATTTGAGAATCATTCAATATTTGATCAAATGCAAATTAGAGCCATTAACATAACCTTTCTTTTCATTAAAATCCCATTTTCATTTTCTTAAAGAGTAATCCAGAACTTTTTTATATAATTAGTAAAACTTTCTCCATAAATTTGCGTTGTTTCCATAATGTGTTAACTTCAAACTGATTTAAATTCATTTCAGAGTTAATCTTGGTTCTGCAAATGTTGACATTGTTAATCTATCATTTACAAGTTTAATTTCATGGTTAATGAAATTATTGCAATGTCTTCTAATCATCATTTCATTTAATAAATATGTGAAAATGAGAGAAGTTGTTGAGAATTTATTTCATTCTGAGTCTGGTTCAAGTCCCCAGTATCGAATTCACTAAAATTTTGAGACTGATTATTAATTAATTTATTGAGTGATTAAACAGGTATAAAGTGAAATTTAAGATTGAATTGCTTCTTAGAGATAGAAGCTGGTGACCCACGAGTGTTATTAACTTTTCCAGTGTATATGAACTGAGAATTCATCTCAGGTTCCAATACATTAATATAAATTAAATGATTTTTATACCTGATCACAATTATTAATTCATATTTTGTTACACAAACCAGCCAACAAAAAGACAAACCAGCCAACACTAACAAAAACATTTCCTCCATCGTCCCTTGGCAGAGGTAACAAAAAAGAGCACAGATCCATAGAAGCTTCCCTGAAATGGCTATACCGTAGTATGACAACAGTCTCTGCTGTGGCTGTCAAGGGAATAAGTGAAATCATGTGTGTTTGATTTTATTACATTCCAGAATTCAGAAAACATAAAACGCACATTTAAAAAAGTCATGAACTGGGAGACCTGTGAATTGTATTAAAACAAAGTTATTCATGTAATAAAATCAGAGTTGTCAAACCATCTTTATGGTTCTTGTGTTAATAAAATAAAACATGTTGGTCAAATAATCAATTTATCCATGAGTAGTCCTTTTTTATCCATCCATCTTCTACCGCTTTTCCGGAGATCCGGGTTGCGGAGGCAGCAGTTCAAGCAGAGAAGCCCACACTTCCCTCTCCCCAGCCACCTGCTCCAGCTCTTCAGAGGGGATACCAAGGCGTTCCCAGACCAGCTGGGAGACATAGTCTCTCCACCGAGTCCTGGGTCTGCCCCGGGGTCTCCTCCCAGTGGGACGTGCCTGAAACACCTCAAGTGGGAGGCGTCCAGGAGGCATCCTAATCAGATGCCCATACCACCTCAACTGACTCCTTTCAATGTGGAGGAGCAGCGGTTCTACTCTGAGCCTCTCCCGGATGACTGAGCTCCTCACCCTATCTCTGAGGGTGAGTCCAGCAATCCTACGGAGAAAGCTCATTTCAGCCGCTTGTATCCGCGATCTCGTTCTTTCGGTCATTACCCAAAGCTCGTGACCATAGGTGAGAGTAGGAACGTAGATTGACTGGTAAATCGACAGCTTTGCCTTAGAACTAAGCTCCCTCTTCACCACAACAGACCGGTACAACGTCCGCATCACTGCAGATGCTGCTCCAATCCGTCTGTCGATCTCTCGCTCCATTTTCCCCTCACTCGTGAACAAGACTCCAAGATACTTAAACTCCTCCACTTGGGGCAGGAGCCTGTCCCCAACCCGGAGAGGACAATCCACCTTTTTCCGGCTGAGGACCATGGACTCGGACTTGGAGGTGCTGGTTCTCATCCCAGCCGCTTCACACTCAGCGGCAAACCGTCCCAGCAAGAGCTGTAGGTCATTGCTGGATGAAGCCAACAGGACAACATCATCTGCAAACAACAGAGATGAGATCCTGTGGTCACCAAGCATGACACCCTCCATTCCCTGGCTGCGCCTAGAAATCCTGTCCATAAAAATTATGAACAGGACCGGTGACAAAGGGCAGCCCTGGCGGAGTCCAACTCTCACTGGGAATGACTCCGACCGAGTGTTGGCAATACGAACTAAACTCTCACAACGGTCGTACAGAGACCGAATAGCTCGAAACAACAAGCCCGATACCCCATACTCCCGAAGAACCCCCCACAAAAATCCACGAGGGACGCGGTCAAATGCCTTCTCCAAGTCCACAAAACACATGTAAACTGGTTGGGCAAACTCCCACGAACCCTCAAGAATTCTCGAGAGGGTAAAGAGCTGGTCCGATGTGCCACGGCCAGGACGAAAACCACATTGCTCCTCCTGAATCCGAGGTTCGACCAACGGCCGGACTCTCCTCTCCAGTACCTTGGCATAAACCTTCCCAGGGAGGCTGAGGAGTGTGATCCCTCTAAAGTTGGAGCACACCCTCCGGTCCCCTTTTTTGAAGAGAGGAACCACCACCCCGGTTTGCCATGCCAAAGGCACTGCCCCCGACCGCCACGCAATGTTGCAGAGGCGTGTCAACCATGACAACCCAACAACATCCAGGGCCTTGAGGTACTCGGGGCGAATTTCGTCCACCCCCGGGGCCCGGCCACCAAGGAGATTTTTAACCACCTTGGCGACCTCAGCCCCTGTGATAGGCGAGTCATCCCCCTCGTCCCCAAACCCTGCTTCCTCTGTGGAAGGCGTGTCAGTGGGATTGAGGAGATCCTCGAAGTATTCCTTCCACCGCCCGACAATATCCCCAGTTGAAGTCAACAGTGTCCCATCCGCACCATACACAGTGTGGACGGGGAGCTGCTTTCCCCTCCTGAGCCGCCGAACAGTTTGCCAGAATCTCTTTGAAGCTGACCGAAAGTCTTGTTCCATGGCCTCACCGAACTCCTCCCATACCCGGGTTTTTGCTTCAGCAACCACCCGAGCTGCACTCCGCTTGGCCTGCCGGTACACCTCAGCTGCTTCGGGAGTCCCACAAGCCAACCAAGCTTGATAGGACTCCTTCTTCAGCTTAATGGCCCCCCTCACCACTGGTGTCCACCACTTGGTTCGGGGGTTGCCACCACGAGATGCACCGACCACCTTGCGGCCGCAGCTCTGAGCCGCCGCTTCAACAACAGAGGTGGAGAACATGGCCCATTCAGACTCCATGTCTCCAGACTCCCTCGGAATGTGGTTGAAGTTCTTCCGGAGGTGGGAGTTGAAGACCTCCCGGACAGGGGCCTCAGCCAGACGCTCCCAGCACACCCTCACTATACGTTTGGGTCTACCAGGTCTGAATGGCTTCCTCCCCTGCCATCGGATCCAACTCACCACCAGGTGGTGATCAGTTGACAGCTCTGCACCTCTCTTTACTCGGGTGTCCAAGACATACGGTCGCAGGTCTGATGATACGATAACAAAATCGATCATCGACCTGCGGCCTAGGGTGTCCTGGTGCCAGGTGCACATATGGACACCCTTATGCTTGAACATGGTGTTCGTTATGGACAGACTGTGGTTAGCACAGAAGTCCAATAACTGAACACCACTCGGGTTCAGATCGGGCAGGCCGTTCCTCCCAATCACCCCCCTCCAGGTTTCACTGTCGTTGCCCACGTGCGCATTGAAGTCCCCCAGTAGGACAATGGAGTCTCCAGGAGGAGCACCCTCCAGCACCCCAGTCACAGACTCCAAAAAGGGTGGGTACTCTGAAACATCATTTGGTGCATAGGCACAAATGATGGTCAGGACCCGTTTCCCAACCCGAAGGCGCAGGGAAGCAACCCTTTCGTCCACCGGGGAAAACTCCAATATAGAGGCAGCAAGGTGGGGCGATACAAGAATACCTACCCCTGCTCGTCGCCTCTCGCCCGGGGCAACTCCAGAAAAGGCCAAGCTCCAGCCCCTCTCCAGGAGACTGGTTCCAGAACCGGAGCTGTGTGTTGAGGTGAGGCCGACTATATCTAGCCGGTATCGCTCAATCTCGTACACCAGCTCAGGCTCCTTCCCCGCCAGAGAGGTGACATTCCACGTACCAAAAGCCAGTTTAGAAAGCTTGGGATCAGTCCGCCAAGGTCTCTGCCTTTGACTGCCACCTAATCCACATAGCACCGGACCTCCATGATCCCTCCTGCAGGTGGTGAACCTACTGCAGGGCGGACCCATGTAACTCCTTCGGGCTGAGCCCGGCCGGGTCCCATGGGTGGAAACCCGGCCACCAGACGCTAGCCTTCGAGCCCCTCCCCCAGGCCTGGCTCCAGGGTGGGGCCCCGGTAACCCCATACCGGGCGAGTCCTTTTTTATATTTTATAAAAATACTAAACTTATACATATTAAACAAAGGAGTCTGCCATGTGAAATGAAAATCCAAACTTTACAATATGATGGAAAAAAAAACTATTTTACTGGGTTTTGTGCTTAAATGAAAGCTTATAAAAAGCTTTAAAAAAAAATCTCCTGTATTATTGTCAGCCGAACTGGCTGTGCCTGTGTTGATGGCCCGCTTCCTCAGGTGTGCCTGTATGCAATTTTGTGGTGCTCTTGGTGGATGGGTGGTGATTACTGAAATGAAGTGATTGTGTCTGCATTCATAATTTCTGTTAGTAGATCACTGGCAAAAATTGGCCACTCCCTTAGGCGCTCTGTCTAATTTGCACATTTGCTAATTTGCGCTGCCTTAGTAAATCTGCTCCTAAGAGTTCACAGTATTTACACTGTAGGATGACCAGCATGATGAATAAATTACATGATGACCAGCATATTGAATAAATGAATTTATTCAGCATGCTGGTCATCATATTTTGCAAATTAGATTAGGCCTAGGCACTTAATAGCAGGATTAAAGCACTGCATGAAATTTTAATTTGCTCATATAGGACTATCATTACAACTATTTTTATGATCATATGCCTAAACATACTTACTGCATGTATTACTCACAGGCCTACACACCTTGGCTTGGCTTTTCCAATTATCTAGCCTTCCTACGGCTGCTGAACATAATGTCAACTCGATTTCTATAGTTCACCGGTTGCGCAAGATTATAAACTGTGTCTCCATATAAAGAAGTTCTACATCTGTTAATTTTTGGGGAAGTTATTGAGGTAAAAGTGGAAAAATTTACTACTAAACCCATTTACTCTCCACTGACTCACTGAGTGTTTTGGGTGTACTAATATGCCGGCCAGGAGGCTTCACTTGGCTCTGTATTCGCTAATGGGGCGTGAGCTATCCAGTTTTTCCATAGAGATCAGTGGGTTTCAACAGGAAGAATGCACCCAGCTGTAAAGAGAGAGACTCAAATGCGGACCCTCAAAATCAAGTTGAAGTAGATCTGGACTACGGTTTCAAGATATCCACCAAAACACTCGGTGCCATCACTAAGATCCCTCTGATCCGTGACCTTTGTTATTTACAATGTCTTAAGTACATGGGTCATGTAAGTTGGCTTGATAACTCTGAAACACAAAAGCAAGCACTGTTTGACTGAAGAACGAATAAAGGTGCCTTCAGACAAAATGCGAATGGGTGGTGCAAATACATACAAAGTCAATGGAAAGAGACAAGCTCCTGGTCCTTCTGTCTCCAGGTGAGTGTCAGTGTCATTTTCAAGCTAGTTTACTCTCTAATTTTACTCCAGTGACGGCAGAATGTCAGGGCTAGCACTACACTTCATAAGTGAATGTGCAAATGCGCAAGATTCACGTTTGCTCACCTCTTATCATTGACTTTGTATGTATTTGTGCCGCCCGTTCGGGTTTGGTCTGAAGGCACCTTAAGGCAATGTGGAACAGGCTAGAAAAGACAGAGATATTCACCAAATTAAGAGAACAATGATGGCCAAGAATAAACTCATGCGACTGCTGAATTCTATATGCACAAGCACATGTGTTTAATGTATTAAAAAGTGGGTCATTCCATCTTGGCATGTGTTTTCTGATTTATCTTTTGAAGTAGGTATGCAAACTTAATGAAACTTCACAATCACAACAGTATTATTCAGAATCAAATTTCATGCAGTTCTATTCATGTGCTAAAAGCTGTCTTCATGAAATGTCTATCAGCTTTTGCATCTTGTCAACAGCACATTTTTTGTGTTGATTATGTAAGACTGTCAGCTGAAATAGTCTGGTGCTGCAGTGGGTTAAGAACTAAATATGATATTCTGGAGATTTGTGGTTTGAATCCCAAAATACCCCTCTTGTGCATTTCACAATATAAAGTCTGTTACACCTGAGGTCTACAGCTGCTTAGAACCTGATGATTGTTGCTTGTGGCTATATTCAACTCTTGAATTTGAGAGATGGTAAAGAGTGTTCATATCCTTAGTAAGGTCACGTCAGGTATTTTGGCATGTCAGGCCCCAAGGCTACAAGTGTGCCAAGAGGGTAAAGTTGATTATGATGATGATGATAGATTTGCCTGATATACAGTTGACTCAAGCGTTTACTCAACTTGTGACATTTACTTATCTGCTTATGTTTTTTTTTTTTCTCTCATAGTTTCTCAGTGCAGTTTCTGAGGTCTCTACACAAGGAGAAAAGTTTCTGTGAAAAAAAAAAAAAAAATTTCTACTTGGTTTAAATAAAATATTTTAACAGTATGGAACTAATCCAGGGGTGTCAACCAAATTGTTTTCAGACCAGAACTTGTTTGTTGAATTATCAAATTTGGCCCTTTAGTTGTTTTTTTTTTCCAACTTCAAAGTGGATTTAAAATGTTGTCAGCGTGGTCATATAAAGTCCCAACCCGATCTCACCAAAGGTAGTGCAAATGTCATGCTTTCCAGCTCCTAAAATAAACCATGCCATTTATACCAGTCTTTTTCAACCTTTTTTGAGGGACAACACCGTTCTTACATTGAAAATAATTCCACAGCACTTCACCAACCCAAAATGCTATGAAGTGACAGATTGTAGCATGTCTATTGACAATTTAGTCTTTTAAGTAGGCCTGTAACAGTAACAAATTTTGACAAACAATACTTTTTAAATAATATATAATTTTTTTATTCATTTTTTTATTCATTATATCTGCATTGTTCGTCAAAGGTTCCTTTATACCAGACTGTGAGGAAATGGAGGCTCTGCTTGTCTGGGTGCAGTTTTTTTTCCACTTGGAAAAACTGAGTGAGATGGTAAAGTTTTTAATGCATTGTTCAGTTTTTTTTTACAACAGTTTTCAAATATGGGCAGCATACTGGCTCGTTGACATTACTGGGTTCTCCTCACTCACTTAAGATAAGATAAGATAAGCCTTTATTAGTCCCACAATGGGGAAATTCCAGGATTGCAACAGCACAGGGATAGCAACACTCAGAGCAATAATTAAGAAGATACGGAAAATATAAATAAGAGCAGTGGATATACATACATACACATAAATATATAAAAATATATACAAAGTGCGGAACATTGTTTGCAAGATGGAATAAACAGCATAACCGTCTACTTAGTTATCCTACATAGTATGAATATATACCTATACATATTGTCACCCTCTGTAGCGACTGATATTGTCCTAGTTGTATACTGGAGGCGACCATTTGTGTAAGTCTGTTGCGTCTTTTGCATTCAATACTATTAGGTCGTCATGTTTTTTGCTATCTCTGTGAGCAGCCCTGCTTAGGTTATACAGTCTGCCAGCCGTAGGTAGGAAGGACCTGCGAAACCTCTCGGTTGCGCACCTAGGATGATGTAGTCTACTGATAAATGAGCTCCTCAGTGCGTTCAATATGTCCTGCATAGGGTGGGACTCGGACTCCAGCAGAGATGACAGTTTAGCCACCATCCTTCTCTCTCCTATCTCCTCCACTGGTCCAAGGCGTTGCCCCAGGACAGATCTAGCTTTCTTGATCAGTTTGTTCAGTCTCTTCCTATCAGCTGCTGTAATGCCATTTCCCCAGCAGGCCACTCCAAAAGTGATGGCTGATTCCACCACCGTGTCGTAGAATGTCTTCAGCAGCGCCCCTTGTACACCAAAAGACCCGAGCCTCCTCAGTAGGAACAACCTGTGCTATCCCTTCTTGTAGAGTGTGTCGGTATTGTGTGACCAGTGTAGTTTATTGTTCAGATGAACGCCAAGGTACTTGTAGGATGTCACCATCTCAATGTCTGTTCCCTGTATGTTTACTGGTGCTGTGAGGGGTTGTCCTTACCTGCGGCAGTCCACCTCCAGCTCCTTAGTTTTCCTCGCGTTGATCTGGAGGCAGTTCCGATTGCACCAGTCCACGAAGTCCTGGATAAGTCCTCTGTACTCAGCTTCATCTCCGTTGGAGATGAGGCTGACGATCACAGAGTAGTCGGAGAACTTCTGTAGATGGAAGTGTGTTGTGTTGTGTGAGAAGTCCGCAGTATAAAGGGTGAACAGGAAGGGAGCCAAAACCGTTCCCTGGGGGCCCCGGTGCTACCAATGATCGTGTCAGACACACAATCTTGGGTTCTCACAAACTGTGGCCGGGTAGTGAGGTAGTCCAGTATCAATGATGACAGGTGCTGGCCCACCCCTGCGCACAGCATCTTGTCCTTCAGGATCATTGGTTGAATGGTGTTGAAAGCACGGGAGAAGTCAAAGAACATGATCCTCACTGCATTCCCGGGCTTCTCCAGGTGGAACAGAGAACGGTGAAGGAGGAAGATCACTGCATCCTCCACCCCAATGCCATGTTGGTAGGCGAACTGGAGTGGATCCATCGCTGGTCCCACCAGGGGTCGGAGGTGAGCAAGGAGCAGTCTCTCCATCATGTGAGACGTCAGGGCCACTGGTCTGTAGCTGTCCAGATCTTTGGGGTGGGAAGTCTTTGGTACAGGTACCACACACGATGTTTTCCACAACTGTGATACCCTCCCCAGCTTCAGGCACTTGGCTTCATTCCTGCACCAGAGCTTGGAATTCAGTTTTCTGTTTACTCTTCCAAACTTTCTGGAATTGTGCAGCTGTCAGGAAACTCAGCCACAAGCAGTCCTGCTGCACTTATGTTGTAACTTGTTTATACACAGTATGAAATGATTACATACAAATCAGCTTTGATTTGTAAGGAGAATAAATTAGTTTTAAAATGAGACTTACCAGGGCGGATAGACAGATGGGCCAGCGGAACTCCGTGACAGTTTTTCTCCACCACTTGGTTGGTGCTGAGGGAGCCAACATTAGGATGCAGTTTCTGGAGAAGTTGGTGACATTTTCCCAGCTGGTGTGCCCATCTGGATGGCGTTGTGGTCTCACACATGTCAGTGTCGGAGAGTGAGCAGCTTCTTTGAAGAGTTTTTTTTTTTTTTTTTTTCAGTTACTCCCACGGAGCCAGCAGCAGCTATGACCTGCTCCGTCTGCAGTGAGCCCAACACCAGATTGTTCGGGTTTGGCTCTGGGCAGTCTCCCTGTTCAGCCCCACTCCGTACTCATTCATGCATCCCAGTTCACCTCATATTAACTTTCGTCTTGTGATCCTCTGCTCCTCTTTTACATGACAGCCCCCTATCTCAGGGGTGTCCAATCATGTGTCATGGAAGGCCAAGACCCTGCAGGTTTTCTCTTCTACCCAGTCTCTTCAGCAGGTGTTTTCACTTATCAGCAATCAGTGGGAAGAAATTCAGTGAAATCTGCTGCTGAAGACACTGGTTGGAGGTAAAGCCTGCAGGGTCTTGGCCCTCCATGGCACATGATTGGACACCTCTGCCCTATTTCAAACAACAGGTACCTACAGTTCTGAGTTTGTGTCCCACACTGAGCTGTTTATCAATTTTATTTTTTATTTTACATTTAGGCACTTACTTCACTAATGGTTAATGTTAGGGAAAGCAGCAGAGAAGCATTTCTCAATAGTGCCGGCACAGAAATGTATGGTGCCACCAGAGAAAGCTTTCACAGTTATGCAAACGCCACATGTCCACTGCATGTGAAAATTGTTTTTTTTTCCGTCTGTCATACATGCTTTCCCAGAGTCAGAAATCATGCTGTTTGTACGAGTTTTAGGTGACACTATACAGTAGGCTGTAAAATCCACACACACCTCTTGAAAGAGTAGAAATGTGTCTCAACACTTTTATTTATACACATATTTTTAGCTACTTTTATTCATTGTAGCTATTTTTAGCTACAATGCTCCACACTGTGTGTGTTTATATATTTTCATATTTATTCCATCTAGCTACAATGCTCCGCACTGTGTGTTTATATATCTACATATTTAATAATAATAATAATAATAATAATAATAATAATAATAATAATAATAATAATAATGCATCGGTTATTCCATCTAGCTACAATGCTCTGCACTGTGTGTCTATATATATATATTTATATTTATATTTATATGTACATATGTATACTCGCTGCTCTTGTTTTTCCTTTGCCTTCTGATTGTTGCTCTGAGTATTGCTATCCCTGTGCTGTTGCAATCCTGGAATTTCCTCATTGTGGGACTAGTAAAGGCTTATCTTATCTTATCTTATTTTCATTTACCAAATATATAATTACCTCCTCCAAAAAGGTTCTTTTTGTCGACATTAGTTTATTTTTACCTGCGCCAAGGGAGGAGGTAAGGTTTTTGCCATTGTTGGTTTGTTGATTGGTTTGTTGGTTGGTTTGTTTGTCTGTCTGTTAGCAACATTATTTCAAAAGTTATGAACAGATTTTGATGAAATTTTCAAGAAAGGTGTGTAATGGCACATGGAAAGGATGATTACATTTTGGTGGTGAGCCGGAACACAATTTGGATCTAGGAACTTTTTGAAAATCATTTTATATACTGTATTAATACTGAGCTTTTCATGTGCTTCCCCTTTAAGACATGTCCCCATAGTTATGTGCACGGGCACACACCTCCGTACCCCAGAAACACTGCAGAAAAAGTAAAATGGCTTGGAACGAAAAGGAATGTGGTCTCCATCCATGTACTATGTGATGATTGACATTATTTCATCTGAAGAAGCTAAGAAAAAGCAAGCACAGTGTGGGGTTTAAGACAAGGTTTAGAGTGCCTGCAAAAGCTACCAGCAGACAAGCTGTGTATGTTGTTGCCCGCCACGTCACCCACACGGTATGTAAACACACTAAAGCAGGATTTATGTACTCGCATCACGTCATCACAATTATTGACATCCATCACAGACACAGTGACAGGATATTTTCAGGTTTCATTGATTATTACCTCCGCCAAGGAGGTAATGTTTTTATTACCGGGGTTTGTATGTTTATCTATCTGTTTGTCTGTCTGTTACCAACATAACTCAAAAAGTTATCAACGGATTTTGACCAAATCTTCAGGAAAGGTGTGTAATGGAACGGGGAACAGATGATTAGATTTTGATGATGATGTGAGAGTGCATACCTCCACCAAGGGTTTTGCTTGTATTTGTGCAGCAGGATTAGACAAAAACTACTGCATGGATTTGGATGAAATTTTCGCCAGAGGTGGTTCTTGGGCTACAGAGGAACCCATTATATTTTGGTGATGATCTGAGAATGCATATCTCAGCCAAGGCTCTTATCTTCTCACAGTGTGTTAGCAACAATACCCCAAAAGTTATGAACGCATTTTGATGAAATTTTCAGGAAAGGTCTGTAATGGCACGGGGAACAGATGATTAGATTTTGGTGATGATCTGAGAGTGCATACCTCCACCAAGGGCTTTGTTTGTATTTGTGCAACAGGATTACACAAAAACTACTGCATGGATTTGGATGAAATTTTCACCAGAGGTGGTTCTTGGGCTAGAGAGGAAACCATTATATTTTGGTGATGATCTGAGAATGCATACCTCAGCCAAGGCTTTTATCTTCTCACAGTGTGTTAGCAACAATACTCCAAAACTGATGGACAGACTTTGATGCAATTTTCACAACAATTGGCTATAGGCCTACACACAAACCCATTACATTTTGGAGGTGATCCATGACAAACGAAAGGAGCCTTGGCCGGGGTATGCGCTCTTTGAGTGCTTTTCTAGTTCTATATGATTTTAATGCTGTATTTTTCTATTTTATAACTGTATCTGGTGCATATAATGAGCCAATGTCTGGAGGAGCAATGTGGTTTTTCTCCTAGCCATGGCACATCAGACCAGCTCTTTACCCTCTCAAGAATTCTCGAGGGTTTGTGGGAGTTTGCCCAACCAGTTTACATTTGTTTTGTGGACTTGGAGAAGGCATTTGATCGCGTCCCTTGTGTTTTTTTTTGTGGGGGGTGCTTCAGGAGTATGAGGTATCGGGCTTGTTGTTACGAGCTATTCGGTCTCTGTACGACCGTTGTGAGAGTTTGGTTCGTATTGCCAACACTCGGTCAGAGTCATTCCCAGTGACAGTTGGACTCCGCCAGGGCTGCCCTTTGTCACCGATCCTGTTCATAATTTTTATGGACAGGATTTCTAGGCGCAGCCAGAGAATGGAGGGTGTCATGCTTGGTGACCACAGGATCTCATCTCTGTTGTTTGCAGATGATGTTGTCCTTTTGGCTTCATCCAGCAATGACCTACAGCTCTTGCTGGGACAGTTTGCCACTGAGTGTGAAGCGGCTGGGATGAGAATCAGCACCTCCAAGTCCGAGTCCATGGTCCTCAGCTGGAAAAAGGTGGATTGTCCCCTCTGGGTTGGGGACAGGCTCCTGCCCCAAGTGGAGGAGTTTAAGTATCTTGGGGTCTTGTTCACGAGTGAGGGGAAAATGGAGCGAGAGATTGACAGACGGATTGGAGCAGCATCTGCAGTGATGCGGATGTTGTACCGATCTGTTGTAGTGAAGAGGGAGCTGAGTTCTAAGGCAAAGCTGTCGATTTACCAGTCAATCTACGTTCCTACTCTCACCTATGGTCACAAGCTTTGGGTAATGACCGAAAGAACGAGATTGTGGATACAAGCGGCTGAAATGAGCTTTCTCCGTAGGATTGCTGGACTCACCCTCAGAGATAGGGTGAGGAGCTCAGTCATCCGAGAGAGGCTCAGAGTAGAACTGCTGTTCCTCCACATTGAAATGAGTCAGTTGAGGTGGTATGTGCATCTGATTAGGATGCCTCCTGGATGCCTCCCACTTGAGGTGTTTCAGGCACGTCCCACTGGGAGGAGACCCCGGGGCAGACCGGGGTGCACGGTGCACACTGTGCACCGTGCACCCCGGTCTGTGCACCACTGCGCCACCGTGCAGCAGTGTACGGTGTACACTGCTGCACGGTGGCGCAGTGGTTAGCACTGCGGCAGCACAGTTTACCCTTGGCCGGGGGATTGTGGGAATCGTGGGATCGTGGGTTCGATCCCAGCCCCCGACCAACAGTGATCTGTGTGGAGTTTGCATGTTCTCCCCGTGTTGCGTGGGTTTACTCCGGGATTTCTCCGGTTTCCTCCCACATGCCAAAAACATGCATGTTAGGTTAATTGGCTGTTCTAAATTGTCCCTAGATATCTGTTTCCTATAGGCCCTTAGAATAGAGGGTTAGTATTAATGAAAGCGCTTTGAGTGGTCTTTGTGACTAGAAAAGCGCTATATAAGTGCAGGTTAGTTAGTTAGTTAGTTAGACCCAGGACTCGGTGGAGAGACTATGTCTCCCAGCTGGCCTGGAAACGCCTTGGTATCCTCTCTGAAGAGCTGGAGCAGGTGGCTGGGGAGAGGGAAGTCTGGGCTTCTCTGCTTAAACTGCTGCCTCTGCGACCCGGACCTCCGGAAAAGTGGTAGAAGATGGATGGATGGATTGATGTCTGATTCTCTGTGTTTTTCCATTGTCTCAGAGCTTGAAAAGAATGTCTGTTTCTCAGTGTGAGATTAGGCTGAGCAAGATTGTTAATAATGACGAAGGTTTTTGTTTTATCATACCAAGCTGTTCTGATTAGAATGCCCGAAGTTATAATGACTAAGTCATCCTAACTTAACTAAGTCATAACTTAACTAAGTCATCCTAAACATGACTTGTTAGGAACAGGGTTTTGAAGTTTTGTCTTTTCTAAGGGGGGGGGGGGTTGGAAAACAACAAAGGGTTAACTGGCACCGGCGGGATGACACAGCCGTGCAGTCACATCATCACGCCGAGCCGATATAAGAAAGGGTCGACCATCTTAGGCTCTCTTGGCTCCTGGCGATTTAGCGCTCTGCCCAACAGTAAGCCAGTATTGTATTAACAGTTTGTTCAATAAAGTTCGTGTTCTAAACCAGCACCACTCTCCATTGGTCATTCCAGGTTTCCAGACATAACAGTGGGCCTACACAGGTACTCATAGACAGGGGATGCGCAAGAGACATGACAATGACCCTCCAGGACAACAATGCAGGAGTAATACAGAGCGAGCAGTGGCTATGGGTACAGAAAACATGAGGAGCTGCAACAATATGTAAACAGATATGCACACAGACCCAAGACCAAACAAGGGATGATACAGAAGACAATGACAAGGGACTCAAGGGAACACAGAGGGAAAGTGGTATAAATAATAATCATAGGAAATCACAAGAAACAACAATATGAACATAAAGCATGGGCTTGATCTTGTGATTAACCCTTAGATGCATGACCAACCAATTCCTACACTCTTCCATGAGTGTGGTCAACAATGACCCCAATTAGAATGAATGTGT
The DNA here is from genome assembly GCA_020510985.1 of Pholidichthys leucotaenia. Lineage (NCBI taxonomy): Eukaryota > Metazoa > Chordata > Actinopteri > Cichliformes > Pholidichthyidae > Pholidichthys > Pholidichthys leucotaenia. The sequence goes on from CM035843.1 coordinate 407,645,283, forward strand.
TTTATGCTGTAAACTTCAGAAATTTCTTTCATTTTGGTTAAAGAGGATTATTTTTATTATATTTTTGGTGATTATTATTATTATTATTATTATTATTATTATTATTATTATTATTATTATATTTTGGTCAACAAAAGAATTATTTCATGTTTGACATGTTCATTTATTACTTTTTATTAACATTTTATCACAGAAAGGTAAAAAAGGTAAACAATCAGAAAGGAAAAAAGGTAAAGTCAAAGTGCCTTTATTGTCATTCCATTGCTAATAAACAATGCAACAAAATTGAGATACTGCTCCCTAAAAACAAACTATCACACTCACAGTTCACTCATGCATTTAACATTCTTATAATTACAACAATAAATAATGCTTGAAACAATATTACCTAAAAGTTGAATACAATATGTACACAGCAATAATGAAAACATACTGAGCGATAAAATAGGTGAAGGTGTGAGGGTTTGTGAGCTCACTGTGAGCAGCTGTTACACAGTATCCTTTTCTGGCTGTGAGCACTGCACACAGGGTCATTGCATTTCCAACAACAATTGCTGACTTTGCGGTCTTGTTTTCTTGTGCACATCTTACACCTCTTCCTCTTCTGTTGGCCCTGTGTGTTTCCCTCATGTGGCTGGATTGCAGCTTTTATCACCCCACACCTTTCCATTGCTGCAGTGATGTAGGTTGGTAGGCGTGGGTTACCTTTCTGTCGAATTCTCATATAAGGCATCACAAGCTCATGTGAGAGCTCTGCAAGAAAGCGCCACTGGGTGATTGTGATACCTGCACAGAATTCAGAGTGCTGATCTGTGAAAAAGGAGTAGGCATTCAGGGTGGTAACATCAATCACACTGTACCACAGCACCATGGGCCACCTCTGCGTTTGGCGTTTACAGGTGTAGGTGCCAACCATCTGGTCCACAATATCTACACCTCCTTTCGTCTGGTTGTAGAAGTGGATCACTTTTGGGGTTTTTTTTCTGGGTGTTTTCATCCACCATTTTGCTGTGGTGCATTGTGCTGAGGAGCAGAACAGCCTTCCTCTTTTTTCCGACATAGCTAACCATGGTCATGCTGCCATTGAACCCAAATTCAGTGCTGAAGAGCTCCCTGGTCTTGGAAGCCTTCATCACAGGAGGGATGTCTGGCTTGTTTTGTCGCAATGTTCCCACCGTAGTCAGACCCTTCTCCAGGAGATGCTCTGCAAGAGGCACACTGGTGAAAAAGTTGTCTGTGGTGATGTTGCGACCTGTGTGTCTGAGTCCACTGCACAACTGACTGACAATGTTAAGACCCAGATTCTTACTGGCTCCTTCCCCTGGTTGTCTCCCGGTGTACACAATCCCATCAATTGCGTAGGGGTTTTTTGCATCACAAGCCCAGAAGATCTTTATTTCCCCCCCCTCTCTCCAGCTCCACAGCCTCCACGATCCCTACTTCATCAAAGGTGCCCCCCCTCCTCCCCCCCTGCCCTTGTCATCAGTGGGCAGGATGTGCTCAAACAGTTCTCCAGACTGAACCCGAGCAAGGCCCCCGGTCCGGACGGCGTGTCTCCCTCCACCCTGAGACACTGTGCGAAAGAGCTGGCTCCTGTCTTCACAGACATTTTCAACACCTTAAGCTATGCCACGTGCCGTCCTGCCTCAAATCCTCCACCATCATCCCTGTCCCCAAGAAGCCACGGATCACTGGACTTAATGACTACAGACCTGTAGCGCTCACCTCTGTAGTCATGAAGTCCTTTGAGCGCCTGGTCCTGCCCCACCTCAAGTCTATCACCACCCCTCTCCTGGACCCGCTGCAGTTTGCCTACCGAGCCAACAGGTCTGTAGACGACGCAGTCAACCTGGCCCTCCACTCCATCCTGCAGCACCTGGACTCCCCGGGAACCTACGGCAGGATCCTGTTTGTGGACTTCAGCTCCACATTCAACACCATCCGCCCCGCTCTGCTCCGGGACAAGCTGTCCCTGCTCAACGTGCCTGACTCCCTCTGCAGGTGGAACACCGACTTCCTGACGGACCGGAGGCAGCATGTGCGGCTGGGAAAGACTGTCTCAGACTCTGCTAGCATCAGCACCGGATCACCCCAGGGCTGTGTACTTACCCCCCTACTCTTCTCCCTTTATACCAACTCCTGCACCTCCAGCCACCAGTCTGCCAAGTTGATCAAGTTTGCGGACGACACCACCCTCATCGGGCTCATCTCCAATGGCAACAAGTCCGCCTACAGGAGAGAGGTGGCCCAGCTGGCGTCCTGGTGCAACAACAACAACCTGCAGCTGAACGCTCTGAAGACAGTGGAGATGATTGTGGACTTCAGGAAAGTCACAACCCCTCTGCCCCCCCTCACCCTCAAAGGCTCTCCCATCACCACTGCTGATTCCTTCCGCTTCCTAGGCACCACCATCACCAGGGACCTCAAGTGGGAGCCGACCATCAGCTCCCTCATCAAAAAGGCCCAGCAGAAGATGTTCTTCCTGCGGCAGCTGAGGAAGCTCAAGCTACTCACCAAGATGTTAGTGCAGTTCTACACAGCCATCATTGAGTCCATCCTCACCACCTCCATAACCGTGTGGTATGCAGGAGCCACTGCCAGGGAGAGACTAAGGCTGCAGCGCGTCGTGCGCACTGCTGAGAAGGTGATCGGCTGCAAGCTCCCATCTCTCCAGGATCTGTACATCTCCAGGACCCGGAGGCGTGCAGGCCGGATCATAGCCGATCCCTCACACCCTGGTCACGTACTGTTTGCCCCCCTCCCCTCAGGTAGAAGACTTCGGCCCATCCAGACTAAAACCTCCCGTCACATGAACAGCTTCTTCCCCTCTGCCATCAGACTGCTGAACACTAAGTGACTTATTGACTCTCGTGCACTATGTACAGCAGCTCAACCAGACTCATGTCAATCATCACTGTTTTCTTCCTGCATTACCAACTGTACTATATGGTTCTCCACATTATCTGCTTCTCGCTAATATATTTAAACTGCTGACTAGTATTACTCACTTATTCTACACTTTATTGCATGTATAGTTTATTTCTTTTATTTTATCATGTTTAATGTTGCAGCATTGCACCGAGACAAATTCCTAGTTTGTGTACTACATGAACAATGGCAATAAATCTGATTCTGATTCTGATTCTGATTCCGTACTTCGCGGGCTTGCTCTTCATATATTGCATAAACTGGGTCCTCCCTCTGAATGGCACAAGTTGTTCGTCCACTGTGATACAATCACTGGTGATGAATCTCTGCCTGCAGATAACCAGGAACAGGTCCCATATGTAGCGGAAGGGTGCCAAGTGGTCTGTTTCCAGTCGGGTGGCTCTGGTCTTCTTGTCATCAAAGCCCAAGAATCGGCGAATATCTTCAAATTGTTCAACTGACATAGTGGCCTTGTACATGGGACTATATAGAGGACTCCCAAAGAGCTCACGGATTGATACATCCCAGTTCTTTTCACTTCCTGCAAGAATGGTCAATCCAATGAAGGCCATGAGTTCATCTTTGCTGACCTTTGTCCACTCCTTTCCTCTACCTGCAGCTACTCTTCGTCCCTCCATATTTGTGCATCTCAGCACCTCTTCTATTATATTATCAGTGATAAACAGCCTCCATGCATATTTTGGTGAGATGGTGGTAAGCCCAGGTGCTGGTCCTGGCCGGCTTCTCACAATATTGTGCTTTGGTGTTCTGCCCTGGCTGAGAGGTAACTCTGCCCAGTAAGAGCCCTTGCGGCTCATTCTGTTGGACACGATAGGCCCATCCATTTCCTCTTCCTCTTCGGAGGTCTCGTCAGAAGACTCTTCTGTGTCTGACTGATATTGTTCATCGGGGGGGGGGGGGGGATTGATTTCTCGGTGGCCTGACAACTCCAGGTGGACAATAGTTTGGGTCCTCTATTGGGTCCTCTTCATCTGAAATGTCAGATGCTGAGTCAAAGTCCATGACAGGTTCATCTCCCAGGACCATTTTTACGGCAAGGCCTAAAGGAATCCTTGCAGACATCCTAGCAGCCATGATACTCTAGATGAGAACATAAAAAAGCTTTTTTGATTGACACACAAAACTGTGAATCAGTATGAAGCTGCATAAGCAGCAGCTGAGCAGCAGCTTACAGCAGCAGCAGCAGACATAACATAACACTATCACACAAAATTTATGGATGTGGAAAATAAGTTCATAATTTATAACAACATATATTATAAGGTATAAAAATGATAATACTTACATGTATGTTGCTGTGTAAAAATAACCTTCAGGGTGGTGAGCAGATGTGTTCTTCCGTGCTGAGTCTTCAAAGCGTGTGTCGAGTGACCTCAATACACCAGGGTCTCTCATTTTATATCATTCGCCCATCTCACATCACAATACATTCATCCCTTCTCCCCCCAGCTACTCCTTCCTGCCATATTACTGTAATCTCTCCCATCTCAATACCTATTGTCCTCATCTGTTTACCCTCCTTGTTTACCCTCGGCATCCAGTCTGTGATGTTAATTGCAGCATCTACAGTGTTACTTATAACCTTGGTGAAATTCCAAGGGGACAGCTTTGAGAAATGCTTGGGGTAATTTTTGACCCCACATATGGAATAGTGTGGTACTGATACAAAAAATGCAATTACTTAAAAAATATAACAATTAGATACAAATCCAAATGGCCTCGTGTCATAGACAACCTATTTGAGGAATACATGGAAGATTAAATGATAAAAAATTAAAATTACAAAGATATTGCAAAAAAAACAACAACTGCAGGGGTCATTGTTACCCCACTTATGCATCTAAGGGTGCCAGATTCATAACACCATGATGCTGATTAAAGGCACAATTGCCCAGCCCCAGTGAATGATCAATACAATTATGACAGTCTTGTTACCTCCACCAAGGAGGTAATGTTTTTACTGGGGTTTGTCTGTTTGTCTGTCTGTTACCAACATAACTCAAAAAGTTATCAACGGATTTTGACCAAATTTTCAGGAAAGGTGTGTAATGGCACGGGGAACAGATGATTAGATTTTGGTGATGATCTGAGAGTGCAAACCTCCACCAAGGTTTTTTTTTTTTTTTTTTTTTTACTTATTTTGTACCTGTAGGTAGATTTGTTTTGCAGTCTGGTGACAAGCCACCAGCTGCCGGTCGCTGCGTGCGCAAGCGCCCCTTATCCCTAACCTGCATGTTTTTAGCATGTGGGAGGAAACCAGAGAAATCCCGGAGTAAACCCACGCAACACGGGGAGAACATGCAAACTCCACAGTGATCACTGTTGGCTGGGGGCAGGGATCGAACCCACGATCTCACGATCCCTGCGATCCCCGGGCCGAGGGTAAACTGTGCTGCCTCATTTTCACCAGAGGTGGCCCTTGACCCAAAGATGAACTCATTAGATGTTGGAGGTGATCCATGAGTGCATACCTCCACCAAGGCAATGTACAGATTGCAATTGCAATGTACAGATGGATGGCGATATGGACGGACAAAGGGAGGGAGGGACGGAGCCTTGGGGGAGGTATGCATGCTCTGAGTGCCTTCTAGTTTATTTATTTGTTTGTTTGTCTGTCTGTTAACAAAATAATTTAAAAAGTTATAGATGAATTTAGATGAAATTTTCAGGAAAGGTGTGTAATTGCACGAGGAACAGATGACTAGATTTTGGTGGTGATCTGAGATTGCATACCTCCGCCAAGGACCTTGTTTGTATTTGTGCAGCAGGATTACAGAAATTCTACTGGATGGATTTGGATGAGGGCAGCGTGGTGGAGGAGTGGTTAGCACTGCTGCAGCACAGCAACTCACCCTTGGCCGGGGGATCCTGGGTTCGATCCCAGCCCCCGACCAACAGTGATCTGTGTGGAGTTTGCATGTTCTCCCCGTGTCTGCATGGGTTTACTTCGGGATTTCTCCGGTTTCCTCCCACATGCCAAAAACATGCAAGTTAGGTTAATTGGCATCAAGCTGGGGATTCTAAATTGTCCTTAGGTATGACTGTGAGAGTGAATGGTTGTCTGTCTCTCTGTGTTGGCCCTGCAATGGACTGGTGATCTGTCCAAGGTGTACCCTGCCTCTCTGCCTCCCAAAGATGCTGGGATGGGCTCCAGCCCCCCCTCGACCCGAAAAAGGATTAAGCGGAAGAAGATGGATGGATTTGGATGAATTGATGAAGTTTTAAACAAAACCATTACATTTTTGTGATGATCTGAGAATGCATACCTCTGCCAAGGCCCTTATCTTCTCATGGAGTGTTAGCAACAATCCTCCAAATTTACTGGATAGACTTTGATGCAATTTTCACTAGAACTGGCTCCAGGCCTACACACGACCCCATTACATTTTTGAGGTGATCCATGAGGGATGGAAGGAGCCTTGGTGGAGGTTTGCACTCTCTGAGTGCTTTTCTAGTTAAATATAAGTTTAAAATAATTCTGCTACAATAATGAATTGTTTTGTGCAGTGCAAGGCAATTTCTCCTCTTCTGAAGGAGAAGTGTAGGTTAAAAAAAATTCTTGCTGCTTTTGCAGTGTTTGTCTTTCCACTGTTTGGAGATTATGCTTCACCCTGAAGGGTGAACAAATAAGCTGAAGGTAGAATTTCCTATTTACTTGTAACACTTTATTTTAAATGTACTTGAGCTTTTTTTGCATTAGGACCAGTTAGCACATATCTCATTTAGTAAAAATTTTCCATTTGTTACCCATGCTACTAATCACAATGATGACAATCTGGTGTTATGTGTGATTTTTCACTTTCAAGTATTAGCTTTGTTGGATACTATCTACAATAAAATTAAATAGCATTTGTAAAAAGAAAATAATCAATGAAACAGACAAACATTGTGGAGCAACATAGTGGTATGGGAATTATTCAGAATAGGGCCTCTATTAATTCTTGATTTCTTCATTAAATGGGCTGCTGATCTAACGTAAGAAGAACTAAGGTTATAAAATTGAGTCATGTGGGAATTTTTGTCTTTATCTTATCTATAAATGCAAGAAATCTCTGTCTGTCTGTCTATCTGTCTGTCTGCCTGTTCCATGCATATTTTGTGGCATCACAACATGTCAGTCACCACAGTGTTTCCTGGACAAGACAAGGAAGTGTAAAATGATAAATTTGACTAGTAAAACATAGTACTATGGGGGACCCATGCTGTGGTATTCATCTCAGACTGAAAGACATGGAAATGCAGTAATTTCTTCTGGCGGAAGAGCATGGGCATTAAAGGGCTGGGGGACAAAAGGAATTGTCATGTGGGAATGAATTGTAATGCAGGACCTCGGGTAGCAGGGACGTGTGAGTGTTGTGATATAAAAGAGAGTCCCTGCTTCATGAGGTTAATGTTTTCTGATTCTGGAAGATGTGAGAGAGTGAATAAAGTTCATCTGTTCTGAACGCTCGGCCTGGTTATTCCTCTCTCCACACTGGTGACCCTTGACAAATAATGGATTGCTTGTACTTGATAAATGTTCGGCGCTGCAAACATTTTGATGAGCGCTGAAACAGGCGTAAATTTCACTCTGACATTTGACAAACAAATTCATTCTGATCACATTCCATGAATATTTAAACTGTTTAACTGCCTATGGTGCTCCGTTGCATCGTCAGCCCCTAGTGGTCAAGATTTTTTTCAAGAAAACATTCAGTTCAGAGGTCAGAGATTTCCAAAGCTATAACTTGAAAGTGGTAAAAGATAATGGCTTACTGTCAATTAGAAAGATGTAGAATATGATCCAAAGTTTGAGATAGGAGTAAATTTATGCATCCAATTTGCATAATGCCATGGCAGCCACATCAAATTACATAACTTTAAGTCAAAAGTGGCCTTTGGACATATTTACACAAAGGATTGTTTTGTTTTGTTGTCACCATTGGTTGCTTTGGACATTTTGGTATCTGTATATGAACCAGAAATACAGTTACAATGTAAATAAACAAAGACATTCGTCACTTACCGCTGGCCAGGCGGCTCTCGGTTCGTTCATTTTCATCCATCCTGTTGGTTATTTTGCCTTCTGTTGGTCATTTGCGTTTTCTCTCCCACATCCAGAGACGCTTATGATTATTGATTTTTCTTTTTATTTTGTAGACTTTATTGATCCCCAGAGGGGAAATTGAGGGCATCCACCTGGATGGATGAAGCAGCCACGGTACGGCGCTATCCCTTAACCATTCACACACACATTCATACCTAGGGCCACTTTAGAGTCTCCAATTAACCTGATCTGCATGTTTTAAAATCCAAGATGGCGCCGCGGATGGCAGCCACTGGCTTCTGCTCTCTGATGTTTTTGATAATTTTGTGTGTTTTTTTGGACTTCTGCTCTTCTGTCCGAATCACCTATTCAAGGGAGGAACTACTTTCACTCAGACTACCTCCCAATGCAACTTCTCCGCCAGTTGCTGCTGCTGATCTGAAGTTTTTTCAGTCGATCTTAGCTGTGGGAGCAGCGGCTATTGGCGCTGGCCGGAAACGAAGGCGGCGTGGTAAACGTGCCGGTGCGCTAGTCAGGCTGAAGAAACGAGGATTTCGCACGCCGCTCCCATCGATCCATCTGGCAAATATCCGCAGTTTGGCGAACAAAATGGATGAACTGCTGCTCCTGACTCACAAAAACCGGGATTTTAGCAGATCTGGCGCCCTTTGTTTCACGGAGTCCTGGCTGAGTGAACACATCCCGGACAGCGCGGTCCGCCTGGACGGATTCCAGCTGTTTCGCGCTGATCGCAGCCGAGAATTCTCTGGAAAGACTAAAGGTGGTGGAATCTGCTTCTACATAAACGAAGGTTGGTGTACTGATGTCACAGTGTTGAAGAAGTTTTGTAGCCCTAACCTAGAGTCACTGTTCATAAACTGTAAACCCTTTTATTCACCGCGAGAGTTCTCCTCATTTATTCTGGTCGGAATTTATATCCCTCCTGCTGCTTGTACAACGGAGGCACTGCAGCACCTCGCTGACCAGATAGCAGAGGTGGAGGAAAAACATCCAGACTCTCTGCTTATCATTCTGGGTGATTTCAAAAGAGCTAATCTCACAAATGAGCTTCCTAAATACAGACAGCATATTAAATGTCCCACCAGGGACACAAATACACTTGACCACTGTTACACAGTTTTAAGAAATGCCTATCATGCCGTCCCCCGTGCAGCTCTGGGTTTTTCTGACCACTGTCTGCTCCATCTTATTCCAACATACAGACAGAAACTAAAAACTTCCAAGTCTGTTGTAAGGACTGTGAAGAAATGGACTGAGGAATCAAAGCTGAAGTTACAAGCCTGCTTTGACTGTACAGATTGGAGTGTTTTTGAAGCTGCAGCCATTAACTTAAATGAACTCACTGACACTGTGACGTCATACATCTGTTTCTGCGAGGACATGTGTGTGCAGACCAAGACCTTCTGCACATACAACAACAATAAACCCTGGTTCATTCCTAAACTGAAGCAGCTACGTCAGACCAAGGAGGAGGCCTACAGGACTGGTGACTGGACTCTGTACAAGCGGGCCAGAAACATGCTGACGAAGGAGATCAGGCTTGCTAAGAGGAGCTACAGTGTGAAGTTACAAAAAAACTTCTCAGCCAACAACTCTGCTTCTGTCTGGAGAGGCCTGCAGAATATCACCAACTACAGGAGACCATCCCCCCACCCTGTGGAAAACCTCCAGCTGGCTAACGACCTAAACAGCTTTTACTGCAGGTTTGAAAAGAACCTACAGTTCTCACCTCCCACCCACACAAAAGGATTATCTGCAGCCCCAGGAACTCCATCCCTCCTCCACTCTGACCTCCCACCAGCACTAACGATCTGTGAAGATGAGGTGCGCCGGGTCTTTCAGAGACAAAAGATCAAGAAGGCTGCAGGACCTGATGGTGTGTCTCCGTCCTGCCTGAGAGTCTGCTCCAACGAGTTGGCCCCCATCTTCACCCGGATCTTTAACAGATCACTGGAGCTGCGTGAAGTGCCTTCCTGCTTCAAACGCTCCATCATCATTCCAGTTCCCAAGAAACCCTCTGTTACAGGATTAAACGACTACAGACCTGTTGCCCTGACCTCTGTGGTCATGAAATCCTTGGAGAGATTGGTGCTGAACCACCTGAAGGTCATCACAGGCCCCCTGATTGACCCACTGCAGTTTGCCTACCGGTCAAACAGGTCAGTGGATGATGCAGTGAATATGGGACTACATTACATCCTGCAACACCTCGACTCCCCAGGGACATACGCCAGGATCCTGTTTGTCGACTTCAGCTCAGCGTTCAACACCATCATCCCAGGCATTCTTCATCAGAAACTCCTCCAGCTCAAGGTGCCCCCCTCCACCTGCCAGTGGATCTCCAGCTTTCTGACTGACAGGTAGCAACAGGTGAAGCTAGGGAGATTTACATCCAGCTCCCGAAAAATTAGTACTGGCGCTCCCCAAGGATGTGTCCTTTCCCCACTGCTCTTCTCCCTCTACTCCAATGACTGCACCTCAGAGGACCCTTCGGTGAAGCTCCTGAAGTTTGCGGACGACACCACAGTCATCGGTTTGATCCGGGATGATGATGAGTCTGCATACAGGCGGGAGGTGGAGCAGCTGATCCTCTGGTGCAGCCAGAACCATCTTGAACTTAACCCAGCCAAAACGGTGGAGATGACTGTGGATTTCAGGCGACACCCCCCTTCATTCCCCCCACTCACCATCCTAAACAGCACAGTGTCCACTGTGGACTCCTTCAAGTTTCTGGGTACCACAATCTCCCGGAACCTGAAGTGGTCCTCCCATATAGACACTGTCCGGAAAAAGGCCCAGCAGAGGTTGTTTTTTCTGCGTCAGCTCAAGAAGTTTGATTTGCCTCAGGAGCTGCTGGTTGTCTTCTACACCGCCATCATCCAATCTGTCCTCTGCTTTTCCATCACTGTCTGGTTTGGATCTGCCACTAAACAGGACAAGATCAGACTGCAGCGGATCATTAAGTCTGCGGAGAGGATCATTGGTACTGACCTACCCTCCATTGAGAACTTATATCGGTCCATAACCAGGAAACAGGCGGGAAACATCTGTGCTGACCCATCACACCCCGGCCACAAACTGTTTGAACTTCTATCTTCTGGTCGTCGTTACAGATCACTGAAGGTCAAAACCACCCGTCACAGGAACAGTTTCTTTCCTCAAGCCATCACTCTGATGAACTCCTAACATTCACCTAGTCCTACCTGTTGCTGTACTCATGACTTTTCATCCATTCTTACATTGCACATAACTCTCACACTGCTTTTTACTTCATTCACATTATATCACTGAATCTGAGTTCACATTGAAATACTGTGTGACTGTATATTTTTTCATATATTTCTGCAAAGTGTGGTTAGTCTGAGTAAATAACTGCATATATTCCTGTATATATTTGCATCCTTTTATAGAAACGTGGACAGACTGTAATTTACTGTACATACTCTGTTGTCATTGAATCCTTATTTAAATCATCCACCTGAACAATGAGAGCAAGTTTTTAGCCAAAGTCAAATTCCTTGTATGTGTTGTGCATACTTGGCCAATAAAGCTGATTCTGATTCTGATTCTGATTCTGATTTATCCTACCTCAATTTCGCTTTTATTCCACCACAATTTATCTTATATAACGACACAGAACTGGCGTGATTATTCTGTGCAGTCACATGGCGCTGGGGGAGATAGCAGGTGAACATCAGCCTGCTTTGTCCACCCTCTGTTAAAACAACATGTTGATATTTACCTTCATAAGATAAATAATCTCTTTTTAGAATCATAGTTGGCAAATTTGGGAGCAAATGCGTCCTCTGTCTTGTGAGCGAGTACAATTGTTTTTTTTTTTTAAATGTCTTCTTCTCTGGTGTCCGGAACTGAGATTTTTGGATGGTTTGATATCCGCCATTAGAGTAGTAAGTTGTATGTATCTGCCGCTTTGTGATGTGGAATTCTTAGTACAACTGGGGAGTTTTTGGCCACATCACATGGCATCACATGACAGGTGCAGCACTGCACCATAGGCAGTGGGGGCACAATCTGAATGTGAAATCAAGGATGTTAAAGGGTTAATACAATGTAAAGACCAAGTTTGCATGAGAAAAGCTAATCATTTCTCATATCAGCTAAATCCTACCAGGCAGTATTTATTCTGTGGTGTAACTCATATGAGCAAACAGGCAACCAGCTAACTTCAGACAACAATTCACCAGTGAAATCAATAATATGATATTAACCTTGTTTTGGACAGAGGGTTTAGTCTTTTAGTTTGACAAGTTCAACCAGTTTAAAATTGTTCCTTGCCCTTGCTGAGCTCATTTCATGTTCTCTTTCTCACTGAGCTGAATGCATTCCATATGAACATCCCCACCAGCCACCCTTACAACTGACTCCTACTCAGTGAAGGTGCAAGGACCGATTGAGTAATACCAAGTCTGCAGAAGGGGGGATAAATTGTCTGATTATTAGAAATGTTACTTTTTGTTGCTTGCAAATGAAAAAAAAACAGCAACTTTTTCATACCCGCTTGAGTTGGTGATATTTTCTTTACTAGTTATATTTATATGATTATTGGAGGGGTTATATTGGCTGAATTAGATTATTGGGTGGGGGGGGTGCAATCCCTCCACGCCCCCCCCCCCCAGTAAATTATGCCTATGCTTTTTTTTTTTTTTTTTTGTTACTTCTTTGTACCCGTAGGTAGACTTGGTTTGCAGTCTGGTGACAAGCCACTGGCTGCTGGTCGCTGCGTGCGCGAGCGCCCTAAACCTACATGTTTTTGGTATGCGGGAGGAAACCGGAGAAATCCCGGAGTAAACCCACGCAACACGGGGAGAACATGCAAACTCCACACAGCTCACTGTTGGTCGGGGGCTGGAATCGAACCCACGATCTCATGATCCCCGCGATCCCCCGGCCAAGGGTAAAACTGTGTTGCCACAGTGCTAAACCACTGCGCCACCGTGCAGCTTGTATTAATAAAATAAATACTTTGGTCAAATAATCAGTTTATTCATGAGTAGTGTCATGAGCAACAAGAGTGCGCCCCTCCCGTCCTGCCTCACATTCATCAACTCATCACTGCACCTGAGGCAGAAGACACACCTCCACCCGCTCATCAGCCAGCGTTCTTAAGGAAGCTCTCTCCGCACATTCAACACTGGCTTGTCTGGGTATACTGCCCGAAAATAGACTAGCAAGTATAACGTTACAGGTCTCTACGCGTCGTCTAACCTTGTTTCTCCTCTTTCCTCAAGTTGCTGCCACCGTGCAGGTGTGTCTCCAGGACTGCGCGCACTCTCCTGACACATCTCACAATCCCTCAGCTTCCTACTCCACCCGATTAGGCACCATCAGCTCATCTCCCCCACATCCTACTGGTTCGTCTATTCCTCCCTGGGTCCCTGCCGGTTCTCCCTGGATTCCCTAGTAAGTGGCAATTTGGCTTGCCAATTTCCCCTTAATCCATATCTATGCTCACGGCTCTCGTCTTCTCTCCACAGGGCTATTCTTCTGGCTATTGACTGTTTCTGCAGCTGTGCACTTGTGTTTTTGCAATTTAATAAACTTTCAAAGGTGCCCCTTTGCGTGGTTACTTCCTGTGCTCTGGCATTGTGCACGTGAGCTATTAAGCTTAACTAATCATGACAGAATGAGCCAGCCAGGACGGTAGCTAAGCCGGAGCCTCACCAAGGAGCTGTCTGCTCTGGACCGCCTATCGGCGACTGAGCACCAGCTCGCTGTGCTGATGCAGTAGCTTTCAAAGCTTTGGTCTACAGCGCCTCCTCCGGCCTCTCTCCCTCAGCCTGCCCTGCGCACTACAGTGCGCCGTACTACCACCGTTCCCACCCCTACCCTGTATGTGGGGGAAGTGGGGAAATTTAAAGGTTTTCTTATTAAAGCCAATATGTACTTGGAGCAGGTTGGGGAGGAGTACCCTGGGCACATAGATAAAATTCAGTTCTTTACACTGTTGCTCAAGGACCGAGCCCTTGAGTGGGCATGGTCCACTTTGAGATAACCCCGAGGGGCGTTGGTACACATTTGATCAATTTGTGATGATCATCAGGGCAACATCATGAGCAGCCTGATGACGCTCTGTCAGGGCACTCGGTCAGCAGCCGGATACTCAGTGGAGTTCCAGGTTATAGCAGCTGATTCGGGGTGGAATGATATTGTCTTGAGTAGTGCTTTCCTTCACGGGTTAAATGCTCAAATCCGTGATGATCTGGCAGTTCATCCTTTCCCAGAGACTCTCGATGGTCTCATAGATCAGGCAGTTGGTTTGGACAACCGGTACCATTAGTGCGCAAAGGAGCGCGAGTCCTCTTCTCGTCCACACACCGAGCGAGTGTCCACCGTGGTTACTGACACTGGTGGCGCCGGCTCATCGCCTGAGCCAATGGAGCTCTCTTGGCACTTGACCGACGATGGGTGCCAGTGAAGGCGAAGTGCTGGCACGTGCGAGTACTGTGGTTTAATGAACCACAGTTTGGATGAATGCCGCCAGCGGCTAAAAGACGAGGCCCACCAGTAACCATAGGGGGTATTGTGGGCAGGACCAATTCTACTCTCTTTCTCTCTCTTTAATCCCTTCACACCTGAAGGTGTATATGGACAGCGCCTATCTCCGTTTCTCTGACCCTAGGCCACACAGCTACTGTAAGTAGTGAAAGCTACAGCGGGGGGTCAGTCCTCTGGTAACTCTGTGTGTAACTTTACTTTCCCCATTCCATTATGCGGAGCACCACGCTAGAAGGCAGAAAGCACCATTTTTATATGGTCTTTGGTATGACCCGGCCGGGATTTGAACCCCTGCCTCCCAGGTGAGGGGCGGATGCTCTACCAACTGAGCCACCACTCCGGTTTGGACCAAATCTACTCCCCCCAGTAATTTTTAAAATTCGCCCCTCGTGCAATTGCCAGGGGTCAAGAGGAGGACTATCGTGCTGGTTGACTCAGGGTGGGAGGGTAATTTCATTTCTGCTGAGTTCGTTAAGCAGGTGGGTATTCCCATTTGTAAATTGCCCCATGATCAAAGGATCACTACCATATCTGGCCGGGAGGTCGCAGTAGTCACCCAAAGAATGGTGCTGATTTCTATCTTCCTTTCCGGGAACCACCGGGAGGAACTCTCGTTCCTGGTTCTCCCAGTTTCATCATCCCTGGTGGTTCTTGGTTACCCTTGACTCCGGAGGAATAACCCAATGATTAATTGGGATAAATTTACCATCTCCTCCTGGAGCCCCTTCTGTTTGGCTCATTGTATGCATTCAGCAGAGTGTTCCCCATCTCTGTCAGTCTCCCTCTCCCCGGTAGAGCCACCGGACCTCAGCCACGTCCCCCGGGCTTATCACGATTTGGGGGAGGTCTTTAGCAAATCGAGAGCATTGTCGCTGCTGCCTCATCACTCTTATGATTGTGCTATAGACCTCATCCTGGGGGCGAGGCTGCCATACAGTCAGTTTTATAGTATTTCTGGCCTTGAGAGGGAGGCGATGGAGAAATACATAAAGGAATCGCTGAATGCTGGCCTTATTCAGCTATCTTCGGCTGGGCAATTCAAATATTTAGTGATGCCTTTTGGGCTCACTAATTCCCCCGCCATCTTCCAGCGGTTAAAAGATGACATCCTCTGCGATATGCTCTACCAATTCGTGTTTGTCTACTTGGATGATATTCTAATTTTCTCCCACTTGCCAGAGGAACACGAAGCCCATGTCAAGGCCGTTTTACAATGGCTCTTGGAGAACCAGCTCTACGTCAAGGCCGAGAAGTGTGAGTTCTCCACAACATCTACCACCTACTTGGGCTTCATTGTGGCTAAAGGAAGACTGATTGCCGATCCGGCCAAGATGAGGGCAGTGCTGGATTGGTCAACTCCTCACTCCCATAGGGAGCTTCAACGCTTCCACCTGTGCACAAATTTTTTTATCGCAGGTTCATCAGGAACTACAGTGAGGTGGCACTGCCCTTGATGCTGACCTCCGTTAAGGTCCCCTTTCGTTGGACCGAGGCAGCTGAACAGGCGTTTGTCATATTGTGGCGCCTGTTCACGGAAACACCAATTTTGGCCCAGGTCCACACACAGCTCCAGTTTGTCCTTGAGGTGGTGCATCTGATTCGGGAGTTGGCGCTGTGCTGTCGCAGCACACTCCCCCTGATCAGAAGCTTTGCCCGTGCACATATGTCTCTCGTCGGCTTACGTGGTTCGAGAGGAATTATGACGTAGGGGACAGAGAGCTGCTTGCCATTAAGTTGGCATTGGAGGAGTGGAGGCACTGGTTAGAGGGGGCCATACACCCCATCGTCCTGTGGACCGACCACAAGAACCTCGAGTACTTGCAGTCAGCCCGCCGACTGAACACTAGACAGGCTCGCTAGGCGCTATTTTTCCAGTGATTTAATTTTACCATCACTTACCAGCCTGGCACCCGGAACACCAAACCAGACGTGCTATCGCACCAGTTTGATTCCGGAGAAGTAGCACCCCCCCCCCCCAAACCAACATACCGCCTCCGTGCGTCCTTGGAGCCCTTACTTGGGATATCGAGTGGAGGGTCCGCCAGGCCCCTCCACTCCCAGAAGCTTGTGCCAGTAGGGTGCCCCCGGAACCGTCTGTATGTCCCGGCCACCCTCCGCAGCAATGTCATCCAGTGGGGTCACACCAGTCACTTCGAGTGCCTTCCTGGAATCGCTTGAACTGTGGACTTTGTCCGTCAAGCATTCTGGTGGCCCACACTGCGGTGGGACATACAAGAGTATGTGAAAGCCTGTCAGACCTGCATCCGGGGGAAATCGGACTCCTCCCCCCCATCTGGTCTCCTCCACCCCCTCCCTACCCCTGGTTGTCCGTGGTCTCACATCGTCGTGGGCTTTGTCACTGGACTCCCCCCAACCCTTGGCAAGACAGTGATTCTGACCATCGTGGATCACTTCTCGTGAGTCTGGTGGCCCTCCCGAAGCTCCCCTTGGCCTTGGAGACGGTGGTCCTCTTCACTGACCACGTCATCCGGGTCCACAGCATCTCCATGGACATTGTGTCTGACCGGGGTCCGCAATTAATGTCCCAGGTCTGGAGGGCCTTTTGCCGGACCTTGAGAAGTACAGTGAGTCTCTCCTCTGGAAACCATCCACAGAGCAACGGGCCAGCAGAGTGCGCCAATCAGTCCCTGGAGGCCGCCTTGCGGTGTGTAGCAGCCAATAACCCGTCATCCTGGAGCAGACATGTTACCTGGGAGGAGTACTCCATGAACTCTGCTGTCTCCTCTGCAACTGGAATCACCCCATTTGAGGCGTTGTTGGGGTACATGCCACCTCTCCTACCCATGGCTGAGAGGGAGGTCTCGGTTCCATCCGTAGGGGCCCATGCTTGTCGCTGCCGACGCGTCTGGAGGTCTACTCGGGTCGCCCTTGCCCACACCACAGAACACACCCGGGCTGCTACTGATAGGAATCGGGTTCCGGCTCCCAAGTACGTTGTTGGGCAGCAAATCTGGCTGGCGGCAAGTCAGATTCCTATGAAAGAGAAGTCTAAGAAGCTGTCCCCCCCACACTTCCTCTCTCCGGTGGTAAATGACACGCCGCCCACATAAAGCCCCTCTCAGCCAGTCCTCCCTGCCCCCCCTCCCCGAAGCCGCCTCCTCTTCCTCGGATCATTGACAGCCACCTCGCTTACATTGTTCGTTGTGTGTTGGATGTTCGCCGTCGGGGCCGGGGCCTGCAGTATTTGGTGGACTGGGAGGGCTACGGCCTGGAGGAAGGGTCCTGGGTCCGTTCATCACGAGGGCGGGACAAAGGGATGCTCTGGGCCTATCACCGTGCTCACCCTGAGAAGCCCTCCAGACCGCCAGGAGGTGCTCCTAGAATGGGGGCCCTGTCATGTGCAGCGAGAGCGCGCCCCTCCCGGCCTGCCTAACATTTTTTTTTTTTTTTGTTACTTATTTGTACCCGTAGGTAGACTTGGTTTGCAGTCTGGAGACAAGCCACCGGCTACTGGTCGCTGCGTGCGCGAGCGCCCTAAACCTACATGTTTTTGGTGTGCGGGAGGAAACCGGAGAAATCCCGGAGTAAACCCGCGCAACACAGGGAGAACATGCAAACTCCACACAGCTCACTGTTAGTGACATTCATCAACTCCACTGCACCTGAGGCAGAAGACACACCTGTGCCCGCTCATCAGCCAGCGTACTTAAGGAGGTTCTCTCCACACATTCAACACTGGCTCTTCTGGGTATACTGCCCGAAAATAGACTAGCAAGTATAAAGTTACAGGTTTTGACACGTCGTCTAACCTTGTTTCTCTTCTTTCCTCAGGTTGTTGCCACCATGCAGGTGTGTCTCCAGGACTGCGCGAGCTGTCCTGACACATCTCACAATCCCTCAGCTTCCTACTCCACCTGGTCAGGCACCATTAGCTCATCTCCCCCATGCCCTACTGTTTTTTCTATTCCTCCCTGGGTCCCTGCCGTTTCTCCCTGGATTCCCTAGTAAGTGGCAATTTGGCTCGCCCATTTCCCCTTTCTCCATTCCTCTGCTCATGGCTCTCGTCTTCTCTCCACAGGGCTATTCCTCTTGCGATTGACTGTTTCTGCAGCTGTGCACTTGTGTTTTTGCAATTTAATAAACTTTCAAATGTGCCCCTTTGTGTGGTTACTTCCTGTGCTGTGGCATCGTGCACGTGAGCTATCAAGCTTAACTAATCATGACAAGTAATCCTTTTTTAAATTATATACAGTACAAATAATAAAGTTGTACATATTTAACAAAGGAGTCTGTCATGTGGAATGAAAATCAAAACTTTGACATATGACAAACAAAAATAAACTATTTTACTGGGCTTTGTGCTTAAACTAAAGCTTTAAAAAAGCTTTTTAAAAAAAAAAAAAACTCCTATATTATGCTCCTCAGAACTGGCTGTGCCTGTGTTGATGACACTCTTCCTCAGGTGTGCCTGGGTGCAATTTTGTGGTGCTCTTGATGGATGGGTGGGCATTAATGAAATGAAGTGACTATGTCTGTCTTGATAATTTTGCGTGTTGTTAGTAGATCACTGGCAAAAATTCGCCACTCCCTCAGGTGCTTTGTTTAATTTGCACATTCACTAATTTGCACTGCTTTCGTAAATCTGCCTCTAAGAGTTCATGATATTTACACTGTATGATGACCAGCATGATGAATAAATTAATTTATTCAGCTTGCTGCTCATCATATTTTGGAAATTAGATTAGGCCTAGGCATTTGATAACAAGATTAAAGCATTGTATGACATTTTAATTTACTCATATAGGACTATCATTAGGGCTATTATTATGACGACATGCACGGGGTGTTCTTTCACCTCAGGGAGTGACGACCCTGCCCATAATTGTGTAGTCCCGGGCTCAGCTGGCTGCAGCTGACATTACCCAGCTAGGGCCCCATGCCAGGGTTGTGGTGAAGACAATGGCAGCAGGCTGATGGATCCTGAATCGAGTTTTTGACAATTATTGTCATTGACAGTCGACTTGGTTCAGTGGCACACGAAGGAACCTTATTCATGGTCAGTGGGTGGCACAACTGGCCAGTTAGCGGTAACTGCGGGGCAGCCTGTACATCTCCAGCTCTGTTACACTTTTGTGTACCTTTGGATCTGGGTGTGCAGGCTCAGAGAGACCCTATGAGGAGGTGCACAACGTTGTGGGTCTGCATCTACTGTGCATGGTTAGGAGGGAGTTTTGAAGTTTGGAGGAGGAGTTAGAAGCCCTGTAGCAAAAGGAAAGTGCAACGGTGGCAGGCTGGAGACACTGGGAGCTGCTAGCATGGTTTCTGCACACAGGTGGCCCACATCAGAAGGTCACAGCCTGGCTGAAGAGGAGCAACAGTAGGCTGGGGCAGCTATGTGGGTGACTGGGAAGCCCTGTTCAGGGATAGCACTGCTTGCCCCAATCCGGGGGAGCCCCTATAAAAGGTGGTGTAAACAAAGTTTGCTCTGCACTAACCCTGGTTGGCACCCCGCAGCCAACGGTCTCCATCTGTAGCGGTAAGAAGAACAAAAAGATGAAACTTTCCATTGGTACTTGGAACGTTCGTACCATGCTGGACAACGATTCAAGACCTGAGAGACGTTCCGCCCTGATCTGCAAGGAGCTGCACAGATACAAGATTGATTTAGCAGCACTACAGGAGACAGGAATCGAGGGCTAGGGTCAACTGCAAGAGGAGACTCATACCATCTTCTGGCATGGAAAAAATGGAGCGAGAAAAGAGGCTGGCGTTGCACTTGAAATTTCCAACAGACTTGTTGTCAAGCTGCCTTCTATTCAATTCAATTCAATTCAATTCAACTTTATTTATATAGCGCCATTTCACAACAACAGTCATCTCATAGCACTATCAACTGTAGGGGGGAACCCCCACAGTTGCAGAAAGACCCCAGCAATCAGGCGATCCCCTGTGAGCAAGCACTTGGCGACGGTGGAGAGGAAAAACTCCCTTTTAACAGGAAGAAACCTCCAGCAGAACCAGGCTCAGGGAGGGGCAGTCATCTGCTGCGACTGGCTGGGGGGTGAGGGGATAGAGAAGAAGAAAAGAACAGACATGTAGAGAGCAAACAGTACGATGGGGACTCAATCTATGGGAGAGAACAAACAAATGTTAATGACCAGCAAAAAAAAAAAAATATTTCAGAGAGAGTGAGGAAAGGAGTGAGGCCCAGTGCATTACTGGAGGTCCCCCGGCTGACTAAACCTATTAGCAGCATAACTAAGGGAGGGTTCAGAAACACATGATCCCTCCCTAATTGTAGGCTATATCAAAAAGGTAGGTTTTAGCCCTATTCTTAAAAACAGAGATCGAGTCTGACTCCCGAATCCGGATTGGCAGCTGATTCCACAGGAGAGGAGCTTGATAACTGAAGGCTCTGCCTCCCATTGTACTTTTGGAGATTCTAGGTATTACAAGTAATCCTGCATTTTGGGAGCGTAGTGCTCTGTTAGGATGATACGGTAGTATCAGATCTTTTAAATAAAAAGGAGCCTGATTGTTTAGAGCTTTGTAAGTAAGAAGAAGGATTTTAAACTTAATTCTAAACTCTATGGGAAGCCAATGAAGGGAGGCCAGAACCGGAGAGATATGATCTCTCTTTCTAGTACCTGTTAAAACTCTTGCTGCAGCATTTTGGATCAGCTGAAGACTTTTTAAAGATGTTTTAGGACAGCCTGATAATAAAGAATTACAATAATCTAATCTCGAGCTAACAAAAGCGTGGATCAGCTTCTCAGCATCACTCTGAGACAAGATGCTCCTAATCTTGGCAATATTACGCAAATGATAGAAGGCAGTCTTAGAAACAAATTTAATATGTGAATTGAAGGACAAATCCTGATCAAAAATAACTCCAAGGTTCCTCACAGAGCTATTAAGAGAAAGAGTAACCGCATCCAAACTGAAAGTTTGATTTGGAAAGGAATTTCTAAGGTTTTTTGGACCAACAAGAATGACTTCAGTCTTATCTGAATTTAATAGCAGGAAATTACAAGTCATCCAAGCTTTGATTTCCTTAAGACAGGCTTCTAACTTGGCTAATTGATTAGTATCATCTGGCTTCATTGACAGGTATAATTGTGTGTCATCTGCATAACAATGAAAATGTATACAGTGCTTTCTAATAATGTTGCCTAACGGAAGCATATATAAACTAAAAAGAGTAGGGCCTAGCACAGATCCCTGTGGAACTCCATGACTAAGCTTTGAGCTGAAAGAAAACTCATCATTTACATGAACAAACTGGAACCTATCAGATAAGCAAGATCTAAACCACTGCAACGAAGTTCCATTAAGTCCAACATAGTGTTTACTTCTCTGCCCAAAGGATTGTCAGAAAGGTTGATGACTGCGTGTGCCCCTGGCCAATAAGAATTTTCTCACCCTAATCTGTGTCTATGTGTAGTAGTCTTAAGAATAAATATGTTCCTGCAGTAATGAACTTCCCAAAATGTCCGTGTTGTAAATATGTCAAGTGTTTCTGATGGGGCGATAATTAGTGTGACACATCTGGGAACTTCCTCACACGCTGGAAGCCTGGGAAGGGGTAAGTTGTGTGTAATTCCTCAGGGAACAAAATTGATTAATGTGATTGATTTACTGTAGTTTTCTTTAAGTTATTGTACTAATTTTGATTGTAAGATTTTCTGTTACATTTTCGTTTGCAATACCGATGTAAAATATTCAAAGTAGCGTCATAAATACCGATGATTGATGGCTAGTTAAGTAGACGCTAACGAGTCCATTGTTCTGTAGGAATGCCAGCACTTGTCCCCATTCCCGTGTCATGTGTAAATTGTCTGCCCCAATCTGTTTCAGGTATGTTAAAATGTTAAATGTACTGTTGTAAAAAATAGAAAAAACGATCAGTCATGTAACTCTGTCATGTAATGCTGTCATGTATTTGGTGCTAAACTTTTTCTTTGCTTGTGGTATACTGTAACTATACGATCTAAAGTTATGTAGTCCAAGTAGCTGTAAGCTATGTCTCACACGCTGGAAGCCTGGGAAGGGGAATGCCAGCACTTGTCCCCATTCCCGTGTCATGTGTAAATTGTCTGCCCCAATCTGTTTCAGAAATAAACAGACTACTGACTGATCGAGACCCTGCCTGACATCTACTTCTCTGCATCGGCCAAGATTTATTTTATTTTGTTATTTTAATGTAGCTGACTAGTTCGAGTCCGTTACATAAACTGGTGCCGTGACCTTTCAAGGATTCTTCTGATCAGCCACAGCTGATCTCCGGGGTCCAGCTGCCTGCTGAGTGGAGGTTCGCAAGGAGAGTCCAGTCTTCATCAACACAACGCATCCTTCAGTTACTTATGGTTTTTGACAGAAGCTCATTCAGTATTATTTGGCTTTGAATTTTATTTTATGTGTGTTATATCAGAGTAGCCTGTTTTGAAATTTCTATTTTGTGTTTATTACCATTTAATTGAGCTAGTTTTTAGTAATGGATGGTGATATGTCTCATAGCCTTTATTCTCACACCCCTGTAGCTGGGGCAGGTAGAGGCAGGGGTCTTTTTTTGTTGAGGGGTGGGGGAGTTAAACAGTTAACTTTCACTGACATGGTGGGAGAGGGTGGTACTATGCATACACACCCAGTGGGGGCTACTTATGTTGTACAGACACCACAGCCACATATCAGTGATGGGGAGGGGGATTTACCAGCACAGGCATGTGAGGTAGGGCCCGCATCCTCCACGCCCATGTTTCCTCCTGGTAGCAATGACCCCTCAGCTGAGCTGCGTGATCTAATTACTGAATTAGGGAATCGAATTGGAGATTCCATAGCCAGTCGGCTGTTACCTTCTACTCAGCCTGTCACCCAGTCATGTGACCCAGTCTCTCCAATGGCGCCAGACAGGCATGAACAATCTAGTAACATCAGTGGCACTCTTGATCTCATCAATGTCAATGTGGTAGTCAAGTCAGATGTTCGTGAGCCTGCTGTGTTCAGAGGGGAGGGGACTGATAAATGCTCAGTACAGGAATGGATAGAGCTGATGGAAATGTATTTACGCAAAAAGAAATTCCCCACTTCGGATCAAGTTGATGAGATCCTGAGTCATCTGATGGGAAAGGCCAAGAAAATAGTTAAAGTGGGAATAAGGAGTAGCTTAACCCCAGACCATGCAGTCCAGCCAGACATGATCTATGATATCCTGCGGAAGTATTTCAGTGAGTCCCCTGCATCATGCTTACCGTTGGCTGATTTTTATGCCACTCAGCCCAGTGGGGGTGAGAATCCAGTGGATTATTGGGTGCGCTTGAATACAGCAGCAGAGCAGGCAGATCGTCTCCTGAAAAAGCAAGGCAGGAAATTGGAGAACATGAATGCTGAAATATCCATGATGTTTATTAGGAACTGCAATGATCCTGAGCTGTCCAGTGTATTTAAGAGTAAACCTATGAGCAAGTGGTCTTTGACAGAGGTGCAGGAAGCGATCGATGAGTATCAGAGGGAGTTCCTGTCCAAGAGGAAGCCAGCGGAAGTTAAACCATCTAAGGTGACTGCGGCTGTCGCTTACTCCATGCCAGACGTTAAGGAGGAAGTGAGTGTTTGTGAGCCTAGTGCGTCTAGCCCGTCCAGATTCAGCAAGTCCTCCAGTGCGGAGGGGGGTGCGTTTGAGCGTGTCCTGTGTATGCTGGAGAGGGTGCTGGAGAAGACAAACCAGGCCACAGCACCGGGTGTTGCGCAACCAGCCCAGTGGGTTCGAGTCACTCCCTGCCGCGTCTGTGGCGACAGCACCCACTCTACAAGATCGCACTGCATGAGAGAAAAGCGATGCCTTGCTTGCTTTGAAACTGGACATCAAAAAAAGGACTGCTCCAAGCGCAGGACAGCAATGCCCAATACCACTGCGCCTGCTCAGGGAAACTAGGCCACCCACATGTGGGAGGGGACGATGTGGGTGCATTTAGTCAGTCCCTCAGTTTTGAAGATGATGTGCAATCTACTTATGAAGAAAAATGCAAGTGTGCTCCTGCTGGAAATAAGATTGTTTATCAAAATGTGCACAAATTAGCAAATTCCGATAGTCTCTTTTATACTGACGTCTCAGTGAAGAACCAAGTTTTGTTGCATGCATTAATTGACAGTGGGTCCATGGCCTGCACAATGAATGAAGAGGCCGAACAGAAACTACGTAGTGTGGGCTTATGTGCTAAGAGCATTACTGCAGACACAGGCATGGTACTGGTGGGGTGTGGTGGGGTTCAAGTGAAGCCGAAGTGCATTTATCAGCTGGAGATGACTGTGTATGGACAGGATGTGAGTGTTCCCACACTGGTCGTGCCAGGTCAGTGTGACGAAATGATCCTGGGCTCCAACGTGATAAAGCACTTGATTCATCACCTCAAACAAAACTCCAGTTACTGGAAAGTGATTGAGAAGCCTGAATCAACGAATGACCCAGGGGTTGAACATTTTCTTAACATATTATCTGGAATTAACAGATGGAGGGGGAATGTGATTCCTGACATGATAGGTACAGCCAAGCTGACACAAGCCGTAACACTGCTGCCACATCATGAACACCTTGTGTGGGGTAGGCTCCCAGCCAACTCACCTGTTTCAGCAGGGAGCGCTATTCTCGTTGACGCTCCAAGTTCCAACACACACAAGAAGGGTATCATGGTGGGGAGGGCTGTCGCTACAATGTCAGGGGACAGATGGGTACCTATTAAAGTGATCAATCCAAGTGACAAACAAATTACATTGAAGCGAAACACTAAGTTAGCTGATGTGTTCCCGTGTGTTGCGTTGGAAGACCTGGATGTACCCACTTCCAAAACCCCCCCAAATGACCTTCTGGTGAACAGCCAGAGCCTACATGATGCTGACTCATCCTCCTCTACCCCTGATTTCAGTGATGCTCTGAATCGACTCGGATTGAGTGACCTCGACATTGATTCATGTGATGTTACAGATTATTGGAAAGGCCGGTTGTTCGACTTGATACGGAAATATGAGAGCCTATTTTCTAGGAACAAGTTGGACTGCGGTGAGGCCACCGGTTTTGTTCATCGGATCCACCTGACTGATCCTCGGCCATTCAGACTCCCGTATCAACGTGTCCCACCTGGTCATTACCAAAAGCTGAGACAGGTGCTGTCTGAGATGGAGGAAAAAGAAATCATCCGTAAGTCTTCCAGTGAGTGGGCGTCACCTCTGGTACTCGTATGGAAGAAGAACGGTGATCTGAGGGTTTGTGTGGATTACAGATGGCTGAATTCCAGGACTATCAAAGATGCCCACCCATTGCCTCATCAGGCGGATTGCCTGGCTGCTCTTGGGGGGAGTGCATTCTTCAGCACCATGGACTTAACATCAGGATATTACAATATCCCCATGTGTGAAGAGGATAAGAAACTGACTGCCTTTACCACGCCCATGGGGCTGCATGAGTTCAATCGCATGCCTCAGGGGCTATGTAATGGGCCAGCCAGCTTTATGCGCCTCATGACAAACATCTTTGGCGACCAGAATTTTTTGACTCTGTTGTGTTATTTAGATGACCTCTTGGTTTTCGCGCCGAACGAAGGTGAGACACTGAAGCGGCTCGATGTAGTGTTCAGCAGGCTGAGTGCGCACGGATTAAAGCTTGCGCCCAAAAAGTGCCATTTTCTTCAGCGCAGTGTGAAGTTTCTGGGCCATGTCGTTGATGAGAGTGGAGTAGCGACTGATCCGGAGAAAGTACAAGCAATTGCTGCCATGACTGAACAAGCACTAATGCATGAAGATGGCGTGACCCCATCCCCAAGAAAAATAAAGTCCTTTTTGGGCATGGTCATGTATTATCAGCGCTTCATTCAGAATTGCTCTAGCATTGCTAAGCCTCTCTTTACCCTCACTGCAACGCCAAAGAAGAGTAAAGGCCAGACAAGGCATGTGGCCTTTAAGAAACTCAAGCCGAGTGACTGGACAAGTGACCAACAGAAATCTTTTGAACAACTGAAGTTGGCCCTACTCGAGTCAGTCGTCTTAGCTCATCCAGATTTCAGCCGTCCCTTTATCCTGTCCACTGATGCATCATTAGATGGGTTAGGGGCAGTCATCTCTCAAGTCCCGGAAGGGGAGAACAAGGCCCGTCCGATTGCTTTCGCAAGCAAGTCTCTGACGCAATCCCAGACCAAGTACCCAGCGCATCGTCTGGAGTTCTTGGCCCTTAAGTGGGCAGTCTGTGACAAATTTAGTCATTGGTTAAAAGGGCATGAGTTCACTGTCTGGACGGATAATAATCCATTGACATATATACTGACTAAGCCGAAGTTGGACGCATGCGAATAGAGATGGGTTGCGAAGTTAGCCCCGTACAACTTCAGTATCAAGTATATTCCTGGCAAGAAAAACATTGTGGCGGACGCCCTCAGCAGGCAGCCTTTCGTTCAGGACTGTGTCAGCAAGAGGCTTGTGTCTGAGCCATACGGAGCGCTGCTGGAAGAAGCACAGCTGATTAAGGACAATATGATACAGGAAGTCTTTAGACTGAGTGCCAACCACCAGGAGGTCAGTTGTCTCTTGCAAGTCTCCAGGCTGGAGCGTTCCTCACTCGACATCGAAAAAGTGAAGGCCGTGTTCGAGGGTCATGCTGAGTGAGAGATGGGATCAGCTGAGAGAGCCTCGTGTTGGCTTGTCCAGGACGTGCAGCAGCTGGCTGCCTGTGGTCAGAACCCCTTACCTGTGTTTTCCATTCAGGAGTTGCAAGGCCAGCAACAGCAAGATGCCTGCCTCTCCAGAGTCATCTCTTTTGTGACACGCGGGAGACAACCGTCGCGAAGAGAAAGGCCTCACGAGACAGATGGCGTCTTGAGAATGTTGAAGCAGTGGGACAAACTCAAGATGTTAGATGGGCTACTGTACAGGGTGAGCAAAGATCCACTGACTGGCAAGAAAAGACACCAGTATGTTGTTCCAGCTTCATTGGTTCAGCGAGTGCTGCAAGGCATCCATGATGACGCAGGCCACCAGGGCCAGCAGAGAACTTTATACTTGGCAAGGCAGAGGTTCTTCTGGACTGACATTGAACGGGATGTCCGTGAATATGTGAAAACATGCAAGCGTTGTGTGGTCAGTAAGACTCCTGAACCGGAAGCCAGAGCGCCCCTCGAAAGCATTAAGACAACGAGCCCATTAGAATTTGTGTGCATTGATTTTTGGTCCGCGGAGGACAGCAGTGGGAAAAGTGTGGATGTGCTAGTGGTCACTGACCATTTTACTAAAATGGCCCATGCCTACCCCTGCCGTGACCAATCTGCAAAACAAGTTGCCCGCCAGCTCTGGGACAAATACTTTTGTGTGTATGGGTTCCCTGACAGAATTCACTCAGACCAGGGTGCCAATTTTGAAAGTGAGCTGATCAGGGAATTGTTGCAAGTTGCTGGGGTCAAAAAGTCCCGAACTACTGCCTATCACCCCATGGGGAATGGGAACGTTGAACGGTTCAATAGAACTTTGGGCAGCATGATAAGAACCCTTCCCCCTAGAGCAAAGCAGAAATGGCCGCAGATGCTACAGACTCTAGCGTTTGCTTACAACTGCACTGCACACAAATCCACCGGTTACGCGCCATTCTTTTTAATGTATGGCAGAGTGCCACGTCTACCGGTGGATGTCATGTTTCAGAATGCTGTAAGGGACTGCGACACTGTGGACTATGACCAGTATGTTGCTAGGATGAGACAAGATCTGAAGGAGGCTCTGTCAGCTGCTCAGGCCAATGCTCTTTCAAGCCAGGAACGTCAAGCAGACTTGTACAATAGGAGAACTAAAGGATGTGACATTGTGGAAGGTGATCGAGTCTTGTTGGCAAACAAGGGTGAACGGGGGCGCAGGAAATTAGCAGACAAGTGGGGGTCCACCCCGTATGTCGTCGTCTCTGCCGACCCTAGGTGCCATACTTACCGTGTCAGGAACACAACCAATGGGCAAGAAAGGGTTGTTCACCGCAATCTGCTTCTCTTGGTCAACTTTCTGCCAATTGAAATGGACAGTGCTGTTCATGAAGTGACCCTGAGTGAGTCGTATGAGTCAGGTGATGATCTTGATTCACATGTTGCTGCATCAGAGATCGACAGGACTGCTTGGACAGCCAGTTGGGTGGCAGGGGCCTCTGCCTCCAATCAGCTACAAGAGGCTTCATGCACACAAGATTTTGACCTGCCCGTGCAGTTGAACACAGCGGAGACTGTTCAGTTGACCAATGATCTTTCAGAAATGCCCTGTCTATCTGCCAGTTTTTGTGGTGACCAAAGATCTGAAGTGTCCATGCCGCCTTCCAGCATTGGGAGTTCCCCTAGTAGTACAGTGGGCGCAGTGAGAACCAGGTTAGGGAGGGTAGTTAAACCAGTGAATCGGCTGATTCAGAACATGGCCCAACAGTATACTCAATGCTCAAACAGTTCAGTTCTTAGTTTGGCTAGGGCACTGATGCCGTAGGGGAAGACACACACACACACACACACACACACACACACCACATAGGCCTTCTGTCCAGTTGAAGAATGACAGATTTGTTCTTTTTCTTTGTTTTTTCTTCTCTTTATTTCCTTTTCTCCAATTCATGTGAAGTCAACTGGTGGTATTTAGTCTGGTATGATATGGGTAGTGTATACAGCACTCCTGTAGCAAGTACACTATGGGGGGGGGGGGGGTCTGCGCAGCCCTCCGTAGTTGCTTTCCCTTTGAATTGGGTGACATACATGTTGCAGTATACTGTGGGATATACTTATCCTGTGGTTTTTTGGTGGTTGACTTGTAGTGGTATTTTGGTGAAGTTCAGAGGGGAGTATGTAGTAGTCTTAAGAATAAATATGTTCCTGCAGTAATGAACTTCCCAAAATGTCCGTGTTGTAAATATGTCAAGTGTTTCTGATGGGGCGATAATTAGTGTGACACATCTGGGAACTTCCTCACACGCTGGAAGCCTGGGAAGGGGTAAGTTGTGTGTAATTCCTCAGGGAACAAAATTGATTAATGTGATTGATTTACTGTAGTTTTCTTTAAGTTATTGTACTAATTTTGATTGTAAGATTTTCTGTTACATTTTCGTTTGCAATACCGATGTAAAATATTCAAAGTAGCGTCATAAATACCGATGATTGATGGCTAGTTAAGTAGGCGCTAACGAGTCCATTGTTCTGTAGGAATGCCAGCACTTGTCCCCATTCCCGTGTCATGTGTAAATTGTCTGCCCCAATCTGTTTCAGGTATGTTAAAATGTTAAATGTACTGTTGTAAAAAATAGAAAAAACGATCAGTCATGTAACTCTGTCATGTAATGCTGTCATGTATTTGGTGCTAAACTTTTTCTTTGCTTGTGGTATACTGTAACTATACGATCTAAAGTTATGTAGTCCAAGTAGCTGTAAGCTATGTCTCACACGCTGGAGGCCTGGGAAGGGGAATGCCAGCACTTGTCCCCATTCCCGTGTCATGTGTAAATTGTCTGCCCCAATCTGTTTCAGAAATAAACAGACTACTGACTGATCGAGACCCTGCCTGACATCTACTTCTCTGCATCGGCCAAGATTTATTTTATTTTGTTATTTTAATGTAGCTGACTAGTTCGAGTCCGTTACATATGCACCAAACATGACCTACTCTGAGCAAGACAAAGAAGCTTTTAATAAGGAGCTTGGTAGAGCTGTGGATGCTGTTTCTAAAGTAGACAGGGTACTCATACTGGGTGATTTTAATGCAAGAGTGGGAAGTGACCATAGAACGTACAGTATGTTGGTTGAAAGTTTGGCAAAGGTGGAGTTCATTCCAATGGTGTTCTCCTGCTCAACTTCTGTGCTCAGTGAGACTTGTGCATCACCAACACATATTTCAACCAACCTGACCACCCCTTTTACTCCTGGATGCATCCTAGATCTAAATATTTCCATCTGCTTTACTACATACTTGTTAGAAAACAACATCTGAAGTGTCACAAGAGCTATGAGAGATGCAGAATGCTCTACTGATCACTACCTGATAAGAGCAAAAGTAGAGCTCCAGTTTCAGACTCCTAGAAGAAAGGCACCTGATTCCACCCTAAAAATGCTGGATGTGAAAAAAAGCTGAATTTGGCTCATTTCTGTGATGCCTTGAGCTTCTCCCTACATATACCTCTGGAGGAGTTGTGTGCGACACCATTAGCGGATGTAATGTGTCTGAACTCATTTTTTTCATTGAGTTCAGACCCTCACTCTATTTCTAAGTTTGATTGTCTGTTGTCATTATTATGTGGTCAGTTTTTGTATATGTACTTTGTGACAGAGCCCTTCCTCTCTCTCCCTAGACTCTCCCCACCAGCTGTCCACTGCTTGCTTCTCTGTCAGCTCAGCTGTGGGTACTTGGTAATTAGGTCACGGCTCGCCTGTGATTCACACCTACAGCTCATTCACTTCTGGTTATTTAAGCACTGGCTTTCCACTGTTTCAGTACGGCTAAATTGCATGTTCAAGACTGTTTTTGTCGTGGTACAATTCTCCTCCTGATCATTGCTCTGATCAGTGCCTCGTCCTCTCCTGAGTCAAGCTGGCTGAGGAGTGCCTAAGTCTGTAAGTGTTTCTTGTTTGGCTTTTTTATGTATTACATCATTTCTGGACTTTTTATGTTCTTTATGTTAATAAATGCAAAACACCATTCAGCACTTGGGTTTGTCTTCTCTGCCCTGAAGTGGCCTCAACATGACAGAATTTAGCCGTCATTAAGAAAACCCAGCTGTGGTGTTTGTGTTTTTTCACTCACCTGTTTTGTGGAGCGCATTATGTCCCATGTTCGCCGACCCCGCCGAAATAGAGGAGGATGGGCAGCTGGGTTACCGATGGCGGAGGAGGAATGGGTGGTGGATTTCATCCGGAATTTCATGGAAGAGGCCTTTGAAGCCCGAGGTCCTAAGAAGAAATGGGAGTGTTTGGATGGAGCTGTGGGTATTCTGGATGTGCACACCGGCCTCTGGAATTACCCGCAATACGCAGAGCTGCTCTCCACGGTCTGCGCACTCCAGCAGGTGTTTCCCGACCTGTTGAGGGGGACGTTTCCCACTGAGCCAAAGCGGAGGTGCTCTCCATGGCAGCCGTCCCCCTCTCCTCCCGCTCCGCCACCGTCACCTCAGGTTCCAGCTCCACGGAACCAGCGTTGTCCCACTCCTGTTCACCGGAGGAAAGCACCTGTTCCCTCACCAGCATTCTCTTCTTCACCGAGGCAGCTCTCTCATCCTGACTCTCTCTCTCTGGCTGTTCCACCAGCCAATCTCCCCGCTGCATGTTCTTCTCCTTCCTCCTCGGTGACTCCTCCCGCTGCGTTGGAACTGGTCACCTTTCCCTCGGTTCCTCCCATTTCCATGACTCCTGGGGTGGCTCCTCCACATTCCACAGATGGACCCAAGTTCACCAGAGCCATGGAGAGAGACGACCCTCACACACAGCAGCAGAGAACATCATGATCCGGGAAAATGGGCAAGTTTCACTTTATTCTATTTGATTATTTGACCATATTCCTTGCCTGATTCCCAGTAGGGAGGCTCAGGAAAAGCAGTCTCCTGATCTCTCCCCACATGCTGCTACTAACTCTTCACCAGCCCTCTCTGTATCCTCTACTGTGGTCTCCATGTGTGAAATGACCCCAGGAGTGAGCCATCCGATGCAGGAAGAGCCTGTGGCCCTGGAGGACCCAGATCCAGTGCCAACGGTGAACCATTCCCCAGCTGCCACACCAGAGGAGTCACCAGTGTGGGTCATGATGGCTGGGGAAATTAAGACAGCTACGACCATCATACCCAATGCGGAGGCCACCGCAGCAGAGTGGGAGCCAGAACTGGACCTCCTGAGGGCTGAGCCCGGAGAACCATCGTCACCTGGATCATCGGAGTCCTGGACGGTGGTGGAGCTCGAGCTCAGGCAAATGCTTTCTTCTGTTTTTCTCCTACCTGTCCTTGAGCAATCTTTCCTGGCTCTTGGTGAGGACAGCAGGGTGCAGCCACCCGCTGCACCTGAGCTCACCTCACTGGGCTCTGCCGCTGCTGGAAACCCTGACCCCCCTTCTCTTTGTGCTGTGTCTGAGCTCTTTTCCAGGGTTATCAGAGAGGATCCTACACTGCCAGAAGTCTCCAAAGGTCCAGGTTTGCCACGAGAGGTCACCCAGGGTCCAGTTTCTCCCTCCGAGGTCGTCTTGGGTGTTCTATCCCAGCCCGGGACCTCCATGGGTGCAGCTATGGCCCAGGCCAGGTCGTCTGTGGGTGCAGCTTGTCCCCTGCCAGATGCCATCATTTGGGTTCCCCTGCTGCAATCCAGGTCTCCGCGGGTGCTGCGGCCCATGCGGGGACCATCGTGGGTGCTGCGCCCCAGCCAGGGGTCCACCGTGGGTGCAGCATTGGCCCAGCTGGGGCCCACTGTGGGTGCAATGTTAGCCCAACCGGGGCCCACCGAGGGTGTTGCAGTGCTCCAGCCAGTGTCACCTCTTCTGGTTAGGTGGCTGAAGCACTCAGGCCCGCCGCCTAAAAGACTGAGCTAAAGGGTCGGGAGGTCCATATTCTCTGGAAGGCCACTCGATTCACACAACCTGGCCGTCCGGTGGGCCTGGGACTTTGATAGGCCACCTTAACTCTTGAGCTCTTTTGGTGGGGGGGGGGGTCTGTTCTTTTCTGATGGGAGCCCTGGGGTTTGGTTAGCGCAGGTGTGGGTCTTGAGTGGGTTTGTGCTTTGCATTGTCACCTGTTCCCCCCACCTCCCACCCGGAGTGATTTTGCTGTACCTCTTTCATCAGGGGAAGGGGGATCTCTTGGGTGTTACCTGGGGGTGTCTGGATTCCTCCCCTTAAAGGGGAGGGTCTTTCATATGTCTGAGCTCAGAGCCTGACTTTATTTCTAAGTTTGATTGTCTGTTGTCATTATTATGTGGTCAGTTTTTGTATATTTATTTGGTTTGTGACAGAGCCCTTCCTCTCTCGCCCTAGACTCTCCCCACCAGCTGCCCACTGCCTGCTTCTCTGTCAGCTCAGCTGTGGGTACTTGGTAATTAGGTCACAGCTCGCCTGTGATTCACACCTACAGCTCATTCACTTCTGGTTATTTAAGAACTGGCTTTCCACTGTTTCAGTAGGGCTAAACAGCATGTTCAAGACTGTTTTTGTCCTGGGACAATTCTCCTCCTAATCAGTGCTCTGATCAGTGCCTCATCCCCTCCTTAGTCAAGCTGGTTCAGGAGTGCCTAAGTCTGTAAGTGGTTCTTGTTTGGCTTTTTGTATGTACTGTACCATTTTTGGACTTTTTATGTTCTTTATGTTAATAA
Source organism: Pholidichthys leucotaenia (assembly GCA_020510985.1). Classification (NCBI taxonomy): domain Eukaryota; kingdom Metazoa; phylum Chordata; class Actinopteri; order Cichliformes; family Pholidichthyidae; genus Pholidichthys; species Pholidichthys leucotaenia. The sequence continues at coordinate 407,679,078 of CM035843.1, forward strand.
ATGCACAACACCATTCGGCACTTGGGTTTTTCCTCTCTGTACCAAAGGGGCCTAAACATGACAGCAGATGTGGACTCTTCATAGAGTTCTCTGAAGGACACCATCTTGAGCACTGCGACAGAAGTTCTTGGTCACTCCAAACGAAAGACACCAGGATGGTTTAGTGACAATCAGTATGAAATCCAACCCTTCCTTGTGGACAAGCAGAAAGCACACAATTGATATCTGCGTGAAAACTCTGAAAGGAGCAAGCAGCTGCTGACCAATGCAAAGTCAAACCTCCAATGGGAAGTAAGGAGATTGAAGAATGCCTGGTGGGACACGAAGGACAATGAGCTGCAAGCATTTGCAAATGTTGGTGACTCCTATGGCTTGTTCTCAGCTATCAAGTCTGTGTATGGTCCGCGAACAAACACTCTTACCCCTGTGAAATCAGCAGATCCTAATGGACTTGTCAGCTATAACAGACCGATGGAGGGAACACTTTCACAAGATATTAAACCAACAAGGCTCAGCTAGAAGACATGCTATTTCCACACTGGTAGTTCACCCAACTAGGCATAAACTTGAGGAACCAATGACTTCAAATGAAGTGAACAAAGCAAACATGAACTGGCAAGTCCCCAGGCCCAGATGGCATCCCCTCAGATATCCTGAAGCATGGAGGTCAACAGGTTGTAGACCACCTGCTTCACCTGTACAATCTCTGCTGGGCTCAGTAACAAGTACCTCAAGACTTCAAGAATGCTCTAATAGTCACCATCTACAAGAAGAAGGGTGAAAGGGGCAACTGCGGCAATCATCGTAGGGTCTCCCTTCTATCAGTTGCAGGAAAAGTGTTTGCAAAGGTTCTTTTAAACAGACTGAAACAAGTGTCAGAAAGTGTTCTCCCTGAAAACCAATGTGATTTCAGGGATGGAAGGTCAACATCTGACATGATATTTACACTCCGTCAACAACAAGAGAAGACTATTGAAAAGCAACAATCTCTGTACATGGTATTTGTTGATTTCTCAAAAGCTTTCGACACAGTTGACTGAACCACACTGTGGGAAGTGCTCAAAGTGTATGGTTGCCCTGGCAAGTTTAAAAAAAATAAAAACATGGTTAGACAGTTTCACGATAATATGTCTCCTCTGGTTTTTGTTGGAGGTGGCACTAGTGCTCCTTTTACAGTTTGCCATGGCGTCAAACAGGGGTGTGTGTTGGCACCAACTTTACTTGCGCTCTAACCTTGCTGCAGTGCTGGAATATGTGGGCAGCAGAAGTACTAAAGGTATGTACATTCAAACCCGATCAGATGGAAGTCTCTTCAACCTTGCTCGGTTCTGAGCTGCTTCAAAGACAAAACTGGTCTGTGTGAGGGAGCTGCTTTATGCAGATGACTCAGCACTAGTAGCTACAAGCCTGCAGGACATACAGGAGATTACCAGTCTGTTTGTTGAAGCTGCAACTTGTTTTGGGTTGCAACTAAATGCCACCAAAACTGAACTTCTCTACAAACCGCCACTGCAGCAGCAAGAGCTCGAGCAACCTGCTGTAGAAATGCATGGTGAGGCATTGAAGACTACTGCCACCTTCACCTACCTGGGCAGCACTGTCACCAAAAAGAACTCATCTGATGTTTATATTGACTGGAGAATTCAGGCATCCTGCAAAGACTTTGGGTATTTTCAGCAGTGTCTCTGGTCACGACATGACATCAAACTCGGTACTGAGATCAAGATCTACAATACAGCAGTGTTGCCAATGCTTCGATACTCCACTGAAGCTATAATCCTTTATCGTAGACAAATCAAACAGCTGACTCAAATCCAATTTCGACACATGCATCAGATCATGAACATCAAGTGGCAAGACAGAGTTCCAGACGTGACAGTCCTGAAATGAACAGGAGCAGTGAGTGTAGAAGCCTTGGTTACTGCAGCTCAGCTCCGTTGGGCTGGACATGTCTTTCACATATCTGATAACTGCCTTCCTAAGCAAGAGCTCTACAATGAATTAGTGCATGGTAAACGGAAGTGTGGTGGACACAGATTACGTTATAAAGACGTCCTGAAATGTCACATGAAGCGTGTGGAAATTGACCTACCTACATACCTGGGAACAGCAAGCCGCATCCAGACCAATATGTCATGTTCGGGGTTGTTCTACCCCATTCATGACCTGTGGCTCTAGGGTTTTGATTATTGCTTATTAATTCCAGCTGACAGATTGAGCTTTGCTCTCTGCCAGTCCTACAGCCACGCCTCCTCCTCACCAGAAATTCTCCGGCGTGTACAGTTAGGCCCAGAAATATTTGGACAGTGACACAATCTTCATGGTTTGGGCTCCACATGCCACCACATTGGATTTGAAATGAAACAACTACAACAGAATTGAAGTGCAGACTTTAAGGTTTAATTCAAGGGGTTGAACAAAAATATATGATTAAACATGTAGGAATTGTAACTATTTATATACCAACACTCCTCATTTCAGGGGCTCAAAAGTAACTGGACAAATAAACATAACCCTAAGTAAAATGTTACTTTTCAATATTTTGTTGAGAATCCTTTGTAGGCAATGACTGCCTGAAGTCTGGAACCCATGGACATCACCAAACGCTGGGTTTCCTCCTTTGTGATGCTTTGCCAAGCCTTTACTGCAGCTGTCTTCAGTTGTTGCTTGTTTGTGGATCTTTCTGCCTTAAGTTTTGTCTTGAGCAAGTGAAATGCATGCTCGATTGGGTTGAGATCTTGTGATTGACTCGGCCATTGCAGAATATTCCACTTCTTTGCTTTAAAAAACTCCTGGGTTGCTTTTGCAGTATGTTTTGGATCATTGTCCATCTGTACTGTGAAGTGCCGTCATATCAACTTTGCTGCATTTGGCTGAATCTGAGCAGAAAGTATATCCCTATACACTTCAGAATTCATCTGGCTGTTTCTGTCTTTTGTCACATCATCAATAAACACAAGTGACCCAGTGTCATAGGAAGCCATGCATGCCCATGCCATCACACTGCCTCCACCATGTTTTACAGAAGATGTGTGCTTTGGATCATGAGCTGTTCCAATTCTTCTCCAAACTTTCTTCTTCCCATCATTCTGGTACAGGTTGATTTTAGTCTCATCTCTCCAAAGAATGCTGTTCCAGAACTGGGCTGGCTTCTTCAGGTGTTTTTTGACAAAGCCGATTCTGGCCTTAGTATTTTTAAGGCTGATTAATGGTTTGCACCTTGTGGTGAATCCTCTGTATTTACTCTCATGAAGTCTTCTCTTTATGGTAGACTTCTGGAGAGTGTTCTTCACTTGAGTGGATGTTGTGAAGGGGTTGTTCTTCACCATGGAAAGGATTCTGCGATCATCCGCCACTGTTGTCTTCCGTGGACTTCCAGGCCTTTTTTAGTTCCCAAGCTCACCAGTGCACTCTTTTTTTCTCAGAATGTACCAAACTGTTGATTTGGCCATTCCTAACATTTCTGCTATCTCTCTGATGGATTTCTCCTTTTTTTCAGCCTCAGGATGGTCTGTTTCACCTCCACTGAGAGCTCCTTTGACCGCATGTTGTGTGTTCACAGCAACAGCTTCCAAATGCAAACGCCACACCTGAAATCAGCTCCAGACCTTTTAACTGCTTAATTGATGACAGGTTAACGAGCGAAGAGCCCATGCAGCCTTGTTTTTTTTTTTGTTTGTTTTTTTTTTTGCGGCCTTCTGAGTCAATTGTCCAATTACTTTTGGTCCCTTGAAAAAGAGGCAGCTACGTATTAAAGAGCTGTAATTCCTAAACCCTTGCTCCAATATGGATGTGAATACTCTCAAATTACAGCTGAGAGTCTGCACTTTAAGCCCATATTGATTATATAATTGTATCCTGAATATGTTTTCGTAAACAGCTAAAATAACAAAACTTGTGTCACTGTCCAAATATTTTGGGGCCTAACTGTATTGTATCACCACATGCACATCACACACACTCACACACGCATACACACACTTTTCCAATTTATCATGCACCTGCTTGCCACACGGCTGTGTCTCACATTAATAATGAAATGTCTTGCGTGATACCCGGTAGAGAGGTTCAGGGAAAGCATTCCCCTGAGCTCTCCCCACCTGCTGCTGATAGAAACTGTTCACCAGCCCTCTCTCCACTTTCCTCTGTTTGCCTGCTGGAACCGGAGCTGAACAGTCAGGACCAGGGGGAGCCAGAGGTCCAGGAGGATTGTCCTCCCAAAGCAGTGGTGAACCAGGTCCCAGCCGCAACGCCGGGGGAGTCACCTGTGTGGATCAGGACAACTGGGAGGAATAAGGCTGCAGTGACCATCATGCCTGCTGTGGAGGCAACCACAGCAGAGTTAGCACCCAAGCCTGCGGAGACATCACCCGGATCGTCGGAGTCCTAGATGGTGGTAGAGCTTGATCTAAGGCAAGTGCTCTCTTTTGTATTTCTCCTTTCTATAATTGAGCATTTTTGCCTAGCTTTAGGTGAGGAGAGCCAGCTGCAGCTAAACACTGCACCTGAACTTTCCTTGCCGGGCTCTGCCACTGCCGGTGACCCTGACCCTTCTTCCTCTCTGTCCGAGTCCTCTTAAGGGTCACCAGAGAGGGGTCCATGTCTCCGGATGAGGCCGAGGATCCGGGCTCGCCGCTGGAGGTCATCGGGGCTGCTGCCGCTCCCACTGAGGTGACCATGGGTCCAGCTCCCCTCCTGTCTGAGGCCGTCGTCTGGGTTCCACCTCAGTTCGAGCCTCCATGGGTACTGTGGCCTGGTCGGGGACCATCGTGGGTATTGTATCACCACATGCGCATCTCACACACACACACACACACACACACACACACACACACACACGCACACACACTCACCAATGCATACACACACTTTTCCAATTCATACGCACCTGCTTGCCACACAGCCTTCATTAGTATTCTGAGTATTTATTGGGGGGCAGTGTGCTCAGCCAGTGTGGCAGCTTATGTCAGCATGGGATAACCTGACTCCCCGGATTACTGGCTTTCTTCTCCTGGACTTTGTATGTGGTGTTTTAGAGCCTTTCTGCTCCAACATATTCGTAAGTCTTCCTTTGTGCCTTTCCCTTCTGCTCCTGACTGTCCGGAGTGCGTGAGGCATTCCCTTTAAGCCTACAAGGGTTGTAGCGGGTTGTCTACTCTTATTCACAGTAACTGTTATTTGGACATTTTGTTCATTTTTCCTTTGTTAATAAACATGTTTCTTACACTGCGTTTTGGGCTCGCTGCCAATTTATATGTTCACTGAGAAATTACGCAACGGACATGACACAGCATGGCGTGGTGTATTACACAAGGCAACCAAAAGAGCTGAGGAGAAGCGGGCAGCCGACTATATGTCAGCTCATGATCGGCGCCACTTCCTCCCTAGTGTTAGTGACTTCACTTGTAACAAATGCAAATGGCCATGTAGATCCAAAGCTGGTCTAGCAGCTCATCTGCAAGCCCGCAAGAACAAACCTACATAGCACACTCCCTCTCCTCTCGCTTTCTCTCTCTCTTGTCCTCATCAAAAATGATGGATGGCTGATGATAATTAAAGATTCAAGATTCAAAGGCTTTATTATCATGTGCACAGTTAAGAAATGCTACATTTCCTGAGCAATGAAATTCTTACTTTGCTCTCCGAGCAAATGCCAAGTTAAAGGTACAGAAACAACAATTCTAATAGGTCATAACACACTAACACAGTAACTCAATCCTAGAACTGATGGATGCTAAGACACATACACCTACACACAGTTAGGCAGTAGAGGAAGAGTCACCGGATGACTAAAGTGATAGTGCTATATTGATATCAGAGATGTTGTGAGCCTGAGATGGCATAGACTTATGTACAGTATGCAAATGAGCATTGTGCAACAAGCAGTGTATAATTAAAATTATTGGTAAGTAGCAGCAGAGATGATATGGACATCAGACAGGTGATACTATATCTATTGTAAAGGTGAGCAGTGTTTACCTTTTGTTATTATTAAAGACAAAAATAGAAAGATGTTTTTACCTTCTTTACATGTTTCGGCTGTGTACTGCAGCTTTCGTCGGAAGAGTCAGCTGATTGCTGCCAGGTGTCATTTTATCAGCTGATTTCCATAGGCGGGGCCAGCCCAGCAGACTTGTCAGATCCACCGAGCCGGCCCCACTTTCCGCCGTCAGATGGTCTCTGGAGAATATGGTCCCAGCTGTGGGAAAGCATAAAGGCCCCGCTTCCTGATTTCTATAGCCTCCTTAATCCAGCGTTTGTGTCTGTTGCTCTCCGATCCAATAATTTTTGCGTTGTCCCAGTCCATGATGTGATTATTTATTTTGCAGTGATCTGATATTGCTGATTTTAATGTTTCTTGTTCTGCCTTTTCTTTTTATGTTCTTGTGAGTTGTGCTTGTGTTTCCTTTTCACATTCCTTCTTGTGTTCTTTTTTCCTTGTGGTAAATGATGGTACAGTTTCTCCAATGTAGGTTTTGTTGCATGATCTGCATGATATTTCACATATTACATTACATTTTTTTTCTTGTTCTATTTTGTCCTTGGGGTGTACCAATAACTGTCTTAATTTTTTGTGTGGTTTTACTGCTGTGTTTATTTTGTATTTTTTCATGATCCTTTGAATTGGTTCTGTGATCCCTCAGATGTATGGTATAGTTATGGTGTCCTTGTTTTTGATTTTGGCTTTTGCTCTGTGTCTTATTTCCTGTTTGTTTTCTTTGTTTTTGACTTGCTGTTTCCCTTTGTTTATGGCCCATACTGGATATTGGCAGCGTATGAGTGCATGTTTTATGTGTTTTTTCTCCTCCTGTCTGTCTTCTTGGTCTGTGATGATGGTGGTCCGTTCATATAACGTCCTGACGACTGATAGTTTGTGTGCTGTGGGGTGTTCTGATGTCCATAATAGGTATTAATCTGTGTGGGTTGGTTTCCTGTAGACTGTGATATTTATGCTGCCGTCATCGTTGTGGTGGATTTTCATATCCAGAAAGGCTATGGTGCCATTTTCTTCCTCTTCATATGTGAATTTTATATTCCCAGTGCTGTCTGTGCTATTCAGATGGTCAGTGAGTTCTTGTGTGCGTCCTTTCCTTATTTTCTCCAGAATGTCGTCCACGTATCTCTTCCAGAGGGTGGGTTTACATTGTGTAGGTGCTGTGTTGATGGCTTTGTTTTCCAGATCCTCCATGAAAAAGCTGCTCATAATGGCTGATAGTGGGTCTCCCATTTCAAATCCTTCTTTTTGTCTGTAGATTTTTTTCTCTGTATTGAAAATAGGTGGATTTTGCAACAAATTGTAATAGTTCAGATATGTCGTGAACTGTGAGACTGATCCGTCTAGTAAGGGTTCTGTCATTATGGAGACGTTCTTGCACTATATGTAGTGTGATATCAACAGGGGTCTTTGTGAATAATGAAATGACATCATGTGAAATGAGGATCTTGTCTGATTCTATTTTCATATTTTTGAGTTCTTGTGCCAGCTCTTTTGAGCTTTTGCAGTGGAATTCTGATAGTCCAAGGAGGGGTTTGATGATTTCAGTCAGGGCTTTTGATAAGTTGTACGTGACTGATCCGATACCGTCTATTATTGGCCGCAGTGGGATATTCTTCTTATGTATTTTGGGGGTTCCATAGATCCGGGGGGTGATGCTGGCTGTGGGAATCAGGTGATCATATGCATCCTTTGTGATTTTTTTTGCTTTATAATAGGGGTTTGAGAAGGGCTTTTAGCATTTTTGTCTTTTCTTCTGTGGGGTTTGTTTTAATGATTTTATATGTGCTGTTGTCTGCAAACATGGTTTCCATCTGTTTTTCATATGCTTCCTTGTCCATTACTACTGTCGTTCAGCCTTTATATGATGGGAGGATTGTGATTGTTTTATCTGTCTTGAGTGAGGTTAATGCTTTTCTTCTTCTTTTGTAACGTTGCTTTGTGGTAGTTTGGCCGTTTTGAGGATTCCTGCCACTGCGTTCCGGAGTGATGCTTTTTCCCCTTGGTCAGAAAATTATTGGATCGGAGAGCAAAAGACACAAACGCTGGATTAAGGAGGCCATAGAAATCAAGAAGCGGGGATAAGATACCATGAACCGGGATGAGGGGGGCCTTTATGCTTTCCCACACCTGGGATCACATTCTCCAGAGACCATCTGACGGTGGAAAGCGGGGCTGGCTCGGTGGATCTGACAGGTCTGCTGGGCTAGCCCCACCTACGAAAGTCAGCTGATAAAATGACACCTGGCAGCAATCAGCTGACTCTTCTGACGAAGGCTGCAGTGCACAGTCGAAACATGTAAAGAAGGTAAAAACATCTCCTTTATATTTTTGTCTTTAAAAAGAACAAAATATAAATAATTAAAAGAAGAAAAAATGAACCTACTTGAGCTATTAGGTGAGCAGTGTGCAAATCTAGCAGCCGGTGGGTGAGTTCCTATATGCGAAGCTGTGTTAGGAGTTTTGGGAGTTGTTGTGTGTTCATGAGTCTGATGGCAGTGGGAAAGAAAGAGTTTTTCAGTCTGGTTGTCCGGCATTTCACACTTCTGTACCTCTGACCTGAGTCAGGACGCTCTTGATGATGCAGCTGTAGAAATTGTTGAGGATTCTGGAAGACATGCCGAACTTCTTCAGCCTCTTCAGAAATTATAGTCACTGTTGAGCTCTCTTGACCAGCTCTGTGGTGTTGTGTGTCCACTTAAGGTCCTCGCTGATGTAGATGCCCAGGTATTTAAAGCTGCTCACACGCTTCACCTCAAGCTTCTGGATGAACAGTGGCCGATGGGGTCTCCTCCTCCCTTTCCTCATGTCCACAATCATTTCCTTTGTCTTGTCCGTGTTGAGGGTGAGATTGTTGTCCTCACACCATGACACCAGGTTGGCCACCTCCCTCCTGTAGGATGCTTCGTCATCAACAGTGATGCATCCTATCACTGCTATGTCATCTGCAAACTGTAGGATGATGTTGTCTTTGTGGGAGGCAACACAGTCATGGGTGAAGAGGCTGTAGAGGATGGGGCTGAGAACACAACCCTGGGGGACATCTGTGTTTGTGATGATGCTGGCTGAGGTCCTGTTACCCATCCTGACAGACTGGGGCCTGCCAGTTAGAAAGTCCAGTAGCCAGTCACAGAGGGTGGGGTGCAAGCCAAGTGAAGACAGTTTGTTGGTGAGTTTGTGGGGGATGACCGTGTTGAAGATGGAGCTGTAGTCGACAAAGAGCATCCTAATGTAGGAGTCCAGCACTGCTCTCTCAAAGCACTTCATGATGATTGGAGTGAGTGCTACTGGTCTGTAATCATTCAGACAGGTTGGCGGGCTCCTTTTGGGGACGGGGATGATAGTTGTTTTGAAGCACGAGAGGACTATGTTCTGGTTGAGGGAGAGGTTGAAGATTGCTGTGAGAACATCAGTCAGCTCTGTAGCGCATGCTCTGAGGGCCCGCCCAGGGATATTGTCTGATCCTTCTGCCTTGCGGCGGTTGATATTTCTCGGTGCTTTGTTTACCTGGTCTGGTGAGACTCTTGGGGACCTGATTCTTGGTGGGACCTTCCTGGTGGGACCTTCCTGTGGTAATGTATCATCACTCCCTGTGTTGCTGACTGTCTGTGGTTTGCTCCCCTCATTCTCCTGAGGATTTTGCCTTTAATTGTATTTTAATCACTTTTTTCCGTCTACTGTTAGCCCTCACTTCTGTTTATCAAGCCTCTTGTACCTGTGCGCACTCAGTGTCATCTAATCACCCTCTTTAGCCTTCTGTTCACCTTTCATCTGTGTTTTTGTTAGCTTCGGGTTAGCCACTAGTTATGGCTATTAGCTCTCCTTCCCCTTCTCCTCTGGTGTGCTCTCTCTGTCAGATGTTTAGCTACACCTCTGCCTCTTTTAGTGATAATGGTAAATGTAATAAATGTTGTCTTTTTGAGGTGCTCGAGGCGAGGTTGTCTGATTTGGAATCCCGGCTCCGCTGCATTGAAACACCATCTGTGCCAGTTAATCTTGACAGACGTCCCCTAGCTGCAGCAGAGCTCCCTAGCATAGGGCGGCCTGTTAGCGGTCTTCCGGTCCTCCTCAGCAGCGAGGAGACTGGGTGGGTGACGGTGAGAAGGAAGCCTAGTCACAAGGCTCCGGTAAACCACCAACCTGTTCACGTTTCTAATCATTTTTCCCCGCTCAGCAACACACCCGCTGAGGAAAAAACTCTGATCATTGGCGACTCTGTAGTCAGAGACATGAACCTAGAGACCCCAGCGGCCATAGTCAAATGCATTCCTGGGGCCAGAGCAGGCAACATCGAGTCAAGTTTGAAAATGCTGGCTAAAAGTAACTGTAAATACTCCACAATTGTTATCCATGCCGGCATTAATGACGTCTGACTCTGGCAGTCGGAAGTCACAAAACTTAACGTGGAATCGGTGTGTGACTTTGCCAAAACAATGTCGGCCTCTGTAGTATTCTCTGGGCCCCTCCCCAATCTGACCAGTGATGACATGTTTAGCCACTTGTCATCCTTCAACCACTGGCTGTCTGTGTGGTGTCCTGAAAACGATGTGGGCTACATAGACAATTGGAGCTCATTTTGGGGAAAACCTGGTCTTATTAGACCAGACGGCGTCCATCCCACTTTGGATGGTGTGTCTCATTTATCTAACAATCTGGCATCATTTTTATCCAAATTTCCAAAACCTTGACAACTCAGAGTTGGGACCAGGAAGCAGAGTCACATTCTTACACGCCTCTCTGCAGCTCCTTTTCATCTGCCACCCCTCAACTTAGCCCCTGTCTTCCCCATCAGAGAATCATTGTCTGCTCCCTCCAAAGTAAATAAAAATATAATGTATAAGAATCCCAAAGTGAATAAACAAAAAGTTAGTAAAACTCAAATTAAACATGAAGCAACTAAATTGAATGATTTGGCCTCTGTTCGTCCTCATAATTTAAAAATTAAATGTGGTTTATTAAATATTAAGTCTCTAACTCCCAAGTCTCTGCTAGTCCATGATCTGTTAATTGATCATCAGATTGATTTAATATCCCTTACAGAGACTTGGTTTGGGCAAGAGGATTATATTGGTTTGAATGAATCAACTCCCTCTTGTTATTTAAACTGTCAAAATCCCAGAAGTTCTGGTCATGGAGGAGGAGTAGCAACAATTTACCATTCCAAATTACTAGTTAATGTAAAGCAAAAAAACATGTTATAATTCCTTTGAGGACCTGGTCCTCAGTATTGGGCATTTAGCAATTTTAGGCTAAAGCCAGTTTTATTTGCCATAGTTTATCGTCCCCCATCAACCTACTCAAGAGTTTTTATTCAAATTTGCCGAATTCTTAGCTGATTTAGTGCCGAAATCAGATAGAATTACAGTAGGGGATTTTAATATACATGTATATATATATATATATATATATACATATACATGTAGATAGTGGTTGCCTTAATTTGGCATTAAATTCAATTTTAGACTCAATGGGGTTTTCTCAGAAAGTAGGAAATTCTACCCATTATCTCTACCACACGTTAAACCTTGTTCTGACATATGGCATAGAAATAGAAAAGCTGGTAGTGTCTCCTCATAACCCTGTACTATCAGACCATTGTCTGTTAACCTTTGATTTTACTATTTCTCACTATTTGGCTCCTCAGGAAAAATATTACTACAGTAGATGCCTCTCAGATGATGTTGTTACCAAATTTATGCAGATTGTTTCCTCTGTGCCATGTGTCAACACAACGGAAATAAGGTATAGACAGCTTACACCTTCGGTAATTTATAGCATGGTCGATAGTGTTACAGCTTCTCTGCATCAGACTGTAGATGGTAGCCCCTTTAAAAAAGAAAAAATCTAATCAGCGATTTCTAACTCCTTGGTTCAACACGGAAGATGTTGAAAGATTTAGATTAAATTCAATTCAATTCAACTTTATTTATATAGCGCCATTTCACAACAACAGTCATCTCATAGCACTATCAACTGTAGGGGGGACCCCCACAGTTGCAGAAAGACCCCAGCAATCAGGCGATCCCCTGTGAGCAAGCACTTGGCGACGGTGGAGAGGAAAAACTCCCTTTTAACAGGAAGAAACCTCCAGCAGAACCAGGCTCAGGGAGGGGCAGTCATCTGCTGCGACTGGCTGGGGGGTGAGGGGATAGAGAAGAAGAAAAGAACAGACATGTAGAGAGCAAACAGCACGATGGGGACTCAATCTATGGGAGAGAACAAACAAATGTTAATGACCAGCAAAAAAAAATATTTCATAGAGAGTGAGGAAAGGAGTGAGGCCCAGTGCATTACTGGAGGTCCCCCGGCTGATTAAACCTATTAGCAGCATAACTAAGGGAGGGTTCAGAAACACATGATCCCTCCCTAATAGTAGGCTATATCAAAAAGGTAGGTTTTAGCCCTATTCTTAAAAACAGAGATTGAGTCTGACTCCCGAATCCAGATTTGCAGCTGATTCCACAGGAGAGGAGCTTGATAACTGAAGGCTCTGCCTCCCATTGTACTTTTGGAGATTCTAGGTATTACAAGTAATCCTGCATTTTGGGAGCGTAGTGCTCTGTTAGGATGATACGGTAGTATCAGATCTTTTAAATAAAAAGGAGCCTGATTGTTTAGAGCTTTTTAAGTAAGAAGAAGGATTTTAAACTTAATTCTAAACTCTATGGGAAGCCAATGAAGGGAGGCCAGAACCGGAGAGATATGATCTCTCTTTCTAGTACCTGTTAAAACTCTTGCTGCAGCATTTTGGATCAGCTGAAGACTTTTTAAAGATGTTTTAGGACAGCCTGATAAAGAATTACAATAATCTAATCTCGAGCTGACAAAAGCGTGGATCAGCTTCTCCAAGCGAAAATCTATTTAGCTTGGAGAAATTATCTTTTAATTCATAAAAAAAATCTCTGAGAAAAGCTAGAATGAGTTTTTATTCTGCAATAATAGAAGAAAACAAGAATAATCCCAGTGCGGCGGCATGAAATAAAGCGGCGTTGTTGGAGGTTTTAAGTAGAGTTTTATTATATCATACCGCCATCACGGGATCCCCTCTCCAGCCCAAGTGTGTGCAGGCTGGATGGGGATCCTCTGGCTCTCAGAGAAGAGGACACGGAGTGCGTGTCTGCAGCAGAGGGTGAAGTGTGAGTGAGAGGAAGTGTTACAGAACCTGTGCAGTATTTATACCCAACTCAAACAATACATCAAAGCAGATTCACAGCAGTTTGTCTGATCAAAGGGACTGCAGAACAGGCATGAGATATTTGCATTTGTGAGACATACATCACAATAGGCAGATTTGCTAGACTTTGCCCCAGCTGCAGAACAAAGAGGTTAACAGGCACATCTACATATTGATCTGAGTCTCTAGGTCACAGTAAGGACAGGACGCATGAACACAATGCATGAAAGGTGACATTATCACAGTAGTGTAGCGGAAAAAACCAGGAGTAGCGAGTTGTCTGTCCTTAGTCTGTTTGTGGAGGTTTTCCCAAACCGCCACAGCTCCCCCCCAGAGGGCTCGGCAGGTGGTCGAGACCTCGATAGTGCAGCTTGGGCAGCGAGCAGGGAAAAGCTCTGTGCAGGAGGGGGTGGAGGGGGGTGGGGGTAGTAAAAGCCGGCTGGAGACCATGAAAACGTCTGGGCCGCGCAAATATTGCTTGTTGGTCCGCAATGTCGAAGGGCTGGTCCCGTTGAACATGAGGTCCACAAGAAGAAAAAAATAGTCACTGGCTCCTCCCGCGATTAAGTCCTGCAAGGATTAATAGCGGCCGTGAAGAAAAGACGAGGCTGCTTGGCGGCTGTGATGAGAGCAGAGGGACTGGCATGTTGACTTTAGGTGCGGGCACAGCCTTAAAGTCCTCGGGGATCGCAAAACCGCTGAATTCCCCATGTGTGCCGTGGCTGAGACTATTAACAAATCCTTCGAGCATGCTGCATGCGTGCCTCAGGCGAGCAAGCAGCCCTGAAGGGTAGCGGCGAAGGAGGAAGGCAGTCTGTGGAGCCGTATGTGTCCCTTGCGTGGTGCGCCGTGCCCGTAACTCCCCGGTGCGTGTGCCGGGGTCCCGTGCGTGGGTGGGCCGCTGGAGAGGAGAACCAGGGTCAGGGAGCTTGCTGGAAATCCTCCCTGTTGTCTGTTGCGTCGTTCGTTCGTGGTGCGTTGGAGCGGTGCGAGGAAGTAGACGATCTCTGTCCCTCGGGCTCGTGGAGATGCGTTGGAGCGGTGAGAGGGAGGAGACGATCGTTGTCGCTCGTGCGGTCATGGTGCGTTCAGGTCCACGTGTGCTCCGTCGGCCATGGGGATCGCCGTCGTGGAGAGGGGACGAGGTGCATGCGCTCACGGTGTGGAGGAGCTGTGAGTGCGGCCAGTCCAGCGTGGATGTGCCGATCTAGGCGTGCAGATCTCACCATGAAACGTTGCTCAGCTTTCCCGGTCGTGGGTGTTCTCCGTGGAGTTTCGCCTGGAAACTCCGCGTTGAGGTCTCCCTGAAGCAGAAGGGAGGGCAGATCAGTCAGGCTGCCGCGTTCGCTTGTCATCGGAGAATCACCGCCAGGTGTTGCGTTCGCTGGCAGCGTGTTCTTTGCAGCGTCGTGTCACCAGTGCGGCGGCATGAAATAAAGCGGCGTTGTTGGAGGTTTTAAGTAGAGTTTTATTATATCATACCGCCATCACGGGATCCCCTCTCCAGCCCAAGTGTGTGCAGGCTGGATGGGGATCCTCTGGCTCTCAGAGAAGAGGACACAGAGTGCGTGTCTGCAGCAGAGGGTGAAGTGTGAGTGAGAGGAAGTGTTACAGAACCTGTGCAGTATTTATACCCAACTCAAACAATACATCAAAGCAGATTCACAGCAGTTTGTCTGATCAAAGGGACTGCAGAACAGGCATGAGATATTTGCATTTGTGAGACATACATCACAATAGGCAGATTTGCTAGACTTTGCCCCAGCTGCAGAACAAAGAGGTTAACAGGCACATCTACATATTGATCTGAGTCTCTAGGTCCCAGTAAGGACAGGACACATGAACACAATGCATGAAAGGTGACATTATCACAGTAGTGTAGCGGAAAAAACCAGGAGTAGCGAGTTGTCTGTCCTTAGTCTGTTTGTGGGGGTTTTCCCAAACCGCCACACCAGGTTTATTTTCATCCCTGCAGCCAAGCTGACAAAGAGTCAGGACTCTGTCAATCCTAGCATCCTTAGAGCTTACTAGTCTAACTAACTAACTAACTAACCTGCACTTATATAGTGCTTTTCTAGTCACAAAGACCACTCAAAGCGCTTTCATTAATACTAACCCTCTTTTCTAAGGGCCTATAGGAAACTATATATATATATATATATATATATATATATATATATATATATATATACTGTATATAGAAATCTAGGGACAATTTAGAACAGCCAATTAACCTAACATGCATGTTTTTGGCATGTGGGAGGAAACTGGAGAAATCCCGGAGTAAACCCACACAACACAGGGAGAACATGCAAACTCCACACAGATCACTGTTGGTCGGGGGCTGGGATTGAACCCACGATCCCACGATCCCCACAATCCCCTGGCCAAGGGTAAACTGTGCTGCCGCAGTGCTAACCACTGTGCCACCGTGCAGCCCAGTCAGGACTTAATGAACTTTTTCAATAATAAAATTTCATCTATCAGAGACAAAATCAGTCACATTCTTCCCACTGTTAAATACAATAACTACTACAACTCCTTCAATTGACATCTGTTTGGATCAGTTTACTCCAATTGACCTTTTAGAGTTAGACAAAATAGTTTCCTCATCCAAGCCTTCAACTTGTCTTTTAGACCCTATTCCTACCAGGTTATTTAAAGAAGTCTTCCCATTTATTGGTAGCTTTATTCTTCAAATAATCAATTCTTCATTAACTTTAGGCCATGTACTGCAGGATTTAAAAACTGCTGTAATTAAACCCTTACTCAAAAAGCTAACGCTGGATCCAGGAGTTTTAGCTAACTATAGACCAAAGTCTAATCTCCCTTTCATTTCAATAATCTTAGAAATAGTTGTTGCTACGCAATTATTTGATCACTTGCAGGGAAATAGTTTATTTGAAGAGTTTCAATCTGGGTTTAGAATCCATCTGTCAACGATGGCCCTCACGAGCAATCAATGAGACGCCGAGAGCCAGCCGATGAGTTTGCGTATTTTATTAACACAAGGTAATAGTACAAAATAATAAGCCAAGTGGGGCAAAAACGCGAACATACACTCGGGTGCCAAATTACAGGTTACAAGAGAAAAGCACACTGTCAAAAAGACTAAGAGGGAAAACAATTACAGAGGGAAGGAAACTCCAGAATCCAAAGATGGGATTAAACCGAGGAATGTTTGACGGTCGCAGCCTGGAGTAACCTGAGCTGCTCCCTTAAATAGGGCTTCACAGGATACTCAGCTGATGAGAATGTCATCAGCTGACTGATTACCAGCCATCCCAGCGGAGCACAGCTCTGACAGCCGGAAGCCCAGCCGAGATGCTGTCACAATAAGAGCCTGAAGGTCGTGTGGTAAACCAGAGTAGAGAACAGAGAACTACCGGACAATCCGAGTGCGGACGGAGTCAGCACTCGGACCATAACAGTAGCCCCCATTCGCAAGGTTAATTCCAGGTGCCATGTAACATCAAACCCCCCCACCCACCCACCCAGAGGGTCAAAAGGACCACCCCAGGGAGGGAGGCAGGGGAAAGGCCAGGCGGGCAAGAATCAAGGCTCAAAATCAAGGACAGAAAAAAAACAACCCTCCAACAACCAGAATACAGCAACCAGTACAGAAGAAGAACATGCACATACACTGTACACAGGAAAAAAAAAAAAAAACATGAGGAGAAGATCAGAGGAAAAAAAAAAATCAAAATGACCACAAGCAGAGCCTCAGAGAAAACAGGAACTCAAATACAGGCACAACATTGCAGCATGTCCCATAATACCAGGGGGAGAAAAAAAAAGCCTCAAGCCGCAAAGCAGTGATCCATACAGTTCAGTGTAAAATTACCACACGCGAGGAGGAAGAGAAAAAAAAAAAAACAAAACACACGCTACCGGCGGTGACATATAACAGTTCAGTAAAGATAAATAAACTGCACAGGCAACACAGAAAACGACCCTCAGATTACAGAGGAGAGGGAAAAAATAACACACGCTAAAGAGCGGCGATAAACAGTTCAAAATAGCTCAAGACCCCAAACACAAAAGCATCCCGAATCACACGGGGGGGGGGGGGGGGAGATGACAACAGGCAAAGTGCAATGGAATAAAAAAAAACACAAGTTCAGGTGGTCTGCCTGCGTCTAGCGTCCAGATCGCTAATAGGGGAAAAAGGATCTGTTCAGGCGGCCTACCAAAGTCCAAGGCCCGGAAAAACAGTACTTCTGGCGGCCGGACCAGGCACCCAAATAGAAAGGCCAATCTGTCGGGCGGCCGATCCAGAACGCCAAACGGACGAAGCAATGTCCCAGGCTGCCAACCCACGTCATTCCACCACCAGAACCGCAGGAGAGCACTCAGAGACGGCCTCCCTATGGAGAGGGATAGCGAGGGAGAGCCGAGCCAAAAACGAGAAGTCCCAGCGGCCCCTGATGGACAGAAACAAGGAGAGGGGAAAAAACGAGGGACCAGTCCAGCTTTGATCAGCAGAGGATCTGCAGCTCCACCTCCGAACTTCACTGGAATAGGCACTGTCCCCCTGTTGGATCCCATGTGAGCCCGAGCTGCAGTCACGATGGTCCCCGATCGGGTTGGAGCTGCACCCACGACCGACCCCGATTGGGTCACGGCTTCACCCACCACGGACCCCGACTGGGTCACGGCTGCACCCACAACGGACCCCGACTGGGTCGGAATGACCTCCAACCCTGAGCCCAGATCCTCCAGAACAGAGACCAGGACCAACTCATCACCGGCGACCCTGGGAGAAGGCTCAGCAGGGGTAAAAGGACCAGAATCAGGATCACCGGCAGCGACAGAACCCAGCGAGACAGGCTCGGATGCAGCGGACGGCTGCGCCCGGCTTGTCTCCCCAAGAGACAGGCAAAAATGCTCCAGAGTAGAAAGGAGGAAGACAAAGTAGAGCATTTGCCTTATCTCGAGTTCTGTCGCCGTCCATGACTTCGGCGATCTGGGTTCGGGAAATAGAAGGACGTCCTCTGGCTCCCACTCAGCTACGGCAGGCTCCGCAGCCGGCATGATGGTCTCCACAGTCTGAGGACCCTCCAACGCCGACGTTCACACCGACCACCCGCACAGCGTGGTGGCAGGAGATCCTCGACCTGCTGGGTCGAACCGCTCCTCCAGGGAGACCCGGGGACGCTTCGTCATTGGCGCAGGCTCCAATTTGCAGTCCGCCCTCCTCCTCTGCCCGTGACGTGGCTGCAGGGCTGGATCCAAACTCTCCAGGGCCGCAGGCTTCTTCCTCGTCCGGCGGTGTAGTCCTGACTGCGGGGAACGCTCAGGGGAAGGAGACACAGAAGCAGCAGGTTCACTATTAATTACTGCATCAGGTGGAGGGAGCTCGGGGGACTGTAAACCCCAAGCTCCACCCCCAGGGATCAGACAAGGCAATTCACTCAGAGAGGGAAAAGAATGAACATGCACTTGCCTGCTTCGCTGAGGGCCGATGGGACCAGCCGCAGTGGACTTGGTTTCTCTCTTACCCCACTGGATGGTGACGGAGGGCCCCACGGGAAGACGAGGAGGAGCCACTCGCAATGGATCGATGAAAGTCCTCGCTGAGGCAGGACTCGTGGCACTCACAGCAGCCGGGGAAAGCATCGAGGAGGAGGGGGTGACAGCCGAGGCGATCCGGGCTGATGGGATAGCAGGAACAGATAACCCGGAGGGGGAGGCTGCGGGATTTCCCTCTTGACGTGACACAGGAGAAACAGCTGACTGGGAGGCAGAGTTCCTTCGACGACCCGGAACTGGATCCGGACGGGGTTCTCGCAGAGGCTGTATGATGACGTTTACCGGCAGAGGGCGAAGTGAAGCCAGGGAAACGCTTCACCTGGGCTTGATGGGCGACAGGAGCTGACTCCCGAGGCGAGGAATGGAGTCGCCCCACCATCAGCCTCCTGCCGGGATTTCCCTCCAGTCCACAGATCTCCCTCCTCGTCGGGGATACCGTTCTCGGGGAAGGAGGTGAGGGTTCCTTGGCTGTGCTCGCGAGTGCTCTCTCTATCCGTTCACGTTGTGACACAATCCATGTCACTCGCACTTTTCCCTCCGGAAAGGAGGTGAGATGCTATTTCTATAAAGTCCACTGAGCGAGACCCAGGGGCTTGTATGCGACGTAGGTGGGCATGAGGAGACGGGCTTCTGCCAGGTAGCCATCTACCTCCTGTAGCCACTCGGGGCAATACCCATGCTCAAGAGCGGACATACTGAGCGATACGAGCCTCCCGGAGATGGGAAAAAACACAAGTCCAAAGAAAACTCACGGTGACCGGCGTCTCAGTCTGGCTGCAACCTACTGTCAACGATGGTCTTCACGAGCCAACAATGAGACGCCGAGAGCCAGCCGATGAGTTTGCATATTTTATTAACACAAGGTAATAGTACAAAATAATAAGCCACGTGGGGCAAAAACGCGAACATACACTTGGGTGCCAAATTACAGGTTACAAGAGAAAAGCACACTGTGAAACAGACTAAGAGGGAAAACAATTACAGAGGGAAGAAAACTCCAGAATCCAAAGACGGGATTAAACCAAGGAATGTTCAATGAGGTCGCAGCCCGGAGTAACCTGAGCTGGTCCCTTAAATAGGGCTTCACAGGATACTCAGCTGATGAGAATGTCGTCAGCTGATTGATTACTAGCCATCCCAGCGGAGCGCAGCTCTGACAGCCGGAAGCCCCACCGAGATG
Source organism: Pholidichthys leucotaenia (assembly GCA_020510985.1). NCBI lineage: Eukaryota > Metazoa > Chordata > Actinopteri > Cichliformes > Pholidichthyidae > Pholidichthys > Pholidichthys leucotaenia. The sequence continues at coordinate 407,698,959 of CM035843.1, forward strand.
CTGTCACAGTAAGAGCCCGAAGGCCCTGTGGTAAACCAGAGTAGAGAACAGAGAACTACCGGACAACCCGAGTGCGGACAGAGTCAGCACTCGGACCATAACACCATCATAGTTCTGAAACAGCCTTAGTGAAGGTCACTAATGACCTCTTGATTGCATCTGATAATGGACTTGTTTCTGTACTTGTCCTTTTAGACCTTAAGATAAGATAAGATAAGCCTTTATTAGTCCCACAACGGGGAAATTCCAGGATTGCAACAGCACAGGGATAGCAACACTCAGAGCAGCAATCAGAAGGCAAGAAAAAAAAACAAAAACAAGAGCAGCGAGTATACATATGTACATATAAAAATAAATATATAGACACAGGATGCGGAGCACTGCAGCTAGATGGAATAAATATATAGATATATAAACACACAGTGCGGAGCATTGTAGCTAGATGGAATAAATATGTAAATATATAAACACACACACAGTGTGGAGCGTTGTAGCAAGATGGAATAAATATATGAATATATAAACACACACAGTGTGGAGCATTGTAGCTAGATGGAACAAATATGCAAACACATAAACACACACAGTGTGGAGAACCGTAGCTAGATGGAATAAATATGTAAATATATAAACACACAGTGTGGAGCATTGTCGCTAGATGGAATAAATATATAAATATACAAACAAACACACACAGTGCGGTGCATTGCAGCTAGATGGAATGAAACAGCATAACCGTCTACTTAGTTATCCTACATGGTATGTTTATGTACCCATACATATTGTCACCCTCCGTAGCTACCGGTATTTTCCTAGTTGTATACCGGAGGGTACCATTGTGTAAGTCTACTGTGTCTTTTGCATTCAATACTATTAGGTTGTCACGTCTTTTTGCTATCTCTGCGAGCAGCCCTGCTTAGGTTATACAGTCTGACAGCAGTTGGTAGGAAGGACCTGCGAAACCTCTCGGTTGTGCACCTAGGATGATGTAGTCTGCTGCTAAATGAGCTCCTCAGTGCATTCAGTGTGTCCTGCATAGGGTGGAACTCGGACTCCAGCAGAGATAACAGTTTAGCCACCATCCTTCTCTCTCCCATCTCCTCCACTGGGTCAAGGCACTGCCCCAGGACAGAGCTAGCTTTCTTGATCAGTTTGTTCAGTCTCTTCCTATCGGCTGCTGTAATGCCACTGCCCCAGCAGACCACTCCAAAAGTGATGGCTGATGCCACCACCGTGTCGTAGAATGTCTTCAGCAGCGCCCCTTGTACACCAAAAGACCTGAGTCTCCTCAGTAGGAACAGCCTGCGCTGTCCCTTCTTGTAGAGTGTGTCAGTATTGTGTGACCAGTCTAGTTTATTGTTCAGATGAACACCCAGGTACTTGTAGGATGTCACCATCTCAATGTCTGTTCCCTGGATGTTTACTGGTGCTGTGAGGGGTTGTCCTTGCCTGCGGCAGTCCACCACCAGCTCCTTAGTTTTCCTCGTGTTGATGAGGCATTGGAGATGAGGCCAACGATCGCAGAGTCATCAGAGAACTTCTGTAGATGGCAGTGTGTTGTGTTGTGTGAGAAGTCCGCAGAATAAAGGCTGAACAGGAAGGGAGCCAAAACCGTTCCCTGTGGGGCTCCCGTGCTACCGATGATCATGTCGGACACACAGTCCCGGGTTCTCACAAACTGTGGCCGGTTTGTGAGGTAGTCCAGGATCCATGATGACAGGTGCTGGTCCACCCCTGCGTACAGCAGCTTGTCCTTCAGGATCATCGGTTGGATGGTGTTGAAAGCACTGGAGAAGTCAAAGAACATGATCCTCACTGTATTCCCGGGCTTCTCCAGGTGGAACAGAGAACGGTGAAGAAGGAAGATGACCGCATCCTCCACCCCAATACCATACTGGTAGGCGAACTGGAGTGGATCCATCGCTGGACCCACCACGGGGCGGAGGTGAGCAAGGAGCAGTCTATCCAGGGTCTTCATCATGTGGGACGTCAGGGCCACTGGTCTGTAGCTGTTCAGAACTTTGGGGTGGGAAGTCTTTGGTACAGGTACCACACAAGATGTTTTCCACAACTGTGCTACCCTCCCCAGCTTCAGTCTCAGGTTGAAGATGTACTCCACAATCCCACACAGCTGGTCTGCACAGGACATGAGGAGCTTTGCACTGATGCCGTCCGGTCCCAACGCCTTCCTCACCTTGATCTTCCTCAGCTCCGCCCTCACCTGGGTCTTAGTGAGGGTCAGGTTTGGGGCTGTGTGTTGGGAGTGGGGGGGTGATGGTGGAGTGGGGAGTGGGCAGCAGGACTTGATGTCTTCAGTGGCAGCAGTGGTTGTTGTGCAGTCGGGGGGGGGGGGCGGTTGGTCAAACCTATTAAAAAACAGATTCAGATTATTCGCCCACTCCCTGCCCCCCGTGGCCTGGGGGGAGGTATTCTGGAGCCCAGAGATGGTTTTAAGGTTTCTCCAGACCCCGCTGATGTTGCTCTGTTGCAGCTTGTCCTCCATCTTCTTCCTGAAGCTGTCCTTGCCTTCTCTGAACTTTCTCCTCTGTACGGACTTCAGCATCTCTCTGTTCCCCGACCTGAAGATCCTCTTCTTTTCTCTCAGAAGTGTTTTTATCTCAGGGTTGATCCAGGGTTTGTTGTTTGAGCAAAAGCGTATGGTCTTGGTGGGAATGGTGTTGTCCACACAGAAGCTGATGTAGTCCGTGATGGTGTGAGAGAGGCCATCGATGTCCTCACCATGTGGCTCGCAGAGCTGCTCCCAGGCAGTGGTTTCAAAACAGCCCTTTAGAGTGTCCATTGCCTCCTCAGACCATAACTTCACTGTGCGCATGGCCGGAGGTTGTCTGTGTACTAGGGGTTTGTACACCGGCCGGAGATGAACCAAGTTGTTATCCGATCTCCCGAGTGGGGGGAGTTGTAATGAGGCGTACGCCTCCTTAGTGTTTACGTAGAATAAGTCCAGTGTTTTATTGTCTCTAGTGTGGCATGTGACATACTGGGTAAACGTGGGTAGAATGGGAGACAGTGAAACATGGTTGAAATCGCCTGAGATCAGGAGAAGAGCATCTGGGTGTTCTGTCTGCAGCCATCCAGTTACTGAGTGGATGACGTCACGCGTTGTCCCAGCGTTCGCCGTCAGATTTGCATAAATAACAATGCAGATCACGTGTGAGTATTCCCTCGGGAGATATGTAGGCCGCATGCTAGCACCTAGCAACTCGATGTCTTTGCTGCAGTGCTGGTGTTTAACAGTGATGTGTCCCGGTCTGCACCAGTTGTTATCAACATAGATCATCACTCCACCGCCCCTTGCTTTGCCACTGTCTGGTGTTTGGTCTGCCCATATGGCATGGAAACCTTCCAGCTCAATGTTAGCATCTGCAACTAGTTCAGACAGCCACGACTCGGTAAAGAAAAGGAGGGAGCATTCCAGGTTAAAGCTGTCGTAGCGGGAGATAGCCGCTAGTGCAGTTAGTGCAGCTTTTGATACTATCGATCATAATAGTCTACTTGATAGATTAGAACACTATGTTGGACTTAATGGAACTTTGTTGCAGTGGTTTAGATCTTATTTAATTGATAGGTTCCAGTTTGTTCATGTCAATAATGAGTTTTCTTTCAACTCAAAGCTCAGTCATGGAGTTCCACAGGGATCTGTGATAGGCCCAACTCTTTTGAGTTTATATATGCTTCCGTTAGGCAACATTATTAGGAAGCACTGTATACATTTTCATTGTTATGCAGATGACACACAATTATACCTGTCAATGAAGCCAGATGATAGTAATCAATTAGCCAAGTTAGAAGCCTGTCTTAAGGAAATCAAAGGTTGGATGACTTGTAATTTCCTGCTATTAAATTCAGATAAGACTAAAGTCATTCTTGTTGGTCCAAAAAACCTTAGAAATACCTTTCCAAATCAAACTTTTAGTTTGGATGCAGTTACTCTTTCTCTTAATAGCTCTGTGAGGAACCTTGGAGTTATTTTTGATCAAGATCTGTTTTTCAATTCATATATTAAATTCGTTTCAAAGACTGCCTTCTATCATTTACATAATATTGTCAAGATTAGGAGCATCATGTCTCAGAGTGATGCTGAGAAACTGATCCACGCTTTTGTTAGCTCGAGATTAGATTATTGTAACTCTTTACTATCAGGTTGTCCTTAAACAACTCTAAAAAGTCTTCAGTTGATCCAAAATGCTGCTGCAAGAGTTCTAACAGGCACTAGAAAGAGAGATCATATCTCTCCGGTTCTGGCCTCCCTTCATTGGCTTCCCATAGAGTTTAGAATTAAATTTAAAATCCTTCTTCTCGCTTTTTTTTAATTTTTTTTTTTTTTTTTTTTAATGGCGCCGGAGGCAGGGCGGCCGTACCAGCAGCAACTCTCTCGTGTCTTTGTGTTTCTATCTGTATATACCTGTATATAGTGTGTCTCTTAGTAACCAGTGCTCTGTAGGAATACTTGGACTAAGACTGGACAAACTTTTCTCTCTGTTTAGCCGGTCTTTTTTTCTAGTTTTTGTATCTTTTCTCTTCCTTGGACAATGGAGATCAACAGAGGTGGGGGCGGACGCATTGTTTACACACATGAACAGCTGATTGTGCTGAGGAGGCCGGTGCCTGGAGCGCTGCGGCTGGCAGTGAAGCCCCTCATCCCGGATGAGCTGAAAAGGAGATGCTGCGGGCGAAGGGTTGGAGCGAAGGTGAGGAGGAGGAGGAAGAAGCATAAGCCGGCTGTACCGATGATCATCACCGGGAAAGTGCGATCGCTGGGAAACAAAACTAATGAGATCACAGCACTGGTCAGGACACAAAAGGAGTATCGTGAGTGTAGTTTCATGTGTTTTACGGAGACGTGGTTACACTCACAGATCCCGGATGTAAACATAGCGATACCTGGCTTCAGGACTATACGTTGGGACAGGAACGTGAAAAGCAGCAGGAAAAAGAGAGGAGGAGGAGTGGCACTTCTTGTTAATGAGCGGTGGTGTCATCCGGAACACATTTACGTGAAGGAAAAGTGCTGGACATTGAACTGTTGGCTGTTAGTATGAGACCTTATTATATGCCACGAGAAATGAAGTGCGCTTTAATTGTTATCGTCTACGTCCCTCCGTCAGCTGATGCAGCAGTGGCCTGTGACGTCATCAGCTCCACGGCGGCCACATTACTGGAGAAGCACCCGGATGCATTCATGGCCATCACGGGGGATTTTAACCATGTCTCAATGGGAAAAACACTACCAAACTTTCACCAGTTTGTTGACTGTCCCACCAGAGGGAACAAAACACTGGATTTACTATATGCCAATGTCAGGGATGCATATAGTGCCACAGCTCTACCCCCCAATGGTAAATCAGATCACTGCATGATCATGTTAACACCTAAGTATGTCCCCCTTGTGCAAAGGTAGCCTGCTTATACACGGACTGTGAGGAGGTGGACATAGGAACCTGCTGATGCACTTCAGGACTGCTTTGAGATGACAGACTGGAGTGTACTCTGTGAACCACATGGGGTGGACATAGACGATATGACTGACTGCATCACAGAATACATTCTGTGAAGAGATGACCATGCCAGCTCAGACTGTACACTGCTTCTCCAACAACAGACCATGGGTCACCAGTGACCTGAAAGCACTTCTGAACAAAAAGAAAAGAGCTTTTAGGGCTGGAGACAAGGAGAAGCTGAGGGGAGTGCAGCAATAGCTGAGAGAGATGCTGAGGAGGTGCAAAGACAATTATAGGAGGAAGTCGGAAGAGAACCTCATGCAAAACAACACTAAAGATGTGTGGGAGGGAATTAAACAAATAACTGGGTACAAGGGGAGAGTCAGGCAGCCATCTGGGAGCCAGGAGAGAGCTGAGGAACTGAATCTGTTTTTCAACTCACAGTCTGTCACCTGAGCAACACAACCAGATGTAGCATCATTGTCTCCTCAAACTAAGACAGAAGATCACTTCTCTCCAGTTTACAGGAATTTCACTTTATTCATTACACAGGAATACCACTTTTCTGCCTTTTCAGGAATATCACTGGCTTTTATGTCGACTCATGCAGGCCTCTCCCAGGCCTGACCAAAGATGCTTGCTTTCCCAGGACCCCAATGTAAACAGTTGCCTCTTGCAGAGATTGTAAGGATCAGAATTTGCTTTTAAAGGCTCAAAGGAACATAAAACTCAGGAGACCAGACCTCTCAACGTGAACACTGCATTTGATAACATACCTTTTCACAGGAAACCAATGTTCTTAAGAGTCATAAACCACTTAATCTGATGGGTTTATAGCCCACGATACTATCCAGGTCTTCGCCCAGATACGAAAGGAAATCATCTACAGCTCAACAGTACCTCCTAGGGGATACCTACGGAATGTGTTTTCAGTATGTAGGATGACTTTTAATTTTAAGTTTCTTTCAGCTTATCCTCTGGATCCTAAGGACACTGAAAATCATCCCTCTTTTATCACCAACCATGGTTTGCTGCATGGTTTGCTGCATTTTGATCTAAATGTGAATGCATGTATTATAATTATGTATAAGAAATGTTATATTCATGAGTGTTATTCAAACCAATGTAATATTGGAATAATGGTATAAATGCATGATCACCAAATATTAACCAAGTCATTTAATCTAGTTAGATTTTATATTGAGCACTTAATTTCATAAGAACTGACTGTTGATTTTCCCTCTGTAATTTCATGGGATGGTGTCTTCGTTTGATTGGCTGCTCTCAAACAAAGAAATGTCCTCACATTGGACAGCAGCCATTTCAAACTCCTTCTGAAAAAGCCGATTGGTCAGTCTTGCGATCGACATCATCAGTTTTACGACCCGGCGAGGTAACTTTAAAAGAGAGAAGTTAGATTTGAGAAGAGGAGATCAGCAGAGTAAGCAGAGTAGGAAATAAGATCAGACAAAGAACAGGCAGGAAGATTAGCAAGAAGTAAAGTAACAATGTAACAAGTAGCAAGATAGAGAATGGTGATAGAATTAAGAATTAGAAACACAGAAAGAAGAAAGAAAGAGATTTTGAGAAAGATTAGGAACTAAATTAAGATTAAAGAAGCAGAATAGTAATCTAGATCTCAGAAGATTTTATTCCACCGTTTCAAGATCCTGTGAAGTTTTATTCTTTGTGTTTGTCAAGTCTTTCTGGTTACTGAGGAGAAACCATTTTTCTTTAGAGCTCGTCCCTTTTAGAGAATCAAATTCTCAAACTTTTTCCTTCACCTCAGAAGCCATTCTTATCCTAGTAAATGCTTTTCTCATATTTTTTTTCATGACTTTTCACGCCATTAAAGTGGACCTTTAATTTGCCTAATTTAAAGTGAACAGAGACTGAGAAGTTACTCCTTCAGTTTTTGGGTCGATCCCGCTACAAGAGACCTCAAATTTGGACTCTTTTTCCAAGGACTTTTCACGCCGCCCTGAGACAAACTATCCACGGCTGCAACTGTCTTCTTGAAGGGCCCCCAGCTGAGTTTTCACCTCCACGGCTGTGAGGACAGCAGCCGCTTCCTCCGACGTCCTAACTTCAAAACCCAGCGGTACCGACCTGCGGAAACGTGGACCTATGGCTGTTGTGTGAGTGAAACTCTTATTTCTCCTATCTGCTGGGTTAAAACGTGATGTCCTAACAATTAAATTACAATTGAATATGGCCCGTATTTCAGGGCTCAATTAGTCTCTCAGCCACAGGATAGAGCTATAAACTGAAGGAAGACTCTTAGTCATTTTTAAGTAACTGCCCTTAAATTTTTGTAGATTAATTCAGAAGTCATTTTTAGATAATTAGCTTATGAATTTTCCCCATAAAATTGCGTGGTTTTCAACCTCATTTACCGTTGAAACATAAGTCTGGTTCCTCCTTGGTTCTACAGAGGTGTAACGCTGGATTTTATGTTCAGGAATCCAATACCAGTTGATGTGATATTTTACGCTGTCATCATTTAAATCTGTTTATTCATCATTTGAACGCCATGCCATGTAACCTGAATGAGTTTAATAAAAGGGTGAATGAGAGAAGTTGAGGTGGCGCAACCCTCTCCCTCGCGTTTTCCTTTCGCATATATCTGTTTCCTAATCACGGCAGGACAAGAACTCACTGATACTTTGAGACTGATTCATTAAGTAATTTAAGGTACAAAATTAATTAAAATTAAAGTTAATATTATTGTCCGTTAGGACTGGTGCCCCTTTTACGAGTGCTTTTATTTAATTTAGCGGGTATAGAAGTGACAGTTTAACTCCGCCCCCTTTCACACCCACTATTAAATAAAATAAATAATTCCTGTACCTTATGACAAATATTTTTATAGGCAATTCATGCGACACAGACCCCCACGCACCCCTCCCCACCCATGCTCATGTTCAGAACCTCTCTCCATCTCCCCCTCCTCCTCCTCAGGGGGCACCAGGACCCTCCCTCACTTCACGGTGACTACAGATCAGGTGGAGAAACAGCTGGAGAGACTCCATCAGCGGAAGGCTTCGGGCCCTGATGGCATCTCCGCTAGGACTCTGAGGACCTGTGCCAACCAACTAGCTCCGGTACTGAAACATCTGTACAACCTGAGCCTGAGTCTGGAGAGAGTACCGGTGCTGTGGAAGACATCTTGTCTGTTTTCTGTCCCCAAGAAGTCATCTCCATTGGATCTGAATGACTACCGACCAGTTGCCCTCACATCCCATGTGATGAAAGTCCTGGAGAGACTGGTCTTAGCCCACCTGAGGCAGCAGGTGGAGACATGGCTGGACCCTCTGCAGCTTGCATATCAGCCCCATTTAGGAGTTGAAGATGCTGTCATCTACCTGCTGCAATGAGCCCATCTGCACCAGGATGGTGGAGGAGGCACTGTGAGAATCACTTTTTTTGATTTCTCCAGTGCCTTTAACACCATCCAGCCACTGCTGCTGGGCGAGAAGCTGCGGGTGATGGGGGTTGACAGCTCTGTGATCTCCTGGATTACTGACTACCTGACAGGCAGACCACAGTTTGTAAGGCTGGGCAATGTCTTGTCTGGTGTGGTGGCTAGTGAAACGGGAGCGCCACAGGGGACTGTGCTCTCTCCTTTTCTTTTTACCTTATACACCACGGACTTTCAGTACAACACTGAGTCATGCCCCCTGCAAAAATTCTGTGATGACTCAGCTGTTGTGGGGTGTATAAGAGGAGGAGAGGAGGGGGAGTACAGGGCACTAGTAGACAGATTTGTGGAGTTGACGGCGCAGAATCACCTGAGGTTGAATGTCAGCAAGACCAGGGAGATGGTGATTGACTTCAGGAAGAGGAAGGCTCCTTTTCAGCCACTGCAGATTAGGGGGGAGGATGTGGGAGTGGTTGAGGACTACAGATATCTGGGTGTCAGGATCAGCAGCGGGTTGGACTAGAGATCCAACGCCGATGCTGCGCACAAGAAGGGGATGAGCAGACTTTACTTCCTGAGGAAGCTGAGATCCTTCAACGTGTGCAGCAGGATGCTGGAGCTTTTCTACCAGACTGTTGTCGCCAGCTCCATTTTCTTTGCTGCGGTCTGTTGGGGTAGCAGTATCAGGGCCAGAGATAGCAACAGACTTGACAAGATTGTCAAGAGGGCTGGCTCTGTAATAGGTCTCAGACCGGAGACCTTTGAGACAGTGGTGGAGAGGAGAACGCTAAATAAACTGCGATCCATCATGGACAATCCTGATCACCCCCTCCACCACACACTAGAAAGACAGCGAAGCACTTTCTCCAGTAGACTACTACAGCTTCATTGTCGAACGGCCAGGTACAGGAAATCTTTCCTGCCGCATGCAATTTGACTGTACAATAACTCACTATGATGTTGTATTCTTGTCATAGTTATGCTGCCACACTGCATCTCACAGATTAACTGGTGCATCAATTTTCACTCTGCTCCTGATAGTCCTTCTTTGTGCAATGGGATGATTCATGTGTTTATACAGGTTATCATATATTAAGCTGTGATGTACTGTATATAGGTTCTATAGTCATGTTAGTTTTTTACTTTCCATGGGTAATCCCTTTGTCTGTCATGTGTTTTTCTGTTGTTTGGCTGTCAACTGTCATCCTGCTGTTGCACTCTAATTACCCAGTATGGGATCAATAAAGTACATCCATCCATCCATCCATCCATCCATCCATCTATCTATCTATCTATCTATCTATCTATCTATCTATCTATCTATCTATCTATCTATCTATCTATCTATTAAAGCTCTAAACAATCAGGTCCCTTTTTATTTAAAAGATCTGATATTACCCTATTATCCTAACAGAGCACTATGCTCCCATAATGCAGGATTGCTTGTAATACCTAGAATCTCCAAAAGTACAATGGGGGGCAGAACCTTCAGTTATCAAGCTCCTCTCTTGTAGAACCAGCTGCCAATCTGGATTCGGGAGTCAGACTCAATCTCTGTTTTTAAGAATAGGGTTAAAACCTTCCTTTTTGATATAACCTACAATTAGGGAGGGATCATGTGTTTCTGAACCCTCCCTTAGTTATGCTGCTATTAGGTTTAGACAGCCAGGGGACCTCCAATAATTGCAGTGGGCTTCACTCCTTTCTTCACTCTCAATGATTTTTTTTTTTTTCTGGTCATTAACATCTCTTTGTTCTCTCCCATAGACTGAGTCCCCATCATGCTGTTTGCTCTCTACACGTCTGTTCTTTTCTTCTTCTCTATCCCCTCACCCCCCAGCCAGTCACAGCCGATGACTGCCCCTCCCTGAGCCTGGTTCTGCTGGAGGTTTCTTCCTGTTAAAAGGGAGTTTTTCCTCTCCACCGTTGCCAAGCGCTTGCTCGCCTGATTGCTGGGGTCTTTCTGCAATTGTGGGGGTTTCCCCTACAGTTGAAAGTGCTATGAGATGACTGTTGTTGTGAAATGGCACTATATAAATAAAGTTGAATTGAATTGAATTGAATCTTAAGGCGCTTTTCCATTAGGGTCAGTACGGTACGGTTCGGTACGGGACGGGACGGTACAGTTCGGCCCGCTTTGTGTTTCCACTTCACTAGGTCCCATTTGAAGTGGGTGGGAATATAGTTACACGGAGGTGGCGCAACCCTCTCCCTCCCGTTACGTAAAACCAGCATAACTGTGGTTTGTAATGTGTAATGTTACGCAAAACACAATGTGTTGTATTGTAATGTGTAATGTTACGCAAAACACAAGCTGGCAGGTTACGTGGCGTCTGCCTTCTCTGTCTTTTTTGCCTGAATAAATGCAAAAAGGGAGAACAGAAAGAGGCGGCAATAGGACAAACTGTGGAAAAGTACTGGAGCGTTTAGGAAACCATAGAGCAGTATAAAGGAGAAGACATGAGGATACAAACTACACATACCTGTATCAAGATAAGCTAATGATTGCTAATGCTACTTTGCTTTTAAGTCCGCCGTACAACATTGTAATGTCGGCAAGTTATTGATATTAGGTACTAAAATATGTTTTCCCCGTGTGTGTGTGTGTGTGTGTTTCAGATGGCTCTCTTGTGGCAAAAATATTGCTTCAAACGGTCGGTCTGAACGTTCAACACAGTGGTGTCACCCCAGCTTCAGGAACGCGAAGTGGCTATAATGTCGAAATGTTTAGCTTCCTGTGTAACAAATTGGTTTGATCTGTGTCAAAATCATGGAGAGACTGTTGAGACGTCATGGGATTTACCTGCTCCAGCCAGTGATGTCGTGGCAAAACATGGATCAGTCAGGTGCCATATTATAATATATCAGCCGTTAAATATATGTTTCAACAGGTAAACAGTACTGAGTTAGGCATAAGATACATTTAACAATTATGTTGCATTTTAATCCATCCATCCATCTTCTACCGCTTTTCCGGAGTTCTGGGTCGCGGAGGCAGCAGTTCAATCAGAGAAGCCCAGACTTCCCTCTCCCCAGCCACCTGCTCCAGCTCTTCAGAGAGGATACCAAGGCATTCCCAGACAAGCTGGGAGACATAGTCTCTCCACCGAGTCCTGGGTCTGCCCCAGGGTCTCCTCCCAGTGGGACGTGCCTGAAACACCTCAAGTGGGAGGTGTCCAGGAGGCATCCTAATCAGATGCCCATACCACCTCAACTGACTCCTTTCAATGTGAAGGAGCAGCGGTTCTACTCTGAGCCTCTCCCGGATGACTGAGCTCCTCACCCTATCTCTGAGGGTGAGTCCAGCAATCCTACGGAGAAAGCTCATTTCAGCCGCTTGTATCCGCGATCTTGTTCTTTCGGTCATTACCCAAAGCTCGTGACCATAGGTGAGAGTAGGAACGTAGATTGACTGGTAAATCGACAGCTATGCCTTAGAACTAATCTCCCTCTTCACCACAACAGACTGGTACAACGTCCGCATCACTGCAGATGCTGCTCCGATCCATCTGTCAATCTCCCGCTCCATTTTCCCCTCACTCGTGAACAAGACCCCAAGATACTTAAACTCCTCCACTTGGGGCAGGAGCCTGTCCCCAACCCAGAGAGGACAATCCACCTTTTTTCCGGCTGAGGACCATGGACTCGGACTTGGAGGTGCTGATTCTCATCCCAGCAACTTCACACTCAGCGGCAAACCGTCCCAGCAAGAGCTGTAAGTCATTGCTGGATGAAGCCAACAGGACGACATCATCTGCAAACAACAGAGATGAGATCCTGTGGTCACCAAGCATGACACCCTCCATTCCCTGGCTGTGCCTAGAAATCCTGTCCATAAAAATTATGAACAGGATCGGTGACAAAGGGCAGCCCTGGCGGAGTCCAACTCTCACTGGGAATGACTCAGACTGAGTGTTGGCAATATGAACCAAACTCTCACAATGGTCGTACAGAGACCGAATAGCTCGTAAAAACAAGCCCGATACCCCATACTCCCAAAGCACCCCCCACAAAAAACCACGAGGGACACGGTCAAATGCCTTCTCCAAGTCCACAAAACACATGTAAACTGGCTGGGCAAACTCCCATGAACCCTCGAGAATTCTCGAGAGGGTAAAGAGCTGGTCCGATGTGCCACGGCCAGGACGAAAACCACATTGTTCCTCCTGAATCCGAGGTTCGACCAACGGCCAGACTCTCCTCTCCAGTACCTTGGCATAGACCTTCCCAGGGAGGCTGAGGAGTGTGATCCCTCTAAAGCTGGAGCACACCCTCCGGTCCCCTTTTTTGAAGAGAGGGACCACCACCCCGGTTTGCCATGTCAAAGGCACTGCCCCCGACCTCCACGCAATGTTGCAGAGGCGTGTCAACCATGACAGTCCAACAACATCCAGGGCCTTGAGGTACTCAGGGTGAATCTCATCCACCCCCGGGGCCCTGCCACCAAGGAGATTTTTAACCACCTTGGCGACCTCGGCCCCTGTGATAGGCGAGTCATCCCCCTCGTTCCCAAATTCTGCTTCCTCTGTGGAAGGCGTATCAGTGGGATTAAGGAGATCCTCGAAGTATTCCTTCCACCGCCCGATGATATCCCCAGTCAAAGTCAACAGTGTCCCATCCGCACCATATACAGTATGGACAGGGAGCTGCTTTCCCCTCCTGAGCCGCTGGACAGTTTGCCAGAATCTCTTCGAGGCCGACTGAAAGTCTTGTTCCATGGCCTCACCAAACTCCTCCCATACCCGGGTTTTTGCTTCAGCAACCACCCAAGCTGCACTCCGCTTGGCCTGCCGGTACACCTCAGCTGCTTCGAGAGTCCCACAAGCCAAACAAGCTTGATAGGACTCCTTCTTCAGCTTAATGGCCCCCCTTACCACTGGTGTCCACCACTTGGTTCGGGGGTTGCCATCATGAGATGCACCGACCACCTTGTGGCCGCAGCTCTGGGCCGCCGTTTCAACAACAGAGGTGGAGAACATGGCCCATTCAGACTCCATGTCTCCAGACTCCCTCGGAATGTGGTTGAAGTTCTTCCAGAGGTGAGAGTTGAAGACCTCCGGGACAGGGGCCTCAGCCAGACGCTCCCAGCACACCCTTACTATACGTTTGGGTCTACCAGGTCTGAATGGCTTCCTCCCCTGCCATCGGATCCAACTCACCACTAGGTGAGGGCTGCACGGCGGCGGCTGCACTGGCTGCACGGTGGCGCAGTGGTTAGCACTGCGGCAGCACAGTTTACCCTTGGCCAGGGGATTGTGGGGATCGTGGGATCGTGGGTTCGATCCCAGCCCCCGACCAACAGTTATCTGTGTGGAGTTTGCATGTTCTCCCCGTGTTGCGTGGGTTTACTCCGGGATTTCTCCGGTTTCCTCCCACATGCCAAAGACATGCATGTTAGGTTAATTGGCTGTTCTAAATTGTCCCTAGATATCTGTTTCCTATAGGCCCTTAGAATAGAGGGTTAGTATTAATGAAAGCGCTTTGAGTGGTCTTTGTGACTAGAAAAGCGCTATATAAGTGCAGGTTAGTTAGTTAGTTAGTTAGTTAGGTGGTGATCAGTTGACAGCTCTGCACTGCTCTTTACCCGGGTGTCCAAGATATACGGTCACAGGTCTGATGACACGATAACAAAATCGATCATCAACCTGCAACCTAGGGTGTCCTGGTGCCAGGTGCACATATGGACACCCTTATGCTTGTACATAATTTAAACATAAGGATTAAAAGTAATTAAAATAATGCAGTCACAAGGTCACATGGAGAAATACATGGATTAACTGTAAATATATCGTATTGAGTATTGCTGACTACATGTTGATACTTTATAAATATATATTCTCTGCATCAACAGTGAACTATACACATATTCATGTAGTATTGCCCTGGGAATTTTGACAATAAACCTTTGTACTTTTGCAGATGTCTCTATTTTGTTTTACAGTCTTCAGCAAATAATTGTTTTGGTTACTTTTCTTAAAAATGAGCCATTATTTTCAGTCAATGATAAATGGTTCGTACTGCTGACTCTTTTCCCACCAGTGTCTTAACAGACAAAATAGAAAATCATGATGCAAACACATAAATCACTAAATTGTTTATTACAATCAGCAGCACATTACAGAGTATTAAGAATGTGTAAAATTCAAACTGTGAAAAAAAAAATAGAAACTGGAATGGGTCACACACGCCAGCCATGCTGCCTCACTGAGAAGCAACTGGTTGGCCTCTCGTACTGGTCCTGGTTCAGCAGATCTTCAGCCTGCATCTCTGTAAATAGTGAGGCAAGGTCTGGTTTGGGTACATCGTTTTCCCTTTGCCTAGATGAAAGACAGAAATGGGTGGTGGATAATTAAAGCAAGTTTGAAACATATTTGAGAAATGAATGAATGAATGAATCTTTATTTTCGATCGATTAGATTAAAAGAAAGGAACAGAATAATATAACAAAGGGGAAAAAAAACAACAATGTCAAATTAAACAGCATCTCCTCGGGTTATACAATTCAACATAAGTTATGTGAAATGGGTGATGGCTGAAGCCGCAGCTTACATTGCCCACCCATGTTCCATCTAAGAATTCAAAAATAAAATAAAATAAGAGTGATTTCAAATCAGAACAAAGCCAAGACAAAACGTGACAAAAACTGAGCAACAGCAAAACACAGACTGGATATGATAATCCTTATGTGATTTTACATGTCAGCTTGTATATATGTTTGGAGTATTTCTTCCTTTAGTTTTTGTTTAAATTGGCCAAGCGTTGGGGACTTCCGGGAAGATGGCGGAGAGCCATAACGCTTAAACAGAGAGCTCTCCCTAGTCGGATTAAAAATCTTTGGTAAATGGCCAACTCGACATACAGTTAGGCCCAGAAATATTTGGACAGTGACACAATCTTCATGATTTGGGCTCTGCATGCCACCACATTGGATGTGAAATGAAACAACTACAATGGAATTGAAGTGCAGACTTTAAGGTTTAATTCAAGGGGTTGAACAAAAATATTTGATTAAACATGTAGGAATTGTAGCTATTTTTATACAAACGCTCCTCATTTCAGGGGCTCAAAAGTAATTGGATAAATAAACATAACCCTAAGTAAAATGTTATTTTTCAATATTTTGTTGAGAATCCTTTGCAGGCAATGACTGCCTGAAGTCTGGAACCCATGGACATCACCAGACGCTGGGTTTCCTCCTTTGTGATGCTTTGCCAGGCCTTTACTGCCGCTGTCTTCAGTTGTTGCTTGTTTGTGGGTCTTTCTGCCTTAAGTTTTGTCTTGAGCAAGTGAAATGCATGCTCAATTGGGTTGAGATCTGGTGACTGACTCGGCCATTGCAGAATATTCCACTTCGTTGCTTTAAAAAACTCCTGGGTTGCTTTTGCAGTATGTTTTGGATCATTGGTGAAGATCCGTCCAATCAACTTTGCTGCATTTGGCTGAATCTGAGCAGAAAGTATATCCCTATACACTTCAGAATTCATCTGGCTGCTTCTGTCTTTTGTCACATCATCAATAAACACAAGTGACCCAGTGCCATTGGAAGCCATGCATGCCCATGCCATCACACTGCCTCCACCATGTTTTACAGAGGATGTAGTGCTTTGGATCATGAGCTGTTCCAATTCTTCTCCAAACTTTCTTCTTCCCATCATTCTGGTACAGGTTGATCTTAGTCTCATCTGTCCAAAGAATGCTGTTCCAGAACTGGGCTGGCTTCTTCAGGTGTTTTTTGGCAAAGTCAATTCTGGCCTTTCTATTTTTGAGGCTGATTCATGGTTTGCACCTTGTGGTGAATCCTTTGAATTTACTCTCATGAAGTCTTCTCTTTATGGTAGACTTAGATACTGATACACCTACTTCCTGGAGAGTGTTCTTCACTTGAGAGGATGTTGTGAAGGGTTGTTCTTCACCATGGAAAGGATTCTGTGATCATCCACCACTGTTGTCTTCCGTGGACGTCCAGGCCTTTTTGAGTTCCCAAGCTCACCAGTGCACTCTTTTTTTCTCAGAATGTACCAAACTGTTGATTTTGCCACTCCTAACATTTCTGCTATCTCTTTGATGGATTTCTTCTTTTTTTTTTTCAGCCTCAGGATGGTCTGTTTCACCTCCATTGAGAGCTCCTTTGACCGCATGTTGTGTGTTCACAGCAACAGCTTCCAAATGCAAACGCCACACCTGGAATCAACTCCAGACCTTTTAACTGCTTAACTGATGACAGGTTAACGAGGGAAGAGCCCATGCAGCCTTGTCATTTTTTTTTTGCAGCCTTCTGAGTCAATTGTCCAATTACTTTTGGTCCCTTGAAAAAGAGGCGGCTATGTATTAAAGAGCTGTAATTCCTAAACCCTTGCTCCAATATGGATGTGAATACTCTCAAATTACAGCTGAGAGTCTGCACTTTAAGCCCATATCGATTATATAATTGTATCCTGAATATGTTTTCGTAAACAGCTAAAATAACAAAACTTGTGTCACTGTCCAAATATTTTTGGGCCTAACTGTAAATAGGTCAATAAACCAAGGAATGAAAACACGAAGAAGCCGGGCACACGGACAAAAGCAGGGTAAAACTAAAGAATCCCTCTTCAACAACACTGGAGAAATCGCTGAACACGAGGCCCCAAAAAACGAGGTGACTACAACAGAAAAAATGGAGGACGCCAACCTCGATGAACACCGGCTTTGCCAATATAAGTAAGGACATAAAAGACTTCAAGCGACAACTCCCAACAGGATTTAATGGCTCTTAAGGAAGAACTGAAAAAAGAACTGAAAAATCTGAATTCTTCAGATATCTGCAGATGAGAGATTATTATATGAGGAAGATTAGGCATAACCTCCACACAGATGTGAGTGAGATTATACAATTCATTTTTAGCTCGTATGCAGGAAATAAAATAAGAATTATTTCAAAGCAATATCAGAAACTTACGGCAAACAAACATTCAAGTAACTATATAAAGGAGAAATGGGAGAAAGAACTAAATTTAAACATAGAAGAAAACTGGCAAGAAATATGGAAAACACAACACACATCAACAAGTTCAAGGACATGGAGGGAATTTGGATGGAAAAACCTGATTCGCTATTTCATTACACCACAGATCCAAAGAAAATATACAAATACCACATCTATATGCTGGAGGGGCTGTGGGGCTCAAAATGCAGACCACTCGAATATGTTTTGGAAATGCTGCAAAATCTCATCATTCTGGAAATCTATACATGTGACAATACAGAGGATATTAGGATATAATATTCCAATGAACTGTAACTTGATGTATTTATGTGATCTTAAAAGAGACAATGTAATACAGGCTGAGGACAGATATTTAGTTAAAATCATGCTGATTTCATGTAAAAAAACAATCACAAGAAAATGGCAATCAGAAGTTCTTCCTGACCAAGAGCAATGGACCAACGTTGAGGATATACGTTTAATGGAAAAACTAACATATCGACAAAGAATGCAAGAAGGACAATATGAGAAAAAATGGTGGAAATGGACACATTACAAAGTGCAACAACGAGACAGAAATTGAAAGAATAACCAAAGACACTGGAAAAACCAGAAGAATTAAGAGATGGAAACTAAAAACTTGATGCTCCAACATTTGTCCCCCCCCCTTTCTTTTTTTTTCTTCTTCTAGCTCCTTTTTTTAAATATAGAGACTGTGATCTGAATGTAATATGTATGATGAAAAATGAATAAAAATCAAAGTTACAAAAAAAAAATAAAGTGGTCAAGCATTGTACATGATTTTAATTCAGGTCCAAAAGCGTTCCACAGTCTGACTGCCTGCACTGAGACACAGTATTGCTTGGTGGTAGTTCTCACTGAAGGTTTTTGAAATATAAATGTTCCTCTGAAATGATATTGTTTCTCCCTTATTTGGAACAACTTTTGGATGTTTGCGGGCAGTGATAGATTCTTAGCTTTAAACATTATTACTGCAGTTTTAAAGTCAACCAGGTCTTTCAACTTGAGAGATTTTAATTTAAGAAAAAGTGGGTTTGTTGGTTCCCTGTGAGCTGCTTTGTTTATTATTCTAATAGCTCTCTTCTGAAGCATAAAGACTGGATATATGTTTGTTTTATATGTATTTCCCCATACTTCAGTACAATGTGTCATGTATGGGAGTATTAATGAATGATACATAGTATATAGTGTGGATTGATTAAGCAAATATTTCACTCTGTGTATTATTGCAATTGATTTGCATATTTTACATTTAATATAATTAATATGTGACTTCCAACACAGTGTATTATCAGTTATTATGCCAAGGATTTTAATTTTGGATACCCTTTCAATCTCTACACCATTTACACTGAGTTTAGATACTGAGTTGTTGTGATGGTGTGGAATAACGATATCAATAAAAGTTTAGCCACCGCTGTGTTGCCCTGGTTTCAAATGTGGGCGGTGTTTTGTCCATCCATCCATCTTTAACCGCTTAATCCTTTTTGGGTCGCGGGGGGGCTGGAGCCTATCCCAGCATCTTTTTGGGCGAGAGGCAGGGTCCACCCTGGACAGATCGCCAGTCCATCGCAGGGCCAACACAGAGAGACAGACAACCATTCACTCTCACATCCATACCTAAGGACAATTTAGAATCCCCAGTTTGATGCCAATTAACCTAACCTGCATGTCTTTGGCATGTGGTGTTTTGTGCCTGCTAAAATATAAAAGAAAGCACTACAATGGGTCTCAAATATCTGTAATATGTTCTTTTACTGGATGAGTTTGAAGATGAAATACTATAGATTACACATACAAACTAAATTCTAATGGTGACTGAACAACTCCCATTCCCCAAGGTGCAAAATACACTATGACTAAAACTCATAAAGGATCACAGAAATGATCTGATAAAAAATAAATAAATAAACAAAAATAAATAAACAAGCAGTTTACCTATACTTTAACTTAAAAAGCAAAAGATTTGTCTATAAATAAGATGTGTTGTTTACCTGTCACAATACAATGCTGTCTAAAAGTCGCCATTCCGAGCAGATCCTGTTTGGACTCTACAATGACAAATACACACACCTTAAGTACATACACAGCATGAAAGTGCAAGACGTAAAAAAAAACACCTTTTTAACCAGGATTACAACTAGCTTATTTCATCAGATATTGTCAACACAAAGCCTAGACACAACCACGGACGTAGCATTGAGCTACTTCATCGTTTAAACACAAGTTTTCATCTGTCCAAATTGAACTTTTCACTGCTGGGAAAAATAATGTAAAACATGAATATCACATCACTCACCATCCTCATCACAATATCATGGCTTCAACTGCTGAAGTTGGGTGCTGTCGCGGCCGTACATTCACTTCAATTCGGGTGGCTGCGTCTAATTACCGGTGCGTCTCCGTCTATTTTCCAGTGCGTCTGCTTGTGCTACCCACTACAAGCTTAGTCTGCTTCCCTCTGCATTCTCTCACCAGCCGAAATGCACAGAAAACTCTGCTGGACCACGGTGTTGATTTCTGCTGATTTCTGTTAAGCCATTCTATCGTTGTTGTTTATGATATCACTTGTTTGCTGGCTCACGGATGAAAAATTGTAAATGGCGGCCAGCCGGCAATTCTGGAGCGTCAGCATAACGCCCACTCTCATGACGCTACACCCAGACCAATCAGTGGCCAGCAGTGGCTTGACGTAACCAGGCCGGTACGCTTCGGACCTGCTCTGGAGTAGGGCTGAAAAAATAGGAATAGTTCTAAAAAAAGAGAACTGTGAGGACTTCCAGTGCCTAATGGAAAAGCGAACAAACCGTGCCGAACCATACTGAAGCGTATCATACTGACCCTAGTGGAAAAGCGCCTTTAGTAGGTGGGTGGAGGGGGTAGTACTTGAGTGTGTGTCTCTTTTCTATGCTGTGGCTGATGATCTCAAAGCCGGTGTAAAAGATGTTGAGATCGTCCGGCAGGCTATCTTTGGGGCTAGCGGTGCTGCTGTTGGTCTTCTTGTAGTGTGTGATGTGTTGCCGGCCTTGCCACATGTGCCCCGGGTCAGGAGTGGAGTAGAGGCTGTCCAGCCTTTCTCTGTACCGCCTCTTGGCTGTTGTTATAGCCTTCCTCAGTCCATACTTTGTAGCTTTGTACTCAACCTCACAGCCTGATTTAAATGAATGAGAGCGAGCATGCAGCATCTGACATATCTGACTGTTGATCCAGGGCTTCTGGTTGGGGAACTTCCTGACCTGTATGGTGGGTACAATGGTATCAATGCACGTGCTGATGTATGCAGTCACGTATTCAGCATAGTCCTGTATGTTAACAGAAGAGTCCTCTTGAGTGGCTGCAGCTTTAAACACATCCCAGTCTGTGCAGGCAAAACAGTCTTGCAGGATGTTTTCAGTCTCTAGAGTTAAGCGCTTTATTTGCTTAGCAACTGGGCTTGTTTGTTTCAGCTTTTGTCTGTAGGCTGGGTACATAAGCAGTGAGATGTGATCTGACTGTCCAAAGTGGGGATGGGGTGCCTCTCTGTAGGCGCCATGTATGATGGAATAAACATGATCCAATGTGTTTTTATCACGGGTGGGAATGTCCACATGCTGATAATACTTGGGGAGTATGGTCTGCAAATTGCACTTGTTAACCTGTTGCTAGTTAACTAACTAACTAACTAACTAACTAACCTGCACTTATATAGCGCTTTTCTAGTCACAAAGACCACTCAAAGCGCTTTCATTAATACTAACCCTCTATTCTAAGGGCCTATAGGAAACGATATCTAGGGACAATTTAGAGCAGCCAATTAACCTAACATGCATGTTTTTGGCATGTGGGAGGAAACCGGAGAAATCCCGGAGTAAACCCACGCAACACGGGGAGAACATGCAAACTCCACACAGATCACTGTTGGTCGGGGGCTGGGATCGAACCCACGATCCCACGATCCCCACAATCCCCCGGCCAAGGGTAAACTGTGCTGCCGCAGTGCTAACCACTGCGCCACCGTGCAGCCAACCTAAACCTTAACCTGCTGCTTGTTAACCTGTTGCTTGTCCTAGAAGGCACTGAAGAAAAAAAAAAAAACTGCATTTCCGTTCTTCCACTACAGACACAGCCGCGAACAAAAAGCCAAAGGAGTGCTTTGATTGGTTTAGATGTGATTGACCTCTCATTCGACTAATAAGAGCCTTGAATTGGGTTTCTGAAACCTTGAAGAACCAATGACTGAAAACCTAGCAAGAAGGACCTGCCTACCAACGGCTGCGAATACAGCGAGCCAATTGAAGCACAGTAGTTTGAAAGCGTGCCTCCCTTGTAAAATCTGTTTTGTTTTAGCTGCTGGGTGACACACATGCGTTTGCCAGTCTTTTTTTCTTACTACTGTTCTTATTTGTTTTGAAAAATCGTTCGCCAAAACCGCAATCATGGAAGCGCAAAACCGCAATAATGGAATTATGGTTTGACCGGGTCACGGTGCACGGTGGCTGCACGGTGGCGCAGTGGTTAGCACTGCGGCAGCACAGTTTACCCTTGGCCGGGGATTGTGGGGATCGTGGGATCGTGGGTTCGATCCCAGCCCCCGACCAACAGTGATCTGTGTGGAGTTTGCATGTTCTCCCCGTGTTGCGTGGGTTTACTCCGGGATTTCTCCGGTTTCCTCCCACATGCCAAAAACATGCATGTTAGGTTAATTGGCTGTTCTAAATTGTCCCTAGATATCTGTTTCCTATAGGCCCTTAGAATAGAGGGTTAGTATTAATGAAAGCGCTTTGAGTGGTCTTTGTGACTAGAAAAGCGCTATATAAGTGCAGGTTAGTTAGTTAGTTAGTTAGTCACGTGACCAGAACCACGAGTCCGTAACAAGCGGACCAGCGTCATGTTTGTCTGACAATGAGGAAGAGAAGTTCACCAGCGACACTGCTGTTGTGGACAGATAAGTGTTATAAGCTAGATTATTCTTTATCCCTGAAAATTGTAATCAAAAATGACTTTTGACCGATCAGTAAATTACAACTGTGCGTAGTAGACTGCGGGGCACCGTGACCGCGCCGCACCGGGCGATGTCTGTCCTCTGTAGTGGGGGTGGGGGGGGTGGGGGTTGTCATCTTCTACATTACAGATATTTTAGTATAATTTTTATTGCACTGTAGGTTATTTTTTCTTGTAAAAAAAAGCCACACATTTTTTACGTGGCATGCTTCTTTGTGTGTGGAGGCTTGTTTGTTCATTCATTCATTCATGAATGAATAAACAACCCCCTACACACACAGACACACAGCCCTGAGTGTCACCTTTCATTAGAGCCCAAGATGAAGCTTCTATATTGAATCATTTAAAAGTTACAGACGTTTTTCCAAACTGTGCCATTTGGCACAATTTGGCAGAGTTCAAAAATGCCTGGGAACAACCTAAGAAAAAAGCTGTGTAATATATTCATTTTTTGTGGTATTGTTACAAAATTTTGACCTCAGCTGGATAAGTCTTGGTTCTACATTTCTGTGTGTTATTTGCAAGCATTTGTATCCAAAAAAACACCCAGGCAAAATTTATTTTCTTCAAGTTCAGTATGTTTAGATGACTGTTACTCAGTGGCTGGAGAACTTAGAGAGATTATGACTGTTTTGCCAAAAAATTCAAAGTGTTTTCTTTTAAATGAGATCAACCCCATGAAGATGCTGCAAAGGGTTGAAGAACAGCTTTTGATTTACTTTGGGTACATTATTTTTTGGCATTTTTAGGGAAATTGACCAGAGTGCAAGGGGTTAAAGTCGCCAGCAACAATAAAAACAGGATCGGGATGTGTCGTCTCTACTGCGCTGATGACCTCGTGGATTTTGTTTAGTGCTACTGTGTAGTTGCTCTGTGGACAGACGTATACAGCGGACAAAAACACAGCGGTAAATTCCCTCGGAAAATAATAGGGTGATGATGATGATGACGACAT
Organism: Pholidichthys leucotaenia; assembly: GCA_020510985.1. Taxonomy (NCBI): domain Eukaryota; kingdom Metazoa; phylum Chordata; class Actinopteri; order Cichliformes; family Pholidichthyidae; genus Pholidichthys; species Pholidichthys leucotaenia. The sequence goes on from CM035843.1 coordinate 407,722,760, forward strand.
GCCTAAACACACTTACTAAGATAAGATAAGATAAGATAAGCCTTTATTAGTCCCACAATGGGGAAATTCCAGGATTGCAACAGCATAGGGATAGCAACACTCAGAGCAACAATCAGAAAGCAAGAAAAAACAACATCTAGTAAACATATGTCCATATTACTATAAATGTATATATATAGACACACAGTGCAGAGCATTATGGCTGGTGAATGTGCAGCAGAAAGTCTAAGCTCTCTCTCCGCGGATGCAGCGGGCCAGCTGGAAGTCTTTGGGCATGATGGTGACCCCCTTAGCGAAGAAGAGACCCACCAGGTGGGCCTCGCTGGTCTCCTGCAGAGCCATGACGGTGAAGCTCAGGAAACGCAGGACGGTCTTGAAGTCCTGAGCGATCTCCCTCACCAGGCGCTGGACGGGCAGCTTACGGATGAGCAGCTCTGTGGATTTCTGGTAGCGACGGATCTCTCTCAGAGCCACGGGCCTGTGACGGCGAGGCCTCTTCACTCTGCCGGTGGCCAGAGCGCCTCTCCGAGCAGCCCTGGTGGCTAGCTGTCTCCTGGGGGGCTTCTTCCTCCAGTAGATTTTACGGGCGGTCTGCTTGGTTCTTGCCATCGCTCTTTATTATTCTGTCTTATATTTCTTTCACGCCGCCTAAACTCCAGCCCGGCACCCGCGTCCTTTTCGCTACAGCTCCCGGTATGTCGAGTTTCCCATTAGCACCGGGCGGCGGCCAAGTGCTAGCTAGCACTAGCTCCTCCCCGCTGTAACGTCTCCCGCTGCAAACCGTGGCTCCGTCCGCCGACCCGGGAGACCCCCGGGGCGATCCGTGCGTCCGTGATATATATACAGAGTGAAAGGTGTAGAAAGAAGAAGGAAGATAAAAAAAAAAAAAGGCTGTTGCAACAGGCAGCCGACTCGTGTGGCGCCGCCGGTCCGGCGGAACCGGAACTGCATGTATTACTCACAGAATTATTCTCCTTGACTTGATTTCTATGATTATCCAGCAGCCCATGGCTGCTAAATATAATGTCAACTCGATTTCTACAGTTCACTAAGCAAGATTATAAGTTGTGTCTACATATGAAGAAGTTCAAAATCTGTTAATTTTTGGGGAAGTTACTGAGGTAAAAGTGGCATCATTTACTACTAAATCCATTCACTCTTCATTGACTCACTGAGTATTTTGGGTGGACTAATATACCGGCCAGAAGGCTTTACTTGGCTCTGAACTCGCTAATAGGGCGTGAGCAATCCAGTTTTTCTATAGAGATCAGTGGGTCTCGACAGGAAGAATGCACCCAGCTGTAAAGAGAGAAACTCAAATGTGGACTCTCAAAATCAAGCTGAAGTAGATCTGGACTATGGTTTCAAGATACCCAACAAAAGACTACGTGCCATCACTAAGACCCCTCCAATCCATGTCCTTTGTTATTTACAATGTTTTAAGTATGACACTAACCGACCACTTCAGAAGCAAGTGGCGCCTGTGACTGATATGGCCTCTGCTGCTCCTTCGCTGCTGGCGTTTTTATTCCTACTATGTCTAACTGAAGCCATTTCAACATACCATTCTGAGCTACATTATGATCGTATAATGCTGATACAAATTAAGGCATCTATGGAACAACACAGTGCAAAGTGGGGCCGATGTTTCTTTGCTCCACCACTTGTTTATGCTGACCTGTCACAACTGCTGCAGCCTCCACTTCGCAGAAGGCCACGGAGGCATGGATCCTGAACCGGCGTCAAGGTGAGGCTGAAGAGCACCAGCCACCCAAGCCAAGAGGGATGCACAAGTTGTCTGTGTCCCATCCACATGCAAACACCTGAGGAGGACTGCAACCCCACGCTACCGCCCCGGTATGATTTGTTCTACCCTCACCTTTGCCCTCGGAGAATTTCAACTCCACGCTACCGCTGTTTGAAAGCTGTCAACATTCAGTCAGCTGGGCATGACGCCGCGCTGCCGTCATTGATTAAGATGGCTCTGCTAAAAATTTGCTCCATCTCAAACAAATCATTTTTCCTGAATGATCTCTTTGGGAAAGAAAACCTGGATTTTCTATTTCTGATTGAAATGTGGTAACGACAGAATGAATTCATTCACCTGAAGGGACGATTATTGATAGTAATTTAAACTTTGAAGAGAACTGTGAAAGGGTGTGCAAAAAGGGTCAGCAACATTTGCATTGTTTAAGTGAAACTTGCACACTTCCAAATTGACCAAACCATAATGACAATGTTTTATCGGGCTTTCATTAAATCTGTTTTATCCTTTTCTTTAGTGTCATGTTTTGGTCAGATAAAACTGAAACAGAGGAAATCCTTGGATCAGGTAGTTAGATGGTCCAGTTGTTTCTTGGTGAGTCACAGCTGAGCCTGATATCCCTGTACACCAGACAGGTACAGAGGATTGCTACCTCCATTTTAAATGATGACTCCCACCCTTTGCACTGCCACTTTCAGCTTCTTCCCTCCAGCTTTCAGGGTTTGCTCTCCCAAAAAGTAAAACCCAGCGCTACAAAAACAGCTTTGTTCCTGCTGCTGTTAAAGAGTTGAACAAGCTGTAACAATATATTGCACATAATTCAGTTACCTATCTATTAACTTTATTATATATTTACTTATTTTTGAGGGTTTTTTATTTAGGTTCTAATGCAGCGGATGATAAAAATAATAAGCAGAAGATGCTGTAGGTTTTAAGGAGAGTTTAATCATATCCAGCCGTCGGCGCCGGGAGCGAGCCCAAACGGCTCTCAGAGAAGGAGGACACAAGAGTCCGTGTGTCCTACAGCAGCAGTTGCAGAAGTGGGAATGAGAGAATGAGAGGATGTGTTACCGAACCTGTGCAGTATTTATACCAAACTCAAACAATACATCAAAGCAGGTTCACAGCAGTTGGTCTGACCAAAGGGACTGCAGAACAGGCATGAGACATTTGCATTTGTAAGACCTACATAACAATAGGCAGATGCAGCCTCTGCTCCAGCTTGCAGGACAAAGAGGTTACAAGGCACATCTACATATTGAACTGTCTCTAAGTCACAGTGAGGACAGGATGCATGAACACTATACATGAATGGCACATTACATCACAATACATGCATGGCACATTGCACCACAATACATGCATGGCACATTGCATCACAATACATGCGTGGCACATTGCATCACGATACATGCATGGCACATTGCATCACAATACATGAATGGCACATTACATCTCAGTAGTGCAGCGGAAAAAACCAAGGAGTGCGAGCTGACTGTCTCTGTGTTCTGTCTCTGTGTTGTGGGGGGTTGGATCAACCCGCTACACTGCTCCCCCCCAGAGGGCACGGTAGGGGACCGTGACCTCGATTTTGCAATTTGGGCAGCGAGCAGGGAAAAGCTCTGTGCAGGAGGTGGGGGAGGGGGGTAGCAGATGCTGACCGGGCACGGGAAAACCGTTCGAGTCGCGCCAAAAGTGTTTGCTGCTCCGCGATGTCCCGTCTGAACATGCGGAGATCAGAAGAAGAAAAATTTGTCTCTGACTCCTCCCGTGGCCATGAAGAAAAGCAGGAGCGGCTGTAAGAAAAAAAAAGAAACAAAAGCAGAGGGACTGGCGTGTTGGCTTTAGGTGCAGGAGCAACCCCAAAGTCTGCACGGTGGCGCAGTGGTTTAGCACTGTGGCAGCACAGTTTTACCCTCGGCCGGGGGATCGCGGGGATCATGAGATCGTGGGTTCGATCCCAGCCTCCGACCAACAGTGAGCTGTGTGGAGTTTGCATGTTCTCCCCGTGTTGCGCGGGTTTACTCCGGGATTTCTCCGGTTTCCTCCCGCACACCAAAAACATGTAGGTTTAGGGCGCTCGCACACGCAGCGACCAGCAGCCGGTGGCTTGTCACCAGACTGCAAACCAAGTCTACCTACGGGTACAAATAAGTAACAAAAAAAACAAAAAAAAACAAAAAAAAAAGTCCCCCGGGAACAGCTGACGGCTGAATTCCCCTTGTGTGCCGTGGCTAAGACCATAAAATCCAGTGAACAAGCTGTGGGCCTCAGGTGTACAAGCAAGCCTGAAGAGCCACTGTGCAGCAGAAGGAAGGTGGTCAGTGAAGCCATTCTTGCCTCGTGCGTGGTGTGCCGTTCTCGTAACTCCCCAGTGCGCGCGCGGGGGTTCCGTGTTTGGGTGGGTTGCTGGAGTGACGAGTCAGGGTGCAGAATCTTGGTGGAGATCGGCGCAGACGGCGACGATAAAATCCAGGTTGAGCTGTGGCTGCAGATTGGCCATGGTGCGTTGGAGCGGTGAGAGGAAATAGACGATCTTTTGTCCCTCAGGCTCGTGCAGATGCGTTGGAGCGGTGGGAGGGAATAGACGATCTTTGTTCCTCAGGCTCGGTTAGATGAGTAGGATTGCTGAGAGGGAGGAGTAGCGATGAGAGGGGGAAAACGTTCTGTGCCCCTCGGCTGGTCCAGCGTGGACATCCCGATCTCAGGCGAGGGTTGCGCCATGACGTTTTCTGCAGTTTTCCCGGTCGTGGGTGATGTCCGGAGAACGGCTCGCCTGTGTTGGCTCCGCGTTGAGGTCTCCCTGAAGCCGAAGGGAGAGCGGCTCGTTTGCGTCAGGCTGCTGTGTTCGCTGGCAGCGTGGTTTTTTCAGCGTCGGTTCGCCAGCGTGGCCGTCCAAATCAGAAGGCTGCGTTGCACAAAGCGTGTGCGTCTTCAAGGGGTCACCAGTGCAGCGGATGATAAAAAATAATGAGCAGAAGATGCTGTAGGTTTTAAGGAGAGTTTATTCATATCATCCAGCCGTCACGGGCTCCGCTCCCGGCGCCGTGCATGCGCGCCAGGAGCGAGCCCAAACGGCTCTCAGAGAAGGAGGACACAAGAGTCCGTGTGTCCTACAGCAGCAGTTGCAGAAGTGGGAATGAGAGAATGAGAGGATGTGTTACCGAACCTGTGCAGTATTTATACCAAACTCAAACAATACATCAAAGCAGGTTCACAGCAGTTGGTCTGACCAAAGGGACTGCAGAACAGGCATGAGACATTTGCATTTGTAAGACCTACATAACAATAGGCAGATGCAGCCTCTGCTCCAGCTTGCAGGACAAAGAGGTTACAAGGCACATCTACATATTGAACTGTCTCTAAGTCACAGTGAGGACAGGATGCATGAACACTATACATGAATGGCACATTACATCACAATACATGCATGGCACATTGCACCACAATACATGCATGGCACATTGCATCACAATACATGCGTGGCACATTGCATCACGATACATGCATGGCACATTGCATCACAATACATGAATGGCACATTACATCTCAGTAGTGCAGCGGAAAAAACCAAGGAGTGCGAGCTGACTGTCTCTGTGTTCTGTCTCTGTGTTGTGGGTGGTTGGATCAACCCGCTACACTGCTCCCCCCCAGAGGGCACGGTAGGGGACCGTGACCTCGATTTTGCAATTTGGGCAGCGAGCAGGGAAAAGCTCTGTGCAGGAGGTGGGGGAGGGGGGTAGCAGATGCTGACCGGGCACGGGAAAACCGTTCGAGTCGCGCCAAAAGTGTTTGCTGCTCCGCGATGTCCCGTCTGAACATGCGGAGATCAGAAGAAGAAAAATTTGTCTCTGACTCCTCCCGTGGCCATGAAGAAAAGCAGGAGCGGCTGTAAGAAAAAAAAAGAAACAAAAGCAGAGGGACTGGCGTGTTGGCTTTAGGTGCAGGAGCAACCCCAAAGTCTGCACGGTGGCGCAGTGGTTTAGCACTGTGGCAGCACAGTTTTACCCTCGGCCGGGGGATCGCGGGGATCATGAGATCGTGGGTTCGATCCCAGCCTCCGACCAACAGTGAGCTGTGTGGAGTTTGCATGTTCTCCCCGTGTTGCGCGGGTTTACTCCGGGATTTCTCCGGTTTCCTCCCGCACACCAAAAACATGTAGGTTTAGGGCGCTCGCACACGCAGCGACCAGCAGCCGGTGGCTTGTCACCAGACTGCAAACCAAGTCTACCTACGGGTACAAATAAGTAACAAAAAAAACAAAAAAAAACAAAAAAAAAAGTCCCCCGGGAACAGCTGACGGCTGAATTCCCCTTGTGTGCCGTGGCTAAGACCATAAAATCCAGTGACCAAGCTGTGGGCCTCAGGTGTACAAGCAAGCCTGAAGAGCCACTGTGCAGCAGAAGGAAGGTGGTCAGTGAAGCCATTCTTGCCTCGTGCGTGGTGTGCCGTTCTCGTAACTCCCCAGTGCGCGCGCGGGGGTTCCGTGTTTGGGTGGGTTGCTGGAGTGACGAGTCAGGGTGCAGAATCTTGGTGGAGATCGGCGCAGACGGCGACGATAAAATCCAGGTTGAGCTGTGGCTGCAGATTGGCCATGGTGCGTTGGAGCGGTGAGAGGAAATAGACGATCTTTTGTCCCTCAGGCTCGTGCAGATGCGTTGGAGCGGTGGGAGGGAATAGACGATCTTTGTTCCTCAGGCTCGGTTAGATGAGTAGGATTGCTGAGAGGGAGGAGTAGCGATGAGAGGGGGAAAACGTTCTGTGCCCCTCGGCTGGTCCAGCGTGGACATCCCGATCTCAGGCGAGGGTTGCGCCATGACGTTTTCTGCAGTTTTCCCGGTCGTGGGTGATGTCCGGAGAACGGCTCGCCTGTGTTGGCTCCGCGTTGAGGTCTCCCTGAAGCCGAAGGGAGAGCGGCTCGTTTGCGTCAGGCTGCTGTGTTCGCTGGCAGCGTGGTTTTTTCAGCGTCGGTTCGCCAGCGTGGCCGTCCAAATCAGAAGGCTGCGTTGCACAAAGCGTGTGCGTCTTCAAGGGGTCACCAGTGCAGCGGATGATAAAAAATAATGAGCAGAAGATGCTGTAGGTTTTAAGGAGAGTTTATTCATATCATCCAGCCGTCACGGGCTCCGCTCCCGGCGCCGTGCATGCGCGCCAGGAGCGAGCCCAAACGGCTCTCAGAGAAGGAGGACACAAGAGTCCGTGTGTCCTACAGCAGCAGTTGCAGAAGTGGGAATGAGAGAATGAGAGGATGTGTTACCGAACCTTTGCAGTATTTATACCAAACTCAAACAATACATCAAAGTAGGTTCACAGCAGTTGGTCTGACCAAAGGGACTGCAGAACAGGCATGAGACATTTGCATTTGTAAGACCTACATAACAATATGCAGATGCAGCCTCTGCTCCAGCTTGCAGGACAAAGAGGTTACAAGGCACATCTACATATTGAACTGTCTCTAAGTCACAGTAAGGACAGGATGCATGAACACTATACATGAATGGCACATTACATCACAATACATCCATGGCACATTGCATCACAATACATGCGTGGCACATTGCATCACGATACATGCATGGCACATTGCATCACAATGCATGAATGGCACATTACATCTCAGTAGTGCAGCGGAAAAAACCAAGGAGTGCGAGATGACTGTCTGTGTTCTGTCTCTGTGTTGTGGGGGTTGGATCAACCCGCTACACTAACTCTTTTATTGGGTTTTAGACTTTTGAGTTTTTAACCTCTTTGACTAGTCTTAAACTTTTTAATATGACCCTTCTCTCTTAGCTCCTTGGGTTTTTTTTTCCTCTTATCTCTTTGTCTTATGTCCTGATTGGTGGAGCCTTGAGTACTTTTATCATGTTTATAGTCAGCTTCATGTGTGCCTGTGTTTGTGTTCATGTTGAATGTAATTGTGGTTTGTAAATATGGATGTCACCTGACTGCAAAACAAATCTACCTGCAGGTACAAATAAAGTAACCTGAACCTTAACCTGAACCTGAGATCTGCCCTACAGACTATTCCTTCATTTTTACCCCTCACCTGAGTGGACACGGAGGTCGCCTGGACATCATTTTCCACAACCGCATCAAAAGCTGGTCTGTGAACTCTGAACATTTCTGTCATGGTTCTGAGCATGGGTGGGGGCCGTGCTTGGCTCCAGCCTCAGTTTAGTGGTTTTCTGTTCATTTTTCTCTCTGTTTACTATGGTTCCGGTGCCACACGAGTTGGCTGCCTTTTGCAACAGCGGCTCAATTCTGAGCCTTTTTATCTTCCTTCTTCTTTCTGATCCGGTGATAACTTTCTGATCCGGAACACCTTTCACTCTATATATATCACGGACACACAGATCGCCCCAAAGGTCTCCCGAGTCGGCGGACAGAGCCTCTGTTTACAGCAGGAGACGATACAGCAGGGAAGAGCTAGCTAGCACTCAACTGCCACCCGGTGCTAACGGAGAAACTCGACATACCGGGAGAACTGAAGCAAAAACGACGCGGGTGCCGGGCTGGAGTTTAGGCGGCATGCAAGAAATATAAAACAGAATAATAAAGAGCGATGGCAAGAACCAAGCAGACCGCCCGTAAATCTACTGGAGGAAAAGCCCCCCAGGAAGCAGCTGGCCACCAAGGCTGCTCGGAAAAGCGCTCCGGCCACCGGCGGAGTGAAGAAGCCTCACCGTTACAGGCCCGGTACCGTGGCTCTGAGAGAGATCCGTCGCTACCAGAAATCCACAGAGCTGCTCATCCGTAGGCTGCCCTTCCAGCGCCTGGTGAGGGAGATCGCTCAGGACTTCAAGACCGACCTGCGCTTCCAGAGCTCCGCCATCATGGCTCTGAAGGAGGCCAGCGAGGCCTACATGGTGGGTCTCTTCAAGGACACCAACCTGTGCGCCATCCACGCCAAGAGGGTCACCATCATGCCCAAAGACATCCAGCTGGCCTGCCGCATCCGCGGAGAGAGAGCTTAGACTTTCTGCTGCACATCCACCAACCACAATGCTCCGCACAGTGTGTCTCTCTCTCTCTCTCTCTCTCTCTCTCTCTCTCTCTCTCTCTCTCTCTCTCTCTCTCTCTCTATATATATATATACATACATACATACATATATATATATACATACATATATATATATATATATATATATATATATATATATATATATATATATATATATATATATATATATATATATATATACATATGTTTTGTAGCTGCTCTTGTTTTCTTGCCTTCTGATTGTTGCTCTGAGTGTTGCTATCCCTGTGCTGTTGCAATCCTGGAATTTCCCCATTGTGGGACTAATAAAGGCTTATCTTATCTTATCTTTTGTATCTGGGTTCTGTTCATTGATGAGTTGTTGTATTCTTAGTTGTGTCTTATAGTCTTGTGTAATTATGGCATTGTTTATCTTTTGGGGATTGTGTTATCTTTTGTATTACTGAGTTCCAGTCTGTACTTCTATTTTGACAGTGCTGTGTGGCTTCCAGCTGTCAAACTGCTTTGCCAACTGCACAGCTTTGAGATGTTGTTTTGATTATGTTTTCACTCATGTACCCACACCTGATTGTCATCTGGGGCTGCCCTATCTGAGCAGATCGGGGCAGTTGACTCATTGCAGCAGTCTTGCTTCCCCAGAAGACAGTTTCATGTTCTGCTACTTAAGATGGTGCTCCTGTCCGCTTGGGTTTCTCCGGGAGCCTCCCAGTTGTAAGTGTTAGTGTGCGTGTTGTGTGTTTTGGTTTCATTCGTCGTTTTTGTTAATAAATATACTAACTTCACAGCCAACGTTTGGTGTCCTCTGGAGGCGGTTTGGGGAAACGACCAACGCTGAGCACGCCCAGGAACAGCTGGCCAACCACCGGCGAGGCAGCCGAGACAGCCTGGGAGCCTAGGCAGCGGACATATGGCCGCTGACACGGTGTGGCAACCCAGATTTTGAGCAGGGGGCAGTGGAGAAGCTTGCTGTCCAGAACTTCATCCAGGGGCTCTGCCCAACCCAGCTCCAGAGTCACATCCGGATTCACGCCACGAGCAGCTGGGAGATGGCTGTGGCAGAAGCGGAGCGGGTGTGACTGCTAATGGATTGTGCAGCTGATGCGTTGGCACCAGGCCATGGCTGAGGGCGAGGAGTTGGGGAGGAACTGTGCCGGACTACAGCGGCACGATCAAGGAGAAGATGGCCATGGCGGCGCAAGGAAGGGTGCTTCCACTGCGGGGAGCCAGAACACATCGCGCGGTACTGCCCGGCACCCACCCCCGCGACAAACCGGCCCCTCACCAACATTAAAATAGAGCGAGGTGACATGGACGGGGATCTGTCACCTCCCACAGACATTTTCCCCGATGAACTGTCACCACGTGTGGGCTGAATTGGACACTCGCCAGGGATGTACCTACAGTGCAGCCTGGACAACACGCTGATCCAGGCCCTGATCGACACCATTTCTACCATCTCCCTTGTCCGACCCGGAGTGCTGCCAGGTACGGACGAGGCAGAACCGCAGGGGTGGGAACCCACCGGGTGCTGCGTCACCACAACCACCGGTGAGTGCACCAGACTGGGAGGGCGGCGAGTTCTTGTGGTAGGGTGGCCGGCCAGAACACAAACCACTCGTTCTGGCTGGCTGACATGCAAGACCCCTGCATTATTGGACTCGATCTGCTCGCAGCATGGGGCTGTAACGTTGGGGCTGAGGCAGGAGGCTTTGAGTCAATTTTTCAATTAACAATTTTTCAGTTTATTCCAAAAGACTTACAGGTAAATAATTCCAAAAACATCCGACACGACTCTTCATCAAGAATCAACAATCCACCATCAACCAAGAATTCATCATTATCATTAACCACACCTGTTATATACTGACTGAGATAATTAACATCAATTAGGACATACCATATGTCCCAGGTAAGACAATAACATTTTTCCTTTTTCCACAAATACCCACTAACATCTAAAAGACCATAAATAATTCCCCACCTATATACAGAATAAATATAAATAACATACAATAAATAACACCATAAATAATTCAATAAATAATTTACAAACTACCCCTATTTACAAATTTAAATCACCCCTCTAACTCACCATAACATGCTTCCTTCCTGCTGGTGTCCTTTAAAAGGCCTTCGACCCCTAACAGAGTATTTTGCCCGGACACCCTCAGGAAGCATGTTGGCAAAGGTATGTGGATTAAATAATTACCAATTGTTTTTACCCAAATAATTAACCATAACAATTATCTCAAAGGCATTCAAATTAGACAAAGACAGATCCTAGAAATAATGTGTGTACTTTTACAAATAATCATAAAACATTTACAATATTACAACTATAACTTAACCCCTTGCACTCCAGTCAATTTCCCTAAAAAAACCAAAAAATAATGTGCCCAAATTAAATCCAAAGCTGTTCTTCAACCCTTTGCAGCATCTTTGTGGGGTTGGTCTCATTTAAAAGAAAACACTTTGAATTTTTTGGCATAACAGTCATAATCTCTCTAAGTGCTCCGGCCACTGAGTTACAGTCATCTAAACATAGTGAACTTGAAGAAAATAAATTTGGCCTGGGTGTTTTTTTGGATACAAATGCCTGCAAATAACACACAGCTTCAGATCCGGGCAGGAAAATGCAAGAGAAATGTAGAACCAAGTGTTATCCAGCTGAGGTCCAAATTTTGTAACAATACCACAAAAAATGAATATATTACACAGCTTTTTCCTCAGGTAGTTCCAAGGCATTTTGGAACTGTGCCAAATTGTGCCAAATGGCACAGTTTGGAAAAATGTCTGTAACTTTTGAATGCTTCAATGTAGAAGCTTCATTTTGAGCTCTAATGAAAGGTCACACTCAGGGCTGTGTCTGTGTGTGTGGGTGGGTGGGTTGATGGACATCGGCCATCGCTACATGACGGATTAGCCTCATGTTGTGATGTGGGACAGCAGCGCAGTCACCGTGGCTCCCCCCCTCGCTACAGAAGAATAGCGGGGGGTGGGGGCCGCGTTCACGGTCCAGACTTCAGACTTCATACGCCGCACAGTTGTAATTTTCGGTCAAATGTCATTTTGGATTACAATTTTCAGGGATAAAGAATAATTTAGCTTATAACACCTTACCTCTTCACAGCAGTGTCCTGGCGAACTTCTCTTCCTCACTGTCAGACAAATGTGATGCTGGTCCGCTCGTGATTCTGGTCTCGCCACCCGATCAAAACATAATTCCATTATTGCGGTTTTGTGCTTCCATGATTGCGGTTTTTGGCGAACGATTTTTCAAAAATAACAGTATTAATTAAAAAAAGACTGGCAAACACGTGTGTGTCACTCAGCCTTCGTCGTCAGCCTCCGTCGGTCTATGATGACCATGGAAGAAATCATAACGTCTACTCTGCTGGAACAAAAACAAAATAAGCGCCGCCTGTGGGCGAACATGCCGATGCGTGAATGGCAGCCACTGTCATACAGGTTGCATTTGTGGGTGGTCTCCGTGCTGCTGGGTCTGTGAAGGTTCTTCCTGCGGGTCCTTTTTTGATCCGCTGCAGCAGTCTCTCTTCACCCAGCCTTAAAAAAAAACAGCTCGCGAACTTCTCTGCTTCAATTGGCTCACTGCATTCACAGCCTTGGTAGGCGGGTCCTTCTTGCTAGGTTTTCAGTCATTGGTTCTTCAAGGTTTCAGAAACCCAATTCAAGGCTCTTATTTGTCGAATGAGAGGTCAATCAGATGAATTAATCTGTTTGCGGCTGTGTCTGCAGCTTTTATTTTCAGTGCGCGCTTGGACGTCATCACCATCTCCATCATCAGCATCTCCATCATGCATCCTAGAGCGCACGAGGGCGCACGAGGGCGCACGAGAGCGCCCTCGTGCGCTCTGGGACGCAGAGACTTGCCCGCCCGCGGTACAACGGAGTGCAAGAGGTTAATCACACTTACGATAAATCATAACAGTGGTGACACTCCATCGTCACATTTCCTCCCCCCCTTTCCCAAGAGTACAGTACTCCAAGAGTCATGTACTCTTGAGAGGCTATCTGCCACAAGGTTGGTCTTCCCTGCCACATACCGAACAGTAAAATTATACGGTTGAAGGGACACATACCACCCTGTGAGACGACTGTTTACGTCCTTCATCCTGTCCAACCACTGTAGGGCCCGATGATCTGTCTCCAACACTAAATGACGCCCCAGTAAATAATATTTGAGAGACCCTATTGCCCATTTCATGGCAAGACATTCCTTTTCTACCGTAGAGTATCTTGTCTCCCGGTCCAACAATTTACGGCTCAACCCTCTCCTCCCAGAGAAGTACTGCTCCAATGCCAACTCCTGAAGCATCTGTCTGCAAAATGAACGGGCGAGCAAAGTCTGGACTGTAGAGAACCCTCTCACCAGCGATAGCACTCATCAGATCCTCAAAAGCTCTGTCACATTCCTCTGTCCATTTTACCCTATTAGATGCTGAAGCCTTAGTAAGGTCAGTCAAAACTGCTGCTCTTTCAGCAAAGTGGGGAATAAACTTACTGTACCATCCAACCATTCCCACAAATGATCGTACCTTCTTCTTAGTGGTGGGCACAGGATAGGTCCGGCTGGCATCCAACTTTACATACTCGTGGTCTAATCACCCCCTGACCAACCACATGTCCCAAGTACTCCACCTGCTGCTGTCCAAACGCACATTTGCATGGATTAATCGTCAGTCCTGCCCTCTTAATTAACTGAAGGACCTGCCCAAGGTGTACCAAATGTTCTTCTCAGGTCTGACTATAGGTGACCACGTCATCCAGATAGGCAGCTACAAAGTTTGACACCTTTCTTAATACTTGGTCCATGAGCTGCTGAAAAGTTGCAGGTGCCCCCTGAAGGCCAAATGGCATGACACTAAATTGAAAACTGCCATAAGGTGTTTTAAAGGCTGTAAGTTCTTTTGTTTCCGGCACCAATGCCACCTGCCAATACCCCTTGCATAGGTCCAGTGTAGAAATAATCCTAGCCCTGCCCACTTTCTCTAACAGTTCATCAATCCTGGGCATGGGGTATGACTCAAACTTGGACACTGAATTGAGATATTTGAAATCAATACAGAATCTCAAAGAGCAGTCCTTTTTGGGTACCAGCACAATCGGGCTACACCACTCACTGACTGACTCCTCGATCACTCCCAGCTGCAGCATCAAATCAATCTCCTGCTTCATCTTTGGAACCAATCACTCCGGGATCCTATAAGATTTCCTAAGTGGAACAGCTTCTTCTTTCAAATAAACTCTATGACGTACCAATGTGGTGAAACCAGGTCTCTCCTGAAACAATTCTGGATCTAACAGTGCCTCTAGTTGTCTCTGCTGATCCACCTGCAAATGAGACACTTGAAATAAACACGGCTCTAACACATTTGTGGGAAAAGACTGTTCTTTCTCCTCATCCACTTCCGTCGCACAAATGAAGAGCTGATGTGTCTCCTGAAGAACATGTTGCTGCTGATGATGAGCAGGCTGCTGAAACTCTTTCAATAAGTTAATGTGGAAGGTCTGATGTTTTACCTTCCTGTCAGGCATATATAGTTCATATGTCACTGCACTTAGTTTCTTAGAGATTTCATATGACCCCTGCCATTGAGCCAACAGCTTACTGTCACACGAGGGCAGCAATAACAAAACCTGCTGACCTGGGTGAAAAACCCTTTTTCTGGCCTTCTTGTCATACCAAGTTTTTTGTTTGGCCTGCGCTGTCCTCATGTGCTCCTGAGCCAAAACAGTCATTCGATCCAGTTTCTCTCTCATCTTAATGACATAAGAGACCACATTGTCCTGATCACTCGGTGGACTCTCACAGTGCTCCTTTAATAAATCCAGTGGGCCCCTCACCTGACAACCATACAGCAGTTCAAAAGGTGAGAACCCTGTTGAAGCCTGGGGCACCGCCCGATAAGCAAACAATAAATATGGTACCCATTGGTCCCAATCCGAGCCCGTTTCAGAAACAAATTTCCTCAGCATGTTTTTGAGAGTCTGATTAAATCGCTCCACTAGTCCATCAGTCTGAGGGTGATATGGGATGGTCTTAATACCCTTAATACCCAACAGCTTATATACTTGCTGCAACAGTTTTGATAAGAAATTTGTTCCACAGTCTGTCAAAATTTCTCTGGGTATGCCTACCCTTGAAAATAACTGGATAAGGCAGTTGGCAACCTGCCTAGCCTTGATAGATTTCAGGGGGAAGGCTTCTGGGTACCGAGTAGCATAATCACAAATCACCAGAATGTATTTATTACCAGAGGAGCTTCTCTCTAGGGGGCCAACTACATCCATCCCTATTCTGTCAAAAGGTGTTCCAATGATTGGTAATGGTTGCAGTTGGGCACGGGCTACTCCCCTAGGTGATGTAATCTGACATATTGAACATGTTGTGCAGAACTCCTTTATCTGGGTATACATTCCCGGCCACACAAACCTTCTAGCAATTCTCTGCAAAGTTTTTTGAAATGCTAGATGACCTGCCCAAGGGATAACATGTTCCATAATCTTTGGTGTGAGGTCCTGTGGCAAAGCTATGGCCATAACTTCACCTTGTTGCTGGTATAAAATGCCCTTTCTAATGAAATACAAGGCCTCAGCCAAACAATCTGTTCTACCCTGTTTCACACCCTCAATCTCCGAGACTTTATTAAACCATGGTCCAAGTGCTGGGTCAGCTTTCTGTAATGCAGCTATGTCAGGAGGGATGTCGAACTCTACTGACTGGCTTAATTGTGGTGTTTCTTCACCCAAGTTCTTTACAGAAGCTAACACCTTATCTCTTCTCCTCTGAGCCTTGGATTTAGGTTGTTTACTAGGGCCTGCCTCTATCTCAGAATCATAAAATGGCAACTCCTGAAGAACATTGGCAGCCCTCTGCGCCCTCTGTGCCCTGGTTGTCACCATATTACAATTTTTTTCAACAGGTGCATCAAGCCTCTGCTCAATAGCGCCACCTGCCTGTCCCTCAGTTTGTTTGTCTCTAACCTGTTGTATAATGTCCAACAAAGTTGGAACATCATTGCCAAGAATAACTGGATAAGGAAAATCAGGCACAAGAGCTACAGGAAGGAGATAAGTTTGACCCCCTACTGTTAAATAGACCTCAGCAGTCGGGTACAACTTCTTATCCCCATGAACACAACTAATATTTACTGTAGACTCACTCCATGAATCTCTAGAGACTAAGCTAGGCCAAATAACAGTCTGAAAACAATCGGAGTCTAACAAGGCCTCTTTACACTGACCATTAAGCAAAACGTTAGTTTTATATATTTCACCATAAATTGGTGCTGACAGAGTAGGTCTTGGAACTGAGCATAATAAAGTTGGTTTCTCATTTTTTATGGCCCGACAAGAATACTGGGTGTGACCGATTTTATTACATTGATAACAACGTGTATCTTTATTCAAAACAACATGCTACTATTATATCTGCCATTTGTGATCTGACTGGTACTGGAATATAGCCTACTTTGAGCTGGACCACCCCTTTCACCCTCATTAAACTTACTCCGTGCGGTGAAAGAGCTGTCACGGCCAAGAGTAGTTCTCCTGCTCCTTGACCTGGCCGACAGAAAAACCTCCGCCAGACGAGTAGCGTCCTCTGCAGTCTTCGGGTCCCGCTCTTGTATCCAGATTCCCAGTTCCAGGTTCACCATAGATCGTAGAAACTGTTCCAAAATGATAAATTCCATAATGTCTTTCACCGTTGAAGTCTCTGGTTTAATCCATTTATTGCACAGGTCTTTTAGACGAACATATAGTTCACGGGGGGTTTCGTCCTGATGAATGTCCAGAGCACGAAACCTTCTCCTATAAGTGTCGGGTGTAATTTCATACTTGTTTAAAATTGCTTCCTTCATTTTTCCATAGTCATTCATGTCTGCAATGTCCATCAGAACATACGCACTCCGCGCTTTACCTGAAAGAAGAGGAGCCAACCGAACAGCCCACTCTTCTTTGTGCCAGCGGCAGACCATAGCGATCCTCTCGAATGTCGACAGATAATGTTCAGTGTCGTCCTCGGGGGAGAGTGGATTCAGCCTGGGCTCATGGTGCGTTTGCGTCATCCTCAACGGCACCTGCAGTGGTAAATCATCCTCCTGCTGGCCGACCCAACTGGCCGTCACCCTGGGGTCCTCCCCCAAAGCGCCGCCATCGGCGCCGCGCCGAGCCCGGCTTCCACACTCCTCCCTCAACTCCTCAACTCGCAACTGCATCTGCCGAATTTTGCTGTCCATGGTTTGCCACCTTTGTTCCTGAAGAGCTGCTTCCTCCAATCTCTGACGGTCTCCGACAGTCAGTGAACGTACCAATGACTTCACCAGGCACGTTAGCTCCTCGAGTTCATTCAGTCCACTGGCTCCCGGCTCCTCAGCTGCCATAGCTACGTCACCACCAGACTGTTCCTCTTGCCTCACTATCTTTCCTCTGGGCATCTTTCGTCCCTTGACATCAGCTACTTCCACCAAATGTTACCTCATCAGGGGCGAACCACCGCTTTCGCCGCAAAATATGGCGTCCTCCTGAGAACGGAGCACTGCTGCCACCAAATGTAACATTGGGGCTGAGGCAGGAGGCTTTGAGTCAATTTTTCAATTAACAATTTTTCAATTTATTCCAAAAGACTTACAGGTAAATAATTCCAAAAACATCCGACACGACTCTTCATCAAGAATCAACAATCCACCATCAACCAAGAATTCATCATTATCATTAACCACACCTGTTATATACTGACTGAGATAATTAACATCAATTAGGACATACCATATATCCCAGGTAAGACAATAACATTTTTCCTTTTTCCACAAATACCCACTAACATCTAAAAGACCATAAATAATTCCCCACCTATATACAGAATAAATATAAATAACATACTGTGGAGCGTGTAAATAATGAAGCTGATTTGGTTCAAGCAGTTTATTACACGACTCACACAAGGAGCATAGATAGAATGGCATACAAGTAGGAAGTCTTCCCTTAAATAACATGACATCCTTCTAGACTCTTCTCACACACAAAAGATAATCCCCGTCTAGACTCTTCTCACACACAAAAGATAATCCCCCCGTCCGACTGCAGTCAGTCCATTCATCCTTGACACCTCCCTGTTATCTTACTAGGGCATCTAGAAACTTCTCACACACAAAAGGTTAACTTTGCGTCCTTTGTTCCTGTCTAAGGTGGTAAACCATTATGCACTCCCCAGGTTGCCACCACCCCCCAGCAACTTAGATAGGACAAAAGGGTAACAGTCCACATGCTGTGATAAAACCATTAACATCAGTCCACATGCTGTAGAACAATCAACATCAGTCCGCATGCTGCCTGGGCTTCAGTCTTCTGCCGTATCGGCTGTAGCCAGGATTCGCTGCCTCCATGGCGCTGCCATGCTGGGGGGCTGATGTCTGGGGGTGAAAACTTTTTGACTGTCCGTGTGGGTGCTCTGGAGAATCTTTTCTCTGGGAAGCGCCCTGTGGGGGTCTTCCACGCCGAGGGGAAGACCAACAGCACTTGCCAACAGCACTTGCTCGTCAGCCACAATGAAAGCAGGTTTGAGTCTGTCTATGCCAATTTTTTTTTCCCTCCTACCCCCCAAATCTATCAAAAAATGCTTATCCCCTGTTTCCAGCACTCTAAAGCCTCTTTTCCACTAGCCCAGCACACCTCGGTACGGCTCGATTCACTTCAGTACGGCTCGGAATGCTTCTGTCTCCATTAGCACGGTGTTTGGCATGGGTGTTGTGCTGGGGTGGGTGGGTTTATAACAGCGAGGCGGTGCCACACTCCCGTGACGTAACGCACGCGACCCAAGCAAAACATTTTTTTTCCAAAACTTTATTGAGAAGACCCAAGCAAAACATAACACATAGCTGTACAAGGCCACTCCTCGGTCTGTGGCTTTTTTCACCGTAAACGCCAAAAAGGACCGCCAGACAAGGGTACAGGCAGCGAGATGAAAACACTCTGGAATAGTTCTGCAGCTTCTGGGAGAGCCAAAGGCTTGAGGATACAAACTAGGTCGTATATGACGGTAAGCTAATGGTTGCTAATGCTAGTTTGCTATAAGTACATCGTGCTACACTTTAATGTCTGCAAGTTATCGCTGTTAGGTACTAAAATATGTACGCTGTGTGTGTTTCAGATGGCTCTGTTGTGGGGAAATTACTGCTTCATTCGCTCTGGGCGTGCCTGTCACAGATGTGATCAGCCTGTCACTGATGTCAACACAGCTTCACAAACGAGCAGTATTGAGCTTAAGAATGTCTGTAGAAACATTTTATTTCCTGTACAACAAATTGCTCTGATCTGCTTGAAAATCATGGAGAGACTGTTGAGACATCATGGACTTACCTGCTTCTGCAACAGATTCTGAGATGGTATCATAGAAAAAAACGATCAGCTGACACAACTTGATCGCCAGGTTAATATTAGCCACAAAATATATATTCAAAAAGTAAACTTTACTGAGTTAGGTATAATAAGATATATTTGACAGTTATCATGCATTTTAGGACAAAACAAACTTGATCTAGGATTAAAAGCAATTAAAATAATGCAGTCACAAGTTTACATGGAAACATGTACTGTAGAAATATATATTCTCTGCATCAACAATGTACTAGATATGCATTCATGTTGTATTGCACTGGGATTTGCATTGACAATAAACCTATGAAGTTTTTGCAGATGTCTCTTTTTTTATATGTGAAGGTTACCACCATGTGGCATAAATTAAATACTGAAAGATTGGAAAAGCTAAGAATAATCCAGCAGTTTGAGAAATCACTTTTGGTTTGGTGTAAGTCTGTCAACAGAATTATGAACCATAAAGCAGTTTGTGTTAAAATGTTAAATCCAATTAAAACTAATCCGGGGGCTTCCAATCATGCATCATGTGGGGCCAAGACCCTGCAGGTTCTCTCTTCTACCCAGTCTCTTCAGCAGGTGTTATCACTGATCAGTCAGTGGAAGAAGTTCAGTGGAATCTGCTGTTGAAGACACTGGTTGGAGGTAAAGCCTGCAGGGTCTTGGCCCTCCATGGCACATGATTAGACCCCCCCCCCCCCCGCAGTGTCCAACTTTTACTTTCAAAATAAGTGTAAATATTTGCAAAAAGCAAACATTATTAGAAATATGTTATATTTCAATTTAATACTATCCCACTTGTACTTACAAAAACGTGTGAATATTCATAAAAAGCACACACATGAAAGGTAGCACCACAAGCAGTGGGTCACAGCGGTTTTGGGCAACAGCAACACAATTGTGTATCCTTTGCCAATCTGTCTGCTGTTATTTAATGTTTAACAGTTAAGGGACGGATGATCATATGCTCCAAAACTGGAGAAACTCTCTGATAAAAAAGCTGCAACAACACAAGTCACTTTTGGTTTGAATTAACTGCCAAATGACCTAGAAATAATGAGCTGAAACTTGTTTTTATTCGTATTAAATAATGAGACAGTGGCACACTGGCCAACACCAAATTGTATTATTTTTTACATCCTAGGGCATTTTGGATGTACTGAATAAAAAAAATTCATGTTTTTCACCTTCAGGTCAACGTTTGGAACAACAGTATTATTATTTTCCATTTAGATGATGCTACACTCCTTCTAAAGTATTGTAATTCTCTGAATTTGGAATGCCGATAGAACATTCAATTTACATATACTTACTTTTTTTACCTACTTTGACTTGTAAGCTTGATCAGTCTCTCCTGCTGCATTTTAAAGTCCAACTGTGTAACTTCTTATAAGTTAACATAAAAAATGTACCCAGAGTTTAGAACTGGATCATGTGTTGCTAATTTTTTATGATATTTCAATAAAAAGAACAGAAAGCTTACAAAAACATGTGTTTTTTGGTCTAGTTAAAAATTACATTACCTTTACAATGGTTGACCCCTGACAGGATGATCAGCATCATTTTCATCAGACGAGGCAATGGAATTTCTATGTAATTATACTGTTTTATAATTCAGTGTTATAACAGACAAACCACACTTTCAAAAACAATTCCATTTTATTATATACAAAATATTAAAATAAAAAAAAACTTTGCAAAACAGCATGAATGTTAATCGACATTTTATACACGCCGACCACTGAGTGCCTCTACACCAGCTTCCCAAACTGGGTCAGGAAGGCTCGGTTGAATGAAGCCGTCTCTGCCAGCTCTGGGTCAGGAAGGCTCGGTTGAATGAAGCCGTCTCTGCCAGCTCCTGAATCAGAATCAGATTTATTGCCATTGTTCATGTGATACACAAACTAGGAATTTGTCTCGGTGCCATGCTGCAACATTAAAAACATAATGAGAAAAAGGGATAAACTAAAAAACTAAAGGACTAGAAACGTGTAATAAGTGTAGAAAAATAAGTAATAATAAGTAATAATAATAATAATACTAGTAATAATGAGTAGTACTAGTCAAGGCAGTTTTAAAAAATTAGCATGTAGCAGATAATGTGAAGTACCACATAGTGCAGTCAATAATGCAACAGAAAAACAGTGATGATTGACATGAGTCTGGTTGAGCTGCTGTACATAGTGCACGAGAGTCAAAAGTCACTTAGTGTTCAGCAGTCTGATGGCAGAGGGGAAAAAGCTGTTCATGTGCCGGGAGGTTTTAGTCCGAATGGACCGAAGCCTTCTACCTGAGGGGAGGGGGGCAAACAGCACGTGACCAGGATGTGAAGGATCGGCTATGATCCGGCCAGCACGCCTCCGGGTCCTGGAGATGTACAGGTCCTGGAGAGATGGGAGCTTGCAGCCTATCACCTTCTCAGCAGTGCGCACGACGCGCTGCAGCCTTAGTCTGTCCCTGGCAGTGGCTCCTGCGTACCACACAGTTATGGAGGAGGTGAGGATGGACTCGATGATGGCCGTGTAGAACTGCACTAACATCTTGGTGGGTAGCTTGAGCTTCCTCAGCTGCCGCAGAAAGAACATCCTCTGCTGGGCCTTTTTGATGAGGGAGCTGATGGTTGGCTCCCATTTGAGGTCTCGGGTGATGGTGGTGCCCAAGAAGCGGAAGGAGTCTGCAAAGGTGATGGGAGAGCCTGTGATGGTGAGGGGGGGCAGGGGGGATGTGACTTTCCTGAAGTCCACAATCATCTCCGCTGTCTTCAGAGCATTCAGCTGCAGGTTGTTGTGGCTGCACCAGGACACCAGCTGGGCCACCTCTTCCCTGTAGGCGGACTCGTCGCCGTTGGAGATGAGCCCGATGAGGGTGGTATCGTCCGCAAACTTAATCAGCTTAACAGACTGGTGGGAGGAGGTGCAGGAGTTGGTATAAAGGGAGAAGAGTAGGGGGGAAAGTACACAGCCCTGGGGTGATCCAATGCTGATGCTAACAGAGTCTGAGACAGACTTCCCCAGCCGCACATGCTGTCTCCGGTCCGTCAGGAAGTCGGTGATCCACCTGCAGAGGGAGTCAGGCACGTTGAGCAGGGACAGCTTGTCCTGGAGCAGATCGGGGCGGATGGTGTTGAATGCGGAGCTGAAGTCCACAAACAGAATCCTGGCGTAGGTTCCCGGGTGCCTTCTCAAGGCAACATCCTGCTCCTGGGATACCCTCACGTTTTCTGCAACCTCATTTAAATGTTGCAAATATTTATAATTGAACACATTTTGCGCCTGGTGGCGGGACAGATTCACATTGGAGAATCCGGGCGGGCTGGCGCGGCGGACGCGTGGGATGATTCAACAAGGAAAATGCACACAATAAAATACAGCACGAAAGCGCAAGATATACAGAAAAGACAATAGTTTTTAACAAGATTACATTAGCTTATTTCAGCGTATTGGTCACATGAATAATTAAAATAAAACCTTGAGTCCACAGTGTGCTGCAATAAAGCAGCGATCATCATCCACAAATGAACAGCTTTTTTTATTGCATAAATAAACTGAGCGTCTTACCGAATATATTTGTGAAAAAATGCACAATAAAAAAATATTAAAACTCACCGTTAAAGGACTCCGATGTCGAAACCTCCCGGTATATTTTTTCATTCCGAGTGGCTCCGTCTAACTCGCGCTGGATGCGTTCGTCTGACAATGCAGTGAGCAGACACTGCACCTCCTCATTGGTCCATGGAACACCTTTATTACGCGAAGCCATTTTTGATAGAGAATAAATGAAAATAGCACAGCAATACACTGAAAATAAACCGCCAACAGTGGTTGCGCGCTGAGTAATGGCGGTCATGAAGATTGTTTTTTGTTTTTGTTTTTTTTTTTCAAAAACTTTATTGAGAAGGTTGTGAAGATTTGGCAGAAGAGGAGGAGGAGAGGGGCGGTTACAACCTGACCAATCAGCGCCGGTTACGACCTGACCAATCAGCGGCGACCAGTCTGTTAACATCACAACACGGCCCAGCTCAGCACTGCTGTACCCTGCCCTTGAGCGGGGCTGAGAATCGCGGCTGTTAAACCATGTTGGGGCTTGTGGAAAAGCGTACAAAGCGTGCTGAGCCGTCCCGTGTCGTGCTAAAGCGTGCTAGTGGAAAAGGGCCTTAAACGGTCCATCATAAGGTTGGCGCAGTGGGGGGCGGTGGGCATCATGTCTGACAAACACGAACTCTGCGTTTTTCAAAGCTTTAGGCAAAAAAACGCACAGAAAACTGTGGTGGGCAGGGCCCGACAGCATGCTTGAGTCTATGCAACGCTGCAGCAGCTGAGACGGGGAGCTGCCCGGCGCAGGATTATCTGGCAGAAACTCCCCAGGCAGCCGGAGTGGTTGTGCAAAAACGAGTTCTGCTGGGGAAGCTTCCAGATCCTCTTTAGGCGCAGAATGTAACCCCATTAAAACCCATGGTAGCCTGTCTACCCAATTTGCATCCGTCAGTGAAACCCTCAGAGCTGCTTTTAACGACCTATGAAAACATTCGGATAACCCATTTGCCTGCTGGTTGTACGCGGTTGTGCGGTGAATTGAGACACCTAGGCTGCGGGCCATGATTGACCAGAGTTCAGAAACAAATTGAGAGCCGCTGTCGGACGTAATGTCCGACGGAACTCCAAAACGCGCCACCCATGCTGTTAAAAATGTGCGCGCCACCTCCTCAGCCGTGGTTGCCGCCAGCGGAACCACTTCTGGCCAGCGCGTGGTGCGATCCACCATTGTCAGGAGATGCGTGTACCCCTGTGATAGTGGAAGGGGGCCTACAAGGTCCACGTGGACATGGTCAAACCTCTTAGCCGGGATGCGAAACGGCTCCAAAGGAGCCTTCGTGTGTCTGTGAACCTTGGCTCGTTGGCACGCCACGCAGGCTGCCGCCCACTCTTTCACTTGTTTGCGAAGGCCCGGCCACACATATTTCTCTCCTACCATTTTGACCGACGCGCGCACCCCTGGGTGTGCCAAAGAGTGAACCGACTCAAACAGATGGCGGCGCCACGCGGCCGGAACCACAGGCCGTGGGTGACCCGTGGAGACATCGCAGATTAAGGGGGGAATGCCGTTAAGCAGCGTCCTCTTCTCCAGCCTTAACCCTGTTGGTCCAGACTGGAGCGCGCGCACGTCTGCGTCACTAGCCTGCTCCGCGGCCATGGCTGCGTAATCCAACCCTACACAGACCGGGGCCACAATGGCGCGCGAGATGCAGTCTGCCACTACATTCAGTTTGCCAGACACATGCTGAATATCGGTAGTAAACTCTGAGATCGCGGCCAGCTGCCTCTGCTGCTGGCCCGACCAAGGTTCTGAAACTTTGGCCATCGCGAATGTTAGTGGCTTATGGTCATCGAACGCAGTAAAATTGCGCCCTTCCAGCCAGAACTGGAAATGGCGAATGGCCAGGTGGAGAGCCAGCAACTCTCTGTCGAACGCGCTGTATTTACGTTCATTGTCGCGCAAGGTTCTGCTGAAAAAGGCAAGCGGCTGCGAAGCCCCGGCGATGCGCTGCTCCACAACAGCCCCTATGGCCATATCTGAGGCATCAGTGGTGAGGGCTATGCGGGCCGTTGGGTCTGGATGTGCCAACAATGCGGCGTTTGCCAGGGCTGCTTTAACTTCCGAGAACGCCTGCTCTCGTTCCGGGGTCCATTCGACCTTATTTGCGGGTTTCTGTTTTTTGAGTGCAGCGTACAATGGCTGCATGAGCTGCACTGTGCGGGGAAAGAAACGGTTATAAAAGTTCACCATTCCCAAAAATTCTTGTAGCGCCCTGACCGTTTGTGGTCGGGGAAAATCTGTCACTGCGTGCACTTTGTCAGGGAGCGGAACCGCTCCTTCGGGAGAGACGCGGTGCCCTAACCCCGAACTGACATTTCGCTGGGTTGATTATTAAACCGTGCTCTTCCAACCTACGGAAAACCGTCGTGAGGTGGGTTCCGTGCTCGCCTTCGGACGCGCTGGCTACCAAGATATAGTCCAGGTAGACAAACACGAAAGGGAGATCGCGCAGCACTGCATCCATCATGCGTTGGAACGTCTGTGCTGCCCCTTTAAGCCCAAACGGCATGCGCAAGAACTCAAATAAACCAAACGGAGTTATTACCGCTGTTTTGGGTATGTCCTCAGTGCGCACTGGGACTTGGTGGTAACCACGGACCAAATCTATCTTAGAAAAAATGCGCGCTCCTGCGAGGTGAGCGGAAAAATCCTGAATGTGGGGAATTGGGTAGCGGTCATGCGCTGTAGCGTTGTTTAACCTGCGGAAATCGACGCAAGGTCGCAACGAACCTTCAGCTTTAGGGACCATGTGTAGCGGGGAAGCCCATGGGCTGTTTGAGCGTCTGATGATGCCTAACCTCTCTAGGTTAGCGAACTCCTCGCGCGCTATGGCCAGTTTAGCTGCGTCCAAGCGCCGAGGTCTTGCAAAAATGGGCGCCCCGGTGATGGTGATAAAATGCTCCACCCCATGTTTAGCGATAGCTGCTGAAAACGTTGGGACTGTGAGTGCTTGGAACTGAGCGAGTAGTGTGTGGAACTTACCGCATGCTGCTGTGACGTTGGCTTGTGCTGTTGGCCGGGTCACTCGAGCTATACAGGGAGAGAGTCAAAAGACAGTGCATTAACCAGGTGCCTGTTAGCCATAACTGCTTGAACCAAATCAGCCTCATTATTTACACGCTCCACACTGGTGACGCAAGGCGAATCACGTCAGGGTCACCAGTGTGGAGCGTGTAAATAATGAGGCTGATTTGGTTCAAGCGGTTTATGACACGACTCACACAAGGAGCATAGACAGAATGGCATACAAGTAGGAACTCTTCCCTTAAATAACATGACATCCTTCTAGACTCTTCTCACACACAAAAGATAATACCTGTCTAGACTCTTCTCACACACAAAAGATAATCCCCCCGTCCGACTGCAGTCAGTCCATTCATCCTTGACACCTCCCTGTTATCTTACTAGGGCATCTAGAAACTTCTCACACAAAAGGTTAACTTCACGTCCTTTGTTCCTGTCTAAGGTGGTAAACCATTATGCACTCCCCAGGTTGCCACAATTCAATAAATAACACCATAAATAATTCAATAAATAATTTAACCCCTATTTACAAATTTAAATCACCCCTCTAACTCACCATAACATGCTTCCTTCCTGCTGGTGTCCTTTAAAAGGCCTTCGACCCCTAACAGAGTCTTTTGCCCGGACACCCTCAGGAAGCATGTTGGCAAAGGTATGTGGATTAAATAATTACCAATTGTTTTTACCCAAATAATTAACCATAACAATTATCTCAAAGGCATTCAAACTAGACAAAGACAGATCCTAGAAATAATGTGTGTACTTTTACAAATAATCATAAAACATTTACAATATTACAAATATAACTTAATCACACATACAATAAATCATAACAGTGGTGACACTCCATCGTCACAGGGGTGCAAAAATTGACACCGCCAGATCGTCCCTCCTGCTGGGGGCTCAGACCATCATGCTCTGCATCGGGGCCAAGAGGAGGAACCCGAGGGAATGCGTGATTGAGGGGCCACCAGGACGGACCGAACCGGGTGGGTCACCGCAAGAACTGAACACAACGGTGCCACCAGCACGAGCAGAGGGAGTGCAATCACCGATAGAGACAGCAAGGGGGAGGGCCACAGCGGAGTGGGTCAATGTGTCAGCAGAAATGCATCAAGCAGTAGAGGAATTGTTCCAGCAGAGCTGCAGCGGACTGGAATCAGGACAGAGACGCCAGTTGCGGGAGCTGTTGGACTGCTACATCGACGTCTTCGCTGCCAAGGATGAGGAGTGGACCCGGACCAGTTTGGTGCAGCACAGGATCGACACCGGTGAGACCAGGCCGATCCAGCTCCGCCCCCGCTGCCCGCCTTGAAAAAGGCAGACAGCGGGGGCGGAGCAGAACAAAAATTATGAGAAATGCTGGAGGCTGATGCTATTGAGCCCTCCAGCAGCCCCTGGGCAGCGCTGGTGGTTCTGGTTAGGAAGAAGGACGGTTTGTGGCGGTTCTGTGTGGATTACGGGCCCTGAATAACTTCACCTGCAAGGATTCCTACCCCCTGCCCCACATTTATGACGCATTGGATTACATCGCCGGCTCCAGTCGGTTCAGCTTGCTGGACCTCCACGGCGGCTATTGGCAGGTAGAGCTGTCACCTGGGGCACACCAGAAAACAGTCTTCTCCATTGGGCAGGGACTGTATCAGTTCAAGTTGATGCCGTTTGGACTTTGCAATGCCCCAGCCACGTCTGATTGAGCGAGTGTTGGCTCACATGCAGCTGACTTTGATGGCGCCCTGTCCAACCTCCGGGAGGTATTGGATGCCATCCGACAGGCCGGGCTGTGGCTACACCCGCGGAAATGCCACTTTTTCGGTGAGAGACCATCTTCCTGGGCCACATCGTCAGTGCAGCAGGAATCGCCACCGATCCAGAAAAAGTGGCAGCGGTGAAAAATTGGCCAGTGCTGCGGGATGTGGGAGAGCTACGGAGTTTTCTCAGACTGGCCTCCTATTATAGGAGATTTATGAAAGACTTCGCCACCATCGCAAGCCTGCTGCATCAGCTGACACAGAAGGGCCGTGCATTTCAGTAGAGTGAGAGCTGTGCTGCTGCTTTTTCCCGGCTTCACTCAGCCCTCATCAGAGCCCCCATCCTGCAGTATCCCGACCCGAGCCGCCCTTTCATCGTGGACACGGATGCCAACAACCAGGGCATCAGGGCGGTGTTATCCCAGGAGGGAGAACATGGAGAGCAGGCAGTTGCTTTTTTCAGCCGCACTCTCAGCAGAGCTGAAAGGAATTATTACGTTACTCGTAGAGGGCTGTTGGCTGTCATCCAGGGGCTTCGCCATTTTCCCCCACATGTGTACGGGGGGAGGTTCTAGCTCCGGACGGATCATGCTTTCCTGACCTGGCTGCTGAACTTGAAGAGCCAGATGGACAATTGGCGAGATGGCTGGAGGCACTGCAGGATTATAATTTTCTGATTGTGCATCAGGCAGGCCACCTCCATGCCAATGCTGACATGCTTTCTGAGCATCCTTGTGCTGCCGAGGACTGTTGACACGGCCAGTGGGCAGAGGATCAAGACCAAGCCATCCCACGGGCTGCTGTGAGCAGGAATAACACAGCAGCACACAGCTCCTCCTCGGATAATCAGTCAGCTCTCCCCAGCGATGACGTCACAGAGGCCCTAGGTGCGCAGCAGCTGTAGAGCGAGCAGGACAGAGATCCGGTCATTTCCCGGGTTTGGTGGTGGCTGGTGCGGGCCAGCGGCCCGCCTGGGAGGCTGTGTCTGCGCTGGACCCAGAGACCAAGGCCCTACACTCCCAGTGGGCCAATCTCCGCTGTCACGAGGGCGCTGTGTATCGGCAGTGGCAGACTCCAGCTGAGTAGCATCACGTCTGGCAGCTGCTGGATCCCCGGAGGATCTGGCCCAACGTACTCTAGCTGGTCCACGGGGCGGTGGGGGTGGGCCACTTCGGGGTGACAAAGACTGCAGCGTCTTCGAGCCCAGTTCTACTGGCCCAGATGTCACCAGGATGTAGAGCTCCATGTCCATCGCTGCGACACCTGCACGGCTCAGAAAGGGCAGACTCAGAAATCCCACGCCCACTTGCAGCAGTACCAGGTGGGAGCACCGATGTGGGAGCACCGATG
This sequence comes from Pholidichthys leucotaenia, assembly GCA_020510985.1. Lineage (NCBI taxonomy): Eukaryota > Metazoa > Chordata > Actinopteri > Cichliformes > Pholidichthyidae > Pholidichthys > Pholidichthys leucotaenia. The sequence continues at coordinate 407,751,641 of CM035843.1, forward strand.
CAGGTGGGACCGCTAATGGATTGTGCAGCTGATGCGTTGGCACTGAGGCAGCGAGCCTTCCAGGCCACGGCTGAGAGCAAGGAGGTGGAGGAGGAACTGAGCCGGACCACAGCGGCGCGGTCAAGGAGAAGACGGCAATGGCGGCGCGAGGAAGGGTGCTTCCGCTGCAGGGAGTCAGGACACATCACGTGGTACTGCCCGGCACCCACCCCCAAGACAAACCGGCCCCTCGCCAACATTAAACTAAAGTGAGGTGGCATGGACCGGGACCTGCCACTTCCCACAGACATTTTCCCCGATGAACTGTCACCACGTGTGGGCCGAATTGGACAATCCCTAGGGATGTACCTACAGTGCAGCCTGGACAACACATCGATCTCAGCCCTGATCGGCACCATTTCTACCATCTCCCTTGTCCGACCCGGAGTGCTGCCAGGTACGGATGAGGCAGAACCACAGGGGTGGGAACCCACCGGGCGCTGCGTCACCACATCCACTGGTGAGCGCGCCAGACTGGGAGGGCGTTCTTGTGGTGGGGGTGGCCGGCCAGAACACAAACCACCTGCTCTGGCTGGCTGACATTCAAGATCCCTGCATTATTGGAGTCGATCTGCTCGCAGCATGCGGCGCAAAAATCTCGTCCACCAGTTTTGTCGATTTGGTGCACCGGAGGAGCTGCACAGCAATCAGGGTCAGAACTTTGAGGCAGAGGTCTTCGAGGAGGTCTGCAAAGCGGCTGGGCATCCAGAAGACCTGGACCACCCCGCTGCAACCACAGAGCAACAGCCTGGTTGAACGGTTCAACTGGACCCTTACCACCCAGCTCACTGTCCAGCGAGACTGGACCTGCATCTGCCCTTTGTTCTGTGGGCATACCAGACGGCAGCACAGAAATCCACCCGGTGCTTTCCTGCAGCGCTGATGTTTGGACGCAAGCTGCGCGCACCGGTGGATTTGGTGTCCCCCCCCCCCCGAGGTGGATGGCAAATCGGGGTTGGATTATTTGCTTTGCTTGAAGGAACATCTCCACACGGTGCATGAACTGGCTCAGGAGGCCCTTGCAGCAGCCGGGAGTCAGCAAAAGCAGGCATATGACTCCCGCTGCCAGGGGAGGGACTTTACACCAGGAGATCGAGTTTGGGTTTTCTGTCCGGAGCAAAAAAGGGGACTGTCACCAAAACTGGCGAGCCATTGGTTGGGACCGTGCGAGGTCCTACAGTGACTGTCGGATGTAGTGTACAGGGTGAGGCTGCAGAAAAGAGACCGGGTCGTAGTACTCCACCGCGACTGTCTCCCCCCGTACCAGCCATCTGCCCCACGGGTGGTGGAGCCCGGGCCTTCATCCCGACCAGATACCCCAGCCGAAGCACAGATGGACACTAGCGGGCCTGTACGTACTGGTCGCCAACAACGGCAGCCGCCCCGACACCTGGATGGATTTGTGTTGGACTTCTGAGCTTGACTTTATTGTTCTGGGGACAGAAACCAGTCCTGGGGGGACAGTGTAACGTCGGGGCTGTGTTAAGGGGGCGGGGATTCCCCTGGCATGCTTGGGCCGTGGAGAATTCAAGGAGTGTTATTATTCGTGTGTTCTAAGTGTTATTGCTGTGTCGTTATAACTGCATTATAATGTATAAGACCAGTTAGAGCAGTGATCGATGAGATGGGGGTCTGTGTGAATGACCTCCCCTCCGTTCTGTGTTGAGTGGGTGTGTATAAAATAAAGCCTGTTTCGTCACAGTCATCTCTCCTTTCTTGTGTTAACCCTCACAACGTCAAAATAGCAAAACTTAGACCTGTGGTCTCAGCACCTGAACTGGAAATGATCATTCATGCTTTTATCTCATTTTGCTTAGATTATTGTAATGCCCTTTTTATGTGTTTGAATAAAACTGCTGTTGCCCGCCTTCAGACTGTGCAAAATGCAGAAGCTTGGCTTTTAACCCGGACGAAGAAAACGGAACACATTTCCCCAGTTTTATCGTCCTTTCACTGGCTGCCAGTTGCTTTTAGATTTCATTTTAAGATTTTAATTTTGACCTTCAGAGCTCTTAATGACCAAGACCCTTTATACATTTAAACCCTCTTGACTCCATATGCAACAGCACGATCACTAAGCTCCTCAGACCAGAGACCTCTGGGGGTCCCTTGGACAAAATTTAAAACCCGTGAAGATTAGTCTTTCCACACCGCTGCACCACTGCTTTGGAATGCACTTCCCTTGTCCTTGCGCTGCCTTGAGTCTGTTGACTCCTTTAAGAAGGGATTAAAAACTCATTTGTTTAGACAGGCTTTTAGCTCTCATTGAATGGCTTTTATTCCCTCACTGTTTACTCTTATTATCCCTATTTATATGAATATTTGATCTTATTTCTATTGATTTTAATTTCAGGGTATTTGTAAATATTAATTTGCTGTGAAGCACTTTGTGATCTATATCTGTGAAAAGTGTGATATAAATAAACTTTGCTTGCTTGCTTATGTGGGTCATGTATGTCAGCTTAATAAAACACAAAAGCAAGCGCTGTTTGACTGCAGAACAACTAACGGTGCCGTCAGACCAAAAGGGAATGGGTGGCACGATTACATACAAAGTCAGTGGAAAGAGGTGAGCTCCTAGTCCTTCTGTTTCCAGGTGAGTGTCAGTGTCATTTTCAAACTAGTTTACTCTCCAGTGTTGATAATGCTGATGTCAGGGCAAACGCTATCCCTTTTACATGGATGCACAAATGCGCAAGATTCACGTGTGTTCACCTCTTTCCACTGACTATGTATGTATTTGTGCCACCTGTTGACATTTGGACTGAAGGCACCTTAAGGCAATGTGGAACAGGCTAGAATGGACAGAGATATTCACCAAATTAAGAGAACGATGATGGACAAGAACAAAGTCATGTGACTGCTGAATTCTATATGTGTTTAATGTATTAAAAAGTGGCTCATTCCATCTTGGCATGTGTTTTCTGATTTATCTTTTGATGTAGGTCCATCCATCCATCCATCCATCCATCCATCCATCCATCCATCCATCTTCTACCGCTTTTCCGGAGGTCCGGGTCGCGGAGGCAGCAGCTCAAGCAGAGAAGCCCAGACTTCCCTTTCCCCAGCCACCTGCTCCAGCTCTTCAGAGAAGATACCAAGGCGTTCCCAGACAAGCTGGGAGACATAGTCTCTCCACCGAGTCCTGGGTCTACCCCGGGGTCTCCTCCCAGTGGGACGTGCTTGAAACACCTCAAGTGGGAGGCGTCCAGGAGGCATCCTAATCAGATGCCCATACCACCTCAACTGACTCCTTTCAATGTGAAGGAGCAGCGGTTCTACTCTGAGCCTCTCCCGGATGACTGAGCTCCTCACCCTATCTCTGAGGGTGAGTCCAGCAATCCTACGGAGAAAGCTCATTTCAGCTGCTTGTGTCCGCAATCTTGTTCTTTTGGTCATTTGATGTAGGTGTCCAAACTTAATCAAACTTCACAATCACAACAGTATTTTTCAGAATCAAATTTCATGCAGTTCTGTTCATGTGCTAAAAGTTGTCTTCATGAAATGTCTATCAGCTTTTGTATCTTGTCAACAGCACATTTTTGTGTTGATTATGTAAGACTGTCAGCTGAAATAGTCTGGTGCTGCAGTGGGTTAAGAACTAAATATGTTAGGTATTCTGGAGGTTTGTGGTTTGAATCCCAACATACCCCTCCTGTGCATTTCACAATACAAGGTCTGCTACACCTGACGTCTACAGCTGCTTAGAACCTGATGATTGTTGCTTGTGTCTATATTCAACTCTTGAATTTGCAAGATGACAAAGAGTGTTCATATCCTTAGTAAGGTCACGTCAGATATTTTGTCATGTCAGGCCCCAAGGCTACGTGTGCCAAGCGGGAAAAGAAGATGATAATGATGATGATGATGATGATAGATTTGCCTGATATACAGTTGACTCAAGTATCTACTCAACATGTGACATTTACTTATCTGCTTATGCTTTTTTCTCATAGTAGTTTCTCAGTGTAGTTTCTGACGTCTCTACACAAGGAGACAAGTTTCTGTGAAAAAAAAAAATAACTTGGTTTAAACAAAATATTTCAACAGTACAGAACTAATCCAGGGGTGTCAAACATATTGTTTTCAGACCAGAACTTGTTTGTTAAATTATCCCATTTGGCCCTGTAGGGTTTTTTTTTTTTTGAACTCATAGTGGATTCAAACTGGCGTCAACATGGCTTTTAAAATCCCAACGTGATCTCACCAAAAGTAACACAATTATGCTTTTCACCCTCTCAAAACATATCATTTATTCCATTGTTTTTCAACCTTTTTCGAGGCACGGCACAGTTCTTACATTGAAAAAAATCACACAGCACCTCACCAACCCAAAATGTTATGAAATGACAGATTGTAGAAAGTCTACTGTCAATTTAGTCTTGTAATTAGGTCTGTAACAATAACAAATTTTGGCAAACAATACATTTTTAATAATATTGTGGTGAGCCACCACACTCTACATGGACAATTTCTCACAGTCAGTAGGTCTGGAGGAAGCAGAGGACAATTCACATACGAACAGAGAGCCCCTGGGGGCAACCAGAACAATGGACTATTGTTTATACATTCCCAGATGAGGGAGAAGACATCCGGGTGCCAGCTGGTCATGCTAATCATGTGTATTGACTGATATGCTAATGTGCCATGCATTCTCTCTTCCTGTATCACTGTATAAAAGAGCTTGTGCGACATGTCTCAACAGCACAGTAGCTCACTGAATTACGATGTGTGTCTCATTATGTTGGAGGTAATGGAACTCTACAACCTTCCAGCTCATCGCATCTCACCTGATCTTTTACCTCCACAATATATAGATTTTTTATTCAGCACTGTTATGTTTTTGTCTGACATACTGCAGCTGGAGTACCATGTAGCAAGGCAGTACGTCAGAACACTCTCCACCACACCTCTGTAGAAGGTCCTGAGGATGCAGATGGGGAGAGAGGCCTGTTTGAGTTTCCTCAAGAAGTGTAGTCTCTGCTGAGCTCGCTTCCTGATCTCCAAGGAATTCTTGCTCCAGGTCAGGTCCTGCGAGATCTGCACTCCGAGGAACTTGATGTTCTCTACTCTCTCCACTAAACGGCCACCGATGCTGAGGGGGACGTGCTCAGGCTGTGACCGCCGGAAGTCGATAATCATCTCCTTCGTTTTGTCCACGGTGAGCACCAGATTGTTCTCCCTGCACCAGCCCTCCAGGTCTCTCACTTCTTCCCTGTACATTGATTCCTCATCCCTCTGAATAAGTCCCACCATCTGCAAACTTAATAATCTGGTTCCCCTCGTGTTTGGATACACAGTCATGTGTTAGAAGTGTAAACAACAGTGGACTGAGTACACAGCCTTGAGGGGTTCCGGTACTCAGCGTGACAGAGTTGGAGATGTTGTTTCCAACCCGGACAGACTGAGGTCTCTCAGTCAGGAAATCCAGGATCCAGAGACATGTGGCGGTGTTCAGACCGAGAAGGAGTAATTTCTCTATCAGTCTCTGGGGAATAATGGTGTTGAATGCTGAACTGAAATCAATGTACAGGAGTCTGGCGTAGGTGTCTTTCTGGTCCAGGTGGGTGATGACAGAGTGTAGGGTGATGACTATAGCATCCTCCGTGGAGCAGTTTGAACGATATGCAAACTGGAGCGGGTCGTGTGATGCAGGGAGGCAGGCTGTGATGTGTGGTTTGACAAGCTGGTACTCCAGCTGCAGTATGTCAGACAAAAAAGCCCTGCAGAGGATAGTCAAGGGGGCGGAGAGGGTAATTGGAGTCTCCCTCCCCTCTGTCCAAGAACTTTTTCAGAACCGTTGTAGGAGCAGGGCACTGAACATTGTCAAGGACCGTTCTCACCCTCTGCATAAACACTTTGAACTTCTTCCATCTGGTAAACGATTCCGGCGCATCAGAGGCAGAACCACCAGACTGATCAACAGCTTCCTCCCACAAGCTGTCAGGATGCTGAACAGCTGACCCGGAATCTCACATACACACTACTGCACCTATGGACATTTTGTATATTATAGTTAGTTATTCTTTTTCCCCAAGTATGTCTCAGGGATGTGTGAATGGATGGGGGGGTGGGGGGGGTGGGTGGGGGGTGGAGCTATGTGGGAGTGTGTCTTAATCATGCTGCTTCTTATATGGATGCCGAGAGAAAAGCAATTTCATCTTGCCTGCACTACAGTTGTATGTACAGCAATATGACAATAAAGTTTGATTTGATTTGATGTTTATATCTGCTTTGTTGGTCAAAGGCTCATTTATACAAGACTGGGGAAATGGAGGCTCTGCAGGTCTGAGTGCAGTTTTGTTCCCACTTGGAAAAATTGAGTGGGATGGTTATTTTTTAATGCATTTTTTAGTTTAGTTCAGTTTTTGTTACAACCGTTTGAAATATAGGTGACATGCTGGATTGTTGACATCACTGGGTTTTCCTCACTCATTTAGCTTCATTCCTGCACCAGCTTTGGAATTCAGTTTTCTGGTTCCTCGTCCAAACTTTCTGGAATTGTGCAGCTGTCAGGAAACTCAGCCATAAGTGGCCCTGCTGTGCTCATGTTGTAACTTGTTTATTCACAGTGTGAAACAAATACCTACAAATCAGCTTTGATTTGTAAGGAGAATAAATTAGTTTTAAAATGAGACTTACCAGGGCGGCTAGACGGATGGGTAAGTGGAGCTCCGTGACAGTTTTTCTCCACCACTTGGTTGGTGCTGAGGGCAGCCGACGTCAGGATGCGGTTTCTGGAGGAGGTGGTGACATTTTCCAGCTTGCTGTGCCCACCTGGATGGTGCTGTGGGCTCACACATATCAGTGTCAGAAAGTGAGCTTCTTCTTTTAAGAGTATTTTTTTCAGTTACTCCCACAGAGCCGGCAGCAGCTCTGACCATCTCTGTCTTCTGTGGACCCAGCACCAGACTGTCCTGGTTTGGCTCTGTGCAATCTCCCTGTTCAGCTCCACTCCGTACTCATTCATGCATCGCAGTTCGCCTCACATTAACTTTTGTCGTGTGGGCCTCTGCTCCTCTTTTACCATGACAGCCCCCTATTTCAAACAACAGGTACCTACAGTTCTGAGTTTGTGTCCTACACTGAGCCATTTATCACTTTTACTTTTTATTTTACATGTAGGCACTTACTCCACTAATGGTTAACGTTAAGGAAAGCAGCAGAGAAGCATTTCTCAATGGCACCCACAGAGAAACATTATGATGCCACCCAATGTTGGTAGTACTGTAGCACCACTACATTTGCAGTAACATACTGTGTAACGAAATTACTGTTTAAAAATTCACTAATGCGTTACAGTTACTGAAATTTGATCAGATATGTTACTCACATTACTCGTTTTATTAATATGGATAGATATTTTAAGGGCAAATAAATACAAACTGACCCAACGTAGCTGACACAGCCATCAGTTAACAAGCCATCAAAGAGCCTCTTCACTGCTGCAGCCACAAATGGAGCTTACTCCTGCTGGGAAAAAGATGAACCTACTTTGCTTTTTTTTTTTTTTTTTGTGGAAATAGAGAGATTATGTTTTCTTTGTTGCTGTTAAGGACAAAAGCATATTGGTGGGTTGTGTGAGACCAACTGCAATCTTCAAAAGTGCCTGACAACAGCAACAAGATCAAAGCTAGTGCTATGCTAACACCATGTTATTTGTGGGTTTACGCTATCTGAACAGCCATGCTGGATTTCAAGCACAGGTATACATCTGGACAGTTTGTTACCCAGCAAGAATTAAACAGACCAGATACTGTACATCAGATATCTGTCAGATATGTCATTACGGAATGAAGATCTGATAGCAGTCATTTCCCATCAGATAGCTGAACCTGTGATCCACTGACGGTTTTTTACACATTTACTTGCTACCTGGATAAAGATTATTCAAAAATGGATTTTGATCTTGAAAGAACCATCTAAGTCTACCCCTCAAAGATTGTCTATGTGTGTAGATGGTTCACCCAGATTCGTTTTCAAGGAAGAGATCGGTTTAATTGGAAGATCTGTATTTATTCAAGCAAGTTGAATATAGCAATTACAGCGCTGGGTCAAATGTTCTCTCCCTGACAACAACAGATACTGTCAGGTTGTGAAGTCTGACTGACTCCGCTCTCCCTGACCCAGTCATATTTATGCGTAAGTCCAAACATGCATTATCAGGTGAAAGCTGCTGCAGCGGTCCGTGGGAGTAACCAGTCCGTTCCCTGCACAGGGTGTAACAACTGAAGGCCGTTCCTCATCATGGATCAAAGTGACTGAGTTTCGGTCACTCCTTAGCACAGCCGGTTCTCTGTTTCCTCCCGTACATCACAAGATGTTGTTATTCTGTGCTGGGAGAGAGCTTCACTTCCTTTTTGCAGATAATGAGCCACACGGTTGGCAATATATTTCCATTGTGGTATGTTGGTTATATTACCTAAGCATAAGCAGAGCACACATATTTTGAGTCACAAAGACAACTGTTATATGCAATTATATTGATCACTTTTACCCATCACTCTCCAAAGGGAATTTAAGAGACTGGATCATGTCTCTGTCACAGCAGACATTTGGATTGTGGATTATGGACATTTTCTTTGGATCACTGCACATCGGATTAAATCTATAACATTAAAAGATAAAAAAAAAAAAAACATTGACAGCTTTATGCAGTGTTGCCAGCTCACTCTTTTGGAGTGATTCTCACTCTCTTTCCCCCTCCCTCACTCCCCAAACCCTATTTCTCACTCCAAAATGAGGAAATTACTGGCAATTTTGTGTTGATTTTCTTCAGATTTGTTCCACAATCAGAGCTCTTAAGGCAGGATATAGCAGACTGAACATGTTCTAAAAGCTCTGTCTGAAAAAGTCTATTTTCAGCCTGACATTAATAAGCCCGTAATGCAATCCGTTAATTAAATCATGCAGTAACTGGTAAGTAACTCAGTTACTTTTGAAAAGAAATAACTAGGAACTGTAACAAGTTTTTTTTTTTCACAATATCTTTATTGAACCTTTTTTTTAACAAACATGACACAAACAATCTAACTAACTACTAACTAACCTGCACTTATATATAGCGCTTTTCTAGTCACAAAGACCACTCAAAGCGCTTTCACTAGTACTAACCCTCTATTCTAAGGGCCTATAGGAAACAGATATCTAGGGACAATTTAGAACAACCAATTAACCTAACATGCATGTTTTTGGCATGTGGGAGGAAACCGGAGAAATCCCGGAGTAAACCCACGCAACACGGGGAGAACATGCAAACTCCACACAGATCACTGTTGGTCGGGGGCTGGGATCGAACCCACGATCCCATGATCCCCACAATCCCCCGGCCAAGGGTAAACTGTGCTGCCGCAGTGCTAACCACTGCGCCACCGTGCAGCCCAATCAAACACTAACACTAAAGTACTACAGAAAAATGCACTAAAAACACCAACAACCACCAACAAAATCAAGTCTTCAACAATGCTCCTCTGTTTAGTCTAGACAATCCATTACATAAGTATACATATTATGTTCACCAGTTCGGAATTTACAATGTCCACACACATCATTCACCTTCCTCTTCAAGAGTTATGCTTAAATTTTTTACATAATCAATAAAAGGTCTCCATATATTCTCAAACACAATTTCCTTTGATTTCAGTATGTATGTTATTGTCACGCCTCGCCGCCCATCTGCGGCGCCAGCTGCACGCACACCTGCACTTCATCAGCGGCGAGGGATTTAAGCCGCCTCGCCCTGGGCTTCGGCCTGAAGCCGTCAGACTTCACTCGTCACGATTGCTGTGAGTAACCTCTACCACTCAGCAAACATCTCGGTAAGAAGCCCTTACCTTTTTCCTCTCCAAGTCTGCTCCCCTGTGCACAGGTGGATTTCCCGGCGGCGGACCATTCCTCTCCGTCTCCATTCCCTCGCTGCTGCACCGGGCGCTCCAGGTCGCTGTCTACCGGACCTCGTCCTTGCTGTGCCAGCCACCTGCTAACTCCAAGTAAGCTTGTCACTATTTTCACATCTCCTGTGTTGGTGTGGTGCCCGTCACCCTTCTCCCTTTGCTTCTCCCATAGGGTTGTCCGGCTGTACGGTCTCCTGCCTCCGTGCCCGACGCAGATGCCACCACCAATACATTCACATCTCGCAGACACACATTCATACACACTTGTTGTTAATAAAACTATTGGATCTACTCTGTGCCTGCGTGTGTGTCTCCTGAGCCGTGCATTATGTCAGTACGGCTTCAGCAGAGCGGCTCGGCAGACGGCGGGCTCACACGCCGACTTTCCACTCTCGAGGCTCGAGTGGACCTAATAGCTCACCAGCAACAGGTGATTTTAAATCAATTAACCATTATCACTAACCGATTGGACCGCTTGGACCCCCAACAGCCGTTCCCCCCGGCTCGTCAGGGCGGCGTGGCTCCTGCTGCTCCAGCGGCCGTCCAGCCGGCTCCGGCAGCACCGGCTCGGCTCACACCCATTCCGACCCCCGCCCGCTTTAGCGGTAAGCTCGGCGGAGCACGGGGGTTCATAATGCAGTGTGAGTCCGTGTTCCACCGTGTGCCCGGAGATTTTCCCTCAGATCATAGCCGAATTGGCTACATTGGGAATCTCCTAGAGGGGCGAGCTCTAACTTGGGCTTCCGCCGTAATGGTGAGGCCCAGTTACGCCACCCTCACCAATGGCCAATTCGTGAGACAATTCCTGGAGGTCTTTGATCATTCTCATACCGAGACCGTCCAGGTCGATCGGCTTCTCAGCCTCCAGCAGGGAAGCCGGTCAGCAGCGGACTACGCGATTGACTTCCGGGTAGCGGCGGAGGAATTGGGCTGGGATGAACGTTCATTCTGCGGCCTCTTCCTCCGCAGTCTCAATGATGATCTGAAGGATGAACTGGCTGGGCGGGAAATCCCGGAGACTCTAGCGGAGCTAATGTCCCTAGCCATCAGTTTGGATAACAGGCTGCGCGAGCGCTCCTCGGGGCGGAAGTCGTCTTCTTCTCGCCCTCGTGGTGCCTCGTCGCGCCTGTCCCAAGCTCGCCCCCTGGCGACGCCACCACCATCGCGCCCCGAGGAGTCGGAGCCGATGGTGACGGGCTTGACAAAGCTCCCCCCTGCGGAGAGACAACACCGCCGTGAGTTGAGTCTCTGCATGTATTGCAGAGACAGTCAACACATGGTGGAGCTTTGCCCACAGAAGCCAAACGGCGGGGTCCGCGAGTCACTGTAGGGGGCCTCGCGGACATCAATCGGTTAAACCACCTCTCCCAATTGAAGCTGCCCGTCCGATTTTGTCACAACTCCACTGGGCACCTCACTCACGCACTGGTGGATTCGGGCGCGGAGGGCAGTTTTATTTCACAAAGCCTGGCAACCCGATTGGGCATCCGTTGCCAAGCCCTTAGATCTCCCCTGGCCCTGGTCAACCTCTCCCATGTCTCCCTGGGGAGAGTAACACATCAGACCGTCCCTGTTCCTGTGATCATCTCTGGGAACCACCGGGAGGAGATAACCTTCTACGTCCTCCCCAACTCTGTGTCGCCCGTCATCCTGGGGTACCCCTGGCTCCGCCTCCATAACCCCGTCTTGGATTGGAAGTCCGCCAGGGTGTCGGCATGAAGTACATTCTGCATGAGCACCTGCTTGCAGTCCGCTGTCTGCTCTCCGTCCTCTTCCCCAACTCCTACGGACGCTGCGCCCCCGGATCTCTCCCTGGTGCAATCAGAATTTCACGACCTGGGTATGGTTTTCAGCAAGTCCAAGGCGATGTCTCTTCCTCCACACAGGCCCTACGACTGTGCGATAAACATCCACCAGAGGGCACCCTTACCCTCTGGGCGACTCTACAGCCTGTCGGCGCCGGAGAAGGAGACCATGAATTCCTACCTCAAGGAATCGCTGAGTGCTGGAATTATCCGTCCCTCGTCATCACCATTGGGGGCAGGATTCTTCTTCGTGGGCAAGAAGGACGGTTACCTCCGTCCGTGTATCGACTATCGCGCCCTAAATGATATCACGGAGAAGGATCGCTACACCCTGCCACTCATGGACACCGCCTTCCACTCCCTCCAGGGGGCGACTTGGTTCACCAAGCTGGATCTACGCAGCGCATACCACCTCGTCCGGATCCGGGAGGGAGATGAGTGGAAGACAGCCTTCCGTACCCCGAACAGCCACTTCGAGTACCTGGTGATGCCGTTCGGGTTGACCAATGCTCCAGCCGTTTTTCAGCGCCTAATTAATGACGTCCTCCGGGATTTCATTGGCCTTTTTGTGTTTGTCTACCTTGATGACATCCTCATCTTCTCCAAATCCAGGGACGAGCACCGGGTCCATGTGAGGCGGGTCCTCCAATGGCTGCTGGAGAACCGGTTGTATGTGAAGGCCGAAAAATGTGAATTCTACGCAAAGACAACATCCTTCCTCGGGTTCATCATCTCCCACGACCAGGTGCTTCCGGAACCAGTGAAGGTGAAGGCGGTGGTGGAATGGCCTACACCTGCATCGAGAAAACAGGTGCAACAATTCATCGGGTTTGCAAATTTCTACTGCCGCTTCATCCCTAATTTTGGCACCATCGTCGGCCCTCTGACCCGCCTCACGTCCCCTAAGGTCCCGTTCCGGTGGACCGAAGAGGCTGCGGCTGCTTTTCAGGCGCTGAAGGTGGAGTTCTCCTCCTCCCGGGTCCTTAGCCAAGTCAACCCGTCGCTGCAGTGCATCGTGGAGGTGGACGCTTCGGACACAGGAGTGGGGGCGGTTCTATCTCAGCGGTCGCCAGGTGATGGAGTCAAACGGCCCTGCGCTTTCTTCTCTCGGCGCTTGTCCCCGGCGGAATGGAATTACGACATGGGGGACAGAGAGCTCCTCGCCATCAAGCTCGCACTGCAGGAGTGGCATCACTGGCTAGAGGGGGCGGACCTGCCATTCGTGGTCCTGACTGACCACAAGAACTTGGAGTACTTGAGATCTGCCAAGCGTCTGAATGCCCGCCAGGCGCGCTGGTCCTTGTTCTTTGCCAGGTTCCGTTTTAACATCACCTTCAGGCCTGGCTCCAAGAACGGACTGCCTGACGCCCTCTCTAGGCAGTTTGCCCCTGAGGAGTCTGAGGACACGGTCTACACCATCCTGCCCAGGTCGTGCATCGTGGGAGCCGTCACCTGGGACATAGAAAGCAAGATCCGGAAGGCGCAGGAAGTGGAACCTGACCCTGGCGGCGGACCGGAGGGGAGGCTGTTCGTACCGTCCACGGTTCGGGGGGAGGTCATCCACTGGCTACATACATCCAAGCTCACCTGCCACCCTGGTTCCTCCCGGATGATCGACCTCCTTCAACGGTCCTTCTGGTGGCCGGGCTTGCGGAGGGACGCTGCCCGCTACACCTGCGGGCAGCATACTGGCCTGCCCAGTATGTGTCACCAGTAAGTCAGGTAATGCCCCTCCACCGGGTTTGCACCAGCCTCTGCCCGTCCCTGGCAGGCCCTGGTCGCATATCGCCCTGGATTTCGTCACAGGACTCCCAGTCTCAAACACCTTCGACACCGTCCTGACCATCGTAGACCGCTTCTCCAAGGTGGCGCACGTCATCCCACTACGAGGTCTCCCATCCGCCCTGGAGACGGCGGATCTCCTAGTCCAGCACATGGTCAGGCTGCACGGGATTCCGGTGGACGTGGTCTCGGACCGGGGGCACCAATTTTCCTCAGAGGTTTGGAGATCATTCTGCAACACCCTGGGAGCCAAGGTGAGCCTCTCCTCCGGCCATCACCCCCAAACCAACGGGCAGTGTGAGCGGACAAACCAGGAGCTAGAGGCTGCGCTCCGCTGCGTCACTGCGTCCAAACCTGTGTCCTGGAGTAACCATCTCACCTGGGTTGAGTACGCCCATAACACCGCCCGCTCTTCTGCTACAGGGATGTCTCCCTTTAAGGCGTCCCTGGGCTACGACCCCCCTCTTTTCCCAGTGCAGGAGAGTGAGGTAACGGTTCCCTCAGTTCGGGCGCACCTCAGGCAGTTCCGCTCCATCTGGGCGTCAGCGCGCAATGCGCTTTTACGCACGGCGGAGCGCAACAGAACCACGGCGGACCGGCACAGAAGACCTGCCCCAACGTACCAGGTGGGTCAGCGTGTCTATGTGTCAACCCAGGACGTCATTTTAAAGGGCGAGAGGAGGAAGCTGGCACAGCGTTTTATGGGCCCATACCCCATCACCAGGATTATCAACCCGGTGACTGTGCGTGTAGCTATTCCCCCCTCCCTCCGCATCTATCCCACCTTCCACATATCCAAGGTGAAGCTGGCAGTCTCCGACCCCCTTTGCCCTCCTCCTGCTGTGCAACCCGCGTCCCAGATGATTGATGGCCATCCGGCCTGGCCTGTCTCCTCCATCCTGGACTCCCGGCGCCGGGGTCGCGGGTTGCAGTACTTCGTGGACTTGGAGGGTTATGGGCCTGAACATCGGTAGTGGGTACCCTCGTCATTTGTGTTGGACCCGTCCCTCATTACTGAGTTCCACCGAGCGCACCCAGAGAGACCATCGCCAGGAGGCGCTGCTAGAGGGGGGAGTACTGTCACGCCTCGCCGCCCATCTGCGGCGCCAGCTGCACGCACACCTGCACTTCATCAGCGGCGAGGGATTTAAGCCGCCTCGCCCTGGGCTTCGGCCTGAAGCCGTCAGACTTCACTCGTCACGATTGCTGTGAGTAATCTCTACCACTCAGCAAACATCTCGGTAAGAAGCCCTTACCTTTTTCCTCTCCAAGTCTGCTCCCCTGTGCACAGGTGGATTTCCCGGCAGCGGACCATTCCTCTCCGTCTCCATTCCCTCGCTGCTGCACCGGGCGCTCCAGGTCGCTGTCTACCGGACCTCGTCCTTGCTGTGCCAGCCACCTGCTAACTCCAAGTAAGCTTGTCACTATTTTCACATCTCCTGTGTTGGTGTGGTGCCCATCACCCTTCTCCCTTTGCTTCTCCCATAGGGTTGTCCGGCTGTACGGTCTCCTGCCTCTGTGCCCGACGCAGACGCCACCACCAATACATTCACATCTCACAGACACACATTCATACACACTTGTTGTTAATAAAGCTATTGGATCTACTCTGAGCCTGCGTGTGTGTCTCCTGAGCCGTGCATTATGTCAGTTATTCTTTCTAATGGAAGGTTTGTTAACATCTGTCTTAACGTCTTAACCACTGAGTCACATCTGGTCTATGAGTCTTTTTCCACAGTAGTGCAATACATGTTTTGGCATTAAGCAAACTGAGGTCTATGAATGTTCTTTCACTTTTATTAAAGTTATGCTTTTCTGGGTACAGACCCAACAAAAACAGTTTAGGATTCAATATGATTTGTTTTGAAATTATTTTTGCAATTGTTACCCTCACCTCTTCCCAAAACATTCTAATTATTCTACATTCCCATACACAATGAAATAGGGTTCCTTTACTTTCCATGCATTTTGTACACGTATCTGGTATGTTTTTGTTATATCTATTTAACTCCTCCGGTGTAACATACATCCGCATTAACCATTTAAAATGTATCAATTTAAGACATACATTTATTGATTTGGTTTGAGCTTCTGTACAAGCCAATTCCCATTGTTCCTCTGAAATTTCAGTTTGCAGATCTTCTTTCCAGTAGTTTAATCTTTTCTGTGAGTTTTCACTTGAGGATAGTGTATTGACACTATCCTCAAGGGTATTATTTCAGAGTTTTATAACTCATTGGAGTTATAAAACTCTGAAATAATACCCTTTCTTTTATTATCTTTCATCAATATTTTTTCCAAGGATGAGTAAATAGGTCGAGTGAGAGCTTTATTTTGATTTGATCGAATAAAGTTCCTAAGTTGAAGATATTTAAAAAAATGTGTTCTATTAAGATTAAACTTGATCCTCAGCTCTTCAAAAGACATTATGTTATCTGCACATGGCAGATATAAATCTTGAATCTTTTGAATCCCTTTTAAATTCCATACTTTAAATACAGCATCCGCTCTCTCTGGTTTAAAATATTGATTACCCCATATTGGGTTAAATTGTGACAATACGTGTGGTTCTTTTAAATAGTTTTTAGTTTCACACCATATTTTGATCATATGCTTTACAAATGGATTTTTAACTTGTTTTTGTAATTTTTTTGCCGAATCTGAGTATATGAATATGGGAAGAGGTAAAGGTAAATTGTATGATTCCATTTCAGTCCAGTGAGGGAGATCATTTGATGAAAAATAATATGTCATAGACCTCAGTTGTGCCGACCAATAATACAACATAAAACTTGGACATTTCAGACCTCCACGATCAAATGGCAAATATAATAAAGACAGACGTAATCTAGCCCTCCTGTTGTTCCATATAAATTCCACTAACTTTTTTTTAATTCTTGAGAATAAATCTAAAGGTGGTGGTAAGGGAATGTATTGAAATAAATAAAGTATTTTAGGTAAGATATTACTTTTAAGTATATTGATTCTCCCGATCATCGACATTGGTAGTGACATCCATCTCTGAAGTAACTCATTAATATCTGTCATTAAGGCTTCATAGTTGACACTGGCGACTGATTCTAGCTTAGGCACAATTTGGATTCCTAAATATTTAAACTGATTTACAACACTGAATTGATTTACCTCAGGGGCTGGGTGATTTCTCTGGGTCTCATTTAGCATTAATATTGAAGATTTAGTTTTATTTATTTTATATCCTGATATTTCCCCAAAATTCTTTATTAAATTCAACAAGGTCGGAATTGATTTTTTAAGATTCGACATAAACAAAATTATGTCATCGGCATACAGGGAGATTTTATGTTCTGTTGGTCCAACTTTAATTCCATATATAAATGTATCGCCATCGCTAGAGGTTCAATTGCCATAGTAAACAGTAAAGGTGAAAGTGGACAGCCTTGTCGACATCCTCTATTGATTTTTATTGATTTTGAAATATTGCTATTTGTTAGGATTTCTGCTGTAGCATTATTGTATATTATCTGAAACCATTTTATGAAATTATTTCCAAGTCCAAACCTTTGTAAGACTTCAAAAAGAAAGGGCCATTCGACTCTATCAAAGGCCTTTTCGGCGTCCAGTGATAGGAGAGCTGTATCCGGTGCTTCTTTATTAGAATAAATAATATTAAATAGTCTTCTTACATTATGGAAGCCTTGTCTTCCCTTTATAAAGCCATTCTGATCTCGATTAATAATATTTGGTAAAATTCCTTGTATTCGTCTTGCTAAAATTTTACAGATTATCTTAAGGTCGGCATTTAATACGCTTATTGGTCTCATATTTTCACATTTATGAGAGCACAGGTGTCAAACTCATTCCATGGAGGGCCAAGACCCTGCAGGTTTTACCTCCACCCAGTGTCTTCAACAGGTGATTTCTCTTAATTTCTTCCTACTGATTGCTGATCAGTGAAAACACCTGCTGAAGAGACTGGGTGGAAGTAAAACCTGCAGGGTCTTGGCCCTCCATGGAATGAGTTTGACACCCCTGTATTAGAGGGTTTACCTGGTTTTGGCAACAGTATAATTAAGGCATTATTCATGTATGATGGTAAATTACTATTTTGGAATGCTTCTAAAACCATTTCCAAAAAAGGTTTTATTAATTTATTCTTAATTTTTTTATAAAGGTCAACTGGAAGACCATCTGGTCCTGCACTTTTTCCTGATTTCATAATATCAATGGCTAGCCCAACTTCTTCTTGACTAATTTTAGACTCCAGTATCTCCCTGTTTTCATTTGGAATACACAATATAGATAGTTCGTTCAAAAACCCATTTAGTTTTGTTAAGTCAGATTCATTTTTGGTATCATATAATTTTTCATAGTAATCTCTAAAGGTTCTATTAATTTCTAAAGGAGCTATAACTACCTGTCCGTTACTTATAATACTGGTAATTGGTGTTTTAAATTCTAATTGTTTAATCTGCCATGCCAATAATTTTCCTGATTTTTCACCTTGTTCATAAAAAGATTGTTTCAATCTTAGAAGACTCGAGGCAGCTCTATTCGCTGATTTTTTGTCATATTCAGCTCTCAAAATCAGTAATTTGTTCTCCAACCTTGGATCACTTCCTGCATACACTTTTTCTTGAAGAATTTTTATTTTATGTTCCAATTTGACTCTCTCCTCTCGAGTCTTCTTAGATTTTGAACCTGTATAACTAATAATATGTCCCCTAATAAAAGCTTTGAAAGCATCCCACTTTACACATGCTGATGTTTGTGTAATATTGATGTCAAAGAACTCATCTATCTGTTTTTCTATGTACTTAACAAATTCCTCATCCTGAAGCCATTTATGCTGAAATTGCCATCTACCTGGTTCCTTTGTCAATTTCTTATCTAGATATATTAGACTGCAGGGTGCATGATCAGAGATCACGATGTTATCATACAAGCAGTTTTGAATCTTGGACCTTAATTCTGTGGAGATCAAAAAATAATCAATACATGAGAATGTCTTGTAGGTATTGGAATAACAAGAGTAGGCTTTAACTTGTGGTTTCATTTCTCTCCATATATCTAGCAATCTCAATTCTTTCATAAAATGATTAATGGTCATCCTACATCTATTGTGCGTACAGTCCAGTCCTGTTGATCTATCTATACCGGGATTCAATGTACAATTAAAATCCCCTGCTATTATATGTTGCCCTGTAAGTGATGATAAGATAAGAAATAAATTAGCAAAGAACTTTTGATCATCTATATTGGGACAATATAAGTTCACCAAATTTATATTTTCTAATAGCAAAGATCCTTGAATGATTAAATATCTTCCAAATTTGTCTCCAATTACATTTTTCACTTGAAATGGGACTGATTTATGTATGAGAGTCATAACTCCCCTGGCTCGGGATGAAAATGATGAGGTGAAAACACTTCCTTGCCATCTACTCCTAATTCTTTTTACATCCTCCTCTATTAGATGAGTTTCTTGTAAAAACACAATTTTTGAACCCATGTCTTTTATTTTATTCATAACTTGTTTAAGTTTTTTTTAAATTTTGTAGACCTCTGCAATTCCATGAAGTTAAATTAAGATTAATGCTTTGGTTTATGATCAATAGGGAGTTTGGGATTACCTTGCAGTGTAAACATGCTCATACAGAGAAGCAAAAACATGAGTGGTTGGACATTCATCCTACAAACTACACACAAACAAATTCCCCCTTCCCACATTTGTGGTGATCCCCCCAAAATCAAAAGAAAAATTCCGTCTCCTGATAAAGCCATCGACCGCTCCACACCCACGAGGAACAGCCAAAGCCACTCCTTCTTCATCCTCCCAATCACCCTAACTCTACTGTTTTTAATGACATAACCTTAACTCTCTTCTGTAGTTTTCCAACTTAACTCCAAAATTTTTAGCAACTTTGTACATCATAGAGGAGTTTTTTTTATATATAATACAATCTATATTTTGTAAACTTGCTATTTGCTTCAAATCAGTCAGATGCCTGTGCAAATGCTTAAATATTCTACCTTATATTTTGTTCATGCTTAGCTCCCACCAGTCTCTTCTCGGATCTTCTTGATGAACTCCTGCGCCTCCTCTGGGGTCTTGAAGATGTGTGTTCTGCCCCCATACGTGGTCAACAGTCTCGCAGGATAGATTACACCATGACAAATCCCAAGGTTACGCAGCTCTTTACGGACGGGATCAAACTGCTTCCTCAATTGTTGGATTCCTGTGGCCAAATCTGGGTAGAACTGCACCTGCTGGTCCTGGTGTTTAATCTCTCCTTTAGCTCGCGCAGCGTTGAAGATCTTCATCCTGTCTCTGTTGCTGAGGAACGTCATAATAAGCGTCCTCGGTGGTCCCTTATTTCTCGGTGGGCCGATACGGTGTGCGCTTTCCAGAACGACAGCTGATTGCAGCTCTGCGCTGCCCAGCGCCTCCGGAATCCACTTTTCCAAAAAGGAACATGGGTCCCGACCTTCGGTTTCCTCCGGTAGACCCACCAGCCTCAAATTGTTCCGTCTCGACCGGGACTCCAAATCCAGGACATTATCTTCCAGACATTTATTTTTTTTTCCAAAGTGTGCACCTTTAATTGAAGACCGGTGATGTCATCCTCAGCACTGGAGACACGAAGCTCCACCTGCGCCATTCGTTCTACACAGTCACCCAATTCTTTTCTCATTCCTTCCAACGCTGCCATAATCCCATCAAATTTAGCGGAAAAGTCTGCTCTCATTGAACTAATAGCAGCTAGCACTGCACCTGTGCCGTTGCCCGCAGTTACCGCACCGCTGCTAGCTTCCTCCGCCATATATGGAGCTTTATCTGCTGCGTCACAGACCTTAAAGTCCGTTAATTTGGACTGTTTCGGCGGCTCGCTTTTTCCTCTACCTGGTTTTCCAGCCTTAGGCTTCACCGACATATCCTCGCCCAAACGCTGGGATACGTTCTGTCCCAAATGAGAGAGTTATTTGCCAATTTTTTTCTCTAGGAGCAGAGCAGAGTGATACGTGTCCTTCTCACGTGGCAGCCATAACCGGACGTTCCCGAACTGTAACAAGTTACTATTTTTTTAGTTACTTGCCCAACAGTGGCGCTGCCCGAGAAAGCTTTTGCAGTCATGCAAACGCCACGTGTCCACTGCATGTCAAAAATGTTTTTTCTCATCTGTCATGCATGTTTTCTCAGAGTAAGAAATCATGCTGTTTGTAGGAGTTTTAGGTGAGACTATACAGTAGGCAGTAAAATCCACACACATCTCTTGAAAGGGTAGAATTGTGTCTCAACACTTTTATTTATACACCTATTTTCATTTACTGGATATATATTTACCTCCACCAAAGAGGTTGTTTTTGTCACCATTAAGTTTATTTTTACTAGCACCAAGGGAGGAGGTAGTGTTTTTCCGGCATTGGTTTGTTGGTTGGCTTGTTAGTTGGTTTGTTTGTCTGTTAGCAACATTACTCCAAAAGTTATTAATGGATTTTGATGAAATTTTCAAGAAATGTGTGAAATGGCACATGGGACAGATGATTAGATTTTGGTGGTGATCTAGATCACGATCGGAATGCAGGAATTTTTGGAATATTATTTTATATATTATACTTAACTTTTCATGTATTTCCCCTTTAAGATCTGCCCCCGTAGTTACGTGCATAGGCACACACCTCCGTACCCTAGAAACACTGCAGAAAAAGTAAAACGGCCACACAGTATGTAAACACACTAAAGTGGGAATTATGCAATCGCATCATATCAATGCCATTAGCAACGTCCATAACAGACACAGTGATCAAGCAGTTTTTTTCTTGTGTGTTGGATGAAATGTGTTGTTCTGTTCCCAAAACAGGTTTCAGCTGATGTGTTGAGTGATTTGTGTTCATCATATACTTTTTTTATGAAATAGCGATGGACAAGAGCAGACTGTGATGGAGTTGCAGCTAATCAATGTTAAGAAAAAGTAACTTTTCAGAAGACCATTGCACAGAGAAAAAGAGAAGTTGCACTCACATTTGCATCGCGTCGACCCAGGTGCATAACTTGCACTTAACTTCAGCACTGGACAATGTTTTTTTTTTTTTGGGTGTGTTTGTGAAATCACAGTAGGTCTGTTCTATTATGCTTGTTTACTACGCACTGCAGCAATATGATACCGCACTGTTGTGTAATATTGCAGTTATGATAGTTATGAACCTTGTCATTAAATTGTAAGGGAGAAGAGAGGAGGGAAAAAACTAAAACTGTCATGCGGTGACCCTCGCGGATCACCATAAGACGCCAAGAGGCCACAGTGAGTTTTGCGAAGATGGTGATTTATTGACACAACGAGACAGGACAAGACTGTGAGCCGCTCTCGGCAAAAACACACATAAATCAATATACAAGCTCGCAGGGCAAACCTCAGCCACTACGAGCTAAACTGTGACATGGCACGAGACAACGAACCTGACATGAAGGTCTAATGACGCTCTGACAAGGCTTGACGAGGTCTTGACAATACGTTGACAAAGTCTGACAAGGTGTTGACAATACTCCTGCAACCTTACTGCCGCTAGTGCCCGCTTAATAAAGGCGAGCACTAACGAGCAGTAATGACAGACAGCTGACCAGCCTTGACAGGTGGAAGCCCCACCGAGCACCTTCACAATAAGAGCCCAGTGAGGCCAGCATACAACCCACAGCTGTCAAGGCCGGCAGCGAGTAGAGCTTAGCCCGAGCGCGAACAGAACCCAGCGCTCAGGTCATAACAGTACCCTCCCTCCGAGGGCGGGCTCAGAACGCCCCAAGGACCACCCTGCCCCCCCACCCCCTAGGGTGGGTGGCTGGGGGTAGGTGCGGAGGGAGAGAGACCAAACCCAGAAACAAAACAGTGACAAGAAAAATGATATACAGGACAATGACAAGAATAACTACTCAGAAAAAATGCACATGGAGAAAACAAAAAAACAGAACTACTGGGTCAGAAATATTAAACACGAGACTATGACAAAATACCAAATATTCAAAAATCAGACAAAATACACAGAGAAAAACAAGGCCACAGTAGAACACAACACATACTAGGGCAACTGCAAGACATAGCCATAACACAAAATACACAGGACAGCAAGGACAAGAAAAAACAAAACAAAACAGAACAATCACTGTGACGGATCAACCCAGAAAAACCACTACCCCCCCGACAGTTTATACCGACCGGCGGAGACCAAGCGCCACAGGGACAGTTCAGGTGGTCTCCCCGCGTCCAACAGCCGGCAGGTGGTCATAGGATTAGGAACATGACCAGGTGGCTCACCACAGTCCAACGCCCAGCACGTCTGCTCCTCTGGTGGTCGAACCAGGTCACCCGAAGACACACACAACATGTCGGGTGGCCGACCCGAGGCGCCGAACCGGCGAAACAGTTCCTCAGGCAGCCGACCCGTGTCCCTCAGCCACCAGTCCCGGGGAAAGACAGCCCGGGGCGGCCTCCCTGATGAGGACAAAACTCGGGAGAGCCTGGGCGAGCGAACAGGAGCCCCCACGGCCCCCGGCAATGATGCACAGGGGCGGTGACTCAGTAGAGGGGGCAGATGGCCAGGATGAGCCTGTAATCCGTTCAACGGTGAAAGGTCTGCAGCTCCTCCCTCGTCCACGGACCACACTGGCGCTGCACCTCCGCTGGACCCCAATTGGGTCCCAGCTGCACCCACGTCGGGACCCGATTGGGCCAGAACCGCACCCGTGGTGGACCCCGATTGGGCCTCTGGGGCACCCACGTGGGACCCCGATTGGGCCACAGCAGCCTCCACGACGGACCCCGACTGGGTCGGTGCAGCTCCGCTGACGATCTCCACCCCCGAGCCTGGGACCTCCAACCCAGTGACTCCGACTCGTTCCACGCTGGCGACACTGCAACAAGGCTCAGAAACAAGAAAACTGGGATCATAATCACCGGTAGCAAGAGAACCCAGAAAGACAAGCTCGGGCGCAGCAGGCGGCTTCTCCTCACTCGCCTCCCCGAGACGCAGGCAAAAATGCTCCAACACTGGGGACAGAGATACAAGAGGGAGCCCTTGCCTCCACTCGGGTTCTGTTGCCACCCAGGACTCCGACGATCCAGGTTCAGGGCAGCGACTCTCGTCAGCAGGCTCGAACTCAGCTGCGTCAGGCTCCGCAGCTGGCAGGATGTCATCTGCAGCCAGAGGTTCCTCCCGCGCTGCTGTCCATGCCGATGACCCGTATGGCGTGGGGGCAGGGGACCCTCGACCCACTGGCTTGGACCGCTCCGGCGAGGAGACCCGGGGACGCTTCATCGTCGGCTCAGGCTCCGGGCCGCAGTCCGCTCTTCTCCTCCGTCCACGACGTGGCAGCAGGGCCGGATCCAGGCTTTCCAGCACTGCAGGCCCGCTCTTCGTCCGACGACGTTGGCCTGGAGTTGCGGACCGCTCAACAGGTGGGGACACAGAGGGAACAGGTTTATTAATTTTCTCTACAGAGAAAATTACTAAATATTAAATTTGTTTCTAAGACTGTCTTCTATCATTTGCGTAATATTGCCAAGATTAGGAGCATCTTGTCTCAGAGGGATGCTGAGAAACTGATCCACGCTTTTGTTAGCTCGAGATTAGATTATTGTAATTCTTTATTATCAGGCTGTCCTAAAACATCTTTAAGAAGTCTTCAGCTGATCCAAAATGCTGCAGCAAGAGTTTTAACAGGTACTAGAAAGAGAGATCATATCTCTCCGGTTCTGGCCTTCCTTCATTGGCTTCCCATAGAGTTTAGAATTAAGTTTAAAATCCTTCTTCATACTTACAAAGCTCTAAAAAATCAGGCTCCTTTTTATTTAAAAGATCTGATACTACCGTATTATCCTAACAGAGCACTACGCTCCCAAAATGCAGGATTACTTGTAATACCTAGAATCTCCAAAAGTACAATGGGAGGCAGAGCCTTCAGTTATCAAGCTCCTCTCCTGTGGAATCAGCTGCCAATCTAGATTCAGGAGTCAGACTCGATCTCTGTTTTTAAGAATAGGGCTAAAACCTACCTTTTTGATATAGCAACACTTCAGTTTATTACCTCCGCCAAGGAGGTAATGCTTTTACTACTGAACCACTAATCCTATCATTGTGAATCCAATTGCTAGTTATATGTTTTCGTGGTCAAGGAATCTGAAAACCTACACACAAACACTGTATGGGGGGGAACTGTGGCGCTTGGCGGAGGTCTGCGCTCTCCGAGTGCTTTTCTAGTTTGCATTTTTGTTTGTTTGCAGTTTTTTGGACTCTTATGTTCTTTTGTTTAATAAATGTACTAACACAATTCAGCGTCTGAGTCTGTCTCTCCTGCCTCCTAGAGGTGAATATGACAACACCCGCTCATCCTGTTTTTCTCACCTGCTGCCCTTGATATTCTGCCCAGCTGTCTGATGTTAAGTTCATTATGTTACCCTATTGATATCAGTTTTTGCATGTGCTCTGGCTGGTGGCCTTGTCGTTGTTTTTTTGGACTCTTATGTTCTTTTGTTTAATAAATGTACTAACACAATTCAGCATCGGGGCCTCCTTGGCGGAGGTAATAAACTGAAGTGTTGCTGTTGTGTCCATCTCCTCCATGTGCAAAGTGGCAGGCTGCGACCTGTCAAGGCATACCTCATGCCTCCCTTATTGGGGGGGTGGGGGGTTTCACACTTGTACTGAGTACTTAAAAACTGTATTTATCAGCAGATGAAAGAAAACTGAAGCAAAAACAAACAAACAAACAAACCAAAACTAAGCAAACAGCAACTGCAACATGAACTATTTCAAACATATTTATTCCAATGTACACTTATATGGACACAATGTTGAGGCATAACTTTTTGGTAATGTGAAAATAATAAGCCAAGTAGCACAAAAAAATTGAGTGCTCTTGCTGTCAGGAAACAATGTTGGCACCAAATCACTGAAGTGATCTGCCACCAATGGGGGTAGATTGTGCTCTGGCACAAAATGACAAAACATCACTTCTGCTAGTGATGAATTGGATTTGGAAGACGTCGGTTCTCTCACTGGCTTAAAATGTTCATCCATCGATCGAATTTGGCTACACAGTTTTTGTGGCGCTGTGTAGCAAAGTGCGACTTCAGGTCGAAAATCCCTGATGCAGTCACTTTTAGCATTAGAGTCACACATATCAGGCGAAGCATTACTGGCGCCGGGATTCCTCTCTGTTGCAGAGCCGTAGGACAAAAGAAGGTGCGATAATGGTTGCCGTGGGTTTTATTGGGTTTGCGCTCCATGGAAAAAAGAGGATTTGGAAGCCTCCCCCAGCAGAGAGCTGGTTTTTGCGCAGCCCCTATGGCTGGCCGGCTAATTTCTGCCAAATAATCCGGCGCCGGACAGCTGCCCGTGTCAGCTTTTGCAGCGTAGCGTAAACACAGGCACTCTGCCGGGCCCTGCCCACCACAGTTTTCTGCGTGCTTTTGTGCCTAAAACTTTGAAGAAGGCGGAGTTTGTGTTCATCAGACACGACGACCAACGCCCTCTATTGAGTGCTCTTGCTGTCAGGAAACAATGTTGGCACCAAATCACTGAAGTGATCTGCCACCAATGGGGGTAGATTGTGCTCTGGCACAAAATGACAAAACATCACTTCTGCTAGTGATGAATTGGATTTGGAAGACGTCGGTTCTCTCACTGGCTTAAAATGTTCATCCATGTTGAAAATGGCCGTATCTCACAATGTTAAAGAATCATTTAAAAAATTCCTGTATCCAGACGGTGATCTGGATCATCCCCAAAATTTAATCAGTTCTTCCTTGTACCATTTCCAACAAGGCCTGAAAGTTTCATCGAAATCCGTCCAAAACTTTTTGAGTTATCTTGCTAACCAACAGACAGACAAACAGACAAACGCTGGCAAAAACATAACCTCCTCCTGGCCTTCGGCCTGGCGGAGGTAATAAAGGAAAACTTACAGTAAACGCCCCAGGGCCGACATCGCCCTGCGGACGTGAGGAGGATCATACATGAGAGGATGCATTCAATAGTGCTGCAATCAAGAAAGAAAAAGGCAGTGCTTAAATACCAGAAAAGTAATTGACCCAAAAAGGGCTGTTGCGATAACAGCAATTATGTAATACCGTGGTATGGACACGCTACCACGGAGGAAAATGACCAACTGCAGCTACCGCGGTATTCACTTTTGTGTGTGTGTGTGTGTATATGGCTATATCTTGTTGTTCACTTATGCGCTCCTATTGATTATTAAATAAATTGCTAAGGCAGGCAGATAGTGGTGAAATGTTTGGACTCCTTGTTAAATACAGCCATAACAGTGAGCACTGAAAGAGCACAAAGCATGCTATTTTCTTCTGAGCGGAGTGTGAATGCTCCTGACGGTGTATGAGCTACAAGAGCAGCTTGTTTGAATGAGATTTTTCTAGCTACGCTAGCTAGCTACCTAGGGGACAGAGTAAACTTATCACCATTGCAGAGTAAACTAGAAAAGCACTCGGAGAGCGCAGACCTCCGCCAAGCGCCACAGTTCCCCCCATACAGTGTTTAACATCATAAATATTAATCCTACATTTATTTTGTCTAACTTTATAGATTCCTTGACCATGGAAAAAATGCCATTCACAAGAATTTTTTAAAGGATTCTTTTTTTTTTTAACCTCGTTGGCGGAGGTAAAAAAAAAAAAATCTTTTAAAAAATTCCTGGATCCAGACGGTGATCCGGATCACCACCAAAATGTAATCATCTGTAGGATACCCCATTTCTGACAATCTCTGAAAATTTCATGAAAATCCGTCCATAAGTTTTTGAGTTATCTTGCTAACAAACAAACAAACAAACAGACAGACAGACAGACAAATCAACTTCGATGAAAACATAACCTCCTTGGCGGAGGTAATTAGTTAGAAAATGAAACTCACTCACTGGGAGACAGGAGGACCGGGAACTCGTCAGCTGAATTGGATTTTGGAATTATTTACCCACGGTAAATAACTACGGAACTACGGACATCGTAGCAAGCTAGCTAGCAATCTAGCAGTGAAAACTCATCTTCTATGATGTTTCAGAGACTTAAGACGACATTTTGAGGTGAATCCCCGGTCAGATAATGTAAACCTAAGCATGGCGTTATTTTGGGAATTTCCACAGCAGGTTCAACACAGCTGCAGAAGTTATAAAGGCAACGTCTCACTCAGACTCATGTCTGTTTGCGTGTTTACATTGAGTGATAATGTAATCATGCTGAGCGAAAAAATCCGTCCGTTCGTGTTAGGTGTGAAATGCACTTTTAGTTACCGCCACTGCTTGTCATACTGCAGTCCTCGCGGGCCGCAAATAAGACACTATAGGCCACCGATGAGTTTGCATATTTTATTAAAAAAAGACAATGGCAAAATAATAAGCCACGAGGGGCAAAACACACTACAACTATGACTAAGACTATGGCAAAGGAAGAAAAGACTCACAATGAAAACACTTACTGAGAAAGGTACGAATCGCGAAACCAGGACAGAGGTTGAACGAGGGAATGTTTGACAAGATTGCAGCAACGATTAGGCCTCAGCTGCTTCCTTAAATCCTCGAGATGACCCAATCAGTGGGGAGAGTGATTAGGGGAGATGCTGAACAGCTGTCACAACGTGACCCGGCTTTGACAGCCGGAAGCCCCGCCCTGACACTGTCAGAATAAAATCTCGGAGAGCCACAGGGAACACACACCAGATGGGAGGAAAATACTGCATGACCCAAGCGTGGACGATATCGGCGCTCAGACCACGACAGTACTCCCCCCCGAACGGCGCACTCTGGGCGCCGCGTGACACTCAAGCCCCCTACCCAGGGTGGGAGGATGGGGAAGAAGGCCAGGAGGGCGAGAACAAAAAAAAAAAACCCATCAAGACCAGGACCCGGAATAAAGAGCGACAAGGGAGGACACAGGAAATAAGCATGAAGCTATTACAGAGCATGGAAAAAAACAAAAAAAACCCCACAATACTCCATAATGCACGGGTGGCACAACAGGCAGGTCAATAAATGCAAATAACAGGAGAAAAAGCCCTATAACCAAGATACACAGGCCCATAAGAAACAATGTGGCAACCACATATCATCCCTAAGACAGAGGAGGGGAGAGAAAAAAAAAAAAACGCGCTAAGGAGCGGAGATAAATACAGTTAACAATAGTACAACACAAATAGTTCAGGGGGTCTTCCTGCGTCCAGCGTCCAGATCGCTGGCAGGGAAAAAAGGAAAAGTTCGGGCGGCCTACCCCAGTCCCAGGCCAGGAAAAACAGTCCCTCTGGCGGCCGGACCAGATCACCGAACCGAGAGTCTAGTTGGTCGGGTGGCCGACCCAGAGCGCCAAACGGGGGGGGGGGGCAGTCTTCCAGGCAGCCGACCCGCATCACTCAGCCACCAGAACCGCAGGGGAGAGATCAAAGACGGCTTCCCTGTAAAGGGGGATAGCGAGGGAAAGCCAAGCCGAATACGGGCAACCCCAATGTCACCCGGTGGAGAAGGATTGGGGGAAGGATGAAGGACCAGTCCGGCGTCAGACAGCAGAGGATCTGCAGCTCCCTCACCAACCTCGAACCGAACCAGCGCTGGGCCTCTGCTGGACCCCGATCGGGTCGGCGCTGCGCCCATGATGGACCGCGATTGGGCCGGAGAAGCACCCACGACAGACCCCGACTGGGTCAGTGCTGCACCCGCGATGGACCCCGATTGGGTCGCGGCTGCAAATAAGACGCTATAGGCCACCGATGAGTTTGCATAATTTATTAAAGAAAGACAATGACAAAATAATGAGCCACGAGGGGCAAAACACACTACAACTATGACTAAGACTATGGCAAAGGAAGAACAGACTGACAATGAAAACACTTACTGAGAAAGGTACGAATCGTGAAACCAGGATGGAGCTTGGATGAGGGAATGTTTGACGAGATTGCAGCAATGATTAGCCCTCAACTGCTTCCTTAAATCCCCGAGATGACCCAGTCAGTGTGGAGAGTGATGAGGGGAGATGCTGAACAGCTGTCACAATGTGACCCGGCTTTGACAGCCGGAAGCCCCGGCATGACGCTGTCAGAATAAAAGCTCGGAGAGCCACAGGCAACACACACCAGATGGGAGGAAAATACTGCATGACCCGAGCGCGGACTGCTTTGGGATCATTTTTTTTTTTTTTTTTTAACAGAATCAGCAGTTCATGCCTGCATAAAGAGCAAAGCTCCACACAGTTGTACATCACATGCAAAAAGTTGAGAGGGAGCTGCAGTGAGACTTACAGCTTCCCTCATTTGCCACCTGAGTTATAAACCCCGTTTAAATTACGAATCCACAGGGTCCTAAAAACATTTGCAATAATACCGCATACCGCGGTATTGAGCTGTCCACCATCACCGCAGGAGAAATTCCTCAACTGCGACAGCCCCAGACCCAAGTGATCACCGGTGTGGGCTCCATGAGCAGGCAAGTGAAAACATGAGTAGTAATAATTAGGATCAGCTGGTGAATCGGGGGAAGCGGCTGGACTGCAGGTTTGACAGATGATGCCCATGCTTCACACAAACCAGGAAGTGCCATCTGCCAACTGTCAGTCCACAGAAATAAACATGAAAAATGGACACAATAAAAATGGAGACAATAAAACAATTGCAAAATAACACAAGCATTGCCAGTCAAACTGAAAACCCAAACAGAAGTAAAAACAATCTGCAATATACAACTGAAAAGACACAAGAATACCATAAACATCCATACCCAGTAAAAGCCACGAGACTGGGTCTGGCAGAAAATCCAGCCCCAGCTCATGACAGGTGTGGTGTTGGAAAACCACAAAGGGTTAACTGCCACCGGCGGGATGACACAGCTGTATGGTGACATCATCACGCTGAGCCGATATAAGAAAGGGTCAGCCATCTTACGCTGTCTCGGCTCTTGGCAATGTAATACTCTACCCAACAGTAAGATAGTACTGTATTATTAACAGTTGGTTCAATAAAGTTGTTGTAAACCAGCACCACTCTCCGTTGGTCATTCCAGGTTTCCAGCCATAACATTTGGTGATGAAAGTTACGTAAACCATGGACGTGTGCTTGAGGCCACCACAGCCATTTCTGGAAATCCCCGGTGAGCTGCCCATTCCATGGCCGCACTGGTTTAATGCTTTCACCACCTACATAGTATCGGCATTTGGCCTGGATGAGATAGACGAGATACCACGTCATTGTCTGTCGTGATTGACGAAGACCACTTTCACCATCACTTGTGAGTCCACATATGGCTTATTAAGCCAATGTAGGCACGGAAGGACCTCTTACAAACTGGGCAGAAGATGCCAGAGGAGCCATTGTGGGGAGTGCTCTCGCGAGCCTTTCTTGACACCCTTTCTTGAATTTCTGCAGCGGTTCTGTTGACTTTGGAGGTTTTTGTGCCATTGGATACTGCTAGATGCCATGATGAGCACTGTGTGGCAAGCTGCTCCCACGAGTCAGGATTTATGCTGAAAGATTTGAGGAAAACTTTCAAGGTGTCTTTGAAGCATTTCTTTTGACCATCTTGGGACCACTTTCCTGCCTGCAGCTCACCATAAAAAAGCCTCTTTGGATATCGATGGTCCTGCACGTGAACATGATAGCCAGCCCAGTGCAGCTGGGACTGCATCAGGATGGTGTATATACTAGGAAGACTGGCTCGTGCCAGAACCTCCGTGTAGGGGATCTTGTCCAGTGAAAAGTGACTTGCACAAAAAAAAAATGTTTAAAGTGAGGAGGAGTTTACATGACATGTCAACCTCACTCTCTCATCCAAACTCCACCTGAATCCAGCAGCAAGACATTGTCAAGATGACTGGAAGAAGAGACAGATGCAGTGGATGACCGTGACTTCTTGTGCTTCATCACACTCTTCGTATTCCACAACACGTTGCAGACCGGTTCCGGCGCCACACGAGTTGGCTGCCTTTTGCAACAGCGGCTCAATTCTGAGTTTTTTTTTATCTTCCTTCTTCTTTCTGACTCGGTGATAACTTTCTGATCCAGCACACCTTTCACTCTATATATATCACGGACACACAGATCGCCCCAAAGGTCTCCCAAGTCAGCGGACAGAGCCTCTGTTTACAGCAGGAGACGATACAGCAGGGAAGAGCTAGCTAGCATTCAACCGCCACCCGGTGCTAATGGAGAAACTTGACATACCGGGAGAACTGGAGCGAAAATGACGTGGGTGCCGGGCTGGAGTTTAGGCGGCGTGCAAGAAATATAAGACAGAATAATAAAGAGCGATGGCAAGAACCAAGAAGACCGCTCGTAAATCTACAGGAGGAAAAGCCCCCAGGAAGCAGCTGGCCACCAAGGCTGCTCAGAAAAGTGCTCCGGCCACCGGCGGAGTGAAGAAGCCTCACCGTTATAGGCCCGGTACCGTGGCTCTGAGAGA
Organism: Pholidichthys leucotaenia; assembly: GCA_020510985.1. NCBI lineage: Eukaryota > Metazoa > Chordata > Actinopteri > Cichliformes > Pholidichthyidae > Pholidichthys > Pholidichthys leucotaenia. The sequence continues at coordinate 407,783,578 of CM035843.1, forward strand.
GATCCGTCGCTACCAGAAATCCACGGAGCTGCTCATCTGTAAGCTGCCCTTCCAGCGCCTGGTGAGGGAGATCGCTCAGGACTTCAAGACAGACCTCCGCTTCCAGAGCTCCGCCGTCATAGCTCTGCAGGAGGCCAGCAAGGCCTACCTGGTGGGTCTCTTCGAGGACACCAACCTGTGCACCATCCACGCCAAGAGGGTCACCATCATGCCGAAAGACATCCAGCTGGCCCGCTGCATCCGCGAAGAGAGAGCTTAGACTTTCTGCTGCACATCCACCAACCACAATGCTCCGCACTGTCTCTCTCTCTCTCTCTCTCTCTCTCTCTCTCTCTCTCTCTCTCTCTCTCTCTCTCTCTCGATATATATATATATATATATATATATATATATATATATATATATATATATATATATATATATATTTATAGTAATATGTACATATGTATACTAGCTGCTCTTGTTTTTTCTTGACTTCTGATTGTTGCTCTGAGTGTTGCTATCCCTGTGCTGTTGCAATCCTGGAATTTCCCCATTGTGGGACTAGTAAAGACTTATCTTATCTTATCTTATCTTATCTTATCTTATCTTACTTCTCCATTCTAGAAAGGCTCCAAGAAGGCTCCAAGCAGGTCTAGCTACTGCCCATGATAGACGAGGTACAGAAACAAAATCTACTGGTTCACTACTTTGGCATAGAAGGCCGACGTGCTTTCCACATGCTAGGATCAACAGAGTCATTTGCTGATTTAGACGAGCTATACGTCAGCATGTTGGCGCAGCACATCAGGTTTTACCAATGGCGACAGAGGCGCGGAGTGATGGCACAACAATTTGTTGCGGACCTTTGCCACCTAGCTAGCATGTGCAAATTCAGTTCATTGGAGGACATGGTGCAGAACCAGCTATGGTAACTGGGCTACATGCCGCTGTTGGGAGCAATAACCCAGCGACAAACTTACCTTAGTAGACAAGCTAATCCTTGGCAAGCTAGCCGAAGAGCACAGCCTGGGCAGTGAATGCAGCATTGACAGTGAACTTGGTTTGTTTTCATGTTAAAACGGCCTGCGATTGCACCTCAGTCCTGGCTGAATGATTTCACTCGTGATGTCAGGCGGGAGTGCAGGAGAGCAGAGTGCAGGTGGAAGAAGGACAGGCTGCAGGTTTCTCTTAATATTTTTAGAGATTGAAATGTTATCGAGTACCGTAAAAGCAGAAAAAAAAATATTTCTCAGAAATGATTGCATCCAAATGTCATAGGCCATGTTTTCTTTTTAATACTATCAGTTTAGTACTATCTAGTACTAAACTAGTACTACTAGTTTAGTAGATAGTTTAATACTATCAGATAAAGTTGTACCAATTAGAGCCTGCATCTCTCTGCCTTCATATGACCCATTAATTTTTCTACCCTGCTCAGCTGTTTTTGATCAGTTTGAGCCAATGTCTCTTTCATTTTTAAAAGACATTATTAGTCAGGTGAAGCTGTCTAGTTCCCCGGCAGATGCTATCCCCCCTCACTTGTTTAAAGAAGTTTTTACTATTATTGTGTCATAGGCAGTGGAAGCGCGCCCCTCCCATCCTGTCTCACATTCTCCAACTCATCACTGCACCTTAGGCAGAAGACACACCTGCACCCGCTCATCAGCAAGCGTACTTAAGGAGGCTCTCTCCGCGCAGTCAACGCTGGCTTGTCTGGTTATACTGCCTATGATTAGGCAAGCTAAAATAAAGTTATAAGTGTTGACACATCGTTAATCTTTTTTCTCCTCTCTTTTCAGGTTGCTGCCACCGTGTAGGTGTGTCTTAGGACTGCGCGCGCTCTCCTGCCACATCTCACTGTACCTAAGCTTCCACTCCACCCGGTCAGAAACCATCAGTTCATCTTCCCCCCACCCTACTGGTTCGCCTATTCCTTGCTTGGGTTCTGCCGGTTGTCCCTGGATTGCCCAAGTAAGTGGCAATATGCTCGGCCATTTCCCCTTACTCCATTCCTCTGCTCATGGCTCTCGTCTTCTCTCCACAGAACTATTCCTCTGGCGAGTGACTGTTTCTGCAGCTGTGCACTTTGGTTTTTGCTATTTAATAAAACTTTCAAACGTGCCCCTCTGTGTGGTTCCTTCCTGTGCTTCGGTATCGTGCACATGAGCTGTCAATCTTAATTAATCTTGACAGAACAAACCAGCCAGGATGGTTGCTCAGCCGGTGCCTCACCACAGAAGCTGTCAGCTATGGATCATCCCGCTCGCTGTGCTGATGCAACAGGTGTTGAATATGTTGACGCTTTGGTCTACAGCCCCTCCTCTGGCCTCTCTCTCTCAGCCTGTTCCATGCACTACGGTGCGCCGTACTACCTCCGTTCCCACGCCTTCCCCGTACGTGGGGTTGGTGGGGAAATGTAAGGGGTTTCTTATTCAAGTTCAAATGTACCTGGAGCAGGTTGGGGAGGAGTATCCGGGGGATGTGGCCAAGATCCAGTTCTTTACTCTGTTGCTCAGGGATCGAGCCCTTGAATGGGCAGGGTCCACTTTAGACAACCCCGAGGGGCAGCAGTACACATTTGATCAATTTGTGGCCACACTCTCCAGCGCGTTGATGATGCTCCGCTCCACCAGGGCACTCGGTCAGTGCCCAAGTACTCGGTGGAGTTCCGGGTTGTAGCAGCTGATTCGGGGTGGAACGATATTGCGTTATGGTGTGCGTTCCTCCATGGATTGAATGATCAACTCCGTGATGATCTGGCGGTTCAGTTGGTTTAGATAACCAGTACCATGAGAGCACAAAGGAGCACGAGTCCTCCTCTCGCCCGTGCGCTGAGCGTGTATCTGCCGTGGTTACTGGCACTGGTGGCACCAGCTCTTCGCCCGAACCGATGGAGCCCTCTCGGCACTTGACCTACGATGAGTGCCGGCGAAGGCAAAAAGTTGGCACGTGCATGTACTGTGGTTTAATGAACCACAGTCTGTACAAATGCCGCCAGCGGCTAAAAGACGCAGCCCATCAGTAAACATGGGGGGTCTGGTGGGCGGGACTAAATCTACTCCCACCGGTAATTTTTCAATTTTGGCCCTCGTGTGATTGCCGGGGGTCGAGAGGAGGACTATGGCGCTGGTTGATTAAGGGTCAGAGGGAAATTTCATGTCTGCTGAGTTTGTCAAGCAAGTGGGGATTCCCACATGTAAATTGCCCTGGCCGAGGGGTCGCGGTGGTCACTCATAGCACTGTGCGTATTTCCATCCTCCTTTCCGGGAACCACCGGGAGGAGCTCTCGTATCTGGTTCTTCCTGTGTCATCTTCCCTGGTGGTTCTTGGTTACCCATGGCTCCGGAGGCATAACCCAATGATTAATTGGGACAAAAACACCATCTCTTCCTGGAGCCCGTTTTGTTTGGCCCATTGTATGGGTTCAGCTGAGTGTTCCCCATCTATGTCCGTTTCCCTCTCCCCGGTTGAGCCCCCGGACCTCAGCCTCGTTCCCCGGGCTTATCTCGATTTAGGAGAGGTCTTTAGCAAATAAAGAATGTTGTCGCTGCCGCCTCACCGCTCTTATGATTGTGCTATAGACCTCATCCTGTGGGCGAGGCTGCCATCCAGTCGGTTGTATAGCATTTCTGACCCAGAGAGGGAGACGATGGAGCAATATATTAAGGAATCGCTGAGCTCTGGCCTTATTCGGCCATCTTTGGCTCCGCTCGGAGCCGGATTCTTCTTCGTCGGGAAGAAGGATGGCTCGTTGCACCCGTACATTGACTACCGGGAGCTCAACACAATTACCATCAAAGATAAGTACCCTTTGCCTTTGATTAATTCAGCCTTCAAGCTCCTTCAGTGCTCACGGGTTTTCACCAAGCTAGACCTTAGGAACATGTACCATCTGGTCCGCATTCGCGAGGGCGATAAGTGGAAGACGGCTTTTAAAACACACCAGGGGCAATTCAAATATTTAGTGATGTTGTTCAGGCTCACTAATGCCCCTGCCATCTTCAAGCGATTAATGAACGACGTCCTCAACGATATGCTTTACCAATTCATGTTTGTCTACCCTGATGATATTCTTATTTTCTCCAGCTTGCCAGAGGAATATGAAGCCCATGTCAGGGCCATTTTACATTGGCTCTTGCAGAACCAGCTCTACATCAAGGCTGAGAAGTGGGAGCTCTCCACAACATCTACCACCTTCTTGGGCTTCATAGTGGCTGAAGGGAGACTGATTGCCGACCCGGTCAAGGTGAGGGCAGTGTTAGATTGGCCAACTCCATACTGCCGTAAGGAACTTCAATGCTTCCTCGGAGTCCTCGGAGCAATTTTTTACTGCAGGCTCATCAGCAACTGTGGCACTGCCCTTGATGCAGCTGATCTCCGTTAAGGTCCCTTTTCGGTGGACTGAGGCAGCTGAACAGGCGTTTGTCAAATTAAAGCGCCTATTCACGGAAACACCTATCTTGGCCTAGGTCATGCAGCTCCAGTTTGTCCTTGAAGTGGATGCATCTGATTTGGGGTTTGGCACTGTGCTGTTGCATCACACGCCCCCCAATCAGAAGCTTCGCCCGTGCGCATAGTTCTCTCGTCGGCTTATGCTGGCCGAGAGGAATTATGACGTAGGGGACAGAGAGCTGCTTGCCATTAAGTTGGCATTGGAGGAGAAGAGGCACTAGTTAGAGGGAGCTATTCACCCCATCGCCGTGTGGACCGGCCACAAGAACCTCGAGTACTTGCGGTCGGCCCACCAACTGAATGCAAGGCAGGCTTGCTGGGCGCTTTTTTCCAGCAATTTAATTTTACTATCACTTACCTGCCTAGCGCCCGGAACACCAAACTGGATGCGCTGTCGTGCCAGTTTGATTCCGAGGAGGTAGGTCCCCAACCCACCCCCAAACCATCATACCGCCTTTGTGCATCCTTGGAGCCCTTACTTGGGATATTGAGCGGAGGGTGCATCAGGCCCTTACCCAGCAGAGCTTGTGCCATTAGGGTACCCCAGGAACTGTCTGTACGTCCCGGCCGCCCTCGGCAGCAATGTCATCCAGTGGGGTCACACCAGTCGCTTCGCGTGCCATCCGGGCATTGCTTGAACTGTGGACTTCCTCCGGTAAGCGTTCTGGTGGCCCACGCTGTGGCAGGACGTACAAGAATATGTGAAAGCCTGTCAGACCTGCGTCCGGGGGAAGTCAGACTTCTCCCCCCCATCAGGTCTCCTCCACCCCCTCCCCATCCCTGGTCGTCCGTGTTCTCACATTGCCATGGACTTTTTCACCGGACTCCCCCCCTCCCATAGCAAGACGGTGATTCTGACCATCGTGGATTGCTTCTCCAAGACGATGCATCTGGTGGCCCTCCCAAAGCCCCCCTCAGCCTTTGAGACAGCGGTCCTCCTCACCAATCACGTGATCCGGGTCCATGGCATCCCTCTGGACACTGTGTCTGACCGGGGTCCACAATTCACGTCCCAGGTCTGGAGGGCCTTTTATTCTCAACTGGATTGTAGATATCTGAAATAAGAGTTTCTCCTCCTAAGAATTCTATTTCAGATATCCAGAATGTTCATTCTAGATAGGAAGAATGTAATTGTAGATATCTGGAAGTGAAAACCCAATACACATGAATGGGGAAAAGGGACATCTTTCTCCTAGGAAGAATGATGTCATAGATATCTGAAAAGATCATTATAGAGAGGAAGAATTTTGTTGTGAATATATGAAATGTTCATTTTTACGAGGAACAATTAAATTATTGATATCTACAATACATATCCAGGCTAGCTATTAAATGTTAAAATTGCCACTTAACCCTCCTGTTATGTTACGTGTCAAATTGACCCTTTTTAAAGTTTGAACATCTAGGAAAAATAGTTAAAAGTATTTTTTCAGTATGAAACTTCTTCTGTTTGCCTTAATTAGTGTAATCTACATATAATATGTGCATATCTGTCTGTGGGGTGGATTTGTGGAACAGTCTAGAGCCGGAACTGAAACTATGTACAAACAGAAATCAATTCAAAAAGAGGTATAAGCATCATTTGCTGAAAGGATATATGTTAGAAGGGTAGTGGTTATTTGTACGATTCATTATGTTCACTCTGGGATATTATGGGACACTATGGAATGGTGGGTGGGACAGCACTGTGTATATCTGTGTTGTTTGAGGCTGGTTTTGATGTATGGACTTCATTGTATGTTAGAATGGATGGGTGTTAATGTTGATTTGTAAAAAATACAGTAAATTGTTTACTTGGGGTCTTAAAGGTGGTAATTTGTATAAAATTCACATGGGTGTATCTATGGAAAAGAGGAGATGGAATTAATAAGTGTTCACTTCTTCCTTCTCCCTTTTGAACAGTGTATAATGTTACTTTATTGCATTTGCCATTTGCTTGTATTTGTTATATTTTTGTGTTCGAAATAAACTATCTATCTATCTATCTATCTATCTATCTATCTATCTATCTATCTATCTATCTATCTATCTATCTATCTATCTATCTAAATGGTTCATCTCACATATTTGCAATCACCCCCTGCATGTTTATATCACATAGATAGTGTTTGGTTCAATGTGACCCAGCAGTCAAACTGGAGGTAAAAGGGTGTCAGAAATGTCAGACTATTTCTTTCTTTTTACCTTATTGCAACATATTTCACACACACACACACACACACACACACACACGCAGGTGTTATGACTTTTGAGGGGAACCATTTATGTTCTCGCGGGAAAACTCCACCCATATTCAGTGGACACTCAACAGGGGAGGGGCAAAACATATAAAAGCTTCTCTGCATGGGGGTCCTACCAACATTACACTGTCAGGCAGACCTTTACAAAATGAGCAGCAGAAGCAAAAGGATAACAGTCCAGGAAGCTCTGGAAGCCATCTTTGATCATGACAGTGAAATAGAGGAGGATGTGTGTGAAGATGAAGACTATCTTGAGCTAAATTCTGATTCTAATGATTCTGATTTTGAACTAGATGAGGGAATAGCTATTCCTGTTCCTCCAAGCAAGACATTTATGTCAAAAAATGGTGAAATACATTGGTCTTCATCCCCAAATGTGCGTCAGGCAAAACTGTCTCCAGAAAACATAATCAAGACAGTGCCAGGGCCCACTAGGATGGCAGTGACTCATGTGACTGACATCAAGTCAGCTTTTGAGCTGGTCATGCCAGATTCAATACAGAAAATCATTCTGGAAATGACTAATCTAGAAGGGAGACCTGTTTTTGGGGATAAGTGGAAGGAACTGGACAAAACACATTTAGATGCGTATTTGGGACTCCTCATCCTGGCTGGGGTCTATAAATTGAAGGATGAATCAACAGCCAGTCTGTGGGATGCAGAGACAGGGAGGCCGATATTTCGAGCCACAATGTCTCTGGAGACTTTTTGCATTTTCTCCAGAGTAATCCGATTTGATAATCGAGAGACAAGGGCTGGTAGATGGGAGAGAGACAAGCTGGCAGCTATTAGGACAGTGTGGGACAAGTGGGTAGAGCAACTTCCACTACTCTATAACCCAGGCCCTAATATCACAGTAGATGAAAGGCTGGTGGCATTAAGAGGTTGCTGCCCATTTAGGCAATATATGCCTTCCAAACCAGCTAAATATGGAATAAAAATCTGGGCAGCATGTGATGCAAACACCAGCTATGCATTGAACATGCAGGTTTACACTGGAAAGCCAGTTGGAGGAGCCTGGGAGAAGAATCAGGGCACAAGGGTCATGCTCGACATGGCAAAGGGTCTCAAGGGGCACAACATAACCTGTGACAATTTTTTCACAAACTACAACTTGGGTCAGGAGCTTCTGAAGAGAAAGCTCACAATGGTAGGAACTATCCGAAAGAACAGGGCTGAACTCCCTGCTAAGCTGCTGGTAATCAAGAACAGGACCCCTCAATCTTCCATGTTTGCCTTCACAGACACCACAGCCCTAGTGTCTTACTGCCCCAAAAAGGGAAAAAAATGTTGTGCTCATGAGCACTCTGCACAAAAATGCTGAAATAAGCACAAGAGAGGACCAGAAACCAAGCATGATCCTGGATTACAATGCCACCAAAGGGGGGGGGGGGGGTAGACAACTTGGACAAAGTAACAGGGTCCTACAGCACCAAATGAATGACTGCGCGCTGGCCATTGGTCATCTTTTATAACATAATCGATGTATCGGCCTACAACGCATTTGTCATTTGGACTGAGATCTTTCCTGACTGGAATGTGTCAAAACTGTACAAAAGGCGCATCTTTCTCGAGGAGCTGTGGAAGGCGCTTGTGACATTGCACATCCAACGGAGGGAGCACCTGCCAAGGACCCCAGCCACTGCAGCCACGGTGAGGGAGATCCAGGAGAGGACTGCACCAAGTCCACCAGTGCATGAGGTAAGTGTTTGTGTGTATATATAAGTGTATGAGAGTGCATTGTGTGTGTCTTGGGATCAGCAAAAAGACAGCATAGTAAAGTAATCATGGTCCACTTGGTTCTAGGTTGCTGCTGAGGGGAAAAGAAAGTGGAAGAGGTGCCAGGTCTGCAGGCCATCTGATGATGTCAAGACAAGCATGACCTGTGCGAAATGTGGAAAATTCATTTGCACAAAGCACAGTATGATGACATGTCACTCATGTGCTGTGTCGACGTAAAGACAGACAGACACACACACCTTGTTCATATTGTGTTATTTTGTTCATTAGTGGTTCACAAACAGTGCATGTATGTAAAACAAAATTTAAATGTGATGTTTCAATGTTTTATATGTTGGTCTTTCAAAAGTAATAAAGTGGTGAAACATCAAAAAAAAGTTTGAACATGTTTTTTTTAATGAAAAACGAGTGAATTATCGTAATTGAACCACTACCTATTAGAGGTAAGGAACACCAATGCACTAAATATTGATAGAATAGTTAGTAATGGACTTAGTAATGAAATATTAACAATGTTTGTTAGGATTTTTTGGGTTTCGGACATCTTTTGGATAATTAAACATGCACCGGGTCAAATTGACCCAGGAACACCATTGTTGTTCCTGACAAATGAACATAACGGGAAGGTTAAACTTTTTCAAGCTTTTCAGACATCATAAAGATAGTTTTGACTAGTACAATCTACATATTAGATATCTTGAAATATAATATTTATTAACATGAATATTATTATGGATATCTGTATTTACAATAGTAACCAGTAAGAATTTAATTTTGACTAGGAGAACGGCAATTATAGATATCTAAACGTTCACTGTAGATATGAACTTGGTTTGTTTTCATGTTAAAACTGCTTGCAATAGCACCTCAGTCCTGGCTGAATGATGTAACTCGTGATGTTAGGCGGAAGTGCAGGAGAGCAGAGTGCAGGTGGAAGAAGGACAGGCTGCAGGTTTCTCTTAATACTTTTAGAGATAGCTTGAAATGTTATCAGAGTACTGTAAAAGCAGAAAAAACAAATATTTCTCAGAAATGATTGCATCCAATTGTCATAGGCCCTATGTTCTTTTTAGTACTATCAGTTCTATTCTTAGTACTCCCCAGTGCACTGGTGCAGTAGCCTCACCTGCAGTCTGTGAAAAATGTCTTCACTTTTTTATTGACAAAGTTGTATCAACTCGAGCCTGCATCTCTCTGCCTTCATATGACCCATTCATTTTTCTACCCTTCTCAACTGTTTTTGATCAGTTTGAGCAGGTGTCTCTTTCATTTTTAAAATGAAAGAGACACCTCTTTTTGAAATGAAAGAGACACCATCTTTTTCCCCGGCAGATGCTATCCTCCCTCACTTGTTTAAAGAGGTTTTTACTACTACTGGATCTTCTGTCCTTGCTATTGTGAATAGCAGTCTCTGTGGTTTTTAAACATGCACTGTTTTTTTTTTGTTTGTTTGTTTTTTTGACTTATTTTGTACCCGTAGATAGATTTGTTTTGCAGTCTGGTGACAAACCACCAGCTGCCCGTCGCTGCATGTGCAAGCGCCCCTTAACTCCCTAACCTGCATGTTTTTGGCATGTGGGAGGAAACCGGAGAAATCCTGAGTAAGTATCCTTACTCAAAATCCTGAGTATCCACGCAAACATGGGGAGAACATGCAAACTCCACACAGATCACTGTTGGCCGGGGGCAGGGATCGAACCCACGATCTCACGGTCCCCACGATCCCCCGGCCGAGGGTAAAACTGTGCTGCCACAGTGCTATCCACTGTGCCACCGTGCACTGTTGCAGCCATTGCTTAAAAAAACAGGCCTAGGCCCTGCCCATTGTTCAAATTTCAGGCCCATCTCCAAATTACCATTTATTTAAAAAATCGTGGTGAAAATTGTTTTAACAAAGCTAACTTTGTTCAGCAAAATTTAATTTACAGATCACGCCCCTAGTGGCACAGCACAGCGCTGTGCCTGTCAAGTTGTATGACGTGCCAAAAACTCTGCAATTGTATGGAGGATTGTACTGAGGATTTGCACTGATGACGCAAGCTCACAAGGTGGCAGACACGTACAGTATAACTTACTGCTCTTGCATTGGTGGAATCATGGTTGACCTGGAAGCATCGGTATTACATCAAAGAAGAAGAAATTTTTCTTGTTCTTCTTCTTTGAGATCAAATAGAAATTACCAATTGACGGAGGAGCAATTTGCTCCCAAATTTGCCATGATTCAAAAAAGAGATTATTTAGCTTATGAAGGTAAATATTTACTTTTTCTTATAACAGAGGGGTGCGGGAAGCAGGTTGATTTCACCTGCTGTTCATCACAGCACCACGTGACTGGGGGAACAATCGCTCCATTTTATAACATAAATAGCACTGGAATAAAAGTGAAATTGAGGTGCAATAATCCTAACTGTTTCTGGATGTGGGAGAGAAAGAAAAATTGCCCGACAGAAGAGAAAATAACGGCCAAGATGCTGCAAAAAGCCACCTTTCGCCAGCGGTAAGTGACGAATGTCTGTGTTTGTTTATTATTTTGTTACATTGTACTGCATTGTACCGATTTTCTGGTTCATATACATTGAAGATAAGATAACAAAATGCCCAAAACAAAAAACTGTGACAAAAAGCAGAACCATTCTTTGTGTAAATATGTCCAAAGTCAACTTTTGACCAGTTATGTGATTCGATATGGGTGCCGTGGCATTATGCAAATTAGATGTGTAAATTTGCTCCTATCTGAAACTTTGGATCATATTCTACATCTTTCTAGTTGACCTGTAAGACATTATCTCTTACCACTTTCAAGTTATAGCCTTGGAAATCTCTGATATGTCTGCCATTGCATTATGCATGGCATTATGCAAATTAGATGTGTAAATTTACTCCTGTGTCAAACTTTGGATCATATTCTGCACCTTTCTAATTGACAGTAAACCATTATCTCTTACCACTTTCAAGTTATAGTGTTGGAAATTTCTGACATCTGATCTGAATATTTTCTTGACAAAAATCTTTACCACTCTTGACCACTTGGGAGTTACTGTATGTCGCCATTTGGCGCCTGTGACAGTTAAGACGTTGCCATTTTTAGAAACTCATGGTATTTTTGAGGTGAATCGGTCTGGGTTTAAACCTCAACATAGCACTGAATCTGCACTTTAGAGGGTCCTAAATGACATTCTTTTAGCTACTGATTCAAGAACATTTTCTGTTCTGGTGCTATTGGTTCTGACTGCTGCATTTGATACCGCTGATCACAACATTTTAATCTCTTGTCTTGAACACTGGGCGGGCATGAAAGGTGCTGCACTAAATTGGTTTAATTCCTATTTAGACAAGCAAAGTTTCTGTGTCAAACTGAAATTTCATGTCCTCAACTGCTCCACTTCCTCTTGGGGTTCCACAGGGCTCAATCCGTGGACCTCTTTTATTTTCCCTATATCTTCTCCCTTTGGGTTTTATTTTAAAGAAACATGGCACCTCGTTCCATTGTTACACTGACTGTCAGATTTATGTTCCCTTGGCACAAAAAGACTGTGGTTCTGTCCAGCTACTCTTGGACTGTCTTTCCGATATCAAGGCATGGGTGTCATTAAATTTTTTGAGCTTTAGTGAGAACAAAACTGAAGTAATGATGTTTGGTCACAGTAGGTGTTCTCCCCCACTAATGTGGACCTTGGCTCTTTGATACCGCATGTTAAACAATCTTTTATTAACCTGGGGTCAAACTGGATTCTGATTTTAAATTTGACAAGCATATCAGCCGTGTTCTTCAGAAAAGTTTTTATCAGTTAAGACAAATAGCCAAAGTCAAATCCATTCTGTCAAAGACAGATCTTTGAAAAACTATTGCAAGCTTTTAGCATGACTCATTTGGCTTACTGTAATGCACTTTTTGTTGGGATCAGCCAAGCTTCTATCGCTCATCTTCAACTGGTACAAAATGCTGCTGCCTGCCTTTTAACAAAAGTCCATAGGCAAGAGCACATTTCACCTATTCTGATTTCCCTTCACTGGCTCCCTGTGCATTACAGAATAGATTTTAAAATTCTTCTTTATGTTTTTAAATGCCTTCACAGTCTTGCTCCACCCTACCTCTCTGACTTACTTCAGCCTTATGTTCCACCATGATCCCTAACATCAGCTGATCAGCTGCTCTTGACGATTCCTAAAACAAGGCTAAAGCTCAGAGAGGATCAGGCCTTTGCTGCTGCAGCTCCTAGGCTATGGAACGAGTTGCCATTACATGCTAGGCAGGCCTCCTCACTTTGTGTTTTTAAATTTCATTTAAAAGCACATCTGTTTTCCTTGGCTTTTAACTCGCCTTAATTTTATGAATTGTCTGCTGTGTTTGGCATTTTTTTTTACGCTTGCTGTGAGTTGCTTCTTTTTCTGCTGCATGTTATGTTTTATTGTCTTTTACTTATCTTTTGTCTATATGTACTTTAGGTTATTTATTACTGCGCAGTACTTTGGTCAACTTTGTTGTTTTTAAATGTGTTTTATAAATAAATTTGGTATGGTATGGTATGGCGTGGTATGGAAGAAAAGAAGAAAGAAGGACTGTTTAGCTAGGGGTGAGGCTGCCAACGAATAGTGACAGAATAACCCACTCAGCCGCATTGGGCTATGTGGTGGTCTACCTGCTAGTCCCAGCTTGTTCTGTGTTTCATTATGTACCAAATTGTGAAGGGTCAATTTGAAAATATGCATGTTGTTGTGTCTTTTCCAAGGGGGTTGAATGTGGTGTTGGAAAACCACAAAGGGTGAACTGGCACCGGCGGGATGACTCAGCCGTGCGGCGATGTCATCACGCCGTGTCAATAAAAGAAAGGGTCAGCTAGGGCTGTTGCGGTAGAGGAATTTCCCCTGCAGTGATGGTGGATAGCTCAACACCGCAATACGCGGTATAATTGCAATTGTTTTTAGGACCCATGTGGTCTCGTAATTTAAACAGTGTTCATAACTTATGTGGCAAGCAATGGAAGCTGTGAGAAACTCACTGCAGCTCCACTCTCAACTTTATGTCCGTGTGTGACAATTGTGCAGTGCTCTGGTCTTTCTACAGGCATGAACTGCTGATTCTGTAAAAAAAAAAAAGATCATTTTCACAAAGCAGTGGCGGTAACTACGGGGTGTGTGGACTGGAGACTGCAGCGACATTCAGCTTATTTAAACAGGATGGCCCACGGACAGGACCCTGCGTGGCTCTTGTCGCCGTGATTTTGGGATTTTTGCTGCTGTCCGAAAAATCATGTTCAAAGAAGCAATGCACTATGCAGTAGTTGTGTCGCTCACAGAGCTCAACTGTCAGGATTATACACACTCCGCTCCGAAGGAAATAACACACTTTGTGACTTTCAGCGCTAACTGTCATGGCTGTATTTAGCAAGGAGTCCAAACGCTTCCGCCAATAACCGCCTGGTGGAGTCCTTCTGGAGAGAAAGTGCACCACACGGTGCTGCCGCTGTCAGCATCTGTGGAAGCTTCTACAGTACCGAGTGCAAACATGCTGTTGGCAATAAAAATACACTGAACATTTAACAATTTATTTGATAATCAATATGGGGCACATAAGTGAGCAACGAGATATAGCCAAACACGAAAAAGTGAACACAGCGATTGTTGCGGTTGCTTGTTTTCCTCTGCGGTAGGCTTGGCCATAGCGCGGTATTACATAATTGTGGTTATTGCGACAGCCCAAGGGTTGGCCATCTTTGGCTCTCTTGGCTCCTGGTGATATCATGCTCTGCCCAACAGTAAGCCTGTACCGTATTATTAACAGTTTGTTCAATAAAGTTCTTGTTCTAAACCAGCACCACTCTCCGTTGATCATTCCGGGTTTCCAGACATAACAGCGGGGTTACACAGACACTCATAGACAGGGGATGCACAAGAGACATGACAATGAACTTACAGGACAACAACGCAGGAGCAATGCAGAGCGGGCAGTGGCTATGGGTACAGAAAACATGCGGAGCTGCAACAATAGGTAAACGGATACCGTGGTGTTAAAAAAGTGTTTGCCCCCTTCCTAATTTCTCATTTTTTTGTATGTTTCTCACACTTAAATGTTTCAGATCATCAAACAACTTTGAATATTTGACAACGCTAACACAAGTAAACACAAAATGCTGTTTTGAAATGAAGGTGTATATTATTAAGGGTAAAAAAAAATCCAAACCTACATGGCCCTGTGTGAAAAAGTGATTTCCCCCCTAATAATTGGCTGGGCCATCCTTAGCAGCAACAACTGCAATCAAGTGTTTGTGATAACTGGCAATGAGTCTTTTACAGTGCTGTGGAGGAATTGTGGCGCACTCGTCTTTGCAGAATTGTTGTAATTCAGCCACGTTGGAGGGTTTTTGAGTATGAACCGCCTTTTTCAGGTCATGCCACAGTACCTCAATCGGATTCAGGTCAAAACTTTGATTAGGCCTCTCCAAAGTCTTCATTTTGTTTTTTTATTAACTACTTGATGATTTAGGTCGCAGACACGTACCATCTACATGCACCCTCTGGTGGCGAAGATTTTTTTTCAAGAAAATGTTCAGTTTAGATGTCACAAATTCCAAAGGTTGCAACTTAAAAGTGGTAAGAGATAATGGCTTACTGTCAAAGAGAAAGATGTAAAATATGATCCAAAGTTTATGATAGGAGTAAATATATTCATCTAATTTGCATAATGTGACGGCAGACACATCAGATTACATAACTTTCGGTCAAAGTGCACTTTGGACATATTTATGCAAAGGATGGTTTTTGTCACAACTCGCCGCTCTCAGGCCTCCACCTCAGCTGCGCGCACACCTGCACCTCGTCAGTGATGGGCTATTTATTCCACTCGGCCCTGAGCATCGATCTGGAGCCGTCTGTTCTACTACGCGCTCAAACCCTTGGCAGGATTGCCCCTTCCCGTCCTGTCACTCATCGCTTCAGCACGTAAGCTGTTTTTACCTCTTTCTGCCTATCAGTCTTACTCCTGTGCACAGTTGGATTCCCTGGCGGCGGATTCTCCCATCTTCGCCATCTCCTCCTCCTGCATCTCCACGTCTCGTCGTGTGTGCAGCAGGGCGCTGTCTCCCAGGCTGAAGATCCTAGCCAACACCAGCCACCTTCCCCTCAGCAAGTAAGCATCACTCAGTGTCACTTCCCCGTGTGGTTAAGCCCAGCTAATTTCCCTGTCTTTGTTCTTCCCATAGGGTTGTCTGGCTGCACGGTGTGCTGCTCTGTTCCCGACTCTCATCGTCCACCCACAATCCACATACATATCTCATACACGCACCAAACACTCCTTTGCTGTTGAAAAAAGCTATTAAATCTTACTTGAGCCTGCGTGCGTGTTTCCTGGGCCGATAATTACGTCAGTACGGCACCAGCAGAACGGTCCAGCGGACTGAGGGCTTACACGCCGTCTTTCCACCCTCAAGGCTCGGGTGGACTTGATAGCTTATCAACAGCAGGTGATACTCAAACAATTGACCATAGTAACTCACCGGTTGGACCGCCCTCGACCCCCAGCAGGCGTTCCCCCCGGCTCTTCAGGGCGGATCAGCTTCGGCTGCCTCCGCGGCTGGCCAGCCTGGCTCGGGAGCACCAACCCGGCTCACTCCGATCCCAACTCCCGCTCACTTCAACGGGAAACTTGGTGAGGCACGGGGGTTCATTTTACAATGTAAGTCGGTGTTCCTGCACATTCCCAGGGATTTCCCTTCAGACCACAGCCGAATTGTCTACATGGCTAATCTCTTGGAGGGGGGAGCGTTAGCTTGGGCTTACGCTGTCATGACGAAGCCCAGGTACATGAACCTCTCCTATGACCAATTAGTGCGCAAGTTTTTTGGAGGTGTTTGACCATTCGTGAAGCGACAGCGTCCTCGCCGACCAGCTCCTTAGCCTTCAACAGGGTAGCTGGTCGGCGGCCGATTACGCTGTTGACTTCCGGGTGGCAGCGGAGGAGGTTGGCTGGGGCGAGGCTTCTCTCTGCAGCATCTTCCTTCGCAGCCTCAGTTCTGGTCTGCGGGATGAGTTGGCCAGCTGGGACCTTCTGGGGCGGCTATCCAAACTAATCTCACTAACAATTAGCTTAGATAACTAGACTGCGGGAGAGGTCCGCCGAGCGGAAGTCCTACAGCTGCTTGTGCGGACTTCCTGTCTGCGACTCTCAGTCTCGCCCCCTGGCGTTACTCGCTCCGGAGTCCGCCGATGAGCTAGAGGCAATGTTGGTCGGGCGAATCAGTCTCCCCCTAGCGGAGAAACAACGCTGCCGGGAGCTGGGCCTCTGCATGTATTGCGGAGGCGATCAGCATACCGTGGAGCATTGCCCGATCAAGCCTAACAGGGAGGTCCGAGTCACTGTAGGGGGTCTTGCGGGCACCAACCAGCCAAATTCCCTCACCAACTGCACTCTGCCCATTAGATTTTGCCACAACTCCACCGGGCATCTCACTCACGCACTGGTGGACTCGGGGGCAGAGCAAAACTTTATTTCCAAGAGCCTGGCAACCCGTTTGGGTATACCCTGTCAGCCATTGTAAGCTCCACTCAATCTTGTCACCCTTTCTTGCTCGCCCCTGGGAGTAGTGACGCATCGCACCAAGCCGGTGCCAATAATAATTTCTGGCAACCACCGTGAGGACCTCTGCCTGTATGTCTTGTCCCCCTCTGCGGCTCCCGTCATCCTGGGTTACCCGTGGCTGCGTCTGCACAACCCTGTCCTCGATTGGCAATCTGGTAGTGTCCTCTCATGGAGCTCCTTCTGCATGAGCACTTGTCTCCAGTCGGCGGCATGCACCCCATCCTCTCCTCCGCCCGCTCCGGTCTCCTCTCCTCTGGACCTCACTCTGGTGCCCCAGGAGTTTCACGACTTGGGAATCATGTTCAGCAAGTCCAAGGCGATGTCTCTTCCTCCTCACTGCCCGTATGACTGTGCCATAAACCTCCGCCCGGGGGCGCCATTACCATCCGGCCGCCTATACAGTCTTTCTGCTCCTGAACGTGAGGCAATGGACACGTACATCAGGGAGTCGCTCAGTGCTGGGATCATTCACCCCTCCTCGTCCCTGCTTGGTGCCGGTTTCTTCTTTGTCTCCAAGAAGGATGGGTCCCTTCGTCCGTGTATCGACTTCAGGGCCCTCAACGACATCACGGTGAAGGACCGCTACACCCTGCCTCTTATGGACACCGGTTTCCACTCCCTCGAGGGGGAGACCTGGTTCACAAAGTTAGACCGCCGCAGCGCCGACCATCTCGTCCGGATCCGGGAGGGTGATGAGTGGAAGACGGCCTTTCGGACGCCCAGCGGCCACTTCGAGTACTTAGTAATGCCGTTCGGGCTCACCAACGCTCCCGCCGTCTTCCAGCGGCTCATCAATGATGTCCTGCGAGATTTCCTGGGGGTCTTCGTCTTCATATACTTGGATGACATCCTCATCTTCTCCAGGTCTCGGGAGGAGCACCAGGTTCACATGAGGCGGGTTCTGCAGCGGTTGTTGGAGAACAGGCTTTACATCAAGGTGGAGAAATGCGAGTTTTTTTGCCAAGACCACCTCTTTCCTGGGATTTGTTATTTCCCATAACCAGATTCTCCCCGACCCCGCCAAGGTTAAAGCGGTGGTCGAGTGGCCCACACCTACCTCCAGGAAACAGGTGCAACAATTCATCGGCTTTGCCAATTTCTACCGTTGCTTTGTCCCCAACTTTGGTGCCATCGTTACTCCTCTGACCTGCCTCACTTCCCCCAAGGTGCCCTTCCAGTGGACCAAGGAGGCAGCGACCGCATTCGAGATCCTGAAGACCGAGTTCTCTTCCTCCCGGGTCCTAACCCAGGTTGACCCCGCGCTGCAGTGTCTGGTGGAGGTGGACACTTCTGACATGGGGGTGGGGGCAGTGCTTTCCCAGCAGTCACCGGTGGATGGAGTAAAGCGGCCCTGCGCCTTCTTTTCCCGGTGGCTATCAGCGGCCGAGCGAAACTACGACATCGGCTACAGGGAACTTCTGGCTGTCAAGCTCGCGCTGCAGGAGTGGCGCCACTGGCTGGAGGGGGCAGCTCAGCCTTTTGTGGTTTGGACGGACCACAAGACTCTCGAGTATTTGAGGTCAGCCAGGCGCGCTGGTCTCTGTTTTTTGCTCGGTTCCAGTTCACAACCACCTACCGTCCAGGCTCCAAGAATGGGTTGCCCGACGCCCTGTCTAGACAGTTCGCTACTGAGGCTCCGGAAGAGCTGGACCACACCATCCTGCCCAGCTCGTGTGTCATGGGGGCGGTCTCCTGGTCCATCAGGGACACGATCCGGAAGGCGCTGGAGGCTGAACCGGACCCTGGCGGCGGTCTGGATGGGAGGCTCTTCGTTCCATCAGCTGTTCGGGGGGAGATCATTCACTGGGCCCACACGTCCAAGCTCGCCTGTCACCCTGGCGTCTCCCGACTGGTGGACCTCCTTCAACGCTCCTTCTGGTGGCCTGGTCTCCAAAAGGACGTCACCAATTATGTCCGGGCTTGCCCCCAGTGTGCTACTGGCAAGACCCCGAATTCCCCCCCCCCCCCCTGCGGGCCTACTCCAGCCCCTGCCGGTCCTGGGCAGGCCCTGGTCGCACATCACCCTCGACTTCATTACTGGTCTCCCTGTCTCTAACGCCTACGACACGGTTCTGACGATTGTGGATAGGTTCTCCAAGGCCGCCCACTTTGTGCCGCTCCGGGGTCTCCCTTCGGCACGAGAGATGGCCGACCTCCTTGTCCAACATGTGGTCAGGCTGCATGGGATCCCAGTGGACGTTGTGTCTGATCGGGGGCCTCAGTTCATGTCTGAAGTGTGGAGGTGCTTTTGCAACGCCCTGGGGGCCACGGTGAGTCGTTCCTCCGGTCATCATCCCCAGTTCAACAGGCAGTGTGAGCGCGCCAATCAGGAGCTGGAGGCTGCCCTGTGCTGCGTCACCTCTTCCAACCCATCCTCCTGGAGCTCTTACTTGGCCTGGGTGGAGTATGCCCACAATACGGCACGCTCAACGGCTGCCAGGATGTCCCCCTTCAGGGCGGCATTGGGCTACGACCCCCCCTTGTTTCCCGAGCAGGAGAGTGAGTTGGCTGTTCCATCTATCCAGGCGCATGTGAGACGCTGCCGGAGCTTGTGGACCAGGGCGGGCGAGGCGGTTTTACGCATGGTGGCGCGCAACAGCACCATTGCCAATCGCCACAGGAAGCCGGCTCCCAGTTACCAGGTGGGCCAATGGGTCTGGCTGTCATCTCAGGGCATCAATCTCAAGGCTGAGAAGAGGAAGCTGGCTCCATGTTTCATCGGTCCCTTTACCATCTCCAAAATTATCAACCCATTGGCTGTGCGTTTGGCCCTCCTCCCCCTCCCTCCATGTGTGTCCCGCTTTTCATGTATCTAGGATCAAGCCCGTGATCTCCGACCCACTCTGTCCTTCTCCTAGGGTGCCGCCCGCTCCCATGATGATCGACGGCCACCCGGCGTGGGGAGTCGCTTCCATCCTGGACTCCCGGCGTCAAGGTCGTGGGCTGCAGTACTTGGTGGATTGGGAGGGATATGGCCCAGAGTGGAGATCCTGGACGCGCTCTTCTTTTGTGCTGGACAAAGATCTCATCACGGAGTTCCACCGGACGCACCCGGATAAACCAGCGCCAGGAGGCGCTGCTGGGGGGGGGGGGGGAGTACTGTCACAACTCGCAGCTCTCAGGCATCCACCTCAGCTGCGCGCACACCTGCGCCTCGTCAGTGATGGGCTATTTATTCCACTCGGCCCTGAGCATCGGTCTGGATCCGTCTGTTCTACTACGCGCTCAAATCCTCAGCAGGATTGCCCCTTCCCGTCCTGTCACTCATCGCTTCAGCACGAAAGCTGTTTTTATCTCTTTCTGCCTATCAGTCTTACCCCTGTGCACAGGTGGATTCTCCCATCTTCGCCATCTCCTCCACCTGCATCTCCACGTCTCGTCGTGTGCGCAGCAGGGCGCTGTCTCCCAGGCCGCAGATCATAGCCAACGCCAGCCACCTTCCCCTCAGCAAGTAAGCATCACTCAGTGTCACTTCCCCGTGTGGTTAAGCCCAGCTAATTTCCCTGTCTTTGTTCTTCCCATAGGGTTGTCTGGCTGCACGGCATGCTGCTCTGTTCCCGACTCTCATCGTCCACCCACAGTCCACATACATATCTCATACATGCACCCAAACACTCCTTTGCTGTTGAATAAAGCTATTAAATCTTACCTGAGCCTGCGTGCGTGTTTCCTGGGCCGATAATTATGTCAGTTTTGTTTTTTGTCTTTGTTTTTGTTTTTGTTTTTTTGTTTTTTTTTCTTTTTTGTTATCTGTAAAATATATGAACCAGAAAATCAGTAGAATGTAAACAAACTGATAAAAAAAAACAAACATCAGACCTACCACTCGTCATGTGTCACCATGCCTTCGTGTGCTCGTCCATGTGCTCATCCTGGTCCTTATTTGGTCTCCTGTCAATCATTTTCACTTTCTCTCCCACATCCAGAAACATTCACATTTATCTTCTTATTTGTTCCACCTCAATTTCGGTTAGTTTACCAAAACTAAACTGGCAGTATTGTCCTCTCCTCATGTGTAGCTTCGTCAATGGTGGGTGAAAAGTGTTCCACTTCGGTCCATCTTGTACTGTCCCGAAGGTAAATATTTCCCTTCAGAAGCTAAATAAGATAAGATAAGATAAGATAAACTTTATTGTCCCTCAAGGGGAAATTTGTCTTGGGCTTGTCACCCGTGCTGCAACAACACAATACACACATACACAATGGATGTAGTACATAATGATTGAAATGAATGAATGAAATAATCCCTTTTAGGATCATAGTTGGCAAAATTTGGAGCAAATGCTTCCTCCCTGTAGAATATATGTCGCACAATTTTTTATACGTCTCTTTTTCTGCACCCCAGAAGTGATTTCCGATTAGATGCGGTTCTGGTTTTGCTGATCTTGGTCCTCCTGTGCAGACCAGTGAGCTATATGTGTCTGCCATCTAGTGATGTGAAATGCTTGGTATAGCTGGTTTATTTTGGGTTTTTGGGTTTGTTTGTTTGTTTGTTTGGTTTTTTTTCCAGACTTTTTGACCAATCATGTGACAGGCAAAGATCTGCAACACCGGCCACAAGAGAGGCAGATCATGTAATAAAATGTAATCCTTAAGTTGTTAAGCCATTCAGAGGGAGGCTTGCTGGTGTGTTTTGAATCATTGTCCTGCTGCAGAATGCAAGTGTGCTTCAGCTTGACGTCACAAACAGATGGCTGGACATTTTCCTTCAGGATTTGTTGGTAGACAGCAGAATTCATTGTTCCATTTACCACAACAAGTCTTCTAGGTCCTGAAGCAGCAAAACAGCTCCAGACCATCACACGACAACCACCATATTTTACTGTTGGTATGATGTTCCTTTTCTGAAATGTTGTGATACTTGTACGCCAGATGGGACACACACCTTCCAAAAAGTTCAACTTTTGTCTCATCAGTCCACAGAGTATTTTCCCAAAAGTCTTGGAGATCATCAAGATGTTTTCTGGCAAAACTGAGATGACCCTATACTAACTCTGCCATGCAGGCCATTTTTGTCCAGTCTCTTTCTTATGGTGTTGTCATGAATACTGACCTTAACTGAGGCAAGTGAGGCCTGCAGTTCTCTGGATGTCGTTGCGGGTTTTTTTGTGACCCTTTGCATGAGTCGTCGCTGCACTCTTGGGGTGATTTTGGTCAGCCGGCCACCCTTGGGAAGGTTCACTGCTGTTCCATGTTTTTTTCCATTTGTGGATAGCACGCTATGGTTGCTGGAGTCCCAAAGCTTTAGAAATGGCTTTATAACCTTTTTCCAGACTGATAGATCTCAGTTACTTTGTTTCTCATTTGTTCCTGATTTTCTTTGGATTGCAGCATGATGTCTAGCTTTTGAGGACCTTTTTGTCTGCTTCATTTTGTCAGGCAGGTTCTATTTAAGTGATTTCTTGATTGAGAACAGGTGTGGAAGTAATCAGGCCTGGGTGTGGCTAGAGAAATTGAACTCAGCTTTCTAAAGATGTGATAAACCACATTTAATTTATGTTTTAACGGGGGGGAGGGGGTGTCACTTTTTCACGCAGGACCATGTAGGTTTGGATTTTTTTTTTACCCTTAATAATAAACACCTTTATTTAAAAACTGGAGTTTGCATGTTCTCCCCGTGTCAGCGTGGGTTTACTCCAGGATTTCTCCGGTTTCCTCCCACAACTGCAAGTTAGGTTAACTGGCATCAGCTGAGGATTCTAAGCTGTCCTTAGGTATGACTGTGATAGTGAATGGTTGTCTGTCTCTCTGTGTTGGCCCTGTGATGGACTGGCGATCTGTCCAGGATGTACACTGCCTCTCACCCAAAGATGCTGTGATAGGCTCTAGCTCCCCCCCACCGACCCGAAAAGGATTAAGCGGAAGAAGATGGATGGATGGATGGATGGATTTAAAAACTGCATTTTGTGTTTACTTGTGTTATCTTTGTCTAATATTTAAATTTGTTTGATGATCTGAAACATTTAAGTGTGACAAACATACCAAAAAAAGAGAAATCAGGTTCAGGTTCAGGTTCAGGTTATTTTATTTGTACCCGTAGGTAGATCTGTTTTGCAGTCTGGTGACAACCATATTTACAAGCCACTAATTACATTCAACATAGACACAAACACAGGCACACATGAAGCTGACTATAAACATGATAAAAATACTCAAGGCTGCACGGTGGCGCAGTGGTTAGCACCGGGGCAGAACAGTTTACCCTCAGCCAGGGGATCGCGGGGATCATGAGAT
Source organism: Pholidichthys leucotaenia (assembly GCA_020510985.1). Classification (NCBI taxonomy): domain Eukaryota; kingdom Metazoa; phylum Chordata; class Actinopteri; order Cichliformes; family Pholidichthyidae; genus Pholidichthys; species Pholidichthys leucotaenia. The sequence goes on from CM035843.1 coordinate 407,806,801, forward strand.
CGTGGGTTCGATCCCTGCCGCCGGCCAACAGTGATCTGTGTGGAGTTTGCATGTTCTCCCCGTGTTTGCGTGGGTTTACTCCGGGATTTCTCCGGTTTCCTCCCACATGCTAAAAACATGCAGGTTAGGGAGTTAAGGGACGCCTGCGCACGCAGCGACCAGCAGCTGGTGGCTTGTCACCGGACTGCAGAACAAATCTACCTACGGGTACAAGATAAGTCGAAAAAAAAAAAGGCTCCATCAATCAGGGTATAAAAAGACAAAGAGATGAGAGAGAAACCAGAGGTAAGAGAGAAGGGTCAAATTAAAGGTTAAAAACTAGTCAAAGAGGTTAAAAAACTCAATGGTCGAAAACCCAATAAAATATTTAGAACCCAAGTGACATCCTACAAAAATAAGTAAATATAAAATGGAGTTAATAAATACGTACCTAAATTATGTACAATATATTTTTACAGCTTGTTCAACTCTTTGACAGCAGCAGGGACAAAGCTGTTTTTGTAGCGCTGGGTTTTACTTTTTGGGACAGCAAACCTCCGTCTTGAGGGAAGAAGCTGAAAGTAGCAGTGCAAAGGGTGGGAGTCATCATTTAAAATGGAGGTAGCCATCCTCTGTACTTGTCTGGTGTACAGGGATGTCAGGCTCAGCTGTGACTCACCAAGCAAACGACTGGACCATCTAACTACCTGATCCAAGGATTTCCTCTGTTTCAGTTTAATCTGACCAAACCAAGACACCAAAGAAAAGGATAAAACAGATTCAATAAAAGCCCGATAAAACATTGTCATTATTTTTCGGTCAACTTGGAAGCATGCAAGTTTTCTCAAGCAATGCAAATGTTGCTGACCCTTTTTGCACACCCTTTCACAGTTCATTTCAAAGTTTAAATTACTATCAATAATCGTCCCAAGATATTTGTACGATTGTACACATTCAGTGGTCTGGCCTTTTAAGCCTGTTTTCCACTAGCCCAGCACACCTCGGTACGGCTCGATTCACTTCAGTACGGCTCGGAATGCTTCTGTCTCCATTAGCACGGTGTTGTGCTTGTGCTGTGATGGTTTGTGTTAGGAGGTTTTAGAAGCGGGGCGGCGGCAGATTCTCAGCGAGGCGGGGCCACACTCCCGTGACGTTACGCACCCGACTGAGTCCTTATTTACACGAGACAAAAAATGGAGGATCCAAGGATTATTGCCTTGCTCGCTCTGTGGTTTTATCTCACAATTAATTTTATCTCATAATTAAGCTGCAACAACACAAGTCACTTTTGTTTTGAATTAACTGCCAAATGACCTAGAAATAATGAGCTGAAACTTGTTTTTATTCCTATTAAATAATGAGACGGTGGCACACTGGCCAACACCAAATTGTATTATTTTTTACATCCTAGGGCATTTTGGATGTACTGAATTAAAAAAATTCATGTTTTTCACCTTCAGGTCAACGTTTGGAACAACAGTATTATTATTTTCCGTTTAGATGATGCTACACTCCTTCTAAAGTATTGTAAATCTCTGAATTTGGAATGCCGATAGAACATTAAATTTACATATACTTGTACCTACTTTGACTTGGTGCTAATTTTTTATGATATTTCAATAAAAAGAACAGAAAGCTTACAAAAATATTTCATTTTTGGTCTAGTTAAAAATTACATTACCTTTACAATGGTTGACCCCTGACAGGATGATCAGCATCATTTTGATCAGACTAGGCAATGGAATTTCTATGTAATTATACTGTTTTATAATTCAGTGTTATAACAGACAAACCACACTTTCCAAAAACAATTCCATTTTATTCCATTTTATTATATATATCCTGTTTCAGAGTGATGCTGAGAAGCTGATCCACGCTTTTGTTAGCTCGAGATTAGATTATTGTAATTCTTTATTATCAGGCTGTCCTAAAACATCTTTAAAAAGTCTTCAGCTGATCCAAAATGCTGCAGCAAGAGTTTTAACAGGTACTAGAAAGAGAGATCATATCTCTCCGGTTCTGGCCTCCCTTCACTGGCTTCCCATAGAGTTTAGAATTAAGTTTAAAATCCTTCTTCTTACTTACAAAGCTCTAAACAATCAGGCTCCTTTTTATTTAAAAGATCTGATACTACCGTATCATCCTAACAGAGCACTACGCTCCCAAAATGCAGGATTACTTGTAATACCTAGAATCTCCAAAAGTACAATGGGAGGCAGAGCCTTCAGTTATCAAGCTCCTCTCCTGTGGAATCAGCTGCCAATCTGGATTCGGGAGTCAGACTCGATCTCTGTTTTTAAGAATAGGGCTAAAACCTACCTTTTTGATATAGCCTACAATTAGGGAGGGATCATGTGTTTCTGAACCCTCCCTTAGTTATGCTGCTAATAGGTTTAGTCAGCCGGGGGACCTCCAGTAATGCACTGGGCCTCACTCCTTTCCTCACTCTCTATGAAATATTTTTTTTTTTTGCTGGTCATTAACATTTGTTTGTTCTCTCCCATAGATTGAGTCCCCATCGTGCTGTTTGCTCTCTACATGTCTGTTCTTTTCTTCTTCTCTATACCCTCACCCCCCAGCCAGTCGCAGCAGATGACTGCCCCTCCCTGAGCCTGGTTCTGCTGGAGGTTTCTTCCTGTTAAAAGGGAGTTTTTCCTCTCCACCGTCGCCAAGTGCTTGCTCACAGGGGATCGCCTGATTGCTGGGGTCTTTCTGCAACTGTGGGGGTCCCCCCTACAGTTGATAGTGCTATGAGATGACTGTTGTTGTGAAATGGCGCTATATAAATAAAGTTGAATTGAATTGAATTGAATTGAATATACAAAATATTAAAAGAAAAAAAAAAACTTTGCAACACAACATGAAGGTTAATCGACATTTTATACACGCCGACCACTGTGTGTCTACACCAGCTTCCCAAACTGGGTCATGAAGACTCGGTTGAATTAATCCGTCTCTGCCAGCTGTGGGTCATGAAGGCTCGGTTGAATTAATCCGGACGGGCTGTCGCGGCGGACGCGTGGGATGATTCTACAAGGAAAATACACACAATAAAATACAGCACAAAAGTGCAAGATATACAGAAAAGACAATAGTTTTTAACAAGAATACATAAGCTTATTTCAGCGTATTGTTCACATGAATAATTAAAATAAAAGCTTTAGTCCGTAGTGTGCTGCAATAAAGCAGCGATCCATCCACAAATGAACAGCTTTTTTATTGCATAAATAAACTGAGCGTCTTACCGAATATATCTGCGAAAAAACGCACAATAAAAAAAAATTAAAACTCACCTTTAAAGGACTCCGATGTCGAGACCTCCCAGTATATTTTTTCATTCCGGGCGGCTCCGTCTAACTCGCGCTGGATACGTTAGTCTGACAATGCAGTGAGCAGACACTGCACCTCCTTATTGGTCCATGGTACACCCTTATTACGCAAAGCCATTTTTGATAGAGAATAAATGAAAATAGCACAGCAATACACTGAAAATAAACCACCAACAGTGGTTGCGTGCTGAGTAAAGGCGGTCGTGAAGATTCTCTTTTTTTAAACTGAGAAGGTCGTGAAGATTTGGTAGATGAGGAGGAGGAGAGGGGCGGTTACAACCTGACCAATCAGCGCCGGTTACGACCTGACCAATCAGCGGCGACCAGTCTGTTAACGTCACAACACGGCACAGCTCAGCACTGCTGTACCCTGCCCTGGAGCGGGGCTGAGAATCGCGGCTGTTAAACCGTGTTGCGGCTTGTGGAAAAGCATACAAAGCGTGCTGAGCCGTCCCGTGTCGCGCTAAAGCGTGCTAGTGGAAAAGGCCCATTAGTATGGTGATTTTGTGCCTGGGATTTTTCCTCCTAAAGTCAGTAATCATATCTTTAGTTTTTGTTGTATTCAGCTGCAGTTAGGAATCCTCACACCAGTGAACAAAATCATCAACTACTGGACCGTGGCCACTCTCACCATCCTGGAGGAGACTGACAATAACTGAGTCATCAGCATACTTTATAATGTGTCTGTTGTCATGTCTGCTCCGACACATGTTTGTGTACAGGATGAAGAGTAGTGGTGACAACACACACCCCTGAGGAGAGCCAGTAGAAGAGCACTTTAGGTCAGACAATGTACCATTGACACTTACTCTCTGCGTCCTGTTGGTTAAGAAATCCAGAATCCAACCCACCAGATTATTGCTCAAGTCAAATTGTTGCAGGAGCCTTTCAACTAATATATGAGGTTGGATTGTATTAAAGGCGGAAGAAAAGTCCACAAATAAAAGCCTGGCATGTGTCCCATTAAAATCCAGATGTTGTCAGGAAGGGGGAAAACAATTTTTCACACCACTGTGTGCACAAAACCCAAGACCAAACGGGATGACACAGAACACAAAGACAAGGTGCTCAGGGGAACACAGAGGGCAAGTGGTACAAATAATAATCTTAAGAAACACAACGATATGAACATAAAGCGTAGACTTGATCCAAATGGTCAAACCCAGAGTCCTGGCACCATAATGCTGATTTGAAGTGGAATTGCCCAGCCCCAATGTACGGTCAATAAATTTATGACAGTCTTGTTATTATAATGTAGTCAATATTGTTTTTGCTCTCATTTTTCTGTCTGTTTTCAGGATCATGCAAAACTCATAGATGGATTTGAATGACATTTTCACTAGAGGTGCCCCTTGGCCCAAAGATGAACTCAGTAGATGTTGGAGTTGATCCATGAGTGCATACTTCCACCAAGGCCCTATCTCACAATGTACAGATGGAGGGTGATATGGACGGACAAAGGGAAGGAGGAACGGAGCCTTGGGGTGTCATGAGTCTGGGTTTGATCACAGGATCAAGCCCATGCTTCATGTTCATATTGTTGTGTTCCTGTAAGTTTTTATGATTATTGTTTTGTACCACTTGTCCTCTGTGTTCCCCTGAGCCCCTTGTCTTTGTGTTCTATGTCATCGCTTGTATTTTCCTTGGTGTCATGTTCAAGTGAGCGCATGCCCCCTCCTTTCCTGTGAGAGATTCCCCGACTCTGCAGGTACAGTAATCACTACACCTGCATGAGTGGACACACCTGCTGCCTCTGCCTTGCCAGCGCATAAAAGGACCATCATAAGATAAGATAAGCCTTTATTAGTCCCACAATGGGGAAATTCCAGGATTGCAACAGCACAGGGATAGCAACACTCAGAGCAACAATCAGAAGACAAGAAAAAACAAGAGCAGTGAATATACATATGTACATATAAATATATAAATATATAAACACACAGTGCGGAGCATTGTAGCTAGATGGAATAAAAATATAAATATATAAACACACAGTGCGGAGCATTGTAGCAAGATGGAATAAACAGCATAACCGTCTACTTAGTTATCCTACATGGTATGATTATGTACCCATACATATTGTCACCCTCCGTAACGACCGGTATTTTCCTAGTTGTATACCGGAGGGGACCATTGTGTAAATCTATTGCGTCTATTGCATTCAATATTATTAGGTTGTCACGTTTTTTTGCTACCTCTGCGAGCAGCCCTTCTTAGGTTATACAGTCTGACAGCCATAGGTAGGAAGGACCTGCAAAATCTCTCGGTTGCGCACGTAGGATGATGTAGTCTGCTTCTAAATGAGCTCCTCAGTGCGTTCAGTATGTCCTGCATAGGGTGGGACTTGGACTCCAGCAGAGATGACAGTTTAGCCACCATCCTTCTCTCTCCCATCTCCTCCACTGGGTCAAGGCGTTGCCCCAGGACAGAGCTAGCTTTCTTGATCAGTTTGTTCAGTCTCTTCCTATCGGCTGGTGTAACGCCACTGCCCCAGCAGACCACTCCAAAAGTGAGGGCTGATGGCACCACCGTGTCGTAGAATGTCTTCAGCAGCGCCCCTTGTACACCAAAAGACCTGAGTCTCCTCAATAGGAACAGCCTGCGCTGTCCCTTCTTGTAGAGTGCGTCAGTATTGTGTGACCAGTCTAGTTTATTGTTCAGATGAACACCCAGGTACTTGTAGGATGTCACCATCTCGATGTCTGTTCCCTGTATGTTTACTGGTGCTGTGAGGGGTTGTCCTTACCTGTGGCAGTCCACCACCAACTCCTTAGTTTTCCTCGCATTGATCTGGAGGCAGTTCCGATGGCACCAGTCCACGAAGTCCTGGATAAGTCCTCTGTACTCAGCTTCATCTCCATTGGAGATGAGGACAATGATCGCAGAGTCGTCAGAGAACTTCTGTAGATGGCAGTGTGTTGTGTTGTGTGAGAAGTCTGCAGTATAAAGGGTGAACAGGAAGGGAGCCAAAACTGTTCCCTGGGGGGCCCCGTGCTACCAATGATCTTGTCGGACACACAGTCCCGGGTTCTCACAAACTGTGGCCGGTTAGTGAGGTAGTCCAGGATCCATGATGACAGGTGCTGGTCCACCCCTGCGCACAGCAGCTTGTCCTTCAGGATCATCGGTTGGATGGTGTTGAAAGCACTGGAGAAGTCAAAGAACATGATCCTCACCGCATTCCCTGGCTTCTCCAGGTGGGACAGAAAACGGTGAAGGAGGAAGATCACCTCATCCTCCACCCCAATGCCATGCTGGTAGGCGAACTGGAGTGGATCCATCGCTGGTCCCAGCAGGGGATGGAGGTGAGCAAGAAGCAATCTCTCCAGGGTCTTCATCATGTGGGATGTCAGGGCCACTGGTCTGTAGCTGTTCAGATCTTTGGGGCGGAAAGTCTTTGGTACAGGTACCACACAAGATGTTTTCCACAACTGTGGCACCCTCCCCAGCTTCAGGCTCAGGTTGAAGATGTGCTCCACAATCCCACACACCTGGTCTGCACAGGACTTGAGGAGCTTTGCACTGATGCCATCTGGTCTCGACGCCTTCCTCGCCTTGATCTTCCTCAGCTCCATCCTCACCTGGGTCTTAGTGAGGGTCATGTTGGGGGCTCTGTGTTGGGAGTGGGAGGGTGATGGTGGAGTGGGGTGTGGGCAGCAGGACTCGATGTCTTCAGAGGCAGCAGTGGTTGTTGTTCAGTCGGGGGGGAGGGCGGATGGTCAAACCTATTAAAAAACAGTTTCAGATTGTTTGCCCACTCCCTGCCCCCCGTGGCCTGGGGGGAGGTATTCTGGAGCCCAGAGATGGTTTTAAGGTTTCTCCAGACCCCACCAATGTCGCTCTGTCGCAGCTTGTCCTCCATCTTCTTCCTGAAGCTATCCTTGCCTTCTCTGATCTTCCTCCTCTGCTCCCTCTGTACGGATTTCAGCATCTCCCTGTTCCTCGACCTGAAGATCCTCTTCTTCTCTCTCAGAAGTGTTTTTATCTCAGGGTTGATCCAGGGTTTGTTGTTTGAGCAACACCGTATGGTCTTGGTGGGAACGGTGTTGTCCACACAGAAGCTGATGTAGTCCGTGATGGTGTGAGTGAGGCCATCGATGTCCTCACCATGTGGATCGCAGAGCTGCTCCCAGGCAGTGGTTTCAAAACAGTCCTTTAGAGTGTCCATTGCCTCTTCAGACCATAACTTCACTGTGCGCATGACCGGAGGTTGTCTGTGCACTAGGGGTTTGTACACCGGCCGGAGATGAACCAAGTTGTAATCCGATCTCCCGAGTGGGGGGAGTGGAGATGAGGTGTATGCCTCCTTAGTGTTTGCGTAGAATAAGTCCAGTGTTTTATTGTCTCTAGTGTGGCATGTGACATACTGGGTGAACGTGGGTAGAATGGGAGACAGTGAAACATGGTTGAAGTCGCCTGAGATGAGGAGAAGAGCATCTGGGTGTTCTGTCTGCACTGGTCTGCACCAGTTGTTATTGACATACATTATCACTCCACCGCCCCTTGCCTTCCCACTGTCTGGTGTTTGGTCTGCCCGTATTGCGTGGAAACCCTCCAGTTCAATGTTAGCATCTGCTGCTAGTTCAGTTAGCCACATCTCCATGAACAGCATAAGGCAGCACTCCCGGTATATGCTGTCGTAACGGGAGATAGCCGCTAGCTCATCTGTTTTTCCAAGTATCGATCGTACATTCCCCATAACAACGGATGGGAGGGTGGGTCTGTACCTTATATATCTATCCACGACGGACTCAACGCCCCGCAATGAAGTATTAAGTACTGAATCTGCAGAAGAATATAAAGTTCCTTCTCTGTGATCAGTTCTATTTGGCTCAATTCCCTTACAAAAATCCTCCTGATCATTTGCAGTCTCTCTGTTTTTCAAAACACTGAGCACATGGCCTTGGACAGCAGCTGCATGGACAATTGCCAAGGACAATTGCCAGTAGCCAGACAAAACATCTCCTGCCAAAGTGTCCTTGTTGTTCTTACAGATACAACACTTGCTTCAACATTACATTCATATTGATCCACAAACTGACAACAAGATGATTCACTCACTGCTCTCTTTGTGTCCTGTGAACTCTTTTGGTCTGCTGATGTGCATTGAGGGCTTTTTTTTTCTCTTTGTAATCATAATATTGATCATGTGACCACTATTCTGAAATCAACGATTTTTTTGCTCCTTCCCATTGTATTATTTCTTATGCTACCTGTACCCTCCTGTTGACAGGCGCGTTTCAGACGCATGCCGCGTCACGGAAATGAAGGTTCATTTTCTCTGTCAAGTCAAATTCTCTCGTATGTTATCAGTGATCTGTTAATGTACTTGGCAATAAATCTTTTTCTGATTTCTGATTCTGATTATATTCCTTGCCCACCGTCTTGCCCCAGTTCGACAACCACGCCGTTTCCGTCTTATCTCTCCCGGTATGTCAAGTTTTTTCGTTAGCATCGTGGGCCGGTTAAGTGCTAACAGCTGGTCTCTATTATACTGCCTCCTGCACGAAACAGTGGCTCCGTTCACTGGCTCAGGAGACATTTGGGCGATCTACGTGTTTGGATGGAATAAAGGTGACGCTGGATCAGAAAGATTGGCAAGAGAGCCAGATAGTAAATAGAATAGGCTCAAATTGATCCGCTGTTGCAAAAGGCAGCCTACTCATGTGGCGCTGGAAGTCATATATATATATATATATATATATATATATATATATATATATATATATATATATATATGATATATATTTTTCTCCTCTCGGCGCCACACCAGTAGGCTGCCTTTTGCAACAGCGGCTCGATTCCGAGTTTTTTTTCCCTTCCTCTCTCTTTTGATCACTTTTTTTTTTCACCCCACTTATATCACGGACACACAGATCATCCCAAATGTCTCCTGAGCCGGTGGACGGAGCCACTGTTTATAGCAGGATACGATATAACAGGGAAGAGCTGCTAGCATTTAACCGCCACCCGGTCCCACTGGAAAAACTCGACATACCGAGAGAACTGAGGCGAAAACGTCGCGGCTGCCGGGCTGGAGTAAGGCGGAGGACAAAAAATATAAGGTACAGACCCTCCCTTCCATCTGTTGTCATGGGAAATGTACGGTCGATACTGGGAAAGTTAGATGAGCTAGCGGCTATCTCCCGTTATGATAGCACTTACCGGGAGTGCTCTCTCCTTTTGTTTACTGAGATGTGGCTAACTGAACTAGCAGCAGATGCTAACATTGAGCTGGAGGGTTTTCACACGATACGAGCTGACCGAACACCAGAGAGTGGCAAAACTAGGGGCGGTGGAGTGATAATGTATGTTAACAACAACTGGTGCAGACCGGGACATATCACTGTTAAACAACGACACTGCAGCAAAGACATTGAGTTGCTAGCTGTTAGCATGAGGCCTACATATCTCCCGAGAGAACACTCACACGTGATCTGCATTGTTGTTTATGCAAATCCGACGGCGAACGCTGGGACAGCGCGTGACGTCATCCATTCAGTAACCAGCAGGCTGTAGACAGAACACCCAGATGCTCTTCTCCTCATCTCAGGCGATTTCAACCACGTTTCACTGTCTCCCATTCTGCCCACTTTCACCCAGTATGTCACATGCCACACTAGAGACAATAAAACACTGGATTTGTTCTACGCAAACACTAAGGAGGCGTACACCTCATCACAACTCCCCCCACTTGGGAGATCGGATCACAACTTGGTTCATCTCCGACCGGTGTACAAACCCCTAGTGCACAGACAACCTCCGGCCATGCACACTGTGGAGTTATGGTCTGAGGAGACAATGGACACTCTAAAGGACTGTTTTGAAGCCACTGCCTGGAAGCAGCTCTGCGATCCACATGGTGAGGACATCGATGGCCTCATTCACACCTTCACGGGCTACCTCAGCTTCTGTGTGGACAAATCCGTTCCCACCAAGACCATACGGCGTCACTCAAACAACAAACCCTGGATCAACCCTGAGATAAAAACACTTCTGAGAGAGAAGAAGAGGATCTTCAGGTCGGGGAACAGGGAGATGCTGAAGTCCGTACAGAGGGAGCTGAGGAGAAAGATCAGAGAAGGCAAGGACAGCTTCAGGAAGAAGATGGAGGACAAGCTGCAACAGAGCGACATCAGCGGGGTCTGGAGAAACCTCAAAACCATCTCGGGGCTCCAGAATACCTCCCCCCAGGCCACGGGGGGCAGGGAGTGGGCGAACAACCTGAATCTGTTTTTCAATAGATTTGACCAACCGCCCTCCCCCCTGTCTGCACAACAACCACTGCTGCCTCTAAGAAATCAAGTCCTGCTACCCACTCCCCACTCCACCGACACCCCCCCCACTCCCAACACACAGCCCCCCATCCTGACCCTGACCAAGACCCAGGTGAGGACGGAGCTGAGGAAGATCAAGGCGAGGAAGGCGTCGGGACCGGACGGCATCAGCGCAAAGCTCCTCAAGTCCTGTGCAGACCAGCTGTGTGGGATTGTGACGTATATCTTCAACATGAGCCTGAAACTGGGGAGGGTACCACAGCTGTGGAAAACATCTTGTGTGGTACCTGTACCAAAAACTTCCCACCCCAAAGACCTGAACAGCTTCAGACCGGTGGCCTTGACGTCCCACTTGATGAAGACCCTGGAGAGACTGCTCCTTGCTCATCTCCGCCCCCTGGTGGAACCAGCGATGGATCCACTCCAGTTCGCCTACCAGCATGGCATTGGGGTGGAGGATGCGGTGATCTTCCTCCTTCACCGTTCTCTGTCCCACCTGGAGAAGCCCGGGAATATGGTGTGGATCATGTTCTTTGACTTCTCCAGTGCTTTCAACACCATCCAACCGATGATCCTGAAGGACAAGCTGCTGCGCGCAGGGGTGGACCAGCACCTGTCATCATGGATCCTGGACTACCTCACAAACCGGCCTCAGTTTGTGAGAACCCGGGACTGTGTTTCCGACATGATCATCAGTAGCACGGGGGCCCCCCAGGGAACGGTGCTGGCTCCCTTCTTGTTCACTCTTTATACTGCGGACTTCTCACACAACACAACACATTGCCATCTACAGAAGTTCTCTGATGACTCTGCGATCGTTGGTCTCATCTCCAGCGGAGATGAAGCTGAGTACAGAGGGCTTATCCAGGACTTTGTGGACTGGTGCCATCGGAACTGCCTCCAGATCAACGCGAGGAAAACTAAGGAGCTGGTGGTGGACTGCCGCAGGCATGGGCAGCCCCTCACAGCACCAGTAAATATACAGGGAACAGACATCGAGATGGTGACATCCTACAAGTACCTGGGTATTCATCTGAACAATAAACTAGACTGGTCACACAATACTGACGCACTCTACAAGAAGGGACAGCGCAGGCTGTTCCTGCTGAGGAGACTCAGGTCTTTTGGTGTACAAGGGGCGCTGCTGAAGTCATTCTATGACACGGTGGTGGCATCAGCCATCACTTTTGGAGTGGTCTGCTGGGGCAGTGGCATTACTGCAGCCGATAGGAAGAGACTGAACAAACTGATTAAGAAAGCTAGCTCTGTCCTGGGGCAACGCCTTGATCCGATGGAGGAGATAGGAGAGAGAAGGACGGTGGCTAAACTGTCATCTCTGCTGGAGTCCGAGTTCCACCCTATGCAGGACATACTGGATGCACTGAGGAGCTCATTTAGCAGCAGACTACATCATCCCAGGTGCACAACCGAGAGGTTTCGTAGGTCCTTCCTACCAACGGCTGTCAGACTGTACAACCTAAGCAGGGCTGCTCGCAGAGATAGCAAAAAGACGTAACAAACTAATAGTTTTTTTTTTTTTTTGAATGCAAAAGATGCAATAGACTTACACAATGGTCCTCTCCGGCATACAACTAGGAACATACCGGTCGCTATGGAGGGTGAGAATATGTATGGGCACATAATCATACCATGTAGGATAACTAAATAGACGGTTATGCTGTTTCATCCCACCTAGCAACAATGCTCTGCACTGTGTGTGTTTATATATTTACATATTTATTCCATCTAGCTACAATGCTCAGCACTGGGTGTGTTTATATTTATATATCTATATATTTATTCCATCTAGCTACAATGCTCCGCACTGTGTTTTTATATATCTACATATTATTCCATCTAGCTACATTGCTCCGCACTGTGTGTGTTTATATACTTGCATATTTATTCCACCTAGTAGTAGTAGATTAGTTTATTTGACACGGACAGTGCAATAAACATAGACAATTAATCAAAGACAATCAATCTGATGTGTTGCACATAGAGTGTATAGCTATTAGCTAATTTGCAACTCTTGTCCCTAGCTACAATGCTCTGCACTGTGTGTTCATATATTCATATATTTATTCCATCCAGCTACAATGCTCTGCACTGTGTGTTCATATATTCATATATTTATTCCATCCAGCTACAATGCTCTGCACTGTGTGTCTGTGTGTGTGTATATATATATTTTATAGTAATATGTACATATGTATATTAGCTGCTCTTGCTTGCTTGTTTTTTCTTGCCTTCTGATTGTTGCTCTGAGTGTTGCTATCCCTGTGCTGTTGCAATCCTGGAATTTCCCCGTTGTGGGACTAATAAAGGCTTATCTTATCTTATCTTATCTTATATATATATATATACTGTATATATATACATACTACCGTTCAAAAGTTTGGGGTCACTTAGAAATTTCCTTATTTTTGAAAGAGATGCACTTTTTTTCAATGAAGATAACTTTAAACTAATCAGAAATACACTCTAGACATTGCTAATGTGGTAAATGACTATTCTAGCTGCAGATGTATGGTTTTTGGTGCAATATCTACATAGGTGTATAGAGGCCCATTTCCAGCAACTATCACTCCAGTGTTCTAATGGTACAATGTGTTTGCTCATTGCATCAGAAGGCTAATGGATGATTAGAAAACCCTTGTCCAATCATCTTAGGTCTGCAATGCTGTAATTGCTGCAAATGGAGGATTCTTTGACGAAAGTAAAGTTTGAAGGAAAAAATTATTATTTCAAATACAAATCATTATTTCTAACCTTGTCAATGTCTTGACTATATTTTCTATTCATTTTACAACTCATGGTGGTAAATAAAAGTGTGACTTTTCATGGAAAACACAAAATAATTGTCTGGGTGACCCCAAACTTTTGAATGGTAGTGTATATCATATGAATGCTTCAGCGCTGGCTCGTTGAGTATACTGCCTGTAACAAGCAAGTGCCTTTAATACTAAAACTTGAGGAAGCTAAAATTAATTCCTCTCTCTTCTTCTCCTCTCAGGTTGCTGCCATCCATGCGGTGCATCTCCGGGGATCGTTGTGCGCTCACCTGCTCCGTCATCCTCACCTCCACTCAGCTACCTGTCACCACCCGGTCAGACACTGTCTCCAGCGCCCCTCCTTCCCTACTTTCTGCCAGCCTCATCCCGCTGGTTCGTCTGTTTCTGGTGGGGTTCTCTGCCGGGCACTCTGCTCAACTACCATAAGTGTCAGTTTGTTTTCCACTCTTCCCGATCTCCCTCCACCTATTAACCAGCTCTTGTCTCCTCCCCACAGGCTGAGTCTTCCTCTGGTGAGTAACTTTTTCTCCTAACCGTGCAGACTTTTTGGATCAATAAATTGTTTAAACTTAGCTTCTCTGTGTAGTGTGTTTCTCTGGTATGGCACCCTGCGCATGAGCTGACCATTCTATCAGTTTGACAGAATGAGCCAGCCAGAATGTGAACTCAATGGGGGCTGCATCAGCGGAACACTCCGCTTTGTACCGCCTTGACGCTACAGACAGGCAGGTGGCCGCACTCACACAGCAGCTGCAGACAATTACGCAGCAGCTGAACACGGTCACCGAACACTTGGCCCACATGTCTTGTCCGGGTCCTCCCTCTCCACCTGCTGCCTCTGTTTCTTCCACCATCTGCCGAACAAACTCTGTTCCCTCACCAGCTCCGTAGGGGCCGTGGGGGAGGTGGGGAAATGCAAGGGATTCCTTTGCCATGTTCGGCTTTATTTGGGCCAGGTGGGCGGAGAGTATCCAGAAAACACATCCAAAATTCATTTCATGACCCTCCTGCTGTGAGATGGAGCCCTTGATTGGGCTCAGTCCATTCTCAATGGTCTGGAGGGTCCTAATTACACATTTGATAGATTCGTAGGCGAGTTCTCTTGCACGTTTGACTGAACGGAGAGTGAGGGCAATATCTTGAGCCTCCTTATGTCTCTCCGCCAGGGAAACCAGTCAGCCGCCAGCTTCTCTGTGGAGTTTCAGGTCATCGCAGTGGACTCTGACTGGAATGACTTGTCCTTACACAACGTCTTCCTCCAGGGTTTAAACTCCAGCCTCCGCGATGACCTCGTGGTTCATACTGTTCCCTCCTCTCTGGACGGTCTTCTCTATCAGGCTGTCAGTTTGGACAACTGCTTCCGCAAGCACACAAAGAAGTGAAAATCCTCCTCTCTCCTGCCCGTTGCATGCATGCCTCCTCCAGCTACAGACACAGGTGGAGCAGACTCCTCCTCCGAAGCGATGGTTCTCGGCCGGGCCCATCTGGCTCCAGAAGAGCAGCAGCGACTGAGGAGAGCTGGCACATGCATGTATTGTGTCTTTTTAGAGCACAAACTAAACAACTGCCACCTGAAGCCAAAGACGCGGCTCGTCAGTAGCCGTGGTGGGTCTGACGGGCGGGACCTCTATTCATCCCCCTGGTAACTTCTCTATTTTGGCCCTTATCCAGCTGCCAGGGGTCGAGAGGAGGGTAATGGCTTTGATTGATTCTGGGGTGGAACAAAATTTCATTTCCTCATGGCTCGTATGGGAAATGGGCATTCCCGTCACCAAATTATCCACCCCACTGAATTTCACGACCTTATCTGGTGGCAAGGTGGCCTCTATAACCGAATCCACGGCGCCGATATCCTTCCTTCTTTTCGGGAACCACTGGGAGGTCTTATCGTGTTCCTTGTCCTTACCCATCTCCTCCCCTCTAGTGGAACCGGACCTCAGCCTCATACCCGAGGTCTATCATCACCTTGGGGAGGTCTTTAGCAAGTCGAGAGTGCTCTCATTACCTTCTCATCGCTCATACGACTGTGCCATAGATCTCCTCCCAGGTGCGCGGCTGCCGTCCAGTCGACTCTATAACATCTCCAGGCTGGAGAGGGAGGTGATAGAGAGTTATATTAAGGATTATCTGAACACCGGTCTCACTTGGCCTTCTTCAGCTCCTCTTGGGGCAGGGTTTTTTTTTTTTATCAGTAAGATCGACGGATCTCCGTGCCTGTGTATTGACTTCCGGGAACTCAACACCATAACCATCAAAGATAAATATCCACTGCCCCTAATTAATTCCACTTTCAAGCTCCTTCATCACTCGTGGGTGTTTTCCAAATTGGACCTACGCAACGCAAACCATATGGTCCATATTTGCAAGGGGGACGAATGGAAGACGGCCTTTAAAACACACCTGGGGCAATTTGAATACCTAGTGATGCCTTTTGGGCTCACCAACTCCTCCGCCGTTTTCCAACGCCTCATTAATGATGTCCTCCGGTCAGGTAGTTAGATGGTCCAGTTGTTTGCTTGGTGAGCCACAGCTGAGCCTGACATCCCTGTACACCAGACAAGTACAGAGGATGGCTACCAACATTTTAAATGATAACTCCCACCCTTTGCACTGCCACTTTCAGCTTCTTCCCTCAAGACGGAGGTTTGCTGTCCCAAAAAGTAGAACCCAGCGCTACAAAAACAGCTTTGTCCCTGCTGCTGTCAAAGAGTTGAACAAGCTGTAAAAATATATTGCACATAATTTAGGTACCTATTTATTAACTCCATTTTATATTTACTTATTTTTGTAGGATGTCACTTGGGTTCTAAATGTTTTATTGGGTTATAGACCTTTGAGTTTTTAACCTCTTTGACTAGTTTTTAACTTTTAATATGACCCTTCTCTCTTACCTCTGGTTTTTCTCCCATCTCTTTGTCTTTTTATACCCTGATTGATGGAGCCTTGAGTATTTTTATCATGTTTATAGTCAGCTTCATGTGTGCCTGTGTTTGTGTCTGTGTTGAATGTAATTTGTGGCTTGTATATATGGATGTCACCAGACTGCAAAACAAATCTACCTACGGGTACAAATAAAGTAACCTGAACCTGAACCTGAACCTCCACAATATGGTTAATCAATTTGTTTTTGTCTACTTAGACGACATTTTGATTTTTTCTCGCATGCCAGAGGAACACACAGTCCATGTCAGGGCCATGTTACAAAGACTCCTGGAAAACCAGCTCTTTGTCAAGGCTGAGAAGTGCAAGTTTTCCTCCTACTCCACTTCCTTCCTTTGGTTTATTGTGGCTGAAGGAGAGCTGAGAGCCGATCCAGCCAAGGTGAAGGTGAAAGCACTTTAAATACTAAAACTTGAGGAAGCTAAAATTAATTCCTCTCTCTTTTTCTCCTCTCAGGTTGCTGCCATCCATGCAGTGCGTCTTCAGGGATCGTTGCGTGCTCACCTGCTCATTCATCCTCACCTCCACTCAGCTACCTGTCACCACCCAGTCAAACACCATCTCCAGTTCCTCTCCTTTCCTACTTTCTGGCAGACTCATTCCGCTGGTTGGTCTATTTCTGCTGGGGTTCTCTGCCGGGCACTCTGCTCAACTACCGTAAGTGGCAATTTGTTATCCACTTTTCCTGATCTCCCTCCACCTATTAACCAGCTCTCGTCTCCTCCCCACAGGTGGAGTCTTCCTCTGGCGAGTGACTTTTTCTCCTAACTGTACAGACTTTTTGAATCAATAAATTGTTTAAACATAGCTTCTCTGTGTCGTGTGTGTTTCTCTGGTGTGGCACCCTGCACGTGAGCTGACCAATATGACATGGCCTAACTAACTAACTAACCTGCACTTATATAGCACTTTTCGACAGGCCTGTGTGTACCTGTCCACCTATTGTTTTCCTGTGTGTTCATTGTCATGTTGCCTGCCTGTTTTGTCTTTTAGTTCTACCCACGCCCCATGGTACACCCATGGTTTACCAAATCTGCCTTGCTATTGGGTCCTCTCCCAACATGGTGGAGGTATGCACACTCTGAGTGCCCTCTAGTTCATTTGTCAGTCTGTCTCTCTGTTAACAATATGACTAAAAAAGTTATGAACGGATTTAGATGAAATTTTCAGGAAAGGTGTGTAATTGCAAGGGAAACAGATAATTAGATTTTGGTGATGATCTGGACCTTGTTTGTATTTGTACAGCAGGATTACAAAAAGCTACTGGATGGATTTGGATGAATTGATGAACTTTCAATTTTCATTTTTCCTTGGGCTACAGACAAACCCATTACATTTTGTTGATGAGCTGAGAATGCATACCTCTGCCAAGGCTCTTATCTTCTCATAGAGTGTTAGCAACAATCCTCCAACATTACCGGATATACTTTGATACAATTTTCACCAGAACTGACTCTTGGCCTACAAACAAACCCATTACATTTTGGAGGGATGTGCTCTCTGAGTGCTTTTCAAGCTAACTATAAATGTAAAATATTCTGCCACAATCATGTATTGTTATGTGCAGTGCAAGGCAATTTCTCCTCCTCTGAAGGAGCCAAGTGTAGGTTAAACACAAATTCTTGCTGCTTTTACAATGTTTGTCTTTGAACCGTTTGGAGATTTTGCTTCACCCTGAAGGGTGAACAAATAAGCTGAAAGCAGAATTTCCTATTTACTTTTGGATTTATTTTAAATGTACTTGAGCTTCTTTGGCATTAGGACTATTTAGCACATATCTTATTAAGTACAAATTTTCCATCTGTTTCCCATGCTACTAAGCACAATGATGACAGTCTGGAGTTTACATGTCTATGATTCACCAATAGGGAAAAATAATATAAAACACAATAAAGCTATCAAATATGTGTTTAAAAATATATTTAATTTTAATGTCTTGATCCTTGAAAAGTCTCTAAAGACCAACTGCAGTGGATATAAATCCCCTCAATCTTGTGCATGCGTAGTCAGTGTCCCCAGGCAACATGGTCACAAAATGTTTAGGTTGTAAATAGTTGGAAATTTACACTTTTTTTTTTGTCTTTTTGCTAAAGTTGCAGCTTCTTATCCATAAAATTCCACTTTTTTTTGGGGGGGGGGGGGGTCAGAAATTGGCTGACCAGATAATGCTTACCGGATAACCATGAAAACCAGTACTACCTGTCTCATGGGTCGGGCTGTCAGCAACTCAACCGACATCCCCACCCTTCCGAGGGCGTGGAGGGTGAAACAAGGCATCCTGGCAGAACTAAAAACAATATCTGCCACTGGTCTGTGGTGGACCACTCCCAGTTACATGGGGTGAGACTGGACATCCTGGCAGAAAAACACATCTGTCGCAAGGTCTGTGGTGGACTGTGCCAGTCAGTGCATTGTGACATGCACTACACAAAGAGCAGAAATAAACAAACCCATCATCTGGTCAGTCACTGCAACAGATACTGGAGTCAGTTTGTCTTGGCTTGTCCTTGCCACTGATAATACCTTTATCTGCCAAGAATGTGCTGCTAGTCCAGCAAAAGCTAGCAGTACTCAAATACTTTCAGGTTCAGGTTCAGGTTACTTTATTTGTACCTGTAGGTAGATTTGTTTTGCAGTTGGTGACATCCATATTTACAAGCCACTAATTACATTCAACATAGACACAAACACAGGCACACATCTTACAAAATCGGTAAATATAAAATATGTACAATATACTTTTTATAGCTTGTTCAACTCTTTGACAGCAGCAGGGACAAAGCTGTTTTTGTAGCGCTGGGTTCTACTTTTTGGGACAGCAAACCTCCGTCTTGAGGGAAGAAGCTGAAAGTTGCAGTGCAAAGGGTGGGAGTCATCATTTAAAATCGCAAGCAGTTTCATGAAATGGTCAATCAGAAAGCAACTCATACCGGCTCGGATGTCGCCCTGGCTTACAAGGTCCACGCTGATCTGTTCACACTCTGACAGGCAGCGAAAAGGAAGCTAGGAGCAGGAAGAAAAAAGAAGAGGAAAACAGCAGCCTTGTGTGTAGCAGAATGGAATGCACGCACTCTGTTGGACAGAACAACATCACAGAGCCCAGAAAGGCAGACCGCGCTTGTGGCCCTGGAAATGAACAGGTACAATGTAGACATAGCTGCACTTAGTGAAACAAGATTGCCTGGATATGACAGCTTGGAAGACAATGGATACATCTTCTTTTGGAGTGGGAGATCAACTCAAGAAAGGAGAGAAGCAGGAGTGGGCTTTGCACTTAGAAAGGAGATAGCAGCAATGCAGATGAGGAACCGGTGCCAATCAACGACAGGATAATGACTATGAGACTCCCACTACAGTGGAAGATGTATGCCACACTCATCAGTGTATATGCCCCAACAATGACCAACAAAGAGGAGGTGAAGGAAGAGTTCTACAGTGATTTACGTGAGACTATCAGGCGTGTACCGACTGATGACAGGCTGATACTCGTTGGAGATTTTAATGCCAGAGTTGGTTCGGACACTGAGAAATGGAAAGGAGTGCTAGGCAGTCATGGAGTAGGCAAGTGCAATGCTAATGGAGAACTTCTACTTGCACTATGTTCAGAGTACAACCTTGTGATAACCAACACTCTATTTAAGCACAAGGACACACACAAGAAGACATGGATGCACCCAAGATCCAAGCACTGGCACTTATTAGACTACATCATAGTCAGGCAGAGAGACATAAGGGATGTATTGGACACCAGAGCAATGAGAGGCGCAGACTGTGGTACTGATCATGTTATGGTGAGATCTAGATTAAGGATTTGCATATGAAAACCGCACTGCAGGACAAGTGCGAAGCCACCATGGAAGCTAAACACAAGTGCACTGAAAGGTCAAAAGAAGCAGGAAGAACTTGCACAGGAAATGGATTAAAACTTGAAAGACTGGGACAGCAACAACTCAGAGAATGACATAGAAGAGAAATGGGCAACACTGAAGGATACGGTGTATCAGACTGTGAGTGATGTATTAGGCTACCCTGAGAGGAAACATCAAGGTTGGTTTGATGAGCATGATGAACACCTGAAGAAACTACTAGAAGTGAGGAATACAGCTAGGCAGGAAAACCTACAGTGTAACACAAGGTGGAAGAAGAAGAAATACTCAAATGTTCAGAGTGAGCTACAGAAGTACACCAGAGAGATGAAGTCCAACTGGTGGGATGAAAAAGCGGAGAAACTTCAAACTACAGCAGACAGGAAGGACATGAAAACATTCTTCACCGGATTGAGAGAAATCTACGGCCCTAAACAAAGAGGATTGATCCAACTAAAGGCTATGGATGGTGAAACGGTGTTGCAGGAGAAAGACAAGATCCTGGACAGATTTGCAGACCACTTTGACCAACTACTAAACAACCCTGGAGATCTCACTGAAGAGGCTAAAGAAGCTCTAGTGCAGCGACCAGCTGTATCAAGTCTGGATGAACCACCAAATTTTGATGAACTAATGGCAGCTATCAGGACAACAAAGGATGGTAAAGCTCTAGGAAGGGATGGAATTCCAGCAGAAGTGTGGAAATTTGGTGGTGTTCAGCTGACCAACTGCCTGCACAAGCTCATCCAAGAGATATGGGATGCCCAGAAAGTACCTCAAGACTGGAAGGATGCAAATATTGTGCCTTTGATCAAGAAAGGTGGCAGGAAAGATTGTGGAAATTACCGAGGTATATCACTGCTAGCCACTGTTGGTAAGATTCTCTCACATGAACTACTTAACAGACTCAGTGAACACATTTCGCAGAATGTACTACCAAAAACACAGTGCGGCTTTAGAAGCGGAAGAAGCACAATGGACATGATTTTCTGCTTGAAACGGGTTCAAGAAAAATGTATCGAACAGAACATGTCGCTTTATGTAGTCTTCATAGACTTCAGTAAAGCCTTTGATACTGTTTTGCGACAAGGACTTTGGCAGGTACTCAAGAAATATGGTTGTACAGAGAAGTTTGTCAGCCTGATCGAGGC
Organism: Pholidichthys leucotaenia; assembly: GCA_020510985.1. Classification (NCBI taxonomy): domain Eukaryota; kingdom Metazoa; phylum Chordata; class Actinopteri; order Cichliformes; family Pholidichthyidae; genus Pholidichthys; species Pholidichthys leucotaenia. Next base: position 407,828,138 of record CM035843.1, read on the forward strand.
ACTCCATACAGGTATGCAAGCAAACGTGGCAATGAGTGGTTCAGTATCTAAAGACATTTCAGTCAGCAACGGGGTGGAACAAGTGTGTGTGCTGGCACCTACACTCTTCTCGCTATATCTGGCAGCCATGCTTGAGGTGGCCATCAAAGACACTTCAGAAGGAGTATACATTTAAACAAGGAAAGAAGCAGACTTTTTCAATGTGGCACAGTTTAAAGCCAAGAGTAAGACATCGATAAAGGTAGTAAGAGAAATGTTCTTTGCTGACGACAGTGCTCTAGCTGCACATAGCGTGGAAGATATGGAATCTTTAGTGGAGAAATTTGTAAGAGCAGCTAGCCAATTAAGCCTCCAAATCAACATTAAGTAGACAGAGTGCCTTTATCAACCACCAAAGTTCCAGTTATCAACATCACTACAAGAAGAGATCAGCATTGGTACAGAGCCACTAGTCAAGTGCAAGACTTTCAAGTACCTAGGGAGTACTGTTTCAGAGAATGCTAGGCTGGAGGATGAACTATCTCTCAGAATGGGAAGAGCGAGCGCTGTGTTTGGAAACTTGAGGGAAAGACTGTGGAACAATTGACATGTGTCTATCTGTGTGAAATGCAAAGTGTATAGAGCGACAGTACTGGCTACTCTATTGTACGGTGCTGAAACTTGGACTGTCTACAGAGTGCAGGTGAAGAAACTCCACACGTACATGATGAGACACCTTCGAGCCATAATGAACATCTTATGGAAAGACAAGATAACCAACATAGAAGTGTTGAAATGAGCTGGTCTACCATCAATGGAGGACATGCTAATAAGTTAAGATAAGATATGATAAGCTCTTATTAATCCCACAATGGGGAAATTCCGGGATTGCAACAGCACAGGGATAGCAACACTCAGAACAATAATTAAGAAGATACAAAAAAATATAAATAAGAGCAGTGGATATACATACGTACACATAAATATATAAATATATATACAAAGTGCGGAGCATTGTAGCAAGATGGAATAAACAGCCTACTTAGTTATCCTACATAGTATGAATATGCACCCATACATATTGTCACCCTCCGTAGCGACTGATATTGTCCTAGTTGTATACTGGAGGGGACCATTTGTGTAAGTCTGTTGCGTCTTTTGCATTCGATACTACTAGGTTGTCATGTTTTTTTGCTATCTCAGTGAGCAGCCCTGCTCAGGTTATACAGTCTGACAGCCGTAGGTAGGAAGGACCTGCGAAACCTCTCAGTTGCGCATGTAGGATGATGTAGTCTGCTGCAAAATGAGCTCCTCAGTGCGTTCAATATGTCCTGCATAGGGTGGGACTCGGACTCCAGCAGAGATGACAGTTTAGCCACCATCCTTCTCTCTCCTATCTCCTCCACTGGGTCAAGGTGTTGCCCCAGGAGAGAGCTAGCTTTCTTGATCAGTTTGTTCAGTCTCTTCCGATCGGCTGCGGTAATGCCGTTGCCCCAGCAGACCACTCCAAAAGTGAGGGCTGATGCCACCACTGTGTCATAGAATGTCTTCAGCAGTGCCCCTTGTACACCAAAAGACCTGAGCGTCCTCAGTAGGAACAGCCTGTGCTGCCCCTTCTTGTATAGTGTGTCAGTATTGTGTGACCAGTCTAGTTTATTGTTCAGATGAACACCAAGGTACTTGTAAGATGTCACCATCTCAATGTCTGTTCCCTGGATGTTTCCTGGTGCTGTTAGGGGTTGTCCTTGCCTGCGGCAGTCCACCACCAGCTCCTTCGTTTTCCTCACATTGATCTGGAGGCAGTTCCGATGGCACCAGTCCAAGAAGTCCTGGATAAGTCCTCTGTACTCAGTTTCATCTCCGCTGGAGAGAAGGCCGATGATCGCAGAGTCGTCAGAGAACTTCTGTAGATGGCAGTGTGTTGTGTTGTGTGAGAAGTCTGCATTATAAAGGGTGAACAGGAAGAGAGCCAAAACCGTTCCCTGGGGGGCCCCCGTGCTACCGATGATCGTGTCAGGCACACAATCTCGGACTCTCACAAACTGTGGCCGGTTAGTGAGGTAGTCCAGGATCCATGATGACAGGTGCTGGTCCACCCTGCGCATACAGATGAACCTGAGATGGCTCGGACATGTTGAGAGGATGGACCACCAGCGTCTCCCTCAGTAGTTACTCTACTCACAGTTATGCGAGGGCAAATGCAATCAGGGTAGACAAGGCTCAGATTTAAAGACACTGTAAAAAGAAACTTGAAGAAGTTGGACATAGACAGGAGTTCCTAGCAGCAGAAGGCTAAGGACAGAGCTGTGAGGAGGAATCTGATCAGACCTAAATGAAACAGTCATTGTCGCCCACGACAGACTACTATGATGATGATGATGATGATCTACAGTAAACTTAAACAGCATTTTTAAAAAGAAAATAGTCAATGAAACAAACTGTGATGGCTCGCTCTGTCTGCTCATTATCCTCAGCTGCACGTACACCTGCTCTCCATCACTGCCGGGGCTATTTAGACCACGCTGCCCTCAGATCAGCGCGGAGTTGTCTGTCTCCATGGTCGGATGAGACCTACACTCGTCTTCGTCCTCGTCTTAGAACCTCCTTGCCAAAGCCTACTCTCGCCTGAGAACCTCGCTTCCTGTCTTTCGTCTTCAGGAAGGATTATCACCTCAACACCAAGTAAGCCCTCATTCAATTCATCACTGTCTATGCTCGTCCCCTGTACACAGGTGGGGATCCGTGCCGGCGGACCTCTTTCTCTCCTGGCGGTAGACTGATCTGCTTTGCACATTTCCCGAACTCACCGGGCATCCTCAGCTGCAACCGGGACAGCGGGCACTGTCTTCCCGGCCGGAGCCGTCGAACCGAAACAGTAAGCACTGGACTATTTTGTACATTCCCTCCGTGGTCCCACACTAACTCCCCCTGTCCATAGGGTTGCCAGGTTGCACGGTGCTCTGCTCGCCCCCCGGCTGATACACTATCACACACACGCATGCACACACAGAACATAATAAAGATAATTGTATCTACTCTTGAGTCTTAGTCTGATCTCTGGGTCATTAAACCGTGACACAAATACTGTGGAGCAACACTGTGGTATAGGAATTATTCAGAATAGGGCCTCTATTAATTGTTGATTTCTTCATTAAATGGGCTGCTGATCCAATGCAAGAAGAACTAAGGTTATAAAATTGAATCATGTGAGAATACTTGTCTTTATTAACTTTAATCCTTAGCCCAGCTCATACGGCTGGACGAGAACTGAATCACCAATTAGGGTTCCAAGTCAAGAAACCCAAGGTGTCAAATTCAGTGGTCATAGGACTTCATTTCTGCTGTTTGCAGATGATGTGCTGTTGGCTTCATCGAGCAATGACCTACAGGTCACTGGAGCAGTTTACTAGTGAGTGTGAAGCAGCTGGAATGAGAATCGGCATCTGCAAGTCCAAGTCTGTGGTCCTCAACCGGGAAAAGATTGTCCTCTCCAAGTTGGAGATGAGCTGCTGACCGACATGAAGGAGTTTAGGAGACTAGAGTAGGAGATTATCAGATGGATCAGAGCAGCATCTGCCGTAATGGGGAAGTTGTACCAGTCTATTGTGGTGAAGAGGGAGCTGAGCTCTAGAACAAAGTTGTTGAAGACACAAGCTGCTGAAATGAGCTTTCTCTGTAGGGTTACTGGACTCACCCTTAGAGATAGAGTGAGGAGCTCAGTTATCCAGGACAGGCTCAGAGTAGAGGTACTCCTCCTCTACTTCGAAAGGAACCAGTGGAGAAGTTTTGGGCATCTCATCTGGATGCCTCCTGGATGCCTCCCAAGTGAGGTGTTTGTGATATGTCCCACAGGAAGAAGACCCCAGAGCAGACCCAGGACCTGCTGGAGAGATATTGTCTTCCTGCTGCTCAGGGAACGCTTTGATATATCCTCCCTGAAGGGCTTCAGGTGAGCTGGATGAAGATGAAGCTAATGCATGTCAGCAATGGACCGGACCCACCTCAGGGTCTTTGAGTTTTAGTCTTTGAGTTTGTCAATTCTTTTGTGTATCTGGTCTCCACAGTGACCAACAATGGGGACCTGAAACAAGAGACCAACATTAGCCCTGCATGCACTATGGAAACCTCTCTGGTGCCATTGTTCAGTCTCCTGAAAGACGAAACTCTGCATATACAATGCGTAGGTCCTCTCCATCCTACTGTATGGGTCAGAGACATGGCCACTGAATAAGACTCTGGCTTTAATGAATCGTCCCTCGGGGCAGAGAGGAGAGACCCAGATGCTGGACTGTAGTTTGCGATATTTATAAACCAAAACACAACAATTCCAAACAGTGCACAAACACAAAATCCAAACAGTGCACAATGCAAACTTGCAAACTGAGATGACAAAGGAGTTGATGGGATGAACACAGGAAATGAGCATCAGAACGGGGACAGGGGTCTGACACAGGCATGACTCGACTCTTTGACTCCAGCAATAAGGGAGAGAAACAACCATCCTTAAAAAAGGCCAGAAACAAAAGAACACAAATGAAAGCAGGTGTGGATCATATGAGTGGGGAAGGTGACCTAATTATTTGACAGCTAACAGCTGTGACGCCCCGTGAACTGAAACAAGATGATCATAAGGTGAGAGTGTCTGGAAGACGAGGTGGAGCGCTCATATCACAAAGAAAACAAAATATAAACACTAGAAACAAACTCCAGAATAATAATAACAATATTCACAATGAGGACATGAAGTATAACAGAACAACTGAAAACTCAGAGCACATCCAAAGCACACACACAAGGATTAACACATAACACTGGAAAAAATACAACAAAAACTCAGGAATAAATAGAAAGCTCGAGCACGGTTGCACACCATGCTCGGCCTCGTGACACTGGCCTCAAGAATAGCTGGGTTTGATAGTTGGGCCCTCAGAACCATTGAGAACATCAGGTGGCCAGAGCGAATCTCTAATGAAATGCTCTGAGCCTGCAAACATCATCCTGCAGCATCCCACCTTATTGTACAGCAGCGTATCCGCTGGTTTGGCCATGTCCTCCATCTCCCACAAGAACAGCCGACAACAGGGGCGCCCCCAGGTGGTGGCCAGGGGTGGCAATAGCTCCACTGGCCACCACTGGGGCCCCCCTAGTGGCCTCAGTGGTGGCATTGGGGTCTGCCACTGGACAGTCTAACATAATTTTATAACTTGTTATTCTGTGTCATATTTTGCAAGTAGTAGATATTTAAGAATAATTGATGTGTGCTGTATATAACTGACAAATACTAACAAAATACAGCAAACTAGGACAGATCACACTTTCACACTCTGAATCTGTCTCCTCCCACCACCCTCTGGTAGAACACCAGGTGGCGTGAGCACGTTAATCAGGTGATGTTGAGGATTGCACTGTAAGGTTAAAAGCCTAATTAGCCTAATTGTCTTAGTTCAGTGGTCAGTGAAGTGGACGGACTATACAGTTGCTGGCTTGCAGGCTTGGATGGTGACTTATTTGGATGCCGAGAGATGCCAGTGCTCATGGGGATGTAACGTAAGTGATTTAATACTTGCTTGTGTGCTTCTTCTGGTTTTGCCTGTGGTTTGTGGTGGTGTTACATTTGGCGCCAAACTAACTAACTAACTAACCTGCACTTATATAGCGCTTTTCTAGTCACAAAGACCACTCAAAGCGCTTTCACTAGTACTATTCTAAGGGCCTATAGGAAACAGATATCTAGGGACAATTTAGAACAGCCAATTGACCTAACATGCATGTCTTTGGATTGTGGGAGGAAACCGGAGCCCCCGGAGTAAACCCATGCAGCACAAGGAGAACATGCAAACTCCACACAGAAATGTTCCAACCCCTGCCACCCTGGGGATTTGAACCAGGAACCTTCTAGCTGTAAGGCTACAGTGCTAACCACTGCACCACTGTGCTGCCCAAACGCTCACTAGTAGCATTAGCTTGTTAGCTCTTTTTTATAAATTAAAGATAAAGTAAGAAAAAATGCTGTTGTTAGAATAAGATGAAGTAAACATTAAATGAAGTGAAATTGCTAATTGCTTAATTAAGCAATTGAGCAATTAAGTTAATTGCTTTTAACGAAGTGAAGGTGCTAATATAGTAATTTACAAGTGAGGCTTTTATAATATTACAGTGTTTTAAGACCTTCATACAGTTCAGTTTGTTCAAGACAGCATCAAAAATTGGATTAATTTTAAAGCAACTACATTTATGCATGAAAAACTTTTCCAAAATATTATTCATTCTTTTTTTAGGAGGGGGGGTAAGTTGGAGATGTTCTTTTTTTTTTTTCTCACAGATGGAATCAGAGAATGTGCAGGGATTTATATTAATATTAACCTTTTGATTTAAAACATCTCAAGAATACATTTTTTTAAGAATCTTAACATGAATTTGTGTCTTTGTCATCATACTGCTGATGTTGATGTTGCTTTCTGATGTGCTTTTGAATCAAATAATGCAAAGAAAACAAGTACATGTTCATTCTTAAACACTACAATACTTCAGTTTTAACTTAAGATGAATTCAAATCTGTATTTGTTAAATAGCTCTGGTTTTTATTCAAACCTGAGCTTTCATGCATCTTACCATGTTTAGATGATCACCTAACCAGTACCTCCTCAAGAAGACTGAGGTGTTCTTGTATGTATATATTCTCAAAAATCAAACTGAAGTACTTTATTTGGGGCAATCACTTACTGTACACATGTTTTTTTAAAGTTTGCTGTAGGATTTGTTTGACTTTATTGTAAATGGGTTAAAAAGTTAAATATTTATACTAGATAATGTGACTGACTTTGTTGTCCTTTCCCTATTTAACACCTGTGCTGCACTGGTTTGATCTGTGGAAAGACAGGCAGACTTACATACTGCGTCATCAAGTCACAGTTCATGTAAGGTCATTTCTGCATGTTCCCCTCTGTCTAAAGCTGTATTACAATTTGTTCAGGAAAACGCACTGTAGCCGTTTCCTGTAAATCACTGTCTTCCGCCAGTCCTCCAATTTAAGGGTAACTAGTCTATATGAAGTGCAGCAAATCATCTGGTACCTTTATGTACAGCTCCATGACTATGACAAGTGGATTGCTGTGGCACTCAAAATTTTGTGCTTTTAGTGCTTTTAGTCTATGCATATCAATCGTAAAAGGTACTGCTAGTAATTATAGTTTTCAGCTTGTCTATGTAAGCCTACGACAACACACTGACAACCAACTGGGGGTGCCACTGTGACAACAGCATTAGAGAATTTTGGCTTTTGGTTTTGATGTGCCACCACAAGATTTTCAGTGCTCCCATGTGGCCCCCCAATGAAAAGTTTCTGGAGGTGCCACTGCCCAACAAAAGCCATCCTTATGTTCATCCTCAGGGCCTCAGGGTGGACAAGACCCCGGAACAAGCCACACACCAGATGGTTCGATGTTGTGGAGTTGCTACTGATGACACAGAGGAGCTGGTCCAAATCCAGCAATGTTGGCACGCACTAGTTAACCTGATTGGCTCTACGCATGGTGATGGCCACCCAGCCTTCACCCCGTAGCAGTAGTCATGTCACATCACGTCCCTGAAGGACTGGAATAAGGATTAGGACTGGAGGTAATGGTTGGTGAGAGGAAAGTCTGGGCTCCTCTGCTTAGACTGCTGCCCCAGTAGTCAGTAGATGATGGACTGACCTACTCTGATCAAAAAACTCAAACATATTTTTTTTTTGTCAAATACTTATCTTTACACTGTGGAAAATGGTATTCACTTATATAACGCTTTTCTTCTCATCTAGGATGACCAAAGCTCTATACAGATCCACATTCACACACTGATGGCAGCAGAGCTACCATACACACAGGCGCTAACCAGGCCACCAGGAGCAAATGGGGTTCAGTGTCTTGCTCAAGGACACTTCGACAAGCGGACAGCAGACAGAGCGGGAATCAAACCCATGACCCTCCGATCAGCAGTCAGTCACACTACACCTGCGCCACCACTGCCCCTTCCTTGGGGGGGGGGGGGCAGTGGTGCGGGGTGGAAGGGACCTACCATCCCAAAACTCATCTCCACCTGCTCCACATAGCCTGTACTCTCTTCTTCACTGTCCACTGGCTTGGATGGTTGACCCAAAGTAGTTAACCTCATTAACCTTCACTACCTTGCATCTTCACCATTATACCTGCCCCTCCATTTCACTCCCACATGTATTCTGTCTTGCTTCTACCAGCTTTCATTCCTCTTCTCTCATCATTGCGCTTCTCTCAAATGCATACTGCCACCTCTCCACGTTCCCCTCAACCTGCTCCCTCCTTTCACAACAGATCACAGTGTCATCTGCAAACATCATAGTCCACAGAGACTCCTTCCTTACTTTGTCTGTCAGTCTGTCCATCACCATGACAAACAAGAATGTAGTCCTACCCCCACCTTGAATCCATCACTCCTGCAGCACATCTAAACATCATCTCACTGTGCTCATATAGGTCCTGCACCACTCTCACATACTTCTCTGCCACTCCTGACTTTCTCTTACAACGCCAACTTCCTCTCTTGAGAAGAAGAAGCCAACTTTATTGTCATTCAAACCATACAGTCAGTCATGTACAGTAGAATGAAATTATGTTTCTCCTGTCTACAATGTTAATCACATCTAGAATCGGGAGGGGCCACTGCCATGCAAGGCGCTGCCACAAGCAACGTTTCCTTCCCCCATTCTTTTATGCTGAGCACCAAGCTTGAAGGCAGGAAGTACCATTTTTTATATGTTTTTTGGTATGACCCGGCCGGGGCTTGAACCCATGACCACCTGACTGTGGGGTGGATGCTCCTCCCCTAGGCCACCACTCTTGGCACCTTACCTACCTTCATCTCTACATACTCAAGCTCTCCCACTGCAGCAAACTTAAAAGAGTCATTGACTGCACTTTTTTCCACATTTTAATAGCCCACACATCTTAATGAAATGTTTGTGACATATTTTGTTCATATTTTCTGTAATTTTTTAAGTTATTGATGTCAGGGCATGGGCTGGACCCATGACCTCACCTTACTTTATAGTTCTAGTATTTTGTGAAAACCAGGACGTGGGGTAAGGCCACGTCCTCGCCTTGAGTTATTAGTATGTTTTTCTGTGTTTTTCTGCCTCAGCCTAGGTCTGATCATTGTGTTTATTTTCGTTATTATGTCTCCTTTTGTGCTCCATAGTATTTGCCCCTGGCCGGATTCTTGGTTGTTTGTTATTATCATTATTATGTGTCATGGTTATGTTCCTCCCTGGTCCTTGGTTCATGTCTCGTATGTTCCTGTTTACCCTTCTGTCTCGGGCCCTCATGTTTTAGATTCCTTTCTCAGTCCCACAATGGGGAAATTACAGGGCATCCACATGAGTGGATGAGGAAGCCACTGGTGCAGCAACCAACCCTTTCACCATTCACACACACATTCACACCTGAGTCTCCAATTAACCTAACTTGCATGTTTTTGGCATGTGGGAGGGAACCGGAGAAATCCCAGAGTAAACCCATGCACAAACGGGAAGAACATGCAAACTCCACACAGATCACTGTTGGTCAGGTGCTGGGATCAAACCCAGATCATGTTTCAGATCATCAAACAAATTTAAATATTAGACAAAGATAACACAAGTAAACAGAAAATGCAGTTTTTAAATGAAGGTGTTTATTATTAAGGGTAAAAAAAAAAAAAATCCAAAAGTGAAATTGGTCTCTACTGTGTTGTTCTGCAAGAGCCCAAACCTTTTGTTCCAGATAAATGTGGAGATGAGTTGCTTTTGCAATAAAGACTGGAACATTTTGAAATAGGAATAAAAACCGTGGCATTATGGTCATTTTGATAGTTTATTTGCCCAGCGAGAGTTAAGGGAAGAGTAGACCATTAACTCATGTCTTGTTTGGCCTTGTTAAGAGCTACATTAAAGTTTTTCTCAAACAGGTCTGAATATCTGTACATGATATTAGCCCCCAGGTAAGTGAAAGAGTCTTTCCTGGTCATGAAAGGGAAAGCCTGGAATGACAGCTGACAGGCTTTTCATTGATGGGGAGGAGGATTCTTTTACTTAAATTCAGTTTATAACCTGATACAAAGCCAAATTTTGAGATGAGCTCGAGAGCAATGGGTATAACGGTATATGGATCTGAGAGGAGGAGAAGGAGGTCATCCGCATACAATGACAGCTTGTGTAGCTGTTCCCCACAAGTTTGGTTGCTCCCTTCAACAGTATAGCTCGAGATTGGATTGCTAAGTCGAATAGTAGGGAACTCAAGGGGGAACCTTGCCTTGTGCCCCTTGAAAGACGGAAGTAGCTTGACACACTTTTGTTTGTATGTATAGAAGCCTGAGGTGAGGAGTAAAGTATGTTAATCCTTGAACAAAAATTAGGATCAAAGCCAAACTTGTTGAGGGTGGTGAATAGATAGTTCTATTCAACTCTGTCAAATGCCTTCTGTGCATCAAGGGCAATTACTACTTAAGGCACAGTATTATTGCATTGATAGATGATGTTAAAGACATGACGGCGATTGCTAAACATTTGCCGACCAATAATAAAGCCCATTTGATCTGGGTGAATGAGCATGGGCATGACATCCTCCAACCTATTTGCTAGCATCTCAGCTAAGATTTTGTAGTCACAACATAACAGACTGATTGGGCGACAGAATTCACACAGTAGTGGGTCTTTAGATTGCTTATGTAATAATGAGATGGATGGCTGTATCATAGTAGGAGGAAGTGCCTTTTTAGTTAGGATTTCAGAGAAGACAGAGGTTAGTAGTGGAGTTAATTTAGAGCTAAATGTTTCATAAAATTCAATGGGAAACCCATCTGGACCTGGTGCTTTGCCAGATTTCATTTTCTTTATTGCCTTATCAAGTTCCAAAACAGATATACATCTCTCTAGTTGCAATTTATCAGGTTCCCCTAAAGAAGGCATCTCTAGTACACGAAAAAAGCCCTCCACTACAGATGTGCCACAGCTGTTTGACGTGTAGAATTGTTCATAACAGACTTTAAAGCTGTCATTTAAGTCACTTTGGTTCGTTACTACGTTGCCGTGGCTGTACTACTCGTTTTGAATCCTGCATTAGTGGATTGTTTAAGCTGATGAGATAGCAGTTTACTGGCCTTTTCACCATATTCATAAAAGGATAGTTGCGATCGCAAATGGAGATCAGTGGCATCATTATTGGTCAAGGTGTCAAATTCTGCCTGAAGTGAGATTCTTTCCTTACAGAGATCCTCAGAAGACGCCGCTGCATGTAAGTGGTCAGTCTCTTGGTTTTTGTCCACAAGTTTGGTGACACGTTTGGATTTCTTTTTCCTCTCCCCAGAAGTATATGATATGATTTGGCCTCTTAAGTATGCTTTCAAGGTTTCCCAAAGTGTGATATGACTTATTTCAGGTGTTTTGTTCAATTTCATAAAAAAGATCTTTTTGAGAATTAATAAATTTGATAAATTTTTGTTTGCCGAGCAATTGGGGATTAAGGCACCAATTAGAGATGGGTGCCTTGTTGCCAGAGAAGCAGAGCTTTAAAATTTGAGGATTGTGATCTGAAATAATAATGCCGTCATATTCTACATGAGTAATCGATGGCAATAGTTTCTGGTCAATTAAAAATTAATCAATTCTCAAGTAGGTTTGATGTACTGGAGAAAAAAAATAGAATTGCTTCGATGATGGGTACTTGAATCTCCATGGATCCACCACTCCATATGTTTCTAGGAATGTATTAATTCAGCATGCACTTTTACTAGTTATTCTGGGTTTTGGACTGGACCGATCCAGGGCTGGATTCAAGATGCAGTTTAGATCCCCGGCCAGTATTAATTCATGTGTTTCCAGTTCTGGTAAGAGGGAAAAAAGATGACTGACAAAGTCTGCATTGTCCCAGTTTGGGGCATACACATTTGCCAACATGACTGATTTGCCAAATAACTTCCCTTGTACAATAACATTACAACCGTTTTTTTTTTTTTCTCTCTCTCTCTTAAAGAATCAATTGCTTCAAAATTCACAGCTCAATGTATTAAGATGATGACTCCTCTGCTTTACTATTGAAATCTGAATGAAAAATGGATGAGAAACCACCTCTTACAAGGTTTGAGTGGCTCTTGTTCATCAGATTTGTTTCTTGCAAGAATGCAACTTGTGCTTGCCATTTACTTAGATTTGAACACACTCTGTTGAACTAAACTGGGTGGTTGAGGCCACGAACGTCAAGCTCATCAAATAACTGGTTTTGCCTATATCTCTAGTTACAGATGTCATTGGCGATGTTCATCAGAGTTTGCCATGGCCTGGAGGGGATAAATGGGGCTGTGGCCTTGCAAAAAGAAAAGAAGGAGGGGAGTGGGGGAAGAACACACCACACATACAGTAACACACACCACCACAAATGATGCAACAAACACAAATAATGCAGAGTTGCAAATGTACCCGGAAACAAAAACCAGAAAGTAGAAATAAAACAGTGCTGTTTACTAAAAGCACAGCTCTTCTTCTATTAACCAAAATTTTAAAGCTTACCATGCAGGCTCGCAGGAAACCAGCATGATATATAGAGATTGACACTGAAAGGACTCTTCTATTTACCATACTCTACAAAAGCACAACAAACTATAATTTGGACCAACCCAAAATCTGATCTTATAACTTAGAAGGCTCTCCTCCTGTCTCAGATGGCTGAGTTGTTCACAGTCATGCCTGCGGTGGACTGCTGGAACCTGAGGTATTTCGTCTTCACGGCATCTTTGCTGACATGCAGCAGTTCTCCTCATTCTTCTTCTTCTTCTTCTTCTTCTTCTTCTTCTTCTTCTTCTTCTTCTTCTTCTTCTTCTTCTTCTTCTTCTTCTTCTTCTTCTTCTTCTTCTTCTTCTTCTTCTTCTTCTTCTTCTTCTTCTTCTTCTTCTTCTTCTTCTTCTTCTTCTTCTTCTTCTTCTTCTTCTTCTTCTTCTTCTTCTTCTTCTTTTTATTGGAGGTTGCCAACCAGCTTACAGGTGCATTACCGCCACATGCTTCACTCTATATCATCACTCTATCTGGTCAGGAGCTGTAGTCCTATCATCATTGTTGTGTCCAATCAAACCTCAACTCTATCTTCAGACATCACTCTTCTTCGTCTCCTCGTTCTTTACTATCCTCACTTCACTCAATATCATCACTCTACACATCTTGGCTGTGGCAGTCGGCTTACGCAAAAGGAGTTCTTCTTCTTCTTCTTCTTCTGGCGACCTTGGAAATGCCACCTCCATCTATCTGCCAGGGGGTGCGGATCGTTCCCCCGGACGACACTGTTACTGTGAAGGGGTCCTTATGGCTGTGGGTGCCCAAGTGGGCCCTGATGCGATCCGCAATGCGTCCAGGATGAATAGAGCTGTAGTTGTGTTTCTGGCTACTGAGGAGAATGTCCATGCTCTGGTTGCGAGCGGTATTGTAATCGGGGACATGTCTGAACAGGTGTCCCCCTTATCAGTTCCATCAACGCTTATTACCGTCTCGGGTGTTCTACCTTTCATTACTGACGAGAAGTTGACGGCGGAGCTCCGCAGATTCGGGAAGTTTGTGGGCCCGTTTAAACACGTGAGTTTGGGACTCAGGGAATCCGAGTTTAAACATGTGAAATCACTCAGGCGACAGGTGTTCATGTTTCTAGACTCGCCCACACAAACTCTGGAAGTGTCCTTCCGGGTCAAACACGGGGACGACTACTATATGGTGTATGCGAACTCGGGACAGATGAAGTGTTTTGAATGTGGCGACGTGGGCCATAAATGTTTCGCCTGTCCGCACAGGCGCCCGGCGGGGGGCTCTGGTGGAACCGCGGCTGAGGCTGCCGGTGCAGCTTCTGCTCGCGACGCTGCTGCGGAAGGTGTTGTGGGGCTTCCTCCGTGGCAGAGCCCAGCGGGGCCTCACAGCCTGCCAGCGAGGCCTCCGCACCCGCCGCTGTTGCAGACGACGTTGCGGGGCCTTCCGCCGCTCCTGCTCCGGAGCATGCCGCTGTGTCTGTGGACAGTCGGCCTGTGGTGCCCGCAGCGCGGCCTGAAGCTGGGGGCGTGACTGGTGATGGCACCCAAGCAGTCAATGATGTTGACTCAGCATTGTGCTGTGTGACATCAGCGACTGTGCTTCCGCAGCCTGCTGCTACTTCAGAGCAGCAGGCGGAACAACGCCGGTCACCTGATTTAGGCGCCGCCCCGGAACACGTGGCACACGTGGCTGCTGAAGGATCAGCTCCACCAGCTGACGTGCCAGCTGGATCTAACAGTCAGCAAAGTTGTGCTGATGAGGGAATGGGGTGAGAATCTGACGCTGTGTATGCTAAAAATTAGTCTATTGGGGCAACTGGCAAAGCCAATGCGGATTTGTATTCACTAGACGAAATAAATGCTTTCCTGGATGGAACCTATAATAATAGGGCCGTTAACGTCGCTGATAACTTCAGTGACACTGACAAATTCATTCGGTCTGTTAATGTACTGAAGAAGCAGGTTGGTGTTGACCTCCTGGATGAAAGAAAACACTTCCACCTGAAGAAGCACCTCACAACCCTGCGTAAATCAGCAGGGGGAAAAAAGGCCAAGCGTGCAAAGATGGAATGATTTCCATGGCAACAGCACGGTGCTCCTCACATCTATCGCCATAATGCAGAAAATAAAATTAGGGTCCTTAAACATCAATGGTGGGAGGGGTAATCATAAGAGGGGATTCATTACTGACCTGTTCAGATGGAAAGGTCTCAACGTTTTGTTTTTGCAGGAAACTCATACCACTTTGGCAGATGAAGTGGACTGGGGCTTGTGGTGGAAAGGCCCTTTTTCACTCAGTCACGGCACCAATCTTAGCGCAGGAGTTGCCATTTTGTTTGGGGAATCAGCAAATGCACAAGTTTTATCGGTTGTGGAGATAGTGAGGGGCAGGCTGCTTCTTGTTAGGGCCCAAATAGGGGACTCCGTGTTTTGCCTGGTTAATGTTTACGTGCCAAAAAAAGGCGCTGAAAGGGTTGCCTTTTTCAATATACTGACTACTGAATTGCAGCGCTATCACCAGGAACAACTTGTTGTTGCTGGTGATTTCAACTGTACCTTGGACTTCACTGTAGATCGCACTAATGCAGAACCTCATCTGCAGTCTTCTAGAATCTTGAAAAATTTCACTGTGCAGTTCGACTTAGTGGATACGTGGAGGTCTAAAAATGGAAATGCGAGACAGTATACCTGGGTCAGGGTCACTGACGGTGTTGTCAGTGTTGCTAGATTAGACAGGATATATGTTTCTAGAACCTTTAGCCCTGGACTCCTTCACAGTAACATAAGTCCCGTCGGTTTCACGGATCATCACCTTGCTACTGCGGTGTTACTGAACTCACCAGGGAAACGGGAAAAATCTTATTGGCACTTCAATAACAAGCTCCTTCAGGACAACGCCTTTTGTCAGTATTTTGTGTGCTTCTGGGAACACTGGAGGACCACAAAGGCTCGTTTTAGTTCCCTCGAACAGTGGTGGGAAGTTGGCAAAGTGCAAATTCGCCTTTTTTGTCATTGGTACGCTGCAAACTCAACTGCCATCATCAAGGCCAAGATCAGTGAACTTGAGGACGCTCTCACGAGGCTGGAGGCCAGCTTGGTTACGGGTCGGGATTCTACCGCTGGTCCTTTGCTGCAGGAGAAGACATCGGCACTGCGCACATTCATGCAGGAAAGAGTGGAGGGGGCGCTAGTGAGGTCACGCTTAACTTGCCTACAGGACATGGATGCACCAACGTCCTTCTTCTTCAATTTGGAGAAGTCTACTGCGAAAAAGAAGTTGATGGCTTGCTTGACACTCCCAGATGGTCGGCTGAATACGGACCCATCCCAGATGCGGCGCCATACAGTGGATTACTACGGGGCCCTGTTTGCTGCGGGAACGTGTTGCAAAGAATCTCAAACTCAGCTCTTTGAAGCCCTTCCGATGCTCGGCCTGGAGGACAGGGCCGCTCTGGACTGTGCCCTGACTTTGGATGAGTTGACTGTGGCTGTAAATCAGATGGGTCTGGGACACGCGCCTGAACTTGATGGCCTTTCTGCAGAATTTTTTAAGCATTTTTGCAATATTATTGGATCAGACTTCTATGACGTTCTGACTGCCTGTTACAGAAAGGGAACATTACCTGTCTCCTGCCGCCGTGCAGTGCTGTCTCTGTTGCCAAATCAGGGGGACTTGGCTCTGCTGAAAAACTGGAGGCCCGTGGCTCTTCTTTGCATGGACTACAAGGTGCTTTCTAAAGCCCTGGCAAACAGACTGAACACTGTCTTGGGTTTGATCGTAGATAAGGATCAAACATATTGTATTCCTGACCGAAACATTATGGACAATGTTTTCCTCATATGTGACATTCTCCAGCTCAGTAAATGTCATGACTTACAGTTCGGGATTGTTTCTTTGGACCAAGAAAAGGCTTTTGAAAGGGTTGACCATTCCTATTTGTTTTCCACCCTGAGGGGGTTTGGTTTTGGCAATATGTTTTTGAGGTGGGTCAATCTGCTATGTACTGGAGCTGAGTGTTTGGTAAAGATGGGGGCAGGCCTGAGTCGGCCAATCTCTGTACACCGGGGAATACGCCAGGGGTGTCCAATCTCGTGTCAGCTGTACAGCTTGGCTATTGAGCCTTTGCTGTGCAGGTTGTGCACTCGGCTGGGTGGTCTGGTTCATGCCGGGGCAATCAAGCTGTTGCCGCCCGATCGTCTTGTCTGCTTATGCGGATGACGTCAACGTTTTCATCACCTCCTATGGGGATGTGTAGCGTCTGGTGGACACTTTGTCAGTTTATGAAAGGGCATCTTCTGCATGGGTGAAATGGGCCAAGAGTGAGGGTCTATTGGTGGGTTACTGGTCGCTTCAAGGCGTCCCTCGCCTACCCAGCCATCTTCAGTGGGGGACGGCCGGTCTCAAAGTGTTGGGGTTTTTTCTGGGTTTGGAGGCTTTTGAACGAAAGAACTGGGAGGGTGTTAAGGACAAGGTGTGTGCTCGCTTTTCTAAATGGAAATGTTTGCTACTACAGCTGTCATATAGGGGCAGGGTTCTGGTCGCAAATAATCTGGTCGCCTCGGCTCTTTGGCATAGGCTGGTGGCTTTGACCACCGCCCAGGAGCCTCATGGAGGAGATTCAGAAGATCATCGTGGACTTCTTTTGGTCTGGTCGCCACTGGGTCCGTGCGCCTGTTCTCTACCTGCCTGTGGCCGAGGGGGGACAGGGCCTGGTGGACATACATTCCAAGATCGCCTGCTTCAGGCTTCGAACTGCACAATGTCTCCTTTACGGATGCGGACCCTGCTGGATGGACACTGCTAAACTGCTCCCGAGGAGAGTTGGTCGCTTGGGCTATGATAAGCAGCTCTTCCTCGTGACATCTGGGGACGTGGACCTTACTGGACTATCTGCTTTTTACACATCCGTCTTGCATGGATGGCGAGTCTTCAATGTGGGCCGCATCCATGATGAGACACAGGGCATGTGGCTGTTCGAGGAACCACTGTTTTTCAATCAACTCATCGATGCTGAGGTGCTGCAGTCTGTCAGTCTGCGGACTTGCTTGCGGGAAACACGCTGTACCAAGCTTGGTCATCTAATAAAGATGTCGACCACATCGATTGATACGCTGAGGTGGAGTGCCAACATTACATCTGTCAGACTGCTGCAAAGGGTGGTGGGGGACGTGTGCGCCGCGCTGCCACAACCGCTTTGAGCATTTGCGACAAACCACACTTTTTCCAATCAATGGGATGACAACACTGTGTCCACCTTTCCTGCAATTTCCATAACTCCACCTGTGGGAGAGTGGCAGGGAGGAGAGGATCACCTGCTGACCTTCAGAATTCCTCGCCTGGGCAAGTTCCAGTTTGTCGGGACAAGGGCGGTGTATCACATCTGTGTGAAGGTTCTGAATCTGCGCTCTCTGAAGGATGTTACGAAGTCAAGGTGGGCGGGTTTTTTGGGGCCAGAGGTCTCCCCGAAAGGTACCTGGCGGTGCATGTTCAAGCTTCCTATTGAGAAACGGACTGCAGATCTCCAGTGGAGGATTGTGCATGGGGCAATAGCTACGAATAAATGCAGAGCACACCTCGATCCGACTGTGGGGGGGGGGATGCCTGTTTTTTTCCCAAGTTGAGACCCTCAAGCATTTGGTTTGTCCAATGTTTTCGTTTATCTGGACTTTTTGATGTTTTGCACGAGTGGTTTCAGGCTTTGGGTGACCGTTTCTCTTTTGGTCTGTTCATTTACGGTCCAAAGTATAAAGTCGCAAGGAAGGCTGCCCACACTTTGATGAACTTCCTATCTGGTACTGCTAAACTTGCCATATGGCTGACGAGGAAAAATCGGGCTAGCAACGCTGGCAATGTGGATCCTGTGTCTGCTTTCAAGGTCTTGTTGAAAGTCAGACTCCAGGTGGAGTTCTCTTACTATCAAATGGTGGACAATTTAGAGA
Source organism: Pholidichthys leucotaenia (assembly GCA_020510985.1). Lineage (NCBI taxonomy): Eukaryota > Metazoa > Chordata > Actinopteri > Cichliformes > Pholidichthyidae > Pholidichthys > Pholidichthys leucotaenia. The sequence continues at coordinate 407,846,609 of CM035843.1, forward strand.
CATTCATCAATAGATGGACTGTGAGGAACGTTTTGTGTTCTGTGGGTCAGTGGGATGAGTTATGTTTGAACTTTTGAGGTGTGACACACTTGGGCCAGTGATATTGGTCTTTTTGCATTTTTGGAATGTACAATAAAGCCTTTTTCAAAAGTCTTCTTCTTCTTCTTCTTCTTCTTCTTCTGCTTCTTCTTCTGCTTCTTCTTCTTCTGCTTCTTCTTCTGCTTCTTCTTCTTCTTCGTTGAGACCACTGGTTGAGGGATAGGTGCGTTGTAATTCCAGTTCGTGGACAGGATCATGAAAAGAGATCTGAGCAAAAAGTGGCTTTTGACCCTGTTCAAGAAGGCCCGTGCATGCCCGTAGAAACCAAGAAACCAGAGCACCCGTAGAAAATCAGCGCTTTGCTTGGAATTTTACACATTTGTAGTCTAAAGTGGCATTCTTCATGGTTACACATTTTTACCGTGTCAGCACCTCTTTAAAAACCATCATCCATGTATCCATTATAGCAGTCTGTCGGGGGTGACAATGACTGTTTCATTTAGGCCTGATCAGATTCCTCCATGCAGGTCTGTCCTTTGCCCTCCGCTGCCAGGAACTCCTGGCCTTGTTAATCTGGGCGACATCTGAGCCGGTATGAGTTGCTTTCTGAATGACCATTTCATGAAACTGCTTGCAAAGTATTTGAGTACCGCTAGCTTTTGTGGACTAGCAGCACATTCTTGGCAGATAGTGATATTATCAGTGGCAAGAACAGGCCAAGACAAACTGACTCGAGTATCTGTTGCAGTGATTGACCAGATGATAGGTTTGTTTCTCTCTGCTCTTTGTGTAGTGCATGCATGTCACGATGCAAAAGTAGCAAAATTATACCACAGACCTTGCGACAGATGTGCTTATCTGCCAGGATGTCCAGTCTTGCCCCATGTAACTGGGAGTGGTCCAACACAGACCTGTAACAGATTTTGTTTTTAGTTCCACCAGGATGCCTAGTTTCACCCTCCACACCCTCGGAAGAGAGGGATTGCCAGTTGAGTCGCTGACAGCCCGACCCATGAGACAGGTAGCACCGGATTTCATGGTTATCCGGTAGCAAAAAACCACATTGCTCAGAAAGTGACACTTTTGCTTAGTTTCTTCATCTTGAGCAAGAATACGAAGACTGCTTGATTTGGCAACTGTGCTCTCGGCAACGTAGAATTGGCCATGGCTGAAGAAATGTGTTGTGCAGAAAACCCCAACACGCTGTAAAGACTGGCCCTGTGACTTATTCACCTTGGCAATTTTGAGCCATGTGACATAATTACTGTACATACCCATGCATACCCGTCCATACCTGTAGAAGCCAAGAACAAGCAAGTATTTCTGCTTGCCCGTTGCTGAAGGGTCTCCTCCTGTCTCAGATGGCTGTGTTGTTCACAGTCATGCCTGCGGCGTACTGCTGGAACCTGAGGTATGTTTCATGTTCACGGCATCTTTTCTGATGTGCAGCAGTTCTCCTCATTCTATTGCTCTCCATCTGGTGGGTCTTCCTCTTCTTCATTCAGACCACTGGTTGAGGGATAGGTGAATCGTAATTTCAGTTCATGGGCAGGATCATGAAAATAGATCTGAGCAAAAAGTGGCTTTCGACCCTGTTCAGGAAAGCCCATGCATGCAAGTAGAAACCAAGAAACCGGAGCACCCAGAGAAAATCAGCACTTTGCTGGGCGTTTTACACATTTGTAGTGTAGACTGGCACTCTTCAAGGTTACACATTTTAACTGTGTCAGCACCTCTTAAAAAACAACATTGCTTAGAAAGCTACGCTTTTTCTTAGTTTCTTCATCTTGAGCAAGAATATGAAGACTGCTTGATCTGGCAACTCTGCTCATGGCAATGTAGAATTGGCCATGGCTGCAGAAATCTGTTGTGCAGAAAACATGAATGCGCTGTAAAGACTGGCCCTGTGACTTATTCACCTCACCAATTTTGAGCCGTATGACATCATAAAGACAAATTTGTCTAGGCATCATGAGTGATGGTCTATATGACATCATAAAGACATAAAATATGTTGTGCAGAAAACACAAAACGCACTGTAAAGACTGGCCCTGTGACTTATTCACCTTGCCGATTTTGAACCATATGACATTATAAAGACACATTAGTCTAGGAATCGTGAGTGATGGTCTATATCACATCATAAAGACACATTTGTCTATGTGCCATCATATAGACATCATATCTTTCTGACGGCATTGCAAGTCCTATGATGCCTGAGATCACAGGACGTCCTATGAGGATCAGGCAGAGATCATAGGCCGTCCTATGATGTCCTATAAACGTGACAGACGCACAGATATTTCTTGCTTTAATAGAGTGATTTTGTCAGTTTCTGTAGTTCAGGAATTATATTGCTTTTTTTATGTGACATGTCTGCCCTACCTCCTCTTTCAGACACTCCCACCCTATCAATCTGCTCACTTGTCGTCTCAGCTGTGAGGAGTTGTGCAATCAGGTCACCTACTTGTTCAGGCTCCCCGCACCTGCTGCCTATTTGCTCCCCTGCTATTTAAAGACTGTCTTGTTGTTTCCTCCCTGGCGCAGTGTTGTTTAACTATCCTCTCTTCTCACCACCAGAAGCCCTGTTCCCGCTCTGGTGAGTTTTTTCTGGAATCTTCGTAGTTTATAAGTTTTTTCATCAGCGTTTGTTCTTGGACTTAGTTTTTGTGCACTTCTTGAGATGCTTTTTTGTGTGTGTAATAAATTCTGCTACCTGCAGTTCAGCAAGTGGGTCTCGTTTCACTGCCCTAAGAAACGATTTATGACACAGTCACTGTCCCTCTATTCTATGCTCAGCTGGTCTCTGACATGGAGCTCAATGCCCCATAATAGACAGGGTTTTAAACCCTGTCACACTCAAAAATAAACATGTATTCAATAACATTACACATAATAGTTTTCAATAAAAATACACTGCCTGGCCAAAAAATGTCACACTAATATTTTGTTGGACCGTCTTTAGCTTTGATTACACCACAAGTCACCACTGATGGAATAACCTGGTCATTCAGTATATTCAGGTAGTCAGCTGACCTCATTCTTTGGGTACATAACATTCCTGAACCTAGACCTGACCAACTGCAGCAACCCTGGATCATAGCATTTCCCCCACATGCTTGTACCGTAGGCATTAGATATGATGGGTGCATCATTTCATCCACCTCTCTTCTTACCCTCATGTGCCCATCACTCTGGAACAGGGAAAATCTGGTCATCCAGGGTCAAATCTGTATGCTCGCTAGCAAATTGAAGTCTTTTTTTCCACAATGGTGGTGACTTTTTTTTTTTTTTTTTTTTTTTGTCCAGGCAGTGTATACACCTCTACCACTAGTATTTCCTGGCATTCTCACCTGGTCACTTGCCTGACTGCTGCCCTCACCCTGTGTATCTCTGTGAGGAAATCACATGAACAAAAAGAAAATGTCAATCACTTATCATGACCAGTCTAAAATTCATTAGTTTGTCCAATAGAACATTATCATGATGATCTAGTAAGCAGTCTGTCCCCTAAGGCACAAAGTTCATTTTTTTATTGACATGACAATAGTGAAAAAAGTAATTGAAGGAATTGTTAAACCACTCACCCACATCTATAACCTGTCATTTCAAACTGGTAAATTGCCAAACAAAATGAAAATAGCAAAAGTAATACCACTATATAAAACAGGAGACAGTCATTATTTCACAAATTACAGGACGGTCTCTTTACTCTCACAATTCTCCAACATACTTGAAAAAAATCTTCACTAAGAGACTGGATGATTTCATTGAAAAACACAACCTCCTTACAGACAGCCAGTAGGGTTTAAGAGCAGATAAATCAACATCTTTGGCACTGATCGAACTCATAGAAGAAATTACTAGTTGTATAGATAAAAAAAAGTTTGCTGTGGGTATTTATAGATTTAAAGAAAGCTTTTGACACCATTGACCACAGAATTCTACTGAGGAAATTGGAAAGGTATGGGATAAGAGGGGTCGGACTGAGTTGGGTGGAAAGTTATTTAAGTAACAGACAACAATTTGTACAAATTGGAGAGCACAAATCACCCTTCATGGACATCACTTGTGGTGTGCCCCAGGGGTCAGTTTTGGGACCCAAACTCTTTATCTTGTATATAAATGACATATGCCAAGTATCAAAAATTCTGAAATTTATTTTGCTTGTGGATGACACAAATATCCTTTGCACTGGTGAGAATTTGCAGCAGGTTTTAGAGATGGTCACAACTGAAATGAAAAGGTTAATGCAGTGGTTCAACAAAAATAGTTTTTCTCTAAATTTGAAAAAACAAAAAAACAAAAAAAAGATTATGTTGTTTGGAAATTATAAAATAAATCATGAAATAATGTTAATGATAGATGATGCCAGAATAGAAACGGTACAGAAAAGTACATTTCTGGGGGTGACGCTAAACAATAAAATCTGCTGGAAACCTCACATCAGTCACATCTGGGCCAAGTTGGCAAAATGTATAGGGATACATTTTGCCAACACATCTTGGACTATAAATCATTGTTCTTACTGTACAATTTTGACACATCTTGGACTATAAATCATTGTTCTTACTGTACAATTCACTGTTTCTACCTTATCTTAACTACTGTGTAGAAGTCTGGGGAAACACCTACAAGACCAACCTATGGCCAATATGCACATTACAAAAAAAGCTATAAGGATAACTAACTAACTAACTAACCTGCACTTATATAGCGCTTTTCTAGTCACAAAGACTAGAAAAGCGCTATATAAGTGCAGGTTAAGCGCTTTCATTAATACTAACCCTCTATTCTAAGGGCCTATAGGAAACAGATATCTAGGGACAATTTAGAACAGCCAATTAACCCAACATGCATGTTTTTGGCATGTGGGAGGAAACCGGAGAAATCCCGGAGTAAACCCACGCAACACGGGGAGAACATGCAAACTCCACACAGATCACTGTTGGTCGGGGGCTGGGATAGAACCCACGATCCCACCAATCCCCCGGCCAAGGGTAAACTGTGCTGCCGCAGTGCTAACCACTGCGCCACCGTGCAGTGATAATAAATAATGTAGGATATAGAGACCATACCAATTTGTTGTTTTTAAAGTCACATGTCATAAAGTTCATGGATTTAGTTAAATTTTAGACAGCAGAAGTCATGCAATTAATAATCAACTCCCAAATAATATACAAAAAATATTCCAAAAAAGAGACAATGATTATAATTTGAGAGGAGACTTAAACTTTACAAAACCTAAGTTACAAACAACTAAGAAAAGTATGTGCATATCTGTCTGTGGGGTGGATTTGTGGAACAGTCTGGAGCTGGAACTGAAACTATGTACAAACAGAAATCAATTCAAAAATGGGTATAAACATTATTTGCTTAAAGAATATATGTTAGAAGGGTAGTATTTGTATGTACGATTCACTATGGTCACTCTGGGACACTATGGAATGGTGGGTGGGACAGTGCTGTGTATATCTGTGTTGTTTGGGGCTGATTTTGATGCATGGACTGCATGTACACTACCGCTCAAAAGTTTGGGGTCACCCAGACAATTTTTGTGTTTTCCATGAAAAGTCACACTTTTATTTACCACCATGAGTTGTAAAATGAATAGAAAATATAGTCATGACATTGACAAGGTTAGAAATAATGATTTGTATTTGAAATAATATTTTTTTTCCTTCAAACTTTGCTTTTGTCAAAGAATCCTCCATTTGCAGCAATTACAGCATTGCAGACCTAACATGATTGCACAAGGGTTTTCTAATCATCCATTAGACTTCTGATGCAATGAGCAAACACATTGTACCACTAGAACACTGGAGTGATAGTTGCTGGAAATGGGCCTCTATACACCTATGCAGATATTGCACCAAAAACCAGACATTTGCAGCTATAACAGTCATTTACCACATTAGCAATGTATAGAGTGTATTTCTGATTAGTTAAAAGTTATCTTCATTCAAAAAAAGTGCTTTTCTTTCAAAAATAAGGAAATTTCTAAGTGACCCCAAACTTTTGCACGGTAGTGTATGTTGGGATGGATGGGTGTTAATGTTGATATGTACAAAATATAGTTAATTGTTTACTTGGGGTCTTAAATGTGGTAAATTGAATATATTTCACATGGGTTGTATTTATGGAAAAGAGGAGTTGGAGTTATTAAGTGTTCACTTCTTCCTTCTCCCTTTCGAGCACTGTATACTGTCACTGTGTTGCACTTGTCATTTGTTTTTTATTTTACTTTTTTGTTCTAAATAAAGTATCTATCTATCTATCTATCTATCTATCTATCTATCTTTCTATCTATCTATCTATTGTTACCTGGTCACTTGTGCCTCCTGTGCTGCCTCACTGTCCCTCTAGTCACCTGGGCCATCTCACTCCTCCCTCTCTCCCTCTTTGTTGTCCCTGCTGCTGTCACTTTCACATTCTTACGCCTGACATAAAATAAGTCCCAGTTAATGTTCAAATAGTTTGAGAGGTCCTTCACTAACAATTTTGGAAGATGCAATTCATGCAAGAATTTCCCATGGAAAAAAAAAAAAAAAACAACAACTGGAAAGATGTTAAATGTTTCCCCCCTTTCTTACATCTTAATATCATCTTAACAGTGCTATCAGCAGGTATATTAGGACATCTAGTTTATTTTGATACCATGATGATCGTTCTAGCCATAGAACTGAGGTCAATGCAGCTGCTGAATGAAGATGAGGAGCACTGTGGAGCTTTTTTCTACCAAGGAGATGAATGAAAAATACTATGTGTGATTTAGTCAGTTAAACTATGACAAAAGCAACAGTCATCCTGCCTGCAGAGGAATTATGAACATAGCACACCACACCTTAGGTATGCTGTATGTTTCACTCATTAAATGATGTAAATCTGTGTTTGTGACTCTCTGATTTGTGACTAAATCATCCTGGTATTAAAAATTACTCTGGATTTATTATCTAGACATTTAATGTTTGTCAATGGCAATCAGTTTTCAAATTTAGGATTCAGGAATTTTCCCCCCACCCCCTGTAAAAGGTAAATAACTAGCCTGCACTTATATAGTGCTTTCCTAGTCACAAAGACCACTCAAAGTGCTTTCATTAGTACTAGCCCTCTATTCTAAGGGCCTATAGGAAACATATCTAGGGACAATTTAGAACAACCAATTAACCTAACATGCATGTCTTTGGATTGTGGGAGGAAACTGGAGCCCCCAGAGTAAACCCACGCAGCACAGGGAGAACATGCAAACTCCACACAGAAAGGTTCCAACCCCTGTCAGCCTGGGGATTCGAACCAGGAACCTTCTAGCTGTAAGGCAACAGTGCTAACCACTGTACCACCGTGCTGCCCATAACAAATTTACCTGCAAAAAACATGCGATTTTTGGAGAAAACAGTATAAATTCACAAGAAAAAAGTAGCAACTTGATGATAGTAAAAAAAAAAAAATAAATAAATAAAAAATCTGAAATTTTAATTAGTATGCAAATATGTAAGGAAAATGCTTATTTTTCTGAGAAACTATGAATTTAAGAGGAAAACAGCATGCAAGCAAATTAATCCCATATCACACATACACACATGCATAGTATATATATATATATATATATATTTTTTTTTTTTTTTTGTTACTTATTTGTACCGGTAGGTAGACTTGGTTTGCAGTCTGGTGACAAGCCACCGGCAGCTGGTCGCTGCGTGCGCGAGCGCCCTAAACCTACATGTTTTTGGTGTGCGGGAGGAAACCGGAGAAATCCCGGAGTAAACCCGCGCAACAGGGGGAGAACATGCAAACTCCACACAGCTCACTGTTGGTCGGGGGCTGGGATCGAACCCACGATCTCATGATCCCCGCGATCCCCCGGCCGAGGGTAAAACTGTGCTGCCACAGTGCTAAACCACTGCGCCACCGTGCAGCTCACATATATATACATTAGAACATTCATGTCACTCCACAGTCCCTTGACAGCCATGGACAAAACCGGCTTGGAGGCCCCAGGCAGCCCAATGGCATGTGTGCCCCCGGCCGCTGTCTGCCCCCAGGGTTGAAGCCCCCCTCCCCAGTGAAAATGTCTCTTCCCGCCATTAACTGCTTCTCTTCTCTGGGCGGGACCTCATCGCCTACCCGCAGGGGAACCCGACCCTGCCTCCTGCATTTACCATTTTGCAATCGGACCTCCTTCCTGAGTCGGGCCGTCACGCCGACCCGGCCGGAACTTCTCTCGTGGTGATGGTGTTTTTCACGCCACAGGACCGCGCCAGTTGATTCCACTCTGCTCTCTTTTCTCTTGGCCCCAACAGCCGTCGTTCCGGGAGTCCTGCTGTGCCATCCAGTTACCACACCAAGGGCAATGTGGACGCTGACATCAGGACCCCCCTGTGCTGGATCATTGCAGTACCAGTCTTCATCACCGCCCAACACGCCAGGCCAATCCGTGTCCCAAACTGTGTTGTTGTCTTCCACGTCTGGCTGCATCTGCTCTCCCTCGGGGCTCTCAGTGTCACTCTCGTCGGCTCCACTCTCCGATCCGGGCACCTTGTCGCTGCTCCCGGCCCCCTCGTTCCAGGCGCTCCGGTTGTTAAACTCCCCCAGCTAACTAGCTCAGTCATTCTTGGCACCAAAATCTCCATCGCCTGCAGCCTCCTGGACCTCGTCTGCTCATTGAAGTACCCAGCAAGCTGCTTGAAGCCATCCTCGTAGCACTCCGCTCCACCCAGCGTATCGAGGATTCTTCGGTCCACCGCACCAAGGTTGTGGGCCAGGAGTGCTTGCCGTTGTCTCCCGCCAAGCCTAGGGAAGCCCAGCGCTCTGATGTACCCCTAAAACATGGTCCTCTACTCCAGCCACAGGATTACCAGCTCTCCCGCACACTCCAAAAATGGTGCCAGTGGTGGAGGCAGCCCGCTTGCTCCAATAATTAGTCTTCTTGTTGCCAAATGTTATGTATAGATAATGAGGAACAGGAGTCTTCTCTGTCATGCAGCAAGTCACACTCTTTATTACAGAGAACACAACTATATGCACAGTGGGCCGTGCCCACCTGACGTCATCCTTTGGGCAGGTGCGGCATCACACACACACGCACAACACTGCCATGGATGAGTCGGTACAATAAACTGCTCAAAACGTTACTGGTAAGTGTATTGTCTTTAAAATGCCAAAGGTTAACAAATATATATATATATATATATATATATATATATATATATATATATATCGTCGTCGGCCTCCGTCGGTCTATGATGACCATGGAAGAGAATCCTAAATGTCTACTCTGCTGGAACAGCACCGCCTGTGGCTGAACAGGCCAATGCGCGAATGGCAGTCCCTGTCACACAGGTCGCACTTGTGGGTGGTCTCCGTGCTGCTGGGTCTGTGGCGGTTCTTCCTGCGGGTCCTTTTTTCATCTGCTGCAGCAGTCAGTCTTTCTTCACCCGCCTTGAGCTGTCTGGTCAGGGTGCCTCTCCATTTGGAGCGGTCCGTTGCAAGGTCATTCCAGCACTCTATGTTGATCTCCAGGGCCTTCATGTCTCTCTTGCAGACGTCTCTAAAGCGCAGCTGTGGGCGGCTATCGTCTCTCCTGCCAGTTCTCCGTAGAGGACGTCTTTGGGGATTCTGCCATCCTCCATACGGTGAACGTGGCCTAGCCAGCGGAGCCTGCGCTGCCTGAGTAGAGGGAACATGGAGGGAAGGCCGGCGCGGGACAGAACTTCTGTGTTGGGCACTTTGTCCTGCCAGGATATGTCCAGGATGTGGCGAATGCAGCGCAAGTGGAAGGAGTTCAGTCTCTTTTCCTGCCGGGCGTATGTTGTCCATGTCTCACTCCCATAGAGCAGTGTGCTGATGACGCAGGCGTTGTACACTGCTATCTTCAGCTTGACAGAGAGTTTGGGATTCTCCCACACTTGTGTGGTGAGGCAAGCGAGTGTGAAGGCTGATTTTCCAATCCTCTTGTTGATCTCTGTATCAAGGGAGAGGTTGTTGCTGATCGTGGACCCCAGGTACGTGAACTGATTCACGACCTTCAGCTCGTAGTCATCGATGGTGATGGTTGGTGGTGCTTCCGTGCCTTGCGCCAAGACGTTAGTCTTCTTCAGGCTGATGGTAAGCCCGAAGTCCTTGCATGCCTGGGAGAAGCAGTCCATCAGGGTCTGAAGCTCCTGCTGTGTGTGGGTTGCGACTGCAGCGTCGTCTGCGAACAGCATGTCTCTGATTAGAGCCTCGCGTACTTTGGTTCTGGCTTTCAGGCGGGCGAGGTTGAAAAGCCTGCCGTCAGATCGTGTGTGCAGGTAGATTCCCTCTGTTGCTGTGCTGAAGGCATGCCTCAGGAGCATAGCAAAGAAAATCCCAAAGAGGGTTGGCGCAAGTACACAGCCCTGTTTCACTCCGCTGCGTATGTTGAATGGCTCTGACACGTTGCAATCGTGCTGCACTATCCCCTGCATGTTGGTGTGAAACGATTCGATGAGGCTTTGCAACTTTGGTGGGCATCCTATCTTTGGCAGGATCTTGAAAAGGCCCTCTCTGCTGACCAGATCAAACACTTTGGTGAGGTCGATGAAGGCAACGTACAGGGGCATGTTCTGTTCTCTGCATTTCTCCTGGAGTTGGCGGATGGAGAATATCATGTCTACCGTCGATCGCTCAGCGCGGAAGCCACACTGAGACTCGGGGTAGACACGTTCGGCAAGCTTCTGTAGACGAACGAGAACAACTCGTGCGTAGACTTTGCCAACAACGCTGAGGAGGGAGATTCAATTTTCAATTCAATTCAACTTTATTTATATAGCACCATTTCACAACAACAGTCATCTCATAGCACTATCAACTGTAGGGGGGGACCCCCACAGTTGCAGAAAGACCCCAGCAATCAGGCGATCCCCTGTGAGCAAGCACTTGGCGACAGTGGAGAGGAAAAACTCCCTTTTAACAGGAAGAAACCTCCAGCAGAACCAGGCTCAGGGAGGGGCAGTCATCTGCTGCGACTGGCTGGGGGGTGAGGGGATAGAGAAGAAGAAAAGAACAGACATGTAGAGAGCAAACAGCACGATGGGGACTCAATCTATGGGAGAGAACAAACAAATGTTAATGACCAGCAAAAAAAAAAATATTTCATAGAGAGTGAGGAAAGGAATGAGGCCCAGTGCAATACTGGAGGTCCCCCGGCTGACTAAACCTATTAGCAGCATAACTAAGGGAGGGTTCAGAAACACATGGTCCTTCCCTAATTGTAGGCTATATCAAAAAAGTAGGTTTTAGCCCTATTCTTAAAAACAGAGATCGAGTCTGACTCCCGAATCCAGATTGGCAGCTGATTCCACAGGAGAGGAGCTTGATAACTGAAGGCTCTGCCTCCCATTGTACTTTTGGAGATTCTAGGTATTACAAGTAATCCTGCATTTTGGGAGCGTAGTGCTCTGTTAGGATAATACGGTAGTATCAGATCTTTTAAATAAAAAGTAGCCTGACTGTTTAGAGCTTTGTAAGTAAGAAGAAGGATTTTAAACTTAATTCTAAACTCTATGGGAAGCCAATGAAGGGAGGCCAGAACCGGAGAGATATGATCTCTCTTTCTAGTACCTGTTAAAACTCTTGCTGCAGCATTTTGGATCAGCTGAAGACGTTTTAAAGATGTTTTAGGACAGCCTGATAATAAAGAATTACAATAATCTAATCTCGAGCTAACAAAAGCGTGGATCAGCTTCTCAGCATCACTCTGAGACAAGATGCTCCTAATCTTGGCAATATTACGCAAATGATAGAAGGCAGTCTTAGAAACAAATTTAATATGTGAATTGAAGGACAAATCCTGATCAAAAATAACTCCAAGGTTCCTCACAGAGCTATTAAGAGAAAGAGTAACTGCATCCAAACTGAAAGTTTGATTTGGAAAGGAATTTCTAAGGTTTTTTGGACCAACAAGAATGACTTCAGTCTTATCTGAATTTAATAGCAGGAAATTACAAGTCATCCAAGCTTTGATTTCCTTAAGACAGGCTTCTAACTAGGCTAATTGATTACTATCATCTGGCTTCATTGACAGGTATAATTGTGTGTCATCTGCATAACAATGAAAATATATACAGTGCTTTCTAATAATGTTGTCTAACGGAAGCATATATAAACTAAAAAGAGTAGGGCCTAGCACAGATCCCTGTGGAACTCCATGACTAAGCTTTGAGTTGAAAGAAAACTCATCATTTACATGAACAAACTGGAACCTATCAGATAAATAAGATCTAAACCACTGCAACGAAGTTCCATTAAGTCCAACATAATGTTCTAATCTATCAAGTAGAATATTATGATCGATAGTATCAAAAGCTGCACTAAGGTCTAAAAGGACAAGTACAGAGACTAGTCCATTATCAGATGCAATGAGGAGGTCGTTAGTGACCTTCGCTAAGGCTGTTTCAGTACTATGATGGATTCTAAACCCAGATTGAAACTCTTCAAGTAAACCATTTCCCTGCAGGTGGTCAAATAATTGCGTAGCAACAACTCTTTCTAAGATTTTTGAAATGAAAGGGAGATTAGAGATTGGTCTATAGTTAGCTAAAGCTCCTGGATCTAGCGTTGGCTTTTTGAGTAAGGGTTTAATTACAGCCGTTTTAAAAGCCTGCGGTACATGGCCTAAAGTTAATGAAGAATTGATTATATAAAGAATAAAGCTACCAATAAGTGGGAAGACTTCTTTAAATAACCTGGTAGGAATAGGGTCTAAAAGACAAGTTGAAGGTTTGGATGAGGAAACTATTTTGTCTAACTCACAAAGGTCGATTGGAGTAAACTCATCAAGACAGACATCAATAGAAGGAGTTGTAGTAGTTAAAGTATTTAAGTTAACTGTGGGAAGAATCTGATTGATTTTATCTCTGATGGATGAAATTTTATTATTGAAAAAGTTCATAAAGTCCTGACTTGTAAGCTCTAAGGGAATGCTAGGATTGACAGAGTCTTGACTTTTTGTCAACCTGGCTACAGTACTGAAAAGAAACCTGGGATTATTCTTGTTCTCTTCTATTAATGCAGAGTAATAACTCGTTCTAGCTTTTCTAAGAGATTTTTTATAAATTAAAAGATGATTTCTCCAAGCTAAATAGATTTCATCTAAATTAGTAGAGCGCCATTTTCTTTCTAATTGACAAGTCTTCTGTTTTAAGCTACGAGTTTCTGTGTTGAACCAAGGAGTTAGAAATCTCTGATTAGACTTTTTCTTTTTTAAGGGGGCCACCAAGTCTAGAGCCTGATGCAGAGAAGCTGAAACACTATCCACCATGTTATCAATTACAGAAGGAGCAAGCTGTCTATAGCTTATTTCCGTTGTGTTGACACATGGCATAGAGGAAACAATCTGCATAAATTTGGAAACAGCATCATCTGAGAGGCATCTACTGTAATAATATTTTTCTTTAGGAGCCAAATAGTCAGAAATAGTAAAATCAAAGGTTAACAGACAATGGTCTGACAGTACAGGGTTATGAGGAGACACTACAAGATTTTCTATTTCTATGCCATATGTCAGAACAAGGTCCAATGTATGGTGGAGGTAATGAGTAGAATTTCCTACTTTCTGAGAAAACCCAATCGAGTCTAATATTGAATTAAAAGCCACATTAAGGCAGTCACTATCTACATCCACATGTATATTAAGGTCCCCTACTATAATTATTCTATCAGATTTCAGCACTAAATCAGCTAAGAAATCAGCAAATTCGGATAAAAATTCTGAGTAGGTTGATGGGGGACGATAAACTATGGCAAATAAAATTGGGTTTAACCTAAAATTGCTAAAGTGCCCAATACTGAGGACCAGGCCCTCAAAGGAATTATAACATGTTTTTTGCTTTACATTAACTAGTAATTTGGAATGGTAAATTGTTGCTACTCCTCCTCCACGACCAGAACTTCTGGGATTTTGACAGTTTAAATAACCAGAGGGAGTTGATTCATTTAAACCAACATAATCCTCTTGCCCTAACCAAGTCTCTGTAAGGGAAATTAAATCAATCTGGCGATCAATTAACAGATTATGGACTAACAGAGACTTGGGAGTTAGAGACGTAATATTTAATAAACCACATTTAATTTTTAAATTATGAGGAGGAACAGAGGCCAAATCATTCAATTTAGAGGCTTTATGTTTAATTTGAGTTTTACCAATATTTTGCTTTATCACTTTGGGATGCTTATGCATTATATTTTTATTTACTTTGGAGGGAAGAGACAATGATTCTATGATAGGGAAGACAGGGACTAAGCTGAGGGGTGGCGGATGAAGAGGAGCTGCAGAGAGGCGTGTAAGACTGCGACTCTGCTTCCTGGTCCCAACTCTGAGTAGTCAGGGTTTTGGAAATTTGGATATAAAAGATGCCAGATTGTTAGATAAATGAGAAGCACCATCCAAAGTGGGATGAATGTTGTCTCGTCTCATAAGACCAGGTTTTCCCCAAAAAGAGCTCCAATTGTCAACGTAGCCCACGTCATTTTTAGGACACCACACAGATAGCCAGCGGTTCAAGGATGACGAGCGGCTAAACATGTCATCACTGGTCAGATTGGGGAGGGACCCAGAGAATACTACAGTGGCAGACATCGTTTTTGCAAAGTCACACACGATTCTACATTAAGTTTCGTGACTTCCGACTGCCGGAGACGGATGTCATTAATGCCGGCGTGAATAACAATTGAGGAATATTTACAGTTACTTTTAGCCAGGATTTTCAAATTTGACTCGATGTCGCCTGCTCTGGCCCCAGGAATGCATTTGACTATGGCCGCTGGAGTCTCTAGGTTCACGTTTCTGACTATAGAGTCGCCAATGATCAGAGTTTTTTCCTCAGCGGGTGTGTCGCTGAGCGGGGAAAAATGATTAGAAACGTGAACAGGTTGGTGGTGAACCGGGGCTTTGCGACTAGGCTTCCTTCTCACCGTCACCCACCCAGTCTCCTCGCTGCTGAGGAGAGCCGGGGAACCGCTGACAGTGGGACCTAAGTTAGCTAGCTCCACTGCAGCTAATGGACGTCCGTTAAGATTAACTGGCGCAGACGGTGTTTCAATGCAGCGGAGCCGGGATTCCAAATCAGACAACCTCGCCTCGAGCGCCTCAAAAAGACAACATTTATTACATTTACCGTTATCACTAAAAGAGGCAGAGGTGTAGCTAAACATCTGACAGAGAGAGCACACCAGAGGAGGAGAGGAAAGAGAGCTAGTAGCCATAGCTAGTGGCTGGAGAGCAACCACACAGGCAAACCACACAGGCAGACAGCAAAACAGGAAGTGACGATACGTTACCACAAGGAGATGCCCCTGTAGTTGTTGCAGTCGCTTCTCTCCCCTTTGTTTTTGTAGAGGGTGATGATCTTGGCGTCCCTCATGTCCTGTGGTACGGCACCTTCCTTCCAACACTGGCAGAGGACGTCATGCAATGGCAGCAGTAGGGTGGTCTTGCAGTGCTTGATCAGGTCAGGGGGTATGCCGTTGTTGCCGGGTGCCTTGCCAGCAGCCAAGCTATCAATGGCCTTGCTGTTGCTCAAGTTCGTCCATGGATGGCAGGCAGTCAATGGCATCAAGGGGTGAAGGTGTCACGGTGTTCTGTCTGGAGTAGAGGTCGGAGTAGTGTTCCACCCATCTCTCCATCTGCTTGTTCTTTTCTGTGATCATCTCCCCAGTGGAGGATTTGAGGGGGGCCGTATTGCTCTGAGCCGGACCAAGTGCTTTCTTGATGCCATCATACATACCACGGATGTTCCCTGTTATGGCAGCGGTTTGAATGTCTTGGCTGAGCTGAGTCCAGTACTCGTTGGCACAGCGCCGAGCAGTCTGCTGAACTTTGCTTCTCGCAGCCCTGAGAATCTGGAGATTCTTCTCGTTTGGGTACTTCTTGTACTCAGCAAGTGCTGAGTGCTTGACTTCAATGACGGGGGTCATCTCAGTCAACTTGGCATCAAACCAGTCCTGTGACTTCGAGGTCTTCCTCCCAAAGGTAGCCGAGGCTGTGTGGCGGATGGTGTTTCGCAGCTCTTCCCACTTCTGCTTTGCAGATTCTCCTTCTTGTGGTACACCAAGTTCCTTCTCAAAGGTGGAGGCAAACTGCTCAGCAAGTTCTGGTTGAGCCATCTTGCTGGTGTCAATCCATGCCTTTCCAGGCTGTCTAGCACGATGGAATTTCTTCAGCTGCAGCTTGACCTTGCAACACACCAATGAATGGTCTGTGTCGCAATCTGCACTCTGGAACGAACGGGTGATTAGCACGTTCTTCAGTGAGGTGCGCCTGGTCAGGATCAAGTCCAGCTGGTGCCAGTGCTTTGAGCGCGGATGTTGCCAGGAAACCTTGTGTTGGGGCTTGGTCTTGGAGAATGAGTTTGTGATGCACAGATCGTGATATGTGCAGAACTCGAGCAGCCGCTGTCCGTTGTCGTTCATTGTGCCATGATGTAATCATAATATTGATCATATATGACCGGTATTCTGACAATCAATGGTTTTTTGCTCTTTCCTATTGTGTTATCCTTTTCCTCCCTATGCATACTGTACCCATCTGATGACAGGCGCGTTTTTCAGATGCTGCCGCGTCACCGGAAATGCAGGTCGTTTTCTGTGTCAAGTCAAATCCCTCGTATGTTATCAGTTGTTTACTGTTAATGTACTTGGCAATAAATCTTTTCTGAGTTTTCTGAGTTTTTTTTTTTTCTGAGAGGTGGCCCAGCTGGCGTCCTGGTGCAGCCACAACAACCTGCAGCTGAACGCTCTGAAGACTAGTATTACTCATTCTTATTCTACACTTTATTGCATGTATAGTTTTTTATTTCTTTTATTTTATCATGTTTAATGTTGCAGCATTGCACCGAGACAAATTCCTAGTTTGTGGACTACATGAACAATGGCAATAAATCTGATTCTGATTCTGATATCTTCCTGCCCAGGCTTGAATCCTACCAACGCCCAACGCTGGAAGGTAGAACACCGGTGTGCATCGGCTTGTTCAGCCACAGGCGGTGCTGTTCCAGCAGAGTAGATGTTTAGGATTCTCTTCCATGGTCATCATAGACCGACGGAGGCCGACGATACACTCTTTGTGTAACACATCAGATTGATTGTCATTTGATTAATTGTCTATGTTTATTGCACTGTCCCTGTCAAATAAACAAATAATCTAATATAATCTAATCTAAAACCACCAAAAGCCATTTCCACAACTGAGCGTGCACAGGTCATCCGGTAGTTGTAGTTATACTGTTGAGGGGTAAATCTGCCTCTGTCCGAGAACAGTTTCATCAGCCACTTCTGCATGTGGTCGGCTGGGTGGTGAAATCCGGTGTCGTGCCAAAAAGTGATCACCGTCTACAGGAGCCAGGAGTGTCTGCTTGTGAAAGGTGTACTGCCTGGTCTCAGTCCACCTACAATGTGTCTAAATGTTTTGAGGTTTTATCGCATCTGAAAAATTATAATGTTGGCCAAAGTGTTGCAGTTTCGATAACAACATATAGAATTTATCAGATTACAATTGATTGCAATATTTATGTGCAAAAACCTTGTTGGTTTGGAGGTACATAGAATATATATTTATAAAGTATCTACATGTATCTATCCAGAAAATCTATGCATTTTTCCATGTAGCCTTGTGACAGCATTATTTTAATTGCTTTTTATCCTTAAATCAAGTTTGTTTCTGGTTCAAAATGCATCATAAGCACTAAATATATCTTAGTATACCTAAGTACTGTTTACCTGTTGAAATATATATTTAACGGCTAATATAACCCCATAACAACAATATAGCACCTGGAGATCATTTTTTTGGCAGCTGATCACTTTTTGGTATGACATAACAGGCAACCTCTGTCTTGTAATGTAATGTAATGTAATGTGATGTACTTTATTTATATAGCCCTTTAAAACAACTCATAGGTGACCAAAGTGCTTCACAGAAAATAAACAGCATTAAAAACACACAGAGCATTAAAAACAAATAACATAAACCAAAAAAAAAAAAAGAAAAGAATAAATACCTAAAAATGAGAATAAAATAAAAACAAATGCCAAAACAAATATCACCACTACTGGGTATTAAAAGCCATCCTAAACAAATATGTCTTAAGTTCTGATTTAAAAAGGGCCAGGTCAGAGATAGCACGTAGGTCAGGGGGGAGATTATTCCAGAGCCTGGGGGCGACAACAGAAAAGGCTCGGTCACCCCAATGTTTATACCTAGACCTAGGCACATCCAGCAAAAGCTGATTGGATGACCTCAAAGCCCTGCCTTGGTCATGGACAGTCAAAGTCTCAGACATATAAACCGGAGTAAGGCCATTAAGAGCTTTAAAAACAAAAAGCAAAAGTTTAAAATTAATTCTAAAATGGACTGGAAGCCAATGAAGTGAAAAAAGGATCGGAGTAATGTGCTCTCGCCTTAGGTGTGTTGGTCAAAAGACGGGCCGCTGCATTTTGCATAAGTTGATGGCAGCCGAGAGAAGACTGAGAGATGCCAACATAAAGTGCATTGCAGTAATCAAGTCGAGACGTGATTAAAGCATGGATGGCTATCTCAAGATCATGACGGCTCAGGAAAGGTTTGGCTTTGGATAACAAACGTAATTGATAAAAGTTCATCTTGACTACATTGTCAATCGGTTAATCAAATTTTAAATGGCTAACAAAAATCACCCCCAAATTTCTGACAGCTGAACTGAGCCTTAAAGAGAGGGTACCAAAGCCAGTTGTTGCAGTATCCCCAAACACAATACATTCTGTTTTTTCTTCATTTAAGTGTAGAAAATTAGACTGCAACTGTATAAAAACAGCTTTTTCTAAAAATTTAGATTAAAAGGGCAAATGAGAAATGGGTCTAAAATTGTCACGCCTCGCCGCTCATCAGCAGCGCCAGCTGCATGCACACCTGCGCCTCGTCAGCGGCGAGGGATTTAAGCTGCCTCGCCCTGGGCTTCGGCCTGAAGCCGTCTGATCCCATCGCATACTCTTGCTGCAAGGAACTCCCTTCTACTAAGCAAGATCGCAAGTAAGCATCCTTACCTTCTTCTTACAGTTCCTCTCCCCTGTGCACAGGTGGATTCCCCGGCAGCGGACAACACTCTCCAGCCGTCATCTCCTCGCTGTTGCATCAGGCGCAACAGGTCGCTGTCTACCGGGCTACGCCCTTGCTACGCCAGCCACCTGTCCAAACCAAGTAAGCCAACTGTTATTGCTACAATCTCCTGTATTGGTGTGGTGCCCGTTACCCTTCTCCCTCTGCTTCTCCCATAGGGTTGTCCGGCTGAACGGCCTCCTGCCCCCGTGCCTGACGCAGACGCCACCACCAATACATCCACACATCACAGACACGCAACCACACACACACTTGTTGTTCAATAAACTGTTAAACCTATTCTGAGCCTGCGTGTGTGTCTCCTGAGCCCTGCATTATGTCAAAAATTAGATAAAACTGAAGGGTCAAGGTGAGGTTTTTTTAAGAAGGGGCCTAACCACAGCATGTTTAAAAGCAGGTGGGACAAATCCTGAGCTAAGGCAGGAATTAATAAAAACCAAAAGACCAGGCCCTACAGTATTAAAAACCCTTTTCAGGATTCCAGCGGGAACAGCATCCAGTGAGCAATTTGTAGGCTTCAGAGACCTTACTATATCAGCAAGTGATGATAAAGAAACCAACTCAAACTGTTCAAACACAGCAGACTAACCCGGGACAACAGACAAGCTTCCATTAAAACTGTTATTAATAGCTCATCTAACAGAGTCCACTTTATCAACAAAAAAGTGAAGAAAAGCCTCACATGTTGTAAACGAATCGTCCGTCACAGTCAGAGTGCATGGGTTTATAAAAGAGTTAATTGTGTTAAACAGCACTCTAGGACAGTGACTGCTGCTGGAAATAATATCAGAGAGATACTGAAATTTTGCCTTTTGCACGATCCTCTGGTAATTAGCAAGACAATCCCTAAAAATTCCCAGAGACACATGTAATTTGTCCTTTTTCCATCTCCGTTCAGCCTGCCTGACCCGCTGTCTAATGGCACGGGTAGTGTCGTTTAGCCAGGGATCTGTTTTCGGTTTAGCCGTTGTAAGCCGAAATGGGGCAATAGAGTCCAAAATCCCAGAGCAGGTGGTATGAAAGGAGGAAAGAATATTATTCGGATGGGAAGGGCAAACGAGTCCATTCAAGGCAAAAACTGTGAATCCCTAAAAGCAGCAGAAAACTCCTCCGGTGTTGAAGAAGTGATGATGCGACGCCAGCATGATGGAGCCACAGGCTTGCTGGGTGATGAAGGGGTCAACAATTCAAAAATAATGGGGAAATGATCTGAGATGACAGACTCAGAAATTTCTTTGAGAGAGATTGAGAGCCCAACAGAGATAATAAGGTCCAGAGTGTGACCAAGATGGTGTGTTGGTTTGTCCGCTAAAATATCTAAATTAAATGTCGCCAACAGTCTTTTAAAATCAGATCCCAGCTGATCAGATGGACAACAGACATAAATACTGAAGTCCCCACAGATCAAAAATTTATCATATTTTGGCACAACATCTGCCAAAAATTCAGAAAACTCATTAATGAAGTCCTTATTATATTCTGGAGGACGATAAACAACAGCAAATAACACAGGACCTGTGAGATCCACCACAAATAGTTGCAGCTCAAAGCAGGAATAAGTATTTGTGGAAAGAAGGTGACATTTAAAACTGTCATTAAAAACAGAAGCTAAACCCCCACCCCGACCAGATGCTTGTGGGGAGCTGAAGAAAGAACAGCCAGGAGGGAGGAGCTCAGAGAAGGTGGCGGTCTCACCTGGTTTAACCCATGTTTCTGTCATCAGAAGAAAATCCAAGGAATGTGAAGTAAAAAAGTCATTTAGAATAAAAATCTTATTTGCGATGGATCTGGTGTTAATCAGAGCCATGTAAATAAGATAAGATAAGATAAGATAAGCCTTTATTAGTCCCACAATGGGGAAATTCCAGGATTGCAACAGCACAGGGACAGCAACACTCAGAGCAACAATCAGAAGGCAAGAAAAAACAACATCTAGCAAACATATGTCCATATTACTATAAATGTATATATATAGACACACAGTGCAGAGCATTATGGCTGGTGGATGTGCAGCAGAAAGTCTAAGCTCTCTCTCCGTGGATGCAGCGGGCCAGCTGGAAGTCTTTGGGCATGATGGTGACCCCCTTAGCGAAGAAGAGACCCACCAGGTGGGTCTCGCTGGTCTCCTGCAGAGCCATGACGGCGAAACTCAGGAAACGCAGGACGGTCTTGAAGTCCTGAGCGATCTCCCTCACCAGGCGCTGGACGGGCAGCTTACGGATGAGCAGCTCCGTGGATTTCTGGTAGCGACGGATCTCTCTCAGAGCCACGGACCTGTGACGGCGAGGCCTCTTCACTCTGCCGGTGGCCAGAGCGCCTCTCCGAGCAGCCCTGGTGGCTAGCTGTCTCCTGGGGGGCTTCTTCCTCCAGTAGATTTTACGGGCGGTCTGCTTGGTTCTTGCCATCGCTCTTTATTATTCTGTCTTATATTTCTTTCACGCCGCCTAAACTCCAGCCCGGCACCCGCTTCGTTTTCGCTACAGCTCCCGGTATGTCGAGTTGAATGAAACACTGATCAGTCTGCTGGGAAGCACAACTGATCGGGTGAAGATTTTCCAGTGCGCAGCCCCTTCTGCGAATCCAAATGGGCCAGCGGCAGGGAAGTGGGTATCCAGCCTCTGGGACAATCAGCGACAGCCATCGGTCGCGATAATCCATGCATTGACGTACGTCAAAACCGATACGCTTCCTCGAGAGCTCAGTCAGCTGTTGACGAGGGTTGTGAGTTGAAGAAGAAGCCAGGTAAGCCCTCAGTCTGCATGACACGCCGCCTCTCCTACCTCTTCTTTTGCGGCGTCTTTTGTGGCGACTGTTCTGAAACAGTAATGCGCCATAACACCACCTATTACAGAACTGACTTAAATATAATGTTTAAAAGTGTAGTCAATGCTAGCTCGTTGAGCTACAGACTTGAGCTAACAATGGCTGATAACTGAGATATTGATAATTACTGGTCTCCTTAAACGTAGCCACCATTCTCTGCGATTAAAAATAAAACTGTTTTTGGTTGGTAATACAGGTTTGGAATAATAAAAGCAGCACTCCCAAAGAGTCAACAAACTCCTCCATGTTGACAAGTTAGCGCTGCTTCTTCTTCTCCTCTTTTTACTTCGCTGCTTCTTCTTCTCCTCTTTTTACTTTTTCTTCTGTGGGGAGACATAAAGATGCTTCACACTATGTAATGACGTAGCCCTGACATAATCCCCGACTAGCTCCATGCCGGTGGAAAACCAACTGATTCTTATGAGGCATTACAGTTGATCTGGTTAAGCACCAGCACAAGCACCAGAATCAAACTAGCACTGGTTCTTTTTTGGTGGAAATGAGGGAAGTGTGAGAGCAGCATTAGGTCTGCCCATCATCTGAGAAGCCAATGTTGCTCTGTGCACTTTTGTCTCAACTCGGCTTGCCATCTAATCTTCATCTGAGAGGCCGACCCCGCCCTGAGTCAGCTCATCAAAGCAGCAGCTGGTCAGCTTTCAATCGGCACAGTTTTTGCCGGTCATTTGTGGATTTAGTTGGAGGGAAGGACGTCTTCATTTTGGTTACGTAGCCCTCCATTTGATAAAATACACTGTATATTTTTGTGAATTGTGACATTTAATGTGACAGTAAAATTGTTTGCAAGTCAGGCCCATCAGTATGTCATACTTTGGGGACTGTTGAAGAGCTGGACTGTACCAGCAAAAAACTGCCATGAATTTTCATTAGCTGTTAGCTGATTTTGCTAACTTGGTCACTTATGGTAGAAGTATTTTAGCAAGGTGTTTTACAAAGTTATGCCTGTTTTGGGCCAGTTAAGGTTTCAACTGAATAAATTTCCACCAAATGGACTGCACTTGGCTTTGTGTTTTATTTAACGTTACACTGCAGCTGTTGTTAGCTATTAGCTTTAAAGACTTTACAGGCCTTTAGAACATGTCAAAGCTTAATCTGGTAAATTAGGTAACTTGATGACTTGTTTAACATCCACATTAACCTGTACTAGGAAAGGTGGTATAGTTTTTTTTTTTCCCCTGTGGTATTGTTATAATAAATAAATAGTGAAGATTAGTTAGATATTTTACAAAGTGCTCTTACACACACACACACACACACACACACACACACACACACACACACACACACACACACACACACACACACAAGCTCTAGTCTCTCTGTTCCTGCTTCCATATATGGGCATGGGGGGTGTGCAAAGCTGAAGAGTCCCAACCAGACCCAAAACAACAGGATGTGGGGGCCATTTGGATGCTGAGAGGAAGGATGTGAGAGCTATTTGGATGCTGAGAAGACCGGTTTAAACCAGTTTGGACAATGGACATGTATTGTTGGAGAGTTACTGGGAACACCCAGCAATCAGAAGCTATACGTGGTGGAGGGGGGATTTCTTTGTTCTGGGTCTTGACCAGGTTGTGCTGCTGAGGCCCACGGCCGTGTTTGACTATCTGCATGTTTCAAATAAAAGACAAACTGAGAAATAGTATTTCTTCTGTGATTATTGATTGGTTAACTGAAAAGATTCTGCTATCTGTCCTACTTAACCCTTTGTTAGTCTTTTTTTTTCATGGGCAGATAGCGCCTCCACTGTCTGTGGCACAGTTCTGTGCCTGTCATGCGATGTGTCATGGGATGTAATAAAAATCCCCAGTTGTACTAAGTATTCCATCTCACACGGTGGCAGACAAGTATAACTTACTGGTATTGCCTTGGAGGACTCATGGCTCCCAAATCACCCCCCCCCCAAAAAAAAAAACAAAAACAAAAAACAAAAACACTAATGGACACCACAGAATAAGAGTTTGTAAACAAATGTCGATGTGTGGCATCTCAACACAGAGGAGGCAATTGCTCCCAAATTTGCCAACTATGATTCTAAAAATAGATTATTTAGCTGATGAAGGTAAATATCTACATTTTGTTATAACAGAGGGTGGGTGAAGCTGGTTGATTTTCACCTGCCATCACCATGTGACTGGACAGAACAATCCCGCCCGTTCTGTGTCGTAATATAAGATAAATTGTGGTGGAATAAAAGCGAAATTGCGATGGAATAATCATAAGAGTTTCTGGATGTGGGAGAGAAAGCCAAAATGACCGAGAGAAGACAAAATATTGACCAGGATGGTGAAAATGGATGAAGCGAGCCGCCTGGCCAGTGGTAAGTAATGAATTCCTCTGTTTGTTTACATTGTACTGATATTCTAGTTCATATACTTTGAAGATAAGATAACAAAATCCCCCCCCCCAAAAAAACAGTGACAAAAAACAAAACCATTCTTTGTATAACTATGTCCAAAGTCCACTTTTGATTTAAAGTTATGTAATTTGATATGGCTGCCATGACATTATGCAAATTAGATGCATAAATTTACTCCTATCTCAAACTTTGGATCATATTCTACATCATACCGGGAGCTGTAGCGAAAACGAAGCGGGTGCCGGGCTGGAGTTTAGGCGGCGTGAAAGAAATATAAGACAGAATAATAAAGAGCGATGGCAAGAACCAAGCAGACCGCCCGTAAAATCTACTGGAGGAAGAAGCCCCCCAGGAGACAGCTAGCCACCAGGGCTGCTCGGAGAGGCGCTCTGGCCACCGGCAGAGTGAAGAGGCCTCGCCGTCACAGGTCCGTGGCTCTGAGAGAGATCCGTCGCTACCAGAAATCCACGGAGCTGCTCATCCGTAAGCTGCCCGTCCAGCGCCTGGTGAGGGAGATCGCTCAGGACTTCAAGACCGTCCTGCGTTTCCTGAGTTTCGCCGTCATGGCTCTGCAGGAGACCAGCGAGACCCACCTGGTGGTCTCTTCTTCGCTAAGGGGGTCACCATCATGCCCAAAGACTTCCAGCTGGCCCGCTGCATCCGCGGAGAGAGAGCTTAGACTTTCTGCTGCACATCCACCAGCCATAATGCTCTGCACTGTGTGTCTATATATATACATTTATAGTAATATGGACATATGTTTGCTAGATGTTGTTTTTTCTTGCCTTCTGATTGTTGCTCTGAGTGTTGCTGTCCCTGTGCTGTTGCAAACCTGGAATTTCCCCATTGTGGGACTAATAAAGGCTTATCTTATCTTATCTTATCTTATCTTATCTTATCTTTCTAATTTACAGTAAGCCATTATCTCTTACCACTTTCAAGATATAGTTTTGGAAATCTCTGATGTCTGAACTGAATATTTTCTTGAAAAAACCTTGACCACTAGGGGCTGACGGCGCAACAGAGTGCCTCATACAGTCAAACAGTTAAATTTTTACAGTTTCTTGGTGGAAGATGCAGGCAGTTAACCAACTACATTGACAATGGACATCGGGACACAAAGCCTTTGTCTGGGTGTCGCGGACAAACCAGGGCCCACACTGATCAGAAGGTGAGTAGGGAACCTCTTCTAAAAAATCTCTGTAGGATTGATTGTGACATTCAGTCAGAGTAAGTCTTTTGTCCTGTTTTTAAATTTTATTGAAAAAAACAACAAAAAAAAACTTAATACAAAGATAATGTTGTATTTTGTGGCTATTTTTTTATGATTGCAAGAACACACAGGTAGTCTCATAAGCATTTTTAAAGATACATAGGGAGTTTTAATATAAAATAAAACTTTCATATGTTACCAAAGATACATAGGAAGTTATTATGTAACCTAAGACTTTCATATATTATCAGTGGATTTTTATAGATACATAGAAAGTCTAAGTGTGAAATAAGGCTTTCATATGTTAATGAATAAGAGGTTACAGTACAAGAATCTTAAGAAACAACAAATAGTAACTGTAGCCACCAGCTTGTTAAAATTAGTCTGGGACAATCTCCATGATAAGCTATCACTTGTTCTGATTCTGGATGCGGGTCAGGGAAAATAACCTCTATATGGAATTAAGGTGGTGATAAAGTTGAAGGGACAAATACACACAAATTACTATGCTGATTTTGTAATTTTTGTTGGTAAACTGTGAGCGTGGCTTAACCTCGTTTATCCAATTTAAAGACAAGAAGGGTGGTGTAGAGTGAAGGGCTTATCTCTGATCTCAACTTTCCACTTCTGGCTGTCTAGAGAAAGAGGAATTTCTGCATTGGGTGGGTTGGGAAATAAAGGTGAAAGCCCGGGAACTGTATATTTTTTTGGGTCTACCAGACACAAAGAATTTACAATTTCCACTGGCATTGCGGGCAATATGCTCTCCTTCCTGTCTCATTAAGATTCAGGTAGAAGCTTGGAGAGGCTGCAAATACCAGAAAGGAGTTCAAATTTTGAGTTTGGACCGCAAGGCTATAAATACACACATGGACAAAATTGTTGGTACCCCTCTGTTAATGAAAGAAAAACCCGCAATGGTCACAGGAATAACTTCCTGTGAGACTTCTGCACCTCTCAGCAGGTATTTTGGCCCACTCCTCATAACCAAACTTCTCCAGTTGTCTCAGGTTTGAAGGGTGCCTTCTCCAGATGGCATGTTTCAGCTCCTTCCACCGATGTTCAATAGGATTTAGATCAGGGCTCATAGAAGGCCACTTTAGAATAGTCCAATGTTTCGCTCTTAGCAGTTCTTGGGTGTTTTTAGCTGTGTGTTTTGGGTCATTATCCTGTTGCAAAACCCATGACCTGCGACTGAGACCAAGTTGTCTGACACTGGGCAACACATTTCTCCCTAGAATACCTTGATAGTCTTGAGATTTCATTGTAGCCTGCACAGATTCAAGACACCCTGTGCCAGATGCAGCAAAGCAGCCCCAGAACATAACAGAACCTCCTCTATGTTTTACAGTAGGGACAGTGTTCTTTTCTTGGTATGCTTCATTTTTGCATCTGTGAACATAGAGCTGATGTGCCTTGCCAAAAAGTTGCAGTTTTGTCTCGTCTGTCCATAGGACATTCTCCCAGAAGCTTTGTGGCTCAATTCCAGTCTGGCTTTTTTATGATTTGTTTTCAACAGTAGTGTCCTCCTTGGTTGTCTCCCATGAAGACCACTTTGGCTCAAACAACGACGGATGGTGTGATCTGACACTGATGTACCTTGACCTTGACGTTCACCATGAATGTGTTAGGTTAGGTTGTTCTGGGCTCTTTTGTTACCATTCGTATTATCCGTCTCCTCGTGCGGCCACGTCCAGGTAGGTTGGCTACAGTCCCGTGGATCTTAAATTTCTGAATAATATGTGCAACTGTAGTCACAGGAACATCAAGCTGCTTGGAGATAGTCTTATAGCCTTTACCCGCATGACTTCCGGCGCCACACGAGTAGGCTGCCTTTTTGCAACAGCAGATCAATTTCTGCCTATTTCTGCCTATTTCTATTTACTATCTGGCTGTCTTGCCAATCTTTCTGATCCAGCATCACCTTTATTCCATCCAAACACGTAGATCGCCCAAATGTCTCCTGAGCAAGCGGACGGAGCCGCTGTTTCTAGCAGGAGGCAGTACAATAGAGACCAACTGTTAGCACTTAACTGGCCCACGATGCTAACGCAAAAACTCGACATACCGGGAGAGGTTGGTGTATTGATGTCACAGTGTTGAAGAAGTTTTGTAGCCCTAACCTAGAGTCACTGTTCATAAGCTGTAAACCCTTTTATTCACCGTGAGAGTTCTCCTCGTTTATTCTGGTTGGAATTTACATCCCGCCTGCTGCTTGTACAATGGAGGCCCTGCAGCACCTCGCTGACCAGATAGCAGACGTGGAGGAAAAACATCCAGACTCTCTGCTTATCATTCTGGGTGATTTCAATAGAGCTAATCTCACAAATGAGCTTCCTAAATACAGACAGCATATTAAATGTCCCACCAGGGACACAAATACACTCGACCACTGTTACACAGTTTTAAGAAATGCCTATCATGCCGTCCCCCGTGCAGCCCTGGGTTTTTCTGACCACTGTCTGCTCCATCTTATTCCAACATACAGACAGAAACTAAAAACTTTAAGTCTGTTGTAAGGACTGTGAAGAAATGGACTGAGGAATCAAAGCTGGAGTTACAAGCCTGCTTTGACTGCACAGACTGGAGTGTTTTTGAAGATGCAGCCATTAACCTAAATGAACTCACTGACACTGTGACATCATACATCAGTTTTTGTGAGGACACGTGTGTGCAGACCAAGACCTTCTGCACATACAACAACAATAAACCCTGGTTCACTCCTAAACTGAAGCAGCTACGTCAGACCAAGGAGGAGGCCTACAGGACTGGTGACTGGACTCTGTACAAGCGGGCCAGAAACATGCTGACGAAGGTGACCAGGCTTGCTAAGAGGAGCTACAGTGAGAAGTTAAAACAAAACTTCTCAGCCATCAACTCTGCTTCTGTTTGAAGAGGCCTGCAGAATATCACCAACTACAGGAGACCATCCCCCACCCTGTGGAAAACCTCCAGCTGGCTAACAACCTAAACAACTTTTACTGTAGGTTTGAAAATAACCTACAGTTCTCACCTCCCACCCACACAAGAGGATTATCTGCAGCCCCTCCCTCCTCCACTCTGACCTCCCACCAGCACTAACGATCTGTGAAGAGGAGGTGCGCTGGGTCTTTCAGAGACAAAAGATCAAGAAGGCTGCAGGACCTGATGGTGTGTCTCCGTCCTGC
Source organism: Pholidichthys leucotaenia (assembly GCA_020510985.1). Classification (NCBI taxonomy): domain Eukaryota; kingdom Metazoa; phylum Chordata; class Actinopteri; order Cichliformes; family Pholidichthyidae; genus Pholidichthys; species Pholidichthys leucotaenia. The sequence continues at coordinate 407,875,336 of CM035843.1, forward strand.
CTAGGAGTCTGCTCCAACGAGTTGGCCCCCACCTTCACCCGGATCTTTAATGGATCACTGGAGCTGTGCGAAGTGCCTTCCTGCTTCAAACGCTCCATCATCATTCCAGTTCCCAAGAAACCCTCTGTTACAGGATTAAATGACTACAGACTTGTTGCCTTGACCTCTGTGGTCATGAAATCCTTGGAGAGACTGGTGCTGAACCACCTGAAGGTCGTCACAGGCCCCCTGATGGACCCACTGCAGTTTGTCTACTGGTCAAACAGGTCAGTGGATGATGCAGTGAATATGGGACTACACTACATCCTGCAACACCTTGACTCCCCAGGGATGTACGCCAGGATCCTGTTTGTCGACTTCAGCTCAGCGTTCAACACCATCATCCCAGGCATTCTTCATCAGAAACTCCTCCAGCTCAAGGTGCCCCCCTCCACCTGCCAGTGGATCTCCAGCTTTCTGACTGACAGGTGGCAACAGGTGAAGCTAGGGAGATTTACATCCAGCTCCCGAAAAATTAGTACTGGCGCCCCTCAAGGATGTGTCCTTTCCCCACTGCTCTTCTCCCTCTACTCCAATGACTGCACCTCAGAGGACCCTTCGGTGAAGCTCCTGAAGTTTGCGGACGACACCACAGTCATCGGTTTTATCCAGGATGGTGATGAGTCTGCATACAGGGGGGAGGTGGAGCAGCTAATCCTCTGGTGCAGCCAGAACCATCTTGAATTTAACCCAGCCAAAACGGTTGAGATGACTTTGGATTTCAGGCGACACCCTCCTTAATTCCCCCCACTCACCATCCTCAACAGCACAGTGTCCACTGTGGACTCCTTCAAGTTTCTGGGTACCACAATCTCCCGGAACCTGAAGTGGTCCTCCCATATAGACACAGTCCGGAAAAAGGCCCAGGAGAGGTTGTTTTTTCTGCGTCAGCTCAAGAAGTTTGATTTGCCTCAGGAGCTGCTGGTTGTCTTCTACACTGCCATCATCCAATCTGTCCTCTGCTTTTCCATCACTGTCTGGTTTGGATCTGCCACTAAACAGGACAAGACCAGACTACAGCAGATCATTAAGTCTGCAGAGAGGATCATTGGTACCGACCTACCCTCCATTGAGAACGGTCCATAACCAGGAAACGGGCGGGAAACATCTGTGCTGACCCGTCACACCCCGGCCACAAACTGTTTGAACTTCTATCTTCTGGTCGTCGTTACAGATCACTGAAGGTCAAAACCACCCGTCACAGGAACAGTTTCTTTCCTCAAGCCATCACTCTGATGAACTCATAACATTCACCTAGTCCTACCTGTTGCTGTACTCATGACTTTTCATCCATTCTCACATTGCACATAACTCTCACACTGCTTTTTACATCATTCACATTATATCACTGAATCTGAGTTCACATTGAAATACTGTATGACTGTATATTTTTTCATATATTTCTGCAAAGTGTGGATAGTCTGAGTAAATAACTGCATATATTCCTGTATATATTTGCATCCTTTTATAGAAACGTGGACAGACTGTAATTTACTGTACATACTCTGTTGTCATTGAATCCTTATTTAAATCTTATTTAAATCCTCCACCTGAACGACGAGAGCAAGTTTTTAGCCAAAGTCAAATTCCTTGTATGTGTTGTGCATACTTGGCCAGTAAAGCTGATTCTGATTCTGATTCTGATTCTGAGAAATAAGACGGAAACGGCGTGGGTGTCGAGCTGGAGTAAGATGGCGGGTGAGGAATATAAGGTACAGACCCTTCCTCCCATCCGTTATTATGGGGAATGTTCGATTGCTACTCAGTAAGACTGATGAGCTAGCGGCTATCTCCCGCTACGAGAGTGTCTTCAGAGAGAGTAGTTTGATGCTGTATACTGAGACATGGCTAACAGAACTAGCAACAGATGCTAACATCGAACTGGAGGGTTTCCACACAATATGGGCAGACAGGACACCAGACAGTGGGAAGACAAGGGGCGGAGGAGTGATAATGTATGTCAATAACAACTGGTACAGACTGGGACATATCACGGTTAAGGAACAGCACTGTAGCAAAGACATTGAGTTGCTAGCTGTTAGCATGCGGCCTACATATCTCCCGAGGGAATACTCACACGTGATCTGCATTGTTATTTATGCAAATCCGACGGTGAACGCTGGGACAGCGCGTGACATCATCCACTCAGTAACTGGCAGGCTGCTGACAGAACACCCAGATGCTCTTCTCCTCATCTCAGGTGATTTGAACCATATTTCACTGTCCCCCACTCTACCCACGCTCACCTAGCATGTCACATGCAACACTAGAGACAGTAAAACACTGGACTTATTTTATGCAAATACTAAGGAGGCGTACACCTCATCACCTCCCCCCCCCCACTCTGGCGATCGGATCACAACTTGGTTCATCTTCTGCCAGTGTACAAGCCCTTAGTACACAGATAACCTCTGGTCATGCGCCGGTGAAGTTATGGTCTGAGGAGGCAATGGACGCGCTAAAGGACTGTTTTGAAATCACTGCCTGGGAGCAGCTCTGCGATCCACATGGTTGGTGTTCTGTCAGCAGCCTGCCAGTTACTGAGTGGATGATGTCACGCGCTGTCCCAGCGTTCACCGTCGGATTTGCATAAATAACAATGCAGATCACGTGTGAGTATTCCCTCGGGAGATATGTAGGCCGCATGCTAACTTGTTGCACCAGGACGCCAGCTGGGCCACCTCTCTCCTGTAGGCGGACTCGTCGCCGTTGGAGATGAGCCCGATGAGGGTGGTGTCGTCCGCAAACTTGATCAACTTGACACACTGGTGGCTGGAGGTGCAGGAGTTGGTATAAAGGGAGAAGAGTAGGGGGGAAAGTACACAGCCCTGGGGTGATCCGGTGCTGATGCTAGCAGAGTCTGAGACAGTCTTTCCCAGCCGCACATGCTGCCTCCGGTCCGTCAGGAAGTCGGTGATCCACCTGCAGAGGGAGTCAGGCACGTTGAGCAGGGACAGCTTGTCCCAGAGCAGAGCAGGGCGGATGGTGTTGAATGCGGAGCTGAAGTTCACAAACAGGATCCTTGCGTAGGTTCCCGGGGAGTCCAGGTGCTGCAGGATGGAGTGGAGGGCCAGGTTGACTGCGTCGTCTACAGACCTGTTGGCTCGGTAGGCAAACTGCAGCGGGTCCAGGAGGGGGGTGGTGATGGACTTGAGGTGGGGGAGGACCAGGCGCTCAAAGGACTTCATGACTACAGAGGTGAGCGCTACAGGTCTGTAGTCGTTAAGTTCAGTGATCCGTGGCTTCTTGGGGACAGGGATGATGGTGGAGGATTTGAGGCAGGTCGGTACGTGGCATAGCTTAAGGGAGGTGTTAAAAATGTCTGTGAAGACAGGAGCCAGCTCTTTCGCACAGTGTCTCAGGGTGGAGGGAGACATGCTGTCCGGACCGGGGGCCCCCGGTTTGAGCACGTCCTGCTCACTGATGAAAAGGGCAGGGGGGGAGGAGGGGGGGCGCCTTTGATGAAGTAGGGATCATGGAGGCTGTGGAGCTGGAGGGAGGGGGGGGAGTTGGACACAGATGACGAGGTGTCAAAACGGGCATAGTGTTGGGACAGTCTTTGACAAAGGGCTTTGTCATCCTGACCTTTAGGAGCCTGAGGCCGATAATTGGTGATTTGCCTCAATCCTCTCCACACAGAAGCCGAGTCATTAGCAGTGAACTGCTGCTGGAGTCTCTCAGAATACACAGATTTAGCTCTCCTCAGCTCTCTGTTAAACCGATATTTAACCTCCCTGTAGCAGTCCCTGTCTCCACTTTTCAGCGCTGCTTCCTTCTCCTTCCTGATCTGTCTGAGCTTAGCAGTGAACCAGGGCTTATCATTAGAGTACCTCACCCTGGTGGGCGATGGAAGAATGCTCTCCTCACAAAAATGGATATATGAGTTCACAGTGTCCGTGTACTCATCCAGATCATGCGTGGCTCCTTTAAACATGCCCCAGTCAGTTATTTCCATGCACGTTTCCAGCTTCTCCTCAGCTTCACTGGTCCATTTCTTCGTAGTGCTCACAACAGGTTTAGTGAGCTTCAATCTCTGTCTGTATGTGGGAATGAGGTGGACCATCACGTGATCAGATAGTCTGAGCGCAGCGCGGGGAACAGCGCGATACGCGTCCTTAACTGTAGTGTAACAGTGATCCAGCGTGTTTATTCCTCTGGTGGGGCATTTAATAAACTGTTTGTAGCGGGGGAGATCGTGGCTCAGATTGCTCTGGTTAAAGTCGCCAACCACAATAACCAGAGAGTCTGGAAAAGTGCGCTCCATGTGTTGGATGTGATCTGCGAGCACGCGCTGAGCTTCGTGCGTGTCCGCGTCGGGAGGGACGTACACAGCGACGAGGATGAATGAGGTGAACTCCCGCGGGGAATAAAATGGCTTGCAGTTAATAAAAAGAAATTCCAGGGCGGGAGAACAGTGTTTGGAAATTACCGTTACATCAGAGCACCAGCTGCTGTTGATGTAGAAGCAGACTCCACCTCCTGAGGATTTACCGGAGAGCTCTGTGTCACGATCAGCACGAAACAGCTGAAATCCCTCGAGGCGCAGTGCGCTGTCCGGTGTATTTTCCCTGAGCCATGTCTCGGTAAAACAGAGGGCAGCCGAGGAAGAGAGGTCCTTAAAACGCATCAGCAGTCTCAGTTCATCTACCTTGTTAGAGAGAGAATTGGCATTGGACAGAAATATGCCAGGCAAAGCCGTGCGCGTGCCTCTCCTGCATAGCCGGACGAGAGCACCCGCTCGTCTTCCTCTCTTTCGCTGTCTCACTTTTCGAGCTAAGCAATGAACCAGATCGGCGGCAGGAGCTAAAAAAACTGGGAGTAGGTCCGTGGGAGTGAAAGTCCTGATATTTAGAAGCTCTTCACGGGTATAAGAGCTGGCAGACACACAATTGACAAACAAAAACAAACAAAGGGCGCAGCGAAGCACCATGGCGACCACTGTGGGCGCCATCTTGCGCAAAAAGCGATGACCATGGAAGAGAATCCTAAACGTCTACTCTGCTGGAACAGCACCACCTGTGGCTGAACAGGCCGATGTGCACCGGTGTTCTACCTTCCAGCGTTGGGCGTTGGTAGGATTCAAGCCTGGGCAGGAAGATATGGAAGACAAGATGTTACCCATGCAGCATGTCCCCCCTCTCCACGTCACTGATGAATCCAAAGGAACAGCAGGGCTGCTATAGTTTGGCACCAGCGCCCTCGCAGGAGCTGCCAGAATGATGTTGAGCACAAAAGAGAACTGCCTTAGGGGCTCCGACTCCGGATTTTTCCTCAGGGTTGACTCCCGAAGCCTTTCCCGTGACCGGGTGTGCCACAAGGCAGCGGAGGTTTGAAATCAGGGTTTACCTTCCCCTAGATGGGCTACCTTCCCAGGTTGAAGAGCCACCATCTACCCGAAGCATCTGGTTTTAAGGCGGCAGAGATCCGCCCTCGCCCCTTCTCCTATTAGTAAAAGCAGTTCCGCCGGGCTTAGAGACTAAACCACACGGGCAGGCTAGGAGTTGGACTTAGTTGTCAGAGGCTTTTCAAGACGCACGCCATAAGGAGCATTTTATGCGCACTGGGAGCTTAACCCCAGTGCCGCTCCTGGCTATGACAACCTTGGAACCAACTATAATATAATTTTTTTGAAAATAATTCCCAGTTTTAAATATTTTTAAAAAACTTTATTATGATGTAAATCGCCATTTTTGTTTACGTCGCAATGCATTCTGGGTAGTGACGTAGAAAGGTTGCAGCCGTTTTTTCTGTCTTATACAAGCCAAGAAGCGAAGCTACTAACTACTGCCATTTGTCAGTGAAAATGCCACATTGCACGGCTTTTGGATGTAATTTCCAATCAAAGGGAAATAAAGAGAGTGGTGTGAGCCTCCATTGCTTTCCTAAAGAGGGAAAGTTGAGGAAAAAGTGGGGCGGCAGCGACTCAGCAGGTAGAGCATGTTGTCTAATAACCCGATGGTTGGCGGTTCACATCACGCTCTCCCCAGATATCCTGCCGTTGTGTCCCTGGGCAAGACACTTCACCCGCATTGCCTCCAGTGCCCATAACACTGGGTATGAATGTGTAAAAATGTTTAAATGCTCGGTGGTGGCCGGAGAGGCCGTTGACGTGGATTGGCAGCCACATTTCCGTCACTCTGAGTGTCTGTGATCACGCGCTATAGCGCACGCTTGATAAAGCTGACATATATATTAATCACGCTATGATAATAGCACTATATCGCTCAAAGCGCGCGCATGAGACATGTCTGTGATCGCACGCTTGATAAAGCTGACATATGTATTAATCACGCTATGATAAAGCACAATATCGCTCAAAGCGCACAAGCGAATCACGGTTCGAATTTTGTCATGGTTCGAATTTTTATCAAGCGCACGCTTGATAAAGGTGATATATATATATATATATTTATCACACTATGATAAAGCTCTATATCGCTCAAATGAGTGATATAGCGTGCACTCGAGTGTCTCTCCACTCCGTGAGTGTCTCTCCACTTTGAGTGTCTCAAGCGTGCGCTTGAGGAAGCATTATTTTAAGGTGAAACTTATATATTGTTGATTTACTTACAATAGAATGCTCAAAAACAAAAAAAAAATGCCTACAAGCATGATGGGCACTGAACTGATAAACATGGACTCTCAGCAACATAAAGCAATTTCTCTGTTGCTTTCTCAGACTGTGGGTTGAACGTCCATAAGCAGTGCTCCACAGTCGTTCCAAATGACTGCCAGCCAGATCTTCGACATGTCAAGCCAAGCGTGCGCTTTGAGCGATATCATAGCGTGATTAATACATATGTCAGCTTTATCAAGCGTGTGATCACAGACATGTCTCATGCGCGCGCTTTGAGCGATATTGTGCTTTATCATAGCGTGATTAATACATATGTCAGCTTTATCAAGTGTTGTGGGATGTGTCTGGTGCGTGTGTTTGGATAGGGCAGCTCGGTGCGTGGACGTGAGTGAGTGGGAGCGTGCGTGCAGCCAAGCCCCCCCCCCCCCCCGGTGTGTGTGGAATGACCCCGAGAGCGAACGGTGTGTGTGATTTGGTGCGGATGAGTAGAAAGAGAGCGAGGCGACCGGAGCAGGAAGAATTTGTTGCTGACAACAGTGCGGTATATAAATAAAGCCCCAACGCTTCAGCAAAACGGCCTGTGCTTCTGTGTACCACCATATCCCTTTTTGACAAGAGTGAGGTTTACTTGGGAGTTGACCCCGGAGGAAGAGCTGCCTCCGGCCCTTGAGAAGATAGATCTCCCCTGCGTCCCCCAACCACGGTTAGGAGACGAAAGGCAGGAACGGTCAACACAAGTGTGCGATCACAGACATGTCTCATGTGCGCGCTTTGAGCGATATAGTGCTATTATCATAGCGTGATTAATATATATGTCAGCTTTATCAAGCGTGCGCTATAGCACGTGATCACAGACACTCAGAGTGACGGAAATGTGGCTGCCAATCCGCGCCAACGGCCTCTCCGGCCACCACCGAGCATTTAAACATTTTTACACATTCATACCCAGTGTTATGGGCACTGGAGGCAATGCGGGTGAAGTGTCTTGCCCAGGGACACAACGGCAGGATATCTGGGGAGAGCGTGATGTGAACCGCCAACCATCGGGTTATTAGACGACTTGCTGTACCTGCTGAGCCGCTGCCGCCCCACTTTTTCCTCAACTTTTCCTCTTTAGGAAAGCTATGGAGGCTTACCCCGCTCTCTTTATTTCCCTTTGATTGGAAATTACATCCAAAAGCCGCGCAATGTGGCATTTTCACTGACAAATGGCAGTAGTTAGTAGTTTCGCTTCTTGGCTTGTATAAGACAGAAGAAACAGCTGCAACCATTCTACGTCACTACCCAGAATGCATTGCGACGTAAACAAAAATGGCGATTTACATCGTTGTACTGTTATCACTACGTGTTGTATACACGGTGTATGTGAACGCAGATCAACAGCAAGCCCAACTCGTCTTTCATGAGCCAGGAAACCGAGCGTCTTGCTCCTTTATTCAGTCTTCTTAGACAGCTTACAATTGTCTACAATTGTGGCGTTAAAAACTCAATGAAAGGCCCGAGTGAAACTGAAAAGTACAAACAGAAAAAATAAATACATTTTAGCTCTTCTCCAAGTAAAAAACAAATGCACCAAAAAAATAGCCAACATCAAAGAACTCACACAGAAATTAATTATAGCTGCTACTAAAGACAAACAACACATTTTCACTATCTTCTCATATGCTAATTAGGTCGCTAGTAGCAGCGTTACTTATGCTAATACACAGCACTCTCGGTGTAAATCATGCTAGCGGGCTCCTGAGATAAGACTAATTCCTGGTAACAACATATTCACAAAACGGTCTCAAGTTCACCTCTCATAAAACTTATAAAGTTAACATGACATTCATTAAACTCACAGCCATTGCTTTCGAAGGTGTGGAAAAGGATATAACACACAGGAGGAGCGTCTCAGACGTTCACAGGCAGGTTATACGTTTCTCCTTTTTTTCTTTCTCTCTCTTACTAACGTCCGCTTCTGCTACCCATAAATCATAGCGACTACTGGCTGCGCCTTCAAAATGAAATACGTACAGGTAAACTAGTACTAACTGCATAGAAGTTACTTTTAACCTAATGACTATTTTTAACATGAATCATTAAAAATGAATTATGACATTTATTATGAACTTGTGAACTATTTTTAACCTTCTATAAAACACACTTTACTGTGGGCAGAACACTCCCCGCCTGGCATTACTAATGCCACTACTTCTTTTTATCTATTACTTCATTCTCTAAGAGCATAACAACATCCGAGATAGGACGTAAGTAAGTCTTTGAAACACCCTGGGATGATGTCCTCACTTCGACCTTTCTGACCTTCCCGTCGCTGCTTGGAAAGGTGGATGTGATGATGGCCATTGTCCATTCATTTCTGGATGCTTGGTCCTGTTTCAACAGCACTATGTCGCCTGTCTGGAGGTTGCGGTGTGTTGTATGCCACTTGCGCCTTGATTGGAGGGTGTTGAGATATTCGTTTCTCCACTGGCTCCAAAATTCATTGGCGAGTGCTTGCACTTGTTTCCACTGGTTTTTGAGCAGGTCTCTTCCACAAAAGTCTCCTGGTGGAGGGGTAACATGCTGCTTTTGGGTCAAGATCATTGCAGGACAGAGTAGGAATGGTGAGGAAGGGTCTGTTGAGATGGGAACTAAGAGCCTTGCGTTGATTATAGACAATACCTCAGCCATTAAAGTACAAAGCACCTCATGCGTCAAATGAGTGTGTTTGTTTTGCAAAAGCATAGAGTCCAATATTCTGCGAGTGACCCCAATCAGTCTTTCCCAGACGCCTCCCATGTGGGAGGCATGTGGGGGGTTGAACTCCCATGTGCAACCGTTGGCATGAAGATAGTTGACAATGTTGGGAGGGTTCTTGTTTGGTTGTGCCATGCCTAACTCCACACTCGCTGCAATGAAGTTAGTGCCCCTGTCAGATCGCATTTGCTTTGCTGGGCCTCGTATTGCGAAGAATCTGCGTATTGCATTTATGCAGCTGCAAGTGTCCATAGATTCAATGACTTCAATATGCACGCCTCTTGTGGTCATACACGTGAAGAGTATTGCCCACCTTTTTCCTTGTGCAGCTCCACCTCGTGTGTGTCGAGTGACTACTGACCACGGACCGAATACGTCCAACCCGACATATGAAAATGGGGGGCATGTTTCAAGTCTCTCAGGTGGGAGATCGGCCATTTTCTGAGTCTCTAGTTTTCCCCTGAGTTTCCTGCACGTTACACAATGGTGGATAATGAACGAGACCAGTCTTTTGCAACCTACAATCCACAGTCCGGCTTGCCTAATTGCGCTTTCCGTGAACTGCCTTCCTTGATGCACAACTTTGGCATGATAGTGACGGACAAGCAGTTGAGTTACGTGATGCTTGTTTGGGAGAATGGTTGGATTCTTGGATGCTGTGTTCAATGAAGCATGTTTGAGGCGACCTCCAACCTTGATGAGGCTTTCACTCATATAGGGATCAAGAGCTACGATGGGACTTGAACTGCGAACGGTTTGGTTGGCGTGGAGAGCAGCATACTCATCGGGAAAAGCGTCTTTTTGAACAGACTGGAGGATGAGGTTACTGGCAGCATCCAACTCCTCTGGAGTGTGTGGCTTGCTATGTCGATGCCGGCCCCTGCATGAATGATCTGACAAGTTGCTTGATGAGTGAGAATGAGCTTGGTGAATTAGGAATGCAATGGCACGTACTAATGAGTTCCAACTTGAAAAGCGCTGGAAGCATTCTGGTAAAGGCCTGTTCTTCTGAATGTGAGTAGAAAAGGTAGCGACTTTTCCGATTTCAGAGTCTACTTCAGGCTCGATTAACTCAAAGGATTAAGGTGTCTCGGATTCAGGTAGTTTGTAAAGGAAGTCTGGTCCCTTAAACCACATAGTGTCCATGAGCTGTGATGCAGGTATTGACCTGGTGGCTAGATCAGCTGGGTTTTGCTCTGATGCAACGTAGTGCCACTGTTCAGGGGATGTGGACTGACGTATACGATGAACGCGATTAGGCACATAAACGTTGAAGCTCTTTGAATCATTGCAAATGTACCCAAGAACCACCCTGCTATCACAGTAGAATTTGACAGCGTTTGGTTTGTGATCGAGTTCGTCCAGAATGAGCTCCGCCATCTCAACCGCTAGAACTGCTCCACAGAGTTCAAGGCGAGGTATCGTGGGCTCTGGTTGTGGTGAAAGTTTTGCTTTCCCAAGCATAAACCCGACTTCGCATTGTCCTTCTGCATTGACTGTCTTCAAGTATGCTACTGCTGCAATAGCCCAGCTTGAGGCGTCGGAAAAGATACACAGTTCGGTGTAAGTGGACTTAGAGAGGGAAGCTGGTACATAGCAGCGTGGCACTTTAAGACTGCTAAGATCTTGGAGGGACATTTTCCATGTTTCCCATGTGTCCATTTTATCCTGAGGGAGAGGAGCATCCCAACCTTGGACACCATTCGACAGTTCACGTAACAAGAGTCTGCCTTTGATTGTCACTGGTGACGCTAGTCCCAAGGGATCGAAGATACTGTTAATTGTTGACAGAACCCTGTGGCGGGTGTAGGGTTTGTCATCAACAGCAACCTTGAATGTGAAAGAGTCAGTGTTTATGTCCCAGCACAGGCCTAGACTTCTCTGAGCTGGTAGAGTGTCATTGCCGAGACTCAAGTCTTTAATATCGGTGGCCAGGTCTTCTGGCTTGAAGGCTTGCATGACTGAGACACTATTCAAGGCGATTTTGTGGAGCTTGATATTGGACTCGGCCAAGGATGCACATGTGCGCTTGAGCAAGTCTATGGCTGCAGATTCAGTGGGGAGCGAAATCAACCCGTCATCTACATAAAAGTGTCTCTCAACAAAGTGTCTTGTGTCTGCTCCAAACTTTGGCTCGCATTTCTGGATAGCCCTGTGTAGGCAATAGATAGCTACCGCTGGCAACGGGCTGTTTCCAAAAACGTGCACCCGCATGCGGTACTCCTGCACCTCTTTTGACAAGTCGTTTTCCTTGTGCCACAGGAACCTCAAATAGTCTCTATGGTCTGGTGTGACTAGGAATCCGTAAAACATTTGCTGGATATCGGCAGTGACTGCGATGAGCTCTTTCCTAAACCGAATCAGCACACCGAGGAGGGTATTATTAAGATCTGGACCTGTTAACAGTACTGAGTTGAGTGACACACCAAATTGCTCGGCACTTGAATCAAAGACAGCCCGTATCTGACCGGGCTTCTGGGGATGATATACCCCGAAAATGGGCAGGTACCAGCGTTCAGTGTCATCAGTGATGGGTGGAGCGATCTCTGCATGATTGTTCTCGAACAGCTTGTCCATAAACTCTGAGAACTGTTCTTTCATTTGAGGGTTTTTCGTTAAGTTGCGTCTTAGTGAGCTGAGTCTAGACAATGCTTGGTCCCTGTTATTTGGGAGCGGCAAGCGAGGAAACTTGAATGGCAGAGGAGCGATCCAGTTGTTGTTTCCATCCTGGTGGACTTCTTCCTCCATTATCTTTAGGAAGGTCTCATCTTCGAAGGACACGGCACACTTGTTATCGTTCTCTGTGCACTCAAAAACTTTGTCCCCAAGCTTTTCTTCCACTGCATTGGGTTTTGAGCTGCATTTAGAGAGGCCGTCCTTGTGCTCCCCGCCGTAGCATGGTTTCTCTTTGATGTTGATGCTGTTAGGACAAGGAGTGAAGAAAGATGGGCGTCCGTTGGAGAGCATGTGCGTTTTATAAACATTGACGGCTGGCTTGTGAGCGTTAAGGCACACATCCCCCACAATTACCCAGCCTAGGTCCAGGCGTTGAGCAAAGGGAGCATCGTGGTGTCCGTTGACTTGTTGCCTTACTTTGTGGACTCGTAGGATGTCTCTGCCCAGTAAAATTGCCATCTGAGCATCTGGGTCGTACTTGGGAATGAGAGGAGTGAGGTGTTTTAAGTGGGCGTGAGCAAGAGCGACTTCGGGCGTAGGTATTTCATCTCTACTGAACATTATCTCGTCGCATTCAAGGAGAGGAGGGAGGTCTAAGCGTGGGCCTCCACCTACTGGCTCGATTTGGAACCTCACTGCTTCCCTGCCAAGCATTTCAGTTAAACCAGCACATGTTCTCATGTGGTATGTCAGAGGGTTACCTTTGATCCCAAACAGCTCGAAGAATTCAGGACGGGCCAGCAATTTATTACTCTGATCATCAAGGATTACATACATCTTAACGGAGCGTTCTGGTTGGCCTTTAGGGAAAACTCGAACTAGACATACCTTTGAGCAAGAACGTGGGGGATTACCTTTGTCGCAGATCTCAGTGCACCGTGACGTTACCTCAGGTGGCGTGTTGTCTCGTGGCTGAGGCTCTGGTTCAGGTGTGTTTTCTGGCTGGGGTTGCTGACTTGAATCGGGATGCATGGCGGAGCAATGCCTTTCACTTTGGCACTCCTCGCACTTGAGTTTCATGTCACAGTCCTTTATTGCGTGCATGGGAGAGCAGCAGCGAAAACATTGTTTGTGTTCTTTGAGTATATTTCGCCTCTCCTGTAGTGGTTTATTCTGAAAAGCTCTACATTTAGCTAGAGGATGCATTTTCTTATGGACTGGACAGTAGCGTGTTAAATCGTCCTCTTTAGTACTAGCGGGAGCCGTTGTGTCGACCTCTGTTTTGTTTACAGTTAGAGGTGTTCTGTAGCTAGTTTGTTTGAATGTTGGTCTCTCACCTTTGCTGAAGGATTGGCTGCTGCATGTCGTAAAACTTGGGTCATTTCTTGCTTTAGCCTCATCTTGGACAAACTTTACAAAATATGAGAAGGGAGGGAAGGTTACATCATATTTTTGTTTGTATTTTGAGCCTGTGTGCAGCCATTTATCTTGTAAACTTGGAGGCAACTTTTCAGCTATGGGCTTAACCCCACGGGGTGTGTCGAGGTAGGCGAGGCCTGGGAGATAAGTTTCATCTTTAGGGACCCGCAGCTCTAAGAGTAAATCTCCAAGTTCCCTGAGTTTTACATTGTCTCTGTTTGTAAGGCGAGGGAAGTTATCTAGTTTTTTTGAACAAGGCGTTTTCTACTACCTCTGGCGTAGCATAACATTCTTCCAACCTGTCCCATGACAATTGGAGAGCAGCTTTGGGGTTAGTGGCATAGACAGCTCTGATTCTTTTAACGTGCTCTGAGGACTCTTTACCAAGCCACTTGACTAGGAGATCTAACTCCTGGCTATAAGTGAGACCAACGTCTTCAGTTGCATTTATGAATGACGACTGCCATGCTCTAAAGTTTTCGGGGGTGTCGTCAAACTTAAAGAGTCCGGTTGTGATTAGCTCTCTGCGCGCTAGGAACCTAGCAAAGTCTGCCATAGGTGGGTCACCATTGTGGGAAGCATGGTAGCTGTTTGGCCTGACATAGTCTCTTGGCATGTCGATGGATTCATTTTTTACGTACATTTTCTTGAATGCTGGTGGAGAGAAAGCTTGTTCGGGTCTCCTTGGAGTGAATAATTGTGCCCTTTGTGCAGGTTCGACTTGAGGTGTTTCTTCTTCGGCTGGTCGCACCTGTGACTTTAGCTGGATTTGGTGGTGCACATACTCCATAGTTCTCTGTCTGACAACTTGTGATGGAATTGCGCTCCTTACACTCTCTCCTTCGTCCAGCTCGGCAGCTGCAGCAGCTTCTAGAACTTCTGCTTTTGCTGTGGCGGCCGCTGTTTCCTTTTCTATCTCCAGCATCCCCAGATCCAGCTCCAGCTTTGCTTGTTGCTTTGCTTGTTCTAGCTTTGCTTGTTGCTCTGCTTGTTCTAGCTTTGCTTGTTGCTCCGCTTGTTCTAGCTTTGCTTGTTGTTCTGCTTGTTGCTTTGCTTGTTCTAGCTTTGCTTGTTGCTTTGCTTGTTCTAGCTTTGCTTGTTGCTTAATTTCTAATTGTTTCTTACTGTACAAGGCTCTAGCATTCGCAGCTTCAGCAGAGGCTCACGCCATGATGGCTGCTTCCATTACGTTGGACTTTGAGGATAACTTGGAGCTAGAACGTTTGGAGCTGAAGCTAGCGTTGTATGATGATTTGGCTTCAGAGACCGCCTTTTCTTCCGCCCTCTTCTCTTGAGTGTCGTCCATCACTGTGTTGTGAATCTTGTCTTCACCAACTGCTGACGTGGCTTTTCACTGTACTGTTATCACTATGTGTTGTATACACAGTGTATGTGAACGCAGATCAACAGCAAGCCAAACTCGTCTTTCATGAGCCAGGAAACCGAGTGTCTTGCTCCTTTTTTCAGTCTTCTTAGACAGCTTACAATTGTCTACAATTGTGGCGTTAAAAACTCAATGAAAGGCCCGAGTGAAACTGAAAAGTACAAACAGAAAAAATAAATACATTTTAGCTCTTCGCCAAGTAAAAAACAAATGCACCAAAAAAATAGCCAACATCAAAGAACTCACACAGAAATTAATTATAGCTGCTACTAAAGACAACACATTTTCGCTATCTTCTCATATGCTAATTAGGTCGCTAGTAGCAGCGTTACTTATGCTAATACACAGCACTCTCGGTGTAAAGCATGCTAGCGGGCTCCTGGGATAAGACTAATTCCTGGTAACAACATATTCACAAAACGGTCTCAAGTTCACCTCTCATAAAACTTATAAAGTTAACATGACATTCATTAAACTCACAGCCATTGCTTTCGAAGGTGTGGAAAAGGATATAACACACAGGAGGAGCATCTCAGACGTTCACAGGCAGGTTATACATTTCTCCTTTTTTTCTTTCTCTCTCTTACTAACGTCCGCTTCTGCTACCCATAAATCATAGCGACTACTGGCTGCTCCTTCAAAATGAAATACAAGTAAACTAGTACTAACTGCATAGAAGTTACTTTTAACCTAATGACTATTTTTAACATGAATCATTACAAATGAATTATGACATTTCATTATGAACTTGTGAACTATTTTTAACCTTCTATAAAACACACTTTACTGTGGGCAGAACAATCGTAATAAAGTTTTTTTCAAAATATATAAAACTGGAAATTATTTTCAAAAAAATTATATTATAGTTATGTTACTAACATAAAAATAAAGCATATAGAGCTAACATGCCAATATAATCGGAGTTCCTTTTAAAGCAATTCTGTTGAACCACAATTCAAAAGCATTGCCTGATTTTCATTGGTTAATTTTCATAGAATTTTTATTTATTACCACTTTTGTCATACTCAAGTTATTTCTGTGACCACTGTGTGTTTTTCTTTCATTAAAAGAGGGGTACCAACAATTTTGTCCACGGCTGTACCTACTAACTCTTTTTGCCATAGTAAATACAAGCGATTTAACTAAAACAGCGACATCAAAACCACTTTACACCGTGCAGGAAACGGAGGAGAGTCTGTGTGTCTGATTTCAAAGGGGAGGGGGTGATTCACCCGCTTGCCTGAGTTGAACTGAGAAATTGTCTTTAAAGCATGATATGAGTTACTGAGAGAAAGTTGTTTGAGGTAACAGCACTGAATTGTACACAAAGACAAAATTACAAGATCATTCTTGCATGAAAAAAAAAAACGAATTTAATGGAGACAGCTCTCATCAGTTTCTTTGAAAAAACAATGCGTGGTTTGTGGTCAACAGACTTCGCAGCCATGTTGCACGTTCATATTTGCATGTGGCCGAAACGGCCAAGTAATATTCCTATTGCATGAGAACTGTGCATGTGCAGATTAAGCAGTGCAAATGCCATTTTGAAAAACACCAGGGTGAGTCATCCCGGGTCATATGAAAACATATGACTAGCAATTGGATTGACAATGATAGGATTAGTGGTTCAGTAGTTATTCACGAAAATGGCATTTTCCGTAATGGCGGCAACAGTTACCCCCATACAGTTTTTGAGTTATGTTGCTATCAAACAAACAAACAGACAGACAAACCAACGCCGATGATCACATAACCTCCTTGGCGGAGGTAATAAAAAAAACAAAAAAAAGAATCCTTTAAAAAATTCCTGGATCCAGACAGTGACCCGGATCACCACCAAAATCTAATCATCTGTAGGAAACCCCATTTCTGACAATCTGTGAAAATTTCATGAAAATCCGTCTATAACTTTTTGAGTTATCTTGCTAACAACAGACAGACAAACAAACAAACCGACGCTGATGATCACATAACCTCCCCTTTGGCGGAGGTAATTATGTAGTCATGTAGTCAAAGTCAGCATTTACTGTTGGTGAAACAGTAGATAGAACACAAAAAGTTATTGAGAGACAGACAGTTGAGAAAGATAGAAAAAAGGTTGTAAGGAAGTTTAAAAAAATGGGTGGATGAGTTACAGGATTTAAGATTTTTGCCAGGATCATCAAAACCACTGCCCTTGCCAGCTAAGCTGGCAGAGATCTTGCAAGTAATAATACAAAGCTATAATACTGCTAAGGAAAATCATGACACAGCAGGAAATTGCAGGTGGGGATTAATACATAAAAAATGGAAAAATTCAGAGAAGAGGAAAATTAGGGCCATGTGTTATATTTCTAAACTCGTGGCTGCATTACACAGAGGACAGTTGGTAGTCTGAGATAATGGAAGGGTCATATTCCAAACGCAGGGGCAGCAAGTAGTTTCAGAGTCGCCCCCCCAATATGATGATGTGGCTCTGCCTCCATCAGCTCTGCCTCTGCCAGCCCTTTCAGCCCCCACCCTGACACAGACAAACCCATTCACAGAGTATGTAAACATGCTCTCTAAACAAATGCCTCTTACTACTTTTGTTGAAATACTACTGGATGGATTTGGATGAAACTTTCACCAGAGGTGGTCCTTTGACTAGAGTGGAAACCATTTTGGTGATGATCCAAGAATACATACTTCCACCAAGGCTCTTATCTTCTCACAGTGTGTTAGCAAGAATCCTCCAAAACTACTGGATAGACAGCAAATTCAGCATACTCAGATGAACTCTGTCAGAGTTGATTATAACACTTTTAAACTGTTTATATGGGTCCAAACCAGAAAGTGATGATTTAACTCTTTTATGAGAGTTGGTATCTTAACACTAATTCAGTGTAGATGATGACACTTTGCTGGTGTTTAAACATAAAGATTAAACATGAAGTAACACTACCTAGTGTTACTTTTTAGACATCATGACATGGTATTGGTGACTCACAGAGCAGACACGACTCAGAATAGATGCAATTAACGTTGTTTATTGAACCAATGAGTGAATGGATGCATGCGTGCAGGGTGTGTAGTTTAATGTGGTGCAGTGCGATCTGTATTCTCCAGCTGGGGCCGGCAGAGCACCATACAACCTGGCAACCCTGAAACGAGACAAAGGCCGTTAATTTGCAGCTTAGCCTATGCAGCTCTCGAGATGGTACTGTGTTTACTGTCAGAAGGTGTTGAGGGAAGCCCAGGTAGCGCCGAAGCTGCAGCCAGGAAGATAGTGCCCGCTGGGGCCGAGGAGCTGGAGGTGAGAGAGTGAGTTCGCCACCTGGAAGGAAGAGAGGACCGCCGCCGCAGATCTCCGCCTGTGCACAGGGGAAGCAGACAGGGTGAGAAGTGTGAAGGCTTACTTGTGAGGTTGGTCCGGGTGGAACGGGTTCAGTAAGGCTTGGAAGCCAATGTGTTGAAGCGTAGAGTGCTGGGAAGCACGGAGGCAGGCGTAGCAGGATTCAGCAAGGAAACCAGACGACTCTGCGCCAAGCACTGGTCCTGGTGGAATAAATAGGCCACAGGAGATGACAGGCAGGTGCGTGCACAGGTGCCGTGATTGGCGGCCATGACAGTACACCCCCCCCCATGGCACGCCTCGCAGCAGGCGTTCCAACCTACATCCGATTAAAGTCCCTGATGAGCTGCTTGTTGAACATGAAGGAAGGACACACCCAGGACCTCCACTCCGGCCCATAACCCTCCCAGTCCACCAGGTACTGTAGGCCATGACCCCGGCGGCGGACGTCCAAGATGGCAGAGATGGACCAGGCCGGGTTGCCGTTGATCACCCTCGGTGGGGGTGGAGACCTGGGAAGGGGACACAAAGGACTGGAGGAGACGGGCTTCACCTGTGACACATGAAAGGTTGGACAGATGCAGAGGGAGGGGGGGAGAGTCAGGTGCACAGACACAGTGTTAATGATCCGACAGATAGGAAAAGGACAAATGAACTGTTGAGCCGTCTTCTTACATTCAGCCTTCAGATTGATTTGCTTCATGGAAAGCTATACCTGCTGACCCACCTGGTAGGCAGGACCTGGAACCCTGGGTCAGCTGGCCACCGTGGTGTTGCGCTCCGCCATCCATTGCAGTGCCGCTCTGGCCGTCCTCCAGATCCGTCGACAACGCCTCAGGTGGGCACGAACCGAAGGAACGGCGATGTCTCCCTCCTCTTCTGGGAACAGCGGGGGGTTGTAACCCAACGAGGCCTCGAAGGGAGACATGCCGGTGACTGTAGACACCGCAGTGTTATGGGCGTATTCGATCCAGGGGAGGTGTGTGTTCCATGATGACGGGTTGGCGGCTGCGAGGCACCACAGCGCTGCCTCCACCTCCTGGTTGGCTTGTTCACACTGTCCATTAGACTGGGGGTGATAACCCGAAGACAAACTCGCTGTAGTCCCCAGAGCAGCGCAGAATGACCTCCAAACCCTGGAGACGAACTGAGATCCTCGGTCCGAAACGATGTCCTGTGGGATGCCGTGCAGTCTAATGACATGCTGGACCAGAAGATCGGCTGTCTCCTTGGCCAAAGGCATCCCCCACAGGGAAATGAAGTGGGTGGCTTTAGAAAACCTGTCCACCAGCGGGAGGATGGTGGTGAAGTGGTTGGACGTGGGTAGACCAGTGACAAAATCCAGAGCTACGTGGGACCATGGCCTGCCCGGGACGGGGAGGGGATGAAGCAGCCCGGCCGGTGGTGAAGAGGACGTCTTCCCCGTAGCACACTCAGGACAGGCACGGATGTACTCCCCCACATCCTTCTGGAGGGATGGCCAGCAAAATGACCTCTGTAGGAGCGCCACAGTGCGTGCCCTTCCCGAGTGGCAGGCAAACTTGGAGGTATGCCCCCATTGGATGACCTCCCACGGACTGCTGAAGGGACTTATAACCTGCCCGCTGCCCCCCCCCCCGGGTCGGCCTCGTCAGACTGCATCCTTATGACCTTGTCCCTAATACCCCAAGAGAGGGTGCCCACGACACATGCTGGGGAAAGGATGGGGTGCTCAGCCTTTTCTGCCGTCTCCGGGGCGAACTGGAGAGACAGGGCGTTGGGCTTGGTATTCTTTGACCCAGGGCGGTAGGTGATGGTGAAATCGAATTGTCCAAAGAAGAGTGATCAGCGGGCCTGTCAGGCGTTCAACTGCTTGGTGGTCCAAAGGTACTCCAGGTTTATATGGTCGGTCCAGACGATGAACGGCTGCGACACTCCCTCCAACCAGTGCCGCCATTCCTCCAAAGCCAGTTTAACCGCCAGCAGCTCCCTGTCACCTATGTCGTAATTATGCTCCGCTGGGGACAGGAGAGGAGAGAAGTAAGCACAGGGACGAATCTTACCGTCGGCCAGAGAGCAACGGGACAAGACGGCCCCCACCCCCCAAGTCTGAGGCGTCCACCTCCATCAGGGAGCGGGGTCCACCTGCGTCAGAATCGGCGAAGACGAGAACCTGTCCTTCAGCTGAGAGAACGTAGCGTCCGCCTCTTCTGTCCAGTGAAAGGGCACCGTGGTGGAGGTCAGGTTGGTGAGGGGAAGGGCAATGTGACTGTAGTCCTTCACAAAGTGCCGGTAAAAGTTTGCGAAGCCCAGGAACTGCAGGAGCTGCTTCCTCGACGAGGGAGTAGGCCAGTCCACCACCGCCTTCACCTTGGCTGGGTCCGGGATGATCTCCTTAGGGGCGATGATGAAGCCGAGAAAGGAGGTCCACGAAACGTGGAACTCACACTTCTCTGCCTTCACAAAGAGTTTATTCTCTAGCAGCCGCTGCAAGACCCGCCTGACGTGAATACGATGCTCCTCCATGGACTGGGAAAAGATAAGGATATCATCATGGTAAATGAATACAAATGTACACAGAAAGTCCTTTAGAACATCATTAATGAGGCGTTGGAAGCCGGCCGGGGCAGTGGTCAGCCCAAACGGCATAACCAGATGTTCGAAATGCCCGCTAGGGGTCCTAAAGGCAATCTTCCACTCATCCCCCTCCCGTATCCGCACCAGGTAATAGGCGTTGCACAGGTCTAACTTCGTAAAGCAGCAGGCTTCCCGGAGGGAATTGAATGCTGAGTTTATAAGTGGGAGAGTGTACTTATCCTTGATGGTAATGTTATTAAGCTCCCGGAAATCCATACAGGGCCTTAGAGAGCCATCCTTCTTTCCCACAAAAAAGAAACCCGCTCCCACCACCGAGGATGAA
This sequence comes from Pholidichthys leucotaenia, assembly GCA_020510985.1. NCBI lineage: Eukaryota > Metazoa > Chordata > Actinopteri > Cichliformes > Pholidichthyidae > Pholidichthys > Pholidichthys leucotaenia. The sequence goes on from CM035843.1 coordinate 407,896,322, forward strand.
GGACTATTTATGCTTGAGCTTAGGGACTCCTTAATATACGAGTCCATGGCCGCGCGCTCCGAAGCAGACAAGTTGTAAAATCTGCTAGATGGCAGCAGAACACCGGCCCGAAGATTAATCGCACAGTCATACGGGCGGTGAGGGGAGAGGGAAAGGACCTGGGATTTATTGAACACGGCCCCAAGGTCATGAGGGGGAGAGGCAGGGACACCCAGAGGCGTGGCAGGCGAGCATGCAGCAGACTGAAAACAGGCACTTAAGCAGAAGGAGCTCAACGGAACCACACTCCCCGAACGCCCATCAATTGACAGGTTATGCAGGTGCTGCCAGGGATAGCCTAGGATGACCGGAGAAGAAAGCACCAGCAAGACATACAGTTCCAATTCCTCCCGATGATTGCCTGAAATAATAACTGGCACTGAGGTGACCCGATGAGTGACTGTGGCCAATGCAACTTTAGACAAGGCTATGAGTTTGAGAGGAGTTTTCAACGGCTGCATAGGGAGACCCAGACGGGTTGCCAGGCTACTTGAAATGAAACTCTGCTCGGCCCCTGAGTCAATGACTGCATGTGTGTTAATTTCTTTATGACCAAAACAAAACTGAATGGGAATCAAAAAACGAGTGAGGGGATTATTGCGGGTTACGTCCGTGAGACCCCCTACTGTGACGCATGGACTCCCCCTTTTGGCCGCTTAGGACAGGATTCAAGGTCATGCTCCTCGCTCCCACAATAAATGCACAACCCCAACTCCCGGCGGCGCTGTCTCTCTGCGACAGGAAGCTTAGATCCACCCATAACCATAGGATCTTGGTCCTCCGGGAAATCAGCTGACGGGAGGGCCAGCAGGGGGGACTGGAGGGAGCGACGAGACATGCCACCCGAGCGACCGGAAGTTCTGCGTTCAGCCGCCCACTCCCTCAGACGGTTGTCAATGCTAATAGCCAGGGAGACACACTCATGCAGCGTTGAGGGTTTCTCCAGGTGGGCCAGCTCGTCCCGCAGGCTAGGGCTCAAACTCCTAACAAATATACTACAAAGAGAGGCATCCCCCCACCCGACCTCTGTAGCCACGACCCGGAAGTCCACGGCATAGTCGGCGACGGCCCTCGACCCCTGCCGAAGATTTAACAAGCGAGAGGTGAGCATGTCCTCCAGGTCCGAGTGATCAAATACCTCCTGAAATTCTTGTGTAAATTGAGATTAAGTCATAGAAGCATAGTTTTCCCTAGCCATTACCACATATGCCCAAGCTAAAGCCCGTCCCTCTAACAAATTAATCATATAGCCGATGCGGCTCTGGTTAGTGGGAAAATCCCCGGGTACCCGTTGGAACACTATGTGGCACTGCATGAGGAAACCCCTGGACTCCCCCAGTACACATCTAAAATGAGGGGGAGTAGAGACTGGAGTAAGCCGACAAGTGGGGCCCAGAGAGGAAGGGATAGGTGTAGAGCTAGCAGTAGAGCTAGCGGGAGCAGAGGAGCTAGTTGGAGCTGTGGGGAAACCCCGTGGGCTAACCAGTTGATCTAGCCTGTCGGTGATGCAGGCTAACTGGGTTAGCATCACCTGCTGCTGGTATGCTAATTGATCTACCCGAGACTTTAGGTGGTTCAATCTGCGCGCTAGCGCGCTGTCTGCCGGGTCACTTTGGCAGAGTCATACTGACGTGGTATTGGTGACCCACAGAGCAGGTGCCGTGATTGGCGGCCATGACACATCACCTCTTTTATTGGATTACTTTATTAACTCTACAAGAGTTACCCCATGTTATCACTGCAAGGTGTAAATATAGTTTCAAAATAAAGTAAGCTAAAACTAGAAAAGCACTCCGCCAAGGGTCCTTCAATCCCTCATTGATCACCTCCAACATATAATGGGTTTGTGTGTTGGTCTAGAGTCACTTCTGGTGAAAATTACGTCCAAGTCTGTGCATTAGTTTTGGAGTATTGTTGCTAACACAGAGAGGAAATAAGAACCTTGGCTGAGGTATGCATTCTCAGATCATCACAAAAATGTTATGAGTTTGTCTCTAGCCCAAGAACCACCTCTGGAGAAAATTTCATCCAAATCCATCCATCCATCATCTACCGCGTAATCCTTTGTGCGGCGGGGGGCGGCGGGGGGGGGGGGCTGGAGTCTATCCCAGCATCTTTGGGCAGGGTACACCCTGGACAGATCACCAGTCCATCGCAGGGCCAACACAGAGAGACAGACAACCATTCACTCTCACATTCATACCTAAGGACAATTTAGAATCCCCAGTTGCTGCTAGTTAACCTAACCTTCATGTCTTTGGTGTGTGGATGGAAACCGGAGTACCAGAAGAAACCCACACAGACACGGGAAAAACATGCAAACTCCACACAGAAGAACCACCCTTTTTTCCCCCTTGTCCTGTCAGGTAGCTAGGTAAGCAGAACAGAGATCTGTTACCCTTATTGTGCCAAAACAGATTTACTTTGCCAAAAGGAGCTTTATGCAGTACCCAACTACAGTATGTACTGTATATTGCTGTAAATACCTCCTGTAATAACTTTTAATACTTTATTTAAATTATTTTAACCATGGAGGACCCAACAGGATGGAGAATGGGGAAAGGAAGTGTGTGTGTCATGATCCTGGGCATGGGTTGGGGCCATGCCCAGCCTCAAGTTTAGTTTTGTCCTTTTACGTCTTTTTGTTTATCCTGTCCAGTTATGGTCATTTTGTACTTGTAGTAATGTGTACATTTTGGTGTTGGGTTGTTGCTGTTTCATTATGGTTTCTGGTTTGTTTTATTTTGACAGCGCTGTGCAGCTTCTGGCTGTCAAACCGCTCGGAGCTGCACATCTGTCATTCATTCTGTTATTTTCTCCACTCATGCATCCACTCCTGTCACCTATTATGTGACACCTATCATGTTTTGCGCAAGGGAGAGGAGGCTGGGGGTCTATTATGTGACAGGCATGGATGCATGACAACTGCTTGCTGTTGTCGTGTCCTTCGATCGTCCTCAAATCCTGTGTCCCGCTCTGAGTGAATTTGTGCCACAGTTGAGAGCGGGTATGCTCTGCCAGGTTAGTTTTCCCTTTATTTCCAGCCACGAGCCCCACTTCCTCTCGGGTGTGCACCGGTTAGGATTCTGCCCCTGTGGCCGGCATTCCCAGGCTTCTGTCCCCCTGTGCATTGAGACTCGCTCTCCTCCAGCACTTTTGTAGTTCCTTATTTCTGTGCACGGTGGTGCAGTGGTTAGCACTGTTGCCTTACAGCTAGAAGGTTCCTGGTTCGAATCCCCGGGCTGGCAGGGGTTGGAACCTTTCTGTATGGAGTTTGCATGTTCTCCCTGTGCTGTGTGGGTTTACTCCGGGGGCTCCGGTTTCCTCCCACAATCCAAAGACATGCATGTTAGGTTAATTGTTTGTTCTAAATTGTCCCTAGATATCTGTTTCCTATAGGCCCTTAGAATAGAGGGTTAGCATTAGTGAAAGCGCTTTGAGTGGTCTTTGTGACTAGAAAAGCGTTATATAAGTGCAGGTTAGTTAGTTAGTTAGTTAGTTATTTGTATGTTTTCAGTGTTTTGGTCTGTTTGTGTTTACGTTAATAATTGTGCAAAAACCACAGTGTGTGTTTGGTGTCCTTCAGTAGCACTTAAAAAGGGTGATTCGTGACAGTGTGGAGGGGGAACGAAAAAGGAGGGGAACAGACAAAAAGACAAGCAAACAACAAAAACAAACAGAAGACAAACTGCTTCTTACACTGAAGAGGACTTAACACAAGTCTAATATTCGCACTTGTTCAAGGGGAGACATTTATGCGTGTGCATCCATGTGCATGTATATGAGAGCGCATGCAAAATAAGTGTGTGCATGTGAGTGGTTTGTCAGGAAACATACGAAGAGAGGGGCTGGTTCCAGCAACTGCCTCCCCCCCCCCCAGAAGCCCCGATTGGCAAGGCAGCACCATCAACCCCCACAGGGCACAAATGCCCGAGGTCAGCAAGCCCCAGGAAAGCCAGGAATCCGCTCCCGGAGGGACAACCGAGGGAGGCCAGGCCGCCAGGCAGCCAGCATGGACGGGCCACACCTCTGGGCTCGCCAGCCTCCACCCCCCCAAGCAGGGCCAATGCCAGCTCCTGGGCTCCAGGCGCCAGGAGGCCAGCGCCCCCCCAGTGCAAGCCCCCCTAGGAACCTCCACAGTGAGTCTGCCTTCCCCCCAGCACCACCGCTGCACACCCCGGGGACCCCAAAGCCCAAAGAAGTGCCCCTGGCCCAGGGGAGCCCACATAGCTGAGGCACTACCACCCTCAATCCAGCACCTCCAGATTAGCAGACGCACCTATCCCTATACTTTCACATGCTCATGCTCTCATATGCACCCACATGCACTCACTCATTCTCACTCACCCACACTCCCTCACAGTTCCATTCTCGTACTCCGACCCCCCCGCCAACTGACCCCAAGGTGGCCGCGGCCACAGAAGCAGAACCCCACCCCCAGCCCCCACCTGAACGACTAATAAGCAGATAACCGCAGGTGCCCCAAGATGCCACCCAACACGCAAAGCGCCACACAAAACCGACCCACCATCACCATCTCTATTCATCACTCCCTCACTCTTGCTTACTCTCTTATTCAGTCCCTCTCTCACTCCCTTGCTTGTATGTGTTCATTCAGCAACACCCAGGGATTTTGACAACATGACAGGTCCCAGGCCCCCCACCGGGCCCCCAGGCCCCCAGCAGAAGGAGGGCAACAGGGGTGGGGGAAGACCCCCAGCATCCTCCCCCTTGCACAAAACTTGATAGGTGTATGTCGGCAGTATAATGTGATTTTTCTTCGGGGCTATAGCTGTCAGGGCAACTTCTGATTTTGCTCTGGTATAGGCGGTGCTCCTGTCAAGCTGTCAGTCCCATCTCATCTCCATATGACTCACCGCTTACTCTCATTGTGCAATCACTCACGCTACCTATTTATGCCTTGGTCCTGTGTTCGTTAATTGCTGGGACATTTTTTCTTCAATGCTCGTCCTGGGATGGCATTCCTGTCGCCGTGGTTATCTTTACTGTGAGTCCAGCCCTGCTGGGAAATCGTAGTTACTTATATGTTCTGTTATGAGTGTTCTTGTGTGCGTGGGTTTATTAAATATGCAAACTTACTGTTTGCATATTTAATAAACTTACTGTCCCCCTCATGGATTGTCACCTTATCATGGTGGTGGTGGTAGTGGTGGGGGGTTTGCATGCCCCCGTGATCCCAGAAGCTGTGTTGTCCAGGGCAATTTGCCTCTGATAGGGTCACCCAAGACAAACTGGTCCTGGGTGAAGGGCCAGACTAAGAACGATCCAACAGACTCTCATGATAAATTCTATATCAAGGATTCAGTGTACCCCACCCGGTATGGGGTTACCGGGGCCCCACACTGGAGCCAGGCCTGGGGGAGGGGCTTGATGGTTAGTGTCTGGTGGCTGGGTTTCCACCCATGGGACCCGGCCGGGCTCAGCCCGAAGGAGTTACATGGGTTCGCCCTCCAGTGGGCTCACCACCAGCAGGAGGGATCATGGGGGTCCGGTGCTATGTGGATTAGGTGGCGGTCAAAGGCGGAGACCTTGGCGGACTGATCCCAAGCTTTCTAAACTGGCTTTTGGTATGTGGAATGTCACCTCTCTGGTGGGGAAGGAGCCAGAGCTGGTGTACGAGGTTGAGAGATACTGGCTAGATATAGTCGGCCTCACCTCAACACACAGCTCCGGTTCCGGAACCAGTCTACTGGAGAGGGGCTGGAGCTTGGGCTTTTTGGAGTTGCCCCGGGCAAGAGGCGACGAGCAGGTGTGGGTATTCTTGTATCCCCCCACCTTGCTGCCTCTATATTTGAGTTTTCCCCGGTGGATGAAACGGTTGCTCCCCTGCGCCTTCGGGTTGGGAAACAAGTCCTGACCATCATTTGTGCCTATCCACCAAATGATGTTTCAGAGTACCCACCCTTTTTGGAGTCTGTGACTGGGGTGCTGGAGGGTGCTCCTCTTGGAGACTCCATTGTCCTACTGGGGGATTTCAATGCGCACGTGGGCAATGACAGAGAAACCTGAAGGGGGGTGATTGGGAGGAACGGTCTGCCCGATCTGATCCCGAGTGGTGTTCTGTTATTGGACTTCTGTGCTAACCACAGGTTGTCCATAACGAACACCATGTTCAAGAAAAAGGGCGTCCATATGTGCACCTGGCACCAGGACACCCTAGGTCGCAGGTCAATGATCGATTTTGTTATCGTGTCATCAGACCTGCTACCGTATGTCTTGGACACTTGGGTAAAGAGAGGTGCAGAGCTGTCAATTGATCACCACCTGGTGGTGAGTTGGATCCGATGGCAGGGGAGGAAGCCAGTCAGACCTGGTAGACCCAAACGTATAGTGAGGGTGTGCTGGGAAGGTCTGGCTGAGGCCCCTGTCCAGGAGGTCTTCAACTCCCACCTCCGGAAGAACTTCAACCACATTCTGAGGGAGTCTGGAGACATGGAGTCTGAATGGGCCATGTTCTCCACCTCTGTTGTTGAAGTAGCGGCCCAGAGCTGCGGCCACAAGGTGGTTGGTGCATCTCGTGGTGGCAACCCCCGAACCAAGTGGTGGACACCAGTTGTGAGGGGGGCCATTAAGCTGAAGAAGGAGTCCTATCAAGCTTGGTTGGCTTGTGGGACTCCTGAAGTAGCTGAGGTGTACCGGCAGGCCAAGCGGAGTGCAGCTCGGATGGTTGCTGAAGCAAAAACCTGGGTATGGGAGAAGTTCGGTGAGGCCATGGAACAAGACTTTCGGTCGGCCTCGAAGAGATTCTGGCAAACTGTCCGGCGGCTCAGGAGGGGAAAGCAGCTCCCTGTCCACACTGTGTATGGTGCGGATGGGGTACTATTGACTTCGACTGGGGATATCGTCGGGCGGTGGAAGGAATACTTCGACGATCTCCTCAATCCCACTGATATGCCTTCCACAGAGGAAGCAGGGTTTGGGGACGAGGGGGAAGACTCGCCTATCACAGGAGCTGAGGTTGCCAAGGTGGTTAAAAATCTCCTTGGTGGCCGGGCCCCAGGGGTGGACAAGACTCGCCCTGAGTAGCTCAAGGCCCTGGATGTTGTTGGGCTGTCATGGTTGACACGCCTCTGCAACATTGCGTGGAGGTCGGGGGCAGTACCTTTGCCATGGCAAACCGGGGTGGTGGTTCCTCTTTTTAAAAAAGTGGACCAGAGGGTGTGCTCCAGCTTTAGAGGGATCACACTCCTCAGCCTCCCTGGGAAGGTCTATGCTAAGGTACTGGAGAGGAGCGTCTGGCCATTGGTCGAACCTTGGATTCAGGAGGAGCAATGTGGTTTTCGTCTTGGCCGTGGCACATCGGACCAGCTCTTTACCCTCTCGAGAATTCTCGAGGGTACGTGGGAGTTTGCCCAACCAGTTTACATGTGTTTTGTGGAATTGGAGAAGGCATTTGACCGTGTCCCTCGTGGTTTTTTGTGGGGGGTGATTCGGCAGTATGGGGTATTGGGCTTGTTACAAGCTATCCAGTCTCTGTACGACCATTGTGAGAGTTTGGTTCGTATTGCCAACACTCAGTCTGAGTCATTCCCAGTGAGAGTTGGACTGCGCCAGGGCTGCCCTTTGTCACCGATCCTGTTCATAATTTTTATGGACAGGATTTCTATGTGCAGCCAGGGAATGGAGGGTGTCATTCTTGGTGACCACAGGATCTCATCTTTTTTGTTTGCAGATGATGTTGTCCTGTTGGCTTCATCCAGCAATGACCTGCAGCTCTTGCTGGGATGGTTTGCCGCTGAGTGTGAAGTGGCTGGGATGAGAATCAGCACCTCCAAGTCTGAGTCCATGGTCCTCAGCCGGAGAAAGGTGGATTGTCCTCTCTGGGTTGGGGACAGGCTCCTGCCCCAAGTGGAGGAGCTTAAGTATCATGGGGTCTTATTCAGGAGTGAGGGGAAAATGGAGCGAGAAATTGACAGACGGATCGGAGCAGCATCTGCAGTGATGTGGATGTTGTTCTGATCTGTTGTGGTGAAGAGGGAGCTGAGTTCTAAGGCAAAGCTGTCAATTTTCCAGTCAATCTACGTTCCTACTCTCACCTATGGTCATGAACTTTGGGTAATGACCGAAAGAACAAGATCGCGGATACAAGTGGCTGAAATGAGCTTTCTCCGTAGGATTGCTCCTCACCCTCAGAGATAGCTACTAACTAACTAAATAACTAACCTGCACTTATATAGCACTTTTCAAGTCACAAAGACCACTCAAAGCGCTTTCACTAGTACTAACCCTCTATTCTAAGGGCCTATAGGAAACAGATATCTAGGGACAATTTAGTACAACCAATTAACCTATCATGCATGTCTTTGGATTGTGGGAGGAAACCGGAGACCCCGGAGTAAACCCACGCAGCACAGGGAGAACATGCAAACTCCATACAGAAAGGTTCTACCCCCTGCCAGCCTGGAGATTCAAACCAGGAACCTTCTAGCTGTAAGGCAACAGTGCTAACCACTGCACCGCCGTGCTGCCCAGTAGGGTGAGGAGCTCAGTCATCCGGGAGAGGCTCAGAGTAGAACCGCTGCTCCTTCACATTGACAGGAGTCAGTTGAGGTGGTATGGGCATCTGATTAGGATGCCTCCTGGACGCCTCCCACTTGAGGTGTTTCAGGCATGTCCCACTAGGAGGAGACCCCAGGGCAGGCCCAGGACTCGGTGGAGAGACTATGTCTCCCAGCTGGTCTGGGAACGCCTTGGTATCCTCTCTGAAGAGCTGGAGCAGGTGGCTGGGGAGAGGGAAGTCTGGGCTTCTCTGCTTGAACTGCTGCCTCCGCAACCCGGACCTCCGGAAAAGTGGTAGAAGATGGATGGCTGGATGGATGGAAACTTTCTATCTGCATTTGGTGTCATCTGTTTGCCCCGTGAACGGGCAGTTCATGACAGCTGTGTTACTTTTATGCCGGATGTAATGGGACACACAGCTTCCAAAAAGTTCAACTTTTGTCTCAGTAGTAACTTTTGTCTTTTTTTCCACAGAGAATTTTTCCAAAAGTCTTGGGGATCATCAAGATGTTTTCTGGCAAAACTGAAATGACCCTTTATGTTCTTTTTGCTCAGTAGTTGTTTTCGTCTTGGAACTCTGCCATGCAGGCCATTTTTGCCCACTCTCTTTCTTATGGTGGAGACATGAACAATGACCTTAACTGAGGCAAGTGAGGCCTGCAGTTCTTTGGATGTTGTTGTGGGGTCTTTTGTGACCTCTTGGATGAGTCATCGCTTCGCTCTTGTGGTAATTTTGGTCAGCTGGCCACTCCTGGGAAGGTTCACCACTGTTCCATGTTTTCGGCATTTGTGGATAATGGCTCTCACTGTGGTTGGATGGAGTCCCAAAGCTTTAGAAATGGCTTTATAACCTTTTCCAGACTGATAGATCTCAATTACTTTGTTTCTCAATTGTTCCTGAATTTCTTTGGATCGCAGCACAATGTCTCACTTTTGAGGATCTTTTGGTCTCCTTCACTTTGTCAGGCAGGTCCTATTTAAGTGATTTCTTGATTAAGAACAGATGTGGCAGTAATCAGGCCTGGGTGTGGCTAGAGAAATTGAACTCAGCTTTCCAATGATGTAATAAACCACAGTTAATATGTGTTTTAATGGGGGGGGGGGGTCACTTTTTTACACAGAGCCATGGAAGTTTGGAATTTTTTTTACCCTTAATAATAAACACCTTCATTTAAAAGCTGCATTTTGTGTTTACTTGTGTTAGCTTTCTTCAATATTTAAATTAGTTTGATGATCTGAACTATTTAAGTGTGACAAACACAAAAAAAATGAGAAATTAGGAAGGGGACAAACACTTTTTTCACGCCAATGTATATAGTGCTTTTCTCATCTCAAGACCACTCAAAGCACTTCACTAGTACTTCACTAGTACTTCACTAGTACTAGTTTAAGGGCCTATCGGAGATTTTTATGTAGGGACAATTTAGAGTCATCAATTAACCTAACATAAATGTCTTTGGATTGTGGGAGGGAACTGGAGGACCTGGAGTAAATCCAAGCAGCACAGGGAGACCATGCAAACTCTACACAGAAGGGTTCCCACCCCTGCCAGCCTGAAGATTGGATTCTGGAACCTTCTTGCTGTTAGGCAACAGTGCTAACCACTGTGCCACAGTGCTACCCTTGTCTTTACAAATCAAAGCTGATTTGTATGTAATTGTTTCATACTGTGCATAAACAAATTACGTGAGCGCAGCAGGACTGCTCATGGCAGAGTTTCCTGACAGCTGCACAATTCCAGAAAGTTTGGAAGAATAAAGAAAAAACTGAATTTTAAAACTCCAGTGCAGGAGCATTTTGGACTGAAGCCAAATGAGCGAGGAGAGACCAGCAGTTTCAACGAACGGGTATGTGGCCTATATTTGAAAACAATTGTCGCAAAATCTGAAAAAATCCATCTAAAACATAATCATCCTACTTTAATTTTTTTAAGTGGGAACAAAACGGCACTCGGTCCTGTAGAGCGTGCATTTCCCCACAGTCTGGTATAAAGGAGCCTTGGACCAACAATGTGTCACAACTCGCTCTCGCCTGTCATCTGTTTCAGCGGCGTGCACACCTGCGCCTCATCAGCCTCTGACTATTTAACCTGCTTTGCCTGGAGCCTCGGTCTGGAGCCGTCTGCTCATCTACTCTCCGAACTACAGCGCACGACCGTTTCTTCCCGGCCTGCGCCTTCGTTCATCACGCATGTAAGCAGCATATTTCCTTACCTGCTCTCCAGTATTCTCCCCTGTGCACAGGTGGATCCTCCAGGCAGCGGATTTCCCTCTTCCTCGCCTCATTCTCGATAATCCTCTCCTCACATCACTGGGCGCTGTCCTCTAGGCAGGAGACCTGCGATTAACCAACGCCAGCCACCTCGACACCTTCAAGTAAGCAGCACACTGAGTGTTAACCCTGCAGGGTGGAAATCCATCACTAACCCTTGTCTCTGCTCTGCCCTTAGGGTTGCCTGGCTGCACGGCGCACTGTTCCACCCTCGGCGCTCCCTGTCCTCCTGCAATCCATCCACATCTCACATTCACGCATCCAAACACCTGTTATTGTTCAATAAAGCTGTTGAATCACACTTGAGCCTGTGTGCGTGTTCCCTGGGCCCAACATTATGTCACAATGCAGATATAAACATGACTGTGATGAATAAAATATTCATCACAGTCCATGAATAAAATATTTACATACTTTTAAAAATTTATTGTTTGCCAAATTTTTTTTATTGTTACTGTGGTGATCTGAGCGCTGATTCCGTCCACACTCAGGTTGCTCAGTATTTCTCCTTTTCCACTGTTGATTCCGAGGTTTGCTATTAGGATCGCTTTATTGTTACAGCGTCACGGCTGCACTTCCGGCTGTCAAAGCCGAGCCGGCGCCGTGACAGCTGTTTGTCATTTTGTTAATTACTTTACCTCTTTTCTGATTTGTTTGTGCCCTGTACTTAAGGGACCAGCTGAGGCTAACTCCTCGCTGCGAACTACACAATCTCATGCACCTCCATGTATGCAACTGGGGTTCCTAGCCCTGACTCCAGTCTTCTCTGTGATTCATCTTTGCTCGTCCTCTCGTAAGTGTTTATTGTACAGCGTTGGCTCCGTCCTCCCTGCATCTTCTCATTAGCCTTCAGTGCTTATTATTTTGTATCTCAGTATTTGTTCGTGTTTTGCCCCACATGGATGTTTATTTTGTCATTTTGTCTTCTTGTAAATAAACAAGCAAACTTACTGTTCGGCATCTGGTGTCTCACTAATGCTCTGCAAAGGGCATTCATAACAGTTACAGGCCTAATTACAAGACTAAATTGTCATTAGACATGCTACAATCTGCCATTGCATAACATTTCGAGTGGTGAGGTGCTGCAGATTTTTTTTTTAACATAATAAGGGTGATGTGGCTCAAAAAAGGTTGAAAAACACTGGTATAAATGGCATGTTTTTTGAGGGGGTGGAAAGCGTGATGTGATTTGTACTACTTTTGGTGAGATCAGGTTGGGATTGTAACAACCACGTTGACACCAATTTGAATCCACTGGTCAGTTGGAAAAAAAAAAACCCAAAGGGCCAAATTGGATAATTCAACAAACAAGTTCCAGTCTGACACCCCTGGATTAGTTCTGTACTGCTGAAATATTTGGTTAAACTAAGTAAAAAAAACTTTTCTTTTTTTTTTCACAGAAACTTGTCTTCTTTTGTAGAGACCTCAGAAACTACACTGAGAAACTACTGTGAGAAAAAAAACAAAAAACAAAAACAAACCCAAAACATAAGCAGATAAGTAAATGTCACATGTTGAGTAAATCCTTGAGTCAACTGTATATCAGGCAAATCTATCATCGTCCTCATCATCATCCTCATCATCTTTTCCTGCTTGGCACACTTGCAGCCTTGGTGTGCTCATGTGTAAATATAGAATCCAGCAGTCGCATGAGTTTGTTCTTGTCCATCATCGTTCTCCTAATTTGGAGAACATCTATGTCCAGTACCCTTACTGTCCTGTTCCACATTGCCTTAGTCGTTCTTCAGTTAAATAGCACTTGGTTTTGTGTTTCTGTGTTCCTGAGAGTTCCAGGGCTGCAATACTGTATAGTAGACCTGACTGCACTCAAGTGAATGACATGTTTCTTAGTTTTTAGAAGATATCTGTGAACTCTCTGCCCACTTTGAAAAGCTTGAAAGAATAAATCTACTTGTTTCCTTTGTCGACACAATGACACTAAAAAATGACGTGGGTTGGTTCTCGCTATCAGTTTGCAAAAGACATTCTCTGGACAAAAACTGGATCATTTTGGCCTCCTGATAGTCCTCATTTAAGTACAAACAGAGCATCTACAGCAATTCCACCCCTAACAGCACACATATGTCGGTCCAACGTGCAAAGTTTACTTCTTTGAATACATCTTATAGAGGTCGCCTACTCATTGGTAAGACATTGGCTAAACGTTACCGTCATATGGAAGAATGAATATAAACTTCTAATGAGGAAAAACAAGTGTAATGTTGGTATATTACTGTGTTTAAGCATTATGTAAGTGAGATAAATAAGAACTCTGCCTCAGGGTATCACCGCTCCATTGCTTCTCATTAAGAAACCTGGCAGGTTTTCAGTGGACAACCCTTGTGATGATATCACTGAACAAACAAAAAAACCTGGTCTGAGTAGAGTTTAAATTCAGAGTGAACCCATCAGTCAGAGCACACCTGATTCCTTCCTGAAGACGTCACACTTCACCAGTTCTCCAAACTACTGGTGGGTGCCCTGTTTCTCTCAACTCTAAAGACGTATCAGGATGACAGCCTCTTATCACATTTTTAAAATTCTGTGTTTTCTTTCAGAAAAATGAAGCTCCAGCTTGCGTTCTTGCTGTTTGCCTTTGTGGCTGTGATCAGTGCTGCATCTGTAAAAGAGGCGTCGCACGATGAAGGTAAGCTGGAATAATATGAAATGCATGTTAAACAGTGGAGTGAGTACGCCACACATCTATCTTGTCTCTGGACCTTTCATTTTACATAACAACATTTAGACTAAACTCACAGCTGTTTGAGCACGTCATTTATTAATGGAGCCATCTTTTCTGTTTGTAATTTTTTACTAACTGCAGCCAACTTGTTTGTGGCCTTGCGTGGCAGTGGCCCCTCTGATTCTAGATGTAATTAACATTATAGATAGGAGAAATGTAATTTTGTTCTGCTGTACATAATTGGCTGTATGGATTGAATGACACTAAAGTTTGCTTCTTCTAATGTTGAAGAGGTTGGAGCTGCCATGCCTGAAGCTGATTTTTTATCTGATAAGCCTGAGATGGATGCAGCTCCACAACATATCTTTGGATTTTTGGCAAGGACCTTAGGCCATGTCTTAGGCCATGTCTTAGGCCAATAATTAAGGTGGTAAAGGTTAGTGAAGCATGGCCATAATTTAGATCTGATGATTTGTGTACTTTATATTCATGTGCATGTTGCTTTTTGTCTCTGCAGCTCTGCAGTTTTCTGCAACTTTGCCACGCTGAAGATGACGTCAGCAGCTTTATAACTGATGAAGTTTTCGTGGTAAAAAAAAGTGCTTTGGCAAAAATAAAGATGGTTTTCCGCTGCAGTATTTTCTGTCTCTTTCTTTGTTCACAAAATTATTATTAAATCCAAATGTTTACATATATGCCAAACCTGCATAGGATTTTTCCCAGATGCTGAAATAAATCCAAAATGAATTGTGAAATATGTCTTATGCTGAGCACCAAGCTGAAGGTGGAAAGTACCATTTTTATCTGATCTTTGGAATGTCGTGGTTGGGGCTTCAACCCACAACCTCCCGACTATGGGGCGTATGCTCTATCACTTGGTACCACTCTGGTTACATTTTAAATATCACTGCTATCAAACATCAAGGTCCGGGTTCTGTCATAATTCAGGCAAGTGAGGCTCAAACGCTGGGCTGCCAGAATGAATACTCAGACTATGGAGTAAAAGCACACCAGTTTATTACAGAAAATGAAGATAAATACACAACGGTAAATAAAGGCGCAGAACTAAGGAAAACGAAACACAAAAACGCACAGTTAAATTTCCACACAAAACTGGTGCCCGCTGGAGCGCACGCTGCCTCCAGGGGAAAGAGCAGACAGAGATTATTAGGGACAGATTCTCCCCAATGAGGAGAGTAATGTGGGGAAGCACACTTACTCAGGAGTAGAGGAGCCTGGCATGGAACTCCTGCATGGACCAGGGGAGACAGGAGAAGGGCGTTGACCTGGGTGGATGTCTGGTGTGTTCCAACGGCCAGGCGAGTGTGATCAGCTCTGGTAGACACACTGCAGAGGTGGGCAGCAAACCTGGAGAGACAGGAGGACAAACAAGTAACACAGGTAACGGACAGAGTAATGGGCTAAGAACAGTTTACTTGGTTATAGCAAACCTAACGATCCAGCGATGATTGTCCCACGCGCTGGCTCTTAAATACGTTGGTCATCAGGATGCAGCAGGTGTGTAATCATGCAGGTGTGCCCAATGGTCTGGGGCCGAACAGACAGAAAGGGGGGGGGGGCATGCTCGCCTGACCATCAAAGGTTTTTTCTTTTTTTTTCTGCAGTTTTCTCCCTACCTTCACCTTGCTGAAGATGACATCAGCAGCTTTACAGCTTTATAACTCCTGAAGCAACTGTGTTGAAAAAGAAGCACTTTGGGAAAATAAAAAGTTTTTTCAGCTGCAATGTTCTCAGTCCCTTTGAAAAACAAATTTATGATGTTAAAATAACCTGCATACAACCAGAGTTTCACAGTCCTTTTAACCACGCAGATAGTTCATGTGGGTATACAGGGGCTGCATTGGAACAGCCTTCTTAGCAGTTACAGGAGAGTTATCATAGCAACACAGGACTAAGTGGCAATCACATGTGACAGCATTATTTTGTATTCAGCAAAGCATAAAATCACAGAAAATATTTAGTCCCAGCAGTGCAGAGTACCTTTTTTTTTTTTTTTTTTTTTTTTTTTGGTTTAGATGTTAATACCAAACCATTTATTTGACTGTAGTGATGTGTGGATAAAGACCAAGGAACACATGGTAAGTGAGGAACTGATTCAGAGCCTTTAATTATTTATTTAATTTTTTGGCAATTAAGCTACCCATGTGCTCAAATGGTTATAAATGCAATAAATCTGTAATAATTTAGAGGTGAAGTACATATGGTAATATACACTACTGTTCAAAAGTTTGGGGTCACCCAGACAATTATTTTGTGTTTTCCATGAAAAGTCACACTTATTTACCACCATGAGTTGTAAAATGAATAGAAAATATAATCAAGACATTGACAAGGTTAGAATAATGATTTGTATTTGAAATAATAATTTTTTCCTTCAAACTTTGCTTTCGTCAAAGAATCCTCCATTTGCAGCAATTACAGCATTGCAGACCTAACATGATTGTGCAAGGGTTTTCTAATCATCCATTAGCCTTCTGACTCAATGAGCAAACACATTGTACCATTAGAACACTGGAGTGATAGTTGCTGGAAATGGGCCTCTATACACCTATGTAGATACTGCACCAAAAACCAGACATTTGCAGCTAGAATAGTCATTTACCACATTAGCAATGCATAGAGTGTATTTCTGATTAGTTTAAAGTTATCTTCACTGAAAAAAGTGCTTTTCTTTCAAAAATAAGGAAATTTCTAAGTGACCCCAAACTTTTGAACGGTAGTGTACGTACAAAGTAAAAATTAATTATTTCATAGATAAACCCTAGAAAATTAACACTGAAAATAAAGCATCAAAAAGCCAAAGATTCTCCTCACTTACCAATCTATGCAGATATCTACACCCCACCCACTGCCTGACTTCCATCCAGACGGCCGATTGGGAAAAACCCTCCCCCAGCTGACTTCACCATCCAGACAGCTTGGCAAGAGGAATGCGAGACCAAGGAGGTCCCAAACAAACACCTGGTGACAAACCCCAACCAACAGGTCCCGGGCACCAACCTCCCAAGGAGACAGTGGTCTACACTCAATCGCTTCAGGACTGGACATGGCCCCTGCTTGGCCAGCCTTCACAGATGGGGCAGTAGCCCTAGCCCACTGTGCGCATGTGGAGAGGAGCAAACAATGGAACACATCATAGAGGTTTGCCTGCTCCAAAGACTGGAAGGAGGATTACACACCCTCCATACAGCAAACCAGGAGGCAACTGCTTGGCTTGAGGACTTTGCATTCGCTAAATAAAATAAATAAATAATGAAAATAAATAATTATTAAAATAAAAAAAAAATCAGTTGTTAAAATGTCTGTAACATGTTTTGTGACATAACGAGAGCAAAATCAGACTGCAGTCCAAAGTCTGTGTTTTTCTGCTGTAAATTTCCAGTTGAGCTCCGCCCCCTTCCTCCCAAACAGGCAACTTTGGACAGAGCATATCTAGTTACTTAAGCATTCCTTCTTAGCCTTACTGGTTATAACATCGCAGCAGCCCATAGTTTTCCACCGCTGGGGCTACCATATTCTGGAAGCGGGACGCAGTCAGCTGTAGCACAAGCGGGACGCAGTCAGCTCGGAGACTGGAGTCCACCGGCTGCCGCACCTCATGTGCGGGGTCCCGGAGGACCAGAGGCGCACGGTTGGAAGACCGAACTCGAGAGAGACGTCTGCTCTCAGGGCCTGAGAGCAGACCTGTTTTGCATTCAGGTGACTCGATGCGGTGAAGGTTTTTTTTTTTTTTTTTTTGCGGGGGGGGTTACACAAATGGGTTACACACGAATGGGTGCTCTATTCCGTCCCCACCATGGAGGATGGAGGAGGAGTGATTACACCCCCCCCCGCGCCCCCCCCCCAAGGTTTAGTGAAGCAGTCTTTGGTGTTCTCAGGTAAGAGGGGAGCCCCCCCCCCCCCCCCAGAGGAGAGGGGAGGGCTGGCCTTGCAGCAAACACTACTGGTGGGCAGGGGTATGGATGGAGCTAATTAGAATATCCATACATCTGTGCATACTTAAGTAGGTGGACAATGTAAAAGCTCCTTCAAAGCAAATCTAAGACAATGAAAGTTTTTTTTGTTTTTTTGTTTTTTGTTTTTTTTTGTGGGTAAAAAGCCACAATGTAGTATTCTGGCCAATACATATTTGTTTTTGAGGTGGTTTTAGAGCTGCCGGAGTGCATCTTTAAAATGTTGGAGTAACTATGGGGAACTGAGTAAAATTTAATACCAATGTGTAAGTAAATTTTTTACTTGAAAAATAAAGTTTTTAGTTACTTTACTAGAATATATTTGCAAAATTTATTTTAGGTAGTAAGCAAACTTTACTTTAGAAAAACCTCCGTCAAATTTATTACATTTTTTGAATGAAAATAGTTGACAATTTTTTTTTTACGTAAATACTGCTCCTTTTTTTTTTGTGTACAGTATACTGTTAACAAATCTTGTTCCATGTGCCCATTATCTCAAATTTGAGCCCCTGCCACTCAAATGGTCTCTGTATGGCCCTGGTGGGGAGAGCCAGACTTTGTACTCAAGTGAAAGTAGTTTTACCTTACAGTATTATTGATCCCACATGCCAAAAACATGCAAGTTAGGTTAATTGGCAACAAACTGGGGATTCTAAATTGTCCTTAGGTGTGACCGTGAGAGTGAATGGTTGTCTGTCTCTCTGTGTTGGCCCTGCGATGGACTGGCGATCTGTCCAGGGTGGACCCTGCCTCTTGCCCAAAGATGCTGGGATAGGCTCCAGCCCCCCCCCCCCCCCCCGCGACCCTAAAATGATTAAGCGGAAGAAGATGAATGAATGAATGAATGAATGAATGAATATTATTGACTCAAGTAAGATTGTCACCAAAAATTATTAAAAAAGTTACTTGAATAATGGGTAATAATTTTCCTCACTCTATCGTGTGGAATCACTATTTTTAATGTATAGGGTCTCTGAGTGCCTTGGAAAGTGTTATACAAATAAAATTTATGATATTATTATTATTAAATGTGTAACGTTTTTACCAAATTTTGCATTTTCTGTAAACTTATATTTTTATACATTAAACATCAAATGTACAAAAATACAAGTTTACACAAAATGCAAAACTTGGTGAAAAAGTTACACATTCTAATAAATTTGAGGTTTTTCTCCAAAATTTTAGACATTTTTTTCCTTTAAATTTGACAGTTTTTCATACTATTTTATTATTTGCTTCAGCCTCCATCTAATTACTATTAGACTCTGTCTAATCTGATTGGATAATACGCAACATCACAACCCGTCAGTCACCACAGCGCTTCGCAAACAAAGACTTTATAAGTGTTCTGCTGAGGTTACGAGGATGTGCATCCCTGAGTATGGAGTCGCTCAGCCAAAATAGGTAATTCTTATCAGTTAAAGTTTAGCCACTGCTCTGTCTCATGCCCAGGCTCCTAGAAGTGTGGGCAGGGTTTCGGATTGACTCCGTACTGATTGGATAATCTGTGGCATTACGGCATCAGTAACCACAGGCATCAATAACCACAGCGCTCCGTGAACAAAACAAGGAAGCAAAAAGCGATAAATTTGACTAGAAAATGAGAATACATAAGATTAGTGCTTAAAAAATAGTCCCATAAAGTTGCTGTGATTGCGTTGGTCTAATGGATAATTCGACATGGAGAACACAAGGTGTGCGGGGGAGGGGTGCACTGGCGGGGACCTGTGGTGCCACAAAGGACATCACTGGCACACGGGTAAAGCAGCAGCTGAGACTCCTGTTAACTGGGAACGCTAGGCTTGGCTCCCTGTGAAGGACTGCAATCCGCTGGTTAAGCTGCTGCTTCTCCAACACCGGTGTTTGACTGGGCGCTCCACGATTGTTCACAGGGAGGCACGCCCAGCGTGCCCGGTCAGTGGTAGAAGACAGTCCCGACTGCTGCTTCACTGTTGAACGGAATGGCCAGATCAACTGCATATCATATGCAGACACAAATGCACGTTTTGACTAAATGACAAGACACAAAAATGTCCAAATAATGAAATAAATCATTTTTATTTTAATATTTATAGACAAATGTGAAATACTGATGCAACAGTTGCAGCCAAATGGGTCATTGTCCTCTGTGTGTGTGTGTGTGTGTGTGTGTGTGTGTGTGTGTGTGTGTGTGTGTGTGTGTGTGTGTGTGTGTGTGTGTGTGAATGGTGAAGGGATTGGTGCAGAACCATGGATGCCCCAAATTTCCTTCTGGGGATCAATAAAGTATACAAGATACAAACACACACAAAAAAAATAATAAAAATGAAACCCAGTTTCCTGTTAGAGTTTAATCTTTTTCTGCTTGTTTATTTCCTTTATCATTTGTTTCTGTTGTAGTTTTTTTTTTCATCTCCCTTTTGGCGTGGGCAGAATGAACGACAACGGACAGCGGCTGCTCGAGTTCTGCACATATCACGATCTGTGCATCACAAACTCGTTCTTCAAGACCAAGCCCCAACACAAGGTTTCCTGGCAACATCCGCGCTCAAAGCACTGGCACCAGCTGGACTTGATCCTGACCAGGCGCACCTCACTAAAGAACGTGCTAATCACCCGTTCGTTCCAGAGTGCAGATTGCGACACAGACCATTCATTGGTGTGTTGCAAGGTCAAGCTGCAGCTGAAGAAATTCCATCGTGCTAGACAACCTGGAAAGGCACGGATTGACACCAGCAAGATGGCCCAACCAGAACTTGTTAAGCAGTTTGCCTCCACCTTTGAGAAGGAACTTGGTGTACCACAAAAAGGAGAATCTGCAAAGCAGAAGTGGGAAGAGCTGCGAAACACCATCCACCGCACAGCCTTGGCTACCTTTGGGAGGAAGACCTTGAAGTCACAGGACTGGTTTGATGCCAAGTTGACCGAGATGACCCCCGTCATTGAAGCCAAGCGCTCAGCACTTGCTGAGTACAAGAAGTACCCAAACGAGAAGAATCTCCAGATTCTCAGGGCTGCGAGAAGCAAAGTTCAGCAGACTGCTCGGCGCTGTGCCAACGAGTACTGGACTCAGCTCAGCAAAGACATTCAAACCGCTGCCATAACAGGGAACATCCGTGGTATGTACGATGGCATCAAGAAAGCACTTGGTCCGGCTCAGAGCAAGACGGCCCCCCTCAAATCTTCCACTGGGGAGATGATCACAGAAAAGAACAAGCAGATGGAGAGATGGGTGGAACACTACTCCGACCTCTACTCTAGACAGAACACCGTGACACCGTCAGCCCTTGATGCCATCGACTGCCTGCCATCCATGGACGAACTTGACGCTGAGCCAACCATCGACGAACTCAGCAAGGCCATTGATAGCTTGGCCGCTGGCAAGGCACCCGGCAACGACGGCATACCCCCTGACCTGATCAAGCACTGCAAGACCGCCCTACTGCTGCCATTGCATGACGTCCTCTGCCAGTGCTGGAAGGAAGGTGCCATACCACAGGACATGAGGGACGCCAAGATCATCACCCTCTACAAAAACAAAGGGGAGAGAAGCGACTGCAACAACTACAGGGGCATCTCCCTCCTCAGCGTTGTTGGCAAAGTCTACGCACGAGTTGTTCTCGTTCGTCTACAGAAGCTTGCCGAACGTGTCTACCCCGAGTCTCAGTGTGGCTTCCGCGCTGAGCGATCAACGGTAGACATGATATTCTCCATCCGCCAACTCCAGGAGAAATGCAGAGAACAGAACATGCCTCTGTACGTCTCCTTCATCGACCTCACCAAAGCATTCGATCTGGTCAGCAGAGAAGGCCTTTTCAAGATCCTGCCAAAGATAGGATGCCCACCAAAGTTGCAAAGCCTCATCGAATCGTTTCACACCAACATGCAGGGGATAGTGCAGCACGATGGCAACGTCTCAGAGCCATTCAACATACGCAGCGGAGTGAAACAGGGCTGTGTACTTGCGCCAACCCTCTTTGGGATTTTCTTTGCTATGCTCCTGAGGCATGCCTTCAGCACAGCAACAGAGGGAATCTACCTGCACACAAGATCTGACGGCAGGCTTTTCAACCTCGCCTGCCTGAAAGCCAGAACCAAAGTACGCGAGGCTCTAATCAGAGACATGCTGTTCGCAGACGACGCTGCAGTCGCAACCCACACACAGCAGGAGCTTCAGACCCTGATGGACCGCTTCTCCCAGGCATGCAAGGACTTCGGGCTTACCATCAGCCTGAAGAAGACTAATGTCTTGGCGCAAGGCACTGAAGCACCACCAACCATCACCATCGACGACTACAAGCTGGAAGTCGTGAATCAGTTCACGTACCTGGGGTCCACGATCAGCAACAACCTCTCCCTTGACACAGAGATCAACAAGAGGATTGGAAAATCAGCCTTCACACTCGCTCGCCTCACCACACGAGTGTGGGAGAATCCCAAACTCTCTGTCAAGACGAAGATGGCAGTGTACAACGCCTGCGTCATCGGCACACTGCTCTTGGGAGTGAGACGTGGACAACATATGCCCGGCAGGAAAAGAGACTGAACTCCTTCCACTTGCGCTGCATTCGCCACATCCTGGACATATCCTGGCAGGACAAAGTGCCCAACACAGAAGTTCTGTCCCGCGCTGGCCTTCCCTCCATGTTCACTCTACTCAGGCAGCGCAGGCTCCGCTGGCTAGGCCATGTTCACCGTATGGAGGATGGCAGAATCCCCAAAGACGTCCTCTACGGAGAACTTGCAACTGGTAGGAGAGACGTTGGCCGCCCACAGCTGCGCTTTAGAGACGTCTGCAAGAGAGACATGAAGGCCCTGGATATCAATACAGAGCGCTGGGAGGACCTTGCAACTGACCGCTCCAAATGGAGAGGCACCCTGACCAGACAGCTCAAGGCGGGTGAAGAGAGACTGACTGCTGCAGCAGATGAAAAAAGGACCCGCAGGAAGAACCGCCACAGACCCAGCAGCACGGAGACCACCCACAAGTGCGACCTGTGTGACAGGGACTGTCATTCGCGCACCGGCCTGTTCCGCCACAGGCGGTGCTGTTCCAGCAGAGTAGACGTTTAGGATTCTCTTCCATGGTCATCATAGACCGACGGAGGCCGACGAGTTGTGTCTTTATTGTCTTGTTTATTTACGTATAGTGTTATTTTCGGGTTATGGTATTATTTATGTTTTGTGGGGGCTGTGATATGTTAGTTTGCATTCTTTGTTTTTTTTTTTTACTCGTATATAGTTATTTCTGTACTGGTTGTATCATTATTTCATATCCCGGCCATGGAGGCGCCGTCACAGCTCATGCGTCATTTCCAGGTGTCAAGTCCTGCTCATGGGCTGTCACGCCCTCTTCCTATTTGGTATTTTCCCTCCCTCATGATCCCACATCTGCTCTCATTTGTGCGTGGATTATTTAAGACGGCTGGGAAGACTTTGTCTTTGCAGTGGTCTTAGTGAGTCAAGCCCTGATGATCATGCCATGTTTCCTGGACTCTGTGACGGAATCCCTGTCTGTTTTTTCTTCGGGTACTCCCCGCTTTTCTGTAAGTGTTGGCATTAAATGTGCAAAATTGACAGCATGTGCATGCTGTCCTCAGTTCCGGCCCTGAAAGGACTGAAGACCGCTGCCAATGTGAGACACCAGCAGCTGTAAGTTTTTGCCTTTTTCCCTCCGTTCCTTTTTCCCTCTCTCCCTCTCATGTTTTTGTAGCCCATGTGTTTGGGTATGTCTGCCTTCACGGGCTATAGTGTTGATGGCCTGTGCGAGGCTCTGCGTTGGGTGGCGGGACTTGTGGAGCATTTAATCTCTGGAGCATGCTTCGCCCACACCCCGGAGGAAGCCCTGAAGATTCTGGAGAATGCAACAGAGATATAATTAAGCTTTATCACGGACTGCGGAGTTATCCACAGTACACGAGGCTCCTCATCTCTGTACCGAACTTACAACATTTTTTCTGTGGGCTGGTGAGAGATTCTCCACCATCTGCACCGGTGTCGAACGAGTGTCTTCTGGTGTAGACACCTACAGCCCCTCGCCACTCGCCAGTGCCGCAACGGACATGCCCAGCCGCTCGCCGCCGCCAAGCTGAAGTCCGCCAGAAGGACTCTTCCATCGCAGCTGAGAATTCGGATGTCATCACCATGGCTGCAGTGCCAGCTCTACCTGCCGTGGCTGTGGTGCCCCCGCCCACTATCCAGATAAAGAGGAAATCTTCTAGGATGCAAGCAGCAGCAACCTTCACAGCCCAGGAATTAAGGCAAGAAACCTCTCACTCTTTAACACATAATGATGAATTACCTTGCCTAATTCCCGGTGGTGGTGGGGTGGGGTGGGGGGGCTCAGCTGCAGTCTTGTATTTTGGCTGAGCTCTCCCCCTCTGCTGCTGCTGCATTTACTTCATCTCCTTCTCCCGAGGTGGCAGCATCGGGCGAAGTTGCCCAGACGATGGAGGCCAAGACGTCTCGGCTGTCGTCGCCGGAGGTCTCCGTGGGTCCAGCCTCTACATCTCCCGATTTAGCTGTGTCTGAGGTGGATGCTCGGGCGGAGAGAGCTGAGACACCCCAGCCAAGATCGCCGGAGTCCTGGACGGCAGCGGAGCTCAAGCTCAGTCAAGTGCTCTTTCTTGTTTTCACGTTTTCTGTTTTAGAAAGATCTTGCCTGGCTCTTGGTGAGGAAATCCAGGGGCAGCCGTCAGCCGCACTTGAGCCCTCCTCCACTACTGCTTGTGACCCTGACCCAATGTGTGTGTCTGTCTCTGTTCCTTCACCTGAGCCACTATCTAGGCCCTCCGGAGACCTCCGGTTGAGGTCTCCCTGGGTGCTGCTCCTCCTCCGTCCATGGTCTTTGTGGGTGCTGCTCTCCCTACCTCTGAGGTCTCAGTGGGTGCTGCTCCCCTCCATTTGAGGTCTCTGTGAGTGCTCCTTGCCCTCCGTTCGAGGTCTCCATGGGTGCAGCTACACTCCAGTCTAGGGCCACCGTGGGTGCAGCGCCTCCACCCAAGGCCCCATTGATTGACCGCCTCCTTAGCCTGGTTCTTTTGCGGGTAAAGCATTTCCTCGTGGGTGCTACACCCCAGTCCGGGGTTGCCATGGGTGCACTGCCTCCTTGTGAGGTCACCACTGAGCAGCCCTCTCCTCTGTCAAGTACTCTTTCTTGTTTTCACGTTTTCTGTTTTAGAAAGATCTTGCCTGGCTCTTGGTGAGGAAGTCAAGGGGCAGCTGTCAGCCGCACCTGAGCCCTCCTCCACTGCTGCTCGTGACCCTGACCCGATGTGTGTGTCTGTCTCTGTTCCTTTGCCGGAGCCACTGTCTAGGTCCTCCACAGACCTCCGGCTGAGGTCTCTGTGGGTGCTGCTCCCCCTCCGTCTTTGGTCTTTGTGGGTGCTTCTCTCCCTTCCTCCAAGGTCTCCGTAGGTGCTGCTCCCCCTCCATTCGAGGTCTCTTTGAGTGCAGCTTGACCTCCGTCCGAGGTTTCCGTGGATGCAGCTACACCCCAGTCTAGGGCCACCGTGGGTGCAGCACCTCCATCCAAGGCCGCATTGATTGACCACCTCCTTAGCCTGGTTCTCTTGTGGGTCAAGCATTTCCTCGTGGGCACTACACCCCAGTCCGGGGTTGCTGTGGGTGCTCCTCCTCCTTGTGAGGTCACCACTGAGCAGCCCTCTTCTCTGTTGGGTTCCCATCTCATATCTCCTCTGGTCCGCGGCAAGCACTGGTTCAAACTGCCGCCTCCAGGGGTGTGTGTGTGGTGCTCCATGGCCCACTGGCTCAGGGTCGCTGACCCGACGAATGCTCCTGTTTGCTTGGGTGGCTTCAGAATTTATGTAGGCCACCCGACAAACTACATCTCCATCTGTGGTGGCTTTGGAGTTCGGGGAGGCCACCCAATTCATTGCCACCACAAGCTCCGGCGGTACGAGGACTGTGGGAGATCCCCTGAACTACCTCACTTTTTCCAACTACTCTCCGAGAGTCTGTCACCACGGTTTTTGGTTCTTCTGTGGGTTATGAGCGTTTTGTTTTTTTTGGTTTATGGTTGGGTTTGGTCCCTCCAAGCCTTGGTTCCCCCTCCTTTCCCCCTGGCGTGTTTTTTTTTTTTCATGTTGGGGGGGGGGGGGGGGTCTTTGGTGTTTTTGTTTTTGTTTTTTTTTCTGTGATGTTACCCTGGGCTGTCTGGGGTCCACCCCTTCATGAGGGGGTTCTGTCATGGTCCTTGATATAGACTGGGGCTGTGCCCAGTCTCCTGTTATAGTTTAGTCTTTTTCTGTTTGTTTGTTTCCTTGTTCATTTGTATCTGTTGTAGTTGTGTCTTTATTCTCCTGTTTATTTATAGTGTTATTTTGGGGTTATGGTATTATTTATGTTTTCAACTTTATTTATATAGCGCCATTTCACAACAACAGTCATCTCATAGCACTATCAACTGTAGGGGGGAACCCCCACAGTTGCAGAAAGACCCCAGCAATCAAGTGATCCCCTGTGAGCAAGCACTTGGCGACGGTGGAAAGGAAAAACTCCCTTTTAACAGGAAGAAACCTCAGAACCAGGCTCAGGAGGGGCAGTCATCTGCTGTGACTGGCTGGGGGGGGTGAGGGGATAGAGAAGAAGAAAAGAACAGACATGTAGAGAGCAAACAGCACGATGGGGACTCAGTCTATGGGAGAGAACAAACAGATGTTAATGACCAGCAAAAAAAAATATATTTCATAGAGAGTGAGGAAAGGAGTGAGGCCCAGTGCATTACTGGAGGTCCCCCGGCTGACTAAACCTATTAGCAGCATAACTAAGGGAGGGTTCAGAAACACATGATACCTCCCTAATTGTAGGCTATATCAAAAAGGTAGGTTTTAGCTCTATTCTTAAAAACAGAGATTGAGTCTGACTCCCGAATCCAGATTGGCAGCTGATTCCACAGGAGACGAGCTTGATAACTGAAGGCTCTGCCTCCCATTGTACTTTTGGAGATTCTAGGTATTACAAGTAATCCTGCATTTTGGGAGCATAGTACTCTGTTAGGATAATACGGTAGTATCAGATCTTTTAAATAAAAAGGAGCCTGATTGTTTAGAGCTTTGTAAGTAAGAAGAAGGATTTTAAACTTAATTCTAAACTCTATGGGAAGCCAATGAAGGGAGGCCAGAACCGGAGAGATATGATCTCTCTTTCTAGTACCTGTTAAAACTCTTGCTGCAGCATTTTGGATCAGCTGAAGACTTTTTAAAGATGTTTTAGGACAGCCTGATAATAAAGAATTACAATAATCTAATCTCGAGCTAACAAAAGCGTGGATCAGCTTCTCAGCATCACTCTGAGACAAGATGCTCCTAATCTTGGCAATATTACGCAAATGATAGAAGGCAGTCTTAGAAACAAATTTAATATGTGAATTGAAGGACAAATCCTGATCAAAAATAACTCCAAGGTTCCTCACAGAGCTATTAAGAGAAAGAGTAACCGCATCCAAACTGAAAGTTTGATTTGGAAAGGAATTTCTAAGGTTTTTTGGACCAACAAGAATGACTTCAGTCTTATCTGAATTGAATAGCAGGAAATTACAAGTCATCCAAGCTTTGATTTCCTTAAGACAGGCTTCTAACTTGGCTAATTGATTACTATCATCTGGCTTCATTGACAGGTATAATTGTGTGTCATCTGCATAACAATGAAAATGTATACAGTGCTTTCTAATAATGTTGCCTAACGGAAGCATATATAAACTAAAAAGAGTAGGGCCTAGCACAGATCCCTGTGGAACTCCATGACTAAGCTTTGAGTTGAAAGAAAACTCATTATTTACATGAACAAACTGGAACCTATCAGATAAATAAGATCTAAACCACTGCAACGAAGTTCCATTAAGTCCAACATAGTGTTCTAATCTATCCAGTAGAATATTATGATCGATAGTATCAAAAGCTGCACTAAGGTCTAAAAGGACAAGTACAGAAACTAGTCCATTATCAGATGCGATGAGGAGGTCGTTAGTGACCTTCGCTAAGGCTGTTTCAGTACTATGATGGATTCTAAACCCAGATTGAAACTCTTCAAGTAAACCATTTCCCTGCAGGTGGTCAAATAATTGCGTAGCAACAACTCTTTCTAAGATTTTTGAAATGAAAGGGAGATTATGCCACTGCCCCACTGCTGGGGCAGTGGCATTACTGCAGCCGATAGGAAGAGACTGAACAAACTGATTAAGAAAGCTAGCTCTGTCCTGGGGCAGCGCCTTGATCCGATGGAGGAGATAGGAGAGAGAAGGACGGTGGCTAAACTGTCATCTCTGCTGGAGTCCGAGTTCCACCCTATGCAGGACATACTGAATGCACTGAGGAGCTCATTTAGCAGCAGACTACATCATCCCAGGTGCACAACCGAGAGGTGTCGTAGGTCCTTCCTACCAACGGCTGTCAGACTGTACAACCTAAGCAGGGCTGCTCGCAGAGATAGCAAAAAGACGTAACAAACTAATAGTTTTTTTTGAATGCAAAAGATGCAATAGACTTACACAATGGTCCCCTCCGGCATACAACTAGGAACATACCGGTCGCTATGGAGGGTGAGAATATGTATGGGCACATAATCATACCATGTAGGATAACTAAGTAGACGGTTATGCTGTTTCATTCCATCTAGCAACAATGCTCTGCACTGTGTGTGTTTATATATTTACATATTTATTCCATCTAGCTACAATGCTCAGCACTGGGTGTGTTTATATATTTATATATCTACATATTATTCCATCTAGCTACATTGCTCCGCACTGTGTGTGTTTATATACTTGCATATTTATTCCACCTAGCTGCAATGCTCCGTACTGTGGGTGTTTATATATTTACATATTTATTCCATCTAGCTACAATGCTCTGCACTGTGTCTTCATATATTCATATATTTATTCCATCCAGCTACAATGCTCTGCACTGTGTGTCTGTGTGTGTGTGTATATATATATATTTTATAGTAATACGTACATATGTATATTAGCTGCTCTTGCTTGCTTGTTTTTTTCTTGCCTTCTGATTGTTGCTCTGAGTGTTGCTATCCCTGTGCTGTTGCAATCCTGGAATTTCCCCGTTGTGGGACTAATAAAGGCTTATCTTATCTTATCTTATCTTATCTTATTAGAGATTGGTCTATAGTTAGCTAAAGCTCCTGGATCTAGCGTTGGCTTTTTGAGTAAGGGTTTAATTACAGCCGTTTTAAAAGCCTGCGGTACATGGCCTAAAGTTAATGAAGAATTGATTATATGAAGAATAAAGCTACCAATAAGTGGGAAGACTTCTTTAAATAACCTGGTAGGAATAGGGTCTAAAAGACAAGTTGAAGGTTTGGATGAGGAAACTATTTTGTCTAACTCACAAAGGTCGATTGGAGTAAACTCATCAAGACTGAGATCAATAGAAGGAGTTGTAGTAGTTACAGTATTTAAGTTAACTGTGGGAGGAATCTGATTGATTTTATCTCTGATGGATGAAATTTTATTATTGAAAAAGTCCTGACTAGTAAGCTCTAAGGGAATGCTAGGATTGACAGAGTCCTGACTCTTTGTCAACCTGGCTACAGTACTGAAAAGGAACCTGGGATTATTCTTGTTCTCTTCTATTAATGCAGAGTAATAACCCGTTCTAGCTTTTCTAAGAGATTTTTTATAAATTAAAAGATGATTTCTCCAAGCTAAATCGATTTCATCTAAATTAGTAGAGCGCCATTTTCTTTCTAATTGACAAGTCTTCTGTTTTAAGCTACGAGTTTCTGTGTTGAACCAAGGAGTTAGAAATCTCTGATTAGACTTTTTCTTTTTTAAGGGGGCCACCAAGTCTAGAGTCTGATACAGAGAAGCTGAAACACTATCCACCATGTTATCAATTACAGAAGGAGCAAGCTGTCTATAGCTTATTTCCGTTGTGTTGACACATGGCATAGAGGAAACAATCTGCATAAATTTGGAAACAGCATCATCTGAGAGGCATCTACTGTAATAATATTTTTCTTTAGGAGCCAAATAGTCAGAAATAGTAAAATCAAAGGTTAACAGACAATGGTCTTACAGTACAGGGTTATGAGGAGACACTACAAGATTTTCTATTTCTATGCCATATGTCAAAACAAGGTCCTATGTATGGTGGAGGTAATGAGTAGAATTTCCTACTTTCTGAGAAAACCCAATCGAGTCTAATATTGAATTAAATGCCACATTAAGGCAGTCACTATCTACATCCACATGTATATTAAAGTCCCCTACTATAATTATTCTATCAGATTTCAGCACTAAATCAGCTAAGAAATCAGCAAATTCGGATAAAAATTCTGAGTAGGTTGATGGGGGACGATAAACTATGGCAAATAAAATTGGGTTTAACCTAAAATTGCTAAAGTGCCCAATATTGAGGACCAGGCCCTCAAAGGAATTATAACATGTTTTGTGCTTTACATTAACTAGTAATTTGGAATGGTAAATTGTTGCTACTCCTCCACGACCAGAACTTCTGGGATTTTGACAGTTTAAATAACCAGAGGGAGTTGATTCATTTAAACCAACATAATCCTCTTGTCCTAATCAAGTCTCTGTAAGAGAAATTAAATCAATCTGATGATCAAATAACAAATCATGGACTAACAGAGGGGCAGCACGGTGGCGCAGTGGTTAGCACAGTGGCAGCACAGCAAGAAGGTCATGGGATTGATTCCACCCTTGACCATTGTGGGTTCGATCCCACCCCCAGACCATCGGTGACCCTTCTGTGTGGAGTTTGCATGTTCTCCCCGTGTCTGCGTGGGTTTACTCCGGGCACTCCGGTTTCCTCCCACATGCCAAAAACATGCAAGTTAGGTTAATTGGCATCAAAACTGGGGATTCTAAATTGTCCTTAGGTATGGATGCGAGAGTGAATGGTTGTCTTTCTCTCTGTGTTGGCCCTGCGATGGACTGGCGATCTGTCCAGGGTGTACCCTGCCTCTCGCCCAAAGATGCTGGGATAGGCTCCAGCCCCCCCGCGACCCGAAAGGATTAAGCGGTAGAAGATGGATGGATGGATGGATGGACTAACAGAGACTTGGGAGTTAGAGACCTAATATTCAATAAACCACATTTAATTTTTAAATTATGAGGAGGAACAGAGGCCAAATCATTCAATTTAGAGGCTTTATGTTTAATTTGAGTTTTACCAATATTTTGCTTTATCACTTTGGGATGCTTATACATTATATTTTTATTCACTTTGGAGGGAGCAGACAACGATTCTCTGATGGGGAAGACAGGGGCTAAGCTGAGGGGTGGCGGATGAAGAAGAGCTGCAGAGAGACATGTAAGACTGCGACTCTTCCACACACTGGGGCGCATGCGCACGCAGCGACCTGCAGCTGATGATATAGTGCGTGTGTGCGTGTGTGTGTTTTTTGTACTTTTTTACGTTTTTAGAAAATCCTCTGTGTCGTTTCTGCCCTGGAGCGTTTGTGGAATGTATGGCGAAGAGCTCCCTGGCATCCATAACATGGATTTCCTCTCCTATCTTGCATTGCTGCTATCTGTGCTGTGGCTCTTTGTCTCTGAGGTAAACGCGTTCGGCTCCATGGCGAGCAGAATAGCGGGCGGAATACAATATTCCAGGGACGTGTTGCTGCGCTTTAACACAGCTGGTGCAGAGTCTCTGATTGCGCCCAAATTTCAGCTGCCGGACTTTATTTTGAGAGACGGACACAGCGGTGAAAAGAAAGACTGCAGAAGGAAGCGTGGAAGACGTGGAGGTGTGAAATTGCGCCTTAGGAGACGTCAGTTTGGTAACATTCCTCTTCCTTCGATCATTTTTGGGAATGCACAGTCTGTGAGAAACAAGGTGGAGGAAATTCAAGGCAACGTACGTTACCAGAAGGATTTTAAGAATTGCTGCATCATGGCTTTCACTGAATCTTGGCTTACTGCACATGATCGAGATGCAGAGCTGTGGATTGACGGCTTTGGAGCCCCGCTGCGCTCGGATCGACAGGAAGAGGTAACGGGGAAACGTCAGGGGGGCGGCGTATGTTTATACATTAATAAGCAGTACTGCACATCTGTCACGGTCAGAGAGCGCATCTGTACACCCGATGTGGAACTGCTGTCTGTGTCACTACGCCCCTTTTATTTGCCTCGAGAGTTTCCCCAACTTTTCATCACAGTTGTGTACATTCATCCGAGGGCAGACGCTGACTCCGCCTCCAGAACGATCTCTGACATGGTGCAGCGGCTGCAGTCAATCTCTCCAGAGGCGCCAAACTTCATTCTTGGGGATTTTAACCATGTTTCTTTAAAGAAGACACTTAAAAACTTTCATCAGTATGTCTCCTGCCCAACCAAGCGAAAAAAGACATTGGACCTGTGCTATGGATCCATAGAGAGGGCCTATAAATCACTCCCCCTTCCTCCTTTAGGATCATCAGATCACAACTGTGTTCATTTGCTGCCCACATATAAAACTGCTCTCAGAAGAGGCAAGGTGGAGATGAGAGACATTGATGTGTGGACAGAAGATTCAGAGCACAGCCTCCAGGAATGCTTTGACTGTACAGACTGGAAGATGTTCACAATGGCCTGCGGGGATGACTTGGACTCTCTGGCTGAGCTCACATGCTCATACATGGCTTACTGTCAAAATAAGATTGTTCCACGTAAACATGTCAAAATATACCCCAACAACAAACCATGGGTTACAAAATCAGTTAAATCCTGCTTACAGAGGAAAGCTCTTGCCTTTAAACAGGGGTCTGTTTCTGAACTACAGGTTGCCACCAAGGAGCTGAAGGCCGAAATTTTAAGAGCAAAACAGAATTATAAATCAGAATTGGAAAGCAAGATGGCAGCAAATAAACTGGGTTCGGCCTGGGCCAGTATGAAAACTATTGCAGGCCTTCAGAGCACAGAGCGCAGTAATCGTGTGTTTTTAGATGGTTTTAGTTCAGACACAGAGCTGGCTAATGCTCTTAATTGTTTTTATGGTCATTTTGACTCCTTTGATTTGAGCACAGAAATCCAAGATTTGAAACAGAAACTCAAAGACAATCGCACTTTAATATTGAGATGCAGGATGTTGAAAGGGAGTTCCGCGCTGTAAAAGTGAACAAAAGTCAGGGCCCTGATAATATATGTGGGCGCTTGGTAAAGTCCTGTGCACATGAACTGAGTCCTATATTTCATTACATTTTCAATAAGTCCTTACAGACACAACATGTGCCTAAGATCTGGAAAGATGCCGTGGTTGTTCCCGTTCCAAAATCCAGCTGTCCTAAAATGGTAAATGACTTTAGACCAGTTGCTTTGACTTCAATTTTAATGAAAATTTTTGAAAAACTCGTCAGATGTGAGGTCCTAAGGCAGACTGAACATGCATTGGATCCTCTGCAGTTTGCCTATAGGCCTCACAGAGGAGTGGAGGATGCCACTGTCACTCTGTTTGACATGCTTTTTAAACATCTGGATTTTAATGGGACACACGCCAGGCTTTTATTTGTGGACTTTTCTTCTGCCTTTAATACAATCCAACCTCATATTTTAGTTGAAAGGCTCCTGCAACAATTTGATTTAAGCAATAATCTGGTGGGTTGGATTCTGGATTTCTTAACCAACAGGACGCAGAGAGTAAGGGTCAATGGCTCATTGTCTGACCTAAAGTGCTCTTCTACTGGCTCTCCTCAGGGGTGTGTGTTGTCACCACTACTCTTCATCCTGTACACAAACATGTGTCGGAGTAGACATGACAACAGACACATTATAAAGTATGCTGATGACTCAGTCATTGTCAGTCTCCTCCAGGATGGTGAGAGTGGCCACGGCCCAGTAGTTGATGACTTTGTTCACTGGTGTGAGGATTCCTACCTGCAGCTGAATACAACAAAAACGAAAGATATGATTATTGACTTTAGGAGGAAAACTCCCAGGCACAAAGTCACCATACTAAAAGGCCAGACCACCGAATGTGTACAATCGTACAAATATCTTGGGACGATTATTGATAGTGGATTGAACTTTGAGGTGAACTGTGAAAGGGTGTGCAAAAAGGGTCAGCAAAATTTGCATTGTTTGAGGAAACTTGCACGCTTCCAAATTGACCGACCCATAATGACTATGTTTTATCGGGCTTTTATTGAATCTGTTTTATCCTTTTCTTTAATGTCATGGTTTGGTCAGATAAAACTGAAACAGAGGAAATCCTTGGATCAGGTAGTCAGATGGTCCAGTCGTTTGCTTGGTGAGTCACAGCTGAGCCTGGCATCCCTGTACGCCAAACAAGTACAGAGGATGGCCGACTCGATTTTAAATGATGACTCCCACCCTTTACACTACAACTTTCAGCTTCTTCCCTCCAGACGGAGGTTTGCTGTCCCAAAAAGTAGAACCCAGCGCTACAAAAACAGCTTTGTCCCTGCTGCTGTCAAAGAGTTGAACAAGCTATAAAATTATATTGTACATATTCTATATTTACCTATTTTGTAAGATGTGTGCCTGTGTTTGTGTCTATGTTGAATGTAATTAGTGGCTTGTAAATATGGATGTCACCAACTGCAAAACAAATCTACCTACGGGTACAAATAAAGTAACCTGAACCTGAACCTGAACCTGGTCCCAACTCTGAGTAGTAATGGTTTTGGAAATTTGGATAAAAAAGATGCCAGATTGTTAGATAAATGAGAAGCACCACCCAAAGTGGGATGAATGCTGTCTCGTCTCATAAGACCAGGTTTTCCCCAAAAAGAGCTCCAATTGTCAATGTAGCCCACGTCATTTTTAGGACACCACACAGACAGCCAGCGGTTCAAGGATGACGAGCGGCTAAACATGTCATCACTGGTCAGATTGGGGAGGGGCCCAGAGAACACTACAGTGGCAGACATTGTTTTTGCAAAGTCACACACCGATTCTATATTAAGTTTCGTGACTTCCGACTGCCGGAGACGGATGTCATTAATGCCGGCGTGAATAACAATTGTGGAATATTTACAGTTACTTTTAGCCAGCACTTTCAAATTTGACTCGATGTCGCCTGCTCTGGCCCCAGGAATGCATTGGACTATGGCCGCTGGAGTCTCTAGGTTCACTTTTCTGACTACAGAGTCGCCAATGATCAGAGTTTTTTCCTCAGCGGGTGTGTCGCTGAGCGGGGAAAAACGATTAGAAACGTGAACAGGTTGGTGGTGTACCGGGGCTTTGCGACTAGGCTTCCTTCTCACCGTCACCCACCCAGTCTCCTCGCTGCTGAGGAGAGCCGAGGGACCGCTGACAGTGGGGCCTAAGCTAGCTAGCTCCACTGCAGCTAATGGGCGTCCGTCAAGATTAACTGGCGCAGACGGTGTTTCAATGCAGCGGAGCCGGGATTCCAAATCAGACAACCTCGCCTCGAGCGCCTCAAAAAGACAACATTTATTACATTTACCGTTATCGCTAAAAGAGGCAGAGGTGTAGCTAAACATCTGACAGAGAGAGCACACCAGAGGAGGAGAGGAAAGAGAGCTAGTAGCCATAGCTAGTGGCTAGAGAGCAAACCACAAAGTAAACCCGGGGGTTTGCCTTGTGGTTGCGGGGGATGTGTTATGTTAGTTTCTATTCTTTGTTTTTTTACTTGTTTATAGTTATTTCTGTACTGGTTGCATCATTATTTCGTGTCCCGGCCATGGAGGCGCCGTGACAGCTCGTGCGTCATTTCCGGGTGTCAAGCCTTGCTCACAGGCTGTCATAGCCGCCTCCAATTTGGCACTTGTGTGTTAGTAAAGTGTGGCCATAATTTAGATGATGACTTGTGTACTTTATATTCATTTGCATGTTGCTTTTTGTCTCTGCAGCTCTGCAGTTTTCTTCACCTTTGCCACGCTGAAGATGACGTCAGCAGCTTTATAACTCATCATCAAATTTTTGTGCTAAAAAAGTGCTTTGGCAAAACTAAAGTGTCATGTTCGTGCATCTTAGCGCAATGAACGAATGAAGGACATGAGCCCAAATGCATGTGAAGTGTGTGAGTTTATTAAACAAAGAATCAAAATACAAAGTGTTACTTGAAGACAGTCCGAAATAAGTAATGCTACTGATGAACAGGCTAACAAACTCTGTTGGCAAGAGGAGGAAGATAAAACTGGCCACTGGGGGAAAACAAGAAACGTAAACCGGGACAAAAAGGAAGACTTACATGAGAGTGTCATAGCGCAGCTGGGCTCTGGAAGAACAACACCAAACGTAGTCCAAACGGAGAAGAACCAACTAAGAGTAGTGCCTGGACAAACGTTGACTACACCACCACACTGAGTGCTCAAACTGACCCACATAAATATACAGTGTGCTAATGATGACAAGTGGATGCAGGAGTGTGGCTGAGCAGGTGCGTGAGTATCTGAATGAATATGTGTGTGTGCATGTATGAAAGAGTGTGCATGCGAGTAAGAATAAAGGTTCATGTAGGTGTGTGTGTGCATGCGTGAATGAACCAAGGAGTGGACAAATGATAATGACAATCAGCTGGTGGGTGCCAGCAGGGAGAGGGAGGTGTGGCTGTAGGCTGGCAGGGAGCCCAGGACCCAGAGGCTCCAAAAAGCTGAAAAATTAAGGAAACAACATTCAGGAAAAATACAGCCACATATCATTGAACAGGGTTGGAAAAGTCCAAGCCAATCCATGAAATAAAGATGGTTTTCAGTTGCAGTAGTTTCTGTCTTCCTTTCTTTTTCAAAATTATCAGTAAATCCAAATGTTTACATATATGCCAAACCTGCGTAGGAATTTTCTCAGGTGTTGAAATAAATCCAAAATGGATTGTGAAATATGTCTTATGCTGAGGTGAAAAGTATCATTTTTTTCTGGTCTTTGGCATGTCCCGGTTGGGGCTTGAACCCACAACCTCCCGACTGTGGGGCATATGCTCTACCATTAGGCACCACTCTGGTTACATTTTAATTTTTACTGCTATCAAACATCAAAGCTAGGGTTTCTTCTTTTTTTTCTGCAGTTTTCTCCCTACCTTTGCCATGCTGAAGATGACATCAGCGTTACAGCTTTATAACTCCTGAAGCTACTGTGTTGAAAAAGAAGCATTTTGGGAACATAAAAAGTCTTTTCAGCTGCAATGTTCTCAGTCTTTTTAAAAAAATCACATCTCTTTATGATGTTTATATAACCTTTTTTGGACTCAAAATATTGCATAGCTTTTGTGTGCAGGTCTGATGTCACTGAGTGTGGTCCGGCTGAAACCAAGCGTAGTGAGTAGCAGTACCTGGGCACATTGAAATCCTGCAATACATTTATTCCTTCCACATGTGGAAAATGTGATGCTCTCATACCATTATCCATTGGGATTATGGCAATATTGAGGGCTGTGAGGAGATCCCTTCCCAGAAGGTTGACAGGGCATGCTTCAGACAATATGAAACAACCTTCTTCTTTGTTACCAGTAGCAGGGTCTTTTACCTTGAAATTTTTTGAAAGGTGCTCTGTTTTTAACTTACCATTTGTGGCTTTTACAGTTATTTTTCCATCAGATTTTGTAAAATTGTGAATGTATGTGCCTGTTATTACCGATCTGCATCCTCCTGTGTCACATAGAAACATTATTGGAATGTCCTGAGCCTGCAACATCACTTCAGGTAAACACTGCATTGTCAACATCAACTCAAAGTCAGGTAAATGGAAAATGTCTGTTATGTCAGTGTTAATGTCAATAATTGCACTTATCATTGGTGTGGTCAGTCAGGCAGTCGGCTCATGAGGTCCTCCATCCCCTCCCTGCTGCTGCTGACATTCAGGACATTGCTTCTGCCAATAGCCCTTTTGTCCACATTGATGACAAATGCCACATTCCCCTTGCCGCGGCCAGCCCACCCCATGCCTCCTTCTGTCTCCCCTCCATCGCTGAGATCTTGCCCCGGTGCCACCCTGAAAGACAGAAATGTGGGAAGCTCTCATCCCCCCACCTCCCGTGTCAGTAATCACATAAACAGGAGTTGGTTTTTCTTTCAGTTTTTTGTTCTCCTTCTCTTTTCTTTTCTCCTCTATTGTCTCTGCATGTTTTGCACAGGTTAAGACATCACCAAATGCACATAGGTATGTGACCAAATGTTTATGGACATATTCAGCTAGGTGTGGGTGCATGTTTTTCAAAAAGACACTTTTCAAATCCTGCCAATAAGGCTGTACACCTGAATCATTCTCAGCCTTTGTTAAACCAGAATGGCTATCAAAAACCTCTTGTAACCTGGTTCTATAGGCCTCAACACTTTCATCCTTCCTCTGTGTTGTGGTTTGAATTCTGGTCCAGTCATGCTTTACACGCCATTTATTTTGAATGTGATGATTTAACTGTCTTACACAATGTTGTAAGTCAGTGCTTTTTGGAGGAAGGATTCTAACAGCGGCATATCTTGAACTCCAATTACCCGACACTGTTCACCAATCAACTTTCAAAACCTGTCTGTTAGCTCATTCTGTCTCATGACCATCTAATTTAAAGCTGTCAAGGAGATTTGCTATTCCTTCAAAAAACTCTGGGTTAATTTTT
Organism: Pholidichthys leucotaenia; assembly: GCA_020510985.1. Classification (NCBI taxonomy): domain Eukaryota; kingdom Metazoa; phylum Chordata; class Actinopteri; order Cichliformes; family Pholidichthyidae; genus Pholidichthys; species Pholidichthys leucotaenia. The sequence goes on from CM035843.1 coordinate 407,934,301, forward strand.
TGGATGCAGAATTTCTTTCACTGCTTCAGAGAAATCCACAACAGTCCATGGTCTGTAGACCAGAACTGTGGGTTGAAACTGTGGTGCACCTGGGTTAGCCTCACCTTCTCCAGGTGGTCTTACATAAGCTGGATTTGAAAGTTCAATCATAGGATATTGTTCAGTGACAGCATATGTTTCATAATTTTTAGGGTTAATGGGTCGAATTGTGGGAGACTGTGGATAAGGGTGTGCATATTTACTTAACTCTTTGGCACCCCTTGGTGGCTGATCATGGGTATCCCAGTCCCTCTTCTGCTTTTTTGGTTTGATGTCAGCGGACAGAGGGGTGTAGACGAGCGGAGGTGGGGTGACTTCAGCCATAGCCTCTCCAGCCTGGAGTTCTGAGAGACTGGGGTAGATGGGCTCAATAGCGAGTGGAGAGGGAGGAGGACAAGCAGAAACATGGCCCCTTACCCCCCACACCAGGCTTACCATGCACCAAAGAAGAAACAGAATTAGTCAAATCCCTTTTTTTTTTACCATGGTCAATTTTTTCAGATTTATCATCAGATTTAGACTTTACCGTCACAAGGTCCAGGTCAGCCTGTCATTTTTTTGCCATTTCAAGCCATTGCTGTGCCTCAACTAAGTCATATTTCAGCTGTTTTCGCCTACTGTTGGCTGATACCCTTTTTATTTGAGACACAAGATTTTCGCAGTCCGCCACTTTCAACCGTCCTGAGAAGCCAAAACGCTTCTGCCATTTCACTAAATACCGAATGCTGTCTTTATGGTTCCTGTGCATATATTTGCCATCCCCGTTAAAACAAAAATTTCATTCTCATCCTCCCGAGTTCCAAAACAGGCAAGATACATATCCTGTCTTCCTGCCATATCACAAGATTTCATTCTCTTCCTGCCTCTCGCAAACTCTCCCTCTGCTACAACAATTCCCCATTCTTTCATCAAAGTAATCCGTAAAACATTATTTATTAAAACACACAAAAACACACATGAACGATCAGACAGTTATTACAACTGCAGTTATTTATTTTAGTTTATTTATTATTTTATCTTAGTCTAAAGGCTATTTTATTCTATTTTAAGCTTACTTCCGAGTTATATCTGATGGTATTTTAGTTACTGTTTAAGTTATTCCTTATTATTTTAAGGCTATTTCTTATTATAACTATTTTTCTTGTATTATTTTTCCTCTATATATTTTTTCTAGTTCATTTCGGCCATAAATATCTCTTCACAGGTACTATACCTTCCACCACTGCTGAAACCTTCCGCGCTGATATCGCTCCGCAATGTGCAATCCCCCGCGGTATCACTCCACGGGTACTGTTCCTTCCACCGCTGATACCACTCTGTGGTCTGCACTTCCGCACCGATATCACTCTGCAGTACTATGTATCCTTCCGCGTGCCTATTTCCCGATTTTAGACTAGAACTAAATTCCACTAAAAATGCATTTATTACTGGGCAGTTCCATTTAACCATGATACTTTTCCCAACCGGACTCAAAACCGTTGGTACCAAATCTTATGCGTAATCCCACGGCCGGACTGAAACCTGTCATGGATGGCCCGCACGGGCCATTAATGAGATGCTATAGGCAGCCGATGAGTTTGCATATTAATTAACAAAAGATACAAATGACAAAAGAACAGCCAGGTGGGGCAAAAACACAAACTATGACTATGGCTAAGACTATAGACACAGGATACAGACTCTGAGGGAAAACACTTACTCGGATACGATGAATCAAGAGGGTGACTGGAGCCGGGGTTAGGGATTCCAGCCGAACGTTGTGTGGAACCAATGTTAAGCAAGGTTGCAGCGAGGAGTCAGCCTCAGCTGTTCCCTTAAATAATGCCTAAGGACTAATCAGGAAAGGAGAATGTAATGAATGGAATGTGATCCAGCTGTCACGGCGCGGCTAGGCTCTGACAGCCTGAAGTCCCGCCGTGACGCTGTCACAATAAAAGTCCTGGAAGGCCATATGACAACACAGAATGGAGAAAATACCGGACAGCCCGAGCACGGACAGAATCAGCGCTCAGACCATGACAGTACTCCCTGCTCAAAAGGCGCATTCCAGGCGCAAACGTAACATCTAAGCCCCCCCCCCCCCAACCCAGAGGCTACCAGGGCTGACCCAGGGAGGGCAGAGGGGGAAACAGGCCAGGAGGGAGAGAATCAGAAAAAAAAAACAACAATAAAAAAACCACACACAATGGAGGACAACGGCGATAACCAAAATGATGAGGCATAAACACAAAAAGAACACAAGGCAGAACATGCTACAAATAATCCTAGAGCATAGAAGAACACAAAAGAATATACATAACCTTCCGACTGATAAGGGAACAAAAATACAGGCATATATCAAAATATACAGTACCTTATAAACACCAGAAAAAAAAACAAAAAACAAAACAAACTCAAAAGCTACACAGGAGAGGAGCAACACTACAAATATAGGCCATTATTATAAACAGGCAAAGACAACAACAAAAGAGCATCTTTTTTTAAAAATATATTTTTTTTAAATCACCCTTTATTGTCATTCAACTGTACACCCAATCATGTACAGCAGAACGAGATTGTACTTTACCTATCCACCGTGTCAATCACACACATCCCAAGTGTAGAATCAGAGGGCCGCTGCCATGCAAGGCGCCACCACAAATTTCCCTCCTCCATTCCATTTTTGCTGAGCACCAAGCTGGATGGCAGGAAGTTCCACTTTTATATGGCACTTTAGCAATGAATATGCTATCACATCATATTCTTTTCACAGTCAATCCAAATTTACTCCTCATTGCCATTCAAAGCATAATGATGACATCCCATTTCCACTCAGTTTTTCTGAGCAAAAGCCTCAAACACCCTATGATTTGGACATCTGTGGAACCATGGTTTAGTCTAGCTAAACCAATTCAATTTGAACCTCCTTGAATTACTGCAATATTAATTAGTCTAAACCTCTACCTCAAGTATGAGCAAGAATTTTTTTTATATATATATAATTTTGCTTTTGGCCTAGACTCCTAAGATTTTTGAATACATGCATGCGTGTATACAAATATATATCCTTTACACTACTCCATTTAGATTTTTATGCACATTTAAAGCATACCTCTGGTGGTCGTGAAGACGCATTTAACTTGAAAACATTATGAAAAAGTATTTCTTATTTTGGTAAATAATTCTTGCCAGCCATATACCACCAGACATATATTCAAATAGGACCTTGGCCATGGGCAGCCAATGAAAACTGTGGGCGCAGCCATGACACTTGCGGATGTGACGTCACTTCGTGGATACGAAAAGACAATAATCAGAGTTTCCCCGCGATTACGGTGCTGTTGTCCGTTGTTTTTGTTCTATTATGGCCGAATTTTCTGACTGTGCGGAAGAATTCGGGCGACATGGCTACATGTTTGAGCCAGAAAGGTCTTCTGAGGGTTAAAGTGACGAAGTGGTCCTCACACACAACGCAATTTCGTCTGAAATTATTCATCTGTGCCCTGTTTCCGCTCCGATCTTCTGACAAGGTGAGCTGGGTTTGGGTACACAAAAAAAGTGTTTCTTTGTTTTTTTCGCTTATTATTCAGACATCCAAAGGCTTTACATTCCGCCATGTTGCGATATCCATATCGCATTGTATGTTTTTGTTTTTACAAGAGCACCGAGTGTCTGCTGCTCTGTATATAGTTTTAGAATCATCTTCCGTGTTGCGGCAGTTACGAGCTCAGATCAGATGAGACAAGCCGCTGAATTTAAGCATTTATTTATTTATTTTCTACTCATTTTAGTTCTGCATTTAATATGAACCCTGAGTTTGAAATAAACGTTTGAATTTGAATATCCCCGAAGCCGCTGCACATCCGGGTACTCAGATCGCATAGTTTTAGAATCATCGGCCTTTACGAGCTCAGATCAGAAAAGACGGCCCACTGAATTTAAGCATTTATTTATTTATTTTCTACTCGTTTTAGTTCTGCATTTTATATGAACCCTGAGTTTGAAATAAACGTTTGAATTTGAATATCCCCAAAGCCGCTGCACATCCGGGTACTCGAGGCTCAGCCAATACTGATCCAGATCATGGCAGCCACGAAATTACGTCACAGGAAGCATCCTGGAAGTCCATGTAGCAGCTAGTATGGCTGTACCCATGTTTTGCTGACATAGCTGAACCAGCACATCAGCAATGGATTTATATCAAATTGCTTTGAACGTGAATTTCAACTTAAACTTGAACTAGAACGTGAGACAGGGGCTCAATATAATATCTTTTTTTTTCACGACCACCAGAGGTACGTTTTAAATTACTTTTGAAATTTTGAATAGGTATTTTACGGCAAACCAAAAACATTATCAAGTATGTCAAAACCTACATACTTCTAGTTCACACTTTTGTACCCAGAACTTTTAAGCCCTTACCAGCATATACAGAATTTAGTATATCCTAGACAATTATACAATGTTTATATTTGGTCTTACCCAAATTATTTTTGAAAATTTCTAGAAGTTTTCCAGAAAACCAAATTTAAGGATGTACACTTTGGATTAGATACTGTTTACAAGATTAAAACGTAAGGACATCAGAACCTTTAGTTCAGCATTTGGATCAAGAATCGCCAAATTGGAATTTGATGCCTAGGATTGGCATCAACACTGGATCAAAGTCATCGTTAATACCAAAGGGGGGGGGGGGACTGTAGCATCATCTCACTTTGGCTCATCAATAAGAATTATTCGTCTGCTTAAAGACATTGTTTCACCCAGGAAAAAAAAAAAAAAAAAAAAAAAAAAAAAAAAAACAGCCAGGAAACTGCTCTTGAATCCCCCAGGCCACAATTGAGCTCACATTCCTTTGTTAAAACCAGTCTAAGGAATTCACCCTAATGCATTTCCTGTTTTGACTTTATGGCCCCATAAACGTGGAGACATGGAACAGAACCCTGGAGACACCAGGAAAAGTAAATGGATTCTGATGTTTTAATGTGAAAATCACTAGTGGGTTTGAAATATATTAATCTGTGATTATATACTGTATATGTGCATGTTAAAAAATGTTTAAATGAATGTTTAATCCTGCATTTTAAATTATAAGCACTGGGTATAAGTTACATTAATCCTTAAGGTTAGCTAAGTTTATATACATAAATGTATAGATGAGTATTAAGTGTTAAAGATTTGCCAAAATATCTCTCAAATCATGTAACCGATCTCAGCCAATCTCTGCTTGACAACAGCTCTCTCAAAGTTCCAGACAAAAGACTGTTTGTTTATTGGACTAAAGTTCTTAAAGCTCACCCATGAAGGAAGGCTATTGGTCTGAGTTCCTGTCAACCCGGAAGCTCGTGAAAGCTCGACTGAAGTTATAAAAGGAAATGAGGCCCTTGCTTCCGACTCTCTTTTTTCTCTTTTGTCTCCTGCCCATTGTTCTGTTCGTCTGTCCACAGCAGAGAACCACTGGAGAACAAAGGGACTTATCCCACGTGTTTCTTTTCTACAATCACAGAGCCTGAAGTATCATGTTTTGTTTGTAACCTCTTTGTAATTTTAATGTTTTTTTTTTTATTTTCTCTTAAACGTCTGGGAATTGATTCTTTTTTCTTTGAGCTCAAATTCTAATTAAGAGTTTAAAACTCTAATCCCTGACGTTTATTTCTATCACTTTTTCCTGTTGAACTTTCTGTAAAACCACCATTTTAATTTTAATTTAAATTTTAATCTTGACTTTATTTTGTAATTTTTATATTGACCAACTTACACACTAGAAACTATTTTCATCTCCACTAGTCCGAAAAGTCTTTTAATTTTGCTATTTGATCAGATCCTGGTGTAATGACTCTCGAATCCTCTCATGAAGTCAATGATCCATGGCTATTACGCAGCTGAAGAATTCAACAAGCCATGAAAAGGGAGACACTTTGTGACAACAGACTGCAAAGAGGCCCCGGTTTTTTAGCCTTTCTCCACATCTAAAGCTTCCCGGAGCGACGAAAGAACCCGCCATCAGGCGTGGTCACGTAAGCTGAATCTTCCTTATCCATCTGCTGAATCAAACATCTGAGATTTGAGAATCATTCAATATTTGATCAAATGCAAATTAGAGCCATTAACATAACCTTTCTTTTCATTAAAATACCGTTTTCATTTTCTTAAAGAGTAATCAAGAACTTTTTATATAATTAGTAAAACTTTCTCCATAAATTTGCGTTGTTTCCATAATGTGTTAACTTCAGACTGATTTAAATTCATTTCAGAGTTAATCTTGGTTCTGCAAATGTTGACATTGTTAATCTATCATTTACAAGTTTAATTTCATGGTTAATGAAATCATTGCAATGTCTTCTAATCATCATTTCATTTAATAAATATGTGAAAATGAGAGAAGTTGTTGAGAATTTATTTCATTCTGAGTCTGGTTCAAGTTCCCAGTATCAAATTCACTAAAATGTTGAGACTGATTATTAATTAATTTATTGAGTGATTAAACAGGTTTAAAGTGAAATTAAAGATTAAATTGCTTCTTAGAGATAGAAGCTGGTGACCCACGAGTGCTATTAACTTTTCCAGTGTATATGAACTGAGAATTCATCTCAGGTTCCAATACATTAATATAAATTAAATATTTTTTATACCTGATCACAATTATTAATTCATATTTTGTTACACAAACCAACCAACAAAAAGAAAAACCAGCCAACACTAACAAAAACATTTCCTCCATCGTCCCTTGGCAGAGGTAATAAAAAAGAGCACAGATCCATAGAAACTTCCCTGAAATGGCAATACTGTAGTATGACAACAGTCTCTGCTGTGGCTGTCAAGGGAATAAGTGAAATCATGTGTGTCAGAAAATTATGCATATTATGCATATGTATATACATGTTATCATTTCATAATGGATTTTGAACTATACTTGCTGATTTGTACCTTTTTACTATTGCCCTTTAATGTTTACTATTGCCCTTTAATGAACATGTCTGATGATGTCTGGAACTTACTAAGAGAGTTAAAAATAATTTGTCCTGTCTGTACTTAAGTTTGGAAACTGCTGAGTTGTTGTCTAAAGAATCTGGTGATGAATCTTGTGATGAGAAGTCTGATTTCTGTGAGCCACTCACAAGAGGGCGACAAGTGTTGTGTAATTATGTCCAGCATTTACTTTGTGTATATAAAGGAAATGCTGCCTGTGAGCAGCAGCGCTCACTTCCAAGGTCAGTGACGCTCCTTGTGCACAAGTAAAAGACTTAAATGAGCAATAAATGTCTCGTATCTGATTGACAAATATTTGGAATGTTTTTGTCTTTGTGAGTTCGAATACTTTCAGATTCCTGACATACTTGGTAGCAGAGGATGGTTCGCCAACAACCCAGCCAGAGGCAGTAACAGAACGGGCTCCAGGTTGAAACCCATGCATGGTCTGACCTGCCGGTCAGTTTTGGAAACTCGCCTTCAGAGAACTCTGTGAGCCTGCGACGTCCTACCTCTGTCTGGTGACGGCGTTCCGCACTAGCAGAGTTTAAAGTGAGTGAAGTTTCTTGTCTAAATCGCGGAAAATGCAATTGCTATCAGTGTAACCACAGGTCAAGCTGACGCTAAGTAATGGTATTGTGAGACGGCGATTCCACAATTTTCCTGGTGGTAAAAATAATTGTTGTGTGAGAATCTATTTCCATCCAAAAAGTGAGCGCAATAATTTTCAGAAAAATGGGCAATTGTACAGGAAAACCGAATAGACAAGTGAAAGGGAAGCAGAAGAAAAGAGAAGAAATTGCGCGCAGGACAATAAGAAATTACAATGAAAAATTAAAGGATAAGGAAAAAGTGAAGGATCCTAATAAGTATTTAAATAAATGGGAAAAAGGATTTCTCATTTAAACCCACGTTGAGCGTGGATGAATGTCAAGTGTTAGTGAGTACAATAGAAATGACGTCAAGAAATAGAGGAAAAAATAAAAAGACCAACAAACCAAGCCCAGAATTACAATGCGCTACACTTTGGGCAAATGCCGCGGCAGAAGCTAAAACAAAGGCAGATGAAGGGAAAAAGAAATATGCAGGAAAAGGAGCGGCGAACGTAAAAATGAATGTCCAAGCCAGCGCTGGCTGCTCCAGCTCAGCGCCGCCCTTACCCCTGGTTCAGAGCGGCGCCGAGCCTCCGCCCCCTTACGCTAACACAGACTGTGAAGATCCTAAGGAGGGTCCATATGCTAAATTAATGGCGGAAATATACAAAATAGAAAATGTTATTAAACAAAAAGAAGAAACAAGCGCCAATTTTCCATTTATTGAAAAACCTATTTGTGTGCCAATTACTCATGAAACGGCCGGTGGTGACAAAATTAAAACCAGTATAATTAGAACTGCCACTACCTACAAGCCTTGGACCTTAGCAGAAATGCATAACATTGCAAAAGCTGTACCCAAACCAGAGAGTGATATAAAAAGGTGCACTGAAGAAATAGATGAGATTAGGCTGATGTATAATCCAAGTGCTGAGGAAATGATTAAAATTCTCAGAGTGATCCTAGGAGCTAAATTTGATTTATTTTGCCAAGATTTGGAGAATCATGCATGGGGAGATGGCGAATATCAACCAGAGAGAGACAAAGCTACTCTTGGTTATCTAATAGCAGAAATACTTGAAAGAATGTCAGGCCATTATAAATCCATTAAAACCCTCTCTGATGTGGCAATGACCAGGATGAAACCAGGTGAGGACATACAGGAATACTGGTGCCGCTTCAATAAAATATTTACAGATGTAGTGGGAGAAATAGACACTGCAAAAGAGCTCCTCTTGTTTAAATACACATTTTTCGACACACTACCCACAGAACTTAAAGAGGCAATCAAAGTATCATGTGTGACACTTAAAACATGCACCCAAGAGGAGTTTAAGGATCATGTTTTTCATGTAGCAGAGGCAAAACTAAAAAAGAAAGCTCCAGTTAAACCAGTTATGCTTTTTGCCTCCTCAGAAAATGACACGAGGAGGGGCTAGACCGAGGAATAGGTACCAGACCAGAGAGAGGGATGAAGGCAATCAGGATGTGTGTTTTAATTGTGGTCAACCTGGACACTGGTGGCGAGATTGCCCCGTGCCCAGGAGGCAGGGATTCTTTGAGAGAGGACGAGGAAGTAGAGGGAGAGGAAGGTTTGATGGATGGATGAGAGGAAGAGGCAGAGGGCCTTTTCAAGGACAAGGACAGAGCACAAACCCAGGACCCTCAGGGGGTCAAGGACAGCAAGAGAGGAGAGCATGACTAACCGACAAAGATTCGCTCTCCCCAGAGGACCAATCAGTTGTTAATGACCAAAAACGACGACTAGCTGCAGCTGTAAATAGACCAACTGAGATTTTGGACTTGACTAATTTAAACATGTACTGCAGCACTACTTCAGCTCCCACCATTGTTTTACTGGTTAATGGGAAAGAAGTAAAATTTCTGTGTGACACAGAAGCCACAAAAACAACAATGCGTGAAATTCCACCACAGTGTTTCCCTACAGGTGAAACTATAAGAATTCAAAATGCTGGTGGAACCACCACAACCGAGAGTGTTTGTGGCCCAGCAACCATAGTTGACCCAAATACTGGACACACCTGTGTCACCACAGTAGCAGTAGCACCCTCCTACCCGGTGAACTTACTGGGAAGGGATGTGCTTTTCAAACTAGACATCATTTTGGGTCCTGACAAAATTAAGGATGATTACACTATTCTCAGAAACCAGCATGCATTTCTTATGAATGATGAGGATTGTGACGACCACGGATGTGGTACCCTATATTCTTACAACCTCCAAATTGACAGCAAAGCAGAAACTGCGCTCAGGTTAGAAAGTGCTAGACACATGACAAGTATTCTTACATGGTTCCTTGTGAGGGATCTCCAGAAACCAAGGCCACTGCATGTTACCATGAAATACACACGCTGCAATGAGCCATTTGATTGTGCATTGGCTGAAGCACTGTACTGTGAGCCTACCATCACAGTAATGACAAATCATCTTTACTTTAAAGCTGAGGGTGAAGCAGCACTGGACGTAATGCTGCCCCAAAAGCTTCGGCCCTTGCATAATACAGGCACACCCCCACACATGTCTATGTGGGGACCTAAGAATTATTTTTGGGCAGATGCAGGTAAGTTAGTCCAACAGGGACAGCAGGTAACAGACTGGAGGAACACCAACATTCTCAATGTTGAATTTTCCCCCACAACAATGTTGTATCGTGTTCCTATGCACATGTCCATTATTCAACATTTTGACATTACCTATTTGTGTGGCACAGAGCATCCACCTGATGCTTTAGGAATCACAGCACCATCTGCTCCTGTATTTGTTAGTGAATAAGAGTTACAGGTTTTACCAAAAACTTTGTGGTCTGCAGGAGATGCGGACGTTGGTAAATTAAAAAATGCTACTCCCGTCCAAATTCATTCTAATGGGAGAGGATTCCGGTACAAAAAACAGTATCCTTTAAAACCAGAAGCAATAGAAGGCATCCAACCTATCATTTCTGATCTGTTGAAAAGTGGAGTGATCATACCATGTCTGAATTCTCCTGTGAACACTCCTCTTTTCCCAGTAAAAAAGGCTCCACCCAGTGTTGGATGGAGATTAGTCCAGGACTTACAAGCTGTAAACGCTGCAGTTGTGGCCAGGGCTCCTTCTGTTCCCGACCCTCATACATTGTTAAACACTGTGGGTCATGATTCATCTGTTTTCTCAGTGGTTGACCTCAGTAATGCATTTTTTACTATTCCAATACATGAAAATAGCCAGTTTTGGTTTGCATTTACTTTCAAGGGTAACAGATACACTTACACCAGACTGCCACAGGGTTACTGTGAGAGCCCAACCATTTTTTTCACAGGAAATGTCAGCTTTAATAAGTTTTCACCACCTGCAGGATCTAAAATCCTCCTGTATGTGGATGACATACTAGTGGCGTCAACTACTGAGGAACAGTGTAAACAAGACACTCTGGCTTTGCTTCACTTCCTCTTTGATAGTGGCTTAAAATGCAGCAAGAAAAAACTGCAATTTTGCAAAAGCAGTGTCAAATTTCTGGGGCATACATTGTCAGCTGGGGGGAAAATGTTAGAAAAATCACGAATCAGTACAATACAGAACTTACCACTCCCAAAAACAAAGAAAGAGCTCATGTCACTCTTAGGTACCCTGAATTATTGCAGACAGTGGTTACCCAATTTCTCACAACACACTGCACCACTGTATGCATTACTTCAGGGCCCTCAGGGCAACCTGCATTCCCCGGTTGTCCTTACTCCTGAACATGAGGTAGCTATTAATCATTTAAAATCCATGCTATCTGATGTTTGTGCTCTACACATCCCTAATTATGAAGAGACATTTCATTTGTTTTGTGATGCTGTTGAAGGACACATGTCAGCTGTACTAACGCAATTGCATGCTGGGCAATATAAACCTCTGTCTTACTATTCCAAAAGACTGGATTCAGTTGCTATGGGCCTTCCACCGTGCATGAAAACAGTTGCTGCCACGGTTGACGCTGTAAATGCGGTGCTGGACATTGTCCTGTACCATTCACTGGTCGTTCATGTGCCACATGCTGTGGACATCCTCCTATCAGAGCATGGCCACACCATGTTGTCAAATGCACGATGTCTCCGTTACACCATGACACTACTCACACAACCACACCTCACTTTTGTGAGATGTGCCTCATTGAACCCAGCTACACTGCTACCCTCTGCAGGTGACAACACAGATCCACCAGATCATGACTGCATTCACCAGTCATTAACAGATTTCCTACCTCGTCCAGATCTCTCACAACAGGTATTTGAATCAGGACTCCCTCTGGCTCTTTACAGATGGATCATCTACTAAACTGCCTGACGGGTCCACTTCAACTGCTTTTGCCGTAACCACCTTGACAGAGATCTTAATTGTTAAAAACCTGCCTCAACCAGTCTCTGCACAAAAAGCAGAACTGCTGGCCCTAATTGCTGCTTTACACTGGGCTGCTAACATTGATGTCACCATCTGCACAGACAGCAGATATGCCTTTAATGCTGCACACTCTCACACTGCATTGTGGAAACTTCGAGGGTTTACAACTTCTTCTGGTAAACCAACACAACACAGTGATCTCCTTAGGGAACTTACTGATGCTCTTAAGCTTCCTAAAACACTGTCTATTGTCCATTGCCCTGCTCATACTAAAGGTACTGACCTGATATCCAAAGGGAATGCTTTAGCTGACCATGCTGCTCAATGTGCTGCTAGGGGTCATCTAGCCACTAGTTTTGTGTCCTCACCAGTAGATCTTACAGTCCTACTGGACGAGCAACAACAAATGGCTATGCCTCCACACTCAGTCAAAGCCTCCAATGGGGTTTATTGTACAGATGATGACAAAATAATTCTTCCTCCCTCCTTGTACCACTGGGTGGCGCTCCTGACACATGGCCAAGGCCACGTGTCAGCAGGGGGTATGAAGATAATAGCTGAAAAACATTTTTATTGCCCAGGTATCCTGAAGGAACTGAAAAAAGTGTGCCAACAATGTTTGGTTTGCATACAAAATAATGCTCAAGGTGCCATGAGAACGAGACAAGGTAGTTTTCCACCACCCAAAACACCCTTTTCACAGTGGTGTATGGATTTTATTGAGCTATCTAAGGTTGGACAATTACAATATTGTCTGGTTCTCATTTACACATTCACCAAATGGACTGAAATACATCCCACTGCTAAAGCAGATGCCAAGTTTGTTTGTAAAGTTTTACAAAACAACGTTTTTCCAACATTTGGCATTCCTGAAATTCTCTATGCAGACAATGGTACACATTTTACCGCACAGATGGTCAAAGACTTGACTCGCTCTGTTGGTACACAGCTGAAATTCCACACAGCCTATCATCCACAAAGTGCAGGCCTAGTGGAAAGGAAAAATGGGACAATTAAACAAATGCTAAACAAGGCGATGCATGATCAAGGACTTACATGGCCTAAAGCATTAACTGTAGTTAAACTGACAATTAACACCATTCCAGACAAGAAAAGTGGCCTGTCTCCTTTTGAGTGTGCGTTCCACAGACCATATGTATTACCAGAATTACTACCACTGCAGCCTACCAACCCATACAAAACTTTGGGAGAGCATTTGCGGGTTTATAAACAGAATGAAAATTATATTGATTCTGTCAGGATTCTCTGTGATCCACAGGTGGATTTGGAAAACCCCCTGCAACCAGGTGATTACATCTTCATCAAGAATCATCACCGCCAGGCCTGGAATTCGATTAGGTGGCTAGGACCGTATGAAGTACTGTTGACTACCCCTACTGCAGTAAGAATTGCTGAACGACCATCCTGGATCCACCTCTCCCACATTAAGAGACTTCAGGTTCCCATAGGTGACCTCCAGACACCCCTAGGGTAAGTCCGGCTACAAAGGGGGGTCCAGTCCTTTTAAGGATAAGACCCGTCTCAACCCCGGTGAAGATAGTGACCTGAGTTCACAGGTACACTCCCAGGGGTAAAAGGCACCATGGCAACCCGTGGAAGCATTCTGGCCGGTGTTTTTGTGACACTTCTGATCCTGGTCTTCGTTTTCACCACCTTCCCGGCTCTACAGCGACAGCGGAGATGGACCTATCACACCCAGCATTGGTGGCTCACAGAGGGAGATCATGAACCTGACCCAATATATTCTAATTCATGGTATCAATATGTTTCAAATGTTGTGAAGTCTGTTAACAGGTCAAATTGTTATGTATGCTCTTATATGCCTAAATCAGCTAAACAGGTAACCATCTATGGAATGCCCATGAATAAATCTCAGGCCAAATGTTATGCCAGTATGGCTGGAATTGGTTATCAGCATTATTATATTAAAATAGATGATAAAGATCCCTATTCTCGCGGCCTGAAAAAAGGTGCATGTGATAAAACATTCTGGGTAAATTGGAAGTTCACCACTAAGCATAGATTCTTCTAATCATCATTTCATTTAATAAATATGTGAAAATGAGAGAAGTTGTTGAGAATTTATTTCATTCTGAGTCTGGTTCAAGTTCCCAGTATCAAATTCACTAAAATGTTGAGACTGATTATTAATTAATTTATTGAGTGATTAAACAGGTTTAAAGTGAAATTAAAGATTAAATTGCTTCTTAGAGATAGAAGCTGGTGACCCACGAGTGCTATTAACTTTTCCAGTGTATATGAACTGAGAATTCATCTCAGGTTCCAATACATTAATATAAATTAAATATTTTTTATACCTGATCACAATTATTAATTCATATTTTGTTACACAAACCAACCAACAAAAAGAAAAACCAGCCAACACTAACAAAAACATTTCCTCCATCGTCCCTTGGCAGAGGTAATAAAAAAGAGCACAGATCCATAGAAACTTCCCTGAAATGGCAATACTGTAGTATGACAACAGTCTCTGCTGTGGCTGTCAAGGGAATAAGTGAAATCATGTGTGTCAGAAAATTATGCATATTATGCATATGTATATACATGTTATCATTTCATAATGGATTTTGAACTATACTTGCTGATTTGTACCTTTTTACTATTGCCCTTTAATGTTTACTATTGCCCTTTAATGAACATGTCTGATGATGTCTGGAACTTACTAAGAGAGTTAAAAATAATTTGTCCTGTCTGTACTTAAGTTTGGAAACTGCTGAGTTGTTGTCTAAAGAATCTGGTGATGAATCTTGTGATGAGAAGTCTGATTTCTGTGAGCCACTCACAAGAGGGCGACAAGTGTTGTGTAATTATGTCCAGCATTTACTTTGTGTATATAAAGGAAATGCTGCCTGTGAGCAGCAGCGCTCACTTCCAAGGTCAGTGACGCTCCTTGTGCACAAGTAAAAGACTTAAATGAGCAATAAATGTCTCGTATCTGACAATGTGTGTTTGATTTTATTACATTACAGACTTCAGAAAACATAAAACGCACATTTAAAAAAGTCATGGACTGGGAGACATGTGGATTGTGTTAAAACAAAGTTATTCATGTAATAAAATCAGAGTTGTCAAACCACCTTTATGGTTCTTGTGTTAATAAAATAAAAAATGTTGGTCAAATAATCAATTTATCCATGAGTAGTCCTTTTTTATATTTTATAAAAATACTAAACTTATACATATTAAACAAAGCAGTCTGCCATGTGAAATGAAAATCAAAACTTTAAAATATGATGAAAAAAAAAACTATTTTACTGGGTTTTGTGCTTAAATGAATGCTTATAAAAAGCTTTAAAAACAAAAAATCTCCTGTATTATGGTCAGCCGAACTGGCTGTGCCTGTGTTGATGGCCCGCTTCCTCAGGTGTGTCTGTGTGCAATTTTGTGGTGCTCTTGGTGGATGGGTGGTGATTACTGAAATGAAGTGATTGCGTCTGCATTCATAATTTCTGTTAGTAGATCACTGGCAAAAATTGGCCACTCCCTTAGGCGCTGTGTCTAATTTGCACATTTGCTAATTTGCGCTGCCTTAGTAAATCTGCTCCTAAGAGTTCACAGTATTTACACTGTAGGATGACCAGCATGATGAATAAATTACATGATTACCAGCATATTGAATAAATGAATTTATTCAGCATGCTGGTCATCATATTTTGCAAATTAGTTTAGGCCTAGGCACTGAATAGCAGGATTAAAGCACTGCATGAAATTTTAATTTGCTCATATAGGACTATCATTACAACTATTTTTATGATGATATGCCTAAACATACTTACTGCATGTATTACTTACAGGCCTACTCACCTTTGCTTGGCTTTTCCAATTATCTAGCCTTCCTACAGCTGCTGAACATAATGTCAACTCGATTTCTATAGTTCACCGGTTGCGCAAGATTATAAACTGTGTCTCCATATAAAGAAGTTCTACATCTGTTAATTTTTGGGGAAGTTATTGAGGTAAAAGTGGAAAAATTTACTACTAAACCCATTTACTCTCCACTGACTCACTGAGTGTTTTGGGTGTACTAATATGCCGGCCAGGAGACTTCACTTGGCTCTGTACTCACTAATGGGGCGTGAGCTATCCAGTTTTCCATAGAGATAAGTGGGTTTCAACAGGAAGAATGCACCCAGCTGTAAAGAGACAGACTCAAATGCGGACCCTCAAAATTAAGTTGAAGTAGATCTGGACTACGGTTTCAAGATATCCACCAAAACACTCGGTGCCATCACTAAGATCCCTCTGATCCGTGACCTTTGTTATTTACAATGTCTTAAGTACATGGGTCATGTATGTTGGCTTGATAACTCTGAAACACAAAAGCAAGCACTGTTTGACTGAAGAACGAATAAAGGTGCCTTCAGACAAAATGCGAATGGGTGGTGCAAATACATACAAAGTCAATGGAAAGAGACAAGCTCCTGGTCCTTCTGTCTCCAGGTGAGTGTCAGTGTCATTTTCAAGCTAGTTTACTCTAATTTTACTCCAGTGACGGCAGAATGTCAGGGCTAGCACTACACTTCATAAGTGAATGTGCAAATGCGCAAGATTCATGTTTGCTCACCTCTTATCATTGACTTTGTATGTATTTGTGCCGCCCGTTCGGGTTTGGTCTGAAGGCACCTTAAGGCAATGTAGAACAGGCTAGAAAGGACAGAGATATTCACCAAATTAAGAGAACAATGATGGCCAAGAATAAACTCATGCGACTGCTGAATTCTATATGCACAAGCACATGTGTTTAATGTATTAAAAAGTGGGTCATTCCATCTTGGCATGTGTTTTCTGATTTATCTTTTGAAGTAGGTATCCTAACTTAATGAAATTTCACAATCACAAAGGTATTATTCAGAATCAAATTTCATGCAGTTCTGTTCATGTGCTAAATGTTGTCTTCATGAAATGTCTATCAGCTTTTGCATCTTGTCAACAGCACATTTTTTGTGTTGATTATGTAAGACTGTCAGCTGAAATAGTCTGGTGCTGCAGTGGGTTAAGAACTAAATATGATATTCTGGAGATTTGTGGTTTGAATCCCAGAATACCCCTCCTGTGCATTTCACAATATAAAGTCTGTTACACCTGTGATCTACAGCTGCTTAGAACCTGATGATTGTTGCTTGTGGCTATATTCAACTCTTGAATTTGCGAGATGGTAAAGAGTGTTCATATCCTTAGTAAGGTCACGTCAGGTATTTTGTCATGTCAGGCCCCAAGGCTACAAGTGTGCCAAGAGGGTAAAGTTGATTATGATGATGATGATAGATTTGCCTGATATACAGTTGACTCAAGCGTTTACTCAACTTGTGACATTTACTTATCTGCTTATGTTTTTTTTTTTTTTTCTCATAGTTTCTCAGTGCAGTTTCTGAGGTCTCTACACAAGGAGAAAAGTTTCTGTGAAAAAAAAAAAACAACATTTTTTTTTCTACATGGTTTAAATAAAATATTTTAACAGTATGGAACTAATCCAGGGGTGTCAACCAAATTGTTTTCAGACCAGAACTTGTTTGTTGAATTATCAAATTTGGCCCTTTAGTTGTTGTTTTTTTTTCCAACTTCAAAGTGGATTTAAAATGTTGTCATCGTGGTCATATAAAGTCCCAACCCGATCTCACCAAAGGTAGTGCAAATGTCAAGCTTTCCAGCACCTAAAAAAACCCATGCCATTTATACCAGTCTTTTTCAACCTTTTTTGAGGGACAACACAGTTCTTACATTGAAAATAATTCCACAGCACCTCACCAACCCAAAATGTTATGAAGTGACAAATTGTAGCATGTCTATTGACAATTTAGTCTTTTAATTAGGCCTGTAACAGTAACAAATTTTGACAAACAATACTTTTTAAATAATATATAAATTCTTTATTCATTTTTTATTCATTATATCTGCATTGTTCGTCAAAGGTTCCTTTATACCAGACTGTGAGGAAATGGAGGCACTGCTTGTCTGGGTGCAGTTTTTTTCCCACTTGGAAAAACTGAGTGAGATGGTAAAGTTTTTAATGCATTGTTCAGTTTTTTTATAACAGTTTTCAAATATGGGCAGCATACTGGCTCGTTGACATTACTGGGTTCTCCTCACTCACTTAAGATAAGATAAGATAAGCCTTTATTAGTCCCACAATGGGGAAATTCCAGGATTGCAACAGCACAGGGATAGCAACACTCAGAGCAATAATTAAGACGATACGGAAAATATAAATAAGAGCAGTGGATATACATACATACACATCGTCGTCGGCCTCCGTCGGTCTATGATGACCATGGAAGAGAATCCTAAACGTCTACTCTGCTGGAACAGCACCGCCTGTGGCTGAACAGGCCGATGCGCGAATGACAGTCCCTGTCACAAAGGTCACACTTGTGGGTGGTCTCCGTGCTGCTGGGTCTGTGGCGGTTCTTCCTGCGGGTCCTTTTTTCATCTGCTGCAGCAGTCAGTCTCTCTTCACCCGCCTTGAGCTGTCTGGTCAGGGTGCCTCTCCATTTGGAGCGGTCCGTTGCAAGGTCCCCCCAGCGCTCTGTGTTGATATCCAGGGCCTTCATGTCTCTCTTGCAGACGTCTCTAAAGCGCAGCTGTGGGCGGCCAACG
The DNA here is from genome assembly GCA_020510985.1 of Pholidichthys leucotaenia. Taxonomy (NCBI): domain Eukaryota; kingdom Metazoa; phylum Chordata; class Actinopteri; order Cichliformes; family Pholidichthyidae; genus Pholidichthys; species Pholidichthys leucotaenia. The sequence goes on from CM035843.1 coordinate 407,952,897, forward strand.
TCTCTCCTGCCAGTTGCCAGTTCTCCATAGAGGACGTCTTTGGGGATTCTGCCATCCTCCATACGGTGAACGTGGCCTAGCCAGCGGAGCCTGCGCTGCCTGAGTAGAGTGAACATGGAGGGAAGGCCGGCGCGGGACAGAACTTCTGTGTTGGGCACTTTGTCCTGCCAGGATATGTCCAGGATGTGGCGAATGCAGCGCAAGTGGAAGGAGTTCAGTCTCTTTTCCTGCCGGGCGTATGCTGTCCACGTCTCACTCCCATAGAGCAGTGTGCTGATGACGCAGGCGTTGTACACTGCCATTTTCGTCTTGACAGAGAGTTTGGGATTCTCCCACACTCGTGTGGTGAGGTGAGCGAGTGTGAAGGCTGATCTTCCAATCCTCTTGTTGATCTCTGTATCAAGGGAGAGGTTGTTGCTGATCGTGGACCCCAGGTACGTGAACTGATTCACGACCTCCAGCTTGTAGTCATCAATGGTGATGGTTGGTGGTGCTTCCATGCCTTGCGCCAAGACGTTAGTCTTCTTCAGGCTGATGGTAAGCCCGAAGTCCTTGCATGCCTGGGAGAAGCGGTCCATCAAGGTCTGAAGCTCCTGCTGTGTGTGGGTTGCGACTGCAGCGTCGTCTGCGAACAGCATGTCTCTGATTAGAGCCTCGCGTACTTTGGTTCTGGCTTTCAGGCGGGCGAGGTTGAAAAGCCTGCCGTCAGATCTTGTGTGCAGGTAGATTCCCTCTGTTGCTGTGCTGAAGGCATGCCTCAGGAGCATAGCAAAGAAAATCCCAAAGAGGGTTGGCGCAAGTACACAGCCCTGTTTCACTCCGCTGCGTATGTTGAATGGCTCTGAGACGTTGCCATCGTGCTGCACTATCCCCTGCATGTTGGTGTGAAACGATTCGATGAGGCTTTGCAACTTTGGTGGGCATCCTATCTTTGGCAGGATCTTGAAAAGGCCCTCTCTGCTGACCAGATCGAACGTTTTGGTGAGGTCGATGAAGGCGACGTACAGAGGCATGTTCTGTTCTCTGCATTTCTCCTGGAGTTGGCGGATGGAGAATATCATGTCTACCGTCGATCGCTCAGCGCGGAAGCCACACTGAGACTCGGGGTAGACACGTTCGGCAAGCTTCTGTAGACGAACGAGAACAACTCGTGCGTAGACTTTGCCAACAACGCTGAGGAGGGAAATGCCCCTGTAGTTGTTGCAGTCGCTTCTCTCCCCTTTGTTTTTGTAGAGGGTGATGATCTTGGCATCCCTCATGTCCTGTGGTACGGCACCTTCCTTCCAGCACTGGCAGAGGACGTCATGCAATGGCAGCAGTAGGGCGGTCTTGCAGTGCTTGATCAGGTCAGGGGGTATGCCGTCATTGCCGGGTGCCTTGCCAGCGGCCAAGCTATCAATGGCCTTACTGAGTTCGTCGATGGTTTGCTCGGCGTCAAGTTCGTCCATGGATGGCAGGCAGTCGATGGCATCAAGGGCTGACGGTGTCACGGTGTTCTGTCTAGAGTAGAGGTCGGAGTAATGTTCCACCCATCTCTCCATCTGCTTGTTCTTCTCTGTGATCATCTCCCCAGTGGAAGATTTGAGGGGGGCCGTCTTGCTCTGAGCCGGACCAAGTGCTTTCTTGATGCCATCGTACATACCACGGATGTTCCCTGTTATGGCAGCGGTTTGAATGTCTTGGCTGAGCTGAGTCCAGTACTCGTTGGCACAGCGCCGAGCAGTCTGCTGAACTTTGCTTCTCGCAGCCCTGAGAATCTGGAGATTCTTCTCGTTTGGGTACTTCTTGTACTCAGCAAGTGCTGAGCGCTTGGCTTCAATGACGGGGGTCATCTCGGTCAACTTGGCGTCAAACCAGTCCTGTGACTTCGAGGTCTTCCTCCCAAAGGTAGCCAAGGCTGTGCGGTAGATGGTGTTTCACAGCTCTTCCCACTTCTGCTTTGCAGATTCTCCTCCTTGTGGTACACCAAGTTCCTTCTCAAAGGTGGAGGCAAACTGCTCAACAAGTTCTGGTAGGGCCATCTTGCTGATGTCAATCCGTGCCTTTCCAGGTTGTCTAGCACGATGGAATTTCTTCAGCTGCAGCTTGACCTTGCAACACACCAATGAATGGTCTGTGTCGCAATCTGCACTCTGGAACGAACGGGTGATTAGCACGTTCTTCAGTGAGGTGCGCCTTGTCAGGATCAAGTCTAGCTGGTGCCAGTGCTTTGAGCGCGGATGTTGCCAGGAAACCTTGTGTTGGGGCTTGGTCTTGAAGAACGAGTTTGTGATGCACAGATCGTGATATGTGCAGAACTCGAGCAGCCGCTGTCCGTTGTTGTTCATTCTGCCCACGCCAAAAGGTCCAAGACAGGAGGGCCAGGAGTCGTGGTCAGCACCCACTCTGGCATTGAAGTCTCCAAGGAGAATGAGTTGTTCAGAGTTGGGGATGATCCTGACAGTTGTTGCGAGATTCTCGTAGAACTCGTCTTTTGCCTCTGGTGTGGCTGTCTGTGTTGGGGCATACACACTGATGAGGGTGACTGGGCCTTGAGTGGTGTTCAGGCGGAGGGTGAGGAGTCGTGCAGAGCCAGTTCTGCCCGGTTCCACCATCTTCAGCAAAGTGTTCATCACTGCGAAGCCCACTCCGTGTTCCCTGTGTTCGTCACTGCCCTTTCCCTGCCAGTAGAACGTGTAGTCCTTCTCTCTCAGTGTGCCTGCATCAGCTAACCGTGTTTCCTGGAGAGTGGCGATATCCACTCCCAGTCTCTTCAGCTCATTATTGATGATGGCAGTCTTCCTGGTGTCGTTGATGTCCTTGAGGTTAGCAGCTAGTCCTGTCATCATAGTGCGGACGTTCCAAGTTCCCAGTTTTAGAGTTGGTCTCTTTTGTTTTATTGTCTTGCCTGGTGCGAAGGTTCTCAGCCTGCTGTTTGGATTTCTCCCTATCCCCATGCACCCAATGAGGAAAGCAAGCTGTGGCGGGACAACACCTTATTGGCTGGGGGCTGCCCAGCTAGAGGCGGGCGGTAGCTGTCCAGTGAGGTCTGATGATCCCTCCCACCGTCGGGAACAACCCCTGGCGCCACGCTCTACGCCAATTGAGCAGTGGCTTATAACCGGTAACTGTCATTCCCCGTGTTTTGTCTACGCCAAAGGCGAAGCTGGAGTGTCCTCTCCAGTGATCCGGTGTTCTACCTTCCAGTGTTGGGCATTGGTAGGATTCAAGCCTGGGCAGGAAGATATGGAGGACAAGATGTTGCCCATGCAGCATGTCCCCCCTCTCCTCGGCACTGATGAATCCAAAGGAACAGCAGGGCTGCTACAGTTTGGCACCAGCGCCATTGCAGGAGCTGCCAGAACGATGTTGAGCACAACATAGAACTGCCTTAGGGGCTCCGACTCTGGATTTTTCCTCAGGGTTGACTCCCGAAGCCTTTCCCGTGACCAGGTATGCCGCAAGGCAGCAGAGGTTTGAAATCAGGGTTTACCTTCCCCTAGATGGGCTACCTTCCCAGGTTGACGAGCCACCATCTACCCGAAGCATCTGGTTTTAAGGCGCCAGAGATCCGCCCTCGCCCCTTCTCCTATTAGTAAAAGCAGTTCCGCCGGGCTTAGAGACTAAACCACACGGGCAGGCTAGGAGTTGGACTTAGTTGTCAGAGGCTTTTCGAGACGCACGCCATAAGGAGCATTTTATGAGCACTGGGAGCTTAAGCCCAGTGCCGCTCCTGGCTATGACAACCTTGGAACAACATACACATACATATACACATACACATACATATACACATACACATACAGTATACACATACACATAAATATATAAATATATATATACAAAGTGCGGAACATTGTAAGATGGAATAAACAGCATAACCGTCTACTTAGTTATCCTACATAGTATGAATATATACCTATGAAGTTTTTGCGTATGACGTCAGGGGGCGTGCCGCACTTGCCCGTTAGAGTGTGCCGCCATATTGGATGGCAAGAAACAACAGCAGCAGCAGGGTGAAACAAACCACATAGCTCATGTGTACCTACAAACTCGGCAAAATGGTGTACTCCTGTTGTTCCCCCTGATAAGGGGATAAGCGGGGAATTAAATGGCCGGTGTGAAATGCAAAAAAAAAAAAAATAAAAAGTTGGATTTTTGAATAATTACCTTCACTGATGTAATCTCTCGCTTTCTCATAACGGGCTGCACGGTGGAGCAGTGGTTTAGCACTGTGACAACACAGTTTACCCTCGGCCGGGGGATCGCGGGGATCATGAGACTGTGGGCTCAATCCCAGCCCCCGACCAATAGTGAGCTGTGTGGAGTTTGCATGTTCTCCCCGAGTTGCATGGGTTTACTCCGGGATTTCTCCGGTTTCCTCCTGCATACCAAAGACATGTAGGTTTAGGGCGCTCGCGCACGCAGCGGCCGGTGGCTTGTCACCAGACTGCAAACCAAATCTACCTACAGGCACAAATAAGTAACAAAAAAAAAAAAAAAACTTTCTGAGTCGGGTCTGGTTTGGGGGCGCCTCTCTGCTTGCTACAAAGGACAATGCACACATGAAAGGGAAGAAAACTATTGTAAATGTGCATAAAATCAGGTACGTTTTAACGCGGCGCGCCGTGGAGAGCCTTTAAAAAAAAAAAAACACGAAGCGGGCTTCACTCACCTCCGAGTCCGAGGAGCTCCTGTTGTTTTCCGACTCGTTCACCAGCGAAGACTTCACATCATCCAGATCCCTTTCCGCTGACATGTTTTCCGATATCTTTTCCTCCTGCTCCCTTCGTCTGTCAGATTCCACTGAATCTGACACAGACATCGCAGACACAGTGTCAGAGGCCACAGTGTCAGTTGTTGAAGAGGATGATAGGGATGTTATTATGTCATACTGTGACTGTGTGTTCTCCTCACTCATTCTGATCGCTAAACAGTACAATTTACGCCTGGATTGTCACAGTGCAACTGCTGTTCTTGCCATCCAAAATGGCGGCACCTACAGCGTGTTTATGTTTACCCCCGTGAGTCACGTGAATTTTACGAGCCTACGCAAAAACTCTATACATATTGTCACCCTCCGTAGCGACTGATATTGTCCTAGTTGTATACTGGAGGGGACCATTTGTGTAAGTCTGTTGCGTCTTTTGCATTCAATACTATTAGATTGTCATGTTTTTTGCTATCTCTGTGAGCAGCCCTGCTTAGATTATACAGTCTGACAGCCGTAGGTAGGAAGGACCTGCGAAACCTCTCGGTTGCGCACCTAGGATGATGTAGTCTACTGATAAATGAGCTCCTCAGTGCGTTCAATATGTCCTGCATAGGGTGGGACTCGGACTCCAGCAGAGATGACAGTTTAGCCACCATCCTTCTCTCTCCTATCTCCTCCACTGGTCCAGGCGTTGCCCCAGGACAGATCTAGCTTTCTTGATCAGTTTGTTCAGTCTTTTCCTATCGGCTGCTGTAATGCCGTTGCCCCAGCAGACCACTCCAAAAGTGATGGCTGATTCCACCACCGTGTCGTAGAATGTCTTCAGCAGCGCCCCTTGTACACCAAAAGACCTGAGCCTCCTCAATAGGAACAACCTGTGCTGTCCCTTCTTGTAGAGTGTGTCGGTATTGTGTGACCAGTCTAGTTTATTGTTCAGATGAACGCCAAGGTACTTGTAGGATGTCACCATCTCAATGTCTGTTCCCTGGATGTTTACTGGTGCTGTGAGGGGTTGTCCTTACCTGCGTCAGTCCACCACCTGCTCCTTAGTTTTCCTCGCGTTGATCTGGAGGCAGTTCCGATGGCACCAGTCCACGAAGTCCTGGATAAGTCCTCTGTACTCAGCTTCATCTCCGTTGGAGATGAGGCCGACGATCGCAGAGTAGTCGGAGAACTTCTGTAGATGGCAGTGTGTTGTGTTGTGTGAGAAGTCCGCAGTATAAAGGATGAACAGGAAGGGAGCCAAAACCGTTCCCTGGGGGCCCCCGTGCTACCAATGATCGTGTCAGACACACAATCTCGGGTTCTCACAAACTGTGGCCGGTTAGTGAGGTAGTCCAGGATCCATGATGACAGGTGCTGGCCCACCCCTGCGCACAGCAGCTTGTCCTTCAGGATCATCGGTTGAATGGTGTTGAAAGCACTGGAGAAGTCAAAGAACATGATCCTCACCGCATTCCCAGACTTCACCAGGTGGGACAGAGAACGGTGAAGGAGGAAGATCACTGCATCCTCCACCCCAATGCCATGCTGGTAGTCGAACTGGAGTGGATCCATCGCTGGTCCCACCAGGGGGCGGAGGTGAGCAAGGAGCAGTCTCTCCAGGGTCTTCATCATGTGAGACGTCAGGGCCACTGGTCTGTAGCTGTTCATATCTTTGGGGTGGGAAGTCTTTGGTACAGGTACCACACAATATGTTTTCCACAACTGTGATACCCTCCCCAGCTTCAGGCACTTGGCTTCATTCCTGCACCAGAGCTTTGGAATTCAGTTTTCTGTTTACTCTTCCAAACTTTCTGGAATTGTGCAGCTGTCAGGAAACTCAGCCACAAGCACTCCTGCTGCACTTATGTTGTAACTTGTTTATACACAGTATGAAATGATTACATACAAATCAGCTTTGATTTGTAAGGAGAATAAATTAGTTTTAAAATGAGACTTACCAGGGCGGATAGACAGATGGGCCAGAGGAACTCCGTGACAGTTTTTCTCCACCGCTTGGTTGGTGCTGAGGGAGCCAACATTAGGATGCAGTTTCTGGAGAAGTTGGAGACATTTTCCCGGCTGGTGTGCCCATCTGGATGGCGTTGTGGTCTCACACGTCAGTGTCGGAGAGTGAGCAGCTTCTTTGAAGAGTTTTTTTTTTTCAGTTACTCCCATGGAGACAGCAGCAGCTCTGACCTTCTCCGTCTGCAGTGAACCCAACACCAGACTGTCCTGGTTTGGCTCTGGGCAGTCTCCCTGTTCAGCTCCACTCCGTACTCATTCATGCATCCCAGTTCACCTCATATTAACTTTCGTCTTGTGATCCTCTGCTCCTCTTTTACATGACAGCCCCCTATGTCAGGGGTGTCCAATCATGTGCCATGAAAGGCCAAGACCCTGCAGGTTTTCTCTTCTACCCAGTCTCTTCAGCAGGTGTTTTCACTTATCAGCAATCAGTGGGAAGAAATTCAGTGAAATCTGCTGTTGAAGACACTGGTTGGAGGTAAAGCCTGTAGGGTCTTGGCCCTCCATGGCACATGATTGGACACCTCTGCCCTATTTCAAACAACAGGTACCTACAGTTCTGAGTTTGTGTCCCACACTGAGCTGTTTATCAATTTTATTTTTTATTTTACATTTAGGCACTTACTTCACTAATGGTTAATGCTAGGGAAAGCAGCAGAAAAGCATTTCTCAGTGGTGCCGGCACAGAAATGTATGGTGCCACCAGAGAAAGCTTTCACAGTTATGCAAACGCCACATGTCCACTGCATGTGAAAATTGTTTTTTTTCCGTCTGTCATACATGCTTTCTCAGAGTCAGAAATCATGCTGTTTGTACGAGTTTTAGGTGACACTATACAGTAGGCTGTAAAATCCACACACACCTCTTGAAAGGGTAGAAATGTGTCTCAACACTTTTATTTATACACATATTTTTAGCTACTTTTATTCATTGTAGCTATTTTTAGCTACAATGCTCCGCACTGTGTGTTTATATATTTACATATTTATTCCATCTAGCTACAATGCTCCGCACTGTGTTTATATATCTACATATTTATTCCATCTAGCTACAATGCTCCGCACTGTGTTTATATATCTACATATTTATTCCATCTAGCTACAATGCTCCGCACTGTGTTTATATATTCATATATTTATTCCATCTAGCTACAATGCTCTGCACTGTGTTTATATAGCTACATATTTATTCCATCTAGCTACAATGCTCCGCACTGTGTGTGTTTATATATTTACATATTCATTCCATCTAGCTACAATACTCCGCACTGTGTGTTTATATACTCATATATTTATTCCATCTAGCTACAATGCTCCACACTGTGTGTCTATATATATATATATATATATATATATATATATATATATATATATATATATATATATATATATATATATTTATATTTATATTTATAATTATATTTAGTATATGTACGTATGTATACTCGCTGCTCTTGTTTTTTCTTGCCTTCTGATTATTGCTCTGAGTGTTGCTATCTCTGTGCTGTTGCAATCCTGGAATTTCCCCATTGTGGGACAATAAAGGCTTATCTTATCTTATTTTCATTTACCAAATATATAATTACCTCTGCCAAAAAGGTTCTTTTTGTCAACATTAGTTTATTTTTACCTGCGCCAAGGGAGGAGGTAAGGTTTTTGCCATTGTTGGTTTGTTGATTGGTTTGTTGGTTGGTTTGTTTGTCTGTCTGTTAGCAACATTATTCCAAAAGTTATGAACGGATTTTGATGAAATTTTCAAGAAAGGTGTGTAATGGCACATGGAAAGGATGATTACATTTTGGTGGTGAGCCGGAACACGATTTGGATCCAGGAACTTTTTGAAAATCATTTTATATACTGTATTAATACTGAGCTTTTCATGTACTTCCCCTTTAAGACATGTCCCCATAGTTATGTGCACGGGCACACACCTCCGTACCCCAGAAACACTGCAGAAAAAGTAAAATGGCTTGGAATGAAAAGGAATGTGGTCTCCATCCATGTACTATGTGATGATTGACATTATTTCATCTGAAGAAGCTAAGAAAAAGCAAGCACAGTGTGGGGTTTAAGACAAGGTTTAGAGTGCCTGCAAAAGTTACCAGCAGACAAGCTGTGTATGTTGTTGCCCGCCACGTCACCCACACGGTATGTAAACACACTAAAGCAGGATTTATGTACTCGCATCACGTCAACACAATTATTGACATCCATCACAGACACAGTGACAGGATATTTTCACGTTTCATTGATTATTACCTCTGCCAAGGAGGTAATGTTTTTATTACCGGGGTTTGTATGTTTATCTGTCTGTTTGTCTGTCTGTTAGCAACATAACTCCAAAAGTTATGAACGCATTTTGATGAAATTTTCAGGAAAGGTGTGTAATGGCACGGGGAACAGATGATTATATTTTGGTGATGATCTGAGAGTGCATACCTCCACCAAGGGCTTTGTTTTATTGTGTTATTTGTGCAACAGGATTACACAAAAACTACTGCATGGATATGGATGAAATTTTCACCAGAGGTGGTTCTTGGGCTAGAGAGGAAACCATTATATTTTGGTGATGATCTGAGAATGCATACCTCAGCCAAGGCTCTTATCTTCTCACAGTGTGTTAGCAACAATACTCCAAAACTGATGGACAGACTTTGATGCAATTTTCACCACAAGTGGCTATAGGCCTACACACGAACCCATTACATTTTGGAGGTGATCCATGACAAACGGAAGGAGCCTTGGCCGGGGTATGCGCTCTATGAGTGCTTTTCTAGTCCTATATGATTTTAATGCTGTATTTTTCTATTTTATAACTGCATCTGGTACATATAATGAGCCAATGTCTGGAGGAGCAATATGGTTTTTCTCCTGGCCATGGCACATTGGACCAGCTCTTTACCCTCTCAAGAATTCTCGAGGGTTCGTGGGAGTTTGCCCAACCAGTTTAAATGTGTTTTGTGGACTTGGAGAAGGCATTTGGCCGCGTCCCTCGTGGTTTTTTGTGGGGGGTGCTTCGGGAGTATGGGGTATCGGGCTTGTTGTTACGAGCTATTTGGTCTCTGTACGACCGTTGTGAGAGTTTGGTTCGTATTGTCAACACTCGGTCGGAGTCATTCCCAGTGAGAGTTGGACTGCGCCAGGGCTGACCTTTGTCACCGATCCTGTTCATAATTTTTATGGACAGGATTTCTAGGCGCAGCCAGAGAATGGAGGGTGTCATGCTTGGTGACCACAGGATCTCATCTCTGTTGTTTGCAGATGATGTTGTCCTGTTGGCTTCATCCAGCAATGACCTACAGCTCTTGCTGGGACAGTTTGCCACTGAGAGTGAAGCGGCTGGGATGAGAATCAGCACCTCCAAGTTCGAGTCCATGGTCCTCAGATTGAAAAAGGTGGATTGTCCTCTCTGGGTTGGGGACAGGCTCCTGCCCCAAGTGGAGGAGTTTAAGTGTCTTGGGGTCTTGTTCGTGAGTGAGGGGAAAATGGAGCAAGAGATTGACAGACAGATTGGAGCAGCATCTGCAGTGATGTGGATGTTGTACCGATCTGTTGTAGTGAAGAGGGAGCTGAGTTCTAAGGCAAAGCTGTCGATTTACCAGTCAATCTACGTTCCTACTCTCACCTATGGTCACAAGCTTTGGGTAATGACCGAAAGAACAAGATTGTGGATACAAGCGGCTGAAATCAGCTTTCTCCGTAGGATTGCTGGACTCACCCTCAGAGATAGGGTGAGGAGCTCAGTCATCCGGGAGAGGCTCAGAGTAGAACCGCTGCTCCTCCACATTGAAAGGAGTCAGTTGAGGTGGTATGGGCATCTTATTAGGATGCCTCCTGGACGCCTCCCACTTGAGGTGTTTCAGGCACGTCCCACTGGGAGGAGACCCCGGGGCAGACCCAGGACTCGGTGGAGAGACTATGTCTCCCAACTGGCTTGGAAACTCCTTGGTATCCTCTCTGAAGAGCTGGATCAGGTGGCTGGGGAGAGGGAAGTCTGGGCTTCTCTGCTTAAACTGCTGCCTCTGCGACCCGGAAGAAGAGCCGGTAGAAGCGGTAGAAGATGGATGGATGGATGGATGTCTGATTCTCTGTGTTTTTCCATTGTCTCAGAGCTTGAAAAGAACGTCTGTTTCTCAGTGTAAGATTAGGCTGAGCAAGATTGTAAATAATGACGAAGGTTTTTGTTTTATCATACCAAGCTGTTCTGATTAGAACGCCTGAAGTTATAATGACTAAGTCATCCTAACTTAACTAAGTCATAACTTAACTTAACTAAGTCAACCTAAACATGACTTGTTAGGAACCCTAACAAGTCATGTAAACATCATAGCAGAATGTTCAGTGCTGTCCATAGATTAGAAGCAGTCTCTTGGAAAGATGGCTCCAGCCGTCTTTAGATTTAGATAAGGTCAGGGACGCCTGCCCAGGGTATAAGAAGCAACATCCTTGAACACATGTTAGGGAGTTTGTGTGAGCAAGCTCTGAGGCACGTTATGCTGTGACCGATTGCCTCCTTTTTTCTGATCAGAAAGAGAATAAATGGCTCAGAACTTGGAAACCACCTACTGATTATTAATTCAGTCTCAATCAATTCATTTTTGATCTAACACACAGTGATCAGCAGTTTTTTCTTGTGTGTTGGTTGAAATGCCTTGTTCCATTCCCAAAACGGGTTTCAGCCGATGTGAAGAGTGATTTCTGTTCGTCATGTATTTTTGTTTATGAAATAGCGATGGAAAAGAACAGATTGTGATGGAGTTGCAGCTAATAAATGTTAAGAAAATGCATCTTTTCAGAAGATGGTTGCACAGAGAAAAAGAGAAGTCACACTCACAGCTGCGCCAACTTGCGCGAAACTTCAGCAGAGGACAATGTTTACTTTTTTGTTTGTGAAATCACAATTGGCCTGTTCTATTATGCTTGTTTACTACGCACTGCAGCAATATGATACTGCACTGTTGTGTAATATTGTTTAATTATTATGAACCTTGTCAGTAAATTGTAAGGGAGAAAACAGGGAAAAAACAAAACAAAACTAAAACCGACCTAAAAGATTTAACAAACCATGTGTTATAATCTGCCCTCTGGCCAGATGAGCGTTTGAGTGCAGGAGTCATGGCAGGAGTATGATGCAAACAATAATTAATTAACAAAAACACAAAGGAACAAGCCCACGTCTATCGGAAATCCCAGACACAACAACCCAGCACAGATTCTAACAATGACGATAGCGACACATTGTCATGACCAGTCTTCCCAGGTCAGGGGGAGAAGGGGCCGGAATACTTCTGAATCCACACATAGCACCAGCCTACAGGAGCCACCGCCGAGCTGCTGGATGCAGAGTTTGCGATCAAACTAAACACAGTAGAGCAACCAGATGTCTTCCGAATCCACAACCGGCATCAGCCTCCAGGAGCTGCCGCTGAGACACAGGATGAAGAGTCTGTGACCCAACAGGATGCAGCACAGCAGAACCATCACAACCTGGTGGACACTCTGCAGCAGACGTGAGAGTCATAACACCATAACCACAATGCTGAATGCAGCCAAAGAGGGTGCCACTCACAGTGATGAACTGGGTTCAGGTCTTCAGAACCATGCGACCGGGCTCACAGTTGGCCTTAACAGCATCACCACCACCAACACCCATGAAGATCACTGCACAGCTGAGACCAGCCGCCGTTCAGATGGCAGACGGATCGAGATGGCAAGCCAGCAATCTTCGGAAGGTGAGAGCAGCTGCTGCGGATTAAGGCGTGGTGTTGGGCCTGACCCAGCTGGTGCTGGATCTCGGCTGGGACATTGTTGACGAGGGTGCTGCGGCTCCAGTGGGATGGCACACGGGCCTGCTGCAACTGGCGCCTCCAGGACAACAATGCAGGAGTAATACAGAGCGAGCAGTGGCTATGGGTACAGAAAACATGAGGAGCTGCAACAATATGTAAACAGATATGCACACAGACCCAAGTCCAAACAAGGGATGACACAGAAGACAATGACAAGGGACTCAGGGGAACACAGAGGGCAAGTGGTACAAATAATAATCATAAGAAATCACAAGAAACAACAATATGAACATAAAGCGTGGGCTTGATCCTGTGATTAACCCTTAGATGCATGACCAACCAATTCCTACACTCTTCCATGAGTGTGGTCAAAAATGACCCCAATTAGAATGAATGCGTTTTATGCTGTAAACTTCAGAAATTTCTTTCATTTTGGTTAAAGATGATTATTTTTATTATATTTTGGGTGATTATTATTATTATTATTATTATTATTATTATTATTATTATTATTATTATTATTATTATTATTTTAAATTATATTTTGGTCAACAAAAGAATTATTTCATGTTTGACATGTTCATTTATTACTTTTTATTAACATTTTATCACAGAAAGGTTAAAAAAAGGTAAACAATCAGAAAGGAAAAAAAGGTAAAGTCAAAGTCAAAGTCAAAGTGCCTTTAGTGTCATTCCATTGCTAATAAACAATGCAACGAAACTGAGATACTGCTCCCTAAAAACAAACTATCACACTCACAGTTCACTCATGCATTTAACATTCTTATAATTACAACAATAAATAATGCTTGAAACAATATTACCTAAAAGTTGAATACAATATGTACACAGCAATAATGAAAACATACTGAGCGATAAAATAGGTGAAGGTGTGAGGGTTTGTGAGCTCACTGTGAGCAGCTGTTACACAGTATCCTTTTCTGGCTGTGAGCACTGCACACAGGGTCATTGCATTTCCAACAACAATTGCTGACTTTGCGGTCTTGTTTTCTTGTGCACATCTTACACCTCTTCCTCTTCTGTTGGCCCTGTGTGTTTCCCTCATGTGGCTGGATTGCAGCTTTTATCACCCCACACCTTTCCATTGCTGCAGTGATGTAGGTTGGTAGGCGTGGGTTACCTTTCTGTCGAATTCTCATATAAGGCATCACAAGCTCATGTGAGAGCTCTGCAAGAAAGCGCCACTGGGTGTTTGTGATACCTGCACAGAAATCAGGGTGCTGAGCTGTGAAAAAGGAGTAGGCATTCAGGGTGGCAACATCAATCACACCGTACCACAGCACCATGGGCCACCTCTGCGTTTGGCGTTTACAGGTGTAGGTGCCAACCATCTGGTCCACAATATCTACACCTCCTTTCGTCTGGTTGTAGAAGTGGATCACTTTTGTTTTTTGTTTTTTTTCTGGATGTTTTCATCCACCATTTTGCTGTGGTGCATTGTGCTGAGGTGCAGCCTTCCTCTTTTTTTCCGACATAGCTGACCATGGTCATGCTGCCATTGAACCCAAATTCAGTGCTGAAGAGCTCCCTGGTCTTGGAAGCCTTCATCACAGGAGGGATGTCTGGTTTGTTTTGTCGCAAGGTTCCCACAATAGTCAGACCCTTCTCCAGGAGATGGTCTGCAAGAGGCACACTGGTGAAAAAGTTGTCTGTGGTGATGTTGCGACCTGTGTGTCTGAGTCCACTGCACAACTGACTGACAATGTTAAGACCCAGATTCTTACTGGCTCCTTCCCCTGGTTGTCTCCCAGTGTACACAATCCCATCAATTGCGTAGGGGTTTTTTGCATCACAAGCCCAGAAGATCTTTATTCCGTACTTTGCGGGCTTGCTCTTCATATATTGCATAAACTGGGTCCTCCCTCTGAATGGCACAAGTTGTTCGTCCACTGTGATACAATCACTGGTGATGAATCTCTGCCTGCAGGTGACCAGGAACAGGTCCCATACGTAGCGGAAGGGTGCCAAGTGGTCTGTTTCCAGTCGGGTGGCTCTGGTCCTCTTGTCATCAAAGCCCAAGAATCGGCGAATATCTTCAAATCGTTCAACTGACATAGTGGCCTTGTACATGGGATTATATAGAGGACTCCCAAAGAGCTCACGGATTGATACATCCCAGTTCTTTTCACTTCCTGCAAGAATGGTCAATCCAATGAAGGCCAAGAGTTCATCTTTGCTGACCTTTGTCCACTCCTTTCCTCTACCTGCAGCTACTCTTCGTCCCTCCATATTTGTGCATCTCAGCACCTCTTCTATTATATTATCAGTGATAAACAGCCTCCATGCATCTTTTGGTGAGATGGTGGTAAGCCCAGGTGCTGGTCCTGGCCGGCTTCTCACAATATTGTGCTTTGGTGTTCTGCCCTGGCTGAGAGGTAACTCTGCCCAGTAAGAGCCCTTGCGGCTCATTCTGTTGGACACGATAGGCCCATCCATTTCCTCTTCCTCTTCGGAGGCCTCGTCAGAAGACTCTTCTGTGTCTGACTGATATTGTTCATGGGGGGGGGGGATTGATTTCTCGGTGACCTGACAACTCCAGGTGGACAATAGTTTGGGTCCTCTATTGGGTCCTCTTCATCTGAAATGTCAGATGCTGAGTCAAAGTCCATGACAGGTTCATCTCCCAGGACCATTTTTACGGCAAGGCCTAAAGGAATCCTTGCAGGCATCCTAGCAGCCATGATACTCTAGATGAGAACATAAAAAAGCTTTTTTGATTGGCACACAAAACTGTGAATCAGTATGAAGCTGCATAAGCAGCAGCTGAGCAGCAGCTTACAGCAGCAGCAGCAGACATAACATAACACTATCACACAAAATTTATGGACGTGGAAAATAAGTTCATAATTTATAACAACATATATTATAAGGTATAAAAATGATAATACTTACATGTATGTTGCTGTGTAAAAATAACCTTCAGGGTGGTGAGCAGATGTGTTCTTCCGTGCTGAGTCTTCAAAGCGTGTGTCGAGTGACCTCAATACACCAGGGTCTCTCATTTTATATCATTCGCCCATCTCACATCACAATACATTCATCCCTTCTCCCCCCAGCTACTCCTTCCTGCCATATTACCGTAATCTCTCCCATCTCGATACCTATTGTCCTCATCTGTTTACCCTCTTTTTTTTTTTTTTTTTGTTACTTATTTGTACCCGTAGGTAGACTTGGTTTGCAGTCTAGTGACAAGCCACTGGCTGCTGGTCGCTGCGTGCGCGAGCGCCCTAAACCTACATGTTTTTGATATGCGGGAGGAAACCGGAGAAATCCCGGAGTAAACCCACGCAACACGGGGAGAACATGCAAACTCCACACAGCTCACTGTTGGTCGGGGGCTGGGATCGAACCCATGATCTCATGATCCCCGCGATCCCCCGGCCGAGGGTAAAACTGTGCTGCCACAGTGCTAAACCACTGCGCCACCGTGCAGCCCCTCTTTGTTTACCCTCGGCATCCAGTCTGTGATGTTAATTGCAGCGTCTACAGTGTTACTTATAACCGTGGTGAAATTCCAAGGGGACAGCTTTGAGAAATGCTTGGGGTCATTTTTGACCCCACATATGGAATAGTGTGGTACTGATACAAAAAATGCAATTACTTAAAAAATATAACAATTAGATACAAATCCAAATGGCCTCGTGTCATAGACAACCTATTTGAGGAATACATGGAAGATTAAATGATAAAAAATTAAAATTACAACGATATTGCAAAAAAACAACAACCACAGGGGTCATTGTTACCCCACTTATGCATCTAAGGGTGCCAGAATCAAAACACCATGATGCTGATTAAAGGCACAATTGCCCAGCCCCAGTGAATGATCAATACAATTATGACAGTCTTGTTACCTCCACCAAGGAGGTAATGTTTTTACCAGGGTTTGTCTGTTTGTCTGTCTGTTACCAACATATCTCAAAAGGTTATAAACGGATTTTGACCAAATTTTCAGGAAAGGTGTGTAATGGCACGGGGAACAGATGATTAGATTTTGGTGAGGATCTGAGAGTGCATACCTCCACCAAGGGCTTTGTTTGTATTTGTGAAGAAGGATTACACAAAAACTACTGCATGGATTTGGATGAAATTTTCACCAGAGGTGCTTGTTGGGCTACAGAGGAACCCATTATATTTTGGTGATGATCTGAGAATACATATCTCAGCCAAGGCTCTTAGCTTCTCACAGTGTGTTAGCAACAGTACTCCAAAAGTTATGAACGCATTTTGATGAAATTTTCAGGAAAGGTGTGTAATGGCACGGGGAACAAATGCTTAGATTTTGGTGATGATCTGAGAGTGCATACCTCCACCAAGGTTTTTTTTTTTTTTTTAACTTATTTTGTACTCGTAGGTAGATTTGTTTTGCAGTCTGGTGACAAGCCACCAGCTGCCGGTCGCTGCGTGCGCAAGCGCACCTTATCCCTAACCTGCATGTTTTTAGCATGTGGGAGGAAACCGGAGAAATCCCGGAGTAAACCCACGCAACACGGGGAGAACATGCAAACTCCACACAGATCACTGTTGGCCGGGGGCAGGGATCGAACCCACGATCTCACGATCCCCGCGATCCCCCAGCCGAGGGTAAACTGTGCTGCCACAGTGCTAACCACTGCGCCACCGTGAGCCCATATTTGTACAGCAGGATTACACAAAAACTGCTGCATGGATTTGGATGAAATTTTCACCAGAGGTGGTTCTAGGGCTAGAGAGGAAGCCATTATATTTTGGTGATGATCTGAGAATGCATACCTCAGCCAAGGCTCTTATCTTCTCACAGTGTGTTAGCAACAATACACCAAAACTGATGGACAGACTTTGATGCAATTTTCATCACAAGTGGCTATAGGCCTACACACGAACCCATTACATTTTGGAGGTGATCCATGACAAACAGAAGGAGCCTTGGCAGAGGTATGCGCTCTATGAGTGCTTTTCTAGTTTTTTTTTTATGTAGTCATATTGTTTTCGCTGCTATTTCTCTGTCTGTTAGCAGGATCATGCAAAAACTCAGATGGATTTGAATGACATTTTCACCAGAGGTGGCCCTTGACCCAAAGATGAACTCATTAGATGTTGGAGGTGATCCATGAGTGCATACCTCCACCAAGGCAATGTACAGATTGCAATTGCAATGTACAGATGGATGGCGATATGGACGGACAAAGGGAGGGAGGGACGGAGCCTTGGGGGAGGTATGCATGCTCTGAGTGCCTTCTAGTTTATTTATTTGTTTGTCTGTCTGTCTGTTAACAAAATAATTAAAAAAGTTATAGATGAATTTAGATGAAATTTTCAGGAAAGGTGTGTAATTGCACGAGGAACAGATGGCTAGATTTTGGTGATGATCTGAGATTGCATACCTCCGCCAAGGACCTTGTTTGTATTTGTGCAGCAGGATTACAGAAATTCTACTGGATGGATTTGGATGAGGGCAGCGCGGTGGCGGAGTGGTTAGCACTGCGGCAGCACAGCAACTCACCC
The DNA here is from genome assembly GCA_020510985.1 of Pholidichthys leucotaenia. Classification (NCBI taxonomy): domain Eukaryota; kingdom Metazoa; phylum Chordata; class Actinopteri; order Cichliformes; family Pholidichthyidae; genus Pholidichthys; species Pholidichthys leucotaenia. Next base: position 407,970,893 of record CM035843.1, read on the forward strand.
TTGGCCGGGGGATCCTGGGTTCGATCCCATCCCCCGACCAACAGTGATCTGTGTGGAGTTTGCATGTTCTCCCCGTGTCTGCATGGGTTTACTCCGGGATTTCTCCGGTTTCCTCCCACATGCCAAAAACATGCAAGTTAGGTTAATTGGCATCAAGCTGGGGATTCTAAATTGTCCTTAGGTATGACTGTGAGAGTGAATGGTTGTCTGTCTCTCTGTGTTGGCCCTGCAATGGACTGGTGATCTGTCCAAGGTGTACCCTGCCTCTCTGCTTCCCAAAGATGCTGGGATAGGCTCCAGCCCCCCCTCGACCCAAAAAAGGATTAAGCGGAAGAAGATGGATGGATTTGGATGAATTGATGAAGTTTTAAACAAAACCATTACATTTATGTGATGATCTGAGAATGCATACCTCTGCCAAGGCCCTTATCTTTCCATAGAGTTTTAGCAACAATCCTCCAAAATTACTGGTTAGACTTTGATGCAATTTTCACTAGAACTGGCTCCAGGCCTACACACGACCCCATTATATTTTGGAGGTGATCCATGAGGGATGGAAGGAGCCTTGGTGGAGGTTTGCACTCTCTGAGTGCTTTTCTAGTTAAATATAAGTTTAAAATAATTCTGCTACAATAATGAATTGTTTTGTGCAGTGCAAGGCAATTTCTCCTCTTCTGAAGGAGAAGTGTAGGTTAAAAAAAATTCTTGCTGCTTTTGCAGTGTTTGTCTTTCCACTGTTTGGAGATTATGCTTCACCCTGAAGGGTGAACAAATAAGCTGAAGGCACAATTTCCTATTTACTTGTAACACTTTATTTTAAATGTAATTGAGCTTCTTTTGCATTAGGACCAGTTAGCACATATCTCATTTAGTAATAATTTTCCATTTGTTACCCATGCTACTAATCACAATGATGACAATCTGGTGTTATGTGTGATTTTTCACTTTCAAGTATTAGCTTTGTTGCATAATATCTACAATAAAATTAAATAGCATTTGTAAAAAGAAAATAATCAATGAAACAGACAAACATTGTGGAGCAACATAGTGGTATGGGAATTATTCAGAATAGGGCCTCCATTAATTCTTGATTTCTTCATTAAATGGGCTGCTGATCTAACGTAAGAAGAACTAAGGTTATAAAATTGAGTCATGTGGGAATATTTGTCTTTATCTTATCTATAAATGCAAGAAATCTCTGTCTGTCTGTCTATCTGTCTGTCTGCCTGTTCCATGCATATTTTGTGGCATCACAACATGTCAGTCACCACAGTGTTTCCTGGACAAGACAAGGAAGTGTAAAATGATAAATTTGACAGTAAAACATAGTACTATGGGGGACCCATGCTTTGGTATTCATCTCAGACTGAAAGACATGGAAATGCAGTAATTTCCTCTGGCGGAAGAGCATGGGGATTAAAGGGCTGGGGGACAAAAGGAATTGTCATGCGGGAATGAATTGTAATGCAGGACCTCGGGTAGCAGGGACGTGTGAGTGTTGTGATATAAAAGAGAGTCCCTGCTTCATGAGGTTAATGTTTTCTGATTCTGGAAGATGTGAGAGAGTGAATAAAGTTCATCTGTTCTGAACGCTCGGCCTGGTTATTCCTCTCTCCACACTGGTGACCCTTGACAAATAATGGATTGTTTGTACTTGATAAATGTTCGGCGCTGCAAACATTTTGATGAGCGCTGAAACAGGCGTAAATTTCACTCTGACATTTGACAAACAAATTCATTCTGATCACATTCCATGAATAGTTAAACTGTTTGACTGCCTATGGTGCCCCGTTGCATTGTCAGCCCCTAGTGGTCAAGATTTTTTTCAAGAAAACATTCAGTTCAGAGGTCAGAGATTTCCAAAGCTATAACTTGAAAGTGGTAAAAGATAATGGCTTACTATCAATTAGAAAGATGTAGAATATGATCCAAAGTTTGAGATAGGAGTAAATTTATGCATCCAATTTGCATAATGCCACGACAGCCACATCAAATTACATAACTTTCAGTCAAAAGCAGCCTTTGGACATATTTACACAAAGGATTGTTTTGTTTTGTTGTCACTGTTGGTTGCTTTGGACATTTTGGTATCTTATCTTTAAAGTATATGAACCAGAAATACAGTTACAATGTAAATAAACAAAGACATTCCTCACGTACCGCTGGCCAGGCGGCTCTCGGTTCGTTCATTTTCATCCATCCTGTTGGTTATTTTGCCTTCTGTTGGTCATTTAGGCTTTCTCTCCCACATCCAGAGACGCTTATGATTATTGATTTTTTATTTATTTATTTATTTTTTTTGATTTTGTACATTTTATTGATCCCCAGAGGGGAAATTGAGGGCATCCACCTGGATGGATGAAGCAGCCACGGTACGGCGCTATCCCTTAACCATTCACACACACATTCACACCTAGGGCCACTTTAGACTCTCCAATTAACCTGATCTGCATGTTTTATCCTACCTCAATTTCGCTTTTATTCCACCACAATTTATCTTATATAACAACACAGAACTGGCGTGATTATTCTGTGCAGTCACATGGCGCTGGGGGAGATAGCAGGTGAACATCAGCCTGCTTTGTCCACCCTCTGTTAAAACAACATGTTGATATTTACCTTCATAAGATAAATAATCTCTTTTTAGAATCATAGTTGGCAAATTTGGGAGCAAATGCATCCTCCGTCTTGTGAGCGAGTACATTTGTTTTTTTTTTAAAAATGTCTTCTTCTCTGGTGTCCAGAAGTGAGGTTTTTGGATGGTTTGATATCCGCCATTAGAGCAGTAAGTTGTACGTATCTGCCACTTTGTGATGTGGAATTCTTAGTACAACTGGGGAGTTTTTGGCCACATCACATGGCATCACATGACAGGTGCAGCACTGCACCATAGGCAGTGGGGGGAAATCTGAATGTGAAATCAAGGATGTTAAAGGGTTAATACAATGTAAAGACCAAGTTTGCATGAGAAAAGCTAATCATTTCTCAGATCAGCTAAATCCTACCAGGCAGTATTTATTCTGTGGTGTAACTCATATGAGCAAACAGGCAACCAGCTAACTTCAGACAACAATTCACCAGCGAAATCAATAATATGATATTTACCTTGTTTTGGACAGAGGGTTTAGTCTTTTAGTTTGACAAGTTCAACCAGTTTAAAATTGTTCCTTGCCCTTGTTGAGCTCATTTCATGTTCTCTTTCTCACTGAGCTGAATGCATTCCATATGAATATCCCCACCAGCCACCCTTACAACTGACTCCTACTCAGTGAAGGTGCAAGGACCGGTTGGGCAATACCAAGTCTGCAGAAGGGGGGATAAATTGTCTGATTATTAGAAATGTTACTTTTTGTTGCTTGCAAATGAAAAAAACAGCAACTTTTTCATAGCCGCTTGAGTTGGTGATATTTTCTTTTCTGGTTATATTTATATGATTATTGGAGGGGTTATATTGGCTGAATTAGATTATTGGGTGGGGGGGTGCAACCCCTCCACGCCAACCCCCCCCCCCCCCCAGTAAATTATGCCTATGCTTGTATTAATAAAATAAACACCTTGGTCAAATAATCAGTTTATTCATGAGTAGTGTCATGAGCAACAAGAGTGCGCCCCTCCCGTCCTACCTCACATTCATCAACTTATCACTGCACCTGAGGCAGAAGACACACCTCCACCCGCTCATCAGCCAGCGTTCTTAAGGAAGCTCTCTCCGCACATTCAACACTGGCTTGTCTGGGTATACTGCCCGAAAATAGACTAGCAAGTATAACGTTACAGGTTTCTACGTGTCGTCTAACCTTGTTTCTCCTCTTTCCTCAGGTTGCTGCCACCATGCAGGTGTGTCTCCAGGACTGCGCGCACTCTCCTGACACATCTCACAATCCTTCAGCTTCCTACTCCACCCGGTCAGGCACCATCAGCTCATCTCCCCCACACCCTACTGGTTCGTCTATTCCTCCCTGGGTCCCTGCCGGTTCTCCCTGGATTCCCTAGTAAGTGGCAATTTGGCTCGCCAATTTCCCCTTAATCCATCCCTATGCTCACGGCTCTCGTCTTCTCTCCACAGGGCTATTCTTCTGGCTATTGACTGTTTCTGCAGCTGTGCACTTGTGTTTTTGCAATTTAATAAACTTTCAAATGTGCCCCTTTGTGTGGTTACTTCCTGTGCTCTGGCATTGTGCACGTGAGCCGTCAAGCTTAACTAATCATGACAGAATGAGCCAGCCAGGACGGTAGCTAAGCCGAAGCCTCACCAAAGGAGCTGTCTGCTCTGGATCGCCTATCGGCGACCGAGCACCAGCTCGTTGTGCTGACGCAGCAGGTTTCAAAGCTTTGGTCTACAGTGCCTCCTCCGGACTCTCCCCCTCAGCCTGCCCTGCGCACTACAGTGCGCCATACTACCGCCGTTCCCACGCCTACCCCATACGTGGGGGAAGTGGGGAAATTTAAAGGTTTTCTTATTCAAGCCAATATGTACTTGGAGCAGGTCGGGGAGGAGTACCCTGGGGACATAGCTAAAATTCAGTTCTTTACACTGTTGCTCAAGGACCGAGCCCTTGAGTGGGCACAGTCCACTTTAGATAACCCCGAGGGGCGTTGGTACACGTTTGATCAATTTGTGGTGATCGTCAGGGCAACGTCATGAGCAGCCTGATGACGCTCTGCCAGGGTCAGCAGCCGAATACTCAGTGGAGTTCCAGGTTATAGCAGCTGATTCGGGGTGGAATGATATTGTCTTGAACAGTGCTTTCCTTCACGGGTTAAATGCTCAAATCCGTGATGATCTGGCAGTTCATCCTTTCCCAGAGACTCTCGACGGTCTCATAGATCAGGCAGTTGGTTTGGACAACCGGTACCGTTAGTGCGCGAAGGAGCGTGAGTCCTCTTCTTGTCCACACACCGAGCGAGTGTCCACCATGGTTACTGACACTGGTGGCGCCGGCTCTTCGCCTGAGCCAATGGAGCTCTCTTGGCACTTGACCGATGATGGGTGCCAGTGAAGGTGAAGTGCTGGCACATGCGAGTACTGCGGTTTAATGAACCACAGTTTGGATGAATGCCGCCAGCGGCTAAAAGACGTGGCCCATCAGTAACCATGAGGGGTCTTGTGGGCAGGACCAAATCTACTCCCCCCAGTAATTTTTAAAATTCGCCCCTCGTGCAATTGCCAGGGGTCGAGAGGAGGACTATCGTGTTGGTTGACTCAGGGTGGGAGGGTAATTTCATTTCTGCTGAGTTCGTTAAGCAGGTGGGTATTCCAATTTGTAAATTGCCCCATGATCAGAGGATCACTACCATATCTGGCCGGGAGGTCGCAGTAGTCACCCAAAGCATGGTGCTGATTTCTATCTTCCTTTCCGGGAACCACCTGGAGGAACTCTCGTTCCTGGTTCTCCCAGTTTCATCATCCCTGGTGGTTCTTGGTTACCCTTGGCTCCGGAGGCATAACCCAGTGATTAATTGGGATAAATTTACCATCTCCTCCTGGAGTCCCTTCTGTTTGGCTCATTGTATGCATTCAGCAGAGTGTTCCCCATCTCTGTCAGTCTCCCTCTCCCCGGTAGAGCCACCGGACCTCAGCCACGTCCCCCGGGCTTATCACGATTTGGGGGAGGTCTTTAGCAAATCGAGATCATCGTCACTGCTGCCTCATCACTCTTATGATTGTGCTATAGACCTCATCCCGGGGGCGAGGCTGCCATACAGTCAGTTTTTTTTTTTTTTGTTACTTATTTGTACCCGTAGGTAGATTTGGTTTGCAGTCTGGTGACAAGCCACCGGCTGCTGGTCGCTGAGTGCGCGAGCGCCCTAAACCTACATGTTTTTGGTATGCGGGAGGAAACCGGAGAAATCCCAGAGTAAACCCACGCAACACGGGGAGAACATGCAAACTCCACACAGCTCACTGTTGGTCGGGGGCTGGGATCGAACCCACGATCTCATGATCCCCGCGATCCCCTGGCCGAGGGTAAAACTGTGCTGTCACAGTGCTAAACCACTGCGCCACCGTGCAGTTTTATAGTATTTCTGGCCTTGAGAGGGAGGCGATGGAGAAATACATAAAGGAATCGCTGAACGCTGGCCTTATTCAGCTATCTTCGGCTGGGCAATTCAAATATTTAGTGATGCCTTTTGGGCTCACTAATTCCCCCGCCATCTTCCAGCCATTAATAAATGACATCCTCTGCGATATGCTCTACCAATTCGTGTTTGTCTACTTGGATGATATTTTAATTTTCTCCAGAGGAACACGAAGCCCATGTCAAGGCCGTTTTATAATGGCTCTTGGAGAACCAGCTCTACGTCAAGGCCGAGAAGTGTGAGTTCTCCACAACATCTACCACCTACTTGGGCTTCACTGTGGCTAAAGGAAGACTGATTGCCGATCCGGCCAAGATGAAGGCAGTGCTGGATTGGCCAACTCCCCACTCCCATAGGGAGCTTCAACGCTTCCACCTGTTCACAAATTTTTATCGCAGGTTCATCAGGAACTACAGTGAGGTGGCACTGCCCTTGATGCTGACCTCCGTTAAGGTCCCCTTTCGTTGGACCAAGGCAGCTGAACAGGCGTTTGTCAAATTGAAGCGCCTGCTCACGGAAACACCAATCTTGGCCCAGGTCCACACAAAGCTCCAGTTTGTCCTTGAGGTGTATGCATCTGATTCAGGGGTTGGCGCTGTGCTGTCGCAGCACACTCCCCCTGATCAGAAGCTTTGCCCGTGCACATATGTCTCTCGTCGGCTTACGCGGTTCGAGAGGAATTATGACGTAGGGGGCAGAGAGCTGCTTGCCATTAAGTTGGCATTGGAGGAGTGGAGGCACTGGTTAGAGGGGGCCATTCACCCCATCGTCCTGTGGACCGACCACAAGAACCTCGAGTACTTGCAGTCAGCCCGCCGACTGAACGCTAGACAGGCTCGCTAGGCGCTATTTTTCCAGTGATTTAATTTTACCATCACTTACCAGCCTGGCGCCCGGAACACAAAACCAGACGTGCTATCGCACCAGTTTGATTCCAGGGAAGTAGCACTCCTCCCCCCCCCAAACCAACATACCACCTCCATGCGTCCTTGGAGCCTTTACTTGGGATATCGAGTGGAGGGTCCGCCAAGCCCAGTCCCAGGAGCTTGTGCCAGTAAGGTGCCCCCGGAACCGTCTGTATGTCCCGGCCGCCCTCCGCAGCAATGTCATCCAGTGAGGTCACACCAGTCACTTCGAGTGCCATCCTGGCATTGCTTGAACTGTGGACTTCATCCGTCAAGCATTCTGGTGGCCCACACTGCGGTGGGACATACAAGAGTATGTGAAAGCCTGTCAGACCTGCATCCGGGGGAAATCGGACTCCTCCCCCCATCTGGTCTCCTCCACCCCCTCCCCACCCCTGGTTGTCCGTGGTCTCACATCGTTGTGGGCTTCGTCACCGGACTCCCCCCAACCCTTGGCAAGACGGTGATTCTGACCATCGTGGATTGCTTCTCGTGAATCTGGTGCCCCTCCCGAAGCTCCCCTCGGCCTTGGAGATGATGGTCCTCTTCACTGACCACATGATCTGGGTCCACAGCATCTCCATGGACATTGTGTCTGACCGGGGTCCCCAATTAATGTCCCAGGTCTGGAGGGCCTTTTGCCGGACCTTGGGAACTACAGTGAGTAGCAGCCGATAACCCGTCATTCTGGAGCACACATGTTACCTGGGAGGAGTACTCCATGAACTCTGCTGTCTCCTTTGCAACTAGAATCACCCCATTCGAGGCGTTGTTGGGGTACATGCCACCTCTCCTACCCATGGCTGAGAGGGAGGTCTCGGTTCCATCCGTAGGGGCCCATGCTTGTCGCTGCCGACACGTATGGAGGTCTACTCGGGTCGCCCTTGCCCGCACCACAGAATACACCCGGGCTGCTGCTGATAGGAATTGGGTTCCGGCTCCCAAGTACTTTGTTGGGCAGCAAGTCTGGCTGGCGGCAAGTCAGATTCCTATGAAAGAGAAGTCTAAGAAGCTGTCCCCCCCCCACTTCCTCTCTCGGGTGGTAAATGACACGTCACCCACATAAAGCCCCTCTCAGCCAGTCCTCCCTGCCCCCCCCTCCCCGAAGCCGCCTCCTCTTCCTCGGATCATTGACGGCCACCTCGCTTACATTGTTCGTCGTGTGTTGGATGTTCGCCGTTGGAGCCGGGGCCTGCAGTATTTGGTGGACTGGGAGGGCTACGGCCTGGAGGAACGGTCCTGGGTCCCTTCATCACGAGGGCGGGACAAAGGGATGCTCCGGGCCTATCACCGTGCTCACCCTGAGAAGCCCTCCAGACCGCCAGGAGGTGCTCCTAGAATGGGGGGCCCTGTCATGTGCAGCGAGAGCGCGCCCCTCCCGGCCTGCCTAACATTCATCAACTCCACTGCACCTGAGGCAGAAGACACACCTGCGCCCGCTCATCAGCCAGCGTACTTAAGGAGGTTCTCTCCACACATTCAATGCTGGCTCTTCTGGGTATATCTGGGTAGGTTTCGACACGTCGTCTAACCTTGTTTCTCTTCTTTCCTCAGGTTGCTGCCACCATGCAGGTGTGTCTCCAGGACTGCGCGTGCTCTCCTGACACATCTCACAATCCCTCAGCTTCCTACTCCACCCGGTCAGGCACCATCAGCTCATCTCCCCATGCCCTACTGTTTTTTCTATTCCTCCCTGGGTCCCTGCCGGTTCTCCCTGGATTCCCAAGTAAGTGGCAATTTGGCTCGCCCATTTCCCCTTTCTCCATTCCTCTGCTCATGGCTCTCATCTTCTCTCCACAGGGCTATTCCTCTTGCGACTGACTGTTTCTGCAGCTGTGCACTTGTGTTTTTGCAATTTAATAAACTTTCAAATGTGCATCGTGCACGTGAGCTATCAAGCTTAACTAATCATGACAAGTAGTCCTTTTTTAAATTATATACAGTACAAATAATAAAGTTATACATATTTAACAAAGGAGTCTGCCATGTGGAATGAAAATCAAAACTTTGACATATGACAAACAAAAATAAACTATTTTACCGGGCTTTGTGCTTAAACTAAAGCTTTAAAAAAGCTTTAAAAAAAAATATATATATATATATTATGCTCCTCAGAACTGGCTGTGCCTGTGTTGATGACACTCTTCCTCAGGTGTGCCTGGGTGCAATTTTGTGGTGCTCTTGGTGGATGGGTGGGCATTAATGAAATGAAGTGACTACGTCTGTCTTGATAATTTTGCGTGTTGTTAGTAGATCACTGGCAAAAATTCGCCACTCCCTCAGGTGCTTTGTTTAATTTGCACATTCACTAATTTGCACTGCTTTCGTAAATCTGCCTCTAAGAGTTCATAATATTTACACTGTATGATGACCAGCATGCTAAAAAAAATAATTTATTCAGCGTGCTGCTCATCATATTTTGGAAATTAGATTATGCCTAGGCATTTGATAGCAAGATTAAAGCATTGCATGACATTTTAATTTACTCATATAGGACTATCATTAGGGCTATTATTATGACGACATGCACGGGGTGTTCTGTCACCTCAGGGAGTGACGACCCTGCCCATAATTGTGTAGTCCCGCGCTCAGCTGGCTGCAGCTGACAGTACCCAGCTAGGGCCCCATGCCAGGGTTGTGGTGAAGTCAATGGCAGCAGGCTGATGGATCCTGAAACGAGTTTTTGACAATTATTGTCATCGACAGTCGACTTAGTTCAGTGGCACACGAAGGAACCTTATTCATGGTCAATGGGTGGCACAACTGGCCAGTTAGCGGTAACTGCGGGGCAGCCTGTACATCTCCAGCTCTGTTACACTTTGGTGTACCTTTGGATCTGGGTGTGCAGGCTCAGAGAGACCCTACGAGGAGGTGCACAACGTTGTGGGTCTGCATCTACTGTGCAATGTTAGGAGGGAGTTTTGAAGTTTGGAGGAGGAGTTAGAAGCCCTGTAGCAACAGGAAAGTGCAACGGTGGCAGGCTGGAGACGCTGGGAGCTGCTAGCATGGTTTCTGCACACAGGTGGCCCACATCAGAAGGTCACAGTCTGGCTGAAGAGGAGCAACAGTAGGCTGGGGCAGCTATGTGGGTGACTGGGCAGCCCTGTTCAGGGATAGCACTGCCTGCCCCAATCCGGGGGAGCCCCTATAAAAGGTGGTGTAAACAAAGCTTGCTCTGCACTAACCCTGGTTGGCACCCCACAGCCAACGGTCTCCATCTGTAGCGGTAAGAAGAACAAAAAGATGAAGCTTTCCATTGGTACTTGGAACGTCCGTACCATGCTGGACAATGATTCAAGACCTGAGAGACGTTCTGCCCTGATCTGCAAGGAGCTGCACAGATACAAGATCGATTTAGCAGCTCTACAGGAGACAGGAATCGAGGGCTAGGGTCAACTACAAGAGGAGACTCATACCATCTTCTGGCATGGAAAAAATGGAGCAAGAAAAGAGGCTGGCGTTGCACTTGAAATTTCCAACAGACTTGTTGCCAAGCTGCCTTCTCTGCCCAAAGGATTGTCAGAAAGGTTGATGACTGCGTGTGCCCCTGGCCAATAAGAATGTTCTCACCCTAATCTGTGTCTATGCACCAAACATGACCTACTCTGAGCAAGACAAAGAAGCTTTTAATAAGGAGCTTGGTAGAGCTGTGGATGCTGTTCCTAAAGTAGACAGGGTACTTATACTGGGTGATTTTAATGCAAGAGTGGGAAGCGACCATAGAACGTACAGTATGTTGGCGTGGTTGAAAGTTTGGCAAAGGTGGAGTTCATTCCAGTGGTGTTCTCCTGCTCAACTTCTGTGCTCAGTGACACTTGTGCATCACCAACACATATTTCAACCAACCTGACCACCACTTTTACTCCTGGATGCATCCTAGATCTAAATATTTCCATCTGCTTGACTTCATACTTGTTAGAAAACAACATCTGAAGTGTTTGTCACAAGAGCTATGAGAGATGCAGAATGCTCTACTGATCACTACCTGATAAGAGCAAAAGTAGAGCTCCAGTTTCAGACTCTTAGAAGAAAGGCACCTGATTCCACCCCAAAAATGCTGGATGTGAAAAAAGCTGAATTTGGCTCATTTCTGTGATGCCTTGAGCTGCTCCCTACATATACCTCTGGAGGAGTTGTGTGCAACACCATTAGCGGATGTAATGTGTCTGAACTCATTTTTTCATTGAGTTCAGACCCTCACTCTATTTCTAAGTTTGATTGTCTGTTGTCATTATTATGTGGTCAGTTTTTGTATATGTAGTTGGTTTGTGACAGAGTCCTTCCTCTCTCTCCCTAGACTCTCCCCACCAGCTGTCCACTGCTTGCTTCTCTGTCAGCTCAGCTGTGGGTACTTGATAATTAGGTCACGGCTCGCCTGTGATTCACACCTACAGCTCATTCACTTCTGATTATTTAAGCACTGGCTTTCCACTGTTTCAGTACGGCTAAATTGCATGTTCAAGACTGTTTTTGTCCTGGTACAATTCTCCTCCTGATCATTGCTCTGATCAGTGCCTCGTCCTCTCCTGAGTCAAGCTGGCTGAGGAGTGCCAAAGTCTGTAAGTGTTTCTTGTTTGGCTTTTTGTATGTATTACATCATTTCTGGACTTTTTATGTTCTTTATGTTAAAAGGAACTCCGATTATATTGGCATGTTAGCTCTATATGCTTTATTTTTATGTTAGTAACATAACTATAATATAATTTTTTTGAAAATAATTCCCAGTTTTATATATTTTTAAAAAACTTTATTATGATGTAAACTGCCATTTTTGTTTACGTCGCAATGCATTCTGGGTAGTGACGTAGAATGGTTGCAGCTGTTTTTTCTGTCTTATACAAGCCAAGAAGCGAAGCTACTAACTACTGCCATTTGTCAGTAAAAATGCCACATTGCGCGGCTTTTGGATGTAATTTCCAATCAAAGGGAAATAAAGAGAGCGGGGTGAGCCTCCATAGCTTTCCTAAAGAGGGAAAGTTGAGGAAAAAGTGGGGCGGCAGCGGCTCAGAAGGTGGAGCAGGTCGTCTAATAACCCGATGGTTGGCGGTTCGCATCATGCTCTCCCCAGATATCCTGCCATTGTGTCCCTGGTCAAGACACTTCACCCGCATTGCCTCCAGTGCCCATAACACTGGGTATGAATATGTAAAAATGTTTAAATGTTCGATGGAGGCCGTTGGCGCCGATTGGCAGCCACATTTCCGTCACTCTGTGAGTGTCTGTGATCGCATGCTTGATAAAGCTGACATATATATTAATCACGCTGTGATAAAGCACGATATCGCTCAAAGCACGTGCATGAGACATGTCTGTGATCACGCGCTATAGCGCACGCCTGATAAAGCTGTATATTAATCACGCTGTGATAATCAATCGAATCAAATCAAATCAAACTTTATTGTCATATTGCTGTACATACAACTGTAGTGCAGGCAAGATGAAATTGCGTTTCTCTCGACATCCATATAAGAAGCAGCATGATTTAAGACACATTCCCACATAGCTCCCCCCAACCCCCACCCCCCATCCATTCATACATCCCTGAGACATACTTGGGGAAAAAAAAAGAATAACTAACTATAATATACAAAATGTCCGTAGGTGCAGTAGTGTGTATGAGAGATTCCGGGTCAACTGTTCAGCATCCTGACAGCTTGTGGAAGGAAGCTGTTGATCAGTCTGGTGGTTCTGCCTCTGATGCTCCGGAATTGTTTACCAGATGGAAGAAGTTCAAAGTATTTATGCAGAGGGTGAGAACGGTCCTTGACAATGTTTAGTGCCCTGCTCCTACAACGGTTCTGAAAAGGTTCTTGGACAGAGGGGAGGGAGACTCCAATTACCCTCTCTGCCCCCTTGACTATCCTCTGCAGGGCTTTTTTGTCTGACATATTGCAGCTGGAGTACCATGTAGCAATGCAATACGTCAGAACACTCTCCACCACACCTCTGTAGAAGGTCCTGAGGATGCAGATGGGGAAAGAGGCCTGTTTGAGTTTCCTCAAGAAGTGCAGTCTCTGCTGAGCCCGCTTCCTGATCTCCAAGGAATTCTTGCTCCAGGTCAGGTCCTGCGAGATCTGCACTCCGAGGAACTTGATGTTCTCTACTCTCTCCACTAAACGGCCGCCGATGCTGAGGGGGGCGTGCTCAGGCTGCGACCGCCGGAAGTCGATAATCATCTCCTTCGTTTTGTCCACGTTGAGCACCAGATTGTTCTCCCTGCACCAGCCCTCCAGGTCTCTCACTTCTTCCCTGTACATTGATTCCTCATTCCTCTGGATAAGTCCCACCACCGTGGTGTCATCTGCAAACTTAATAATATGGTTCCCCTCGTGTCTGGATACACAGTCATGTGTTAGAAGTGTAAACAACAGTGGACTGAGTACACAGCCTTGAGGGGATCCGGTACTCAGCGTGACAGACTTGGAGATGTTGTTTCCAACCCGGACAGACTGAGGTCTCTCAGTCAGGAAATCCAGGATCCAGAGACATGTGGCGGTGTTCAGACCGAGAAGGAGTAATTTCTCCATCAGTCTCTGGGGAATAATGGTGTTGAATGCTGAACTGAAATCAATGTACAGGAGTCTGGCGTAGGTGTCTTTCTGGTCCAGGTGGGTGATGACAGAGTGTAGGGTGGTGACTATAGCATCCTCCGTGGAGCGGTTTGAACGGTATGCAAACTGAAGTGGGTCGTGTGATGCAGGGAGGCAGGCTGTAATGTGTGGTTTGACAAGCCGCTCAAAACACTTCATCACAATTGGTGTCAGTGCAACAAGACGATAGTCATTCAAACAGGACACCACTGGTTTCTTTGCCACTGGTACAATGATAGAGGTCTTGAAGCATCTGGGAACGATGGCCTGACTCAGGGAGATGTTATAAATGTCAGTCAGGACATCCGCCAACTCGCTCGCACAGTCTCGGAGCACACGTCCTGGAATGTTGTCTGGACCTGCAGCTTTGCGTGGGTTGACTCTGGTTAGGGTCCTCCATGTGTCTGCTGTGTTGATGGTAAAAGCTGGTCCGACCGATGGTGGGGGAGGGCCAGCCCTCCCTCTGATTGTCGAGTTTGATGCTTCAAAACGTGCAAAGAAGTCGTTAAGCCTGTCTGGAAGCGAAGCGTAGTCATCATCGACCCCCTGCCTAGGCTTAAAGCCCGTCAGTGTCTGAACTCCCTGCCACATCTGCTTGGTGTTCCTAGTGTCACAGAGGTGTCCCTGGATTTTCTCCGCATAGGCACGCTTTGCCACCTTAATTCTCTTAGAAAGCGCAGACCTGGCTGAGCGGAGGGCGATCCTGTCCTTGGCTCTGAAGGCTGCATCTCTGGCTGTGAGCAGCGAGCGCACCTCTGCAGTCATCCAGGGCTTATGATTATCCCGCATAGTGATGGTCTTCACTGTAGTGAAATCCTCTGTGCACTTCGCGATGTTGCTGGTGACCGTATCAGCATACTCCTCCACATCTGTCCTGTCTTTCTGGGAGGACAGATGTGGAGGAGCATGCTGATACGGTCACCAGCTACTTCGCGAAGTAAATAAAGCACGATATCGCTCCAGCGTGTGGCACCGGGATTCCTCTCTGTTCCTGAGGTGCAGGACAGAAAAGGATGGGAGGCGCATCTGCTAAATGATCGGTCCATACCTCTCACGCTGAGCGCTCTGCCAGCCCCATACGCTGTGGGGGTCACACACGAGGTGTTCCTCCACACTCAATTTTTTTCCCCGTATATTTTTCTTTTTGGCGTACAGAAATGGCAATACGCCCGTATTTGCTAAAATTGCATTTTCCCCGTATTAAAATACGGCGAAACCGTATCACTTGACAGGTATGCGTGACAAAATTCGAACTGTGATTCGCTTGAGCGTGCGCAAAGCGCAAAGCGCACGCTCTGAGCGATATCGTGCTTTATCACAGCGTGATTAATATATATGTCAGCTTTATCGCTCCAGCGCGCTCCCACAGCGCTGGAGTGACCCTCGTGCTGGAAGATGAAATAAACACCCTTTTAAACTTCAGTTCGCCGTGTCCTGCCTGCACTTATTCTGTGCCTCCACACTGGGTTCCCTTATCTGATCCGCCACAATGTCAGCTTTATCAGGCGTGCGCTATAGCGCGTGATTCGCTTGCGCACGCTGAAGCGAATCATGGTTCGAATTTTGTCACGCATACCTGTCGAGTGATACGGTTTCGCCGTATTTTAATATGGGGAAAATGCAATTTTAGCAAATATGGGCGTATTGCCATTTCTGTATGCCAAAAAGAAAAATATACGGGAAAAAAAAATTATTGAGAGTGTGGAGGAACACCTCGTGTGTGACCCCCCACAGCGTATGGGGTGGCAGAGCGCTCAGCGTGAGAGGTATGGAATGATCACTATGCAGATGCGCCTCACATCCTTTTCTGTCCTGCACCTCAGGAACAGACAGGAATCCAGGTGCCACACGCTAGAGCGATATCTTGCTTTATCACAGCGTGATTAATATACAGTATATGTCAGTTTTATCAGGCATGCGCTATAGCTATTTGTTGTACTTCAGTAACTGATACATACATCCACTGCACACACACTGACATCACCATACTGATATACACACACTGCCCTCTCTCTGCGTCTCTGTTTTTGTGTTGAGTATCTGCTCTGCCATAGAGAGGTTTTTTTCTCTGTAATCATAATTTGGCTTACAATTATAAGCTGTATTTTGATGATGAAGTTTTTTTCTCTCCACCCATTGTGTCATTCTTCCCATCCCTTATCTTCCCTTATCGCCCATCTTTTTGATTAGGCACCTAGTTACGGCTGCCGTGTCATTGTGACACGCTTACATAGCGTGCCAATGTCAAGTCAAATTCCTCGTGTGTTTTTTACATGCTTGGCAATAAAGCTTTTTCTGATTCTGATTCTGATTTGTCAACATGTTCCTCACAAATATTATCAAATATGCAGCAGATGAGCACCATTTTCTTGCTCAGCTCCAGTTTGTAGTCATTCCTTGTCAGGAGGGACTTTCATTATCCTTTCAAACCACCGAAAGCCATTTCCACAACTGAACGTGCACAGGTCATCCGGTAGTTGTAGTTACACTGTTCAGGGGTAAATCTGCCTCTGTCCGAGAAGAGTTTCATCAGCCATTTCTGCATGTGGTCGGCTGGGTGGTGAAATCTGGTGTTGTGCAAAAAAGTGATCACCGTCTACAGGAGCCAGGAGTGCCTGCTTGTGAAAGGTGTACTGCCTGGTCTCAGTCCACCTATAATGTGTCTAAATGTTTTGAGGTTTTATCGCATCTGAAAAATTATAATGTTGGCCAAAGTGTTGCAGTTTCGATAACAACATATAGAATTTATCAGATTACAATTGATTGCAATATTTATGTGCAAAAACCTTGTTGGTTTGGAGGTACATAGAATATATATTTATAAAGTATCTACATGTATATATCCAGAAAATCTATGCATTTTTCCATGTGAATGAATGGATGAATGAATGAATGAATCTTTATTTCGTATAGATTAAAATTACAGATTAAAAGAAACTGAATAATATAACAAAGGGGGAAAGAAAATCCAACAAGGTAAAATTAGACAATAACTCCTCTGATTATACAATTCAACATAAGTTATCCGAAATGGGTGATGGCTGAAGCCACAGCTTATATTGCCCACCCATATTCCATCCAAGAATTCAAAAGAAAAAACAAAACAAGAGCGATTACAATTCAGAACAAAGCTAAGACAAAATCTGACAAAAAACTAAGCTACAACACAACGCAGACTGGATATGACAATCCTTATGTGATTTTACATGTCATCTTGTATATATGTTTGGAGTATTTCTTCCTTTAGTTTTTGTTTAAATTGGCCAAGCGTTGTACATGATTTTAATTCAGGTCCAAAATCGTTCCATAATCTGACTCCTTGCACTCAAACACAGTGTTGCTTGGTGGTCGTTCTCACTGAAGGTTTTTGAAATATACGTGTTCCTCTGAAATGATATTGTTTCTCCCTTATTTGGAACAACTTTTGGATATTTGCGGGCAGTGATAGATTCTTCACTTTAAACATTATTACTGCAGTTTTAAAGTCAACCAGATCTTTCAACTTGAGAGCTTTTAATTTAAGAAAAAGTGGGTTTGTTGGTTCCCTGTAAGCAGCTTTGTTTATTATTCTAAAAGCTCTCTTCTGAAGCATAAAGACTGGATATATGTTTGGTTTATATGTATTTCCCCATACTTCAGTACAATATGTCATGTATGGGAGTATTAATGTATTAATATACAAGGTATATAGTGTATACCTACCTGTATTAATATACAAGGTATATAGTGTGGATTGATTCAGCAAATATTTCACTCTGTCTAGTATTGCGATGGATTTGGATATTTTACCTTTAATATAATTAATATGTGACTTCCAACACAGTTTATTATCAATTATTACTCCAAGAAATTTAGTTCCGGATACCATTTCAATCTCTACACCATTTACACTGAGTTTAGATACTAAGTTGTTGTGATGGTTGTTACAAACTATAAATTTTGTCTTACTTAAACTGAGCGTTAATTTGTTTGAATCAAACCACGGTTTAAGCTTTCCTAATTCCTTTCCGAGTGTATCCAAAAGTTGTTCCAAATTGCTTCCACTGTATAATAGATTAGTGTCATCGGCAAACAATATTAAATCCATTTTTTCTGAAACTTTACATATATCATGTATATACATATTGAATAACAATGGCCCCAAAACTGAACCCTGTTGGACTCCACAAGTAACCTTCAGTAACTGTGAGTTTGTGTTACCAACACATACATACTGATATCTATTCTTTAAGTAACTACATAACCAGGACAGTGCTACCCCTCTAATACCACAATTTTGTAGTTTCTTTAATAATAAGTTATGATCCACTGTATCAAATGCTTTTTTAAGATCCAGGAATACCCCAACTGAATACTCTATTTTCAATGGCAGTTGATATTTTTTCTATAAATTCCATTAGAGCAAATGCAGTTGTCCTCTTGTGTCTGAACCCATATTGCTGCTCACACAATAAATTATTCTTCAGTATGAAGTTGTCAGCTCTCTCATAGAATATGTTTTCAAGTATCTTGGAAAATCGCGGCAATAGTGAAATTGGTCTATAGTTTGAGAATTCCCCTCTGTCACCTGTCTTGTATATTGGAATTACTTTAGCTATTTTCATTGCATTGGGAAATATACCTGTTTGGAGAGACAAGTTACAGATATACGTCAGTGGTTTCACTAAGCATTCAATAATAGTTTTGACTAAGAGCATGTCAATACCATCACAGTTCGTAGATGTTTTACTTTTAAACGATTTAACAATTTTAATGACCTCTCTCTCGTCTGTGTTCTTCATGAAAATGGAATCTTTTATATTAATATAGGCTATTAATATAGACTTGTGAAAGCATTATTTTAATTGTTTTTTATCCTTAGATCAAATTAGTTTCTGGTTCAAAATGCATCATAAGTGTTAAATCTTAGTATACCTAAGTACTGTTTACTTGTTGAAATATATATTTAACGGCTAATATAATCCCATAACAACAACATGGCACCTGGCGATCATTTTTTTTGGCAGCTGATCACTTTTTGGCATGACATAACAGGCAACCTCTGTCTTGTAATGTAATGTAATGTAATGCAATGTACTTTATTTATATAGCCATTTAAAACAACTCATAGGTGACCAAAGTGCTTCACAGAAAATAAACAGCATTAACAACACACAGAGCATTAAAAACAAATAACATAAACAAAAAAATTAAGAATAAATACCTAAAAATGAGAATAAAATAAAAACAAATGCCAAAACAAATATCACCACTTCTGGGTATTAAAAGCCAACCTAAACAAATATGCCTTATGTTCTGATTTAAAAAGGGCCATGTCAGAGATAGCACGTAGGTCAGGGGGGAGATTATTCCAGAGCCTGGGGGCGGCAACAGAAAAGGCTCGGTCACCCCAATGTTTATACCTAGACCTAGGCACATCCAGCAAAAGCTAATTGGATGACCTCAAAGCCCTGCCTTGGTCACGGACAGTCAAAGTCTCAGACATATAAACCGGAGCAAGGCCATTAAGAGCTTTAAAAACAAAAAGCAAAAGTTTAAAATTAATTCTAAAATGGACTGGAAGCCAATGAAGTGAAAAAAAGGATCGGAGTAATGTGCTCTCGTCTAGGTGTGTTGGTCAAAAGACGGGCCGCTGCATTTTGCACAAGTTGAAGGCAGCCGAGAGAAGACTGAGAGATGCCAACATAGGGTGCATTGCAGTAATCAAGTCGAGACGTGATTAAAGCATGGATGGCTATCTCAAGATCATGACAGCTCAGGAAAGGTTTGGCTTTGGATAACAAACATAATTGACAATGTAGTCAAGATGAGCTTTTATCAATCTGTTTATCAAATTTTAAAAGGCTATCAAAAATCACCCCAAAATTTCTGACAGCTGAACTGAGCCTTAAAGAGAGGGTACCAAAGCCAGTCGTTACAGTATCCCCAAACACAATACATTTTGTTTTTTCTTCATTTAAGTGTAGAAAATTTTGGCTTAACCACAACTTAATATCAATGATGCAGTCCAATAGAACACTTTGTGAGTTAGTGTGTTCTGGGTTCAAAGGTAAATAAAGCTGCAAATCGTCTGCATAACAGCGGAAAGACATGTTATGCCTGGCTATTATTGACCCGACTGGCAGCATATATAATGAAAACAGAATAGGTCCAAGGATAGAGCCCTGTGGGACCCCACAGGAGAGAGAGGCACTAGAAGAGGACATGTCACCAATTATTACAGAAAAAGTTCTATTAGAAAGGTAGGATTCAAACCACTTAAGTGGAGTGCCATGGATGCCAACATGGTGATTCAGGCGTGACAAATGGATAGTGTGGTCCACAGTGTCAAAGGCTGCTGTAAGATCTAGCAGCACTAAGACCACAGGGCATTTGGCATCAACAGACATCATAATATCATTGTGCTCCTTAAGCAGGGCAGACTCAGTGCTGTGACGAGATCTAAACCCAGATTGAAACTTCTCAAAAATAGAATTGTCTTCTAAAAAAGACTGCAACTGTATAAAAACAGCTTTTTCTAAAACTTTAGATAAAAAGGCCACATGAGAAATGGGTCTAAAATTAGATAAAACTGAAGGGTCAAGGTGAGGTTTTTTAAGAAGGGGCCTAACCACAGCATGTTTAAAAGCAGGTGGGAAAAATCCTGAACTAAGGCAGGAATTAATAAAAACCAAAAGACCAGGCCCTACAGTATTAAAAACCCTTTTCAGGATCCCAGCGGGAACAACATCCAGTGAGCAATTTGTAGGCTTCAGAGACCTTACTATATCAGCAAGTGATGATAAAGAAACCAACTCAAACTGTTCAAACACAGCAGAGTAACCTGGGACAACAGTTTTCCATTAAAACTGTTATTAATAGCTTGTCTAACAGAGTCCACTTTATCACCAAAAAAGTGAAGAAAAGCCTCACATGTTGTAAACGAGTCGTCCGTCACAGTCTGAGTGCATGAGTTTATAAAAGAGTTAATTGTGTTAAACAGCACTCTTGGACAGTGACTGCTGCTGGAAATAATATCAGAGAGATACTGAAATTTTGCCTTTTGCACGATCCTCTGGTAATTAGCAAGACAATCCCTAAAAATTCCCAGAGACACATGTAATTTGTCCTTTTTCCATTTCCGTTCAGCTTGCCTGACCCGCTGTCTAATGGCACGGGTAGTGTCGTTTAGCCAGGGATCTGTTTTCGGTTTAGCCGTTTTAAGCCGAAATGGGGCAATAGAGTCCAAAATCCCAGAGCAGGTGGTATGAAAGGAGGAAAGAATATTATCCGGATGGGAAGGGGAAACAAGTCCATTCAAGGCAAAAAACTGTGAATCCCTAAAAGCAGCAGAAAACTCCTCTGGTGTTGAAGAAGTGATGATGCAACGCATCATGCATCAGCAAGCATGATGGAGCCTCAGGCTTGCTGGGTGATGAAGGGGTCAACAATTCAAAAATAATGGGGAAATGATCTGAGATGACAGACTCAGAAATTTCTTTGAGAGAGATTGAAAGCCCAACAGAGATAACAAGGTCCAGAGTGTGACCAAGACAGTGTGTTGGTTTGTCCGCTAAAATATCTAAATTAAATGTCGCCAACAGTCTTTTAAAATCAGATCCCAGCTGATCAGATGGACAACAGACATGAATATTAAAGTCCCCACAGATCAAAAGTTTATCATATTTTGGCATAACATCTGCCAAAAATTCAGAAAACTCATTAATGAAGTCCTTATTATATTCTGGAGGACGATAAACAACAGCAAATAACACAGGACTTGTGAGATCCACCACAAATAGTTGCAGCTCAAAGCAGGAATAAGTATTTGTGGAGAGAAGGCGACATTTAAAACTGTCATTAAAAACAGAAGCTAAACCCCCACCCTGACCAGATGCTCGCGGGGAGCTGAAAAAAGAACAGCCGGGAGGGAGGAGCTCAGAGAAGGCAGCGGTCTCACCTGGTTTAACCCATGTTTCTGTCATCAGAAGAAAATCCAAAGAATGTGAAGTAAAAAAGTCATTTAGAATAAAAGTCTTGTTTGCGATGGATCTGGTGTTAATCAGAGCCATGCGAATCAAACATTGATCAGTCTGCTGGGAAGCATGACTGATCGGGTGAAGATTTTCCAGTGCGCAGCCCCTTCTGCGAATCCAAACGGGCCAGTGGCAGGGAAGTGGGTATCCAGCCTCTGGGACAATCAGCGACAGCCATCGATAGCGATAATCCATGGATTGACGTACGTCAAAACCGATACACTTCCTCGAGAGCTCAGTCAGCAGTTGACGAGGGTTGTGAGTTGAAGAAGAAGCCAGGTAAGCCCTCAGTCTGCATGACACGCCGCCTCTCCTACCTCTTCTTTTGCGGCGTCTATTGTGGCGGCTGTTCCGAAACAGTAATGCACCATAACACCACCTATTAAGAACTGACTTAAATATAATGTTTAAAAGTGTAGTCAATGCTAACTCATTGAGCTACAGACTATAGCTAACAATGGCTGATAAATGAGATATTGATAATTACTGGTCTCCTTAAACGTAGCCGCCATTCTCTGCGATTAAAAATAAAACTGTTTTTGGTTGGTAATACAGGTTTGGAATAATAAAAGCAGCACTCCCAAAGAGTCAACAAACTCCTCCATGTTGACAAGTTAGCGCTGCTTCTTCTTCTCCTCTTTTTACTTTTTCTTCTGTGGGGTTCTGTAGGGAGGCATAAAGATGCTTCACACTATGTAATGACGTAGCCCTGACATAATCCCCGACTAGCTCCATGTCGGTGGAAAACCAATTGATTCTTATGAGGCATTACAGTTGAACTGGTTAAGCACCAGCACAAGCACCAGAATCGAACTAGCACTGGTTCTTTTTTGGTGGAAATGAGGGAAGTGTGAGAGCAGCATTAGGTCTGCCCATCATCTAAGAAGCCAATGCTGCTCTGTGCACTTTTGTCTCAACTCGGCTTGCCATCTAATCTTCATCTGAGAGGCCGACCCCGCCCTGAGTCAGCTCATCAAAGCAGCAGCTGGTCAGCTTTTAATCTCCACAGTTTTTGCCGGTCATTTGTGGATTTAGTTGGAGGGAAGGACGTCTTCATTTTGGTTAAGTAGCATTTGATCAGAATCAGAATCAGAATCAGATTTATTGCCATTGTTCATGTAGTACACAAACTAGGAATTTGTCTCGGTGCCATGCTGCAACATTAAAAACATGATGAGATAAAGAGATAAACTAAAAAACTAAAAGACTAAAAACATGCAATAAGTGTAGAATAATAAGTAATAATAATAATAATAATAATAATAATAATAATAATAATAATGAGTAATACTAGTCAAGGCAGATTTAAATAAATTAGCAAGTAGCAGATAATATGGGGTACCACAGTGCAGTCGATAATGCAACAGAAAAACAGTGATGAACGACATGAGCTGCTGTATATAGTGCACGAGAGTCAATAAGTCACTTAATGTTCAGCAGTCTGATGGCAGAGGGAAAAAAGCTGTTCATGTGCCGAGAGGTTTGTATGTATTTGATAAAATACACTGTATATTTTTGTGAATTGCGACATTTAATGTGACAGTAAAATTGTTTGCAAGTCAGGCCCATCAGTATGTCACACTTTGGGGACTGTTGAAGAGCCGGATTGTACCAGCAAAAAACTGCCATGAATTTTCATTAGCTGTTAGCTGATTTTGCTAACTTGGTCGCTTATGGTAGAAGTATATTAGCAAGGTGTTTTACAAAGTTATGCCTGTTTTGGGCCAGTTAAGAGTTCTTCTTTCAAAGATCTTTTTATTATTATTAATTGAAGTATCAATACAATACAAAGTATTGGAAATTTTCATTTTTGTTTTAACCAAACAGTGCAAAACTAAAATTTAAAACTAACAAATGTGGATGCTTCAAAACACAAAAACCTTTAAATAAACAATAATAATAAAAAATACAAAAAAAAGGAAAAAAAAAGAAAAATTGTGTGTGTGAGGTGGGGGTAGGGTAAAAGGGGATATGAGCTACTAAGAAACTATAATCATGGGTCTTTCAAAGAAATCAAGAAACGGGCGCCATAATTTATAGAATTTGTTTTCAGAGCCACGAACTGTATATCTGATTTTTTCTAAATCCAAACAGGGCATTATATCTTTTATCCACTGTAAATGTGAAGGGGGCGAAGAGTCTTTCCACTTCAGTAATACAGCACGTCTAAGCCAATAATAATGAAAATTTGAATACTTTTAATTTGGAATTTGGCAAGACAAGTTCTGGAGCCACACCAAAAATGGTGCATAATGGATCAGGTTTAATTTGATATTGCAGGACTTCAGACATAGTGATAAAAACAGAATGCCAAAAATTCATCAATGAAGGGCAGGACCAATACATGTGAAGCAAAGTGCCAGGAGCGCTACCACACTTTTCACAAGTTGGGTCTATATCCGAGTAAATACGTGCTAACTTAACCTTGGACAGGTGCACCCGGTGTACAATCTTAAATTGAATAAGAGCGTGATGAGCACACATTGATGCAGTGTGAACCTGGCAAAGAATAGAGTCCCACAGTTCATCAGTAAAAGTAAAATTAAGATCTTGTTCCCAATTCAATTTAATAGCGGCCAGAGAAGAAGATTGTAAATTTGAAATTAAATTATATAAAACTGATATTACCCCCTTAGAAGTTGGTTTAACTAATAAAAAATCATCTAGAGGATTATCAGAAGGTTTTTGAGGGAATTGTTTTGTCATGGTTTGCACATAATGTCTGACCTGGAGGAAGGGGAAAAAATGTGTAGAAGTGATGACGAATTTAGTGGAAAGTTGAGAAAAACTTGCAAATTGACCATCAAAATATAAATCCGCAAAAGATTTTAAACCTTTTCTGTGCCATTCAGTTATCAAGCTCCTCTCCTGTGGAATCAGCTGCCAATCTGGATTCGGGACTCAGACTCGATCTCTGTTTTTAAGAATAGGGCTAAAACCTACCTTTTTGATATAGCCTACAATTAGGGAGGGATCATGTGTTTCGGAACCCTCCCTTAGTTATGCTGCTAATAGGTTTAGTCAGCCGGGGGACCTCCAGTAATGCACTGGGCCTCACTCCTTTCCTCACTCTCTATGAAATATTTTTTTTTTGCTGGTCATTAACATTTGTTTGTTCTCTCCCATAGATTGAGTCCCCATCGTGCTGTTTGCTCTCTACATGTCTGTTCTTTTCTTCTTCTCTATCCCCTCACCCCCCAGCCAGTCGCAGCAGATGACTGCCCCTCCCTGAGCCTTGTTCTGCTGGAGGTTTCTTCCTGTTAAAAGGGAGTTTTTCCTCTCCACCGTCGCCAAGTGCTTGCTCACAGGGGATCGCCTGATTGCTGGGGTCTTTCTGCAACTGTGGGGGTCCCCCCTACAGTTGATAGTGCTATGAGATGACTGTTGTTGTGAAATGGCGCTATATAAATAAAGTTGAATTGAATATATGAAATGCACTATCAATAGTTGATGGGGTAAATAAATGATTTGCGGCAATTGGACTTCTAATGGAGAAAAACTGAAGACCAAAATTTTTCCTGAATTGAGACTAAATTCTAAGAGACTGACGAACTACTTTGTTATTACCCAGTGTAGACAAAGCAAGGGGAAGTGGTGATCCTAAAATTGCCGGTAGGGAGGTTTGATTGTCCACATGTGACTCCATAAGGATCCAAATGGGTGATTTGGGTTCCAGATAGAAATGTTTCCAATATAACATGCACCTGATATTTGCTGCCCAGTAGTAATATTGAAAGTTAGGCAGAGCCATGCCACCCACTGATTTAGGTCTTTGAAGAAAAACTTTCCTCAATCTCGGATGTTTACCATTCCAAATAAATGAGGTAATCAGAGAGTCCAAAGACTTAAAAAAGGATTTAGGAATAAAAATGGGGAGACACTGAAACAAATATAAAAACTTTGGAGATAACATCATTTTTACAGAATTTATTCTGCCAATTAAGGACAAGGAAAATGGGGACTATTTGGAAAGTATTAGCTTGCACTGGTCAAATAAGGGGAGAAAATTATTTTTAAACAATTAATTAAGTTGTTTAGTAACACATATCCCAAGATAATTAAAGTGATCAATAACAACCTTGAAAGGAAAATTTTCAAGATCCTGAACTTGAATCTTTTCATTAATCGGAAACAATTCACTCTTAAGATTAATTTTATAACCAGAAAACCTACTAAAACTATCCAAAATGTTGAGTATAGCAGGTAATGAAGTAAGTGGGTTGGAGAGAAATAGTAAAAGATCGTCGACATAAAGTGAAACCCTATGCTCGATGGATGACTTTTCATCCATTATTACATTGCACATAACTCTCACACTGCTTTTTACTTCATTCACATTATATCACTGAATCTGAGTTCACATTGAAATACTGTGTGACTGTATATTTTTTCATATATTTCTGCAAAGTGTGGTTAGTCTGAGTAAATAACTGCATATATTCCTGTATACATTTGCATCCTTTTATAGAAACGTGGACAGACTGTAATTTACTGTACATACTCTGTTGTCATTGAATCCTTATTTAAATCCTCCACCTGAACAACGAGAGCAAGTTTTTAGCCAAAGTCAAATTCCTTGTATGTGTTGTGCATACTTGGCCAATAAAGCTGATTCTGATTCTGATGCCACCCCTATAAATGCCTAGAAAGTCCTGGCTCCCACGGATTGCAATAGCTAACGGCTCAATTGCCAAGGCAAAGAGCAACGGGCTCAAAGGACAGCCTTGCCTCGTACCACGGTAAAGTCTAAAATAGTCAGAATAGTGACAGTTAGTTAACACTGAAGCTAAAGGACTAGCATAGAGAAGTTTAATCCAGGAACAGGAGGAAGGACCAAAACCAAACCTCTCCAAAGTAAAAAACAAATACTCCCACTCAACCCTATCGAATGCCTTTTCAGCGTCCAAACTAATAAGACATTCAGGTATGTTGTGGTGAGGAGTATAAATAATATTAAACAACCACCGCAAGTTAAAAATGGCGATTTTTAATGAAACCAGTTTGGTCCTGTGAAATTATAAAAGGAAGAATCTTTTCCAACCCTGAAGCTAACAACTTTGACAAAATTTTAACATCGGTATTTAACAAGGAAATAGGCCTGTAAGAAGCACAATCAACAGGATCCTTGTCTTTTTTAAGCAACACAGTGATACAGGCCTGATAACATGAAGGAGGAAGTGTACCGGAGTCAAGCGACTCTGTAAAAACTTGACAAAGGAAAGGGGCAAGGTCGTCAATTCCTGTGAAATTATAAAAGGAAGAATCTTTTCCAACCCTGAAGCTAACAACTTTGACAAAATTTTAACATCGGTATTTAACAAGGAAATAGGCCTGTAAGAAGCACAATCAACAGGATCCTTGTCTTTTTTAAGCAACACAGTGATACAGGCCTGATAACATGAAGGAGGAAGTGTACCGGAGTCAAGCGACTCTGTAAAAACTTGACAAAGGAAAGGGGCAAGGTCGTCAGAGAATTTTTTTGAAAAAATCAGCGGAAAATCCATCAGGTCCTGGAGATTTTCCTGATTGCATGGATGATATTGCCAGCTGAATTTCTTCTTTTGTGATGGGAGCTTCTAGAATTTGCCGAGATTCTGAGGAAATCGAAGGGATATCAGTAGAATCAAAAAAATTTTGCAAATCCTTTAAGTTTGTTGTATATTCTGAGGTATATAATTTGGAATAAAATGATCTGAAAATATCATTAATCACTTGTTGGTCAGATGTCACCTCCCCTTTATCTGTCCTAGCTCCAGTAATAATTTGCTTAGCTCTTATACCACGTTGTTGATTAGCTAGAAGTTTACCGGTTTTTTTCCCCATGTTCATAAAATTCACTCTTGTTTCTTATTAAACAACCTTCAATTTGTCGAGTAGAAAGTAAATTAAGTTTAGTTTGTAATGTCATACGTTCCTTGTACAGAGCGGGTGATGGAGATTGAGCATATTGTCTTTCAATGTCCAAGATTTGATCTAAAATAGCCTTCTGTTCCTGTATTGTGGATTGTCTTTTAAATGCCGCCAATGAGATAAATTCCCCCCTAAGAAATGCCTTCATGGCCTCCCATATCGTTTTGTTTGGCATACCAGGAGTTTTATTTTCTTTCAAAAAAAAAAATAATTTTAGAAGAAATATTCGCAACCAATTTTTCATCTGTAAGTAATAATGGATCCGGTCTCCAATGCATTCTCATGGAGTCACATCCATGGAGGATCATTTTAAGTACAAGAGGGGCATGATCAGAAACCGAGATGTTATCATAACTGCAAGAGCAAAGGTTATTAATTAATAAATTGTCAACAAAAAAATAATCTATTCTGGTATAAGTATGGTGTACGTGAGAGAAAAAAGAATAGTCCCTGCCGTTAGGATGTAAAAAACGCCAAGGGTCTGTAAGGCTATATTCCTCAAGAAAATACTTAACATAAGTTGCAGATTTATTAAGACTAGCAGGTTTTGAGGATGAGCGGTCTAAGATCGGATTCATATACAAATTAAAGTCACCCCCAAGAATTAGAGAATGAGTATTTAAATCTAGAAGCTGCAAAAAAAGGTTGCGAAAAAAGTGTACATCATCAAAATCCGGCGCATACAGATTAGCCAAGGTGACATGTTTATTGCCAAGTTTACCTGATACTATTACAAATCATCCATTTTTATCTAATACAACATTAGAGGGAATAAATGGGATATTTCCATCAATAAGAATAACAGCTCCCCTGGCCTTAGCTTTAAAATTTGAATAAAAAAATTGTCCTGACCAACATTTTGACAAGCACAAGTGGTCGGAATCCTGCAAATGGGTTTCCTGCAAAAACAGTACCCCAGGCTTAAATTGCTTTAGATGTGACATGACTCTCTTTCGTTTAATTGGATGGTTCAACCCCTTCACATTCCAGCTTACCAAAGTAAGATTACTATTCAAAGAGTAAAATTTATATATTGTGTTGTGTAGCCCAAAAAAGAATAGGGTGAGGTACGGGTAAAAAAAAATAAAAAGGGGAGGGGGTGAGGGGGATGTTAATAAATCCATAACAAAAAAAAATAAAATAAAATAAAATTCAACAACCAAACCTATAACAACACTCCAGCCGGTTGCATAGAACAGCAACCGCTCCATCTCCTGCTCTATTCTCATCCTAACAAAATACTCCCATACAACTGGCTTCAATCCTGCATAGTATGAACATTTTACCCTAAAAAAAAATAAATAAATAATAAAAAAAAATAAGTAAACAACAACGTATAGGGAGCCAATTTTACCTTGTTTTTGAACATCTAAAAATGCATCAATGTCCAGTCAGTGCAGCTTTAATGAAGTAGTAATCAAGTAGTCCAGTTTAGTAGTTGGTCAACCCAGGAATGTCCAGTTCAGGGCGAAAATCGCTGATTTCTCTCCATGGTTTGCATGAAGCTGGTGGCCTCTGAGATGGACACCAGCCACTGGTTTTTGCCATCTGGAAGAGTTTTCCGGAGCCTGGCGGGGAAGAGAAGAGAAGGACGAAAACCTCTCTTGTACAACTCGGACATAGCCTCCTTATATTCGGCCCGTTGCTTTTGAACGTCAGCGTTATAATCCTCGTAGAACTGAAGTTTATGTCCACGATACTCCAAAGTCCAACGGCGTCTCCGCGCTTCTCTCATCACCAAGTCTTTGGTCCGAAAACGGTGGAAACAAATAATGACAGTTAAGGTTTCAACTGAATAAATTTCCACCAAATGGAGTGCACTTGGCTTTGTGTTTTATTTAACATTACACTGCAGCTGTTGTTAGCTATTAGCTTTAAAGACTTTACAGGCCTTTAGAACATGTCAAAGCTTAATCTGGTAAATTAGTTAACTTGATGACTTGTTTAACATCCACATTAACCTGTCCTAGGAAAGGTGGTATAGTTTTTTTTTTTCTTTTTTGTTTTGTTTTTTGTTTTTGTTTGTTTGTTTGTTTTTTCTGGGGTATTGTTATAATAAATAAATAGTGAAGATTAGTTAGATATTTTACAAAGTGCTCTTACACACACACACACACACACACACACACACACAAGCTCTAGTCTCTCTGTTCCTGCTTCCATATATGGGCATGGGGGGTGTGCAAAGCTGAAGAGTCCCAACCAGACCCAAAACAACAGGATGTGGGGGGCGTTTGGATGCTGAGAGGAAGGATGTGAGAGCTATTTGGATGCTGAGAAGACTGGTTTAAACCAGTTTGGACAATGGACATGTATTGTTGGAGAGTTACTGGGAATGCCTCAGCAATCAGAAGCTATATGTGGGGGAGGGGGGATTTCTTTGTTCTGGGTCTTGACCAGGTTGTGCTGCTGAGGCCCACGGCCGTGTTTGACTATCTGCATGTTTCAAATAAAAGACAAACTGAGAAATAGTATTTCTTCTGTGATTATTGATTGGTTAACAAAAGATTTTGCTATCTGTCCTACTTAACCCTTTGTGAGTCTTTTTTTCATGGGCAGATAGCGCCTCCACTGTCTGTGGCCCAGTTCTGTGCCTGTCATGCGATGTGTCATGGGATGTAATAAAAATCCCCAGTTGTACTAAGTATTCCATCTCACACGGTGGCAGACAAGTATAACTTACTGGTCTTGCCTTGGAGGACTCATGGCTCCCAAATCACACCCTCCCCCTCAAAAAAACCCCCCACTAATGGACACCACAGAATAAGAGTTTGTAAACAAATGTCGATGTGTGGAATCTCAACACGGAGGAGGCAATTGCTCCCAAATTTGCCAACTATGATTCTAAAAATAGATTATTTAGCTGATGAAGGTAAATATCTACATTTTGTTATAACAGAGGATGGGTGAAGCTGGTTGATTTTCACCTGCCATCGCCATGTGACTGGACAGAACAATCCCGCCCGTTCCGTGTCATAATATAGGATATTTTGTGGTGGAATAAAAGCAAAATTGTGATGGAATAATCATAAGAGTTTATGGATGTGGGAGAGAAAGCCAAAATGACTGAGAGAAGACAAAATAATGTCCAGGATGGTGAAAATGGATGAAGTGAGCCACCTGGCCAGTGGTAAGTGACACATTTCTTTGTTTGTTTACACTGTACTGATATTGTAGTTCATATACTTTGAAGATAAGATAACAAAATGCCAAAAAAAAGTGACAAAAAATAAAACCATTCTTTGTATAAATATGTCCAGAGTCCACTTTTGACTGAAAGTTATGTAATTTGATATGGCTGCCATGGCATTATGCAAATTAGATGCATAAATTTACTCCTATCTCAAACTTTGGATCATATTCTACATCTTTCTAATTTACAGTAAGCCATTATCTCTTACCACTTTCAAGTTATAGCTTTGGAAATCTCTGATGTCTGAACTGAATATTTTCTTGAAAAAACCTTGACCACTAGGGGCTGATGGTGCAACAGAGTGCCTCATACAGTCAAACAGTTAATTTTTTACAGTTTCTTGGTGGAAGATGCAGGCAGTTAACCAATTACATTGACAATGGACATCGGGACACAAAGCCTTTGTCTGGGTGTCGCGGACAAACCGGGGCCCACATTGATCAGAAGGTGAGTAGGGAACCTTTTCTAAAAAATCTCTGTAGAATTGACTGCGACATTCAGTCAGAGTAAGTCTTTTGTCCTGTTTTTAAATTTTATTGAAAAAAAAAACAAAACTTAATGTTGCATTTTGTGGCTATTTTTTTATGATTGCAAGAACACACAGGTAGTCTCATAAGCATTTTTAAAGATACATAGGGAGTTTAAATATAAAATAAAACTTCCATATGTTACCAAAGATACATAGGAAGTTTTGATGTAACCTAAGACTTTCATATATTATCAGTGGATTTTTACAGATACATAGAAAGTCAAAGTGTGAAATAAGGCTTCCATATGTTAATGAATAAGAGGTTACAGTACAAGAATCTTAAGAAACAACAAATAGTATCTGTAGCCGCCAGCTTGTTAAAATTAGTCTGGGACAATCTCCATGATAAGCTATCACTTGTTCTGATTCTGGATGCGGGTCAGGGAAAATAACCTCTATATGGAATTAAGGTGGTGATAAAGTGGAAGGGACAAATACACACAAATTACTAGGCTGATTTTGTAATTTTTGTTGGTAAACCGTGAGCGTGGCTTAACCTCGTTTATCCAATTTAAAGACAAGAAGGGTGGTGTAGAGTGAAGGGCTTATGTCTGATCTCGACTTTCCACTTCTGGCTGTCTAGAAAAAGAGGAATTTCTGCATTGTGTGGGTTGGGAAATAAAGGTGAAAGCCCGGGGACTGTATATTTTTTTTGGTCTACCAGACACAAAGAATTTACAATTTCCACTGGCATTGCGGGCAATATGCTCTCCTGCCTGTCTCATTAGGATTCAGGTAGAAGCTTGGAGAGGCTGCAATTACCAGAAAGGAGTTCAAATTTTGAGTTTGGACCGCAGGGCTATAAATACACAAGTGGACAAAATTGTTGGTACCCCTCTGTTAATGAAAGAAAAACCCACAATGGTCACAGAAATAACTTGAATCTGACAAAAGTGGTAATAAATAAAAATTCTATGAAAATTAACCAATGGAAATCAGACAATGCTTTTGAATTGTGGCTCAACAGAATTATTAAAAAAAAAAAAAAAACCTCATGAAACAGGCCTGGACAAAAATGATGGTAACCTCAACTTAACATTTTGTTGCACAACCTTTTGAGGCAATCACTGCAATCAAACGATTTCTATAACTGTCAATGAGACTTCTACACCTCTCAGCAGGTATTTTGGCCCACTCCTCATGAGCAAACTGCTCCAGTTGTCTCAGGTTTGAAGGGTGCCTTCTCCAGATGGCATGTTTCAGCTCCTTCCACAGATGTTCAATAGGATTTAGATCAGGGCTCATAGAAGGCCACTTTAGAATAGTCCAATATTTCGCTGTTAGCCATTCTTGGGTGTTTTTAGCTGTGTGTTTTGGGTCATTATCCTGTTGCAAAACCCATGACCTGCGACTGAGACCAAGCTGTCTGACACTGGGCAACACATTTCTCCCTAGAATACCTTGATAGTCTTGAGATTTCATTGTAGCCTGCACAGATTCAAGACACCCTGTGCCAGATGCAGCAAAGCAAGCCCCAGAACATAACAGAACCTCCTCCATGTTTCACAGTAGGGACAATGTTCTTTTCTTGGTATGCTTCATTTTTGCATCTGTGAACATAGAGCTGATGTGCCTTGCCAAAAAGTTGCAGTTTTGTCTCGTCTGTCCATAAGACATTCTCCCAGAAGCTTTGTGGCTTGTCAACATTCAGTTTGGCAAATTCCAGTCTGGCTTTTTTATGGTTTGTTTTCAACAGTGGTGTCCTCCTTGGTCGTCTCCCATGAAGACCACTTTGGCTCAAACAACGACGGATGGTGCGATCTGACACTGATGTACCTTGACCTTGGAGTTCACCATGAATGTGTTTAGAGGTTGTTCTGGGCTCTTTTGTTACCATTCCTATTATCCGTCGCCTCCTGCGGCCACGTCCAGGTAGGTTGGCTACAGTCCCGTGGATCATAAATTTCTGTATAATATGTTCAGCCGTAGTCACAGGAACATCAAGCTGCCTGGAGATGGTCTTATAGCCTTTACCCACATGACTTCCGGCACCACACAAGTAGGCTGCCTTTTTGCAACAGCGGATCAATTTCTGCCTTTTTCTGCCTATTTCTATTTACTATCTGGCTCTCTTGACAATCTTTCTGATCCAGCGTCACCTTTATTCCATCCAAACACGTAGATCACCCAAATGTCTCCTGAGCCAGCGGACGGAGCCACTGTTTCTAGCCGGAGGCAGTACAATAGAGACCAACTGTTAGCACTTAACCGGCCCATGATGCTAACGTAACAACTCAACATACCGGGAGAAATAAGACATAAACGGCGTGGGTGTCGAGCTGGAGTAAGACGGCGGGCGAGGAATATAAGGTACAGACCCGTCCTCCCATCCGTTATTATGGGGAATGTTCGCTACTCAGTAAGACTGATGAGCTAGCGGCTATCTCCCGCTATGAGAGTGTCTTCAGGGAGAGTAGTTTTATGCTGTATACTGAGACATGGCTAACAGAACTAGCAACAGATGCTAGCATCGAACTGGAGGGTTTCTACGCAATATGGGCAGACCGGACACCAGACAGTGGGAAGACAAGGGGCGGAGGAGTGATAATGTATGTCAATAACAACTGGTGCAGACCGGGACATATCACGGTTAAAGAACAGCACTGTAGCAAAGACATTGAGTTGCTAGCTGTTAGCATGCGGCCTACATATCTCCCGAGGGAATACTTACACGTGATCTGCATTGTTATTTATGCAAATCCGACGGCGAACGCTGGGACAGTGCGTGACATCATCCACTCAGTAACTGGCAGGCTGCTGACAGAACACCCAGATGCTCTTCTCCTCATCTCAGGTGATTTCAACCATATTTCACTGTCCCCCACTCTACCCACGCTCACCCAGCATGTCACATGCAACACTAGAGAAAATAAAACACTGGACTTATTTTATGCAAATACTAAGGAGACGTACACCTCATCACCACTCCCCCCACTCGGGCGATCGGATCACAACTTGGTTCATCTTCTGCCGGTGTACAAGCCCTTAGTACACAGACAACCTCCGGTCATGCGCCGGTGAAGTTATGGTCTGAGGAGGCAATGGACGCGCTAAAGGGCTGTTTTGAAATCACTGCCTGGGAGCAGCTCTGCGAGCCACATGGTGAGGACATTGATGGCCTCACTCACACCATCACGGACTACATCAGCTTCTGTGTGGACAACACCATACCCACCAAGACCATACGGTGTTGCTCGAACAACAAACTCTGGATCAACCCTGAGATAAAAACACTTCTGATAGAGAAGAAGAGGATCTTCAGGTCGGGGAACAGGGAGATGCTGAAGTCTGTACAGAGGGAGCTAAGGAAGAAGATCAGAGAAGTCAAGGACAGCTTCAGGAAGAAGATGGAGGACAAGCTGCAACAGAGCGACATCGGCGGGGTCTGGAGAAACCTTTAAACCATTTCTGGGCTCCAGAATACCTCCCCCCAGGCCACGGGGGGCAGGGAGTGGGCAAACAATCTGAATCTGTTTTTTAATAGGTTTGACCAATCCCCCCCCCCCCCCGACTGCACAACAACCACTGCTGCCTCTAAAGTCATCGAGACCTTCTGCCCAAACCCCTGTAGCATCATCTCACTTTGGCTCAGCAACAATTATTCTTCTGCTTAAAGACATTTTTGTTTCATCCAGGAATAACGCAAATAAATGGATTTTCTTCCCCCAGGCCACAGCTGAAATCCCCTTCTTTTGTTAAAACCAGCCTAAGGAATTTCCCCCAATGTCCAGCTTCACTTTTATTGCCCCCATAAAACCTACACAGATCCACGACTCAGTTAATTTCCTTAAACTGTGGACATGCTGGATTTAAACAGTAAACAACTTTAAAGTACATTATTACAAACTCAATTCTAAACCTTCATTCTTTTCAGGACTATGAAAATGCAGATGGACTCTGATGTTTTTGATGTGGAAAATCAATAATATGTGTGAAATGCATTAATCTGTGATTTCATATATATATGCATGGTAATGTTAAATGAATGTTTATTCCTGCATGTTGATTTAGAAGCACTGCTTATAAGATACACTAAGGTTAGTTTAGTTATACACAAGTGTGTAACAGTACATTCCAATGTATTTAAAACTGTGTATTCCTGTGGACTGATATCATGTATCAGAGTTTGCCTCTAAAACCATGTGACTCTCACAGCCAATCCCTGCACGACAGCTCTTCACTCCAAAGGACTCCGAACAATAGACTGTTTGTTCATTGGACTAAAAGTTCATCGAGTCCGCCCACGAAGGACGCTCATTGGCTGAGATTCCGGTCAGGCCGGAATCCCGCGAAACTCAACAGAGCTTATAAAAAGGAGAGAGAGACTCGGTTTCAGCCCTTTTTTGCCTTTTCGTCAGACACCACGCTCTTCTGCTCCGGACCTCTTTTCCTCCCCGGATTTCTTCCCGGCTGCTCGTTTTTTTTCTGATCTCCTCCATTGTCTACACACAGCAAGGGAGAACAAAGGACTTCGACCACATGTCGTTTTTTTGAACACAGAGCAGATAATTTGTTTATGTAACTTTGTATTTTCTTCTTCTCTTAAATGCCTAGGAATTCCTTTTTCTTTGAGCTCAATTCTTAGTCGGAGTCAAACTCCAATTCTTAATTTATCACTTTTTGTTAAACTTTCTGTAAAACCGCCGTTTGTTTAATTTTAAGGTAAACTTTAATCTTGACTTTATTTTTATAATATTTTTCTTGACCAAGCACCTCCCAAAAACTATTTTTATCTAAAGTCCGAAAGTTTCTTTTCTAATTTGAAATCGGATTAGATATCTCTTAATTATTACCGAAGACCTCTTGAAGAAAGACGCAGCTCCCACATAACGTGCAGCTGTAGGATCAACACACAGCTGTCCCACATCACTCTGAAGAGACGTCGGCACCATCTGGCTAAGACCCGTTTCAACTGTGGGTCATGCAGCCCAGAATCCAGCCTCCTTCGACCGCTTGAATCTAAAGGTCGAGCTGTGAACCCTTGAAGTATCTGCTGGCAGATATTTCCCTCACATCCACAAAGTCTTGGGCTGAAAAAGGACGACAGAACTGCCATCACTGAGGATCACGTGAGCTGAAAAAACTTTAATTCATCTGCTGAATTAAACTTGAGGTTCGGTACTAATTTATATATCTAATCAGATGCAAATTAAGAAGCCCTTAACATAACTCTCCTTTTCATTAAAATTCCGTTTTTATTTTCTTAAGATTAATTTAGGACTTTTTCATAATTAGCAAACTTTCTCCATAAATTTGCGTTGTTTTTGATAATCTGTTAACTCAAACTGATAGAAATTCGTTTCTCAGTTTAACCCTGGTTCCGAAAATATTGACATTGTTAATCTATCATTTACAAGATTGATTTTATGATTAATGAAATTATTTCGATGTCTATTAATCATTTCGTTTAATAAATATTTAAAAATGAGAAGTTGTTGGGAATTTATTTCATTCTGAGTCTGTTTCAAGCCCAGGTATCGAATTCACGGAAAATTTTTGAGACTGATTATTGATTAATTTATTGAGTGATCAAATAGGTATAAAGTGAAATTAAAGATTAAATTGCTTCTTAAAGACAGAAGCTGGTGCCCCTTACAAGTGTAAGTGGACAACTTTTCTGATGTATATGAAATGAGATTTGAGCTCAGATTTCAATACATCAATATAAATTAAATAATTCATACCTGATCATATTTATTATTTATTAATATCCCCATTTCACGTTACACCCCACTCCACCAACACCCCCCCACTCCCAGCACACAGCCCCCCCCCAACCTGACCCTCACTAAGACCCAGGTGAGGATGGAGCTGAGGAAGATCAAGGCCAGGAAAGCCTCGGGACCAGATGGCATCAGCGCAAAGCTCCTCAGGTCCTGTGTAGACCAGCTGTGTGGGATTGTGGAGCATATCTTCAACCTGAGCCTGAAGCTGGGGAGGCTACCACAGTTGTGGAAAACATATTGTGTGGTACCTGTACCAAAGACTTCCCACCCCAAAGATCTGAACAGCTACAGACCAGTGGCCCTGACGT
This sequence comes from Pholidichthys leucotaenia, assembly GCA_020510985.1. NCBI lineage: Eukaryota > Metazoa > Chordata > Actinopteri > Cichliformes > Pholidichthyidae > Pholidichthys > Pholidichthys leucotaenia. The sequence goes on from CM035843.1 coordinate 408,008,150, forward strand.
CTCACATGATGAAGGCCCTGGAGAGACTGCTCCTTGCTCACGTCTGCCCCCGGTGGGACCAGCGATGGATCCACTCCAGTTCACCTACCAGCATGGCATTGGGGTGGAGGATGCAGTGATCTTCTCTCCTTCACCGTTCTCTGTCCCACCTGGAGAAGCCTGGGAATGCGGTGAGGATCATGTTCTTTGACTTCTCCAGTGCTTTCAACACCTTTCAACCGATGATCCTGAAGGACAAGCTGCTGTGCACAGGGGTGGACCAGCACCTGTCATCATGGATCCTGGACTACCTCACTAACCGGCCACAGTTTGTGAGAACCCGAGATTGTGTGTCTGACACGATCATCGGTAGGATGGGGCCCCCCCAGGGAACGGTTTTGGCTCCCTTCCTGTTCACCCTTTATACTGCGGACTTCTCACACAACACAACACACTGCCATCTACAGAAGTTCTTTGACAACTCTGCGATCATCGGCCTCATCTCCAACGGAGATGAAGCTGAGTACAGAGGACTTATCCAGGACTTTGTGGACTGGTGCCATCGGAACTGCCTCCAGATCAACGCGAAGAAAACTAAGGAGCTGGTGGTGGACTGCCTCAGGCAAGGACAACCCCTCACAGCACCAATAAACATACAGGGAACAGACATTGAGATGGTGACATCCTACAAGTACCTTGGTGTTCATCTGAACAATAAACTAGACTAGTCACACAATACCGACACACTCTACAAGAAGGGACAGCGCAGGCTGTTGCTACTGAGGAGGCTCAGGTCTTTTTGGTGTACAAGGGGCGCTGCTGAAGACATTCTTCGACACGGTGGTAGCATCAGCCATCACTTTTGGAGTGGTCTGCTGGGGCAACGGCATTACAGCAGCCGATAGGAAGAGACTGAACAAACTGATCAAGAAAGCTAACTAGCTCTGTCCTGGGGCAATGCCTTGACCCAGTGGAGGAGATAGGAGAGAGAAGTATGGTGGCTAAACTGTCATCTCTGCTAGAGTCCGAGTCCCACCCTATGCAGGACATATTGAACGCACTGAGGAGATCATTTAGCAGTAGACGACATCATCCTAGGTGCGCAACCGAGAGGTTTCGCAGGTCCTTCCTACCTACGGCTGTCAGACTGTATAACCTAAGCAGGGCTGCTCTCAGAGATAGCAAAAAAAAACGTGATGACCTAGTAGTATTGAAAGCAAAAGACGCAACAGACTTACACAAATGGTCCCCTCCAGTATACAACTAGGACAATATCAGTCGCTATGGAGGGTGACAATATGTATGGGTGCATATTCATACTATGTAGGATAACTAAGTAGACGGTTATGCTGTTTATTCCATCTTGCTACAATGCTCCGCACTTTGTATATATATTTATATATTTATGTGTACGTATGTATATCCACTGCTCTTATTTATATGTTTTGTATCTTCTTAATTATTGCTCTGAGTGTTGCTATCCTTGTGCTGTTACAATCCTGGAATTTCCCCATTGTGGGACTAATAAAGGCTTATCTTATCTTATCTTTACCTTTAACATGCTTGTCTATAATTTTCTTTCTAATCTCCTGAGACAACTCTCTCCTTTGCTTCCTCTGGTCCATGCTTAGTGTGGTACACATCATGTCACCAAACAGCACAGTGACTACTTGTCAACCTTTAAATAGGCTGACTGACTGATTACAAGTTTGTAGACACCTGTGATGTTAATTAGAGGACACATCTTGGTTGAACATGTCCCTATGGTCACATTATTTTCAATCTTTTGTAGGGGTACAATAACTTTTGTCCAGGTCTGTTTCATGAGTTGGTTTTATTAAAGCAATTCTGTTGAACCACAATTCAAAAGCATTGTCTGATTTTCATTGGTTAATTTTCATAGAATTTTTATTTATTACCACTTTTGTCAGATTCAAGTTATTTCTGTGACCATTGTGTTTTTTTCTTTCATTAAGAGAGGGGTACCAACAATTTTGTCCACGGCTGTACCTACTAACTCTTTTTGCCATAGTAAATACAGGCGATTTAACTAAAACAGCGACATCAAAACCACTTTACACCGTGCAGGAAACGGGGGAGAGTCTGTATGTCTGATTACAAAGGGGAGGGGGTGATTCACCAGCTTGCCTGAGTTGAACTGAGAAATTGTCTTTAAAGCATGATATGAGTTACTGACAGAAAGTTGTTTGAGGTAACAGCACTGAATTGTACACAAAATTAAAATTGCATGATTATTCTTGCATGGAAAAAAAATGAATTTAAGGGAGACAGCTCTCATCAGTTTCTTTGAAAAAAACAATGCGTGGTTTGTGGTCAACAGGCTTCGCAGCCACATTGCACGTTCATATTTGCATGTGGCCGAAAAGGCCAAGTAACATTCCTATTGCATGAAAACTGTGCATGTGCAGATTAAGCAGTGCAAATGCCATTTTGAAAAACACCAGGGTGAGTCATCCCGGGTGCCATCTTGGAGCTGAGACAGCAAAACTGCCTCCAAGCGATGTCACTGTGTCTCCTCCTCTTTGAGTGCAGAAGGAACTGCCTCCATCTTGTGGTCATCTATAAGAATTGCATTCTTTCATATATTTACCCCCAAAGTTAACAAAGTGCAAATCTATTAAGCCAATTTATAACCAAATCAAGCTCCCACGTTAACTTCAAAGGAAGTTATGTAGTCATGTAGTCAAAGTCAGCATTTACTGTTGGTGAAACAGTGGATAGAACACAAAAAGTTATTGAGAGACAGACAGTTGAGAAAGATCGAAAAAAGGTGGTAAGGAAGTTTAAAAAAATTGGTGGATGAGTTACAGGATTTAAGATTTTTGCCAGGATCATCAAAACCAATGCCCTTGCCAGCTAAGCTGGCAGAGATCTTGCAAATAATTATACAAAGCTATAATACTGCTAAGGAAAATCATGACACAGGAGGAAATTGCAGGTGGGATTAATACATAAAAATGGAAAAATTCAGAGAAGAGGAAAATTAGGGCCATGTTTTATATTTCTAAACTCGTGGCTGCATTACACAGAGGACAATTGGTAGTCTGAGATAATGGAAGGGTCATATTCCAAACGCAAGGGCAGCAAGTAGTGTCAGAGTCGCCACCCCAAATAACAAATCTACCTACGGGTACAAATAAAGTAACCTGAACCCCAATATAATGATGTGGCTCCTCCTCTGCCAGCCCTTTCAGCCCCCACCCTGACACAGACAAACCCATTCACAGAGTATGTAAACATGCGCTCTAAACAAATGCCTCTTACTACTTTTGTTGAAATACTACTGGATGGATTTGGATGAAATTTTCACCAGAGGTGGTCCTTGGACTAGAGTGGAAACCATTTTTTTTTTTTTTTTTAGCATTAGTATACTTTATTGATCCCCAGAGGGGAAATTGAGGGCATCCACCACCTGGATGGATGAAGCAGCCACAATATGGCGCTATCCCTTAACCATTCACACACACACTCACACCTAGGGCCACTTTAGAGTCTCCAATTAACCTAACCTGCATGTTTTTGGCATGTGGGAGGAAACCGGAGAAATCCTGGAGTAAACCCATGCAAACACGGGGAGAATACGCAAACTCCGCACAGATCACTGTTGGTCGGGGGCTAGGATCGATCCCACGATCCCCACAATCCCCCGGCCAAGGGTAAACTGTGCTACCGCAGTGCTAACCACTGCGCCACCGTGCAGACCACGGTGATGATGGTGATTGGTGATTGGTGATGATCCAAGAATACATACTTCGTTAGGGCGCATGCGCACGCAGCGACCAGCAGTGGAAAGTTGGCGTCTCTGTCCGAGTCTTTTACGTGTTTTTTAATGTTCTTAAATGTCTTTATGTTAATCCAGTGACCATTTTGTGAGTGAGAGTACTCATCCGATGCCTTTCTGACATGGATCCTTTTTATTTAGTCCTGTTGGGATTTTTAATGCACATTCTGTCGGTGGCCGATGTCAGCGGAGCTGTCATCCCACAGAGGACACGTCATGTTTACACTCGTGACATGTTGTTGCAAATGAACACCCGAATGATGGACGCTACGCTACGAGTGCCAGCATGTATCCAGAGGGACTATGGCTTCTCCACCAGCGGCGCGAGGAGGAAGAGAAGGAAAAGGGGGAGACGAGGAGGTGTTAAACTGCGCTTAAGGAGACAGCGGCTCAGCAGGACTCCTCTGCCCTCCGTCATCATGGCCAACGCCCAGTCCCTCAGGAGCAAGAGTGATGAGCTTCAGGGGAACGTTCGTTTCCAAAAGGATTTTAAGGAATGCTGTGTCCTGGCGTTCACTGAAACGTGGCTTAGTGAGCAAGACCAGGACTCGGATCTGTTCCTGGATGGTTTTGGGACCCCGTACCAATTGGACCGCAATGCTGAGGTGACAGGGAAAACACAAGGAGGGGGTGTGTGTGTCTATGTGAACAGACGATACTGCAGCTCTGTTACTGTTAGAGAACAGATATGTGTGCCAGACGTTGAACTCCTGTCTGTGTCTCTGCGCCCATTTTATTTGCCTCACGAGTTTCCTCAGATTTTTATAACAGTTGTATATATTCACCCCAAGGCAGATGCCGCCTCTGCCTCCCGTACTATATATGAGGTTATACAGAAACTGCAGACTATTTCACCAGAGGCTCCCAACTTTGTACTGGGTGATTTTAACCATGTGTCACTGGAAAAGACCCTAACCAATTTTTATCAATATGTCTCTTGTCCAACTAGACGTGGCAAGACACTCGATCGGTGTTATGGGTCTATTAAAGACGCTTTTAAATCACTCCCTCTCCCTCCCCTGGGCTCTGCAGATCACAACTGTGTGCATCTTCTCCCCACTTATAAGACTGATTTAAAGAGGGAGAAAGTCCAAACTAAGGAGGTGAAAGTGTGGACAGATAATGCTGTGTGTTCTCTGCAGGAGTGTTTTGACTGCACGGACTGGGGAATGTTTGAGGAATCATGCAAAGACTTGGACGAACTGACGGAGGTCGTCTGCTCATATTTAGCATTCTGCAGGGATATGCTTATACCCAGTAAGAGGGTCAGAATATACCCTAATAATAAACCTTGGGTTAACAAGTCTGTTAAGTCCTCCATAAAGAAAAAGAAACAAGCTTTTCAACGAGGGGGGACATTGGACTTACATATAGCCATTAAAGAACTGAAAATAGAGATTTTAAGGGCAAAACAGAGCTATAAAACCTTACTGTAGAATAAAATGGCTTCTAATAACTTGGGTTCAGCCTGGTTTAGTATGAAAATGATCACTGGTCTCCAGAACACTAGAACCAGTAGCTCTTGTGTCATTTTAGATGGTTTTAGCTCAGATAGTGAATTTGCTAATGCTCTTAATGGCTTTTATAATCGTTTTAACATGTTTGATTTTAGCAGAGAAATACAGGCGTTAAGCCTTGAATTGTGTGACAGCAGGCATTTCTCTGTGACACAGGAGGACGTTGAAAGATCCTTTCGTTCCATAAAAGTTAACAAAAGTCCAGGACCTGACAACATTTGTGGTCGGTTAATCAAAACCTGTGCAAAAGAATTGAGTCCAGTTTTTCATAAGATATTCATCAGATCCTTGGAAACGCAGGTCCCCAGGATTTGGAAGGATGCTGTCGTGGTCCCGGTTCCTAAATCTAGTCGACCCACAACATTAAATGATTTTAGACCAGTGGCTCTGACTTCTATAATTATGAAAATCTTGGAAAAACTGGTTCGTTCAGAAATTCTTAAAAAAAACAGAGAATGTACTTGATCCTTTGCAGTTTGCCTATAGGCCTATGAGGGGAGTAGAGGATGCGACTCTTACTCTCTTTAACCTGCTTTTTAAACATTTGGAGGGTAGTGGGGCTCATGCACGGCTTTTATTCATTGACTTTTCGTCTGCTTTTAATACAATTCAGCCACACATTTTAACTTGGAGACTTTTAGAGCATTTTAATTTAAGTAATAATCTTGTGGGCTGGATTTTAAACTTTTTAACAGACAGGACACAGAGGGTTAAAGTTAATGGCTTTTTATCAGACAAGGTGTGTTCCTCCACTGGGTCACCACAAGGGTGTGTGCTTTCACCCTTGTTATTTATTCTGTACACTAATATGTGTCAGAGTGCTTTTAAAAATAGACTTATTTTAAAATATGCAGATGACTCTGTGATTGTGAACCTGCTCCAAGGGACTGAAAACAGTCATGGCCCAGTCACAGAGGACTTTGTCCAATGGTGTGAGGATTCGCACCTACAACTGAATATAGGCAAGACTAAGGACATGGTCATTGATTTTAGGCGAAATGCCAACACACCTGAACTGACTAAGATTAAGGGACAAATAGTGGAACAAGTCACATTTTATAAATATCTGGGTACAATTATTGATAATACTTTGAATTTTAACTTGAATTGTGAGGCAATAAACAGGAAGGGACACCAGCGCCTGTTTTGTTTGAGGAGGTTGTCCCATTTCCATGTAGATAGGACTATCATGACACTTTTTTATCGTGCTTTTATTGAATCTGTTTTATCTTTCTCGTTAGTGTCATGGTTTAGAAACCTGCCCCTCAAAGACAGAAACTCACTGGCCCAGATCATTAAATGGTCCAGTCGTCTTATTGGGGGGGAGTCACAGCTGAGTTTGGAGGCCCTGTACACCAGGCAGGTACAGCGGCTGGTCACCTCTATTACAGCTGATGACTCCCATCCCTTGGCGAGTGAGTTTCAGCTTTTACCCTCCGGACGGAGGTTCAAAGTTCCCAGATGCAGAACCACACGGTACAGGAACAGTTTTGTTCCTGCTGCTATCGTTCTTTTAAACAGGCCTTAATGTATTTTATTTAAACTCTTGGATCTGGCCTTTTTACGTGGTTTTATGTTATCTACTATTTTATTGGTCCCTGGTGTGGTATAATGCTTTTATCTGGTTTACTATGGGTTCTTTTATTTATTTTAGTTGGGTTTTTTATCTATCTATTTTCAGTCTTTTTAACCGTGTTCAGTAAGTTTCTGGAGTACATGTCCATGTCTTTGGTCTGTGCTGTTTTTTAAATTGTCTGATGTATGTGTCCTGTGTTTTTAATGTTTTGATGTTCAAAGTTGTGTGTTTGAGATGCCCTCTCCAAACTGTAAAAAGAATCTACCTACGGGTATTAATAAAGTCACCTTGAACCTTCCACCAAGGCTCTTAGCTTCTCACAGTGTGTTAGCAAGAATCCTCCAAAACTACTGGATAGACAGCAAATTCAGCATACTCAAATGAACTCCGTCAGAGTTGATTATAACACTTTTAAACTGTTTATATGGGTCCAAACCAGAAAGTGATGATTTAACTCTTTTATGAGAGTTGGTATCTTAACACTAATTCAGTGTAGATGCTGACACTTTGCTGGTGTTTAAACATAAAGATTAAACATGAAGTAACTCTACCTAGTGCTACTTTTTAGACATCATGACATGGTATTGGTGACCCACAGAGCAGACACGACTAAGAATAGATGCAATTAACGTTGTTTATTGAACCAATGAGTGAATGGATGCGTGCGTGCAGGGTGTGTAGTTTAATGTGGTGTAGTGCAATCTGTATTCTCCAGCTGGGGCCGGCAGAACACCATACAACCTGGCAACCCTGAAACGAGACAAAGGCCGTTAGTTTGCAGCTTAGCCTATGCAGCTCTCGAGATGGTACTGTGTTTACTGTCAGAAGGTGTCGAGGGAAGCCCAGGTAGCGCCGAAGCTACAGCCAGGAAGATAGTGCCCGCTGGGGCCGAGGAGCTGGAGGTAAGAGAGTGAGTCCACCGCCTGGAAGGAAGAGAGGACCGCCGCCGCAGATCTCCGCCTGTGCACAGGGGAAGCAGACAGGGTGAGAAGCGTGAAGGCTTACTTGTGAGGTTGGTCTGGGTGGAACGGGCCCGGACAGGGTTCAGTAAGGCTTGGAAGCTTATGTGTTGAAGCGTAGAGTGCTGGGAAGCACGGAGGCAGGCGTAGCAGGATTCAGCAAGGAAACCAGACGACTCTGCGCCAAGCACTGGTCCTGGTGGAATAAATAGGCCGCAGGAGATGACAGGCATGTGCGTGTACAGGTGCCATGATTGGCGGAAATGACAGTACTCCCCCACACGGCACGCTTCACAGCGGGCTTTCCTACCTACCCGGGTGCATTCGATGAAAGTCCCTGATGAGCTGCTTGTTGAGCACAAAGGAAGGACACACCCAGGACCTCCACTCCGGCCCATAACCCTCCCAGTCCACCAGGTACTGTAGGCCATGACCCCGGCGGCGGACGTCCAAGATGGCAGAGATGGACCAGGCCGGGTCGCCGTTGATCACCCTCGGTGGGGGTGGAGACCTGGGAAGGGGACACAAAGGGCTGGAGGAGACAGGCTTCACCTGTGACACATGAAAGGTTGGACAGATGCGGAGGGAGGGGGGGGGGAGTCAGGCACACAGACACAGGGTTAATGATCCGACAGATAGGAAAAGGACCAATGAACCGTTGAGCCGTCTTCTTACATTCAGCCTTCAGATTGATGTGCTTCGTGGAAAGCCATACTTGCTGACCCACCTGGTAGGCAGGACCTGGAACCCTGCGTCGGTTGGCTACCGTGGTGTTGCGTTCCGCCATCCATTGCAGTGCCGCTCTGGCCGTCCTCCAGATCCGTCGACAACGCCTCAGGTGGGCACGAACCAAAGGAACAGCAATGTCTCCCTCCTCTTCCGGGAACAGTGAGGGGTTGTAACCCAACAAGGCCTCAAAGGGAGACATGCCGGTGGCTGTAGACACCGCAGTATTATGGGCGTATTTGATCCAGGGGAGGTGTGTGCTCCTTGACGACGGGTTGGCGGCTGCGAGGCACCGCAGCGCTGCCTCAGAATCAGAATCAGAATGAACTTTATTGCCAAGCATGTTTACACATACGAGGAATTTGACTTGACATTAGGTGCGCTCGATAAGTGCTTCCTAATGACGCGGCAGCCATACAAGGCGCCTTATTGGCTGGCTTGTTCACACTGTCCATTAGACTGGGGGTGATAACCCGAAGACAAACTTGCTGTAGTCCCCAGAGCAGCGCAAAATGACCTCCAAGCTCTGGAGACGAACTGAGATCCTTGGTCCGAAACGATGTCCTGTGGGATGCCGTGCAGTCTAATGACATGCTGGAACAGAAGATCGGCCATCTCCTTGGCCAAACGCATCCCCCGAGGGGAATGAAGTGGGTGGCTTTAGAAAACCTGTCCACCAGCGTGAGGATGATGGTGAAGTGGTTGGATGTGGGTAGACCAGTGACAAAAACCAGAGCCATGTTGGACCATGGCCTGCCTGGGACAGGAAGGGGATGAAGCAGCCCGGCCGGAGGCGAAGAGGACGTCTTCCTCGTAGCACACTCAGGGCAGGCGCGGGTGTACACCCCATGTCCCTCTGGAGGGATGGCCACCAAAACGACCTCTGTAGGAGCGCCACAGTGCGTGCCCTTCCCAAGTGGCAGGAAAACTTGGAGGGTTGCCCCCACTGGATGACCTTCCCCCGGACTGCTGAAGGGACGAATAACCTGCCTGTTGCCCCCCCCCCCGGGTTGGCCTCGTCAGACTGCACCCTTATGACCTTGTCCCTGATACCCCAAGAGAGGGCGCCCACGACACATGCTGGGGAAAGGATGGGGTGCTCAGCCTTTTCTGCCGTCTCCAGGGCGAACTGGCGAGACAGGGCGTTGGGCTTGGTATTCTTTGACCCAGGGCGGTAGGTGATGGCGAAATCGAATTGTCCAAAGAAGAGTGACCAGCGGGCCTGTCAGGCGTTCAATCGCTTGGAGGTCCAAAGGTACTCCAGGTTTTTATGGTCAGTCCAGACGATGAACGGCTGCAACATTCCCTCCAACCAATGCTGCCATTCCTCTAAAGCCAGTTTAACCGCCAGCAGCTCCCTGTCACCAATGTCGTAATTATGTTCCGCTGGGGACAGGAGGCAAGAGAAGTAGGCACAGGGACGAATCTTACCGTCGGCCAGAGAGCACCAGGACAAGACGGCCCCCACCCCCGAGTCTGAGGCGTCCACCTCCACCAGGCACTGAAGAGCGGGGTCCACCTGCATCAGAATCGGCGAAGACGAGAACCTGTCCTTCAGCTGAGAGAACGTAGCATCCGCCTCTTCTGTCCAGTGAAAGGGCACCTTGGTGGAAATCAGGTTGGTGAGGGGAAGGGCAATGCGACTGTAGTCCTTCACAAAGCACCGGTAAAAGGTTGCAAAGCCCAGGAACTGCAGGAGCTGCTTCTTTGATGAGGGAATAGGCCAGTCCATCACCGCCTTCACCTTGGCTGGGTCCGAGATGAACTCCTTAGGGGCGATGATGAAGCAGAGAAAGGAGGTCCGGGAAACGTGGAACTCGCACTTCTCTGCCTTCACAAAGAGTTTATTCTCTAGCAGCCACTGCAAGACCCGCCTGACGTGAATACAATGCTCCTCCATGGACTGGGAAAAGATAAGAATATCATCATGGTAAATGAATACAAATGTACCCAGAAAGTCCCTTAGAACATCATTAATGAGGCGTTGGAAGACAGCCGGGGCAGTGGTCAGCCCAAACGGCATAACCAGATATTTGAAATGCCCGCTAGGGGTCCTAAAGGGCATCTTCCACTCATCCCCCTCCTGTATCCGCACCAGGTGATAGGCGTTGCGCAGGTCTAACTTCGTAAAGAAGCAGGCCCCCCGGAGGGAATCAACTGTTGAGTTTATAAGTGGGAGAGTGTACTTATCCTTGATGGTAATGTTATTAAGCTCCCGGAAATCCAAACAGGGCCTAAGAGAGCCGTCCTTCTTTCCCACAAAAAAGAAACCCGCCCCCATCACCAAGGATGAAGGTCTATTTATGCCTGAGCGTTGGGACTCCTTCATATACGAGTCCATGGCCACGCGCTCGGAAGCAGACAGGTTGTAAAGACTGCTAGATGGCAGCGGAGCACCGGCTCGAAGATTAATCGCAAAGTCATACGGGCGGTGAGGGGGGAGGGAAAGGACCTGGGATTTGCTGAACACTGCCCCAAGGTCATGATACTTCAGTGGCACTTTAGACAGGTCGGGAGGGGGAGAGGCAGGGACACCCAGAGGCGTGGCAGACGAGCATGCAGCAGACTGCAAACAGGCACTTAAGCAGAAGGAGCTCCACAAACCACACTCCCCGAATGCCCGTCAATTGACGGGTTATGCAGGCGCAGCCAGGGATAGCCCAGGATGACCAGAGAAGATAGCACCGGCAAGACATACAGTTCCAATTCCTCCCGATGATTGCCTGAAATAATAACTGGCACTGAGGTGACCCAATGAGTGACTGTGGCCAATGCGACTTTAGACAAGGCTATGAGTTTGAGAGGAGTTTTCAACGGCTGCATAGGGAGACCCAGACGGGTTGCCAGGCAACTTGAAATGAAGCTCTGCTCGGCCCCTGAGTCAATGAGTGCATGTGTGTTAATTTCCTTATGATCAAAACAAAACTGAATGGGAATCAAAAAACGAGTGAGGGGATTATTGCGGGTTACGTCCATGAGATCCCCTACTGTGATGCATGGACTCCCCCTGTTGGCCGCTTAGGACAGGATTCAAGGTCATGCTCCTCGCTCCCACAATAAACGCACAACCCCAACTCCCGGCAGCGCTGTCTCTCCGCGACAGGAAGCTTAGATCCACCCATAACCATAGGATCTTGGTCCTCCGGGAAATCAGCTGACGGGAGGGCCAGCAGGGGGGGCTGGAGGGAGCAGTGAGACATGCCACCCAAGCGACCGGAAGTTCTGCGTTCAGCCGCCCGCTCCCTCAGACGGTTGTCAATGCTAATAGCCAGGGAGATACACCCATGCAGCGTCGAGGGTTTCTCCAGGCGGGCCAACTCATCCCACAGGCTAGGGCTCAAACTCCTAACAAATATACTACACAGAGAGGCATCCTCCCACCCGACCTCTGTAGCCACGACTCGGAAGTCCACGGCATAGTTGGCGAAGGCCCTCGACCCCTGCCGAAGATTTAACAAGCGAGAGGTGAGCATGTCCTCCAGGTCCGAGTGACCGAATACCTCTGGAAATTGTTGTGTAAATTGAGAGTAAGTCATAGAAGCATAGTCAGCCCTAGCCATTACCACATATGCCCAAGCTAAAGCCTGTCCCTCTAACAAATTAATCACATAGTCGATGCGGCTCTGGTCAGTGGGAAAATCCCCGGGTACCCGTTGGAACACTATGTGGCACTGCATGAGGAATCCCCTGGCCTCCCCCAGTACACCTCTAAAACGAGCGGGAGTAGGGACTGGAGTAAGCCAACTAGCATGGCCCAGAGAGGAAGGGATAGGTGTAGAACTAGCAGTAGAGCTAGCGGGAGCAGAGGAGCTAGTTGGAGCTGCGGGGAAACCCCGTGGGCTAACCAGTTGATCTAGCCTGTCGGTGATGCGGGCTAACTGGGTTAGCATCACCTGCTGCTGGTATGCTAATTGATCCACCCGAGACTTTAGGTGGTTCAATCTGCACGCTAGCGCGCTGTCTGCCGGGTCACTTTGGCAGAGTCGTACTGACGTGGTATTGGTGACCCACAGAGCAGACACGACTAAGAATAGATGCAATTAACATTGTTTATTGAACCAATGAGTGAATGGATGCGTGTGTGCAGGGTGTGTAGTTTAATGTGGTGTAGTGCGATCTGTATTCTCCAGCTGGGATCGGCAGAGCACCATACAACCTGGCAACCCTGAAACGAGACAAAGGCCATTAGTTTGCAGCTTAGCCTATGCAGCTCTCGAGATGGTACTGTGTTTACTGTCAGAAGGTGTCGAGGGAAGCCCAGGTAGCGCCGAAGGTACAGCCAGGAAGATAGTGCCCGCTGGGGCCGAGGAGCTGGAGGTGAGAGAGTGAGTCCGCCGCCTGGAAGGAAGAGAGGACCGCCGCCGTGGATCTCCGCCTGTGCACAGGGGAAGCAGACAGGGTGAGAAGCATGAAGGCTTACCTGTGAGGTTGGTCTGGGTGGAACGGGCCTGAACAGGGTTCAGTAAGGCTTGGAAGCCGATGTGTTGAAGCGTAGAGTGTTGAAGCGTAGAGTGCTGGGAAGCACGGAGGCAGGCGTAGCAGGATTCAGCAAGGAAACCAGATGACTCCGCGCCAAGCACTGGTCCTGGTGGAATAAATAGGCCACAGGAGATGACAGGCAGGTGCGTGCACAGGTGCCGTGATTGGCGGCCATAACACATCACCTCTCTTATTGGATTATTTTATTAACTCTACAAGAGTTACCCCATGTTATCACTGCAAGGTGTATATATAGTTTCAAGATAAAGTTAGCTAAAACTAGAAAAGCACTCAGAGTGTATACCTCCGCCAAGGGTCCTTCCATCCCTCATTGATCACCTCCAAAATATAATGGGTTTGTGTGTTGGTCTAGAGTCACTTCTGGTGAAAATTGCATCCAGTTCTGTGCATTAGTTTTGGAGTATTGTTGCTAACACAGAGAGGAAATAAGAACCTTGGCTAAGGTATGCATTCTCAGATCATCACAAAAATGTTATGAGTTTGTCTCTAGCCCAAGAACCACCTCTGGTGAAAATTTCATCCAAATCCATCCATCCATCATCAGTAGCGCTTAATCCTTTGTGTGTCGGGGGGGGGGGGGGGCTGGAGTCTATCCCATTATCTTTGGCCAGGGTACACCCTGGACAGATCACCAGTCCATCGCAGGGCCAACACAGAGAGACAGACAACCATTCACTCTCACATTCATATCTAAGGACAATTTAGAATCCCCAGTTAACCTCGCCAGTTAACCTAACCTTCATGTCTTTGGTGTGTGGGAGGAAACCAGAGTACCAGGAGAAACCCACACAGACACGGGAAAAACATACAAATTCCACACAGAAGAACCACCTTTTTTTCCCCCTTGTCCTGTCAGGTAGCTAGGTAAGCAGAACAGAGATCCGTTACCCTTATTGTGCCAAAACAGATTTACTTTGCCAAAAGGAGCTTTAAACAGTACCTAACTATGTATTGTATATTGCTGTAAATACCTCCTGTAATAACTTTTAATACTTTACTTGGGCTGCACGGTGGCGCAGTGGTTAGCACTGCGGCAGCACAGTTTACCCTTGGCCGGGGGATTGTGGGGATCATGGGATCGTGGGTTCGATCCCAGCCCCCGACCAACAGTGATCTGTGTGGAGTTTGCATGTTCTCCCCGTGTTGCGTGGGTTTACTCCGGGATTTCTCCGGTTTCCTCCCACATGCCAAAAACATGCATGTTAGGTTAATTGGCTGTTCTAAAATTGTCCCTAGATATCCGTTTCCTATAGGCCCTTAGAATAGAGGGTTAGTATTAATGAAAGCGCTTTGAGTGGTCTTTGTGACTAGAAAAGCGCTATATAAGTGCAGGTTAGTTAGTTAGTTAGTTAGTTTATTTAAATTATTTTAACCATGGAGGACCCGACAGGATGGGGAATGGGGAAAGGAAGTGTGTGTGTCATGATCCTGGGCATGGGTTGGGGCCATGCCCAGTCTCAAGTTTAGTTTTGTCCTTTTACGTCTTTTTGTTTATCCTGTCCAGTTATGGTCATTTTGTACTTGTAGTAATGTGTACATTTTGGGGTTGGATTGTTGCCGTTTCATTATGGTTTCTGGTTTGTTTTATTTTGACAGCGCTGTGCAGCTTCCGGCTGTCAAACCGTTCGCAGCTGCACATCTGTCATTCATTCTTTTATTTTCTCCACTCATGCATCCACATCTGTCACCTATTATGTGACACCTATCATGTTTTGTGCAAGGGAGAGGAGGCTGAGGGTCTATTATGTGACAGGCATGGATGCATGACAACTGCTTGCTGTTGTCGTGTCCTTCGATCATCCTCAAACCCTGTGTCCCGCTCTCAGTGAATTTGTGCCACTATTGAGAGCGGGTATGCTCTGCCAGGTTAGTTTTCCATTTATTTCCAGCCACGAGCCCCACTTCCTCTCGGGTGTGCACCGGTTAGGATTCTGCCCCTGTGGCCGGCATTCCCAGGCTTCTGTCCCCCTGTGCATTGAGACTCGCTCTCCTCCAGCACTTTTGTAGTTCCTTATTTGTATGTTTTCAGTGTTTTGGTCTGTTTGTGTTTACGTTAATAAATGTGCAAAAACCAGTGTCTGTTTGGTGTCCTTCAACAGCACTTAAAAAGGGTGATTCATGACAGTGTGGAGGGGGAAAGAAAAAGGAGGGGAACAGACAAAAAGACAAGCAAACAACAAAAACAAACAGTAGACAAACTGCTTCTTCCACTGAAGAGGCCTTAACACATGTCTGATATTCGCACTTGTTCAAGGGGAGACATTTGTGCATGTGCGTCCATGTGCATGCATATGAGAGCGCATGCAAAATAAGTGTGTGCATGTGAGTGGTTTGTCAGGAAACATACTAACTACTAACTACTACTAACTAACCTGCACTTATATAGCGCTTATACGAAGAGAGGGGCTGGCTCCAGCAACTGCCCCCCCCCCCAGAAACCCCGACTGGCAAGGCAGCACTGTCACCCCCCAGAGGGCACAAATGCCCGAAGTCAGCAAGCTCCAGGAAAGCCAGGAATCCACCCCCCGGAGGGACAACCGAGGGAGGCCAGGCCACCAGGCAGCCAGCGTGGACGGGCCACACCTCTGGGCTCGCCAGCCCTCCACCCCCCAAGCGGGGCCAACGCCAGCCCTTGGGCCCCAGGCGCCAGGAGGCCAACGCCCCCCCCCCCCCCCCGGTGCAAGACCCCCCCAGGAACCCCCACAGCTAGTCTGCCTTCCCCCCAGCACCACCGCTGCACACCCCGGGGACCCCAAAGCCAAAAGAACTGCCCCCCGCCCAGGGGAGCCCACATAGCCGAGGCACTACCACCCTCAATCCAGCACCTCCAGACTAGCAGATGCACCTATCCCTATACTTTCACACGCTCATACGCACCCACATGCACTCCCTCATTCTCACTCACCCACACTCCCTCACAGTTCCACTCTCGTACTCCGACCCCCCCGCCGACCGACCCCAAGGTGGCCGCGGCCACAGAAGCAGACCCCCACCCCCAGCCCCCACCTGAGCGACTAATAAGCAGATAACCGCAGGTGCCCCGAGATGCCACCCAACACGCAAAGCGCCACACAAAACCGACCCACTATCACCATCTCTATTCATCACTCCCTCACTCTTGCTTACTCTCTTATTCAGTCCCTCTCTCACTCCCTTGCTTGTATGTATTCATTTAGCAACACCCAGGGATTTTGACAACATGACAGGTCCCAGGCCCCCCACTGGGCCGCCAGGCCCCCAGCAGAAGGAAGGCAACAGGGGTGGGAGAAGACTCCCAGCCTCCTCCCCCTTGCACAAAACATGACGTGTATGTCGGCTGTATAATGTGATTGTGTTTAGATGTGTTGACTACCATAGTGCAGTTAAAATTGGGGGGAAGGTGGTTGGAGCATGATTAGCTACTTCGACAGGCAGCGGGGCCCCCATCCCCCAAGCCCTCAGTGTCTAAAATGCAATTAAAATTGAGGTGAGGGCAGCCCCACTGTGCAGCAGAGGTATCCCCTTCATCGACACAGTGCGGTACACCCCCACCCCAAAGCTCTAAGTGTATCCATCATCACAACAGTCTGTCGGGGGTAACAATGACTGTTTCATTTAGGTCTGATCAGATTCCTCCACACAGCTCTGTCCTTCGCCTTCTGCTGCCAGGAACTCCTGTCTATATCCAACTTCTTGGATCAATTACAATGTCTTTAATTATGAGCCTTGGTCTACCTTGATTTAATTTGCCCTCGCATAACTGTGAGTAGAGTAACTGCCAAGGGTGATGCTGATGATTCATCCTCTCAAAATGTCTGAGCCACCTCAGGTTAATCTGTATTAGCATGCATCGATGGTAGACCAGCTCATTTCACCACTTCTATGTTGGTTATCTCGTCTTTCCATGAGATATTCATTATGGCTCAAAGGTGTCTCATCATGTACGCGTGAAATTTCCTTACCTGCGCCCTGTAGACAGTCCAAGTCTCAGCACCGTACATTAGAGTAGCCAGTACTGTTGCTCTGGACACTTTGCATTTCACATGGATAGACACATGTCGATTGTTCCACAGTCTCTCCCTCAAGTTTCCAAACAGCACTCACTCTTCCCATTCTGATAGATAGTTCATCCTCCAGCCTAGCACTCTCTGAAACAGTATTCCTGAGATACTTGAAAGTCTTACTCTTGACTAGTGGCTCTGTACCAATGCTGATCTCTTCTGGTAGTGATGTTGATAACTGGAACTTTGGAGGTTGAGGCTGTCTTCTTGATGTTGATTTTGAGGCAGAATTGGCTAGCTGCTGTTATATATTTCTCCACTAAAGATTGCATATCTTCTGCACTGTGAGCAACTAGAGCACCGTCATGGACAAAGAGCATTTCTCTGACTACCTTTATCGATATCTTACTCTTGGCTTTAAACTGTACCACATTGAACAAGTCTTCTCTCATTGTTCAACCTGTTACTAACGGAAAAGCATTTAGACACTGAGCCATTCATTGCCACATTTGCTTGCATACCTGTTTGGAGCGCCTCAATCAGATTGACAAACTTCTCTGTACAGCCATATTTCTTGAGTACCTGCCAGAATCCTTGTCGCGATACAGTATCAGAGGCTTTACTGAAGTCAATGAAGACTACATAAAGCGGCATGTTCTGTTCGATACACTTTTCATTAACTTGTTTCAAACAGAAAATCATGTCCATTATGTTTCTTCCACTTCTGAAGCCGCACTGGGTCTCCAGTAGTACATTCTGTGAGATGTGTTCATTGAGTCTGTTCAGTAGTACACGTGAGAGAATCTTACCAACAGTGGCTACCAGTGATATACCTCAGTAATTTCCACAATCTTTCCTGTCACCTTTCTTGAACAAAGGCACAGTACTTGCATCCTTCCAGTCATGAGGTTCTTTCTCAGCATTCCATATCTCTTGGATGAGCTTGTGAAAGCAGATTGTCAGTTGAATACCACCAAATTTCCACAATTCTGCTGGAATTACATCCCTTCCTGGAGCTTTACCATCCTGTGTTGTCCTGACAGCTGCCATTAGTTCATCAAGATTTAGTGGTTCACCCAAACTTGATCCAACTGGTCGCTGCACCTTGCATCTTTAGCCTCTTCCAGGGATTTTTAGTTGGTGATCAATGTGGTCTGCAATCTGTCCAGGATCTTGTGTTTCTCCTGCAAAACTGTTTCACGATCTGTAGCCTTTAGTTGAATCAATCCTCTTGGTTTAGGGCCGTATATTTTTCTCAAACCTGTAAAGAAAGTTTTCATGTCCTTCATGTCTGCTGCAGTTTGAAGTTCCTCTGCCTTTTCATTCGACCAGTTGTGTCAGGAACCGAGCCAGGTTGGCTTCCCCCAGCTTGGACCTGGCCGCTCTATGGGTGCATGCCACATTGTATGTATGATAGCATGTATTTCCCTGTGTCTTGCCGTGCCCAAAGCCGCTGCCTTCTGGCCGGCAGCAGGGAGGCAGCCTCTTGCGCTCATGCTGGAGTGAGCGCTGTCTGTCTGCCGGTCGGACCCCGCCCCCTCTCCATTGCTGCCACCTGTTCCCACTCCCATATGCCATCTTCCCGCTCCTCGCCCAGGTGTACCAAATTTGTTAAACCAGCAATGCATGTTCATAAGGAGCCTGCCTCTAATCATGCATTACTTGGTCATTGCACTTCATCTACGGCCTTTGTTCATCATAGGGATTTGCGTCAAAGGACTGTGTTCACTGGGAGCTTATCTGGATTTACTCGTCCAGCTCCAGTCTGGTGAGTCTAATCTATGTGTGTGCTTCCCCATTATTCTCACCCAGACTGTCCAGCATCCTGGAGGACTCAATGAGCCACTGTGAATGCTATACATTTAAACTGTCTGTCAGTGTTGGGTATTTAATAAAGGTGTGTGTATTGATAAATTGTATATCAAGGATTCAGTGTACCCCGCCCGGTATGGGGTTACCGGGGCCCCACCCTGGAGCCAGGCCTGGGGGAGGGGCTCGAAGGCTAGCGTCTGGTGGCCGGGTTTCCACCCATGGGACCCGGCCGGGCTCAGCCCGAAGGAGTTACATGGGTCCGCCCTCCAGTAGGTTCACCACCTGCAGGAGGGATCATGGAAGTCCGGTGCTATGTGGATTAGGTGGCAGTCAAAGGCGGAGACCTTGGCGGACTGATCCCAAGCTTTCTAAACTGGCTTTTGGTACGTGGAATGTCACCTCTCTGGTGGGGAAGGAGCCTGAGCTGGTGTACGAGATTGAGCGATACCGGCTAGATATAGTCGGCCTCACCTCAACACACAGCTCCGGTTCCGGAACCAGTCTCCTGGAGAGGGGATGGAGCTTGGCCTGTTCTGGAGTTGCCCCGGGCGAGAGGCGACGAGCAGGGGTAGGTATTCTTGTATCGCCCCACCTTGCTGCCTCTATATTGGAGTTTTCCCCGGTGGACGAAAGGGTTGCTTCCCTGCGCCTTCGGGTTGGGAAACGGGTCCTGACCATCATTTATGCCTATGCACCAAATGATGTTTCAGAGTACCCACCCTTTTTGGAGTCTGTGACTGGGGTGCTGGAGGGTGCTCCTCCTGGAGACTCCATTGTCCTACTGGGGGACTTCAATGCGCACGTGGGCAACGACAGTGAAACCTGGAGGGGGGTGATTGGGAGGAACGGCCTGCCCGATCTGAACCCGAGTGGTGTTCAGTTATTGGACTTCTGTGCTAACCACAGTCTGTCTATAACGAACACCATGTTCAAGCATAAGGGTGTCCATATGTGCACCTGGCACCAGGACACCCTAGGCCGCAGGTCGATGATCGATTTTGTTATCGTATCATCAGACCTGCGACCGTATGTCTTGGACACCCGAGTAAAGAGAGGTGCAGAGCTGTCAACTGATCACCACCTGGTGGTGAGTTGGATCCGATGGCAGGGGAGGAAGCCATTCAGACCTGGTAGACCCAAACGTATAGTGAGGGTGTGCTGGGAGCGTCTGGCTGAGGCCCCTGTCCGGGAGGTCTTCAACTCCCACCTCCGGAAGAACTTCAACCACATTCCGAGGGAGTCTGGAGACATGGAGTCTGAATGGGCCATGTTCTCCACCTCTGTTGTTGAAGCGGCAGCCCAGAGCTGCGGCCGCAAGGTGGTCGGTGCATCTCGTGGTGGCAACCCCCGAACCAAGTGGTGGACACCAGTGGTGAGGGGGGCCATTAAGCTGAAGAAGGAGTCCTATCAAGCTTGGTTGGCTTGTGGGACTCCCGAAGCAGCTGAGGTGTACCGGCAGGCCAAGCGGAGTGCAGCTCGGGTGGTTGCTGAAGCAAAAACCCGGGTATGGGAGGAGTTCGGTGAGGCCATGGAACAAGACTTTCGGTCGGCTTCAAAGAGATTCTGGCAAACTGTTCGGCGGCTCAGGAGGGGAAAGCAGCTCCCCGTCCACACTGTGTATGGTGCGGATGGGACACTGTTGACTTCAACTGGGGATATCGTCGGGCGGTGGAAGGAATACTTCGAGGATCTCCTCAATCCCACTGATACGCCTTCCACAGAGGAAGCAGGGTTTGGGGACGAGGGGGATGACTCGCCTATCACAGGGGCTGAGGTCGCCAAGGTGGTTAAAAATCTCCTTGGTGGCCGGGCCCCGGGGGTGGACGAGATTCGCCCCGAGTACCTCAAGGCCCTGGATGTTGTTGGGTTGTCATGGTTGACACGCCTCTGCAAAATTGCATGGAGGTCGGGAGCAGTGCCTTTGGCATGGCAAACCGGGGTGGTGGTTCCTCTCTTCAAAAAAGGGGACCGGAGGGTGTGCTCCAACTTTAGAGGGATCACACTCCTCAGCCTCCCTGGGAAGGTCTATGCCAAGGTACTGGAGAGGAGAGTCCGGCCGTTGGTCGAACCTCGGATTCAGGAGGAGCAATGTGGTTTTCGTCCTGGCCGTGGCACATCGGACCAGCTCTTTACCCTCTCGAGAATTCTTGAGGGTTCGTGGGAGTTTGCCCAACCAGTTTACATGTGTTTTGTGGACTTGGAGAAGGCATTTGACCGCGTCCCTCGTGGATTTTTGTGGGGGGTGCTTCGGGAGTATGGGGTATCGGGCTTGTTGTTACGAGCTATTCGGTCTCTGTACGACCGTTGTGAGAGTTTAGTTCGCATTGCCAACACTCGGTCGGAGTCATTCCCAGTGAGAGTTGGACTCCGCCAGGGCTGCCCTTTGTCACCGGTCCTGTTCATAATTTTTATGGACAGGATTTCTAGGCGCAGCCAGGGAATGGAGGGTGTCATGCTTGGTGACCACAGGGTCTCATCTCTGTTGTTTGCAGATGATGTTGTCCTGTTGGCTTCATCCAGCAATGACCTACAGCTCTTGCTGGGACGGTTTGCCACTGAGTGTGAAGCGGCTGGGATGAGAATCAGCACCTCCAAGTCCGAGTCCATGGTCCTCAGCCGGAAAAAGGTGGATTGTCCTCTCCGGGTTGGGGACAGGCTCCTGCCCCAAGTGGAGGAGTTTAAGTATCTTGGGGTCTTGTTCACGAGTGAGGGGAAAATGGAGCGAGAGATCGACAGACGGATTGGAGCAGCATCTGCAGTGATGCGGACGTTGTACCGGTCTGTTGTGGTGAAGAGGGAGCTTAGTTCTAAGGCAAAGCTGTCGATTTACCAGTCAATCTACGTTCCTACTCTCACCTATGGTCACGAGCTTTGGGTAATGACCGAAAGAACGAGATCGCGGATACAAGCGGCTGAAATGAGCTTTCTCCGTAGGATTGCTGGACTCACCCTCAGAGATAGGGTGAGGAGCTCAGTCATCCGGGAGAGGCTCAGAGTAGAACCGCTGCTCCTCCACATTGAAAGGAGTCAGTTGAGGTGGTATGGGCATCTGATTAGGATGCCTCCTGGACGCCTCCCACTTGAGGTGTTTCAGGCACGTCCCACTGGGAGGAGACCCCGGGGCAGACCCAGGACTCGGTGGAGAGACTATGTCTCCCAGCTAGTCTGGGAACGCCTTGGTATCCCCTCTGAAGAGCTGGAGCAGGTGGCTGGGGAGAGGGAAGTCTGGGCTTCTCTGCTTGAACTGCTGCCTCCGCGACCCGGACCTCCGGAAAAGCGGTAGAAGATGGATGGATGGATGGATGGTGTGTGTATTGTAATCCAGCGCGTAAATCCTCGTCTTTATCTCCTCCTCCGTGCGCTATAGAAAAGCGCACGAGGAGCTCATGACAGAATGACCCAGCCGGAATAAACGATTTAGCAGGTACACCCACACATCCTTTTGCCCTTTCCTCTTTTTGTATAATTTTTGAGACTGAGCTGTGTTGGAGTTGGCCTTGGATTCGGCATCCCGCAGCTATCCTTTGAGCTTGGGATGGGAGAGTTGCAGAGCATTAATGGAAATCGATGGGCTCATCGCGTCGGCCAGCGTGTATTCTACCCCGGAGGACATTCTCTGGTACGTAGGTCTGGTGGAGGCAGAGGTCTGCTGGTGCCCTCAGCTTGCTCGGCACGCCGAGGGAATGGAGAGGATTAACCGGTTGGCAGCACTGTGGCGTGGGTGCGGCGAAGGGAAGGTTGAGCTCGTGTTGAGTGTCAAGTGCTCCCGGGGCTCCATTCCTCCTGCCTCCCGTCAGAGTGAGATGCCCCCTCCCATCCTGGCTCCTCCAGTTTCAGCACCCTGTTCTTGACGTCATCCTAGGAGACACCAGGAGAAGCCCTCCTCGTCTGCAGCGAACCCTGTCGCCCCAGCTGCCATGAGGTCCGCTGAACTCACCCCAGCCACTCCTACCTCCGTCGTCATGGAGACGGCTCCTCCACCAGTCTGCAGAGAGGCCCACGTCACCCCTGACACAGAGAGTGATGACTTTCTGCTGTCTGCAGCTGCTAAAACCAACGACTGGGATGACAGGCAAGTATTTTATCTTTCTTTTCCATCAAATAGTCTTGAATCTTGCCTGTCTCCTGAGGGAGAGGCCCAGTTTAAGCAGTCCGCTGGGTCCTCTCCTCCAGCTGCAAAGATTAATTCATTTACACCCCCCCCCGCCCCCGTGTCTCCTCCCATTCTCCCTGAGGGCCTGTTGGCCCAAGGTCAGGGCCATCAGACAGTGGAGGAGCCAATGGCTTCCGATGATTCCTGCACGGAACCAGCACGGAGAGGTCCCCCTGCAGCTACGCCGGATGAATTCCAAGCGTTGGAGCCGCTGCAGGTGGATAACAGGACTGCTAGCACCATCTTGCTAGCTGCGGAGGTGTCCGTGGTGGACTGGGAGCCTGAGCTGGACCTCCTTGAGGCCGGGCCCGATTGTTCATCGCCAGGATCACCGGAGTCCTGTACAGCAGTGGAGCTCGAGCTCAGGGTCACCGAGGAGGAACAACCATCTCC
Organism: Pholidichthys leucotaenia; assembly: GCA_020510985.1. Lineage (NCBI taxonomy): Eukaryota > Metazoa > Chordata > Actinopteri > Cichliformes > Pholidichthyidae > Pholidichthys > Pholidichthys leucotaenia. The sequence continues at coordinate 408,031,547 of CM035843.1, forward strand.
AAGGGTCCACGTGGAGCCGGTCTCAGCGCCTGATGACGTCGCGGGTCCAGCTCCCCTGAGGTCTGAGGTCGTCGTGTGGTCTCCTCCACAGGACGTGCCGCCATGGGTCCAGCGGGCTGGCTTTGGACCCTCATGGGGGCTGCACCCCAGGATTAGCCCAACGTGGGTGCTGTGCTCCTGCCCATACCCATCATGGACACCACGCTACAGGTCGGGATTCACCGTGGGTGCAGCTTTGGCACAATCGGGGTCCACCACGGGTGCTGCAGAGCCTCAGCCGGAGGTCACCGCAGGTGCTGCAGAACCTAGCCGGAGGTCACCACAGGTGCTGAAGAGCCTCAGCCGGAGGTCACCACGGGCGCAGCAAGGCTCCCACTGGAGTCTATCGCGGGTGCAGCAGAGCCAGCCCGGTCGGGGCCCATCGCGGGTGCAGCAGAGCCGGCCCGGTTGGGTCCCACGGCGGGTGCAGCTGTGTCCCAAGCCGGGACCACCGAGGGTGCTGTGGACCTGCCTGAGGACACTGTGGCCTCATTCTCCTCCCTGTCCAACACCGGGGAGGTTCCTGCTCTACGGTCCAGTCACCCACCAGTGAGCCTCCCGGTGGGCAGGCCAACTCCCGCTTAATCCCTTCGGTACTGATGGCTTAACAACGCTTGCCGGCCACTGGAGGGAATGACTCCCCGGGTCTGGTGGCCCATATTTTCCAGCAGGCCGCTGGATTCTGTCCACCAGACCTTCTGCTGGGCCTGGGACTCTGGGCGGCCTCCTGAGCCCCATCGCCCGTGGACTTGGGGGTTAATTGAGATCCCTGGGCGGGATGTGTGTTCCCATCTTTCCTTTTCCCTCTACCTCCGACCCTGGTTTGTGTTGTTTGTTCCTGTTGGGGGGGGATTTCTGTGAATCCACCCCTTAAAGGGGGGGCCCTGTCAGGAACTGAGCCAGCTTGGCTTCCCCCAGCTCGGTCCTGGCCGCTCTATAGGTGCGTGCCACATTTTATGTATGTTAGTGTGAATTTCTGTGTGCCTTGCCATGCCCATAGCCACTGCCTTCTGGCCGGCAGCAGGGAGGCACCCTCTTGCACTCACACTGGATTGAGCGCTGTCTAACTGTCTGCTGGTCGGACCATGCCCCCTCTCTATTGCTGCCAGCTGTTCCCACTCCCATATGCCATCTTCCCGCTCCTCGCCCAGGTGTACCCAATTTGTGAAACCAGCAATGCATGTTTATAAGGAGCCTGCCTCCAGTCATGCATTTCTGGGTCATTGCACTTCATCTATGGTCTTCGTTCATCATAGGGAGTCACGTCAAAGGACTGTGTTCACTGGGAGCTTATCTGGATTTACTCAGACAGCTCCAGTCTGGTGAGTCTAATCTGTGTGTGCTTCCTCGGTATTCTCACCCAGACTGTCGAGCGTCCTGGAGGACTTCTTGAGCCACTGTAAATGTTATGCATTTAATCTGTCTGTCAGTGTTGGGTATTTAATAAAGGTGTGTGTGGTGTAACCCAGCGCATCAATCCTCGTCCTTATTTCCTCCTCCGTGCGCTATGGAAAAGCACACGAGGAGCTCATGACAAGTTGACAAGTTGGCCTTCATTTCTCTAGTGTACTTCTGTAGCTCACTCTGAGCTTTTGAGTATTTCTTCTTCTTCGACCTTGTGTTACACTGTAGATTTTCCTGCCTAGCTCTTCAGATCTTCATCATGCTCATCAAACCAATCTTGATGTTTCCTCTCAGGGTGGCCTAAAACATCACTCGCAGTGTGATACACTGTATCCTTCAGTGTTGCCCATTTCTCTTCTATGTCATTCTCTGAGTTGTTGCTGTCCCATTCTTTCAAGTTTTCATCCATTTCCTGTGTAAGTTCTTTTTGCTTCTTTTGGCCTTTGAGTGCACTAGTGTTTAGCTTCCGTGGTGGCTCCGCACCTGTCCTGCAGTGTTGTTTTTGTCTGCAAATACTTTGTCTAGATATCAGCATGACATGATCAGTACCACAGTCTGCACCTCTCATTGCTCTGGTGTCCAATACGTCCCTTATGTCTCGCTTCCTTACTATGATGTAGTACAAGTACAAGTGCCAGTGCTTGGCTCTTGGGTACATCCATGTCTTCTTGTGTGTGCTCGTGTGGTTAAATAGGGTTTTGGTTATTACAAGGTTGTACTCTGAACATAGTGCACGTAGAAGTTCTCCATTAGCATTGCACGTGCCTACTCCATGACTACCTAGCACTCCTTTCCATTTCTCAGTGTCGGAACCAACTCTAGCATTAAAATCTTCAATGAGTATCAGCCTGTCATCAGACGGTACACGCCTGATAGTCTTACATAAATCACTGTAGAGCTTTTCCTTTGCCTCCTCTGTGTTGGTCATTGTTGGGGCATACAAGCTCATGAGTGTGGCATGCATTTTCCACTGTAGTGGGAGTCTCATAGTCATTATCCTGTTGCTGATTGACACCAGTTCCTCATCAAACATTGCTACTATCTCCTTTCTGACTGCAAAGCCTACTCCTGCTTCTCTCCTTTCTTGAGTTGATTTCCCACTCCAAAAGAAGATATACTTGGGATCTTCCAAGCTGTCATATCCAGGCAATCTTGTTTCACTAAGTCCAGCTTTGTCTACATTGTACCTGTTCATTTCTAAGGCCACAAGGGCAGTCTGTCTTTCTGGGTGCCATGATGTTGATCTGTCCATCAGAGTGCGTACAATTCCATTCTGCTACACACAAGGCAGATCTTTTCCTCTTTTCTCTCTTCCTCCTCCTAGCATACTTTTCACTACCTGTCAGAGTGTGAACAGATCAGTGAGGACCTTGTTAAACCAGGCAACGTCTGAGCCGGTATGAGTTGCGACAACTGTTGCGGTAAGTGTATCCAAGAAGATGTATATTCCAACCAGAATCAGGGGGAAGGGGGGAGGCGGGAAAAAAGATGGGGAGGGAGGCGGTCCAAAAGCGAGGCCAACCCCCCCCCCTTCCCAGAAGCCAGCTCACAAACTGGTTCAGGAGGCCACCAACTGCCCCCAAATCCCAACCCAAGTTGAAGGCCACTATTCCCAGCAGCCCAGGACTCACCAGCATCACACCCTGGCACTCCCAGCACCACAAACATGAAGGAGCAGCCACACCCATTCATACTCATCTTGCACACACAAACATGCACAACAATAGTCACAATAGTGAACAATTTTTTCCAGATCCATCTGGTGCCCCACACGACAAGCTACACCCCCGAGTGCTCACTGCAAGCCCACCGACCACAAACCCCAGTTGCACTCCGACAGCAGCAGGCCGCACCGCAGCCACACCCACCCTGGAGCAGCCTGACGGCAACACGGCTACCAACCTTCATCACCAGGGCCCCAGGGAGGACACGACCCCGCCGCGCAGGGGTGCGCTGGGGCTGGCCCGCACCACCGGTGCACACCTGACCGCGACCCCAACCCAGGGGGGTAATGCCCCCCCCCCCAGCACCAGGGGCCCAGGGCCAGACCCAGCCCCACCCGGGAGGCGAGGCCAGCTGGCCAGGGGCCAAATCATCTAATGTCACCTAATATGCAAACTGTGGCTGAGGATGGGACATGATACCCAAGACATGCTGACAGGTCCTCACACGTCTTCTGCCAGAACTTTTGGACTGGTGCATAGGACCACATAGCATGCATATAGCTATCTGGGATGTTGCTGGTGCAGTAGAAGCATATATTTGTATGACTCAGGCCCGTTTTGAACATTCTTTGTCTTGTGTAATGAATTCTATGTAGAACATTATACTGTATGAGTTTTAAATTAGAGGTTTTTTTAGTCATCTTATGTGTTTAAACATATTTGTGTCCAGAAGCTTTCATCTTTAATTCAATTCAATTCCATTCAATTCAATTCAACTTTATTTATATAGCGCCATTTCACAACAACAGTCATCTCATAGCACTATCAACTGTAGGGGGGACCCCCACAGTTGCAGAAAGACCCCAGCAATCAGGCGATCCCCTGTGAGCAAGCACTTGGCGACGGTGGAGAGGAAAAACTCCCTTTTAACAGGAAGAAACCTCCAGCAGAACCAGGCTCAGGGAGGGGCAGTCATCTGCTGTGACTGGCTGGGGGGTGAGGGGATAGAGAAGAAGAAAAGAACAGACATGTAGAGAGCAAACAGCACAATGGGGACTCAATCTATGGGAGAGAACAAACAAGTGTTAATGACCAGCAAAAAAAAAATATTTCATAGAGAGTGAGGAAAGGAGTGAGGCCCAGTGCATTACTGGAGGTCCCCCGGCTGACTAAACCTATTAGCAGCATAACTAAGGGAGGGTTCAGAAACACATGATCCCTCCCTAATTGTAGGCTATATCAAAAAGGTAGGTTTTAGCCCTATTCTTAAAAACAGAGATGGAGTCTGACTCCCGAATCCAGATTGGCAGCTGATTCCACAGGAGAGGAGCTTGATAACTGAAGGCTCTGCCTCCCATTGTACTTTTGGAGATTCTAGGTATTACAAGTAATCCTGCATTTTGGGAGCGTAGTGCTCTGTTAGGATAATACGGTAGTATCAGATCTTTTAAATAAAAAGGAGCCTGATTGTTTAAAGCTTTGTAAGTAAGAAGAAGGATTTTAAACTTAATTCTAAACTCTATGGGAAGCCAATGAAGGGAGGCCAGAACCGGAGAGATATGATCTCTCTTTCTAGTACCTGTTAAAACTCTTGCTGCAGCATTTTGGATCAGCTGAAGACTTTTTAAAGATGTTTTAGGACAGCCTGATAATAAAGAATTACAATAATCTAATCCCGAGCTAACAAAAGTGTGGATCAGCGTCTCAGCATCACTCTGAGACAAGATGCTCCTAATCTTGGCAATATTACGCAAATGATAGAAGGCAGTCTTAGAAACAAATTTAATATGTGAATTGAAGGACAAATCCTGATCAAAAATAACTCCAAGGTTCCTCACAGAGCTATTAAGAGAAAGAGTAACTGCATCCAAACTGAAAGTTTGATTTGGAAAGGAATTTCTAAGGTTTTTTGGACCAACAAGAATGACTTCAGTCTTATCTGAATTTAATAGCAGGGAATTACAAGTCATCCAAGCTTTAATTTCCTTAAGACAGGCTTCTAACTTGGCTAATTGATTAGTATCATCTGGCTTCATTGACAGGTATAATTGTGTGTCATCTGCATAACAATGAAAATGTATACAGTGCTTTCTAATAATGTTGCCTAACGGAAGCATATATAAACTAAAAAGAGTAGGGCCTAGCACAGATCCCTGTGGAACTCCATGACTAAGCTTTGAGCTAAAAGAAAACTCATCATTTACATGAACAAACTGGAACCTATCAGATAAATAAGATCTAAACCACTGCAACGAAGTTCCATTAAGTCCAACATAGTGTTCTAATCTATCAAGTAGAATATTATGATCAATAGTATCAAAAGCTGCACTAAGATCTAAAAGGACAAGTAAAGAAACTAGTCCATTATCAGATGCAATGAGGAGGTCGTTAGTGACCTTCGCTAAGGCTGTTTCAGTACTATGATGGATTCTAAACCCAGATTGAAACTCTTCAAGTAAACCATTTCCCTGCAGGTGGTCAAATAATTGCGTAGCAACAACTCTTTCTAAGATTTTTGAAATGAAAGGGAGATTAGAGATTGGTCTATAGTTAGCTAAAGCTCCCGGATCTAGCCGGATCTTTATTGATTGATAAGTCTGTCTCCCATTTTGATATTGGAAGAGATACTGACTCATCCATTTTTGATAATAGTCCGTATATTTTCAGTATCAATTTTGGGGAACGAAGATTTAGGAACTCTTCTACCTTAACTGGTACCTCTAAATCTGTCTGATTAAGACTGAATCCTGCTTTTATTATGGATTTAAGCTGTTGGTACTCAAGAAACTTTTTATCGCTGATATCATACTGTGACACTAATTCCTGAAATTGGATAAAATTTCCACCTTGAATAAAATGCTCTCAGTTTTTTATTCACTTCTCGTGCCATAGTGAAAAGTTTAACATCCTCTTTTGTTGCAAGATATCAGGATTATTCCAAATGGGTGTGAGTTTACAAGGGACAAACAAAGACCACGTTATTTTAATAAATTTCCACCAGTCTGTCAAGTAAGTAAGAAATATTTAGCAACCTACAGAGAGCCTGTTCAGCATCTAACCATGGGTTTCCTAGTGGGGTTGATTTTGTCCATTTAGAAACAAACTGCAGTCTATTGGCTAAGAAGTAATTAAAAAAAAATTGGTAGATCTAAACCTCCCCACTTTTGCTTTTTGAAGAGTTTTTAGACTGATCCGTGATGGTTTATCCTTTCATAAAAAAATTTAGTTATATTTCAGTCTAGAGACTTAAACCAGGCCATAGATGGCTGGGTAGGAATTTTTGAGAACAAATAGTTGATTTTAGGAAGGACCATCATTTTAACGGTTGTGGCTCTTCCCATTAGTGGTATAGGTGGTGTCCTCCAGCGCATAAGGTCACCTTGTATTGTTTTTAAAAGGGAAGTGTGATTTAGTTGTATTAACTCTGAGAGCCTGGGGGAGATATCTATTCCTAAGTATTTAATATTACCTGATTGTATTGGAATAATGGATGTATTTGAGAAATTACAATTTATAGGTAAAACTGTTGATTTACCCCAGTTCATAGAGTAGTCTGATAATGATGAAAATTGATCAATGAGCACCACTATCTGAAGAAGAGATCTTTGTGAGTTTTCAAGGAAAATCAATACATCATCAGCAAAAAGACTGATCTTGTGCTCTTTTTCTCCAGTTTGGATACCTCTGATATCAACATTCTGCCCTATGGCTGCCGCTAATAGTTTGATAAAGATGGTAAAAAGTGAGGGAGAGAGTGGAAAACCCTGTCTAATACCTAGCTGGAGATTAAAGTGTCAACGATGGCCCTCACAAGCCATCAATAAGACGCCGAAAACAAGCCAATGAATTTGCATGTTTTATTAACAAAAAGACAAATGACAAAATAACCAGCAAATGTGGGGCAAAAACACAAACATACACTTAGACTCCAAATCTCAGGCTACGAGGAAATACACACTTAACAAAACTAGAACACAGACTATGAGGAAGAACACTTACTGAGAGATGAGGAATATGAACGTATCACAAAATATTGGGCGATAGTTTGACGGAGGTTTGACAAGGTCACAGCAAGGAGTAACCCTCAGCTGCTTCCTTAAATACTAATGACAATCCAATCATTAAAGGAGAAAAGTAATCAGGGAAAATACTGAACAGCTGTCACAGTGACTCGGCTTTGACAGCCGGAAGCCCCGTTGTGACACTGTCAGAATAAAAGCCCTGAAATGGCCATATGCCAAACACAGACGAACGGGGAAAATACTGGATGATCTGAGCGCAGACAATATCAGCGCTCAGACCATGACAGTACTCCCCCCTCAAAAGGCGCATTCCAGGCGCAACATAACATCCAACCTCACCCCCCCCCCCCCAAACCAGAAGGCAACCAGGGCCGACCCAGGGAGGGCAGAGGGGGAACAGGCCAGGAGGGCGAGGACCAAATAACACATAATGGAGGGCATAAAGATAACCAAAATGATGAGATTAACACACAGCAAAACAAGGCAGAACATGCCACAACAATCCTAAAGCAAAGTTGAAAACAAAGAATATCACATTCTGACAAACAAAAATACAGGTACAAACAAAAATATACCGTACCCTATAACCCCGGGGGGGGGGGGGACTCAAAAAGTTACTGAGCAGCAAATATTGACCATTATAATAAACAAGAAAACACAACCACAAAGGAGCATCTCTCAACCTACAGGGAAAAAAGAAAACAAAAAATACAGAAATATCACCAAAAACACCAGAGGGGAAAAAAAAAAAAAAAGCTACTAAGTAGAGCAGCAACTCTACAAATAGAGTCCTACAGAATATCAGAGATTAAGGGAGTTGCAGTGCACTGGTTATACACATGTAGATAAGGGATCCTTCCCAGAAAGAGAATGAAAGGGGTACACAAAGCAACACTCCAAACTCTAAAAACAAAATACATTTATCCAATTGCAATTATATAATATGAAATATGCTAGGCTAAAAGGAGAAAAAAAACCCAATAAAATGTACTGCAAGTCCATAATTAACAAACATTTAAAAATAAAAAAAATTAGAAAGTGAGTTTATCTAGCAAGTGCAGTCTGATATCAAATTTGGTTTTAACAAGTTCTAGCTACAAGACAGGTTGTTACAAGAAAAGCAGAAGTGCAGCATGTGACAGAGTTTGCACAATATTGTTTGTGTTTACTCGCTTAAAGCTACACAAAATGCAAAATAATTTCCAGAGACCGGCCAGATAATCAAAAAGGAAAATTCACTTCCCAAAGTACGTATATACAGAAAATCTATGAAAAAAATAGAAAAATAAATGCTGCCAAGCAAACAGATCATTCCACTCAAAAATATTGAAATGGAGGCCTAATGCTCAAAAACATTGATTTTAAGTATGTTGTTACTGGAAGTCTTAAACAAAAAAGACAATCATCTCCTCCTCTCTGCAACGGCAACAAGGTAACCAAAGCAATTATACCCAGAACACATAGATCCTACTACCAAAATAAGAAGCTGGGCTGAACAGACAGAGAGCACATCGGAACCGAAGTACTAATAATAATAAGCACAGAAAGCAGGGCAAAAATCAAGATTTCCAAACATTGAGACAAGATTATGAAAATAACAACTCCACTAAGGCTAAGGCAGGAAAACACCATGAACTGACTAACAAAGTGAGGACATCCAGACCCTAACAACAAGTAGTAAATTGATAAGAAAAAAAAAGTTAAGAGAGAGGGAAAAAAAAAAAAAACACTTCAGGGATGCTGGCAGGTAAAGAGCGGAGGAGGAAAAAAAAAAAACAGTTCAGGCGGTCTACTCGCATCCCGATTCCACCTGACTGCGGGGGAAAAAAAGCAGTTCGGGTGACCTACCCAAGTCCAGATTCCACCTGACAGAGAGAAAAACAAACAGTTCGGGTGGCCTACCCAAGTCCCAGACCCGGGAAAACAGTACCTCAAGTGGCCGAACCAGCCTGCCGAACCAATAAGGCAGTTCTTCAGGCGGACGACCCAGAGCACAGAACTCACGAAGCAGTTCTTCAGGTGGCCAAACCAGGTCGCCAATCCAACAAGACGGCTCTTCAGGGGGCCGTCCTTAGACCACCAGGGCCAGAGGGGGAAGCTCAGATACGGCCTACCTATTGAGAGGGACAGCGGGAGAGAGCAGACCCAAATGAGGGGAACCCCAACGGCACCCGGTGGGGAAAAATAGGCAGAAAGAGAAGGAACCAGCCCGGCGTCCGGCCAAAGGGAATCCCCAGCTCCCTCACCGGCCTCAAACCGAACTGGCGCTACACCCTTGATGGGCCCCGATTGAACCGGCACTGCGTCCTCGACGGGCCCCAATTGGGCCAGCGAAGCATCAGGGATGACCTCCAAGCACAAACCTGGCGCCTCCACGATGATGACCTGAGCTGATTTGTCTCCGGTGACCCTGGGGGGAGGCTCAGAGAAAAAGAAAAAAACGAGATCAGGATCACTGGCAGCGGCAGAGTCCAGCGAGACAAGCTCAGATGCAGCGGTCGGCTGCACCTGGCTCGTTTCCGCGAGAGACAGGCAAAAATGCTCAAGAACAGAGAAGAGAAAGACAAAAGAGAGCACTTGCCTAATCTCGGGCTCTATTGTTGTCCAGGACTCTGACGATCCAGGTTCAATGAGCTGGAGGTCTACTCCTGGTTCCCACTCGACTCCGCAGCTGCCATGATGGTCGTCACAGTCTGGGGAGTCCCTGGCGCAGTCAGGGACTGTCAGTCAGTCAGTCAGTCTACAACGAAGGCCCAAACGGCGTGGTGGCCGGGGATCCGTGGCCTGCTGGGTTGAACCGTTCTTCCGTGAAGACCCGGGGACACTTGATCGTCGGCACAGGCTCCAATCAGCAGTCCGCCCTCCTCCTTTGCCCGTGACATGGCTGCGGGGCTGGTACCATGCTCTCCAGGGCTGCAGGCTCTTTCTTCATCCGGTGGTGTATTCCTAGCACTGGGGGACACTCAGAGCAAGGAGACACAGAGGATGCAGGTTCGCAGTTAATGGCTACAGCAGTTGGAGGGAGTTCATGGGACTGTGAACCCCGAACTCCACCCCCAGGAGTCAGACAAGGCAAATCATAATATGGAGGAGTAAAATGAAATAGCACTTGCCTTTTCTCCAGAGGGCCAGTGGTGCCTGCTGTAGCGGACTTGGTTCTTCCCTTTCCCCTATGGATGGTGACGGAGGACCCCCCCCCCCCACCGAGAAGACGAAGAGGAGCCCTTTGCGCAGGATCGATGATGGACACAGCCAGAGCAGCTCACAGCAGCTGGAGAGAGCGTCAAGGAGGAGGGAGGAGCAGCCATGGCAGTCCGAGGCAAGTAACTGACGGAACAATAGAAACAGAAGACCCGGAGGCGGAGGCTGCTGTCTTTCCCCTCTGTCGTGATGCAGGGGCAACAGCTGGCTGGGAGGTAGAGTTCTTTTGGCGGCCCGGCACTGGATCCGGACAGGGATCTCGCTGAGGCTGGGCGCAAGCAGGGTGTCGGCGTTTACCGGCTGAGGGCGAGGCAAAGGTAAGGTCTGGAAACCGCCGCTGCTGCGCAGAAACAGAGGCTACCAGTTCAGCGTACTCAGGATAATCATAAAGCTCGGGATTGACCTCCACCAGTCTGACTGCTGCCACCACATGCTTCATGATTAGAGTCAGATGGAAGGAACTGCGAGCCTCAGTCACACGGCCCCGGATGAGTTCAACTGCCCACTGCATATCTTCTGGGCGAATCCCGGCTGACGTCCTCCTCTGCTGTGGATGGGAATGACCCTTGGGTAACGTGAACTCCTGGACTGGATGGGTGACAGGAACTGGATCCTGAGGCGAGGAGCGGGGATGCCTCACCATCATAGAACACAGACTATGAGGAAGAACACTTAATGAGAGATGAGGAATATGAACGTATCACAAAATCTTGGTCGATAGTTTGACGGAGGTTTGACGAGATCGCAGCAAGGAGTAACCCTCAGCTGCTTCCTTAAATACTAATGACAATCCAATCATTAAAGGAGAAAAGTAATCAGGGAAAATACTGAACAGCTGTCAAAGCATGACTCGGCTTTGACAACCGGAAGCCCCGTTGTGACGCTGTCAGAATAAAAGCCCTGAAATGGCCATATGCCAAGCACAGACGAACGGGGAAAATACTGGATGATCCGAGCGCGGACAATATCAGCGCTCAGACCATGACATAAAGCTTCAGGAAGTCTGATCATTTGTTCTGACAAGATGCATTTGGGCAGCTATATAGTGTTTTAATCCAGTTTATGAAAGATGAACCAAACCCAAACTTGTTTAACATCATAAAATGAAATTTCCATTTAACACGGTCAAAGGCTTTCTCTGCATTCAGAGATAAAATCAGGTTCAGGTTCAGGTTACTTTATTTGTACCCATAGGTAGATTTGTTTTGCAGTCTGGTGACATCCATATTTACAAGCCATAAATTACATTCAACATAAACACAAACACATGCACATATGAAGCTGACTATGAACACGATAAGAATACTCAAGGCCCCATCAATCAGGGTATAAAAAGACAAAGAGATGGGAGAAAAACCAGAGGTAAGAGAGAAGGGTCATATTAAAAGTTAAAAACTAGTCAAAGAGGTTAAAAACTCAAAGGTCTAAAACCCAATAAAATATTTAGAACCCAAGTGACATCCTACAAAAATAAGTAAATATAAAATGGTGTTAATAAATAGGTACCTAAATTATGTGCAATATATTTTTACAGCTTGTTCAACTCTTTGACAGCAGCAGGGACAAAGCTGTTTTTGTAGCGCTGTGTTCCAAAATTGTAGTTTCTAAGATATTAATGTTACAGTAGTCTATAAAAGTAAATAGCCTGCGTGTATTATGAGCTGAGTGCCTACCCTTGATGAAACCTGTTTGATCTGGGGGTATAATAACTGGAATGGTCCTTTCCAGTCTTTTGGCGAGAGCTTTGCAAATTATTTTAAGATTGACATTCATAAGTGAGATGGAAGCGTAGGTTCTTTTATTAGGTTTAAGGAGCAGAATAATCCTAGCCAGGTTCATATTTGGAGGGATTACATTGTCTTGCAGCGGGTGGTGAAAACCACCCAACGCATCACAGGGACTCCACTTCCAGCTATAGAGAATGTCTACAGGAAAAGACGTCTGCGCCGGGCACGCCGGGCACGCAGCATTCATAGGGACTCCACCCATCCTGCCAATGGACTGTTCCAGCCGTCCCCTCCAGAAGGCATTTCAGAAGCCTTCGGACTAGAACCAGCAGGTTTAGGAACAGCTTCTTCCCAACAGCTGTCGCGCTATTGAACACAGGTCCTCGCTGAACCTCCACTTTTCTCCCCTTTGACACCCCCCGTCCCCCGTGCCCCACCCATGGATATACCACCCAGATCACTCTCCTATACAGTGGGGAAAAAAAGTATTTAGTCAGCCACCAATTGTGCAAGTTCTCCCACTTAAAAGATGAGAGAGGTCTCCGATTTTCATCATTGGTATACCTCAACTATGAGAGACAAAATGAGAAAAAAAAAATCCAGAAAATAACACTGAAGGATTTTTAATGAATTAATTGGTAAATTCCTCGGTAAAATAAGTATTTGGTCACCTACAAACAAGCAAGATTTCTGGCTCTCACAGACCTGTAACTTCTTCTTTAAGAGGCTCCTCTGTCCTCCACTCGTTACCTGTATTAATGACACCTGTTTGAACCCTTTATCAGTATAAAAGACACCTGTCCACAACCTCAAACAGTCAGACTCCAAACTCCACTATGGCCAAGACCAAAGACCTGTCAAAGGACACCAGAAACAAAGTTGTAGACCTGCACCAGGCTGGGAAGACTGAATCTGCAATAGGTAAGCAGCTTGGTGTGAAGAAATCAACTGTGGGAGCAATTATTAGAAAATGGAAGACATACAAGACCACTGATAATCTCCCTCGATCTGGGGCTCCACGCAAGATCTCACCCCGTGGGGTCAAAATGATCACGAGAACGGTGAACAAAAATCCCAGAACCACACAGGGGGACCTAGTGAATGACTTGCAGAGAGCTGGGACCAAAGTAACAAAGGCTACCATCAGTAACACACTACGCCGCCAGGGACTCAAATCCTGCAGTGCCAGACGTGTCCCCTGCTTAAGTCAGTACATGTCCAGGCCCGTCTGAAGTTTGCTAGAGAGCATTTGGATGATCCAGAAGAGGATTGGGAGAATGTCATATGGTCAGATGAAACCAAAATAGAACTTTATTGTAAAAACTCAACTTCCTCGTGTTTGTAAGAGAAAGAACACCATACCTACTGTGAAGCATGGAGGTGGAAACATCATGCTTTGGGGCTGTTTTTCTGCAAAGGGACCAGGATGACTGATCCATGTAAAGGAAAGAATGAATGGGGCCATGTATCGTGAGATTTTGAGTGAAAACCTCCTTCCATCAGCAAGGGCATTGAAGATGAAATATGGCTGGGTCTTTAAGCATGACAATGATCCCAAACACACCGCCCAGGCAACGAAGGAGTGGCTTTGTAAGAAGCCTTTCAAGGTCCTGGAGTGGCCTAGCCAGTCTCCAGATCTCAACCCCATAGAAAATCTTTGGAGGGAGTCTAAAGTCCGTGTTGCCCAGCGACAGCCCCAAAACATCACTGCTCTAGAGGAGATCTGCATGGAGGAATGGGCCAAAATACCAGCAACAGTGTGTGAAAACCTTGTGAAGACTTTCAGAAAACGTTTGACCTCTGTCATTGCCAACAAAGGGTATATAACAAAGTATTGAAATTAACTTTTGTTATTGACCAAATACTTATTTTACCGAGGAATTTACCAATTAATTAATTAAAAATCCTTCAATGTGATTTTCTGGATTTTTTTTTCTCATTTTGTCTCTCATAGTTGAGGTATACCTGTAGCCACATTTCCACTATATAGTTCTGTGCTACTCTTTTCTTTTCTTTACTACTTGCTTCTCCCGCGGCTGCGCCTCCATCACAACCGCGGAAAGCCGAGTATTGCTGGGGTGGGCGGGATCGAGGTGGCGCTACACTGCTGACGTAGTAAAGAACGCGACCGACTCCTCAACAACACAGAAAAAAATAACGGATTACGAGCGGAGGATTTCCACGGTTTTTAACACAATGAATATCTTTAACGAGACAAGAGAATTTTACAGGAGAAGACGACGTGGATTGAGACAACACACGTTGGAGCAGGAGAGGAGAATAGCGGTTGCCCAGGAGGAATCTGAAGCAGCTGCATATGAAGCAGAGATCATTTCATTTGTTCAGTGTTCATGTGCATACATATGTCAAACGTGTTTTTTAAATAAAATGTTGTGCACTTTTAAACTACGTCGCCTCTGTTGGTCAAAACGGTTAAATGTTAACAGACGGTTAATTAAATGCTGAAACACCGGGGTAATTTAAAATAATGCAGAAGCTTAATCGTAAACCCCTTTAACTTACCAAATAATTTATAATATTATAAAAAAGCCAATCCAAATCTAGACCCATTTTGTGTATTGTGTAATAATAATAAACTGATGATAAACTAGACTTCCCAAAAAAAGCAGCAGCTAGACAACGCACTTTTGGTTTGATGGAATTGCCAATTGACCTTGGAATTATATGTGGAAACTTGTTATACTTCCAGTTAACTTTAACTTACAAAATAATTAAAAATATTATAAAAAAGCCAATCCAAATCTAGGCCCATTTTTTGTATTGTGTATCATTTTTCCCATCTATTGTTATTTATAAGGGTTATCTGTTCAGTGGTGGCTAATTACACACTAAAACAACGTAGAAATGACTCAAAAAAAAAAAAAATGCTGCAGCTAGACAACTCACTTTTGGTTTGATGGAATTGCCAATGAACCTAGAATTTTTATTATGAAACTTTTTTTAATCCTACTAAATACTGTGACATTGTCACACTGCCCAACACCAAATTATAATTTTCTTTTTCAAACCAAAGATCACTATGGATCTATTGAATCACAATAGCATAGGTTTATCATATTCATGTCAACGTTTACAACATCGAAAATGTTATATTTGGGTTTACATGTATGGGTAAATTCACTTTATATTATACTAGACTGCTTATAATTTATTGGAATTCTCAGAATTTGGAATGCCGATATAACATTCAATTCACATGTACTTACCTTTTACCTAATTCGACTTTTACCTTTATCAGTGTCTACTGCTGAATGTAAATTACACCTGTGCAACTGCTTACAATTTTACTGAAAAACTGTACCCAATGTAGAGCAATGGATACAGCAGTGGTAATATTTATTAAATTTAACAATAACAATTACATTACCATTAAAAATCTTGACACCTTTATGGCTGAACAGCAGGATTAGGGTCATATGAGGCAATGGAATGTGTATGTAATTATTCGCCTTTATCATCCAGTGTTATAATATACAAACCACACTTTTATCCAAAAGACTAACATTTTATTACATTACAAATATTCCCAAAACATGTTAACAAATGGGGAGCTTTCAGTACTTCGACCAGACTGCCAAAATGGTTTAGGAAGGCTCCATGGAAGGAAGCCGTCTCTGTCAGCTCATCCCTTCTTAATGCGGCTTCCTGCTCCTGGGCTAACTGCAGGTGTCTTTCACGCTGTTCATGCTGCCGTTGATGCTGTTCGAGCATCCTTTCATGGATCTGCATCTCCTCAGCATGATTCTGGGCCATCAGTGATGCAAGGTCTGCAATCTTTTTGCTTTTCAGCTTGCCTATATGAAAGACAGAATTCATTGTATTTAGATAACACCGGATCAAAACATGTCAGAAAAAAATATTATGGAATTAAACTGTTGAAAGCCTGTGGTGGGATGCTTCGTTGCTGTATTTAAGCTCAACTGTCATGTTGTTGCCCCTCAGTAGAGTGGACTATAAGCAACTTCTGTGGTGATGTGGTTAGGCCCCCCTTCATTTCAAAAAGGATTAATTGTAAAAAGTATTTTGATTTAATGGGTTATTTTTAAAAGAATTTCTTTGTACTGTGACCTCATAAATCATAATGGGTTAATAGTGTTAGCTGACTTGAAGAATTTCAATCAAGCATTTTGATTTGAAGTCGGTACATGTGCTCCTTTTTTTTTTTGTGAAAATACAACAGTATTTCCACCACCAACACACCTATAATACTGGTCCACTGTGCCTATGAACACCCCTGAATCTAGTATTTTTATAAACGTAGAAAGACATTTTAAATTCCTTATTATGCGTCTATAGAAGATAACAATCACATATAAAAACAACCGGGTGGTAATTTTCAGTTTGTTGTGCCTTACCAGCACTTGACCGGGAGATGCCGGATGGTGATGGACCTGCCGGTCCAGTGAGGCGGACCCCAAGGGATTTGAAAACTGTGTATAGAAGGAAAAAACACACAATAAAGCTCACAAACAAAGTGCAACATGTACCACAAACACAAAACTTTTTAACCAGAATACAATAAGCTTACATCAGCGTTTTGTTCACGTGAATACTGAAATAAAAGTGTGATTCAGCAGCTTGATGCGAGGTAGCAGCAAGGTGCAGAGGTAGCTAGCTATTAGCGGGCTAGCCATCACCACAATTGCCCACAATCAAACAACTTTCTTTATTGCTTAAATAAAGTGTGCTTTTGACCGAAAGGCAAGAAGACGGACAATAACAAAACAACACTCACCGTCACCGTTTTCCAATTCCGTGGCCGTGTCGAGTCCAAATTCTCTGCCATTAGCAGGCCGGACACTTCCTGGTATATTTTTTCATTGCGAGTTGCTCCACCAACTCGCTCTGGATGTAGTCATCGGCTACGAGGGACAGAAAAGTCCGCACCTCCTCGTTTGTTCATGGAATAAACTTGCGCATCGTTATATGAGAACACAATTGTGAATCCAGTCACCGCAGTTACTCGCTGAAATTACAAATGGCGGTCGTGTAGCTTCAACAGAAAACAAAACGGACGCGTTTGGTGACGTTACGCCCTGACCAATCAGCGTTTAGCAGTCGATTGACGTAAAATCACACCTCGCTTTTCGCTCGGCTGTACCCTGCCTCTGAACAGGCACGAAAATCGTAACGGTTAAACCGTGAGGACTTGGGTGTAAATGGCGAAAAACCGAAACAAGTAAAAAAAAGTAAAGCCCAGGTGATACTGGTGGAAATGGGGCTTATGATGAAAATTGGAGACCTCTCTCATCTTTTAAGTGGGAGAACTTGCACAATTGGTGGCTGACTAAATACTTTTTTGCCCCACTGTATATATATACTGTTATGGTCTTCTTATAGTCAGTTACAGCTTTCCTGGATTACTGTACATACAGTGCTATAGTCTTCTTATATTTTGTACAGCTCTTTATATTACTGTATATATATTGAGGGAGTCTTCTTATAGTCTGTTCACAGCTCTTCTACATTATTGTACATACACCATTATACTGTATTCTTCTTATAGTTTTTTAACGTCTTATGGTTTATTTACAGTGCTTTTCAAACTGTATATACATATACAGTATATGATACTCACATATTGTCATTATATATTGATACATACTGCTCTTCTGTATAGTATCATCACATATTTAACTACATACTGTTCTGTATATTGTCAATACATATGTATCTACATACTGCTCTTCTGTATATTGTCAATACATATTTATCTACATACTGTTCTCCTGTACATTGCCACTGTGTATAGTTAGATAGATTGTCTGCTACTTATCTCACTTCAACTGTACTTTGTTCTTCTGTAATTTATGCTAACTTATTCCCACCTCTTACCACCCTCACCTGTACATAACTGCCCACCTAACTTATTTGTACATTATTGCACATACAGTAACTGTACACTGTACATTCTACACTGACCTATCTGTATATATCTGCTTAAATTGTACATATTGTCAATTATTGTATATACTGCACTGCTGTCCTTTGCACTTCTGATTGGATGCTAAACTGTATTTCGTTACTTGTATTCATACATGTGTAATGACAATAAAGGTGAATCTAATCTAAACTAATCTAAAAAAAACCAAGGTTATCTCTCATGCTGCGTGACTGCAAATTGAGAACTGTCTCCAGCTTCCTGTTCGCTCTTTCAACAATGCTAAGTTGTGTGGTTAGTGTGTTTACTAACTTTTTCAAACTATTATTTTCCTCTAAGAGAGAATCGAGCTGCACCTGACAAGCCTTGGCGGAGGTATGAATTCTCGGTTCCTCACCAAAATGTAATGGGTTCCTCTATAGCTCAAGAACCACCTCTGGTGTAAATTTCACCCAAATCCATCAAGTAGTTTTTGTGTAATCCAGCTGCACAAATACAAACAAAGGCCTTGGTGGAGGTATGCACTCTCACGTCATCACCAAAATCTAATCATCTATTTCCCTTGGCATTACACACCTTTCCTGAAAATTTCATTAAAATCCATTTATAACTTTTTGAGTTATGTTGGTAACAGACAAACTAAAAGACACACCAAAAAACCAACCAACCCCAACAAAAATATTACCTCCTCCTTTGGCGGAGATAATAAAGAGGCCATATTTGTTTGAAATCATTTATTTTACGATGTGCATCACAAGCATTTTTAAAACTTTCTTTAAAAAAATGTAACAGTATGGAACAATATATGGTCTCTCACTCTCATTAGAATATTGATTATTAAAGGGTCTATATTAACTGAGCTGGTCAATGCAAATCACAGCATGTTCATTACTCTGTTCTTAGATCGATAAAGTATTCATGAAAGTGCTCATCAAAAAACAGTGTTTTAAAAGTACAAGCCATGAGGAAAGCATTCTGCTCATGTATAATGATATTGCATATTTTCTCAAATACAGGCAGGTCATTTGATGATTCAATACATTCAGTGCCATCATTTCAGACCCAGCTTATTGCTGAAACATCTGAATAACAATCGAAGTGTAAGTTGGCACGATAATGCTCCACCTTTTTAAACTATCAGTTGTTTTCATCCTGACAAGACCACACTCAGATCTCTTCAAATAATTAAAAAAAAATTTTTGTAAGGTTTTTGAATTTTTTTTTAGTTCTTTTAAAAAATTTATGGGTTGTTTCAAATCATATGTGCCAACCGACATGGGGGGCCCAGGGCAGCCCCTCAGCAAGTACGCCCCTGGAAGCAGCAGGCCCCCGGGACAATGGCTGATCTCCGGGACAAAAGCACCTCTACTCATCACCACCAACTCCTGCTCTCATCCAGCCCCATCACCAGAAGCCTCTTCCGAAGCTGATTGGCGTGCCTTGCCAAGCCATCAGACAGCTGGAAGTATGCTGCGCCCATCTTAGCCACTGTGCGCAGATACTCCTGGTGTTTTGCTGACTGTTGTCTGGCTCATCTTCACTGTGGACGTTCCTCTTCTCGAATCAGAACCAAGTCCATAACACTAAGAGGGGCTCGGCTCGGCCTGACATGGTGCTGTTGAACGCACGGTTTTCCCGTGTTCATCGGTAAGGCCCCATCCTCTTCTGAAGCCGTCGTAATGGTCGCCATCATAGCTGCAGACCCTCCATTCTTCTGCAGCCAAGCCCAGAAGGAATCTGGGGCTAGCACTCACTGACACAGGTGCCCCACCACCACACTCAGTACTGCCCTCTATCATTTACTGCGCACCGGCACTGAGACCCTCCTGCAATGAACCTGAGTGGGACTGATTCTGCTTGGCCACTGTGGTGTCCGTTAGTTCTTCATCCCATACAACGTCCTCATCGACCACCGGAATCGGAGGGTTTCACTGACCACACCCCGACCATTCTTCCCCAGCGTCGTCTTTAATGGTGAAACCCAGTCCATAGAACAAGTCACAGCCCATGATGTTGTCGCCTCGGGCCATCACGTGGAACGTGAAGTCAACCATTGTTGCAGACATGTACCGAACCGTTAACTCCAAAGTCCCAAGGGTGCAGAGCCTGCCAGCTCCATAACCATAAAGCGGGGCTGGGTTACCTCTTATCCTGTAGTGAGGGAAAAACTTCTGGCTGGCAGCATTGGCTTCCATAGTATTGTCGTCCAAGCTATCCTCGCTATCCGAGTCTGCTACTAATGCCGTTGTGGGAGACTCCGGCGGCCGTTGTGACTGGCGCCAATTTAGCTCCAAAGCTAGCTTGTCTGCAGCCTCTAACAGGAGAGCTAGCTCAACTGACCTGGCTAACATTAAGTCACTCGGTACTGTGAGTAGCCTAGTCCGTGTAGCAGTGCTACTCATGTGCTCCGCAAGCTGGTCATGTACCAAATCATTTTCCAGTTGCCCAAAGCGACACTCGCTATGTAACTGCCTTAAGTCAGCAACAAACTCACATGTTGATGTTGCTGCAGAAAGCAAAACCTCCTGACAGTCACGCTGTCCAGGGCATGAAAGTGGCTTGCCAGCAGCTCG
Organism: Pholidichthys leucotaenia; assembly: GCA_020510985.1. NCBI lineage: Eukaryota > Metazoa > Chordata > Actinopteri > Cichliformes > Pholidichthyidae > Pholidichthys > Pholidichthys leucotaenia. The sequence continues at coordinate 408,052,079 of CM035843.1, forward strand.
ACTACATCTTCAAAAGACTCCAAAGCTCCAAGTGTGTGCAGGACATGCTGGCCCTCAATCCCGAGGTTGTGAATAAGTAGTGCATGTGCTCTTAACTTGTCAAACTTACCCAGGTCGAGTGCGGTGATGTATGTCTAGAAAGCTTCAAACCATGTCAGCCACGGCACGGACAGCTCACTTGGGAGCTCGAGGAAGGGACAAAGTGGTGTAATACACGCCTCCATTAGTTAATTCTCAATCGCCAAATGTTATGTATGGTAAAATACCTCTATGAGGATGAGGCGAAGTGACTGGACGAACACAGCTTTATTGAACATTGGTAATAATAGCAGGCACACAGTAGGCACCAGGCAGAGGGCACCGGTCAAAGAGGCCAGATCATGGATGCTCTCTGCTATTTATAGGGCGGTGCAGTGGTGGAACAGGAAGTGCCCGCCACTACTCCACACTTCACAATAAGGTGTCAAATACCAACAGCACAGAACCTGTAGATTTTCTTCTTTTGTTCACCAGTGCTTAGGAGGAAGGGCTGTCTTGTGTCAACTTTCTCAAGATATGTAGTGAGGCTCACTCCTTGCTATAGGTTGAATAACAAAGATGCATTATTTACAGTTAGGTCTGTATTTAAGAGGAGAGTAACAATTTTTGTTTTCTCAGCTTTTTATCAAAGCATGTTCAAGCTACACTTAAACCATGAAAATTAACACAAGACCCATCTTTATTTGAAGGCATTTACATCCAAAGTGAATAAAAGAATAACAATTTTCACTTACAGTCCCTTGTAACTTGTTTTGGTAAACAGCTAGAACAACAAATTCCTCCTCATCAGTTAGTTCCTGACCCAACTGATCTGGAGCAAAATGTACCAAAGACAAATGGTAATTTTTTTAAAATCTTGCAGTTCTTTATCAGTCTGCAACTCACGCTTACTACTTACAACTGTTGCACACAAACAATATGATCTTGTTAGTGTAAAAAAACCAACTTTATATACCTGCATAAATCTTACACAAGATGGTTGGCTGCCTGTGCTGGGCTAATCTTGGCTGTTTTTTCATGGCCTCTTGATGTAGGGGGCAGGAGTTAAAACAACAACAGGAGAGCTGACACATCACTGTCCCAGCCTGGAAAACAAAATAACTGGCCTTAAATACCTAGAGCCAAAGGCTAAATTTTCCAAAGGCAAAATTATAACATTTTATGAAAAATTCCTTCAGTAGTTCAGGATTTGTCCTTCAATTCACATATTAAATTTGTTTCTAAGACTGCCTTCTATCATTTGCGTAATATTGCCAAGATTAGGAGCATCTTGTCTCAGAGTGATGCTGAGAAACTGATCCACGCTTTTGTTAGCTTGAGATTAGATTATTGTAATTCTTTATTATCAGGTTGTCCTAAAACATCTTTAAAAAGTCTTCAGCTGATCCAAAATGCTGCAGCAAGAGTTTTAACAGGTACTAGAAAGACAGATCATATCTCTCCGGTTCTGGCCTCCCTTCATTGGCTTCCCATAGAGTTTAGAATTAACTTTAAAATCCTTCTTCTTACTTACAAAGCTCTAAACAATCAGGCTCCTTTTTATTTAAAGCATACGGACAGACGAAAATTCAATATCGCTAATTCTTATCTCAAATTGTTCTCTGAGACGAGTTAAGTCGAACCGCACATGTTTTGGTGTCAACAAATGTCGCATAAGGTGACAATGCGCTCTTGAAGTACGTTGTTGTGGAGAGCTGTCTGACCCAGCCAAGCGATCAGCGGCTAAGATGGCCACTGACTGTGTGACGTCAGCTCAGCCAAACACACACACACGGTCGGCGGCCAGTGCTGTGTTTTGCTTCATGCAACACTTGTTTACGTCTTAAAATTGGTGATTACGGATATTTCTCGGAATACTTGTGGATTACAAATAGATTATTTATGAAGATTAGGATTTCAGGAATCGAATTAATATGGTTTGGCGTTGTGTTGTCTACAGGTGCGATGGTCCTGCTGTGTTTTGCTTCATGCAACACTTGATGTTTACGTTTTAAAATCGGTGATTACGGCTATTTCTCGGAATTACCAAATATTTTCATGATCATAAGAACGGTTAGGGGGAAAAAACATGCTGAAGAAAGACAGTTTAACTCACCAGTTACTTATATTGGAAGTCCATCCTCCTGTGTTTTTTAGAAGCAAAGTTCTCAATTACAGAGAAATACAGCGTTCCCTATTGCTTCAGCTTCTGTATTAAAGCAGACTCCAGTGAAATAGTACCCAGGTTTGTCAGTCTTTCTTGTCCACATATATTTTGCAGGTGTCACGGCTCGCAGCTCTCAGGCATCTGCCTCAGCTGCGCGCACACCTGCACCTCGTTAGCGCCCTACATGTGCAGTAGACATTTCGTTGACAGCGATTTAGAGAATAAGATGCAATTTGCAAAAAGATTGGTGATAAAGAAAATGGCTATTCCAACTATATATCCCGCGATCCCCAAGTCTAACTGAGACAAGTGTCAGTGACAGTGGCGTGAAAAGCCAGGGTAAGTTTTGTATTTTTAATATTCACTGCAAATGTTTACTAAACATTTTAAATGAATTACAAGCAATGGATGATTTTAAAAATCAAATTATTTCTGGGAAATAATGCGGCGGCGGACAGGTGCCCGTGTCAGGTTTTGCAGCGTCGCGCAAACAGAGGCACGTTTGCGGGCCAAGGCCACCAGTGTTTTTGGCGTGCTTTTGTGTCTAAAACGTTGAAGAACGCGGAGTTGACAAACAGACAAACAAACCCCGGCAAAAACATAACCTCCTCCTGGCCTTTTCGGCCTGGCAGAGGTAATTACCAATGACAGTTCAGCTTTCAATTTTTAGGGAAGTAACATATTTCCCTAAATCATATCTGAGAACATATCTGAGAACACCCAGATGCTCTTCTCCTCATCTCAGGCGATTTCAACCACGTTTCACTGTCTCCCATTCTGCCCACTTTCACCCAGTATGTCACATGCCACACTAGAGACAATAAAACACTGGATTTGTTCTACGCAAACACTAAGGAGGCGTACACCTCATCACAACTCCCCCCACTTGGGAGATCGGATCACAACTTGGTTCATCTCCGACCGGTGTACAAACCCCTAGTGCACAGACAACCTCCGGCCATGCACACTGTGGAGTTATGGTCTGAGGAGACAATGGACACTCTAAAGGACTGTTTTGAAGCCACTGCCTGGAAGCAGCTCTGCGATCCACATGGTGAGGACATCGATGGCCTCATTCACACCTTCACGGGCTACCTCAGCTTCTGTGTGGACAAATCCGTTCCCACCAAGACCACACAGCGTCACTCAAACAACAAACCCTGGATCAACCCTGAGATAAAAACACTTCTGAGAGAGAAGAAGAGGATCTTCAGGTTGGGGAACAGGGAGATGCTGAAGTCCGTACAGAGGGAGCTGAGGAGAAAGATCAGAGAAGGCAAGGACAGCTTCAGGAAGAAGATGGAGGACAAGCTGCAACAGAGCGACATCAGCGGGGTCTGGAGAAACCTCAAAACCATCTCGGGGCTCCAGAATACCTCCCCCCAGGCCACGGGGGGCAGGGAGTGGGCGAACAACCTGAATCTGTTTTTCAATAGATTTGACCAACCGCCCTCCCCCTGTCTGCACAACAACCACTGCTGCCTCTAAGAAATCAAGTCCTGCTACCCACTCCCCACTCCACCGACACCCCCCCCACTCCCAACACACAGCCCCCCATCCTGACCCTGACCAAGACCCAGGTGTGGACGGAGCTGAGGAAGATCAAGGCGAGGAAGGCGTCGGGACCGGACGGCATCAGCGCAAAGCTCCTCAAGTCCTGTGCAGACCAGCTGTGTGGGATTGTGACGTATATCTTCAACATGAGCCTGAAACTGGGGAGGGTACCACAGCTGTGGAAAACATCTTGTGTGGTACCTGTACCAAAAACTTCCCACCCCAAAGACCTGAACAGCTTCAGACCGGTGGCCTTGACGTCCCACTTGATGAAGACCCTGGAGAGACTGCTCCTTGCTCATCTCCGCCCCCTGGTGGAACCAGCGATGGATCCACTCCAGTTCGCCTACCAGCATGGCATTGGGGTGGAGGATGCGGTGATCTTCCTCCTTCACCGTTCTCTGTCCCACCTGGAGAAGCCCGGGAATATGGTGAGGATCATGTTCTTTGACTTCTCCAGTGCTTTCAACACCATCCGACCGATGATCCTGAAGGACAAGCTGCTGCGCGCAGGGGTGGACCAGCACCTGTCATCATGGATCCTGGACTACCTCACGAACCGGCCTCAGTTTGTGAGAACCCGGGACTGTGTTTCCGACACGATCATCAGTAGCACGGGGGCCCCCCAGGGAACGGTGCTGGCTCCCTTCCTGTTCACTCTTTATACTGCGGACTTCTCACACAACACAACACATTGCCATCTACAGAAGTTCTCTGATGACTCTGCGATCGTTGGTCTCATCTCCAGCGGAGATGAAGCTGAGTACAGAGGGCTTATCCAGGACTTTGTGGACTGGTGCCATCGGAACTGCCTCCAGATCAACGCGAGGAAAACTAAGGAGCTGGTGGTGGACTGCCGCAGGCATGGGCAGCCCCTCACAGCACCAGTAAATATACAGGGAACAGACATCGAGATGGTGACATCCTACAAGTACCTGGGTATTCATCTGAACAATAAACTAGACTGGTCACACAATACTGACGCACTCTACAAGAAGGGACAGCGCAGGCTGTTCCTGCTGAGGAGACTCAGGTCTTTTGGTGTACAAGGGGCGCTGCTGAAGTCATTCTATGACACGATGGTGGCATCAGCCATCACTTTTGGAGTGGTCTGCTGGGGCAGTGGCATTACTGCAGCCGATAGGAAGAGACTGAACAAACTGATTAAGAAAGCTAGCTCTGTCCTGGGGCAACGCCTTGATCCGATGGAGGAGATAGGAGAGAGAAGGACGGTGGCTAAACTGTCATCTCTGCTGGAGTCCGAGTTCCACCCTATGCAGGACATACTGGATGCACTGAGGAGCTCATTTAGCAGCAGACTACATCATCCCAGGTGCACAACCGAGAGGTTTCGTAGGTCCTTCCTACCAACGGCTGTCAGACTGTACAACCTAAGCAGGGCTGCTCGCAGAGATAGCAAAAAGACGTAACAAACTAATAGGTTTTTTTTGAATGCAAAAGATGCAATAGACTTACACAATGGTCCCCTCCGGCATACAACTAGGAACATACCGGTCGCTATGGAGGGTGAGAATATGTATGGGCACATAATCATACCATGTAGGATAACTAAATAGACGGTTATGCTGTTTCATCCCACCTAGCAACAATGCTCTGCACTGTGTGTGTTTATATATTTACATATTTATTCCATCTAGCTACAATGCTCTGCACTGGGTGTGTTTATATTTATATATCTATATATTTATTCCATCTAGCTACAATGCTCCGCACTGTGTTTTTATATATCTACATATTATTCCATCTAGCTACATTGCTCCGCACTGTGTGTGTTTATATACTTGCATATTTATTCCACCTAGCTGCAATGCTCCGTACTGTGGGTGTTTATATATTTACATATTTATTCCATCTAGCTACAATGCTCCGCACTGTGTGTTCATATATTCATATATTTATTCCATCCAGCTACAATGCTCTGCACTGTGTGTCTGTGTGTGTGTGTGTATATATATATTTTATAGTAATATGTACATATGTATATTAGCTGCTCTTGCTTGCTTGTTTTTTTTTTTGTTTTGTTTTGTTTTTTTCTTGCCTTCTGATTGTTGCTCTGAGTGTTGCTATCCCTGTGCTGTTGCAATCCTGGAATTTCCCCGTTGTGGGACTAATAAAGGCTTATCTTATCTTATCTTATTTGCTAAGAAAAACAAATATAAGCCTAAGATTGTAAGAGAAATGTGCTTTTAAAAATGGAACCCCAATTTTCTACCATAAAATGGTGCCCATTATAACTGTGAAATGTTATTTATTGGAATATAATAATTGCTATATCTGGAAACTAGTTATTTTCTTAATCTGTAGTGATACTCCATTGATTTTTGTATTTCTTTGTATATTTCTGCTGTGTTTTCAAACATTCATACAAAGGTGGTATAGTATGTAATATTTCTTTTCAAATTGAGAAGAATTTAGTGTGTTCAAATTATTCAAATGTGTATGACATGCGACTTTGATGAATGCTGAACTATGAGAATTATAACATTGACATGAACATTAATAAACTCAATATATGATTTTACAAAACTTTATTTACATATCATTGTTCACAAATCTAATCTTGGTAGGCAAAATCCCTTGTAGTGATCAGATGGGAATGTTTCTCTGATGAGGCTCACTGCACAGGCAGGCAACATAACCCTCACTTCTTTCCCACAAATAAGGCTGAATACCCCCTCAGCACCACCCAAAACTACTTCATCATCCGATTCTTCATTTTCAATGTCATCATTTATATTGAGGTCATCAAAGTCGAGAAAATAATCGCTGTCTGAATCACTTTGCTCTCGTTCTGCCATTTACTATGTATTGCTGTAGTGACGTCACCAATGCCCGCACCTATCGAGAATCAGAATCAGAATCAGAATCAGATTTATTGCCATTGTTCATGTAGTACACAAACTAGGAATTTGTCTCGGTGCAATGCTGCAACATTAAAACATGATAAGATAAAGAGATAAACTTAAAAAAAACAAAAAAAACTTAAAGACTAAGACCATGCAATAAGTGTAGAATAATAAGTAATAATAATAATAATAATAATGAGTAATACTAGTCACAGCAGTTTTAAATAAATTAGCAAGTAGCAGATGATGTGCAGTCGGTAATGCAACAGAAAAACAGTGATGAATGACATGAGTCTGGTTGAGCTGCTGTACATAGTGCACGAGAGTCAATAAGTCACTTAATGTTCAGCAATCTGATGGCAGAGGGGAAAAAGCTGTTCATGTGCCGGGAGGTTTTAGTCTGAATGGACCGAAGTCTTCTACCTGAGGGGAGGGTGGCAAACAGTACGTGACCAGGGTGTGAAGGATCGGCCATGATCCGGCCTGCACGCCTCCGGGTCCTGGAGATGTACAGATCCTGGAGAGATGGGAGTTGCAGCCGATCACCTTCTCAGTAGTGCGCACAACGCGCTGCAGCCTTAGTTTGTCCCTGGCAGTAGCTCCTGCGTACCACACGGTTATGGAGGAGGTGAGGATGGACTCAATGATGGCCGTGTAGAACTGCACTAACATCTTGGTGGGTAGCTTGAGCTTCCTCAGCTGCCGCAGAAAGAACATCCTCTGCTGGACCTTTTTGATGAGGGAGCTAACTAACTAACTAACTAACTAACCTGCACTTATATAGCACTTTTCTAGTCACAAAGACCACTCAAAGCGCTTTCATTAATACTAACCCTCTATTCTAAGGGCCTATAGGAAACAGATATCTAGGGACAATTTAGAACAGCCAATTAACCTAACATGCATGTTTTTGGCATGTGGGAGGAAACCGGAGAAATCCCGGAGTAAACCCACGCAACACGGGGAGAACATGCAAACTCCACACAGATCACTGTTGGTCGGGGGCTGGGATCAAACCCACGATCCCACGATCCCCACAATCCCCCGGCCAAGGGTAAACTGTGCTGCCGCAGTGCTAACCACTGCGCCACCGTGCAGCCCTATGAGCCCTATGAGCTGATGGTTGGCTCCCACTTGAGGTCCCGGGTGATGGTGGTGCCCAAGAAGCAGAAGGAATTTGCAATGGTGATGGGAGAGCCTGTGATAGTGAGGGGGGGCAGGGGGGTTGTGACTTTCCTGAAGTCCACAATCATCTCCGCTGTCTTCAGAGCGTTCAGCTGCAGGTTGTTGTGGCTGCACCAGGACACCAGCTGGGCCACCTCTCTCCTGTAGACGGACTCATCGCTGTTGGAGATGAGCCCGATGAGGGTGGTGTCGTCCGCAAACTTGATCAGCTTAACAGACTGGTGGGTGGAGGTGCAGGAGTTGGTATAAAGGGAGAAGAGTAGGGGGGAAAGTACACAGCCCTGGGGTGATCCAATGCTGATGCTAACAGAGTCTGAGACAGACTTCCCCAGCCGCACATGCTGCCTCCGGTCCGTCAGGAAGTCGGTGATCTACCTGCAGAGGGAGTCAGGCACACCGAGCAGGGACAGCTTGTCCTGGAGCAGAGCGGGGCGGATGGCGTTGAATGCAGAGCTGAAGTCCACAAACAGGATCCTGGCGTAGGTTCCCGGAGAGTCCAGGTGCTGCAGGATGGAGTGGAGGGCCAGGTTGACTGTGTCGTCCACAGACCTGTTGGCACGGTAGGCAAACTGCAGCGGGTCCAGGAGGGGAGTGGTGATGGACTTGAGGTGGGACAGGACCAGGCACTCAAAGGACTTCATGACTACAGAGGTGAGCGCTACAGGTCTGTAGTCGTTAAGTCCAGTAATCCGTGGCTTCTTGGGGACAGGGATGATGGTGGAGGATTTGAGGCAGGTCGGCACGTGGCATTGCTTAAGGGAGGTGTTAAAAATGTCTGTGAAGACTGGAGCCAGCTCTTTCGCACAGTGTCTCAGGGTGGAGGGAGACACGCTTTCCGGACCGGGGGCCTTGCGTGGGTTCAGTCTGGAGAACTGTCTGTGCACGTCCTGCACACTGATGACAAGGGCGGGGGGGGAGGAGGAGGGGGGGACCGCTTTTGATGAATTAGCGGCCAAGGAGGCGGTGGAGCTGGGTGGAGTGGGGGAGTTGGACACAGCTGACGAGGTGTCAAAACGGGCGTAATGTTGGGACAGTTTTTGACAAAGGGCTTTGTCATCCTGACCTTTAGAAGCCTGAGGCTGATAGTTGGTGATTTGCCTCAGTCCTCTCCACACAGAAGCCGAGTCATTAGCAGTGAACTGCTGCTGGAGTCTCTCAGAATACACAGATTTAGCTCTCTTCAGCTCTCTGTTAAACCGATATTTAACTTCCCTGTAGCAGTCCCTGTCTCCACTTTTCAACGCTGCTGAGAGATGGCGGTACTGCAGCCTCACTAACTGAACGCTGAGCTATGAGCAAATAAGGTCATTTATGGAAGCTGGTGACACATATTAAATCGCGGGAATAGACAGAATAGAATATTTTCATACAATCTGTTGATTGGTTCAATAAAAAAATGTCACTGTCCGTCTGCTTTAAAAGATCTGATACTATCGTATTATCCTAACAGAGCACTACGCTCCCAAAATGCAGGATTACTTGTAATACCTAGAATCTCCAAAAGTACAATGGGAGGCAGAGCCTTCAGTTATCAAGCTCCTCTCCTGTGGAATCAGCTGCCAATCTGGATTCGGGAGTCAGACTCCATCTCTGTTTTTAAGAATAGGGCTAAAACCTACCTTTTTGATATAGCCTACAATTAGGGAGGGATCATGTGTTTCTGAACTCTCCCTTAGTTATGCTGCTAATAGGTTTAGTCAGCCGGGGGACCTCCAGTAATGCACTGGGCCTCACTCCTTTCCTCACTCTCAATGAAATATTTTTTTTTTTTGCTGGTCATTAACACTTGTTTGTTCTCTCCCATAGATTGAGTCCCCATCGTGCTGTTTGTTCTCTACATGTCTGTTCTTTTCTTTTTCTCTATCCCCTCACCCCCCAGCCAGTCGCAGCAGATGACTGCCCCTCGCTGAGCCTGGTTCTGCTGGAGGTTTCTTCCTGTTAAAAGGGAGTTTTTCCTCTCCACCGTCGCCAAGTGCTTGCTCACAGGGGATCGCCTGATTGCTGGGGTCTTTCTGCAACTGTGGGGGTTCCCCCCTACAGTTGATAGTGCTATGAGATGACTGTTGTTGTGAAATGGCGCTATATAAATAAAGTTGAATTGAATTGAATAGTTGTCAATTAAAATTCTTAGTCATGCTGAGAGAAACAAATTTATTTCACAGTTGGTGGTTGATTACTGACACTGTGTTTTGGATAAAGAAAAACATATTTACCCCAGTCATTCTCAGCCTCCAAGTCAAAAGATGACTGCAGCTCTTCTCTGCAAGGATTGGATAGAAGACTGTGGCTTTCTACAGTAACTTTGTGCTTGAAATATGAAGGCCACTTGGCAAGAAACCTCCCAGATTCTTGTTTTCCAAACATCATGAAAAAATTCTGAGTAGTCTTTAAACATGAACACAACACACAAACATAGCTTAATTGAGCATACTTGCATATATATTCTTACCAGTTACTGGCTGCTGGCAGGCTCCAACCTTGGAATCCCAGACTCCTGACTTTAAGAGCTCATCAGATGTATCTGCACCAGCTTCAGTGTCTGATGTGTCAGTAAAAACAAGCACACCTTCAATCAGAAGTTGAGCCTGCAGACTGTTAGTGGGAGAAACAGAAGAGAAATAACTTTAAGCTGGTACAATATACAATCCATGACTTATAAATCGACTATTATTTTGTTCTGGTTTAAAATGTATAGAGACTTAAAATGAATAAAATACCAAAGTGGTCTAAATCATAACTTAAATAAAACAAGAATCTTGACAAAAGAAAGATGTTAATGCATGCCTTGTTTGAAGAGAACCTTATACACAGAAGGGTGTTTAGGGTGTTTTTACTACTTTTTGGCTCTCCCAAGACATTATTCTTCTCTCCTACAGCATCCATTACAGTTACACGCAAATGGCCAATTATGCAAATTAGGTGATGATGTCATTTAGCAACTTCTAGTGACTTTTAGGACAGCCAATAGCTACTTTCCTTACTGAGGAGTTCGCAATACTTCAGTTAGAGCCGGCAAAATTAAGATCTAGTGATAAAGGGAAGAAGAAGATTGATTAAAAAGACAGCACAAATCAGCTGTCTACCATGCTTGCTGCATCCTCCACCGCAGAATTGTAGCTTCTGTCTCACTTCAATGAGGAAAAAGTCAGATGAAATGTGACATGACCATTCAGACTGGAGTTCTACAGGGATCTGTGCTAGGCCCTACTCTTTTTAGTTTATATATGCTTCCGTTAGGCAACATAAGAAAGCACTGTATACATTTTCATTGTTATGCAGATGACACACAGTTATACGTGTCAATGAAGCCAGATGATAGTAATCAATTAGCTAAGTTGGAAGCCTGTCTTAAGGAAATCAAAGCTTGGATGACTTGTAATTTCCTGCTATTAAAATTCAGATAAGACTGAAGTTATTCTTGTTGGTCCAAAAAACCTTAGAAATACCTTTCCAAATCAAACTTTCAGTTTGGATCCGGTTACTCTTTCTCTTAATTGCTCTGTGAGGAACCTTGGAATTATTTTTGATCAAGATCTGTCTCTCATTTCACATATTATATTTGTTTCTAAGACTGCCTTCTATCATTTGCATAATATTGCCAAGATTAGGAGCATCTTGTCTCAGAGTGATGCTGAGAAACTGATCCACGCTTTTGTTAGCTCTAGATTAGATTATTGTAATTCTTTATTATCAGGTTGTCCTAAAACATCTTTAAAAAGTCTTCAGCTGATCCAAAATGCTGCAGCAACAGTTTTATCAGGTATTAGAAAGAGAGTTGCAAGTTGCTTGCTATCTCTCCGGTTCTGGCCTCCCTTCATTGGCTTCCCATAGAGTTTAGAATTAACTTTAAAATCCTTCTTCTTACTTACAAAGCTCTAAACAATCAGGCCCCTTTTTATTTAAAAGATCTGAAACTACCATATTATCCTAACAAAGCACTACACTCCCAAAATGCAGGATTACTTGTAATACCTAGAATCTCCAAAAGTACAATGAGAGGCAGAGCCTTCAGTTATCAAGCTCGTCTCCTGTGGAACCAGCTGCCAATCTGGATTTGGGAGTCAGACTCGATCTCTGTTTTTAAGAATAGGGTTAAATCCTTCCTTTTTTGAGGAGCCTACAATTAGGGAGGGATCATGTGTTTCTGAACCCTCCCTTAGTTATATAGGTTTAGTCGGCCGGAGGACCTCCAATAATGCACTGGGCCTCACCCCTTTCTTCACTCTCAATGATTTTTTTTTTTTTTTTTTTTTTTGCTGGTTATTAACATCTGTTTGTTCTCTCCATAGATTGAGTCCCCATCGTGCTGTTTGCTCTCTACATTGTTCCTTTCATCTTCTTTATCCCCTCACCCCCCAGCCAGTTGCAGCAGATGACTGCCCCTTCCTGAGCCTGGTTCGGCTGGAGGTTTTTTCCTGTTAAAAGGGAGTTTTTCCTCTCCACCGTTGCCAAGCGCTTGCTCACAGGGGATCGCCTGATTGCTGGGTCTTTCTGCAACTGTGGGGGTTCCCACTACAGTTGAAAGTGCTATGAGATGACTGTTGTTGTGAAATGGCACTATATAAATAAAGTTGAATTGAATTGAATTGATTTGAACTCTCAGTGTAATGAATTACCTTGTCTAACTCTTGGGGGTGGAGCTCAGGGTTCACAGTCCTCTAAGCTTCCACCACCTGCTGCAGCCACTAACAATGAACCTGCTACTTCTGTGTCTCCTTCCCCTCTCTCTGAGTGTCCCCCGGTGCCTGGAGTTGACCATCGGGCGAGGGAAGAGCCTGCGGCCCTGGAGAGCCTGCTTCAAGCCCCGCAGCCACGTCACGGGCAGAGGAGGAGACTGGACTGCCGTTTGGAGCCTCAGCTGATGAGTAAGCATCCCTGGGTCTCCGTGGAGGAGCAGTCGGGACCAGCAGGTCACGAATCCCCTGCCTCCATGCCGTGCGAGCCTTCGGCGTGGGCTCCAGTGCCTGGGGGGTTCCAGACTGTGGCGACCATCACTCTGGCTGCACAGCCCACCGCTGTGGAGCCAGAACCCGGGATGGACCTCCGGATCATTGAGCCTGGATCATCGGTGTCCTGGACGGCGGTGGAGCCCGAGATCAGGCAAGTGCTCTATTTTGTCTTCTTACTTTCCGCTCTGGAGCATTGTTGCCTTTCTCTCGGGGAGGCGAGCCAGGTGCAGCCGTCTGCTGCATCTGAGCTCGTCTCGCCGGGCTCTGCCACTGCCGGTGATCCTAATCCCAGTTCTCTCTGTCTTTCTGAGCCTTCTCCCAGGGTCACCGGAGATGAATCAGCTCTGGTTATCGTCATTGAGACTCCAGGGTCGTGTTCGGAGGTCATCGAGGATGCAGCACTGGTCCAATCGGGACCCATCGAGGGTGCTGTGCCAGTGCAATCGGGGCCCATCGAGGGTGCAGCGCCGGTCCAATCGGGGCCCATCAAGGGTGCAGCGCTGGTCCAATCAGGGCCCATCAAGGGTGCAGCGCTGGCCCAATCGGGGCCCATTGAGGGTGCAGCACCGGTTCGGTTTGGGGTCGGTGAGGGAGCAGCGGATTCCCTTCCGCTGGATGCCGGACTGGTTCCTTCTCTTCCCTCCTGTTTTTCTCCACCGGGTGCCGCTGGGGTCCCCTTTATTCGGGTCAGCTCTTCCCTGCTCTCCCTCTCGGCAGGGAGGCCACCTCTGAGCTTCCCCCTCCAGTCCTGGTGGTCTAAGGATGTGGATCGGCCACCTGAAAAAACCTCTTGTTGGGTCGGCAACCTGGTTCGGCCGTCCAAGAGACTGTTTCGCTGGTTCTGTGTTTTGGGTTGGCCATCCAAAGGACTGCCTTGTTGGTTTGGTGACCTGGTCCGGCCGCCTTAGGTACTGTTTCCCTGGGATTGGGACTTTGGTAGGCCGCTGATTTTTCCTTTCCCTGCTCTCTGCCTGCCGGTATTTCTGAGATTGTGTTTTTGTTCTCTTTGTGTTGGTTCCATGGATATTGAAGAATTCTCTGTTCCCTGTCCGAATTGTCCTGTGCATCATGCAGATTCTCCTTTCGCCAGAAGGTTACTCGTGTAGACTGGTGTTAACTTTTGATGCAAATTACTCAGTTACACACAAGAAGAGACCCCAAAGGGTTACTTGAATAGGAGGGGTTACTGGTCTGCTAAAAGAGTTGCTTGAATATTAAGTAGCACCATTACTCTTGGTTATATATATATAAGATATGTTAAGATAAGATAAGCCTTTATTAGTCCCACAATGGGGAAATTCCAGGATTGCAACAGCACAGGGATAGCAACACTCAGAGCAATAATCAGAAGGCAAGAAAAAAAAAACAAGAACATCTAGTAAACATATGTACATATTACTATAAATATATATATAGACACACAGTGCGGAGCATTATGGTTGGTGAATGTGCAGCAGAAAGTCAAAGTTCTCTCTCCGCGGATGCGGCGGGCCAGCTGGAAGTCTTTGGGCATGATGGTGACCCTCTTAGCGAAGAAGAGACCCACCAGGTAGGCCTCTCTGGTCTCCTGCAGAGCCATGACGGCGAAGCTCAGGAAGCGCAGGTGGGTCTTGAAGTCCTGAGCCATCTCCCTCACCAGGCGCTGGATGGGCAGCTTACGGATGAGCAGCTCCGTGGATTTCTGGTAGCGACGGATCTCTCTCAGAGCCACGGGCCTGTAACGGTGAGGCCTCTTCACTCCGCCGGTGGCCGGAGCGCCTCTCCGAGCAGCCCTGGTGGCTAGCTGCCTCCTGGGGGGCTTCTTCCTCCAGTAGATGTTACGGGCGGTCTGCTTGGTTCTTGCCATCGCTCTTTATTATTCTGTCTTTTATTTCTTGCACGCCGCCTAAACTTCAGCCCGCCACCCGCGTCGTTTTCGCTACAGCTCCCGGTATGTCGAGTTTCCCATTAGCACCGGGCGGCGGCCAAGTGCTAGCTAGCACCAGCTCCTCCCCGCTGCAACGTCTCCCGCTGCAAACAGTGGCTCCGTCCGCCGACCCGGGAGATCCCCGGGGCGATCCGTGCATCCGTGATATATATACAGAGTGAAAGGTGTAGAAAGAAGAAGAAAGATAAAAAAAGGCTGTTGCAACGGGCAGCCGACTCGTGTGGCGCCGCCGGTCCGGCGGAACCGGAACCATATATATATATATATATATATATATATATAATATTTGTGACCTTACTCTTGTTGATTTGGGAGTCTGTTCCTTTTTTTTTTTCCCTCTAAATCTGTGACTTTTCTGTATCTGCAGGTGTATTCCCTCACGTTTTTGCTGAATTTCGTAACCTTTTATCTTTGCAGCTATTTCAATGTATGAAGACTGTATATTCACTAAACTGACTATAGATGTATTACTTATACAACTCAAATGTGGACATTTCTAACCAGTTTTCTGATCGGGGAAATCAAAAGCAACACTTGATTTGAAATACATTGTTTTATAAGTGAGGAGGGGTGCAGTGTGTTAAAACTATTCTAAGTGCAATTTTGTGAAGTTAAGTGGAATAAGTGTGACTAATTACTGCCTTCTCCTGCCCATGTGATTTGTCACACACCTTGCTTTTGATGCTACTGGACCACACAGTTACGTCTACGTCTTCAAAGTTTGGTGTGGAGCCCACAAGCTTTTCAGTAATCCACAACTTCTCACAGGCATATTTTTTTTTCCTTTTTTTTTTTTTTTTACAGACTCTGTCACCACATTTTTTCTCTTGCTTATTTTTGGGGGCTTGGAGGTTGTATTGTTTTCAGGGAACTTGATACACCAGTTACCAGATTAGACACTCACCTTTACCTCGTGAGCATATTTTTTGTCAGTTGAAGTCATATTTTGTATTACCATGTGCACCTTGCAGATGCCTTTTTTAACTTCCCCTTGCTTGTTCTGTAGTACTTGATGTTTCTTTTCTTTTTCCATGTCTTGTCTAATTGTAGTGTTATTGGGTTCTGGGGTATTTTTGAAATATACCTGTATTTTGGTTTCCTCTCATTTGTTTTATCAGGCTGTACCTTGCTTTTCTTTGTTTTTGTTCGTTCTGCTACACGTTATTGTAGTTTGTGTGTTACATGGTCCTTATGTAGGCTGAAGGGGTGCCTGTATCTTGGGTAGTCATCCTGTTGCTATTGATTGGGTTTTTGGTCATTTGTGTTAAGCCACGCAATTCTATGTTATTCATATTGTATCCGTTCATTGTGGGATTTTTTTCTTCCTCTGGGTGTTGCTATTGCTTTGTGTTTTTTGGTTCTCTCCCTCCTGGCCTGTTTCCCCCTCCGCCCTCCCTGGGTCGGTCCTGTTAACCTCCTGGTTGGGGGGACCCTTGGATGTCACATTTGGCGCCTAGAATGCTCCCTTTGAACGGGGGGCACTGTGGTGGTCTGAGCGCTGATCCCGTCTGTGCTCAGATCGCTCATTATGTCCCCTTTTCAATCATGCTACTCCGGGGTTGTTATTAGGACCGCTCAGGGGCATTTATTATGACAGCGTCACGGCCACGTTTCTGGCTGTTAAATCCAAGCAAGTGCTGTGACAGCTATTTGTCATTTCTGTTAATTACGTGACCTCTTTTCTGATTAGTCTATGCTCCGTATTTAAAGAAGCAGCTGAGGCTCACTCCTCGCTGCGACCTACACAACGGTACACCTCGTACCTTTGGAATGGAGCCCCTATTCCCGACTCTGGTCTTTCCCCTGTGTTTTGGACTTTTGGCTGCTTGTCATAGTAAGTGTTTTTGTACAGTGCAGGCTCCGTCCTCGCTGCCTTTCCTAGTTTATTCTTCAGAGTCGTTTATGGTGTCTCAGTTTATGTTTGTGTTTGCCCCACATGGCTGTTTATTTTGTCATTATGTCTTCTTATAAATAAACAAGCAAACTTATTGTCTGGCATGTGGCGTTTCATTAACCTTCCTCCTGTGTTAGCTTTCTGTTACCATCCCCGGTGTTAACAGGTCGGTTTCGACCCGTGTCTTAAATCAGCTTTAAAATATACTAAAAACAATAACCTATCATCCAGGGTTTTTTTGTCATCTCTTGGTTACCTTGTTAGGCTTCCTTATCCATGAACATGTTGGGTTTAATATTTTTTCTGTGGGTCTCTGGGCCTTTTTTTTCAGTATACCTCTCAATTTCAACAAAAAAAAAAAGAAAAATTAATCTCAAGAGAATCATATAAATAAATAAAAGGTTGTTCTGTTACTTGAATATTACTGTGGGGTATAGAACACATCTCTGAAATGAATTTGCTTGACTTATTTTTCATTTTAAAATTAATAACTATAGTATTATATATGTTCACAACAAAACATTTTATCATACCTCGTGTTCTCCTTTTCTTTCTTTTTTTTTTTTTTTAACAAATTTACCAGGGCACCAAACAGCAATAACTCCACACACAGGACTAGGGCAAAACACAATAAGCACACACACAAAACCCTCAGTCCTTGAACGGATCTCTGTCCAGGCGTCTCTGTCTCTTAACCTCAGGGCTCCTGCTGCACTGTCTCCTCTCCACCACTGGCAGCTGCAGATCCCTTGGATGTCTCCAGGTATAGATGGACCTACGCCGGTGTGCCTCCATCCAGTCGGGCTCCACCTGGAACCTCTTCTGGTCATCCTGCTGCTCGCGTGGACTGTGATCCCGTCGTACTCGAGCATCAACCTTGGTCAGTGAGGGAGCCCTCTTCCTCTTATCCGGATCACTATTCCTGCGACTGGCCTCCGTCACCTAACTCTCCAGCTCGTGGGTCCGTTTCAGTCTCCTCTTGGCAGGCCGTCACTGGGAGCACTTTACAACCACCATGTGCCGCGGTCTCGCCCCTTTTTCTCCCGGCTTGGGCACCTCGTCCTTATGAGCCTCATAGGGGTCCTGGCGTACGGTCCACCACCCTCATCCAGGGCAGCCTGCATAACGGCATTGGGTCCATCCCGAGACAGCTCCATGTGGCACCAAATGTGTTCTCCCTTTAAAGCTCTGTCCAGCCAGTCTGAATCCCACACCTCAGCACCCTCCACCACTGGAACAGGCCGGCCCCAAAGTCCACATCCGGACCATTCTTCACCCGACATGTTAGATATGGAGAACCCAAGGCTGTAAAACAGGGTACACCCCATAACGTTGACTCCGGATGCTGAAACATTGATACGGACTCTGGGTGCCACACTCTCCTTATATCGGGACTCCATTTCCACATAGCCCAAAATGGCCAACCTGTTCTGTCCATATCCAAAATACTCTCCGTATTGCCTCCTAATCTGTTGGTGGGGAAACAGTCTTTGCATGGTCGTCAGGTTCAGGATGGAAATAACTGCTCCAGTGTCCACCAACAGTGGAACCTTGACACCATCTAGCGTGACAGTGCAACCGATCCTCCCCGTCGTCTCCAGGGAGATGGTATGCACGATTGTCGGAGTCTTCTGCACAGCACCTGGTTCACCCCTATGGCTCCTGCGTACGAAGTTAGCGCACATCCTGGCAAAATGGTTCAACACACCACACTTGCCACAACACTTTCCTTTCGCCGAGCACACCCTAGACTTATTGCAGTGCTCAGTGGATCCACAACCATAACATTTTGACATTCCTACCTTATCTTGACCACAGAGGCAAAATCATCATCTTCGCATTCACCATCACAAGGGTCTAGGATCAGTGCCTCAGCGCGAGACTCACCCCTGTCCAGAAAAGCCCCTTCAGTAAGGCCTCTCGCGATGGTCTCTGCTGCCTCGAACTGTTGGGCAAGCTCGATAGCTGCAGCTAATGTCAACTCTCCTGGGTGTGTTAAAAACCTGGACCAAGCCACCGGGCAGAGGATGTGCTCTGCCAGCATGTCCCAAATCATCTCGTCCTCCAGGGGTCCAAACTTGCATTACCTCGCCAGCTCACGGAGGTCCACCAAGAATCTTCTAATTGGCTCTCTCTGGCGGCGCTGTCGAAACTGAATGTGTCTGACGATGATGTTTTCCGGTGCTCTAAAGTAACGTGCCATTTGCTCCACTACTCCCTCGAAGCTATCAGCACCGCCAAGCTTCTCTAGGATCCTCTGCCCTTCCATTCCCAAATTATGGACCAACACAGCTCTCGCTCGGAGCTTCTCCATCTCACTCAGGTTTAAGACAGCAAGATAGTAGGTAAAGGCAGCAAACCAATGAGGCCACGGCACAGGCAGGTAGCCCAGGGCCACCAAAAATGGCTGAAAGCTGGCAACGAAATGCTCCATTACTACTTTTACCTCATCGCCAAATGTTGTGTCCATAATTATAAGGAATAACAAGATACTAGTGACTCGGTGAACAGGGCTTTAGTACAGGATGCAACTATATACAAAAGGCTTACGGCACTCGCCTGCATGCCAGGTGGCTCCCACGACGAAAGAGGCAGAGCCTCTTCCGCTAACCTCCTTTATGCCCCAAGTGGCGTCACCACCGGAAACCGGCAGTTAGCCACCCCGGTCTAACCCACGTCCAACCCGGCCGCCATCTTACCACTACCAGCCATTTCTATATCTAACAATAGGTTCAAAGAGTGTTACTCATATACTTTTTCTGCAGCCAGCGATGCTGCTGAGCTCACTCTCCCTCTACTTTGCACCGGAGTCACCTGACTGCTTGACTGAGGCTGCCAGTGAGTCTTCAGCTCTGATATTCGATAGGCTGCCATAATCATGTGACACGGCAGACCATCTCTAAAACATGCCTTGGCTGGATTTTCACTGGTTTTCACTCATGAATTGAATGCCTACAACTCTCAGAAGTGAAAACAGATTGTATGTTTTGTTTTAAGGTGGTATTGTGATATTTAAAAAAGTATCGATTCCAGAGTACTGACCAACTGGTATCGAAGGATTGATATTTGAGTATCGATACACCCATCCCATACTTCCTATGCAGGACATTTTCTTCTGCACATGCAGGTCACTTCATAGCTGTAGACCGTTCACACTGTAGTCTGATGGGGGTCGCATTTAAATTACAATGTGAATGCCCACACAAAAAAAATTGAATCTTGGCAAAAAATTGGAATTGAGCATTAAGACCTGCCGTGTGACTGTAGCCTTAGTTCATTAAAATTTGTGTTTTTGACTGCAATGATGGTGGCTATGATAAAACTTTTGGAGATGTTTTTTTTTTTTTTTTTTTTTTTTCCCCTGTCGAGCTGTTAAGCTAAGCTAATGCTAAGTGAAGCCATGCTTCAGATATGACTTATTTTACACATGTACTGCTAATGGTCACCTTTAGGGAACTTTCAGGGATAAGTTTAGTTTTAGGAACTTAGATAACCTAAATGGCTGATCTGGAAATATTTAACCCTCTGGTCTTACTGTTTGCTGGGTTGGTGCCTTAGTTATCTATGTGTTGTAATAAGTCTGCCCGACGTCTGCAAGGTGAACACAAAACAGCGATAACTTAAAGTCTACCCTTAGTCCTTACTGTGGTGTCTTGCAGAAGATAATTTTGATATGTGTTTTAGTTTCAACAAATTGTTTTCTTTACTTGTTTTTAATTTATTGTACAAGTTTCACATTACAATTGTTTATATATGCTTTGCATGACATAAATAAAAGAGATACCTTTCTGTGTATAAGGTTCTCTTCAAACAAGGCATGCATTAACATCTTTCTTTTGTCAAGATTCTTGTTTTATTTAAGTTATGAATTAGGCCACTTTAGTATTTTATTGATTTCAAGTCTCTATACATTTTAAACCAAACAAAATAATAGTCGATTTAATTCAATTCAATTCAATTCAACTTTATTTATATAGCGCTATTTCACAACAACAGTCATCTCATAGCACTATCAACTGTAGGGAGAACCACCACAGTTGCAGAAAAACCCAGCAATCAGGCGATCCCCTGTGAGCAAGCACTTGGCGACGGTGGAGAGGAAAAACTCCCTTTAAACAGGAAGAAACCTCCAGCAGAACCAGGCTCAGGGAGGGGCAGTCATCTGCTGCGACTGGCTGGGGGGTGAGGGGATAGAGAAGAAGAAAAGAACAGACATGTAGAGAGCAAACAGCACGATGGGGACTCAATCTATGGGAGAGAACAAACAAATGTTAATGACCAGCAAAAAAAATATTTCATTGAGAGTGAGAAAAGGAGTGAAGCCCAGTGCATTACTGGAGGTCCCCCGGCTGACTAAACCTATTAGCAGCATAACTAAGGGAGGGTTCAGAAACACATGATCCCTCCCTAATTGTAGGCTATATCAAAAAGGTAGGTTTTAGCCCTATTCTTAAAAACAGAGATGGAGTCTGACTCCCGAATCCAGATTGGCAGCTGATTCCACAGGAAAGGAGCTTGATAACTGAAGGCTCTGCCTCCCATTGTACTTTTGGAGATTCTAGGTATTACAAGTAATCCTGCATTTTGGGAGCGTAGTGCTCTGTTAGGATAATACGGTAGTATCAGATCTTTTAAATAAAAAGGAGCCTGATTGTTTAGAGCTTTGTAAGTAAGAAGAAGGATTTTAAACTTAATTCTAAACTCTATGGGAAGCCAATGAAGGGAGGCCAGAACCGGAGAGATGTGATCTCTCTTTCTAGTACCTGTTAAAACTCTTGCTGCAGCATTTTGGATCAGCTGAAGACTTTTTAAAGATGTTTTAGGACAGCCTGATAATAAAGAATTACAATAATCTAATCTCGAGCTAACAAAAGCGTTGGACCAACAAGAATGACTTCAGTCTTATCTGAATTTAATAGCAGGAAATTACAAGTCATCCAAGCTTTGATTCCCTTAAGACAGGCTTCTAACTTGGCTAATTGATTACTATCATCTGGCTTCATTGACAGGTATAATTGTGTGTCATCAGCATAACAATGAAAATGTATACAGTGCTTTCTAATAATGTTGCCTAACGGAAGCATATATAAACTAAAAAGAGTAGGGCCTAGCACAGATCCCTGTGGAACTCCATGACTGAGCTTTGAGTTGAAAGAAAACTCATTATTTACATGAACAAACTGGAACCTATCAGATAAATAAGATCTAAACCACTGCAACGAAGTTCCATTAAGTCCAACATAGTGTTCTAATCTATCAAGTAGAATATTATGATCGATAGTATCAAAAGCTGCACTAAGGTCTAAAAGGACAAGTACAGAAACTAGTCCATTATCAGATGCAATGAGGAGGTCGTTAGTGACCTTCACTAAGGCTGTTTCAGTACTATTGTGGCCGACACACATTGTGGGCTCACGCTGCCACAGAGACAGGACTGAATGTGTATTGCGGGGTGTCACGTCTGCAAGGACTAAGGACTCGAATCTACAGGAGGTAACAAGGAAGTGTGAGATTTGTCTCTTTGTCCCACAGAAGACGCCCCGGAGGGTTTTCCGGTTCATCAGGAAATGAGAGACAATGGTGAAGCTTCAAGGGGATGCTTTGTAACTGTATGTTGACTGAAGACATCATGTGACTTGAATTCTGATGCTGGAAATGTATAAAAGGGGGTTGAAGTATGATTCTTTCTCTTTCCTGCTTTGAGAACGCTAGAAGCTGCGTTCTGTCAAATAAAGCTGGTTTTATGACTGAAACTCAGCCTCGTTATTTGAGCATGCTTCTACACTGGTGACCTACGACGGAGAATGAGCAGACAGAATTCTCCCGAGCGGGGCTCGGTGGAAGCCAGCCTGATGGCCGCCTCCACGATCCGGCTGCCCGATTTCTGGCAGCACAGCCCACGCTCATGGTTTAGCGCAATCGAGGCGCAGTTCAACCTCCGGAGAATCTCCAACGATGACACAAGATTCTACCACGTGGTAGCGAAGCTGGACAGCGACACGGTCCAGAGAGTGGAAGATCTGGTTAATCATCCACCAGACAGCGACAAGTACAGCGCATTGAAGGACGCGCTGATCAGCCATTTCACCCCCTCAGTCCAACAACGAGCAGAGGGGCTCCTGACGCTGACGGAGGCCGAAAACGATAGACCTGCGGACCTGATGGTGAAGATGCTGCAGCTCAAAGCCTCTGAGGATGGCGAATTCATTTTCACCCACCTTTTCCTTCGAACCCTACCACCAGCAGTGAGAGTGGCCCTGGCAGAGTCACCCCGATTGGCCAGGCGAGACTACCATGGGTTGAGCAAGGAGGCGCAGAGGTTGGTCGACGCCCACAAGCGGAACGCGGTCTCGGCCGCGGCGGCCAGTCCAGGAACGGCGTCCGGACACAGTGCGGGTACAGCGGCCGCGGCGCCAGACGCACCAACGACGGCGGCGACAGGAGCCAGACGACGCGGAGCGGAGAACGGCTCGTGCTTCTACCACCGCCGTTTTGCAGAGAGAGCGCACAGGTGCGTCCCACCGTGCAATTTTAAGCTCCAGGGAAACGCCAAGACCGAGGGCCGGTAGCAGCTGCAACCCTCGGCAACGAGAACAGGCTGCTTTACCTGACGGATGCACGCTCGGGGAAACAGTTCCTCGTGGACACGGGCTCTCAGCTGAGCTTTGTCACACCCACCTACGCGGAACGGCTGTCGCCTTCTAAAGCCCCCTGGGTGTCAGTGTCAGCAGCGAACGGCTCCACGATTAAAACGTTTGCTGAGAGGACCATGCTTCTGTCCTTACAGGGCCGTTCATTTGAGTGGACATTTATTGTAGCAGCAGTCAGTTTCAACATGTTAGGGGCTGATTTTTTGTGCTCACATGGTTTATTGGTTGACCTTGCTAATAGACGTCTGATTAATGCACTGTCCTTTCATTCTATTCCCTGCACAGCTCGGGTGGCCCCGCCAACTGCACATGCCAGCGTCTCAGCTGCGGGTGGTAAGTTTCACACTCTGCTTGCTCAGTTTCCAGCACTCACAGTCCCCACGTTTTCAGCAACGGTGGCCAAACATGGGGTAGAACATTTCATAACGACCACAGGCCCTCCCGTGTTTGCAAAGGCTCGGCGCTTGGACCCAGCTAAACTGGCCATCGCGCGCGAGGAGTTCACTAATCTGGAAAAACTGGGCATTGTTAGACGTTCCAAGAGCTCTTGGGCTTCGCCGTTACACATGGTCCCAAAAGCTGACGGCTCGTGGCGACCTTGCGGTGATTTCCGCAGGTTGAACAACATTTCAGCTCATGACCGCTACCCGATTCCGCACATTCAGGATTTTTCTGTCCATTTGGCGGGGGCGCGCATTTTTTCTAAAATAGACTTGGTGCGCGGCTATCACCAGGTGCCAGTGTGCGCGCAGGATGTACCCAAAATAGCGGTCATAACGCCTTTCGGCCTTTTTGAGTTCTTGCGCATGCCTTTTGGCCTCAAGGGGGCCGCGCAGACTTTCCAACGCATGATGGATGCAGTTTTACGCGACCTGCCTTTCGTGTTCGTTTATTTGGACGATATTTTGGTAGCCAGCGCGTCCGAAGGCGAACATGAAAAACACCTCACAGCAGTTTTCCAGAGGTTGGCAGAGCACGGGTTAATAGTTAACCCAGCGAAGTGTCAGTTTGGGGTGGCGCAGATTGATTTTTTGGGACATCGCGTTTCGGCAGAGGGAGCAGTTCCCCTTCCAAATAAAGTGCGTGCCATAACGGATTTTCCGCAACCTCAAACGGTCAAGGCGCTTCAGGAGTTTCTAGGGATGGTTAATTTTTACAACCGTTTCCTCCCAAGCGCAGCACGACTCATGCAGCCATTGTACACCGCGTTAAAAAAACAAAAGCCCGCAAATAAAGTTGAATGGTCTCCGGAGCGGGAGCGCGCTTTTGCCCAGGTCAAATCAGCCCTGGCAAACGCAGTTTTGTTAGCGCACCCAGTTCCAACGGCCCGCATGGCGCTCACCACTGACGCTTCCGATGTAGCGGTGGGGGCGGTAGTTGAACAGCTTGTGGCAGGTACCTGGCAACCCCTCGCGTTTTTCAACAGGACCTTGCGCGATAGTGAACGGAAATACAGCGCGTTTGACAGGGAGCTTTTGGCCCTACACTTGGCCATCCGTCATTTTCAGTTCTGGTTAGAGGGGCGACGTTTCACCGCTTTTGTGGATCATAAACCGCTAACGTTTGCGATGGCCAAAATTTCAGAACCCTGGTCAGGCCGGCAACAAAGGTAACTAGCCGCCATATCGGAGTTCACTACTGATATTCAGCATGTCGCGGGTAAACACAATGTTGTAGCAGACTGCCTCTCGCGTGCAGTAGCACCGCCAAGCCCCATAGGGGCAGACTCGGTAGCCATGGCCGCGGGCCCGGGCAGCGACGCGGGAGCGCGCGCAGCCCCGGTCTGTGTTGGGTTAGATTATGCAGCTATGGCTGCGGAGCAGGTTAACGACGCGGACGTGCGCGCGCTCCAGTCTGGACCAACAGGGTTGAGGCTGGAGCACAGGGTGCAACAAAACGGTATGCCCCCGCTAATCTGCGATGTCTCCACGGGACGGCCCCGCCCTGTGGTGCCAACCGCGTGGCGTCGCCGTGTTTTTGACTTGGTCCATTCTCTCGCGCACCCGGGGGTGCGCGCATCGATTAAGTTGGTGGGGGAGAAATTTGTTTGGCCCGGGTTGTGCAAACAGGTCAAGGAATGGGCAGCAGCCTGCGTAGCGTGTCAGCGAGCTAAAATACACAGACACACTAAGGCCCCGTTAGAACCTTTCCACATCCCCGCTAAGCGTTTTGATCATGTGCATATTGACCTGGTCGGCCCGCTTCCGTTATCACACGGGCACACACACCTTTTGACGATGGTAGACCGCACCACGCGCTGGCCAGAGGCGGTTCCTCTGGCATCAACCACAGCGGAAGAAGTTGCGCGAGCATTTTTAGCAGCATGGGTTGTGCGTTTTGGTGTACCGTCGGACATAACGTCTGACAGGGGTCCCCAATTTATTTCCGAGCTGTGGTCATCGACGGCCCGCAGCTTAGGGGTGAAGATTCATCGCACCACCGCGTATAACCCCCAGGCTAATGGTTTATGCGAACGCTTTCACAGGTCATTGAAAGCAGCCCTCAGAGCGTCGCTAACGGATACAAATTGGGTAGACAAACTTCCATGGGTTTTATTAGGGTTGCGTTCTGCACCTAAGGAAGATTTGCACGCTTCCCCGGCTGAATTAGTTTTCGCTCAACCGCTTCGTTTGCCCGGGGAATTTCTTCCTGATAATCCCGCACCTAGTGGCCCCCCCACTCAGCCGTGGCAGAGCGGCTCAGGAGCAAACACACTTCCTGGCCCAATCCATCACAGTTTCCCACACGTTTTTGTGCCCAAAGCTTTAAAAAATGCAGAGTTTGTTTTTGTTAAACATGACGCCCAGCGTCCAAGTTTGCGGCCGTTTTACGACGGACCGTTTCGAGTGCTGGAGACCGGGCAGAAGCATTTTCTGCTAGATTTAGGGGGCAGACGGGAGCTGATTTGCATTAACAGACTCAAACCCGCTTTTGTTCTGGCTGACGAGGAGGTGCAGCTCGCAAAGCCCCCCCGCCGGGGCAGGCCCCTGAGGGGACATTCTCCAAAGTCTTCACAGAGAGGTGCTAACGACTTTAATCCACAGGTGCAGAGAGATGCTGCAGGTGCAGCCAAGCCAGGTTGCAGCAGATTCGGCAGAAGATTAAAACCTAGGCAGTTGGTGGATTGATTAGCGATGTATGGAGTGCTTTGTGTTTTTCTTTTTGTTATGCCATTTAGATTTTGCCTTACTAGACGTGTGGGGGGGGGGGGTAGTGTGGCCGACACACATTGTGGGCTCACGCTGCCACAGAGACAGGACTGAATGTGTATTGCGGGGTGTCACGTCTGCAAGGACTAAGGACTCGAATCTACAGGAGGTAACAAGGAAGTGTGAGATTTGTCTCTTTGTCCCACAGAAGACGCCCCGGAGGGTTTTCCGGTTCATCAGGAAATGAGAGACAATGGTGAAGCTTCAAGGGGATGCTTTGTAACTGTATGTTGACTGAAGACATCATGTGACTTGAATTCTGATGCTGGAAATGTATAAAAGGGGGTTGAAGTATGATTCTTTCTCTTTCCTGCTTTGAGAATGCTAGAAGCTGCGTTCTGTCAAATAAAGCTGGTTTTATGACTGAAACTCAGCCTCGTTATTTGAGCATGCTTCTACACTATGATGGATTCTAAACCCAGACTGAAACTCTTCAAGTAAACCATTTCCCTGCAGGTGGTCAAATAATTACGTAGCAACAACTCTTTCTAAGATTTTTGAAATGAAAGGGAGATTAGAGATTGGTCTATAGTTAGCTAAAGCTCCTGGATCTAGCGTTGGCTTTTTGAGTTAGGGTTTAATTACAGCCGTTTTAAAAGCCTGCGGTACATGGTCTAAAGTTAATGAAGAATTGATTATATGAAGAATAAGGCTACCAATAAGTGGGAAGACTTCTTTAAATAACCTGGTAGGAATAGGGTCTAAAAGACAAGTTGAAGGTTTGGATGAGGAAACTATTTTGTCTAACTCACAAAGGTCGATTGGAATAAACTCATCAAGACAGACATCAATAGAAGGAGTTGTAGTAGTTACAGTATTTAAGTTAACTGTGGGAAGAATCTGATTGATTTTATCTCTGATGGATGAAATTTTATTATTGAAAAAGTTCATAAAGTCCTGACTAGTAAGCTCTAAGGGAATGCTAGGATTGACAGAGTCCTGACTCTTTGTCAACCTGGCTACAGTACTGAAAAGAAACCTGGGATTATTCTTGTTCTCTTCTATTAATGCAGAGTAATAACTCATTCTAGCTTTTCTAAGAGATTTTTTATAAATTAAAAGATGATTTCTCCAAGCTAAATAGATTTCATCTAAATTAGTGGAGTGCCATTTTCTTTCTAATTGACGAGTCTTCTGTTTTAGAGGCTGCACGGTGGCGCAGTGGTTAGCACTGCGGCAGCACAGTTTACCCTTGGCCGGGGGATTGTGGGGATCGTGGGATCGTGGGTTTGATCCCAGCCCCCGACCAACAGTGATCTGTGTGGAGTTTGCATGTTCTCCCCGTGTTGCGTGGGTTTACTCCGGGATTTCTCCGGTTTCCTCCCACATGCCAAAAACATGCATGTTAGGTTAATTGGCTGTTCTAAATTGTCCCTAGATATTTGTTTCCTATAGGCCCTTAGAATAGAGGGTTAGTATTAATGAAAGCGCTTTGAGTGGTCTTTGTGACTAGAAAAGCGCTATATAAGTGCAGGTTAGTTAGTTAGTTAGTTAGTAGTTTTAAGCTACGAGTTTCTGTGTTGAACCAAGGAGTTAGAAATCTCTGATTAGACTTTTTCTTTTTTAAGGGGGCCACCAAGTCTAGAGTCTGATGCAGAGAAGCTGAAACACTATTCACCATGTTATCAATTACAGAAGGAGCAAGCTGTCTATAGCTTATTTCCGTTGTGTTGACACATGGCATAGAGGAAACAATCTGCATAAATTTGGTAACAGCATCATCTGAGAGGCATCTACTGTAATAATATTTTTCTTTAGGAGCCAAATAGTCAGAAATAGTCATGGATTGTCAAGTCATGGATTGTATATTGTACCAGCTTAAAGTAATTTCTCTTCTGTTTCTCCCACTAACAGTCCGCAGGCTCAACTTCTGATTGAAGGTGTACTTGTTTTTTACTGACACATCAGACACTGAAGCTGGTGCAGATACATCTGATGAACTCTTAAAATCAGGAGTCTGGGATTTTAAAGTTGGAGCCTGCCAGCAGCCAGTAACTGGTAAGAATATATTTGCAATTATTTATAATATTTTAAATGATTAAAAACTGAATCCTTCAAAATGTAAAGTACGTTTAATTAAGCTACGTTTGTGTGTTGTGTTCATGCTTAAAGACTGCCCAGAATTTTTTCATGATGTTTGGAAAAGAAGAATCTGGGAGGTTTCTTGTCAAGTGGCCTTCATATTTCAATTCAATTCAATTCAATTCAATTCAATTCAGTTCAATTCAATTCAGTTCAATTCAACTTTATTTCAAGCACAAAGTCATTGCAGAAAGCCACAGTTTTCCATCAAATCCTTGCAGAGAAGAGCTGCAGTCATCTTTTGACTTGGAGGCTGAGAATGACTGGGGTAAATATGTTTTTCTTTATCCAAAACAGTAATCAACCACCAACTGTGAAATAAATTTGTTTTTTCTCAGCATGACTTAGAATTTGAATTGACAACTATTGAAGGAATTTTTCATAAAATGTTATGATTTTTCCTTTGGAAAGATCTCTTGGTATTTAAGGCCAGTTATTTTGTTTTCCAGGCTGGGACAGTGATGTGTCAGCTCTCCTGTTGTTGTTTTAACTCCTGCTCCCTACATTAAGAGGCCATGAAAAAACAGCCAAGATTAGCCCAGCACAGGCAGCCAACCATCTTGTGTAAGATTTATGCAGGTATATAATGTTGGTTTTTTACACTAACAAGATCATATTGTTTGTGTGCAACAGATAAGTAATAAGCATGAGTCGCAGACTGATAAAGGACTGCAAGATTTAAAAAAAAATTACTATTTGTCTTTGGTACATTTTGCTCCAGATCAGTTGGGTCAGGAACTAACTGATGAGGAGGAATTTGTTGTTCTAGCTGTTTACCAAAACAAGTTACAAGGGACTGTAAGTGAAAATTGTTATTCTTTTATTCACTTTGGATGTAAATGCCTTCAAATAAAGATGGGTCTTGTGTTGATTTTCATGGTGTAGCTGAGAAAACTGTAGCTGAGAAAAAAAAAATTGTTACTCTCCACTTAAATACAGACCTAACTGTAAATAATGCATCTTTGTTGTTCAAGCTATAGCAAGGAGTGAGCCTCATTACATACCTTGAGAAAGTTGACACAAGACAGCCCTTCCTGCTAAGCATTGGTGAACAAAAGAAGAAAATCTACAGGTTCTGTGCTGTTGGTATTTGACACCTTATTGTGAAGTGCGGAGTAGTGGCGGGCACTTCCTGTTCCACCACTGCACCGCCCTATAAATAGCAGAGAGCATCCATGATCCGGCCTCTTATGACCGGTGCCCTCTGCCTGGTGCCTACTG
Source organism: Pholidichthys leucotaenia (assembly GCA_020510985.1). Classification (NCBI taxonomy): domain Eukaryota; kingdom Metazoa; phylum Chordata; class Actinopteri; order Cichliformes; family Pholidichthyidae; genus Pholidichthys; species Pholidichthys leucotaenia. The sequence continues at coordinate 408,081,802 of CM035843.1, forward strand.
TGTGCCTGCTCTTATTACCAATGTTCAATAAAGCTGTGTTCGTCCAGTCATCTGGCCTCATCCTTATAGAGGTATTTTACCATACTGTAACGTCGGGGCCATTTTAAGGGAGACAGGGATTTCCCAGCATGCTTTGCCAGTTTGAAACGTTACTGTGTGTGTTAAATGTGTTATTTCTGAGTTATACTGCTGTGTCATTATAACTGCATTATGATGACCCAGCAGTGTTTAGCAGGATTAGGGCAAGATGTATCATGTGTGTGTAACCATGATTCAAACAGGGGTCTGGGGGAATGACCTCCACTCCTCCCTGTGCTTAGAGGCAGGTTGGGGGTCGGGGTGTGTGAAAAATAAATCAGGTTGATCACAGCCGTCTGCTCCATTGTCTTTGTGTGAACCCTGCAAACGTCACACTGGTGTCAGAAGTGGGACATGGAGCAAGATGAGGATCCAGGCGGAGGTACAGCGGCCGGAGCGATTCATCGCTCAGCCGGGAACGGAGTATAGAGCTGAGACGCCGGCCCCCGGAGAGCTTCACTGCGACGGACGGAGCAGAGCAAACCAGCCCCGTTTCCCGCCCTTTTCAGGGCAGGACGGGCTGGCGATTCCAGAGCGATTAGGAGCGGCAATCGACCGGGAGATGACAGTCTCATCCATCCAGCAGCGGGCCAAGATTCCCCGCTACAACGGCGAGAACCTGTTGGATGACCGCCTGGCCCAGGTCGAGTTGGCTGCCGCGCTGATCATCGGAGGAAACCACGGTGCTGAGAGCGAGTGGAGGAGGAGCTACGGCAAATCACAGCAGCGCGTGCACGAAGGAAAGATCCGTGGCGACGCGAGGAAGGACGGTTTCCGCTGCACAGTGCCAGGGTACATGGCATGGGTACTGCCCCGCACACAGCGCACGACAAACTGGTCCCTCGCTGACGTTAAATTAGAGCGAGGTGGCATGGACGGGGGAAAAGCCGCCTCCTGCAGATGCTTCCCCCGGCGCAGGAGCGACGCAGCGGAGCGAGCAGGACGAAGATGCGGCCATTTTCCAGGCGCGGCAAGGGCTGGACGCATGGACGCGGGCCAGCGGCCGCCTGGAAGAACTGGCAGCGGTGGGAGTCGGCCGGAGCGGGCCTGGGACTCCCGCTGCCAGGGAAGGGACTGTGCGTGGTCCTACAGAGGCTGTCAGATGTGTCCATCCGCCCGCTGATGGCCAAACCGGAACCCTACCCCAACCAGATGCTCTGACCGAGACTCAGATGGCCCGTGCATGCCGCCCTGGCACCGGGCTGATTCGTGTTGGATTTCTGAAAGTGGACTTTGAATTTTCTGGGGACAGAAACCAGTCCAGGGGGGGCAGTGTAACGTCGGGGCCATTTTAAGGGAGCCAGGGATTTCCCAGCATGCTTTGCCAGTTTGAAACGTTACTGTGTGTGTTAAATGTGTTATTTCTGAGTTATACTGCTGTGTCATTATAACTGCATTATGATGACCCAGCAGTGTTTAGCAGGATTAGGGCAAGATGTATCATGTGTGTGTAACCATGATTCAAACAGGGGTCTGGGGGAATGACCTCCACTCCTCCCTGTGCTTAGAGGCAGGTTGGGGGTCGGGGTGTGTGAAAAATAAATCAGGTTGATCACAGCCGTCTGCTCCATTGTCTTTGTGTGAACCCTGCAAACGTCACAATACATAACATTTGGGGATTGAGAATTAACTAATGGAGGCATGCAAACACCACTTTGTCCCTTCCTCGAGCTCCCAAGTGAGCTGTCTGTGCCGTGGCCGAGATGGTTTGAAGCTTTCCAGACCTACATCACCGCACTCGACCTGGGTAAGCTCGACAAGTTAAGAGCACGTGCACTACTTGTTCACAACCTCGGGATCGAGGGCCAGCATGTCGTGCACACACTTGGAGCTTTGGAGTCTTTTGAAGATGTCGTCGAGCTGCTAGCAAGCCACGTTCATACCCTGGACAGTCACGCTGTCCGGAGGATTCACTTTCGGCAACAACATCAACATGTGGGTGAGCATATTCATCAGTTTGTCACCAACTTCATAAAGAACACAGACGAAAGAGAGGTCATTGAAATTGTTAAATCGTTCAAAAGTAAAACATCTACTGACTGTGATAGTATCGACATGCTACTAGTCAAAACTGTTATCGAATGCATAGTAAAACCACTGACGTATATCTGCAACCTGTCTCTCCAATCAAGTATATTTCCCAATGCAATGAAAATAGCTAAAGTAATTCCGATATACAAGACGGGCGACAGAGGGGAACTCTCAAACTATAGACCAATTTCACTATTACCACAATTTTCCAAGATACTTGAAAAAATATTCTATGAGAGAATTGACAACTTCATGCTGAAGAATGATTTATTATGTGAGCAGCAATATGGGTTCAGACACAAGAGGACAACTGCATATGCCCTAATGGAATTTACAGAAAAAATATCAACAGCCATTGAAAATAAAGAGTATTCAGTTGGAGTATTCCTAGATCTTAAAAAAGCATTTGATACAGTAGATCATAATTTATTATTAAAGAAACTACAAAATTCTGGTATTAGAGGTGTAGCACTGTCCTGGTTAAGTAGTTACTTAAAGAATAGATATCAGTATGTATGTGTTAGTAACAAAAACTCAGAGTTGCTGAAGGTCACCTGTGGAGTCCCACAGGGTTCAGTTTTGGGACCATTATTATTCAATATGTATATAAACGATATATGTAAAGTCTCAGAAAAAATGGACTCAATATTGTTTGCCGATGACACTAATCTGCTATGCAGTGGAAACAATTTGGAACAACTTCTAGATACACTCGGGAAGGAATTAGGAAAGCTTAAACTGTGGTTTGATTCAAACAAATTAACGCTCAATTTAAGTAAGACAAAATTTATAGTCTTTAACAACCATCACAACAATCCAGTACCCAAACTCAGTGTAAATGGTGTAGAGATTGAAAGGGTATCTGAAACCAAATTCCTTGGAGTAATAATTGATAACAAACTGTGTTGGAAGTCACATATTAATTATATTAAAGGTAAAGTCTCCAAATCAATTGCAATATTACACAGAGTGAAATATTTGCTGAATCAACCCACACTATACACCTTGTATCATTGATTAATACTCCCATACATGACATATTGTAATGAAGTATGGGGAAATACATATAAAACAAACATATATCCACTCTTTATGCTTCAAAAGAGAGCTATTAGAATAATAAACAAAGCAGCTTACAGGGAACCAACAAACCCACTTTTTCTTAAACAAAAAACTCTCAAGTTGAAAGACCTGGTTGACTTTAAAACCGCAATAATAATGTTCAAAGTGAAGAATTTATCACTGCCTGCAAATATCCAAAAGTTGTTCCAAACAAAGGAGAAACGATATCACTTCAGAGGAACATGTATATTTCAAAAGCCTACAGTGAGAACTACCACCAAGCAACACTGTATTTCAGTGCAAGGAGTCAGATTATGGAACGATTATGGACCTGAATTAAAATCATGTACAACGCTTGGACAATTTAAACAAAAACTAAAGGAAGAAATACTCCAAACATATTTACAAGACGACATGTAAACTCACATAAGGATTGACATATCCAGCCTGTGTTGTGTTGTAGCTTAGTTTTTTTTTTTTTCTCTCTGTGACATTCTGTCTTAGATTTGTCTTGAATAGTAACTGTTTAACTTAGCTTAGCTTAGTTTTCTTTTTTTTTTTTTTCTCTCAGTCACACTTTGTCTTAGCTTTGTTCTAAATTGTAATCACTCTTGTCTTGTTTACTCTTTTTTCTTTGAATTCTTGGATGGAATATGGGTGGGCAATATAAGCTGCGGCTTCAGCCATCACCCATTTCGGATAACTCACGTGGAATTGTTTAGTAGAAGGAGTCTTTGTCTAATTTGACCTTGTTGTTATATTATACAGTTTCTTTAACCTGTACTGTATTATCCGAAATAAATAAATTCATTCATTCATTCATTCATTCATTCAACTAAAGGCAGTTACATAGCGAGTGTCGCTTTGGGCAACTGGAAAATGATTTGGTACATGACCAGCTTGCGAAGCACATGAGTAGCGCCACTATACGGGCTAGGCTACTCACGGTGCAAAGTGACTTAATGTTAGCTAGGGCAGTTGAGCTAGCTCTCCAGTTAGAGGCTGTAGACAAGCTAGCTTTGGAGCTAAATTGGCACCAGTCACAACGGCTGCTGGAGCCTCCCACAACGGCATTAGTAGCAGACTCAGATAGTGAGGATAGCTTGGACGACGATACTACGACGAGACTTCGGCTGGCAGCCAATGCTGCTCCCAGAAAAACCCCTTTGCAAGGGTTGTGTGTCTGTGAAGCACCAAAACAAGGCTAAGGACTGCCCGGATAGAGGGAAGCGTCGTAGCAGATGTGGATGATTGAACCATTATGCTAGAGTGTGCCATGTATCTGAGCTGGAGAACCCACGGAAGAAATCACTCCGCCCGCCCTGACAACCATCCATACAGTGTCCCCCAGTACCAACGGGTACACGTTCTGCACAGTGACACTGCACAGCATGGAGGTGCCGCGGCTGCTTAATATGGGGGCAGAGGAGTCGTTGCTGAATTGGGCCATGGTGAGGAAGTTTTTCCCTCACTACAGGATAAGAGGTAACCCAGCCCTGCTTTATGGTTATGGAGGTGGCAGGCTGTGCACGGTTGGGACTTTGGAGTTAATGGTTTGGTACAAGTCTGCAACAATGGTTGACTTCACGTTCGGCGTGATGGCCCGAGGTGACACCATCATGGACTGTGACTTGTTCTACAGACTGGGTTTCGCCATTAAAGACGATGCTGAGGTTGGGTTGACGAAGTTGGGATGACGAAGTTGGGTTGTGGCCAGTGAAACCCTCCGGTTCCGGTGGTCGATGAGGACATTGTGTAGGACGAAAAGCTAATGGACACCACAGCGGTCAAGCAGGATCAGTCTCACTCAGGTTCGGTGCAGGAGGGTGTTAGTGCCGGCGCTCGGTAAATGATAGAGGGCAGTACCGAGTGTGGTGACAGGGCACCTGCGTCAGCGAGTGACGGCAATGTGCTAGCCCCAGATTCCCCCAGAGCTTGGCCGCAGAAGGATACAGGGTCTGCAGCTATGATGGTGACCATTACGACGGCTTCAGAAGAGGATGGGGCCTTACCCACGAGCGTGGGAAAACCGCATGCTCAGCAGCTCCGTGTCAGGCTTAGCCGAGCCCCTCTTAGGGCTATGGACTTGTTTCGGATTCGAGAAGAGGAACTTCAACAGTGAAGATGGGCCAGACAACAGTCAGCAAAACACTAGGAGTATCTGCACACAGTGGCTATGCATGGCGCAGCACACTTCCAGCTGTCTAATGACTCGGTAAGGCACGCCAATCAGCTTCGGAAGAGGCTTCTGGTGATGGGGCTGGATGAGAGCGGGAGATCAGCCATTGTCCCGGGGGCCTGCTACTTACAGGGGCTGCCCTGGGCCCCCCATGCCGGTCGGCACATATGATTTGAAACAACCCATAAATTTTTAGAAAGAAACATCATGGTAAAGCAACATCAGTGTCAACTGGCTTTTTAATTATTTGAAGAGATCTGAGTGTGGTCTTGTCAGGATAAAAACAATTGATAGTTTAAAAAGGTGGAGCATTATTGTGCCAACTTACACTTCGATTGTTATTCAGATGTTTCAGGAATAAGCTGGGTCTGAAATGATGGCACTGAATACAAATTGATCTGTTTATATGTACTGAATCATCAAATGACCTGCCTGTGTTTGAGAAAATATGCAACATAATTATACATGAGCAGAATGCTTTCATCCTGGCTTGTACTCTTAAAACACTGTTGTTTGATGAACATTTTCATGAATACTTTATTCATTCATTACTTTTAGAACAAAGTAATGAACATACTGTGATTTGCATTAAATAGCTCAGTTAATATAGACCCTTTGATAATCAATATTCTAATGAGAGTGAGAGACCATATATTGTTCCATTATGGGTAACCCCCACAACAGCCACGGACAAGCAGAGCGCACAGCTGGAGCAATTAGCAGAACAATGACTGATATCAATAGGCAGCCTCTCTTTTGTCTGGCTTCTTCCGCCAGTAATCTGCTTTGATATGTGTGACTCAAATGCAGGTGTTCATGTTTCCTGTTCTGTGATGCTAGTGTGCCTTTCATGTATTGTCTGTAACTGGGTATATAAGCTGACTGAAATTCATGTTCACTCTGACTACTGCTGCTGACACACGCATTCTGTGTCTCCTCATGAGAGCCTGAGGAGCACACCTGCACAGGGCTGGAGTGAGTCTTATGATGGCGGGATGAATAAGATAAGATAAGATAAGATAAGATAAGCCTTTATTAGTCCCACAATGGGGAAATTCCAGGATTGCAACAGCACAGGGATAGCAACACTCAGAGCAACAATCAGAAGGCAAGAAAAAACAACATCTAGTAAACATATGTCCATATTACTATAAATGTATATATATAGACACACACTGCAGAACATTATGGTTGGTTGGTGAATGTGCAGCAGAAAGTCTAAGCTCTCTCTCCGCGGATGCGGCGGGCCAGCTGGAAGTCTTTGGGCATGATGGTGGACCCCCTTAGCAAAGAAGAGACCACCAGGTGGGCCTCGCTGGTCTCCTGCAGAGCCATGACGGCGAAACTCAGGAAACGCAGGACGGTCTTGAAGTCCTGAGCGATCTCCCTCACCAGGCGCTGGACGGGCAGCTTACGGATGAGCAGCTCCGTGGATTTCTGGTAGCGACGGATCTCTCTCAGAGCCACGGGCCTGTGACGGCGAGGCCTCTTCACTCTGCCGGTGACCGGAGCGCCTCTCCGAGCAGCCCTGGTGGCTAGCTGTCTCCTTGGGGGCTTCTTCCTCCAGTAGATTTTACGGGTGGTCTGCTTGGTTCTTGCCATCGCTCTTTATTATTCTGTCTTATATTTCTTGCACGCCGCCTAAACTCCAGCCCGGCACCCGCATCGTTTTCGCTACAGCTCCCGGTATGTCGAGTTTCCCATTAGCACCGGGCGACGGCCAAGTGCTAGCTAGCACTAGCTCCTCCCCGCTGTAACGTCTCCCGCTGCAAACCGTGGCTCTGTCCGCCGACCCGGGAGACCCCCGGGGCGATCCGTGCGTCCGTGATATATATACAGAGTGAAAGGTGTAGAAAGAAGAAGGAAGATAAAAAAAAGGCTGTTGCAACGGGCAGCCTACTCGTGTGGCGCCACCGGTCCGGCGGAACCGGAACGGGAAAAAAAATAATAATAAACTTCCTTTTAAACTCTCAGTTCACTGCTTCATTATTTATCCGCCACACCATACTGTTATATTTTTTTAAAGAAGGTTTTAAAAATGCTTGTGATGCAAATTGTAAAATAAATTATTTCAAACAAATATAACCTCTTTATTATCTCTGCCAAAGGAGGAGGTAATATTTTTGGTGGCGTTGGTTGGTTTGTTGGTTTGTCTTTTAGTTTGTCTGTTACCAACATAACTCAAAAAGTTACAAATGGATTTTGATGAAATTTTCAGGAAAGGTGTGTAATGCCAAGGGAAATAGATGATTAGAGTTTGGTGATGATCTGAGAGTGCATACCTCCACCAAGGCCTTTGTTTGTATTTGTGCAGCTGGATTACACAAAAACTACTAGATGGATTTGGATGAAATTTTCACCAGAGGTGGTTCTTGGGCTATAGAGGAACCCATTACATTTTGGTGAGGAACCGAGAATTCATACCTCCGCCAAGGCTTGTCAGGCGCAGCTCGATTCTGTCAGGCGCCGCTTATTTCTCTCTTAGAGGAAAACAATAGTTTGAAAAAGTCAGTAAACACACTAACCACACAACTTAGCATTGTTGAACGAGAGAACAGGAAGCTGGAGACAGTTCTCAATTTGCAGTCACACAGCATGAGAGATAACCTTGATTTTTCCGGAATTGCTGAAAAAAATAATGAAAATCCAGAACAGCTGGTCTGTGAATTTATGTCCATGCAAATGAAACTGTCCGCTGAAGTTTCAAAATCACTTACCTTCCACCATCTACTGAATTGGACAAAAAAATAAATAAATAAATAAATAAATCCCCAAAATAAACGTCCCAGACCTATTGTTACCAAATATGAGCATTTCAAGCAAAAAAAAAGTCTGGTACAGAGGCAGGGCAGGGCAGTCTAAATGTTCAATTTCCACAGGAAATCTTGAAAAGGAGAAGGAAGCTTTTTCCCATTAGGAAACAAAACATCCAAGAAGGTAAATGAGCTTTTGTCTCTGTGGATAGATTGCTTATAGATGGCAAGATGTTTATGGATGGAATCATAACCCCCTGGTTATTCTACAACCTCCTTTTTTTCTGAGCTACAGGTGGAAAAACAGTGTGATTGTGCACAGGTCTCTTATTCGATCACGGTTTAATTTGTTAACATTTGTCTATTTTTTTTTTCTTTTCTGCTGAGGTTGATGTTTGCTTGTCTGTTGTAGCTAATTTTTTTGAAGCTGATAGGTTGTTGTTGTTTTTTTTTTTTTTTTTTTTTTAGATTTAGTATACTTTATTGATCCCCAGAGGGGAAATTGAGGGTCATCCACCACCTGGATGGATGAAGCAGCCACGATACGGCGCTATCCCTTAACCATTCACACACACATTCACACCTAGGGCCACTTTAGAGTCTCCAATTAACCTAACCTGCATGTTTTTGGCATGTGGGAGGAAACCGGAGAAATCCCGGGGTAAACCCACGCAGACACGGGGAGAACATGCAAACTCCACACAGATCACTGTTGATCGGGGGCTGGGATCGAACCCACGATCCCACGATCCCCACGATCCCCCGGCCAAGGGTAAACTGTGCTGCCGCAGTGCTAACCACTGCGCCACCGTGCAGCCCAGTTGTTGTATGTTATCTGCATTTTTCACCATTCACTAACCTTTATGTCTGCTTTCTCTTATACTTATGGTTTATAGGAAATAACTTGTACATGCACCGTAGCAAATGGAACAGAGACATCATGCGCGCACACCCAAGCATACATACGTAGGTATACTGTATAATTTACACACAACATACATATACACACATATGCATACATTACAGACATATAATCACATAGGCACATTTAGTTAGCCTTTCGCACAAAAGCCAGTTAGGGAAAACATGTCAACATTTAAGTTTTTCATGTGGAACACACGTAGAATTGGTACCAGCGAGAAGAGGCTAAAAGTTTTTAATTGACGGAAGGATCTGCAGGCAGACTTTGTCTTATTACAGGAAACACGTTTCTAAGTTGTCTGTAGATGTGCTGACCTCCCTAGAATCCCCCCACATGTATTCAGCCGGCTTTAATTCTAAACAAATGGGGCAGCTATATTGGGAAACAGAAGAATATGCTCTGTTGTGAATAATACCGTAGCAGATCTGGAAAGTAGATTTATAATATTACAAATCTCAGTTCAAAATTTGGATCTATGTATTGCAAGCATTTATGGCCCAAATGACCCATCCTATGTTCATACTTTCTTCACTTCTCCTTTCTGAGCACTTGGACACTACACTCATAATAGGAGGAGACTTCAACCTGCTATGCAATCAACAGGCTCAGTGCACCAAGGAATTATCGAAAATGGCAGGCTACTGACACTCTCAAACAATACATGAATGATTTTGGTCTTTGCGATGAATGGCATTCTCGTCACCCAACTCTTCGGGAATACACTTTTTTTCATCAGTTTATAGTTCACATTGACATTTAGACTTCTGTTTAGCCAGTAGCTCTATTGTGAGGGACATCATAGACACTGAAATATGTTCAAATCAAGCTATCATCCAGTGTCTCTTACACTAGTAAATAGGAAAAATAAATAGGAACTGGAAATTCAATACATCACTACTAGGTGTCGCTGGATCAGAAAGATTAGCAAGAGAAGCCAGATAGTAAATAGAAATAGGAAGAAATTGATCCATTGTTGCAAAAAGGCAGCCTACTCATGTGGCGCAGGAAGTAGAAAAAACAATCACAAAAGAATTAGCAGCACAAAATAACAGATAAGGTGCACAGAATGAAGTTAGCTGTTCGGTTAGGCAGGTGAGGAGCTCGGGATTAACAAAGGAGTCCTCCAGGACGCTCTACAGTTCAAGTGAGGAGACTTGAGGGGGAAAAAAATGTTCCAGTCAGTACTCACATCAGCTGGATCAATTCGAGTAGTCCAGTGGAATCACGGCAAACACAAACAGCCTGGGGCCGAAGAGCACATCACTCAGCATGAAGTGGTACCGACAGAAACGGGCAGGGCTTCCAAGCTAGAGCGGCGATGAACAAACACTGAAGAAATTAATTGCAGAATAGCTTCAAACACTGAAGGGATCGGCGACAGTGTAACTCCATACAGGGATCCAAACAATGATCTGACAATCTTTCCCAGTTGATCAGGGGCTGAAATAGAGCTGGCCTAATCATGAGAGAGCTTTCTGGTGTGAATCATTAGGGTGTGTGCGTGGGCGAACGCCAAAGGACACAGCTGGTTCCACTGACAGAGGAGGGGTGTGTGGCTGCGCTGTCAAAGAGCTGGAAGACCAAAAAGGCTCTCAGACAGCGCCTGTTGGAAATTTGGCAACAAAACATATGACAGGACCAAATAGTCACGATGTCACAGAACTGGGCTAAGCCATAAGCCCAGTTCAGGACATAAAGAAAATGAAATCTGGCAAAGACCCACTACTATGTGAATCCTATCGCCCAATCATTCTGTTATGTTGTGACTGCAAAATCTTAGCTAAGATGCTGGCAAATAGGTTGGAGGATGCCATGCCCATGCTCATTCATCCAGATCAAATGGGCTTTATTATTGGTCTGCAAATGTTTACCAATCTCCGTCATGTATTTAACATCATCTATCAATGCAATAATACTGTGCCTGAAGTAGTAATTGCCCTTGATGTATAGAAGGCATTCAACAGAGTTGAATAGAACTATCTATTCACCACCCTCAAAAAGTTTGGCTTTGATCCTAATTTTTGTTCATGGATTAACATACTTTATTCCTCACTTCAGGCTTCTATACATACAAACAAAAGTGTGTCAAGCTACTTCCGTCTTTCAAGGGGCACAAGGCAAGGTTTTTTGGGGGGTTTTTTGGACTTATTTTGTACCCGTAGGTAGATTTGTTCTGCAGTCCGGTGACAAGCCACCAGCTGCCGGTCACTGCGTGCACAAATGCCCCTTAACTCCCTAACCTGCATGTTCTTGGCATGTGGGAGGAAACCGGAGAAATCCCGGAGTAAACCCACACAAACACGGGGAGAACATGCAAACTCCACACAGATCACTGTTGGCCGGGGGCAGGGATCGAACCCACGATCTCATGATCCCCGCAATCCCCCGGCTGAGGGTAAACTGTGTCTGCCGCAGTGCTAACCACTGCGCCACCGTGCAGCCCAAGGTTGCCCCTTGAGTCCCCTACTATTCGACTTAGCAATCCAACCACGAGCTATTCTTTTGAGGGGAGCAACCAAACTTGTGGGGAACAGCTACACAAGCTGTCATTGTATGCGGATGACGTCCTTCTCCTCCTCTCAGATCCATATACCATTATACCCATTGCTCTTGAGCTCATCTCAAAATTTGGCTTAGTATCAGGTTATAAATTGAATTTAAGTTAAAGTATCCTCCTCCCCATCAATGAAAAGCCTGTCAGCTGTCATTCCAGGCTTTCCCTTTCACGACCAGGAAGGACTCTTTCACCTTCCTGGCGGTTAATATCACATACATATATGCAGACCTGTTTGAGAAAAACTTTAATGTAGCTCTTAACAAGGCCAAACAAGACATGAGTTAATGGTCTACTCTTCCCTTAACTCTCGCTGGGCAAATAAACGTTATCAAAATGACCATAATTCCACGGATTTTATTCCTATTTCAAAATGTCCCAGTCTTTATTCCAAAAGCATTTTTTAAGGAAATGAACAAACTCACCTCCACATTTATCTGGAAAAAAAACATTCCCAAGAATAGGAGGGAGTTTTTGGAGAGACAGAAAGAGGAGGGTGGTCTATCCTTACCTAACTATCTCTATTATTATTGGGCAACAAACATTCATAAGCTCCTTTTTTGGTTTAATATCACATCGGATGTAGAATCTCCAGTTTGGGCTCTTGCAGAACAACACAGTAGAGACCCAATTTCACTTTTGGATTTTTTTTTACCCTTAATAATAAACACCTTCATTTAAAAAAAAACTGCATTTTGTGTTTACTTGTGTTGTCTTTGCCTAATATTTAAATTTGTTTGATGATCTGAAACATGATCTGGGTTCGATCCCAGCTCCTGACTAACAGTGATCTGTGTGTGCATGGGTTTAATCTGGGATTTCCCCAGTTTCCTCCCACATGCCAAAACATGCAAGTTAGGTTAATTGGAGACTCAGGTGTGAATGTGTGTGTGAATGGTGAAAGGGTTGGGTGCCGCACCAGTGGCTGCCTCATCCACTCATGTGGAAGCCCTGTAATTTCCCCATTGTGGGACTAAGAAAGGAATCTAAAACATGAGGGCCCGAGACAGAAGGGTAAACAGGAACATACGAGACATGAACCAAGGACCAGGGAGGATCATAACCATGACACATAATGATAATAAACAAGCAAGAATCCGGCCAGGGGCAAATACTATGGAGCACAAAAGGAGACATTATAACAAAAATGAACACAATGATCAGACCTAGGCTGAGGCAGAGAAACACAGAAAAACATACTAATAACTCAAGGCGAGGACGTGGCCTTACCCTACGTCCTGATTTTCACAAAATACTAGAACTATAAAAAAAGGTGAGGTCATGGGTCCAGCCCATGCCCTGACATCAATAACTTAAAAAATTACAGAAAATATGAAAAAAATATGTCACAAACATTTAATTAAGATGTGTGAGCTATTAAAATGTGGGAAAAAAAAGTGCAGTGACCCCTTTAAGTTTGCTGCAGTGGGAGAGCTTGAGCTATGGAAGAAACCTTTAATTTTCTAAGAATGATTAATGGAATTTTTTAGGGGGGAATATCAGGCTATACAGGAAGGTATATGCCATCCACCGTATGGAGGATGGCAGAATCCCCAAAGACGTCCTCTATGGAGAACTGACAACTGGCAGGAGAGATGTTGGCCGCCCACAGCTGCGCTTTAGAGACGTCTGCAAGAGAGACATGAGGGCCCTGGATATCAACACAGAGCGCTGGGAGGACCTTGCAACGGACCGCTCCAAATGGAGAGGCACCCTGACCAGACAGCTCAAGGCGGGTGAAGAGAGACTGACTGCTGCAGCAGATGAAAAAAGGACCCGCAGGAAGAACCGCCACAGACCCAGCAGCACGGAGACCACCCACAAGTGTGACCTGTGTGACAGGGACTGTCATTCGCGCATCGGCCTGTTCAGCCACAGGCGGTGCTGTTCCAGCAGAGTAGACGTTTAGGATTCTCTTCCATGGTCATCATAGACCGACGGAGGCCGAAGATACAGGAAGGTTGATAAATATGAGTATGTGGAGAGGAAAGTAGGTAAGGTGCCAAGAGTGGTAGCCTAGTGGTAGAGCATCTACCCACAGTCAGGTGGTCATGGGTTCAAGCCCCGGCTGGGTCATACCAAAGACCATATAAAAAAAGTTACTTCCTGCCTTCAAACTTGGTGCTCAGCATAAAAGAATGGGGGAAGGAAAAGTTGTTTATGGCAGTGGCCCCTCCCAATTCTAGATGTGATTAACATTGTAGACAGGAGAAACATAATTTTGTTCTACTGTACATGACTGGCTGTATGGTTTGAATGACAATAAAGTTGGCTTTTTCTTCTCAAGAGAGGAAGTTGGCATTGTAAGAGAAAGTCAGGAGTGGCAGAGAAGTATGTGAGAGTGGTGCAGGACCTATATGAGGACAGTGAGATGATGTTTAGATGTGCTGTGGGAGTGACAGATGGATTCAATGTAGGGGTAGGACTACATTCTCGTTTGTCATGGTGATGGACAGGCTGACAGACAAAGTCAGGCAGGAGTCTCTGTGGACTGTATTGTTTGCAGATGACATTGTGATCTGTCGTGAAAGGAGGGAGCAGGTTGAATAGAAACTGGAGAGGTGGCAGTATGCATTTGAGAGAAGAGCAATGATGAAAGAAGAGGAATGAAAGTTGGTAGAAGAAAGACAGAATATATGTGGGAGTGACATGGAGGGGCAGGTATAATGGTGAAGATGCAAGGAGTAAAGGTAGTGAAGGTTGATGAGGTTAAATACCTGGGATCAACCATCCAAGCCAGTGGACAGTGAAGAAGAGAGTACAGGCTGTGTGGAGCAGGTGGAGATGAGTTTCGGGGTGGTAGGTCGCTTCCACAGTACAAAGATAAGCATATGACAAAAAAAAAAAAAAAAAATACTTTTGAGTTTTTTGATCATAGTAGGTCAGTCCATCATCTACTGACTACTGGGGCAGCAGTCTAAGCAGAGGACCCCAGACTTTCCTCTCTCCAACCATTTCCTCCAGTTCTTCAGGGACGTGATGTGACATGACTAGTCCAGTGGGGTGAAGGCTGGATGGCCATCACCATGCGTAGAGCCAGTCAGGTTAACTAGTGCGTGCCAACATTGCTGGATTTGGACCAGCTCCTCTGTGTCGTCAGTAGCAACTCCACAACATCGAACCATCTGGTGCGTGGCTTGCTGCGAGGTCTTTTCCACCCTGAGGCCCTGAGGTTGAACATAAGGATGGCTTTTGTTGGGCAGTGGCACCTCCAGAAACTTTTCATTGGGGGGCCACAAGGGAGCACTGAAAATCTTGTGGTGGCACATCAAAATCAAAAGCCAAAATTCTCTAATGCTGTTGTCACAGTGGCACCCCCAGGTGGTTGTCAGTGTGTTGTCATAGGCTTACATAGACAAGCTGAAAACTATAATTATTCGTAGTACCTTTTACGATTGATATGCATAGACTAAAAGCACTACAATTGAAATTTTGAGCGCCACAGCAATCCACTTGTCATAGTCATGGAGCTGTACATAAAGGTACCAGATGATTTGCTGCTCTTCATATAGACTAGTTACCCTTAAGATGGAGGACTGGCGGAAGACAGTGATTTACAGGAAACAGGCTACTGTGCGTTTTCCTGAACAAATTATAATATAGCTTTAGACAGAGGGGAACATGCAGAAATGACCTTACTTGAACTGTGACTTGATGACGCAGTGTGTAAGTCTGCCTGTCTTTCCACAGATCAAACCAGTGCAGCACAGGTGTTAAATAGGGAAAGGACAACAAAGTCAGTCACATT
Organism: Pholidichthys leucotaenia; assembly: GCA_020510985.1. Classification (NCBI taxonomy): domain Eukaryota; kingdom Metazoa; phylum Chordata; class Actinopteri; order Cichliformes; family Pholidichthyidae; genus Pholidichthys; species Pholidichthys leucotaenia. Next base: position 408,097,129 of record CM035843.1, read on the forward strand.
ATCTAGTATAAATATTTAACTTTTTAACCCATTTACAATAAAGTCAAACAAATCCTACAGCAACCTTTAAAAAACGTGTACAGTAAGTGATTGCCCCAAATAAAGTACTTCAGTTTGATTTTTGAGAATATATACATACATACATCTAAACATGATCATCTAAACATGGTAAGATGCATGAAAGCTCAGGTGTGAATAAAAACCAGAGCTGTTTCATAAATACATATTTGAGTTCTTCTGAAGTTAAAACTGAAGTATTGTAGTGCTTAAGAATGAACATGTACTTGTTTTCTTTGCGTTATTTGATTCAAAAGCACCTCAGAAAGCAACATCAACAACAGCAGTATGATGACAAAGACACAAATTCATGTTAAGATTCTTAAAAAAATGTATTCTTGAGACTTTTTTTTAATTTAAGTTTTTGTAAAGGGTATACACGTCATTACAGCATTGCATTGTTTACATTTTCATCTCATGCTCCCTTTTTTTTGTTTTTTGACAACATTGGAAGAATAATTATTATAACATCCTTTTTTTAAGTGAAAGAAAAAGAGAAATTAAAGAAAGAACAAAAAAAACGAACAAAAAACAAAACAACAAAAAAAAAAAAAAAAAAAAGAGCAAAAAACAAAACAAAACAAAAAAATACATAAATAAATAAAAATAAAAGAGCATCTGAGTAGCGTTGGAACAAAGAGAAGTGCCATTATTGAAATGGTATTTGTCAAAGATTAGATCTAATGGAAGACACATATGCGATCCAGGGTTGCCAAAAGTTCATGAACCCATCCATGTCCTGTCTCAGTGCGAATGTCAACTTTTCCATTGAGTAAATATCTTGGATCACGTTAATCCAATCTTCAGGTGTAGGACAGTCCTTCAACATCCATTTTCTAGTTAGGGCTTTTTTACTTGCCAATATTAAAACAGTGAATAAGTATTTTTCTCCTCGTCTTTCCAGTGATTCCGGTAGTGGGCTGCACGGTGGCGCAGTGGTTAGCACTGCGGCAGCACAGTTTACCCTTGGCCGGGGGATTGTGGGGATCGTGGGATCGTGGGTTCGATCCCAGCCCCCGACCAACAGTGATCTGTGTGGAGTTTGCATGTTCTCCCCGTGTTGCGTGGGTTTACTCTGGGATTTCTCCGGTTTCCTCCCACATGCCAAAAACATGCATGTTAGGTTAATTGGCTGTTCTAAATTGTCCCTAGATATCTGTTTCCTATAGGCCCTTAGAATAGAGGGTTAGTATTAATGAAAGCGCTTTGAGTGGTCTTTGTGACTAGAAAAGCGCTATATAAGTGCAGGTTAGTTAGTTAGTAGTTACTTAGTAAACCCAAATACAAAGTTACAAAAGAAAAGGGGACTGTTATTTTGAATATTTTCCCCAATATTGTCTGTACATTGGTCCAATATTGGTGGATAACTGGGCATGACCAAAACACATGAAAATGATTTGCAGTCTCTTCACCACACAAGCGCCAACAATTCAACCCCTTACGAGTAAATTTGTTTTGTGCAGGTGTTCTGAAAAATCTTACCAAATTTTTCCATCCAAATTCTCTCCACTGCAGGGATGAGGTACTTTTCCATTGTTGTTTATTTAGCTTTTCCCATATTTCCAGTTGTAAAATGAAATTCCCCTCTTTTTCCCATCTCTCTTTTATATATGATGTGTTGTCTCCTTTTAAGTCTTGAAGACCTTGGTATATTTTAGAAATGTATCTGATCCCTGGGATCCCTTTATATGCCATTACGAAGACCTTCAGAACACCTGACTTGGCCCTTTCCAAATCCTCCTTTTTAAGTATATTGTTTATGTGGTGTCTAAGCTGAAAGAACCTGTAAAGGTCTTGATTTATTAGACCTTGTTTTTTCAAATCTTCAAAACTTCTTAAAATTTGCCCTTTAAAAAAATCATAATATTTTATCAGTCCATTCTCTTTCCACTTTTTAAATCTAGTGTCTGTTTTATTAGGAGTAAAGTCTTGATCATAGGCAATCCATTGCAGAAATCGATAGGGTTCTTTAGTTTGATTCTCTCTGACTATCTTAAACCAAATTTTTAGCGGGGTCTCTATCCACGGGTTAGTGTTATTCAAAAGTTTAGGTAAGGCATTGTTCCCTGTTATCGCCTGTAGGGGGATGTCACTTATTTGGCATTCCATCTCCTTCCATTGTGCAGTGTAGACTGGGTTACATATCTCTACTAAAGTTTTAATTTGTGTGGCTTTAAAATAGTCCCTGATATTTGGCAGTGTGAGCCCACCTTTGTCTTTGTTTAGCTGTAGGGTTCTATATCTGATTCTAGGTCTCTTGCCCTGCCATATAAATCTTGAGATCCTTCTGTCCAGTTCTTGCCATGTTTTTTTGGGAGGTTCTACCGGTATTGTTTGGAAAAGGTATAGAAGACGTGGAAGTATATTCATTTTGACTTCTTCAATTCTTTGTGCAGTACCCAAGAATGGTATCATATTCCATCTTGCTTGATCAGATTTTATTTTTGCCACCAGTGGATCATAGTTTAGTGTTATAATTTTGTTGAGATGTTTCAGGATATTGACCCCCAGATATTTCATAGATTCCATCTCCCAGTTAGTTTTGAGTTTGCTTAGTAAATATTGATTTGGGTCATAGTTGAATGTTAAAACTTGTTTTTTATGCATGTTTAGTTCGTACCCCGATAAATCTCCATACTGTGGAAATGTGAAAATGACGAGGCAGAGTTTATCTCACGAGTCAGGTTTATTCACATCTTCCAACATCAGCAAAACAGAAAAGGGGGGAAAAAAAACAGACATTCGTCCTTTAAATACCCAGGACCTTCAAAGCTCACAGTCACAATGCATTTAATCCCAGGTAACAATGCATTCTCTCTTAGATCTTATCACCTCCACCTAAAGCCTCTAGCAGCCAGGAAATCCCCCAAGGCCGTCTCTTTGCATACCAAAGACTAAACTTCCACATCCTCCTGTTATCTCCAAGGAGACTCAGTCCTTTGTTCAATCTGAGATGTGAAGCCTAAAGTGATATAACAATGTGCATATGTGTCCCACATGACCCCCCCAAACGTCTAAGATGGAACAACGGAATAACAGTCTGCATGCCATGATAAAATCATTACACATCAGTCCACGTGCTGCTTGGGCCTCAGTCTCCTCCCGTATCTGCTGTAAGTGGGCTTCACCACTTCTGCGGCGCCATCCATCTGGGGGGCTGCTGTCTGAGAGTGAGAACTGTTAGTCAATCCCTGTGGGTGTTCTGGGGAATGTCCCCTAGGGGGTCTGCCATGCTGAGGAGCCCTGGCCAACAGCACATCCTCATCCACCACCACAAAGGCGGGTTTGAGCCTGTTTATACCAATCTTTTCTTTCCTACCCCCCAAATTTAGCAAAAAATGCTTATCCCCTGTTTCCAGCACTCTAAATGGTCCATCATAAGGCGGTCGTAGCGGCTGGCGATGGGAATCGTATCTGACAAAAACAAACTCCGCGTTTTTTAAAGCCTTAGGTACAAAAACGCGCGGAAAACTGTAGTGAACGGGGCCAGGAAGCGTGCCTGATTCCATGCCACGCTGCAACTACTGAGCCGGGGAGCATTCTGGCGCAGAATTATCTGGGAGAAATTCCCCGGCCAGCCGAAGTGGCTGTGCAAAAACTAGCTAAGCCGGGCAGGCTTCTAAATCCTCTTTAGGTGCAGAACGCAACCCCAATAAAACCCACGGTAGCCTGTCTACCCAATTTGCATCCGTAAGCGACGCTCTGAGAGCCGCCTTCAATGACCTATGAAAACGTTCGCAAAACCCATTAGCCTGCGGATTGTACGCGGTTGTGCGGTGGATCGTTACCCCCAGGCTGCGGGCCATTGCTGACCAAAGTTTGGAAATAAATTGAGGCTCTCCGTCGGACGTAATGTCCGACGGGACTCCAAAGCGCGCTACCCATGCTGTTAAAAACGCGCGCGCCACCTCCTCGGCTGTAGTTGACGCCAGTGGGACCACTTCCGGCCAGCGCGTGGTGCGGTCTACCATTGTCAGAAGGTGTGTGCACCCCTGTGACAGCGGAGGGGGGCCTACAAGGTCCACGTGGACATGATCGAACCTCTTAGCCGGGATGTGAAACGGCTCCAAGGGAGCTCTCGTGTGTCTTTGTACCTTGGCTCGTTGACAGGCCATGCAGGCTGCTGCCCACTCCCTAACTTGTTTGCGCAGGCTCGGCCATACAAATTTCTCTCACACCATTTTGACCGACGCGCGCACTCCCGGGTGCGCCAGAGAATGAATCGAGTCAAAAACGCGGTGGCGCCACGCGGCCGGTACCACAGGATGCGGTCGACCAGTGGAGACATCGCCGATTAGGGGGGGCATACCGTCTTGCAGCACCCTGTTCTCCAGCCTTAACCCTGTTGGTCCAGACTGGAGTGCGTGCACGTCCGCGTCGCTAACCTGATCCGCGGCCATGGCTGCATAATCTATCCCTACGCGGACCGGGGCCACGTAGGGATAAGCTCGACAACCGCACGGCTCGATATGTGCAGAGCTTTTTGGAGCGCCCACCGGCCGACGACAAATACGGCGGGTTGAAGGCTGCGCTCATCCAGCATTTCACTCCCTCAGTCCAGGAGAGAGCGGAGAGACTCCTGGCCCTGAACGACTTGGGAGATAGCACACCCGTCGACCTGATGGAAGACATGCTGAGGCTGAGGGGCTCAGACAGCAATGACTTCCTCTTCACCCACATTTTCCTGAGAACCCTACCGTTGGCCATGAGAGCGACCCTGGCCGGTTCACCATTGATGGCCCAGCGGGACTTCCGCACGCTGGCCCAGGAGGCACAATGGATTCTCAACGCCAGCAGACAGCGCGCGGCCACCGCAGCAGCGACGGAGCTCAGTGCGGCGGCCGGAGACGACAGGGGGCCAGAGGCGGCGGTAGCAGACCCACCGACAATGGCGGCGGCGAGGGCCAGGGATCGCGGAGGAGACGACCTCTGTTTTTACCATCGCCGCTTCGCAGAGAGGGCACGCAAATGTATACCACCGTGCCAGTTCAGGAGCTCGGGAAATGCCAAGACCGGGGGTCGATAGCAGCTGCGGCCCTCGGGGAGGAGAACAAGCTGCTCTACTTGACGGATGCGCGATCGGGGAGGAAATTCCTCGTGGACACAGGCTCCAAAGTGAGCTTCATCATGCCTACATACGCTGACTGGCTGGCGGGTCCCGGAGGTCACGGAGCGTCAGCAGCGAACGGCTTGAGGATTAAGACCTTTGGTGAGAAGACTCTGCTTCTGTCCCTACACGGCCGTACATTTGAGTGGACTTTTGTTATAGCTGCAGTGAACTTCAATATGTTAGGGGCTGATTTTCTGTGCTCACATGGTTTGTTGGTTGATCTTGCTAATAGGCGCCTGGTTAATGCACTTTCTTTTTATTCTATTCCCTGTGCAGCCCGAGTGACCCCGCCCACAGCACAAGCCAACGTCGCAACAGCAGATGGTAAGTTTCACACACTGCTCACTCAGTTCCCAGCACTCACGGTTCCCACATTTTCAGCAGCTGTCGCTAAACACGGAGTGGAATATTTTATTACTACCACTGGACCGCCCGTTTTTGCAAAAGCTGAGTGCTTGGATTCAGCTAAACTGTCCATAGAGCGCGAGGAGTTCGCCAACCTGGAAAAGTTGGGCATCATCAGGCGTTCAAAAAGCCCATGGGCTTCCCCGCTGCACATGATCCAGAAAGCTGATGGCTCATGGTGACCTTGCGGAGATTTCCGCAGGTTGAACAACGCCACAGCGCACGACCACTACCCAATCCCGCATATCCAAGATTTTTCCGTTCATTTGGCGGGGCGCGCATTTTTTCTAAGATAGACTTGGTCCGCGGGTACCATAAAGTCCCAGTACGCACTGAGGACATCCCCAAAATGGTGGTAATAACTCCGTTTGGCCTTTTCGATTTTTTGCTCATGCCGTTTGGGCTTAAAGGCGCTGCGCAGACGTTCCAGCGCATGATGGACGCGGTGTTGCGTGATCTCCTTTTCGTGTTCGTCTACCTGGACGACATCTTGGTAGCCAGCGCATCCGAAGACGAACACGAAAATCACCTCACGGCAGTTTTCCGGAGGTTGGCAGAGCACGGGTTAATAATCAACCCAGCAAAGTGTCAGTTCGGGGTGACGCAGATTGATTTTTTGGGGCATCGTGTCTCTCCAGAAGGAGCCGTCCCTCTGCCTGACAAAGTGCGCGCAATAACAAATTTTCCCCAGCCACAAACGGTCAAAGCGTTACAAGAGTTTTTGGGAATGGTAAATTTTTACAACCGCTTCCTCCCCCGCGCAGTGCAGCTCATGCAACCATTGTATGCCGCGCTAAAAAAACAAAAACCCACAAGCAAAATCGAATGGTCTCCTGAGCGGGAGCGCGCGTTTGCGGAGGTCAAAACAGCCCTGGCAAACGCTGCGTTGTTAGCACATCCAGACCCCACAGCCCGCATAGTGCTCACTACTGACGTGTCAGATGTGGCCATAGGAGCAGTCGTAGAGCAGCAGGTCGCCGGGGTTTTGCAGCCGCTTGCCTTTTTCAGCAGGATGTTGCGCGAGAGTGAGCGAAAATACAGCGCATTCGACAGGGAGTTGTTAGCTCTCCACTTAGCCATTCGCCACTTCCAGTTCTGGCTGGAGGGACGCCGTTTCACCGCGTTTGTTGACCACAAGCCGCTTACTTTCGTGATGGCCAAGGTTTCAGAACCGTGGTCAGGCCAGCAGCAGAGGCAGCTGGCTGCAATCTCAGAGTTTACTACCGATATTCAGCACGTAGCAGGTAAACTTAATGTGGTGGCAGACTGTCTCTTGCGCGCGGTAGCGGCCCCAGTCCGTGTAGGGGTAGATTGTGCAACCATAGCAGGCTAGTGACGCGGAAGTGCGCACCACCGCAGTCCGCACAGGGCTAGATTATGCAGCCATGGCCGCGGATCAGGTTAGTGACGTGGACGTGCACGAGCTCCAGTCTGTACCAACAGGGTTAAGGCTGGAGAACAGGGTGTTACAAGATGGTATGCCACCCCAATCTGCAATGTCTCTACGGGTCGACCGTGCCCGGTGGTACCAACCGCGTGGCGCCGCCGTGTTTTTGACTCGATTCATTCTCTGGCGCACCTGGGGGTGCGCGCATCAGTCAAAATGGTAGGAGAGAAATTTGTATGGCCGAGCCTGCGCAAGCAAGTTAAAGAGTGGGCAGCAGCCTGCGTGGCTTGTCAACGAGCCAAAATACACAAACACACTAGAGCTCCCTTGGAGCCGTTTCACATCCCGGCTAAGAGGTTGGATCATGTGCATTTTGACCTCGTAGGCCCCCTCCCGCCGTCACAGGGGTGCACACACCTTTTGACAATGGTGGACAGCACCACGCGTTGGCCGGAAGTGGTCCCACTGGCATCAACCACAGCCAAGGAGGTAGCGTGCGTGTTTTTAACGGTATGGGTAGCGCGTTTTGGAGTTCCGTCAGACATTACGTCCGACAGAGGTCCTCAATTTGTTTCCGAGCTTTGGTCAGCGATGGCCCGCAGCCTGGGGCTAACGATCCACCGCACTTCCGCGTACAACCCGCAGGCTAATGGTTTATGCAAACGTTTCCATAGGTCATTGAAAGCAGCCCTCAGAGCGTCGCTTACGGATGCAAATTGGGTGGACAGACTACCATGGGTTTTATTGGGGTTGCGTTCTGCATCTAAAGAGGATTTAAAAGCCTCCCCAGCTGAGTTAGTTTTTGCACAGCCACTCCGGCTGCCCGGGGAATTTCTCCCAGATAATCCTGCGCCAGAGTGCCCCCCTGCTCAGCGGTTGCAGAGCGACACGGGATCGAGCACGCTTCCTAGCCCCGTTCATCACAGTTTTCCGCGTGTTTTTGTGCCTAAGGCTTTAAAAAATGCGGAGTTTGTTTTTGTCAGACACGATGCGCATCGCCCCCCGTTGCGGCCACCTTATGATGGACCTTTTAGAGTGCTGGAAACAGGGGATAAGCATTTTTTGCTAGATTTAGGGGGCAGGGAAGAACAGATTGGCATAAACAGACTCAAACCCGCCTTTGTGTTGGCCGGCTCCTCGGCGCGCAGACCCCCTAAGGAGCATTCATCAGGACACCCACAGGGATTGACTAACAGTTCTAATCCTCAGGCAGCAGCTCCCCAGCAAGAGGGCGCCGCGAGAGTGGTAAAGCCCACTTACAGCAGATATGGGAGGCGACTGAGGCCCAAGCGACATGTGGACTGATGTGTAATAATTTTACCATGACTTGCAGACTGTTATTACGGTTGTTCCATCTTAGACGTTTGGGGGGGGGGGGGGGTCATGTGGGGCACATATATGCACATATGTATATGACTGCATGATTCATACGTATACCACCTTAGGCTTCACATCTGAGACGGAACAAAGGACTGAGCCGCTCTGGAGATAACACAAGGGTGTGAAGTTTAGTCTTTGGCATGCAAAGAGATAGCCTTGGGGGATTTTGCCCAGAAGCCAGAGACTGAGAGGTGGAGTGTGTTAAGATCGGGGGGAAGTTACATTGTGACTGGGATTAAGTACCATGTGACTGTATGTTTGATGTCCTGGGTATAAAAGGGACAGATGTTGGAAGATTCATCCTCTTTTTCTCTTTCTGTGTTTGGATGATGTTGGAGAATGTCAATAAATCTGACTTGAGAAATAAACTCAGCCTCATCTTTCCCCATTCTCCACAGTACATTCTATTATTCCATCATTGAGAAAAGAGAACATCTCCAACTTCTCCAACAAAAAAAGAATGAATAATCATTCGGAAAAGTTTTTCATGCCTAAATGTAGTTGCTTTAAAATTAATCAAATTCTTGATGCTGTCTTGAGCAAACTAAAACAGTATAAAGGTCTTAAAACATTGTAATATTATAAAAGCCTCCCTTGCATATTACTATATTAGCACCTTCACCTCGTTAAAAGCAATTTGCATTATACTTCATTTATTCTATTTACTTCATCTTCTTGTTCTAACAACAGCATTTTTTTCTGACTCAGTATTGTACATTGGGATATATGCTTTAATCATTGAGAAACTTTATCTTAATTTTTTTTTAAAAAAAGGAGCTAACTAATGCTACGAGTGAGAGCTTAGCACCAAACGTAAGACCACAACAAACAATAAGCAAAACCAGAAAAAGCACACAAAAAAGTATTAAATCCCTTGTGTTGCATCCCCATGAGCACTGGCATCTCCCGGCATCCAAAAAAGACACCAACCAAGCCTGCAAGCCAGCAACTGTATAGTCCGTCCACTTCACTGGCCACTGAACTAAGGCAGTTAGGCCTTCAACCTGACAGCACAATTCTCAACATACCTGATTAACGCGCTCACGCCACCTGGTACCAGAGGGTGGTCGGAGGAGACAGATTCAGAGTGTGAAACTGTGATCTATCCTACTTTGCTGCATTTTGTTAATATTTGTTAATAATATACAGCACACATCAATTGTTTACATGGATCCTGAAAAAACTGATCTGATTAGGATGTGCGTTTCCATGTGTCACACGTTTGAACGGAATAAATTATTTTGACATGCGCACATAGACATTTCAACATTCCGAAAATAGTAGAAGAAGAAGCAACTTCCAGTGTTAGCAAGCCCTTCTTCGTGTCGAAATTGACCTGTATTGTGTTATTCAGACTGTACTTTTGCTTCTGCTGGTCTCCGTAATGAAGCTACAAGTACATACTTCTGCATATGACGAACAGAGAGCGACAGCAGGACGATACAGACCAGTTTTGTTTTACTCCTGCTATGTTCTCTGCTAGCTGCTGCTAAGGCAGAAATATGTCACGTCGACGTACAGCTGGTGTACAGACATGCGCAGTAAACATATTTTCTGCCCTACGTTCGGAATAAGTGTTTTCATGCGCACCATTCCAATTAACAATCGGCATAACCCACCCCTCTCAATCGGAATGAAATTTTGATCCGAATGAGCGTGATCAGGTTAGAATATTCAGATTGCCGTGTTTACATGAAGCATTTTTATTCCGATCAGGCTTTTAATCCGGTTATTTCTGTCGATGTAAACATAGCTAATTATTCTTAAACATCTACTACATGTAAAATATGACAGAAAAACAAGTTACAAAATTATATATAAAATATAAAATTATGTTAGACTGTCCAGTGGCAGGGACCAGGGGTGGCAATTTGGGGGGGTGGACAAATGCTGGCCAGGGGTGGCAATGGCTCCCCTGGCCACCACCTGGGGGCGCCCCTATTGTCAGGTGTTCTGGCGGGAGGCAGAGGATATGGCCAAACCAGCGGATGTGCCACTGTGCAATAAGGTGGGATGCGGCAGGCTGATGTGTGCGGGCTCAGAGCACTTCGTTAGAAATGTGCTGAGGCCACCTGATCTTCTCAGTGGTTCTGAGGGCCTGACTATCAATCCCATCTAGTCTTGAGGCCAGAGTGTTATTCAGTGGCTATGTCTCTGACCCACTGAGTAGGATGGAGAGGACTGATGCATTTTATATCAATAGCTCCGTCCTTCGGGAGATTGAATGATGGCAGCAGAGTGGTTTCCATAGTGCCTGCAGGCCTGATGCAGCGAGGCCACGTCTGTGGTTGATGTCTGCTTTCAGGTCCCCATTGTTGGTCACTGTGGAGCCCAGATACAAAAAGGAACTGACAAACTTGACGTATCATTCCCGAGCTGGGAATGGGACCCAGGGGTTTGTCCAGTCCATCGCCGACATCCATTATCTTCATCTTCATCCAGCTCACCTGAAGGCCTTCGGGGATGCTATATCAAAGCTTTCCCAGGGCAGCTGGAAGGCATAATCTCTCCAGCAGGTCCTGGGTCTGAACAAACACCTCACGTGGGAGGCATCAAGATTAATGCCCAAACCTCCTCCACTGGTTCCTTTTGATGTAGAGGAGCAGTACCTCTACTCTGAGTCTGTCCTGGATTACTGAACTCCTCACTCTCTCTCTAAGGGTGAGTCCAGTAACCCTGCAGAGAAAGCTCATTTCAGCAGCTTGCATCTTTGATAGCTTTGCTCTAGAGCTCCACTCCCTCACACTCACTAGGAAACCACTCAAGTGACTTGTAGGCCATTGCGTGATGAAGCCAAAAGCACCACATCATCTGCAAACAGCAGAAATGAAGTCCAATGACAACTGAATTTGACATCTTGGGTTCCTTGGCTTGGAAGGCCCAACCTTAGAATGAGTTGGGCTAAGAATTTAAGTTAGATAGTGCATTGCCCATAGACCACAAGTATTCCTGTCTGAAACAGGTATCCCAATCGGGCTTTACAAGCCCAAATGTGTAGTGGTGTGAGAAAGTGTTTGCCCCTTCCTGATTTCTCTTTTTTTTTTTGCATGTTTGTCACAATTAAATGTTTCAGATCATAAAACTAATTTAAATTTTAGACAACGATAACACAAGTAAACACAGAATGAATTTTTTTTTAAAAACAGTGTTTATTATTAAGGGAAAAAAAATCCAACAATACATGGCCCTGTGTGAAAAAGTGATTGCCCCCTAAACCTAATAAGTTGTTGGGCCACCCTTAGCAGAAACAACTGCAGTCAAGCAAGGAATTTTGGCCCACTCATCTTTGCAGAATGGTTGTAATTCAGTCACATTGGAGGGTTTTAAAGCATGAACCACCTTTTTAAGGTCATGCCACAGGATCTCAGTCGGATTCAGGTCAGGACTTTGACTAGGCAACTCCAAAGTCTTCATGTTGTTTTTCTTAAGACATTCAGAGGTGGACATGCTGGTGTGTTTTGGATCATTGTTCTGCTGCAGAACCCAAGTGCACTTCAGCTTGAGGTCACAAACAGATGGCTGGACATTCTCCTTCAGGATTTTTTGGTAGACATCAGAATTTATGGTTCCATTAACCACTGCAAGTCTTATAGGTCCTGAAGCAGCAAAACGGCCCCAGACCATGACACTACCACCACCATATTTTACTGTTGGTATGATGTTCCTTTTCTGAAATGCTATGCTACTTTTAAGCCTGATGTAATGGGACACACACCTTCCAAAAAGTCCAACTTTTGTCTTGTCAGTCCATAGAGTATTTTCTCAAAAGTCTTGGGGATCATCAAAATGTTTTATGGCAAAACTGAGATGAGACTTTATGTTTTTTTTCCTCGGCAGTGGTTTTTTCTTGGAACTATGTCATGCAGGCCATTTTTGCTCAGTCTCTTGCTCATGGTGGAGTCATGGACACTGACCTTAACTGAGGTAAGTGAGGCCTACAGTTCTTTGGATATTGTTGTGGGGTCTTTTGTGGCCTCTTGGATGAGTCAGTAATTTCTGTTGACCGGCCACTCCTGGGAAGGTTCACCACTCTTCCATATTTTTGCCATTTGTGGATAATGGCTCTCACTGTGGTTTGTTGTAGTTCCAAAGGTTTAGAAATGGCTTTATAACCTTTTTCCAGACTGATAGATCTCAGTTACTTTGTTTCTCATTTGTTCCGGAATTTCTTTGGATCGAAGCATGATGTCTAGCTTTTGAGGATCTTTTGATCTACTTCACTTTGTCAGGCAGGTCCTATTTAAGTGATTTCTTGATTGAGAACAGGTATGGCAGTAATCAGGCCTGAGTGTGGCTAGAGAAATTGAACTCAGCTTTCCAAAGATATGATAAACCACAATTAATTTGTGTTTTAACCCCTTGCACTCTGGTCAATTTCCCTAAAAACGCCAAAAAATAACGTGTCCAAAGTAAATCAAAAGCTGTTCTTCAACCCTTTGCAGCATCTTCACGGGGTTGGTCTCATTTAAAAGAAAACAATTTGAATTTTTTGGCAAAACAGTCATAATCTCTCTAAGTGCTCCGGCCACTGAGTAACAGTCATCTAAAAATAGTGAACCTGAAGAAAATAAATTTTCCCTGGGTGTTTTTTTGATACAAATGCTAGCAAATAACACACAGCTTCAGATCCGGGCTGTAAAATGCAACAGAAATGTAAAACCAAGTGTTATCCAGCTGAGGTCAAAATTTTGTAACAATACCACAAAAACTGAATGTATTACACAGCTTTGTTCTCAGGTTTTTCCCAGGCGTTTTTGAACTGTGCCAAATTGTGCCAAATGGCACAGTTTGGAAAAACGTCTGTAACTTTTGAATGATTCAATATAGAAGCTTCATCTTGGTGTTATATCTTTCACCGCTTTACGCTACTTAATATAACAATGATAACTCGGACCATCGACTTAATGTTAACGGTTTATTAGTGTAGCAGCAACTTCATAGCACATGGCTAACAACAACAACCTGACATTACAGGTTACCCATAATGCCTTGAGCAAAACACTACGACGGGTGCCGTAGTAAACCAAAATACATAACATCTCCTCCCCTCTTACAATAGATGTTCTACAGGAAATAACAAGTGTCTGCTGAAATTCTTGTCTCTTCATTAGAACATAACACTGGCAATCTAAACATATGAACATTTCTCCATTCTCTTCATCTGCCAAGTTAACTGTATCCATGTACAACAACTTCTCTTTTGTTTTGTTTTTTTTTTTTCTCTTTAATTATTATGCTACCTTAGGAGTGAGGGTAGACTACCTCATCCCCTAACTGTACCCCTGGGGATTATTCTGCCCCATTAATGTGGGTCAGTTGCTATCTAGTCTAATAACTCAGACGGACAGGAGGTCGCCGCTCCCTGGTGGGGTATCGGCGATCTGCAGGAACATGAGTCTGTGTTCTTTCTAATGTGGAGTTTGCTTCTGGTGCTGATGCAGAAGAAGATGTCACATCTACAGCTGGAACTCTGGTCTCTGAAGTGGTTGAGTTCTGTACTGGTGTAGGTGGACAAAGTGGTGAGTTGGTGAGTGCATCTTTAGGATATCCAAGAGACGGTTCTGCAGGCGCTGGCGGTGTCTGCAGGAGTTGATCCACGTGCCTTTTCCAAACACTGTCAGTGGTTTGAACTGTATATGAGACTGGTCCAGTTTGTGCAATAACAGTTGCAGGAACCCACTAAGGTTCACCTCTGTAGTTCCTGGCCAGCACAGATTCTCCTGACGTGAACGCTCTGTCCTTTGCCCGATGTTCTCTGTGCATAATTTGTTTCTTTTGTTGCTTTTGCACAGTGTCCTTTAATCCTGAGGGTTTCAAAAGGTCAAAGGTAGTGCGCAGATCTCTCTTGAACATCAGACTAGCAGGGGTTGTCTTTGTGATTGCATGTGGAGTGTTGCGGTAGTTTAGCAGGAACTTGTGCAGTCTCTGATGCAGTGTTCCTTGACCTTGTGATGCTTTCAATGCATGTTTCATTGTCTGCACAAACCTTTCTGCAAGGCCGTTTGTCGCAGGATGGTATGGAGCTGATTTAATGTGCTGCACTCCATTAGCTTGTAGAAAAGCATCCATTTCTTGTGAAACAAACTGAGGTCCATTGTCAGAAACTAGTTGTGTAGGAGACCCAAAACGACTAAACATTTCTCCTATTGCCTCTGTGGTCTTCTCTGTGGTGGTTGACCTCATAATAGCCACTTCAGGCCATTTACTGTGTGCATCCACAGCAACGAGAAACATTCTGTCCTCAAACGGACCTGCAAAGTCAATGTGCACACGATGCCATGGCTCCTGTGGGAACTCCCAGGGATGGAGAGGAGCCAATGGTGGGTTGTTCTGTACCTTGTGACAAGATGAACAGCTTTTGGCTATTTCTTCAATCTGCTTGTCAATGTTTGGCCACCAAAAATAGCTTCTCGCTATTTCTTTCATTCTCACGATTCCACTATGTCCTGCATGAAGTTGCTGTAACACTTTTGTTCGACATGACAGGGGAATAATCACTCTCCTCCCCCACAGCAAACAACCCGACTGAACAGACAATTCTGTCCACTTCCCAAGGAAGGGCTTCAAGGTTGCGTCATCACCCGCAGGTTGTCCTTTAATGATCAAGTCCATGACTGCAGACAACACAGGGTCATTTCTAGTCCTCTTTTTCACCTGCACAGCTGAAACAGGTGTGTTTTCTACCTCTGTGAAGTAGAAGATGTCTACAGTGCTTGACTCTGGCTTCATGACAGGAAGTGGTAATCTGGATAACCCATCTGCATTACCATGACAGTCTGACTTTCGATACCTGATGTCATAGGAGTGTCCTGACAACAGCAACGCCCACCTCTGCAGTCGGGACGCTGCAAGAGATGGTATTCCTGTGTATGGTCCAAGGATGGTTGTGAGAGGTCGGTGGTCAGTAAAAAGTGTAAACTTCCGTCCATACAAGTACTGGTGGAATTTTCTGACACCAAACACAATGCTCAGAGCCTCTCTTTCTAGTTGAGCATAGTTAGCTTCTGCCTTGTTTAATGTCCTTGACGCAAAAGCGATTGGCTTTTCCTCACCGTCTAGCATTACGTGGGAAATCACCGCCCCTATGCCATAAGGAGAGGCGGCGCAGGCAAGCTGGATCGGAAGTGATGGGTTGAAGTGGGTCAGAACCTCTGATGCAGTCAGCGCATCCTTTGCCTTCTGAAAAGCCTCCTGACAGCTTGCTGTCCACTTCCATGCTTCCTCTTTGAGCAGCAGGTTATGCAGTGGTTTTAATAGTGATGCCAAGTTTGGTATGAAACGTCCATAATAGTTCAGCAGTCCCAAGAAAGACTTCAGCTGACTGACATTTTGGGGTGGAGGTGCATCCACAATGGCTGTGATTTTCGATGGTGCAGTGTGTAGTCCCTTAGCATCAATCACATGACCTAAGTATTCCACGGATGACTGGAAAAACTCACATTTATCCTTGCGGATTCTCAATCCATATTCTTCCAGTCTCTTGAGAGTTGCATCCAAGTTGCGCAGATGCTCTTCATCATCTGCTCCTGTACACAGGATATCATCCAGGTAGCACTGTACTCCTGGTAATCCACTCAGGATTTGATCCATAGCACGCTGAAAAAGTGCTGGAGCAGATGTGATGCCAAAAGGCAGTCTGCAGTATCTGAAGAGTCCTTTATGGGTGTTGATAGTCAGCATTTCACGTGACTGCTCGTCTACATGCATTTATAAGTAAGCCTGGTTGAGATCTATTTTGCTGAACTTTTGTCCCCCACTCAGCCCCGCAAATAAGTCATCAATCAGTGGAAGGGGATACTGCTCTGCTGTTAGTACAGGGTTTACTGTTACCTTAAAGTCCCCACAGGTCCGGATTCCTCCGTCCTTTTTGGGTACTGGAACTATGGGCGTGGCCCACTCACTGGTTGTCACCGGCTCCAGAACTCTTGACCAGAGCATCCAAATCAGCCTCTACCTTTGGTCTGATGGCATACGGCACTGGTCTGGCTTTCATGAACACTGGTTTACTGTCAGGTTTGACATGCAGCTTCACTATAATTTTTTTCATACTGCCTAGCTCATCACGAAAAACCTTTTCGTGCTTTTCCAGTATGGCCTGCAGCTGAGTGGAACTGTGTGACAGCTTCCTTACTTCTTGCCAGTCAAGTTGGATTTTCTTTAGCCACACACGCCCCATTATAGCTGGACAGTTGTTCTTGGTAACATAAACTGGAAGCTCAGCAGTTTGGCCATTGTACTGAACAGTTACCTCTGTCATCCCTTTCATGGGCACTCGGTGACCAGTATACGCCCTGAAGATGGTGTCTGAAGGCCGGAGTGGAAGATGTTTCAGAAACTTCTTGTAAATGCCATACGACACAAGTGATGCCTTTGATCCGGTGTCTATCTGCATTTTAACAAAATGTCCCTCCACTTTTGGTTTAGTCCAAAAGCCTTCTGAGCCTTCATTCACATTCATAATCAGGACAGTATTTATTGCAGTTGACACCTCTTCCTCTGAGGAGTTGCTCACTCTGTCCTCGCCATGTTTAACTGTGTGAACATTTCTTTTCTTTTTGTATTTTACCATGTCACTTTTATTCCTTGTCTTTGGGCCTTTGTCTTTGCTCCTTTTGCTTCTACATGCCCGCTCCACGTGGCCTTTTTTTCCACTGTTGTTACAGTCCATCTCTTTGCACCAACAGTCATTAGGAAGGTGTCCCACCTTGCCACAGCGGAAACATGGACCTGTTGCATTGGTTTTACCACTGTTGAGCTTATGTACTCTGCCTGTAGCATGCAGTTGGTGGGCTTCTTTGGAAGCCATCTCCATCATCACACTAATGTTAATGGCTCTTTCAAGTGTCAGATCACTTTCTGTGAGTAACTTCTTCTGTGCTGCTTCATTTCATAGTCCACACACAAGCCTGTCTCTTAATGTGTGATTTAAAACATCTTTAAATTCACAGTGTTCGGCTAACTTGCGTAGCGCTGCAACAAACATGTTAACAGACTCACCCTCTTCTTGGTTACGTCTGTGAAACCTGTATCTTTCTGCAATCACTAGAGGCTTGGGTGAGAAGTGGTGGGTCAGTGTGTCCACAAGTTCTTTGTAGGTTTTAGAGCCTGGCTTTACTGGCTGTAGGAGGTTGCGTAGTAGGTTAAATGTCTTGGGACCCATCACACTCACAAAAGTGGGCACTAACTTTTCATCCGTTATTCCATTGGCCGCAACGAAATAGTCAAAGCGCTCTGTATAGGAGCTCCATTGCTCCGCGCTCTCATCAAAGGGCCCGATAGAGCCAATAACTCCAGCCATTTTAACGCTCCTGGTTGAATGTCGCTCTTTCCCTCGCAGCTCCTTTCTGTAACGTCGTTGCTTCCCTCCAGCGTTACTCACGGAGTTTTTGTCCTTAATGATTTCCACTGCTCCGCTCCTCCCCGCTTAGCAGACAGCCCGCAGCATCCACCTCAGCACAGCGGCGCGGTGTATCACCCGGTCAGCGCGAAGTAGCGGCAGGAAAAAAACGACAAAAAAAACTCTCCTCCGTCGCGGACTGCAGCGTCGGTCCAGACGTCCTCGTCGCCACTTTTTGTTATATCTTTCACCGCTTTACGCTACTTAATATAACAATGATAACTCGGACCATCGACGTAATGTTAACGGTTTATTAGTGTAGCAGCAACTTCATAGCATATGGCTAACAACAACAACCTGACATTACAGGTTACCCATAATGCCTTGAGCAAAACACTACGACGGGTGCCGTAGTAAACCAAAATACATAACACTCGGGCTCTAATGAAAGGTGACACTCAGGGCTGTGTGTGTGTGGGGGGGGGGGGGAGTTGTCCCCCCCCACTACAGAGGACGAACATCGCCCGTTGCGCCGCGGTCACGGTGCTCCGCGGTCTACTACGCACAGCTGTAATTTACCGATCGGTCAAAAGTAATTTTTGATTACAATTTTCAGGGATAAAGAATAATTTAGCTTATAACACTTACCTGTTCACAACAGCAGCATAGGTGGCGAACTTCTCTTCCTCATTGTCAGACGAACATGAAGCTGGTCTGCTTGTTACGGACTCGTGGTTCTGGTCTCGTGACCCAGTCAAACCATAATTCCATTATTGCGGTTTTGCGCTTCCATGATTGCAGTTTTGGTGAACGATTTTTCAAAACAAATAAGAACAGTAGTTAGAAAAAAAGACTGGCGAACGCCTGTGTGTCACCCAGCCTTACACAAAACAGCTTTTGAACTTCTGTGCTTCAATTGGCTGGCTGTATTCACAGCCGTTGGTAGGCGGGTCCTTCTTCCTAGGTTTTCAGTCATTGGTTCTTCAAGGTTTCAGAAACCCAATTCAAGGCTCTTATTAGTCGAATGAGAGGTCAATCACAACTAAACCAATCAAAGCACTCCTTTGGCTTTCTGTTCGTGGCTGTGTCTGTAGTGGAAGAAGGGAAATGCAGGTGTTTTTTTTTTCAGTGCCTCCTAGGACGTACAGTGTGCGTACTCGGACGCCCTCCTGCGTCCTAGGACGCAGAGACGTGCCCGCCCGCGGTACACCAAAGTGCAACAGGTTAACAGGGGGCAATCTTTTTTCACACAGGGTCATGTAGATTTGGATTTTTTTTTACCCTTAATAATAAACACCTTATTTAAAAACTGCATTTTGTGTTTACTTGTGTTATCTTTGTATAAAATTTAAATTTCTTTGATGATCTGAAACATTTATGTGTGACAAACATACAAAAAAATGTGAAATCAGGAAGGGGGCAAACACTTTCTCATACCACTGTAGGCTGTATTTGAAAGTGGAACAAAGAGGTGTAGCCTGTATTTAGGCAATCACATCTTAGACTTTGACAAATATTAAAGGGAGTAAATGGCATTAAGATTTATTTGATTGTGTGAATATTAATTACAGAATGCCTAAATATTGAAAATGAATGGGACATCCAATATTAGCGACTGTTTCAGATCCCTTGTTTATTTGTTTCAGATCAATTATTTGTGTGATCTTTTATCACTTATATTCAAGATAATAGTGTAATGTCGGGGCCATGTTAAGGGGGGCAGGGATTTCCCAGCATGCTTTGCCAGTTTAAAACGTTACTGTGTGTGTGTATTAAATGTGTTATTATTTATGAGTTATACTGCTGTGTCATTATAACTGCGTTACAATGACCCAGCAGTGTTTAGCAGGATTAGGGCAAGATGTATCATGTGTGTGTAACCATGATTGAAACGGAGGTCTGGGAGAATGACCTCCCCTCCTCTCTGTGCTCAGAAGTAAGTTGGGGGTTGGTGGTGTGTAAATAAAGCCTATTCATCACAACCATCTTGCTCCTCTTTCTTTGTGTGAATCCCGCAAACGTCACACTGGTGTCAGGAGTGGGCATGGAGCAAGATGAGGATCCAGGCGGAGGTCCTGCGGCCGGAGCGGTTCATCGCTCGGCTGGGAACGGAGCGTAGAGCTGAGACGCCGGCCCCCGGAGAGGCTTGCCAAGATGGACGGAGCAGCGGACCTGACGGGACTGAGCAGAGCAAACCAGCCCCGTTTTCCGCCCTTTTCAGGGCAGGACGGGCTGGTGATTCCAGAGCGATTAGGAGCGGCGATCGACCGGGAGGTGACTTCCGCTGCACAGAGCCAGGGTACATCGCACGGTAATGCCCCGCACACAGCACACAACAAACTGGCCCCTCGCCGACGTTAAATTAGAGCGAGGTGGCATGGAGGGAGAAAAAGCCGCCTTGTGCAGATGCTTCCCCCGGCGGTGACGTCACAGAGGCCTTTGGAGCGCAGCAGCAGCGGAGCGAGCAGGACAGATCCGGTCTTTTCCCGGGCTCGGCAGGGCTGGACGCCGGGAAAGGCAGGGCTGGACGCCGGGCTCCCAGGCGGCCAGCGGCCGCCTGGGAGGTCCTGGCAGCGGTGGGAGTCATGGGACTCCCGCTGCCAGAGGAGGAACTGTGCGTGTCCTACCGCCACCCGCAGATGCTTTCCCTTTCGGTGACGTCACGGAGGCCCTCGGCGCAGTAGCGACGCAGCGGAGAGAGCAGGACGGAGATCCGGCCATTTTTCCAGGCGCGGCAAGGGCTGGACGCATGGACGCGGGCCAGCGGCCGCCTGGGAGGCCTGGCAGCGGTGGGAGTCGGCCGGAGCGGGCATGGGACTCCCGCTGCCAGGGAAAGGACTGTGCGTGGTCCTACAGAGGCTATCAGATATGTCCATCCGCCCGCTGGTGGCCAAACCGGAACCCTACCCCAACCAGATACTCCGACCGAGACTCAGATGGCCCGTGCATGCCGACCCGGCACCGGGCTGACTCGCATTGGATTTCTGAACGTGGACTTTGAATTTTCTGGGGACAGAAACCAGTCCGGGGGGGGCGGGGCAGTGTAACATCGGGGCCATGTTAATGGGGGCAGGGATTTCCCAGCATGCTTTGCCAGTTGAAAATGTTACTGTGTGTGTGTATTAAAGGTGTTATTACTGAGTTATACTGCTGTCTCATTATAACTGCGTTATAATAACCCAGCAGTGTTTAGCAGGGTTAGGGCAAGATGTACCATGTGTGTGTGTAACCATGATTGAAACGGAGGTCTGGGAGAATGACCTCCCCTCCTCTCTGTGCTCAGAAGTAAGTTGGGGGTTGGTGGTGTGTAAAATAAATCCCGTTCATCATAACCATTGTTGGAAAAATTGTATATATGTATATAAACAGTTATCATTTTATTAATGATTCATGAAGCTGAGACTGATGTCCCCACATGTGGGTGGGTGTAGCTGGAGCGTTGTGTGCCAAGACTCATCCTTTTCATATCTTGTACCTTTTTGCATATCCTGTACTTTTTATCTTCTCTGCAAAAGACTGTTGTGTACATATATATGTTATCATTTAACCATTTCATCTGTTAACTATGTTCTTTTTGACCGGAAGCACCGGTTTGTTGTAGGCCCATATATGGAGTTGTTTCCCCCTCTCTGTCTTTGCTGTGTAAAGAAGCAGATGTTCTCCCCGTGATAAGAGTGTTCATGCTCCTACACACACTTGACGTACAGAGCGTACTTTTGCTTATGTGGTAATTCCGTTGTTCTGCTTTTGCTGAGTGTGTCACATACACCATGTACTATCATTGTATATAAAGAAGGCAGCTGCGGGACTGCCCCCAGCATTTCAACTCATCCTGTACAAGGTTTGTTTTGATTGCTCCTTGTGCAAGTAAAAACTTCAAAGGCTCTGCGTGTCTTAAGTCTGATCTTTGATTCAGTCTAATACCTTTTTGTACTCTGTATTTGTGAGGTTTATATTTCAGACTTCTGACATAGGTGGTGCCGAAACCCGGGACAGCTGAGATCCAGGTGGAGCGGGAGGGGACGTCCTGCAGATTTAAAACCGTGCACGGTCTGATGGCATCCATCAGTATTGGAAACCCGACTTGAGGGAACTCTGGTAGAGACGACCTTCCTCCCAGCTCTTATCTGGTGATGGCTGTCCTTACTGATAGAGCCTAAAAAGTAAGTTACAAATTTTTCCCTTTTCAGATTGACTGTAGTAGACATATACGAAGAATAACCAAGCCTAACAATTTCCCATTTTTAAAGAACCACAGGTCAGCTGACGAGCGAGTAATGGTAGTATAAGGCGGTGCCCTGTACTTTTCCTTGTGGTTAAAAACCGCTGCAGGAATGCAGTGGTCTTAGAAAGTAATGTCACGGCGATTCACAGTTACTGACCGGCCAGGTTTTAAAATAAAAAGGGGTGCAGGAGACAGTGTGGCGGCGATTCACAACTGTTTGGTGGTCAGGTTTTAAAATAAGTAGGGTGAAGGAATTCGCCCCAAATTGGGCGGTAATAGTGTTACAGTCGGCGTACTGTTAACGTTCCTGACCACGAACCCACCTCAAAAATTGGGCGGTAATAGTGTTACAGTCACTACTGTAACACTGTTAACTGTTAACGTTTCTGGCCATCTAAAAATGGGGAATTGTGTTAGAAGACCACATAGGCAGACGAATAAACAGAAGAAAAAACAGAAGAAAAAACAGGATATGGCGCACGCAACTGTAAAAAACTACAATAACAGACAAAATGAAAAGGGAAAAATGAAGGATCCGGATAATATTTAATCACTGCTGCAAGTGCTATTTGGTTTATATTGGTAAGGTATTGCTATTTGTGTTATATTGGGAACACTGTAAGTGAGAAGGTAAAAGTTTAATAATAAAAAAAAGGGCAACCGAGGTGCGAGCGGCTGTTCTCTCTCCCATCAGCAAAGGGAGGGGTGAGCAGCTCTCTCTCTCTCTCTCTCTCTCTGTTCCTCGCTCTCCCAAAGGGGGCGGGCGAGGGATAGTGCTCTCTCTCTCTCTCTCTCTCTCTCTCTCTCTCTCTCTCTCTCTCTCTCTCTCTCTCTCTCTCCTTTTGCCTGAGGGGCGGGGGAGAGGCAGATTTGGCCTGTAGAAAAAACAGAAGTGAAGGAAAACTCCGTGGGAGAACGGCTCCAGAATGTTGAAGCTGGTGTAACTAATTTGCAAAGACAAACACAGGATTTTCAGTATAGTTTATGCTCTAATACTGGCAGTGTGGAATCAGGTGTAGTAGATAAATATCAAAACCAACCGAGCATCGAACCATTATTAAATGAAAAAGAAAGTCCTTCCCCAACTTATCAATGCCACGATCCTAAGAAGGGTCCATATGGCAAATTATTTAAAGAAGCCCAAGAGGTTGGGAAAAGGAGGAGGCAAATAAAATCATAAAAATTAGACCATAATATTTAAAGACGGACGGATTAAATGGCAGCAGAACTAGATAACGTTAAAATGGACAATGAGAAAGTTATTTTATCTCTTATCTATTCTTTGTGTGTGTGTGTGTATGTGTGTGTATGTGTGTGGTTGATCTGTGAAGAAAGCGGCCTAAATATGGGTACTTTTACAAAGTTTTGAGTTTTTATTTTTTCAATTTAACTCTGTGGGGTCTTGATTAATGTTGTGCATGCAATAAACTGTTTACATATTTTTTAAAAAAAAGCAATTTTGACGCATTACTGATCTTTGTCCTTGACTGAAACATGACAGTGCACTTTATAGGAAAAAAAAAGGACTGACGTGTGACAATGTGACTACAGGCCATACTATGATCATATTATGATGTCATTTAATAATGCCTAATCACTGAAGATTTTATGTTTACCCTATATCACATGATTTAGAGCACAGAGGATCAAAACAGATTGATAATTAATGCGTCTGTGCATATGATCTGCCAGAGGCTATGGATTATCAGACAAAGGTCTTGGAGAAAGAATCCTTAAATTGATAAGCACTTTTTGAAGCCAAGTATGACTTTGTATGACATTGTAGATAACATAAGGTGTACTGATTCAAATGACTTTGACTTTACAAATGTAATGGTTATATGATTTTATACTGATATTACTCACCACATAATGGTGCGGTAACAATATATTTCAGAAATGTGACAGCAATGAGGGATGTGCTTCTCCTGATTCAGCGGTGGCCAAGCTGGGTCAGGGTGAACTACATTGCACTCCATAATTTACCAAGGAATGTATGAAATAGGGACATTCCTTGTAAAACATTAAATCAAATTCTAATTAGGCAAAACATCCACCTTTCCTTTGACTGAAAGAATGTGACACAATATTTCAAATTCAACCCATCTGTGTTCAACTGGACAAACTGATCTTATTTATCAATGCTGAAGCATATCAAAAATGCACAGATAGTTATTTTGTTTTTCTTAAATGAAATTTGTAAACTATTTCAAGAGATGTCACAAAAAGAAGCTATAATTATTGAGATCTCATCTTTGAAGGAACTGGGCTACCTGCAAATTTTATTTAAAACTAAAAATGGTAACACACTTCCTTTCAGTAAAAGAATCAAACAAATACCCTGTAACTTTGCTGCATGTGAGCCTCCATGTATCAAAACAGGGGATATCAAAGAAATTAATTAGCAAATAATTAGCAATCCTCAGAAAAATAGATAATGCATAAAAATTATCAATAAATGCAATTTTATTTACATAAGTGCTGTTCATTTCATTTTCTGTAGTGCCCAGGATAAACATATGGCTGCAGTTATAACTCAAATACAGGCTGGGCAATACAGACCACCTTTTTATTATTTATGGGATAATACAAATAATAAGATCATGCCCTCTTTTATCCTACATATTTCCCATGTTGTGAAGGAGGGGGTGAACAGCAGCTCTCTCTCTCTCTACTTAGCAAAGGAAGAAGCGAGCGACCGACAGGCTTGCTCTGTAAAAAATAGAAGTGTGCTTATGCTGTAACGGTGTTGTCTGGGGTCCTGATTGTGTAAAAATTCCACAACCTGCATCACCTCCAACAGCTGAATGAGCTACTAACCTGAATGTAACTTATCTATATTCTGTACAGACAGTAAATATGCTTATAGCACATGCCACCTGCATACTGTTACTTTGAATCTGCGGGGGTTTGTCACCTCCACAGAAAAACCAGCAAAACATCGACAGCAATTGTTGCAACTATGTAATGTTCTGATGCTACCATGTTCTGTGGCAGTTATTCACTGCCGTGCCCACACTAATGGCACTGACTTGTCTAGCTGCGATAATCACTTGGCTGATAACGCTACTCACTGTGCTGCTATTGGTCTTTTAGGAACCGTCTGTCTTATTAATAATGTTGATGTTTTAAAAGATAATATGGACCTTCCTCCTGTTTCATGTGTAAATAATTAGATATACATTTGGCTTGTCTGATGAAAATTTGCTCTGCCACCCACATTATACAGATGAGCTGTCCTGGTGGCACATGGCCAATCATATGCCAACAGGAGGGAAATCAATGATGAGGATGTTGGAAAAACTGTCCTAATATTTTGAAAGAAGTAACAAAAACATGCCAAAAGTGCATCATTTGTTTATAAAATAATGCTCAAGGAGCAATGGAAAGCTACAATATCGGTTGGTGTTGATTGACACCTTCACAAAGTGGACAGGAATTCATCACACATCCTCAGCAAATGCCGCATCTGTGTGTGTGAAACTCCATTGAATGATGCTCTTTCCGTTTTTGGGGTTCCAGAACTGATTTATGCAGATAATGGAACTCATTTTACAGCACAAACAGTTCAAGACTTAATCCATCAAAACATCAACATTATTAATAAGACAGACGGTTCCTAAAGCTGTAAGAAGTAAAATCAAATTTCATAGTATCGGTACAATCAAACAAATGCTGGCAAAAACCACACATGGAAAGGGTATTACTTGGCCAGAAGCTCTGAAATTAGTCAGACTAACCATTAACCCTATACTAGACCCAAAGACAGGATTATCACCTTTTGAATGTGTTTTTTCACCATCCTTATGTATTACCTGACATCTCACCACTAACCACACCTAACAAATACACAGATCTTGGTGAATATCTCAGGGAATGTTTTGATTCTGTCAGAAGCTCTCTCTGCTCCACAGAAAGAAACGGATAACCTGGAGACTATGTCTTCATAAAGAACCACCACCGACAACACTAGACACTCCCACTCCCACTGCAGTACGTATTGCTGAATGACCATCTCGGACTCACCTTTCACACGCTAAAAGACTACGGGTGCCTGTAAGTGAACTAACTAACTTGTTTCCCTGAGTAAGTCCAGTTACAAAGGGGGCATGTCCTTTTAAGGACAAGGCCATCTCAACCCTGGTGAAGAAAGAGGCCCGGAGGGGTACTCTCTCAGGTGGAAGCATGGCACCAAAATTATTGATGACTCTGTGTTCAGCACTTCTCCTGGCAGTGGGGTGGTAATCTCTTTCTGATTCAAGGACAAGGAACCCACGAAGCACGGACAATGAACAATACGCATAACCTATGGAACAAGACAATGGTGGTTTCGGTGAGAGGACTGGGAATCGATACTTCTTGCTATGTGTGTTCATTGCTACCCCATTCACACAAGACTGCAATACCCATGATTGACTACAATACCCATGATCCCTGTTCCACTGAGTGAAGAGAAAACGGCCGGAGCGACAATAGCAATGAACTCTCGTCTCAGTCTGTTTAATACAAGCAATAAAGTTGGACATTGATTGGTGGGGAATTTGTCAGAAAGGTATCTTAATAGATTGAATGTCACTATTACTGATTACACTGGGTCTAAGATTAGAATATTTAATATTATTGGGATTGGAACTCCTTTGCTTGCAGTTAAGAAGCCTTTAATGAAAGTAAATCCTACACTGTTTACTTCACCAATCTGCTTTCACAAAAATTGTAGTAAAAACAGTTTCAACCTGGGTATTTCACAAAGATGCAATGATACTAAGGAAGTGACCTGTGAAGTGTCATATTATGATTCTGTTTGTAGAAATGTATTTCACTTCCCCTATATTGCTGCTGGAAAATTCACTTTAAAGAGGAAAAATTGTACTTTTAACTGTAGCAATAATCCTACTGTTTTTTGGCCAAATGATGATGGGTATGGATTCTTGGAAAACCAATGGGTACTCTTTTTCCAATGTATGGCAGTGCTCTAGCTATACACCACATAAATGCATTAGCATGGACAAAAGAAAATCTGACTATATTAATGGAGCAAGGATTCACAACTTTAAATGAAGAACAAAAATTAGCCATTTGAATGATATTTTACACTTACAGCATGGGTTAGATGAAGATAAAGGTTGGGGCTCCTGGGATTGGTTTCAAAGTAGAACTTGGTGGCAGATTTTGCTCAAATGGCTGACCCCAGTTATTATAATTTTAGTGCTTTTCTGTGTATTGTTCATGTGTGTCATTCCCTGCATCAGATCAATGATCACACATGCATTGACTCAACATACTTTCATGCTACAGCAGTCATTCTTGTCCAATCATGTTCAAGGCCCGTATATGCCACTCTCCCAAAAGGATAAAAATCTTTTGAAGTTACATTGTACTGATAATTGCATATGATTAAAAGGGTTAATAAAATAATAAACAGGAGGGAAATGTTGGAAAAATTGTATATATGTATATAAACAGTTATCATTTTATTAATGATTCATGAAGCTGAGACTGATGTCCCCACATGTGGGTGGGTGTAGCTGGAGCGTTGTGTGCCAAGACTCGTCCTTTTCATATCTTGTACCTTTTTGCATATCCTGTACTTTTTATCTTCTCTGCAAAAGACTGTTGTGTACATATATGTATATGTTATCATTTAACCATTTCATCTGTTAACTATGTTCTTTTTGACCGGAAGCACCGGCTTGTTGTAGGCCCATATATGGAGTTGTTTCCCCCTCTCTGCCATTGCTGTGTAAAGAAGCAGATGTTCTCCCCGCGATAAGAGTGTTCATGCTCCTACACACACTTGACGTACAGAGCGTACTTTTGCTTATGTGGTAATTCCGTTGTTCTGCTTTTGCTGAGTTTGTCACATACACCATTTACTATCATTGTATATAAAGAAGGCAGCTGCGGGACTGCCCCCAGCATTTCAACTCATCCTGTACAAGGTTTGTTTTGATTGCTCCTTGTGCAAGTAAAAACTTCAAAGGCTCTGCGTGTCTTAAGTCTGATCTTTGATTCAGTCTAATACCTTTTTGTACTCTGTATTTGTGAGGTTTATATTTCAGACTTCTGACAACCATCTTGCTCCATTTTCTTTGTGTGAACCCTGCATACGTCACAATAGTGTATCTTGCACTGTGGGGAATGGGAGTTGTTCAGTCACTGTCATGATTTTGGATAATTTGAGGAGGCTTAACTGCAGGGCAACCACTTCGGAAGAACACTCAGACACAGATGAAAAGTTCACACCACTTTAATGAAAAACTCAAACCCTATGCAAAAAAATGCTAACTTAAATAATAAACACACACACTACAATTAAAGAAACCCACAACCAAAATGCCACACTATGTACAAGAAAACAATTGCACACTGCAGCCACATGCAACCTAGGAAAAAGGAGAGAAGAGGAGGGATTAATAATGGATAAGGAGTACAGGGTAAATACTGCTGAGGGAATGGGTCTTACAGTACTGTCAGAGAGCCCGGCCATGACTCCAGCCAGGGAGAAGAGAGGAAGAGTTGATGATGGCCAGTGAGGAGGAGGAGTAACTGGAGGACCTGGGTGGAGAAGCCGCTGTCGAGGAGAAGGATGATTCAGACAAGTGAGCAAACACAGCCCCAAAGATGCACCACTGGAGGAGGCAGCAAACCTGAGGGAAGAGGAGGACAAAAAGGTAAGACAACGGATAGGAATATAATTTTGCCAAACAGCAAGAGCTGCTGTTGAATGGCAGCAGGTGTGTAGTCACGCAGATGTGCTTGATGAGCTCCAGAGCCGGGAAAACAGAGACAGGATGGGAGGGGGGAGATGCGCTTGCCCTTCCAGTGTGACAGGCACTGCAAGCCCCGGCCACGGAGGCGTACGTCCAGAATCCGCTAGATGGTGTATGTGGTCTGTCCATCAATGATCTGGGGAGGTGGAGGGGGGTCCGGAGGAGGGCACAAGAGGCTGGCAGAGAAAGGCTTGATTTGGGAAATGTGGAAGGTGGGATGGATACTGAGAGATGGAGGCAACTTCAGCCAGACGATGATGTCATTGATGATCTGGGAGATCGGGAGTGGACCCAGAAAGGGTGGGGACAGCTTCCAGGAGTCAGTCTTCATTGGTACTTTCTTTGCAGATAACCAGACCTTCTGGCCTATGTAGTATTTAGGTGCTGCCGCACGCCTCCGTTTGGGATACAAGTGGTTCCACTCGGACGATCATTGAAGAACCGCTCGAGTGGACTTCCAGAGGTTGTGGCAGCAACGTGCATGAGCCTACACATTTGGTACCACAATCTCCCTCTCCATCATGGGTAGGAGTGGTGGTGTGTATCCCATGCCGGCTTCAAAAGGAGTAAGCTCCGTAGCGGAGGAGACGGCCGAGTTGAGAGCACTCAGGTCAGGTGGGAGCTCCAGGTAGACGGGTTGCCATGCACCTCAGGCTTGCTTCCAAGAACTGGTTCGCACGCTCTGCCTGATCGTTGCTCTGGGGATGATATCCTGAAGTGAGGCTGACAGAGGTACCCAGGGATTGATAGAATGCCTTCCACACCCGAGATGTAAACTGTGGTCCTCGATCTGAGACAGTGTCCATATGGATGCTGTGTAGTTGGATGACATGAATAGACAGGAGGTTGGCCATCTCTGCAGCAGAGGGGAGACCAGGAGGTTGAATCAGGTGAACAGCGTTGGAGAAATGGCCGGTGATAGTGGAAAATGACAGTGCTACTTTGAGAAGGAGGGAGGCCCAAGACAAAGTCAGTGGCAATATGGGACCAGGGACAGGAAGGGATGAGGAGTGGATGGAGGAGACTGGCTGGTGGTGAAGAGTCAGATTTGTTGGCAACACAGGTGTGGCAGGCAACCGACCTCCGGGAAGACCACCAAAACACCCGCTGAATAAGTTCCATCGTGAGAGTGATGTCGGGATGACAAGCGAAAAAACTTATGTGCCCCCAATGGATTACGTCACTGCAAAGGGAGGAGGGTGGGCCTTCCTCAGGGACAGGTTACGCTGACTGAGCCTGCTGGACCCTCTGCTTGATATCCCAAGTAAGGGCCTCCAAAATACAGGAGGAGGGCAGGATGGTGCCCGGAAGGAGGGCAGCAGCTGTAGGAGAGCGAGAAGGAGAGGAGTCAGAGGATAACTGGTGGGAGAGAGCGTCAGGTTTGATGTTGCGGGACCTTGGGCGATAAGTGATGGAGAGATTAAATCTAAGAAAGAACAGCCTACCTGGAATTCAAACGTCTGGCTGACCTGAGATATTCTAAATTTTTGTGATCAGTCCAGATCATCACCGGCTGATTGGCTCCCTCCAACCAGTGTCTCCACTCCTCCAGTGCCAATTTAATGGCCAGCAGTTCACAGTGTCCTATGTCATAATTTCTCTCAGCTGGGGACAGCCGCCGGGAGAAAAATGCGCACGGGTGGAGCTTCTGATCAGAGCCGGAATACTGTGCCAGCACAGCACCCACCCCAGAATCAGACACATCCACCTCGACCACGAACTGAGCTTTGGGGTCTTGTGCGGTGGTAAATTTTTCTTTCAGTGAAGAAAAAGCCTGTTCAGCGGCCTCAGACCACTTGACTAACTAACTAACTAACCTGCACTTATATAGCGCTTTTCTAGTCACAAAGACCACTCAAAGCGCTTTCATTAATACTAACCCTCTATTCTAAGGGCCTATAGGAAACAAATATCTAGGGACAATTTAGAACAGCCAATTAACCTAACATGCATGTTTTTGGCATGTGGGAGGAAACCGGAGAAATCCCGGAGTAAACCCACGCAACACGGGGAGAACATGCAAACTCCACACAGATCACTGTTGGTCGGGGGCTGGGATCGAACCCACGATCCCACGATCCCCACAATCCCCCGGCCAAGGGTAAACTGTGCTGCCGCAGTGCTAACCACTGTGCCACCGTGCAGCACTTGAACGAGCTCTTGGTAGATGTGAGCTGTGTCAGGGGCAGAGCAATCTTACTATAATCCCGACTGAATCGGTGGTAGAAATTGGAAAAACCCAGGAAGTGTTGGAGCTCCTTCCGAGTTTGGGGGGTAGGCCAGTCAACTACCACTTGAATCTTTTCTGGGTCGGCCTTTAACGTGCTCCCACCCACGGTAAACCCCAGGAAAGAAGTGGAGCATGTGGAAAACTCACACTTCTCAGCTTTCACAAAAAGCTGATTCTCGAGCAGCCACTGCAGCATGTGAGAAAAAAATTAATTTGTTATCTAAGTAAACAAACACAAAATTGTTCACCATTTCTCGGAGGATGTCATTGATTAAACGCTGGAAGACGGCGGGGGCACTGGTCAGGCCAAAGGGCATGACCAGATATTCAAAATGACCCAAGTGTGTTTTAAATGCTGTCTTCCATTTATCCCCTCACAGATGTGTACCAAATGGTAAGCATTCCGGAGGTTGAGCTTAGTGTATATCCGTGCCCGTTGTAGGAGTTCAAAGGCCAAATTGATGAGGGGCAATGGGTATTTGTAATTAACGGTGATGGAGTTAAGCTCCCTGTAATCAATGCATGGCCACAAAGTGCCATCCTTTTTACCTACAAAAAAGAACCCTGCGCTGAGAAGGGCAGACGACGGATGGATAAGGCCGGCACTAAGGGAGTCCTTAATGTAGCTCTCCATTGCTTCCCTCTCCAGCCCTGATAAACTATAGAGCCAGCTGGATGGCAGCCATCCGCCCGGCAGGAGGTTGATAGCGCAGTCATAGGACCAATGGGGTGGCAAAGAAAGGGCCCTTGACCTGCTAAAAACCTCCACTAAGTCATGGTAGACCTCGGGCATGTGGCTGAGATCGGCTGGCTCAGCCAAAGGGGAGGAGAGAGGGTGAACACGCAGCCGATCAGAGACACGATGACACACAAAAGGAGCTCCAGGAAGAAATGGAACTCTGGGCCCAACTGATTATGGGATTATGTTTGTGAAGCCGCGGATACCGCAAAATCATGGAGGCTGAAGATTGTTTCAGCACAAAAAACTGAATTGTCTTGCGGTGGTTACCAGACCAAATGACTGAAATGGGCTCAGTTTGCCGGGTCACCGCAGCGAGACTACAACCTGATAAGGCAGAGACATTAACCGGTGTCAGGAGGTTCCTGGTGGGAATCTGAAATTTTTGAATCAACTCCTGATTGATGAAATTCTGCTCCACTCTTGAATCCACCAGAGCGTAGGTTTTAAATTTGACTCCCGGTAACTGGATGAGAGCCGGGAATGTAAAACAGCTGGGAGGATTTCAAGAACAGCCTCCCGTCAGACCCCCCACCGTTACTGATGGGCCGACTCTTTTGGCTGAATTGGGCATTTGGAGATGACATGATCAGTATTCCCGTAGTACATGCACGCCCCCACCTTTTCCCGGTGCCGGCGCTCTTCCGGAGTCTGATGAGTCCTAGCCAGGACCATCAACTCAGGAGGGGGCACCGTGGAGGCAGCACGGGCGGGGGGGGGGGGGGGACTGACCTTTGGAACTGGCCGTGGGGCAGGTGAGGAAGCAGCAGTCCTCTGCTCCCTTGTACACTCTCTGAACCGGTTGTCTAGAGCCACTGCCTTGGTGATCAATTCATCCAGAGAGGAGGGATTTGCCCGAATAACCAGTTCATTGCGGATATTGGTGTTCAAACTCCTTAGGAAGATGCTGTGTAGCACTGTGTCATTCCACTCAGAGTCTGCCATGGCAACCTGAAACTCGACAGAATAGTCGGCAACAGACCAACTCCCCTGCCGGAGCTCCAGCAACTGGCAAGCAATGTTGCCTTCACTCTCTGTGTGATCAAATGTCTGGGAGAATTCCTGAACAAAATGTTCAAAGGTATATTGGGCCCCAGCCGGACCACTCAAGATGGACTGGGCCCACTTGAGTGCCAGGCTGCAGAGTAACAGGGTCAGCAATTGAATTTTGGCCGAGTAATCCCTATATTCTTATTTCACCTGATGGAAATACATCCGGCAGTGCAGCAAGAACCCTTTACATCCCCCCACCTCACCCCTATAAGGGGCAGGCACGGGAACGGAAATGGTTCTGCGGAAAACAGGTGCTGCCAGGGCAGCAGGTGCATGAGGGGGAGCTGCGGCACCAGGAAGCCGACACAAATGCTCTGTAACTGTGGTTAATTGTTGGATTATGGTTTGGAGCTGTTTGGACAAGAACATGACCTGGAGCTTTATGGCTTCCAAATGCTAAAGTGCTGACTGTTCTCCTGAGGCAGCACCTGCTAAGCCTCAATCCTGGCTGTATCGTTCTGTCATGGTTTTGAATAAGTTGAGGAGGCTTAAGTGCAGGGTAACCACTTCGGAAGAACAGATGAAAAGTTTACACCACTTTCATGAAAAACCCAAACCCTATACAAAAAACGCTACCTTAAATAATAAACACACGCCACAATTCAAGAAACCCACAACAAAAATGGCACACTATGTACAAGAAAACAATTTCATGCTGAAGCCACATGTCATCTAGGGAAAAGGAGAGTAGAGGAGGGATCAATAATGGATAAGGAGTACAGGGTAAATACTGCTGAGGGAATGGGTCTTACGGTACTGGGAGAGAGCCCGGCCGTGACGCCAGTCAGGAAGAAGACTGGAAGAGTTGATGATGGCCGGTGAGGAGGAGGACTGACTGGAGGACTGGGTAGAGAAGCCATTATCAAGAAGGAGGATGATTCAGGCAATTGGGCAAAGACAGCCCCGGGGATGCACCACTGGAGGAGGCAGCAAACCTGAGGGAAGAGGAGGACACAAAGGTAAGACAACAGATGGGAATAATAATTTTGCTGATCAACAAGAACTGCTGTTGAATGGCGGCACAAACCCAACGATCCAGCGGAGAGCTCCTCACACTCTGGCCCTTAAATAAGCTGGTGAATCAGGCAGCAGGTGTGTAGTCACGCAGGTGCACTTGATGAGCTCCGGAGCCGGGAAAACAGAGATAGGAGGGGAGGGGGGAGACACGCTCGCCTGATCATGATAGTCATGATTATAATTATTTTAGTTTATATCACTGTTCAGTGATGGTGTTCAGTGTACTATTGCATTTCTTCTGTGTATAGTCATGCAGTACTATAACAGGACACATTTACAAATACATGAGACCCATTGTAGTGAATCAGTTTATATTTTAGCAATATTTTATTATTAAAAGTTTTTTTTTTAAAAACTTTAATGCTAAGATTGAGGCGGTGCTTATATCGTTGTGCTGGGGCGATACTGAGGCCAAATAATGATCTGAACCTTGAGGGCGTGACTTGCAAAGACTAACGATGTGAGCACCGCAGCTCTATTCTAAGTATTTATTTATTGATTCAAAATTATTATTATTATTATTATTATTATTATTATTATTATTATTATTATTATTATTATTATTATTATTACGTCTAAGCAATCACATTTTTGATTCTCTAAATGTTAACCAAAACACAATTTTATTTTTTTTTCGCACACACCTCAGACACACATTTGTGGAGCAAAGCTTGTAGGGCCTTCCCTCATTTTTTTTTTTTTTAACCTTTGCAGTTTGTACCAGTCAGAACACTGGAGGAGGTGGATCCATTCAGCTCATCGCTCGAACTACAGAGCTCAGCTGTTTTCCATGATAAATCAGCCTCAGGGCAAAAGCAAACTCAATGCATTTTCTTTTTTTCACTTTATTGAAAATAACTTCTTTTTATCACCATCAGTTTGTATGCATTTGAGCCAGGTCGTGTCTGGCCGTTGCTTCTCCCAGCATGTTCTGTGTTGATTTGCCAGACCTGGTGCTCACTGATGTTCTGCCCAGTCTGATGCGCACCTCATGTTCCCCACAAATGCCAAATTATCCTTCAGACCTACGTAATCACGGCAACTTTTTGGTACAGTTTTTTTAAGCATTAAATCTTCGGTGTTATGTTTTACTATCCAAATTTATCATTTTTCATTTCCTTGTCTTGTCCAGGTAACACTGTGGTGACTGACATGTCGTGATGCCACATATTTTCCAGTCAGCACAGGGTCAATCCGAAATTCTTGAAGCCAGGGTAGAAAGAGACACAGAGCGGTGGCTAAACTTTAATTGATAAAAATTACATATTTTGACTGAGTAACTCCATATTCAGGGATGTAGACCCTCATAACCTCAGCAAAGTACATTTAAAATCTTAGGCCAGTATGACGAACGGTTCAAGAGATATGCATGGAACAGGCAGACAGACAGATAGACAGAGATTTTTTGCATTTATAGATAAGATAAAGACAAATATTCTCACGACTCAATTTTATAACCTTAGTTCTTCTTACGTTAGATCAGCAGCCCATTTAGTGAAGAAATCAAGAATTAATAGAGGCCCTATTATGAATAATTCTCATATCACTATGTTGCTCCACAATGTTTGTCTGTTTCATTGATTATTTTCTTCTTACAAATGCTATTTAATTTTATTGTAGATAGTATGCAACAAAGCTAATACTTGAAAGTAAAAGATCACACATAACACCAGATTGTCATCAATGTGATTAGTAGCATGGGTAACAAATGGAAATGTTTTACTAAATGAGACATGTGCTAACTGGTCCTAATGTAAAAGAGGCTCAAGTACATTTAAAATAAATGTTAAAGTAAATAGGAAATTCTGCCATCAGCTTATTTGTTCACCCTTCAGGGTGAAGCATAATCTCCAAACGGTGGAAAGACAAACACTGCAAAAGCAGCAAGAATTTGTTTTTAACCTACACTTCTCCTTCAGGAGAGGAGAAATTGCCTTGCACTGCACATAACAATTCATTATTGAGGCAGAATTATTTTAAACTTATATTTAACTAGAAAAGCACTCGGAGAGTGCATACCTGCACCAAGGCTCCTTCCATCCCTCATGGATCACCTCCAAAATGTAATGGGGTCGTGTGTAGGCCTGGAGCCAGTTCTAGTGAAAATTGCATCAAAGCCTATCCAGAAATTTTGGAGGATTGTTGCCAACAGTCTTTGAGAAGATAAGCGCCTTGGCAGAGGTATGCATTCTCAGATCATCACAAAAATGTAATGGTTTTGTCTCTAACTCAAGGAACAATTAAAATTGAAACTTCAATTCAACCAAATCCATCCAGTAGAATTTCTTTAATCCTGCTACACAAATACAAACAAGGTCCTTGGCGGAGGTATGCAATCTCAGATCATCACCAAAGTCTAGCCATCTGTTCCTTGTGCAATTACACACCTTTCCTGAAATTTTCATCTAAATTCATCTATAACTTTTTTAAATTATTTTGTTAACAGACAGACAGACAAATAAATAAACTAGAAGGCACTCAGAGCATGCATACCTCCCCCAAGGCTCCATCCCTCCCTCCCTTTGTCCGTCCATATCGCCATCCATCTGTACATTGTGATTGCGATCTGTACATTGCCTTAGTGTAGTCTGGGATCTTGGATCGTCACTTCCTTGTGGTAACGTATCGTCACTTCCTGTTTTGCTGTCTGCCTGTGTGGATTGCTCTCCAGCCACTAGCTAGCCACTAGCTATGGCTACTAGCTCTCTTTCCTCTCCTCCTCTGGTGTGCTCTCTCTGCCAGATGTTTAGCTACACCTCTGCCTCTTTTAGTGATAACGGTAAATGTAATAAATGTTGTCTTTTTGAGGCGCTCGAGGCGAGGTTGTCTGATTTGGAATCCCGGCTCCGCTGCATTGAAACACCGTCTGCGCCAGTTAATCTCAACGGACGCCCCTTAGCTGCAGCGGAGCTGGCTAGCTTAGGCCCCCCCTGTCAGCGGTCCCACGGCTCTCCTCAGCAGCGAGGAGACTGGGTGGGTGACGGTGAGAAGGAAGCCTAGTCGCAAAGCCCCGGTACACCACCAACCTGTTCACGTTTCTAATCGTTTTTCCCCGCTCAGCGACACACCCGCTGAGGAAAAAACTCTGATCATTGGCGACTCTGTAGTCAGAAACGTGAACCTAGAGACTCCAGCGGCCATAGTCCAATGCATTCCTGGGGCCAGAGCAGGCGACATCGAGTCAAATTTGAAAATGCTGGCTAAAAGTAACTGTAAATATTCCACAATTGTTATTCACGCCGGCATTAATGACATCCGTCTCCTGCAGTCGGAAGTCACGAAACTTAATATAGAATCGGTGTGTGACTTTGCAAAAATGATGTCTGCCACTGTAGTATTCTCTGGGCCCCTCCCCAATCTGACCAGTGATGACATGTTTAGCCGCTCATCATCCTTGAACCGCTGGCTGTCTGTGTGGTGTCCTAAAAATGACGTGGGCTACATTGACAATTGGAGCTCTTTTTGGGGAAAACCTGGTCTTATGAGACGAGACAGCATTCATCCCACTTTGGGTGGTGCTTCTCATTTATCTAACAATCTGGCATCTTTTTTATCCAAATTTCCAAAACCCTGACTACTCAGAGTTGGGACCAGGAAGCAGAGTCGAAGTCTTACACGCCTCTCTGCAGCTCCTCTTCATCCGCCACCCCTCAGCTTAGCCCCTGACTTCCCCATCAGAGAATCATTGTCTGCTCCCTCCAAAGTAAATAAAAATATAATGCATAAGCATCCCAAAGTGATAAAGCAAAATATTGGTAAAACTCAATTTAAACATAAAGCCTCTAAATTGAATGAATTGGCCTCTGTTCCTCCTCATAATTTAAAAATTAAATGTGGTTTATTAAATATTAGGTCTCTAACTCCCAAGTCTCTGTTAGTCCATGATCTGTTAATTGATCATCAGATTGATTTAATTTCCCTTACAGAGACTTGGTTAGGGCAAGAGGATTATGTTGGTTTAAATGAATCAACTCCCTCTGGTTATTTAAACTGTCAAAATCCCAGAAGTTCTGGTCGTGGAGGAGGAGTAGCAACAATTTACCATTCCAAATTACTAGTTAATGTAAAGCAAAAAACATGTTATAATTCCTTTGAGGGCCTGGTCCTCAGTATTGGGTACTTTAGCAATTTTAGGTTAAACCCAATTTTATTTGCCATAGTTTATCATCCCCCATCAACCTACTCAGAATTTTTATCCGAATTTGCTGATTTCTTAGCTGATTTAGTGCTGAAATCTGATAGAATAATTACAGTAGGGGACTTTAATATACATGTGGATGTAGATAGTGACTGCCTTGACGTGGCATTTAATTCAATATTAGACTCAATTGGGTTTTCTCAGAAAGTAGGAAATTCTACTCATTACCTCCACCATGCATTGGACCTTGTTCTGACATATGGCATAGAAATAGAAAATCTTGTAGTGTCTCCTCATAACCCTGTACTGTCAGACCATTGTCTGTTAACCTTTGATTTTACTATTTCTGACTATTTGGCTCCTAAAGAAAAATATTATTACAGTAGATGCCTCTCAGATGATGCTGTTACCAAATTTATGCAGATTGTTTCCTCTATGCCATGTGTCAACACAACGGAAATAAGCTATAGACAGCTTGCTCCTTCTGTAATTGATAACATGGTGGATAGTGTTTCAGCTTCTCTGCATCAGACTCTAGACTTGGTGGCCCCCTTAAAAAAGAAAAAGTCTAATCAGAGATTTCTAACTCCTTGGTTCAACACAGAAACTCGTAGCTTAAAACAGAAGACTCGTCAATTAGAAAGAAAATGGTGCTCCACTAATTTAGATGAAATCCATTTAGCTTGGAGAAATCATCTTTTAATTTATAAAAAATCTCTTAGAAAAGCTAGAACGAGTTATTACTCTGCATTAATAGAAGAGAACAAGAATAATCCCAGGTTTCTTTTCAGTACTGTAGCCAGGTTGACAAAGAGTCAGGACTCTGTCAATCCTAGCATTCCCTTAGAGCTTACTAGTCAGGACTTTATGAACTTTTTCAATAATAAAATTTCATCCATCAGAGATAAAATCAATCAGATTCTTCCCACAGTTAACTTGAATACTGTAACTACTACAACTCCTTCTATTGATGTCTGTCTTGATGAGTTTACTCCAATCGACCTTTGTGAGTTAGACAAAATAGTTTCCTCATCCAAACCTTCAACTTGTCTTTTAGACCCTATTCCTACCAGGTTATTTAAAGAAGTCTTCCCACTTATTGGTAGCTTTATTCTTCATATAATCAATTCTTCATTAACTTTAGGCCATGTACCGCAGGCTTTTAAAATGGCTGTAATTAAACCCTTACTCAAAAAGCCAACGCTAGATCCAGGAGCTTTAGCTAACTATAGACCAATCTCTAATCTCCCTTTCATTTCAAAAATCTTAGAAAGAGTTGTTGCTACGCAATTATTTGACCACCTGCAGGGAAATGGTTTACTTGAAGAGTTTCAGTCTGGGTTTAGAATCCATCATAGTACTGAAACAGATAGGTAACTACTATCGATCATAATATTCTACTTGATAGATTAGAACACTATGTTGGACTTAATGGAACTTCGTTGCAGTGGTTTAGATCTTATTTATCTGATAGGTTCCAGTTTGTTCATGTAAATAATGAGTTTTCTTTCAACTCAAAGCTCAGTCATGGAGTTCCACAGGGATCTGTGCTAGGCCCTACTCTTTTTAGTTTATATATGCTTCCGTTAGGCAACATTATTAGAAAGCACTGTATACATTTTCATTGTTATGCTGATGACACACAATTATACCTGTCAATGAAGCCAGATGATAGTAATCAATTAGCCAAGTTAGAAGCCTGTCTTAAGGGAATCAAAGCTTGGATGACTTGTAATTTCCTGCTATTAAATTCAGATAAGACTGAAGTCATTCTTGTTGGTCCAACGCTTTTGTTAGCTCGAGATTAGATTATTGTAATTCTTTATTATCAGGCTGTCCTAAAACATCTTTAAAAAGTCTTCAGCTGATCCAAAATGCTGCAGCAAGAGTTTTAACAGGTACTAGAAAGAGAGATCATATCTCTCCGGTTCTGGCCTCCCTTCATTGGCTTCCCATAGAGTTTAGAATTAAGTTTAAAATCCTTCTTCTTACTTACAAAGCTCTAAACAATCAGGCTCCTTTTTATTTAAAAGATCTGATACTACCGTATTATCCTAACAGAGCACTACGCTCCCAAAATGCAGGATTACTTGTAATACCTAGAATCTCCAAAAGTACAATGGGAGGCAGAGCCTTCAGTTATCAAGCTCCTCTCCTGTGGAATCAGCTGCCAATCTGGATTCGGGAGTCAGACTCCATCTCTGTTTTTAAGAATAAGGCTAAAACCTACCTTTTTGATATAGCCTACAATTAGGGAGGGATCATGTGTTTCTGAACCCTCCCTTAGTTATGCTGCTAATAGGTTTAGTCAGCCGGGGGACCTCCAGTAATGCACTGGGCTTCACTCCTTTTCTCACTCTCAATGAAATATTTTTTTTGCTGGTCATTAACATTTGTTTGTTCTCTCCCATAGATTGAGTCCCCATCGTGCTGTTTGCTCTCTACATGTCTGTTCTTTTCTTCTTCTCTATCCCCTCACCCCCCAGCCAGTCGCAGCAGATGACTGCCCCTCCCTGAGCCTGGTTCTGCTGCAGGTTTCTTCCTGTTAAAAGGGAGTTTTTCCTCTCCACCGTTGCCAAGTGCTTGCTCACAGGGGATCGCCTGATTGCTGGGGTCTTTCTGCAACTGTGGGGGTTCTCCCTACAGTTGATAGTGCTATGAGATAACTGTTGTTGTGAAATGGCGCTATATAAATAAAGTTGAATTGAATTGAATTGAATTAGTGGAGGTATGCACTCATGGATCACCTCCAACATCTAATGAGTTCATCTTTGGGTCAAGGGCCACCTCTGGTGAAAATGTTATTCAAATCCATCTGAGTTTTTGCATGATCCTGCTAACAGACAGAGAAATAGCAGCAAAAACAATATGACTACATAAAAAATTGTCGTAATTGCATTGATCATTCATTTGGGCTGGGCAATTCCACCTTAAATCAGCATCATGGTGTCATGAATCTGGCTTAATCACAGGATCAAGCCCACGCTTTATGTTCATGTTGTTGTTTCTTGTGATTTCTTATGATTATTATTTGTACCACTTGCCCTCTGTGTTCCCCTGAGTCCCTTGTCATTGCCTTCTGTCTCATCCCTTGTTTGGTCTTAGGTCTGTGTGCATATCTGTTTACATATTGTTGCAGCTCCTCATGTTTTCTGTACCCATAGCCACTGCTCGCTCTGTATTACTCCTGCATTGTTGTCCTGGAGGGTCATTGTCATGTCTCTTGTGCATCCCCTGTCTTTGAGTGCCTGTGTAGGCCCACTGTTATTTCTGGAAACCTGGAATGACCAAAGGAGAGTGGTGCTGGTTTAGAACACAAACTTTATTGAACAAACTGTTAATTCAATACTGGCTTACTGTTGGGCAGAGCGCTAAATTGCCAATAGCCAAGAGAGCCTAAGATGGTCGACCCTTTCTTATATCGGCTTGGTGTGATGATGTGACTGCACGGCTGTGTCATCCCACCAATGCCAGTTAACCCTTTGTGGTTTTCCAACACTACATTCATTCCCCCTTAGAAAAGACAAAACAACATGCATATTTTCAAATTCACCCTCCCCAATTTGGTACATAATGAAACACAGAACTAGCTAGGGCTAATGGGTAGACCACCACATAGCCCAGCAGGGCTGCATGGGTTATTCTGCCACTATCCGTTGGCAGCCGTGCCCCTAGCTAAACAGTCCATCTTTCTTCATTTCTTCCATGGGGGAGGCAGTCCTGTTGGAGAGGCCCTGAGGCGAGCTCGTGGTGGATGCGCCCCTGGAGGTGCCAGTTGCAGCAGGCCCGGTTGCCATCTCGCTGGAGCCGCAGCACCCTCGTCAACAATGTCCCAGCTGAGATCCAGCACCAGCAGGGTCAGGCCCGACACCACGCCTTAATCCGAGGCAGCTGCTCTCACCTTCCAAAGATTGCTGGCTTGCCATCTCGATCCGTCTGCCATCTGAACGGCAGCTGGTCTCAGCTGTGCAGTGATCTTCATGGGTGTCGGTGGTGGTGATGCTGTTATGACCAATTGTGGGCCCGGTCACTTGGTTCTGCAGACCCAAACCCAGTTCATCACTGTGAGTGGTGCTCTCTTCAGCTGCATTCAGCATCATGGTGTTATGAGTCTCACATCTGATGCGGAGTGTCCACCAGGTTGTGATGGTTCTGCTGTGCTGCATCCTGTTGGGTCACAGACTCTTCATCCTGTGTCTCAGCGGAAGCTCCTGGAGGCTGATGCCGGTTGTGGATTCGGAAGACGTCTGGTGGCTCTACTGTGTTTAGTTTGCTCGCGAACTCTGCATCCAGCAGCTTGGCGGTGGCTCCTGTAGGCTGGTGCTGTGCGTGGATTCAGAAGTATTCCGGCCCCTTCTTCCCCTCACCTTGTAAGTCTGGTCATGGCAATGTGTCGCTATCGTCATTGTTAGAATCTGTGCCGGGTTGTTGTGTCCCGGGATTCCCGATAGACGTGGGCTTGTTCCTTTGTGTTTTTGTTAATTAATTATTGTTTGCATCATACTCCTGCCATGAGTCCTGCACTCAAACGCTCATCTGCCCAGAGGGCAGATTATAACACATGGTTTATTGAATCTTTTAAGTCGGTTTTAGTTTTTTGTTGTTTTTTTTCCCCTCCTCTTTTCTCCCTTACAATTTACTGACAAGGTTCGTAACTATTAAGCAATATTACACAACAGTGCAGTATCATATTGCTGCAGTGCGTAGTAAACAAGCATAATAGAACAGGCCTATTGTGATTTCACAAACAAAAAAGTAAACATTGTCCTCTGCTGAAGTTTAGCGCAAGTTGGCGCAGCTGTGAGTGTGACTTCTCTTTTTCTCTGTGCAACCATCTTCTGAAAAGCTGCTTTTTCTTAACATTTATTAGCTGCAATTCCATCACAGTTTGCTCTTGTCCATCGCTATTTCATAAACAAAAATACATGATGAACACAAATCACTCTACACATCGTCTGAAACCTGTTTTGGAATGGAACAATGCATTTCCACTAGCACGCAAGAAAAAATTGCTTATCACTGTGTCTGCGATGGATGTCGATAATGATGTTGACATGATGCGAGTGCATATACCCTGCTTTAGTGTGTTTACATACTGTGTGGGTGACGTGGCGGACACCAACATACACAGCTTGTCTGCTGGTAACTTTTGCAGGCACTCCAAACCCTGTCTTAAACCCCACACTGTGCTTGCTTTTTTCTTGGCATCTTCAGATGAAATAATGTCAATCATCACATAGTATGTGGATGAAGACCACATTCCTTTTTGTTCCAAGCCATTTTACTTTTTCTGCAGCGTTTCTGGGGTACAAAGGTGCGTGCCCACGCACATAACTGTGGGGACATGTCTTAAAGGGGAAGTACAGTATATGAAAAGCTCAGTATTAATACAGTGTATAAAATGATTTTCAAAAAATTCCTGGATCCAAATCATGTTTCGGATCACCACCAAAATGTAATCATCCATTCCATGTGCCATTACACACCTTTCTTGAAGATGCCATCAAAATCCATTCATAGCTTTTGGAGTAATGTTGCTAATAGACAGACCCAACCAACAAACCAATCAACAAACCAATCAACAAACTGACACCGGTGAAAACATTACCTCCTCCTTTGGTGCAGATAAAAATAAACGCCGACAAAAAGAACCTTTTTGGCAGAGGTAATTATATATTTGGTAAATGAAAATATGTATATAAATAAAATTGTTGAGATGTGGGCACATATGCGGTTTCCATATGCTTCACATGCTTGTTACTGTATGCTTATTGTTTACTGCACGTCTCAGAGGAACAAAAGGTCTGAACCTCCTAGGGGTAGCAGGAGGATGCGAAGTCTGGCCTTTTGTATGCAGAGAGACAGCCATGAAGGATTTCCTGACCACCAGGACTTCAGGTGGAGGCAGAGACATGAAGGGGGGTGCATTGTGATTTGGGATGTAGAGACAATGCGACTGTTTGATGTCCTGGGGTATAAAAAGCACAGCTGTGGGGGCATGTCTTTCTCTTTTACTGTTTTTGGATGTTGGAGAATGTGGGTGGTGAATAAAACTGATTTTGAGTAATAAACTCAGCCTCATCTTCACACACATCTCCACACTGGTGACCCTACGACGTATCATGAGCGGAGACGAATCTCCCGAGCCAGACTCGCCAGGAGCCAGCCAAACAAATGCAGCCACAGTCCACCTACCGGACTTCTGGCCGAACAATCCGCGCTCCTGGTTTAACGCAGTCGAGGCACAGTTCCACCTCCAGAGGATTTCGGTAGACACCACAAAGTTCTACCATGTGGTTGCAAAGCTGGACAACCACACAGCCCAGCGAGTGGAGAGCCTGATCAACCACCCACCGGACAGCGACAAGTACAGCACGTTGAAGGCTGCACTCATTCGTTACTTCACCCCCTCGGTGCAGGAGCGAACAGAGAGGCTCCTGGTGCTGACTGAATTTGAGGGCGACAGACCTGCAGACCTGATGGGGAAGATGTTGAGTTTGAGAGACTCCGAAGGCGATGACTTCATCTTCACCCACCTCTTCCTCAGAACCCTACCGTCAGAGGTAAGAGTGACCCTGGCCAGTTCACCACTGCTGGCCCGACGAGA
Source organism: Pholidichthys leucotaenia (assembly GCA_020510985.1). Classification (NCBI taxonomy): domain Eukaryota; kingdom Metazoa; phylum Chordata; class Actinopteri; order Cichliformes; family Pholidichthyidae; genus Pholidichthys; species Pholidichthys leucotaenia. The sequence continues at coordinate 408,141,584 of CM035843.1, forward strand.
CTACCACGAGCTGGGCCAGGAGGCGCAGCGACTCGTCGACGCCAGTAAACGACGCGCGGCTGCGGCTGCGGCAGCGGAGCCAGGCGCAACGTCCGGAGACGGCAGGGGGCCAGAGGCTGCAGCACCAGACGCACCGACGACGGTGGCGGCAAGGGCCGGGAAACACGGAGCAGACGACGTCCTTTGCTTCTACCATCGCCGTTTCACAGAGAGGGCTCGCAAGTGCATTCCACCGTGCCACTTCAAGCGCTCGGGAAACGCCAAGACCGGGGGTCGGTAGCGGCTGCGGCCCTCGGTGAGGAAAACAAGGTGCTCTACTTGAAGGATGCGCACTCGGGGAGGCACTTCCTTGTGGACACGGGCTCCCAGCTGAGTTTCATACACCTTCCTACGCTGACCAACTGGCGCCTTCCAGTGGTCCTTGGGTGTCAGCATTGAACGGCTCGGCGATTAAGACCTAGAGTGTGATCCCTCTAAAGTTGGAGCACACCCTCCGGTCCCCTTTTTTGAAGAGAGGAACCACCACCCCGGTTTGCCATGCCAAAGGCACTGCCCCTGACCTCCACGCAATGTTGCAGAGGCGTGTCAACCATGACAACCCAACAACATCCAGGGCCTTGAGGTACTCAGGGCGAATCTCGTCCACCCCCGGGGCCCGGCCACCAAGGAGATTTTTAACCCCCTTGGCAACCTGTGATAGGCGAGTCATCCCCCTCATCCCCAAACCCTGCTTCCTCTGTGGAAGGCGTATCAGTGGGATTGAGGAGATTCTCGAAGTATTCCTTCCACCGCCCGACGATATCCCCAGTTGAAGTCAACAGTGTCCCATCCGCACCATACACAGTGTGGACGGGTAGCTGCTTTCCCCTCCTGAGCCGCCGAACAGTTTGCCAGAATCTCTTTGAAGCCGACCGAAAGTCTTGTTCCATGGCCTCACCGAACTCCTCCCATACCCGGGTTTTTGCTTCAGCAACCACCCGAGCTGCACTCCGCTTGGCCTGCCGGTACACTTCAGCTGCTTCGGGAGTCCCACAAACCAACCGAGCTTGATAGGACTCCTTCTTCAGCTTAATGGCCCCCCTCACCACTGTTGTCCACCACTTGGTTCGGGGGTTGCCGAATATGCTGAAGGATAGGAACACTCAGAGTAATAATTTAGAAGATAAGAAAATAAGAGCAGTGAATTATTTTTTTTTTTTTACTTATTTTGTACCCGTAGGTAGATTTGTTTTGCAGACTGGTGACAAGCCACCAGCTGCCAGTCGCTGCGTGCGCAAGCGCCCCTTATCCCTAACCTGCATGTTTTTGGCATGTGGGAGGAAACCGGAGAAATCCCGGAGTTAACCCACGCAACACGGGGAGAACATGCAAACTCCACACAGATCACTGTTGGCCGGGGGCAGGGATCGAACCCACGATCTCACAATCCCCGCGATCCCCCGGCTTAGGGTAAACTGTGCTGCCACAGTGCTAACCACTGCGCCACCGTGCAGCCCTTTACATAGAAAATACAAATACATATACAAAACTTATTTATGTGTACATATGTACACATAAATATACGTATATACACAGTGCGGAGCATTGTAGCTAGATGGACTACACAGCATAACTGCCTATTTAGTTACCCTAAATATTATGAATATGTACCCATACATATTGTCACCCTCCGTAGTGACTGATATTGTCCTGGTGGTATACTTTTACACTCTTCTGGGGATCCTGTGCCACCTGAAACCCCACCCTACTATTCCTTCCGGCATTATACCCAGCACTACCTGACCCATATGCTCTCACAGCAGAAGATGACAGTTTTAAAAGGGAGCCAGCACATCAAGATGCCCAAGAGGACCCAGCACTGCAGGAAAGGGTGGACAAGGAGCGGTAGGAGGAGGGGCTGCTGCCCAACCACTGACTGGCCAGAAACCCCATCTCAGCACAAAGTGGTCACGTGCTCCAGAAGACATTCCCAACTTTGCAGCTTCATTGCCACAGCTGGAGAATGACCCTGTGTACTTCTATGAACAATTGCGGCCATTCCTCCCCATCTGCCCCGAACGACTACATGAAGGATACGGGGCCGTACTGCACACATCTTATGCGGTTCATGGCAGGATTGCATCCTCACCTTTCAGCAGACAAAATGGTGACCTGCATCAGCTGGGAGGAGGAAAATTGTGAGACTGTCCTCCGCCATGCCATCACCACCGTAAACATGAATCAACCACAAAGAAGACAAAAGCAAGGAGGACAACCTGGAAAGAGCCCTGCTCACGACGGCACAGTGGGCCACCACTCCAACGCAGCCACACCCAGACTCCTCTGCTGGCCCTAACCAGTGTTGCTACTGTGGCCAAGAAGGAAACTGGATGACACAGTGCCCACAGCTGTCAACCTGCAGTTACTGCAAGCAGCTGGACACTGGGCTACAGCATGCCCAGTAAGACCACAATCTGGACCCTGTGGAAGGGGAGGGGCAGATGAACCTTCCAGCAAGACAACCATGCATCCTGGCCCGACAAAACCCTGGCCAACCACCACACCCTTTCCCCCAGCCCCCACCACTTCAGCCTCAACCCCAACAGCCTCAGCAGTGACGTCAGGTGGATAAGACTGGACAATGCTCACTCTCTTTACCCGCACATGTGCTTGCCAATAAAAATCACGCTGCAGCCACACACACATCTCATACTAAATACACAGCACTGACACTTGCATCATACCTCCTCTCACCTATTGTTCACTCACATCACAGGTGGCGAGTGGACGCTTCACACATGAGTTTTTTACAGAACCATTGTCATGTACAGTGGATGGGAAAACATTCACTCACAATTTCTATTTTCACCTCAGTGACCTTTCAGTTTGTTAGGCAGAGATGTGATGTGAAGTTTGTCACTCTCATTATCCTGCACACCACTGGGAACCCAAATTGAAACTCCCAGCTTGACCTTTGCCAAAATTCCATCTCTGCTGTACAATTATGGGTGGGCACTGACAGATGAAGGGCAGAGCTTTCCTTTGGTTGACATGGGAAAGAAGATAAACTAACTAACTAACTAACTAACCTGCACTTATATAGCGCTTTTCTAGTCACAAAGACCACTCAAAGCGCTTTCATTAATACTAACCCTCTATTCTAAAGGCCTATAGGAAACAAATATCTAGGGACAATTTAGAACAGCCAATTAACCTAACATGCATGTTTTTGGTATGTGGGAGGAAACCGGAGAAATCCCGGAGTAAACCCATGCAACACGGGGAGAACATGCAAACTCCACACAGATCACTGTTGGTCGGGGGCTGGGATCAAACCCACGATCCCACGATCCCCACAATCCCCCGGCCAAGGGTAAACTGTGCTGCCGCAGTGCTAACCACTGCGCCACCGTGAAGCCCCCATAAACACATCTCTCACAGGGTCCTGACACAGAATATGAAAAAAAATAAAAAATAAAATGGTTACAAGTTAAATCTGCCCCATTGCAAACGACACGTGTGGGCAGCAGATTTTGGCTTCTTGCTGATTGCACTGGCGCCCTGCATGTTTGTAGTGTTCTCAGTTCCACACAGTTACCCACGTTTCACTCACCAAGGACCCCTCCTCAGCATGGAGCGATATGAGTGCACGGGCCAATGCCGCTCACCACACTGATGACAGTGCGGTGAGCACTGTGCGGTGAGCACAGTGCTACACAGCCATCATCGAGTCCATCCTCACCACCTCCATAACCGTGTGGTACGCAGGAGCCACTGCCAGGGACAGACTAAGGCTGCAGCGCGTCGTGCGCACTGCTGAGAAGGTGATCGGCTGCAAGCTCCCATCTCTCCAGGATCTGTACATCTCCAGGACCCGGAGGCGTGCTGGCCGGATCATAGCCGATCCCTCACACCCTGGTCACGTACTGTTTGCCCCCCTCCCCTCTGGTAGAAGACTTCGGTCCATCCAGACTAAAACCTCCCGTCACATGAACAGCTTCTTCCCCTCTGCCATTAGACTGCTGAACACTAAGTGACTCTCGTGCACCATGTACAGCAGCTCAACCAGACTCATGTCAATCATCACTGTTTTCTTCCTGCATTACCGACTGCACTATATAGTTCTCCACAGTATCTGCTGCTGGCTAATATATATTTTAACTGTTGACCAGTATCACTTAATCTTATCCTACACTTTATTACATGTATAGTTTATTTCTCTTATCTTATCATGTTTAATGTTGCAGCATTGTACCGAGACAAATTCCTAGTTTGTGTACTACATGAACAATGGCAATAAACCTGATTCTGATTCTGATTCTGATGACTGGTGTGAAAAAGTAGCTCGGCGAGGCGATTTCAATTTGTCCAATATTTTACTTCAGTAACTTACACGTAAATCATTCCAGACATCCGACACGATCCTTCAAAAAACTCTGCACACGAACGACCCAACACCTGTTACATATTACCAGAGATAATTAGGGCTGATTAGCCCCTACCATAATCCCAGGCAAAATAATCAACACTCCCATTGTTTTCCACATACCCACTGATCTCTAAAAATACGTAAATACTTCCCATCTATATACAATACAAATATAAATAACATATAATAAATAACAATATAAATAATTCAATAAATATTTCAATCCCCTGTTTACAAATGTTAAACCACCCCTCTAACTTACCATACATGTTTTCTACCTGCTGGTGTCCTATAAAAGGCCCTCAACCCCTCACAGAGTCTTTTGCCTGGACACCCACAGGAAGCATGTTGGCAAAGGTATGTGAAATAACTCATTATCCATTATTTTACCCAAAATACTTAACTATACCAATTAGCTCCCAAGGGCATTCAAATTAAACAAAGACAGATCCCAAAATAATATGTGCACTATACAAACAATCATAATAACATTTACCATAATACAAATACAACACAAACACACATACAATGTCATAACAGTGCTGACATCCCATCGTCACATTTCCTCCCCCCTTTCCCGATAGTACAGTACTCTAAGAGTCATGTACTCTTGAGAGGCTATCAGCTACCAGGTTGGTTTTCCCTGCCACAGTAAAATTATAAGTCGTCCCTGTGAGACGACTGTTTACATCCTTCATTCTGTCCAACCACTGTAAGGCCTGATGATCTGTCTCCAACAAAAAATGACGCCCCAATAAATAGTACTTACTTAAGGGACCCTATTGCCCATTTCATGGCAAGACATTCCTTTTCTACCGTAGAATATCTTGTCTCCCGGTCCAACAACTTACGGCTCAAGAACAGTACTGGGTGTCTCTCTCCCTTCTCCTCCTAGAGAAGTACTGCTCCAATGCCAACCCCTGAAGCATCAGTCTGTAAAATGAACGGGCGAGCAAAGTCTGGACTGTAGAGAACCTTCTCCCCAGAAATAGCCCTCTTCAGATCCTCAAACGCTCTGTCACACTCCTCTGTCCATTTTACCTTATTTGGTCCTGAAGCCTTAGTGAGGTCAGTCAACACTGCGGCTCTTTCAGCAAAGTGAGGGATGAACTTGTTGTACCATCCTACCATTCCCATGAACGACCGTACCTTCTTCTTAGTGGTGGGTACAGGATAAGTCCGGATGGCATCTACTTTACCTACTCGTGGTCTAATAACCCCCTGACCAACCACATGTCCCAGGTACTCCACCTGCTGCTGTCTGAACGCACATTTGTGTGGATTAATTGTCAGTCCTGCCCTCTTAATCAGCTGAAGGACCTGCCCAAGGTGTACCAAATGTTCTTCCCAGGTCTGACTATAGATGACCACGTCATCCAGATAGGCAGCCGCAAAGTTTGATACTCTCCTTAACACTTGGTCCATCAGCCGCTGAAAAGTTGCAGGTGCCCCCTGAAGGCCAAATGGCATGACCCTAAACTGAAAACTGCCATAAGGTGTTTTAAAGGCTGTAAGTTCCTATGTTTCTGGTGCCAATGCCACCTGCCAATACCCGTTGCATAGGTCCAGAGTAGAGATAAACCTAGCCCTGCCCACTTTCTCTAACAATTCGTCAATCCGGGGCATGAGGTATGACTCAAATTTAGATACTGAATTAAGGTATCTAAAGTCAATACAAAATCTTAATGAGCCATCCTTTTTGGGGACCAGCACAATCGGGCTACACCACTCACTGACTGACTCCTCGATCACTCCCAGCTGCAACATCAAGTCAATTTCATGCTTCATTTTGGGGACCAATCGCTCCGGGATCCTATAAGATTTTCTACGTGGAACAGCTTCCTCTTTCAAATTAACCTTATGACGCACCAACATGGTGAAACCAGGTCTCTCCTGAAACAACTCTGGATCCAATAATGTCTCTAACTCTCTCTGCTGATCCACCTGCAAATGAGACACTTGAAATAAACATGGCTCTTGCACATTTGTGGGAAAGGACTGTTCTTTCTCCTCATCCACTTCCATCGCACAAATCAAGAGCTGATGTGTCTCCTGAAGAACAGGTTGCTGCTGCTGATGACCAGGCTGCTGAAACTCTTTTTTCAAGTTGTGGAAGGTTTGATATTTTACCTTCCTGTCAGGCATATATAGTTCGTATGTCACTGAGCTTAGTTTTTTAGAAATTTCATACGGCCCCTGCCATCAAACCAACAGCTTACTGTCACATGAGGGCAGCAATAACAAAACCTGTTGTCCTGGGTGAAAACCCCTTTTTCTGGCCTTCTTGTCATACCAAGTTTTTTGTTTGGCCTGCGTCATCCTCATGTGCTCCTGAGCCAAAGCAGTCATTCGATCCAGTATCTCGCTCATCTTAATGACATAAAGAGACCACATTGTCCTGATCACTCGGTGGACTCTCCCAGTGCTCCTTTAATAAATCCAGTGGGGCCCCTCACCTGACGACCATACAGTAGTTCAAAAAGTGAGAACCCTGTTGAAGCCTGGGGCACCTCCCGATAAGTAAACAATAAATATGATACCCATTGGTCCCAATCTGAGCCCGTTTCAGAAACGAATTTCCGCAGCATGTTTTTTAGAGTCTTATTAAATCGCTCCACTAGTCCGTCAGTCTGAGGGTGATATGGGGTGGTCTTAATACCCTTAATACCCAACAGCTTATATACTTGCTGCAACAGTTTGGACAAGAAATTTGTTCCACAGTCTGTTAGAACTTCTCTGGGTATGCCTAACCTTGAAAACAACTGGATAAGGCAGTTGGCAACCTGCCTAGCCTTGATAGATTTCAGGGGAAAGGCTTCTGGGTACCGAGTAGTGTAGTCACAAATTACTAGAATATATTTATTACCAGAGGAGCTTCCCTCTAGGGGGCCAACTACATCCATCCCTATTCTATCAAAAGGTTTTCCAATGATTGGTAATGGTTGCAGTTGGGCACGGGCTACTCCCCTAGATGATGTAATCTGACATATTGAGCATGTTGTGCAGAACTGCATCTGGGATCTGGGTATACATTCCCGGCCACACAAACCTTCTAGCAATTCTCTGTAAAGTTTTATGAAATGCTAGAGAGATGCTAGAGAGATGTGGGAAACATCTCGGAGTTGCTGGGTGCTCTCCAGGGAATGATTTTAAAGCCTGGGAATGTAAATGCAAATTGTGATGCACAGAATCGCATGTGAGGTGAAAATTTTATGCTCTAAGTGAACTGTGCTTATCAGGCTTTGATTCGGCGTCCTTGGGAGAATTCATTCCACCAGGAGAAAAGATAAGGCTGAAGGGAGTTTTGGCTTTTCTCTAACCCAAACATTCCGATGTGCAGCAATCTGAACTCTCTATGGACAGCGTCATCATGTGACTAGCATGGAATTTTACCATCTGACATGCACTGAAGAGAGATGAACTCTTGTCAACATGTTATCCATGTTTAGAATACCATGGACATAACATCTAGTCGTTGCTTAGGGGAGGAAATTTGTTGTTCACCAGTAACTGACACTTCACACTGCATCCATGAATATCACATGACTGACACACAGACACTGGTCTCTCTCAACTTGCTCTGTTAATGTGTGGAACTGTAATTGTCTGCTAAGTGTGCAACTAGAGGGTTTTTTTCTATGTGATCATAATTTTGCTCACTTGAGCTCTATTTTGATAACTATGCTTTTTTCTCTCTGCCTAATGTGTCACCCCCTCCCCTCCCCCTCTTTACCCCCACTGTATGAGGCGCCTGTCGGCTGCCGCATTATTGGGGAGCGCTTAACATGAGTGCACCTTAATGTCAAGTAAAATTCCTTGTATGTGTAAAAGCATGCTTGGCAATAAAGTTCATTCTGATTCTGATTCTGATTCTGAGATGACCTGCCCAAGGGATAACATGTCCCAGTTCCATAATTTTTGGTGTGAGGTCCTGTGCCAAAGCTATGGCCATAACTTCACCTTGTTGCTGGTACAAAATGCCCTCCTTGACTGCACCTGCAGCGGCAAATCATCCTCCTGTGAGCCGATCCGACTGGCCGTCACCCTGGGGTCCTCCCCCGCAGCGCCGTCGTCACCACTAGGCTCAGCCCGGCTCCCATAGTCTTCTCTCAGCTCCGCAACCTGCAACTCCAGCCGACAAATATGACTCTCCACAGTCTGCCACTTTTGCACCTGACGAGCGGCTTCTTCCTCCAGCTGGCGATCTCTGAGAGTCAGCGAATACACCAAAGATTTCACCAGGCACGTTAGCTCCTCGAGCTCGCCCAGTCCGCTGACTCCCGGGTCCTCAGCCGCCATACCTGCATCCAGGTCAGACTGCTCCCCTTGCCTCGCTTTCCTTCTCGCCATGAGTCCTTCCGTCCACCAAACGCTACGACGTCCTGGTAACGGACCACCACTGCCACCAAATGTGAAAAATGACAGCAGCGGGGTGAGATTTCCAGTTTTCAATTAAAATTTTTATTTTCAATAACTCACATGTAAATCATTCCAGACATCCGACACGATCATTCAAAAAACTCTGCACACGAACGACCCAACACCTGTTATATATTACCAGAGATAATTAGGGCTAATTAGCCCCTACCATAATCCCAGGCAAAACAATCAACACTCCCATTGTTTTCCACATACCCACTGATCTCTAAAAATACATAAATACTTCCCAACTATATACAACACAAATATAAATAACATATAATAAATAATATAAATAATTCGATAAATATTTCAATCCCCTATTTACAAATGTTAAACCACCCCTCTAACTTACCATACATGTTTCCTTCCTGCTGGTGTCCTATAAAAGGCCCTCAACCCCTCACAGAGTCTTTTGCCTGGACACCCACAGGAAGCATGTTGGCAAAGGTATGTGAAATAACTCATTATTCACTATTTTACCCAAAATACTTAACCATACCAATTATCTCCCAAGGGCATTCAAATTAAACAAAGACAGATCCCAGAATAATATGTGCACTATACAAACAATCATAACATTTGCCATAATACAAATACAACACAAACACACATACAATAAGTCATAACAGTGGTGACATCCCATCGTCACAACTGGGTTTCATCTGCATCACTGCACCATGTGGGCCTCAGTGCAGTTTCATCCTCCCCTTCTCTGCAGATGTATCGTGCAGAGTAAGCAGTGACACTTTCCTGCAAGCATTTCATCAAAACTTTGGATGACACCAGGCGATATAAATGGGTGAAACCTGTCATCATGCCATCTGTACAGAGTCAGGAAGACCACATGCTTTCATGTGTTCCACCATCTTTGTGGGCTGTGCACTGTGCAGTACCCACTCAGGGCTGAGGCACGTGACGGCATCACTCCTGTTTTTGAATCACTTTTAAAAGAAGGGATTACTGTTGAAGCGCTAAATTTTCCAGTTTGTACGCCAATTTTTTCCCATAAAAAAGATCAGAGATAAGGATCAACTTGCTGAATGGCGTTTTATCCAAGACCTTCAGGCTGTCAACGCTGCCGTCATCCACCGCGCTCCTGTGGTCCCTAATCCTCACACCATTTTGACTCAAATTTCTCCAAATTCAACCCATTTCACAGTGGTGGATTTGTCAAACGCGTTTTTCATCGTCCCAATCCACAAAGACTGACAGTTTTGGGTCACATTCCAATTCAATGGGGCTCTTTACACATTCACCAGATTGGCCCAGGGCTACAGTGAAAGCCCGACCATCTATAACTTGGCTCTCAAAAGCTCCTTGAGCTCTCATCAACTGTCAGACGGCTCTGTCCTGATTCAATATGTCAATGACCTTTTGCTGTGAGCGCCAAATGAAGCATAATGCCAAGCAGATTCTTTGAAGCTTTTGTGTCACCTTGCTACAGAAGGCCACAAGGCTTCAAAGTCCAAATTGCAATTTTGCAAACCAATGGTCACATTTTTGGGCCATCAAATCTCCAATCAAGGCAAATCTCTTTCTCCAAAGCGTGCACAAGCAATCAGTCACATGAACAAGCCTAAAACCAAGAAGGAACTTCTCTCCTTCATTAGCATGGCATCCTATCGCCACTCTTTCATTCCTGATTCTTCATGCCTTGAGAGACCACTGCGTAAAATCATTCCATCAAAGGGTCCCTCACACTTCCCTCTTGAGTGGACACCCGCTGCTAATAACTCCTTTGACAACGTAAAATAATAATAATAAAAAAAAAGCTCTCTTGGTTCCTCCAACTCTTTCACTTCCTGATTCATCTAAACCCTTTGTTCAGTATGTTGATGAAAAGTCTGGATGCATGTCCTCCGTTCTCCTGCAGCCCCACGGTGACAGACTTCGCCCAGTTGTGTATTACCCCTGCAAATTGGATGCTGTTGCAGCAGGGCTCACTCTCTGTCTCTGGGCTGTGGCTGCGGCAAGGCATGTGGTAGTGGCATCCCGCAACATTGTTCTCTATTATTCCCTCAGTCTGTATGTTCCTCATGCTGTTGCACTGCTTCTGAATGAGCAGAAGTCGTCACACCTCTCCCATGCAAGGTAGCTTAGATATCATTCCATCATCCTTGAATCACCAAACTTTACTGTCAGACGCTGTGCACAGTCAATTAACCCAGCCACCAATCTTCCTCCACCTTCTTGTGATGATGACACAGACTGTGACCATGACTGGCCTGTCTGACACTTCACTTCCCAACCCAGACCTTATCCTGTACGTTGATGGCTCTGCCTCTGTTGACCTCTCTGTAGGCCGCAACAAAGTGGGTTGGGCAGTATGTGATGACAACTATACATTGCTCTCTGGCTCCTTGCCATCTCATCTTTCTGCATAACTGGCTGCCTTGGCAGAGGCATGCACTTATGCTACGGGGCAATCGGTCACTATTTACACTGACTCTCATTACGCTTTTGAAGTGGTGCATGATTTTGGTGCCCTTTGGCGTGACCGTCACTACCTTACCTTTGCAAGCTCACCGGTAAGAATTCTATACATGTGTCACGCCTGCTGAAAGCTATTCTCCTTCCTTTATCTGTGGCGGTGTGCAAATGCACAACCCACACTTCACCTTCTGACCCTTCATCTAAGGGTAACGCACGTGCTGATGCTGTGGCTAAAGCTGCAGCCCTGTCTCTTGCTGCAGCCATGTCATGACCCCTTCTTCCCCGTCGTGTGTCTGCCCTCATACTAACCAAACCTCCTCTCCTTTTGACTCACTTCTTACCATGCAGTCTTTTTCCTCCTCACAGAAATGTCAGAAATGGGCCAAGAAAGGACGTCACAAAGACCAGGCTGGTGTAGAGGGGTCACGAACGCCCTCCCCTGCTCACCAGCTCATTTCTTCCATCATTACCTCCGCCAAGGAGGTTATGTTTTTTTGACAGGGTTTGTTTGTTTGTTTGTTTGCAACATAACTCAAAAGTTATGGATGGATTTTAATTTTGGTGATGATACGGGAGTGCACACCTCCACCAAGGGTTTTGTTTGCATTTGTGCAGCAGGATTACATAGACACTACTGGATGGATTTAGATGGGAGGGAAGGAAGGCGCCTTGTCGGAGGTATGAACTCCCTGAGTGTTTTTCTAGTTTTGCTAAATTGACACGTGTCAGAAACCATGTGTCAAGAGAAGGGATGATAGAACCATGGATTTAGGGATTTACTGTTGATGCTGTTTCACTGTTTGTGCTGACAATTTTTGTAAAAAAAAAAAAAGGGCTAATCTGTGCTACTAACAATGCTCACAGGGTCCCCAAACAGGTTCCAACAGCTCACCCGCCCCCTGCAGGAGGGCGAAAAGTACTGTTTGGTAATGGCTGACATGTGGTCCAAATGGGAAGAAGCCTTTCCAGCCAAACATGCAACAAGCACTGTTGTGACCAGAGCATTACTGTCAGAAATTATTCCCAGATGGGAATACCAGACAAAATCTCCAGGGATAATGGTAAGACACTTTGTAAATGAAGCACTGACCAATTGGGTATTACATTGGCCTTTAATCTGAGAAAGCATTGTACCTATCTTGGCCTACCTTGCCTCCATTAGCACTCATGTACATGCGCATGCGAGTTAGAAAGAAATATGACATGCTTTTGAGATTTTGTTTGCTCACCCCTCATTTTTTTAGGTTTCTCTGCGGAAAGGAAGGCACCACCTCCTCTAACCACTTCACATTTTGAAAATGCCATGTTATCCTATTGCTCCGCATTGTCCTGCCAACTTCAAAGCATTTCACAGCAGGTAAAGGTTGCCCTGCCCAATCCAGCAGAGGGGGTCCTCCACAACATAAGACCAGGTGACTGGGTGGTGGTCAAGAGTTTTCAAGCGGAAGAATTGGCATAGCAAACAGTGGTTGGGTCCACACCAAGTCCTTCTGACGACATTCACGGCTGTGAAAATCACTGAGGGGGCAATGTGGATCCATGCAACACACTGCAGAAAGGTCCCAGGGGTCAAGCCAGAAGAACCCAGACCAGACCAGGAGTAGAAGCAGATGGTGATTAGCCACAATCACCACCCCACGTTGTAGACTAGGACGAGAAGAAGCAGACATCGTATCGTATTGTTGCACTTGACAGCTGTCACAAACAATCTGAGTGTACGCCGAACGCTGCTCAGTTGAAACATACAGCATGCATCTCTCTTACACTGATATTGATATGACGAACAATTCAGACTAACAGCAGCAGCAGGATCTTCTCTCAAGATGGCGACCGGGATGGTCACACTTTTTCAGTGCTGAGACAAAGTCACTGATTTTGCCATTAAAAGTGGCTGGCCTGCAGTGATCGGCGCTCGTGGCGAACACGCACGGGCTGAATTGCCACCTCCGTTGGATTGCCCTTTAATCGCCTTTCTCCAGCGACTTCCTGCGCCTTCCTGAAGCGATTGCTCAGCTAACACTAGTTAGCTTAATGCTACCTGAAGCGATTGCTAAGCTAACACTAGTTAGCTTAATGCTGGCGCCAGTCTCTAAATAACTACCTACAGCGATCGGATATACCTCCGGTGGATTACCCCTTTGATCGCTTTTATCCGGCCACTGTGAGTAAACTGACCAGCGATTCCAGCACTTCCTTGTGATTCACTGATGTGCCCTACCTGAAGCGATTGCTAAGCTAACGCTAGTTAGCTTAATGCTGGCGCCAGCCATTCCACCTAACACCAGCCTGAATCAAAGCCCAGCTGCGAGGCCCAGCGGGGATACTACCAGGCAGGCGGCTATTTGTTTGACGGGGCTCAGCAGAGGTTTCACCCAGGCAGACGGCGGTAGGCGGCGGTGCCCAGCGGAGGACTTACCGTGACTGCAGCGGCGGTGTGCGACGAGACTACCCGAAGCGATTGCTAAGCTAACGCTAGTTAGCTTAATGCTGGCGCCAGTCATTCCACCTTACACCAGCCTGAATCGAAGCCCAGCTGCGAGGCCCAGCGGAGATACTACCAGGCAAGCGGCTATTTGTTGACGGGGCTCAGCAGAGATTTCACCCAGGCAGACGACGGTAGGTGGCGGTGCCTAGCGGAGGATTTACCGTGACCTCAGCGGAGCTCGGTGGCAGCGGCGGTGTGTGACGAGACTCGGTTGGAGGAGCGGGACGGGAGACCACTTACGGCGACTATGAGCAACGAGACCAGCAACGGAAGGGGCTAGTTGGCTAGCTGAGGCCCAGCTGGATTCGAGGACGATCGGATCAGATTCTGGCGATATAAGCAGAATTTATTTTACTATCCACAGATTTTCCTTTTCCTTCTTTCCAAGAAGGACTGAAGATGGCTGCCACCGGATTAAAAAGTGGGCTGATGGGCACCACTAATAAGCCTTCTCTACTTCTCTACTTCCTCTTCGTTTTGTCTTTGTGTGTCTGGACCTGCAACAAGAAGGATTTTCCGACAAACTCAACCAAAGGTGAAGTTAAAAAGTTTTATCTGTATGGATTTGGGCTTGGACATCTCACCCTACACTCTATGTGGTCTTTAAAAGCCCTGAGCAAAAACTTCCAAATTAAGGCAAACATGGCTGTTAAGCAAAAATCACAATATGGCAGAGGATATACAGTTAAAGTTCTGTTAGTTCTGCTACTTCTGGCAGGAGATATTCACCTTAACCCTGGACCTGCCACTATTAAACAGCAGACCACTGGGTTAGCACAAAACCGAGCTGTACAAAAGCAAAAACAACATTTATTTTTCCAAACTGTTAATCATGCACGAGTTCTTTGGGACACCAAGGCTAAACCAAAGGGGATCCTCGGCGGTCATTTAAACATACGGAGCATAATCCCCAAAAGAGATGAGATTTCGGTGTTGCTGTTGGACTCAAATCTGGACTACCTTTGTCTCTCAGAAAGCTGGCTACACAGTAACATAGACACTAATATGATCGATATTGTGGGCTACCAGTGTTTTAGAAAAGACAGGCAGGTAGGGAGGGGAGGAGGTGTTTTATTTTACATCAAAGAGAAATATAAATGTCAACTGGTTGATTTGAATACTTCACTTGAATGTTTAGCTGTTAATGTATGTCTCTCTCCGGTAATGAATTTCAACATTGCAGTAGTGTACAACCCACCGTCACACAACTCTTCCTTTTATAATGAATTAAGTGATCTGGTTAAACAACTTGAGAAGAACAGAGAAACAATAATTCATGGTGACTTTAATATCAACTGGTCTGATAAAAAAGACAAACAAAAACTGAAAAGCCTCATGACTAAATTTAATTACCAGCAAATCATCAAAGGACCCACCAGGATAACCAAACAATCCAGAACACTTATTGACATGGTATTTACTAATAAACCAGAACGAATAACCAGAACCTATAATCTTGTAACTGGTCTCTCAGATCATAACATGGTTCTTGCTGTCAGGAAACTTACTAAAAAGCGACTACAGTATTTTGGGGGAGTCGATATTGACAAATCAAATTTTATTATCCCCAAATCAAAAAATGAGGAGTTTGAACATTACTTAGAGAATCAAAATTGGGAGCAGCTCATGGCAACATGTGAAGTAGATGATTGTTGTAATTTTATAACTGCAACAATCACAAAGTCTATAGAAAAATTTTCAAAGCAAATTAAAAGTAGACAACAGAAGATTAGCCTACCATGGTTAAATAATGAAATAAGAAAACTTATGAAGAGGCGAGACTATGCACTGAAAACATCACTAACCTCCAAACTACAAAATGATCACCTTGTGTACAAAAGTTTAAGAAATAAAGTGGTACATGAGCTGCGAAAATCAAAAATATCTTATTACAATAAACTGATAGATCATGCAAAGGGTAACAACAGTTCCCTATGGAGGCATTTAAATAACTTAACTAATAAAAAAAACGATCAGAAGGGGGTAAAGGAACTTAGAATCAATGGCAAGACCGTCAGTGACAAGGCTACTTTGGCAAATGAATTTAATTCACACTTTGTGGGCTCTGTGGAAGACTTAACAAAAATTTTTGTGCTGCCAAATGTGCTCAACAACACAAATTCCATACTCCCAACAGATACTTTTCACATCGATGAGGTAAATGAGAAGTTAATTGCTGGTATTGTTAAAACACTGTCAAACTCAAAAACTAGTGATATCTACAATATGAGCACCTCCTTTCTCAAAATGCACAGCAAAATATTAATCAAACCACTGACTCATCTCATTAATCTCTCCATTAGGTCTAGTACATTTCCATCTGGCTGGAAAAAAGCTGTCGTCATACCAGTTCATAAATCAGGCAGTAAAGACGATATATGCAATTACCGCCCAATCTCTATCTTACCAGTCCTATCTAAGGTTCTTGAAAAAGTTGTAGCTACACAGCTGATAGACTACTTACAAGACAGTCAACTTCTTCATCCACATCAATTTGGTTTTAGACCAGGATACTCAACAGAAACAGCAAATTGTTGCCTTATTGAAAACGTCAAACAGTCCTTGGACAGGGGTAATGTGGTAGGAGCTGTTTTTCTAGATCTCAAAAAGGCTTTCGATACTGTAAACCACAGTTTGCTTTTATCCAAAATGGTATCTTTTAACTTCTCCCCAAATACATTAGAATGGTTTGCATCTTATCTCCAGAATAGAGAACAGTGTGTAAAAGTTCACCAGGATAAATCCTCATTTTTAAACAACCGCATGGGTATCCCACAAGGGTCCATTCTTGGTCCTTTACTTTTCAGCATTTTTATTAATGACTTGCCGTTACACTGCTCAGCTGCAACATGCCAACTTTATGCAGATGATGCAGTTATTTACACAGCTGCCAAGACTCCAGCACAGGCTGCAGATGTACTGTCTACAAGTATGGTTGATGTCCAAGAGTGGCTCCTCAAGAACCATCTATTGCTGAACCTTCAGAAAACAGTCTCAATGTGCTTTTCAATCAAAAAATGTAACCTGCAACATTTTAAAGTTAATATACATGATCATGACATCAGTTTAGCTACAGAATTCAAATACCTTGGCATTGTACTAGATCCTCAACTCAAATTTAATCTTCATATAAAGAAAATTTCAAAAACAGTAAAAAAAAATCTGAACTGCTTTAAATTAATTAGATATTACATACCTTACGAAGCAGCTGCACTGTATATGCATTCTATGGTTTTTTCTCATATATCATACTGTTTGACAGTCTGGGCTCAAGCAGCCCCTTCCACAATAAGACATATAGGTTCATTATATAATCAAACCCTAAAAATCTTGGACAAAAAGCCCATTAGGTGGCATCACTGTAATGTTTTAAAAAAATACAACCTATTGAGTTTTGAGAGCTTCATTGACCTCTGTCTTCTGAAATTAACGTTCAAATGTTTCCATAAATCAGCACCCGAGCCACTTGCTGGTTTCGTCCAAAGACAGGACAGCAGCAGAGCCACCAGGAGTTCTGTTAACAATAACTGTAAAATATTCCACCGCAGAACCACATTTGGACAAACAGCTTTCTCTATAAAGGGCAGTCACATCTGGAACACAATGCCAAATGAAATTAAAATAATAACGGACTTTAAAACATTCACTAAAAATGTTAAAAACTGGCTGAAAAATAAACAAGAATGTACTCATGTATGAATTAATTGTCTGCAAAGTGAGAGTGAATGAAGGGAAGGAATAAATGTGTTTGTTTATAGTGAGTGACGGAGGGAGGAAGGCCTGAAATAGGCAAATGTGAGTTATGTTATATGTGTTAAATGTGAGTCAGGCTGTTATATTTGTGTATTTATAATATTTATGTTAAAGGTGAGTCAGGCTGTTATATTTGTGTATTTATAATATTTATAATATTTATAATTGTGTATTTATAATTTTTCTGCATTGATGTATGTGGTTATTGTGTATATTTTTATCTTGATTCTTTTTTCTAAAGCCCATCCAGGGACAAGAGTTGCAAATTAGCTAATAGCTATACACTCTATGTGCAACACATCAGATTGATTGTCTTTGATTAATTGTCTATGTTTATTGCACTGTCCCTGTCAAATAAACTAATCTACTACTACTACAGCGTCAGGCTGCTGAAGTGGAACATCGCCGAAGACGCCAGTGGTGCCATCACTTCTGGATCAAAACGGAAGTAGTGTGGGTGTGCTTTCTTATCACTTTCTTGCTTGGGGTAATTATATACTTGTTGATACGCTGTTCTGCCTTACCGAACAATCCTTTCCGGACAAGGCGTGAGGCAAGGCCCCTGGGCTATAACTTTGACAATTATTCCAGCGACACCTATGACAACAATGCATGGTATCAGGTGGTACGTTTGTCAGACAAGCAAATGTGATTGGGTCTTCTTATGTTTGAACATATTTGCCACATCATGTTACTCACAGTTGAAAGGGTACACCACAATGGCACCATCTGTGATAAGGGGTTTACTGTTGAACTTGCAGGAAATACAACAGAGTACTGTGAGTGGTTAAATGTCAGTTTAACAGATTTTGCTTTTCGCCAAGTTAGAGTTCATAATGTAACTTGCATAAGCAAGAAAGCTGAGAGGCCCGTATTCACTACTAACCCCACCCTTTTTACAGCTTCAGTATGTTTTCACCTCGGCTGCCATCGCAATGGGTCAACATACTTGGGAACCACACGACAATATAACGTCAATATAACAATATATATATATATATATATATATATATATATATATATATATATATATATATATGACAATATAACTACATGTGGCTTCCACATGGCAGAGACCCCATGTTTGCATGCATTGAAGATACCATTTTTCACAACACCAAACCTCACCCTACCGAGGGCTACATGTGGATGTCAAAAATAAAAGTCAGTGCTCTGACAATCCTCAATTGTTTTTCCCTAGTTCTGATGGCTACGGTAGCCTAACTACTCATGTTTGGGTATGTGGGTCACAGGTTTATCAGTGTTTGCCACCCGGCTGGTGTGGGACATACTGCATGGCAAAACTAAATCCTAGCATACGCATTGTAACAAATCTGACCCATCATGCTCAATTTTCATATTCCCATTACTTCCCACCACATGAACATCATAGGATATCTGGTCCTGGCTAACTAAATTAGTGGTGGTTGGAAAGATTAGCTTGTAAGTATTGGACTGATGCTTGTAGTGACTCTTTTAATTTTGCTTTTATGCAGCTATTGCCTGATTCCAATAATTCGCCACATGATGTCCAAAATGTTTGCTGTCAACATGATGCATTACACAGCTCTCCCCACAGCAGAACAGGATTCAGGCACAATTGAACAGACGCTGCTTCAGATATGCCACACCTTCCTTTCCCTGATGGTTATGATACTGTTACAGAATGAATTTTTAAACTCTGCTGTTACCATGATACAATATTATTCCTCGCTCATGATGCAATGGTCTGTGAATATCCACCTATATGTCATTCCATGTCATTGTTCATGATGCATTAGTTTAAACCTGAGAGGGTGTACGTTTGCTAATGTTACAGCCCGAGTGCTGGTTCCGTCCGCACTCGGATCTTTTGTCATTTCCAGGCTTTGACAGCAGAGGTTTCCTTCTAGCTCCCCGGGCTCTTATTGTGACAGCGCCCGGTGGAGCTCCCTGCTGTCAGAATCAACAGCTGTGCTGCATTTGGGGTCATTAGTGACCGGGGTTAAAAGCAGGCGCTGAATGCTCCCCGATGCAGCAGTCTCTGTTAATCCTCCTGTTAACGTTCCTGTTAATCTTCCTGTTAACCTTCCCGTTAAGCTACCTGTGATGATAGCTACATTATGATATGCTCTGTTGAAGTTCCTGTTATATTTCCCTGTTAAGGTACGTCCTGTGATTGTCTTACCCGCACTATTGTGTGTATCGTTCTCTGTTCCTGAACCTCTTAATAAACATCACTGCAACCCATTGGTGACTGCTGGCGTCTTATGGTGGCTCGTGAGGGCCACCGTGACAGTAGACTGCTGCCAGTACGTCCGGAGAGGGGCGTCGCGCCGAGACGCCATTCACCGTGAGTTTAGCAGTATTGGACTGTTGCTCTTACCTGTCTGGGTACCGTTGCTGAAGCATGCCGTCGCGGAGGTCCCGCACTCAGAGTCCGAGTGATGTGATCGCCGACGCCCTCGAGTGCGTGGACAAAATCCTCAACACCGTTTCTCTCCTCGACTTCAGCAGCGACGTGCACCGGTACCTGGACCAAGCTGAGGAGGTCCTCGACTATCTCCACCGCTTCGCCTGTCATCCTGAGGTGAGCGCGAGGAAGTTGGACATTGCCACACAGCGAGAAATACTCCGTGGGTTGGAGGGAAATCCTGGCAGGAAGCCGAGGAGGAGGAGACGTCACCTTTCGCTTCGGGATCCCGCTCCTGCCTCCGCTCCGGCCCGGGAGTTCGCACCATCCAGAGGTCTTTCCCCATCCTGCACGACGTCACTCGGGATTCCCCCGGAGGAGCTGCAGCTGACTGCAATCAAGGTCCGGGACCGAGTGGCTGCTGCTCGCTCCGCTGTGCACCCGTCCATAGTCATTAAGCATGTGGCGGCGGAAGTCAGACTGGTGGAAAGGAATCCAGAGCTGCGTGATTTCCCCGAGTTTGACGCCCTCCTCGCCTCTGTCTCCGCAGAGGAGCGGCGGTTCCCAGGCCTCACCTTCGCTTCGCCTTCCCCCAGAGACCGTCGTAACTTCCATAACCCTCCTCAGCATGAACCCTGTCCGGATCCAGCTCCGGGTCGCTGCAAGGGCTCTATCCCTCGCACAGCTGCCTCACCTGCGCCTCGTCAGAGGGGATTTCCTGCAGCCTCATCTCCCCCTGGGCCATCTCCCGCTCTCTCATCAGCATCCCATGCCCAGCTCATTTCGGATGTCGCCCCCTCCTCCTTGACGCATTCCCCGGCCGCTGTGTTTACTCCGAGTCCAGCCCTGGCGAGTCCCGTCCCGGAACCATTTCCAGCGGGTCTACCTCGTCCTTCCAGGAGGCCTGCTGTCACCGTCCGGTGGGGAAAGGGAGGAGCAACGTCCACTACAGCAGGCACCACTCAACCTTCAGGAGACAGGCAAGTCCAAATTCATTCACACACACGTTATTGTGATTTGCTCTGTCAGACTCCTGGAGGTGGAGTTCATGGTTCGCAGCTCCCCGAGCTCCTACCACCTGCTGTGGCATCCTCCGTGTCTCCCTCCGTTGAGCGGTCCTCGACACCAGGCCAACGTCGCTGGATGAGGAGTGGGCCTGCGGTTCTGGAGAGCCTGGTTCCGGTTCCACAGCCACGTTGTGGGTGGAGGAGGAGGGCGGACTGCAGCGTGGAGCCTGTGCCGACGAGGAAGCGTCCCAGGGGCTCCATTGATGAACGGTCCGGTCCAGCAGGTCAAGGGTCCCCTGCCACCACACCGTGGGGGCCGTCAGCGTGGGCTTCGGTGCCGGAGGATCCAGGAGTTGCACATACCATCATGCCAGCTACGGAGCCCGCCGTAGCTGAGTGGGAGCCTGAAGACGACCTCCTGCCGTCAGAGCCCGGATCGCCGAAGTCCTGGACGGCGTCAGAACTCGAGGTCAGGCAAGTGCTCTGTTTTGTCTTTCTTTAATCCATCTTAGAGCAGGGGTGTCAAACTCATTCCATGGAGGGCCAAGACCCTGCAGGTTTTACTTCCACCCAGTCTCTTCAGCAGGTGTTTTCACTGATCAGCAATCAGTAGGAAGAAATTAAGAGAAATCACCTGTTGAAGACACTGGGTGGAGGTAAAACCTGCAGGGTCTTGGCCCTCCATGGAATGAGTTTGACACCTGTGATCTTAGAGCACTTTTGCCTGTCTCTTGGGGAGGCAAGCCGGGTGCGGCCACCCGCTACATCCCAGCTTGTCTCGCCGGGTTCTGGTGCTGCCAGTGATCCTGATCCCAGTTCTCTTCTCTCTCCCGAGCCTTCTCCAAGGGTCTCCGGTGCGGATCTGAAGTCGCCCGCTGTGCCAGAGGTTCCGGGTTCGGGGTTGGAGGTCGGTCCTGGTGCGGCGCCTACCCAATAGGGGTCCAACGCGGATGCAATCACGACCCAATAGGGGTCCGACGAGGATGCAGCACCAGCTGTTTCCAGGTTTGGTGGGGAAGCTGCAGATCCCCTGCTGCCGGATACTGGACGGGCTCATCTCCTTCATCTTCATCATCGCCATCATCATCCTCCCCGTTTGCCTGAGGAGCTCGACCCATCTCCACCTGGGGCCGTTGGGGTTCTGAACGCTCCGCCCGGTTCTCCCTCGTCTTTCCCTTCTTCAGCGAGACCACCGGGTACTTCTCCCCTACAGTTCTGGTGGGCAAGCGATGCGGGTTGGCCGCCTGAAAGACTGCCGCGCCCATTTGGCTCTTTGGGTCGGCCTCCCGATCCATTGGACACCCTGTTTGGTGACCTGGTCCGGCCGCCTGAAATTTACTGTTTCCGAGCATGGGACTGGGGTAGGCCGCCCGAACTGTCCTTTTCCCCCCTGCCTGTATTGTGGCCGCTTGATGCCGGACGGCCCCCTGAACTTTCAGCCTCCATCCCTCAGAGCCAGGACTGCACTCATCCTGGGGTTTTTCCATTATGTCTGTGTCTGTAAACTTTTGGGATGTGCGGGGGGGCCTGATATGTGATTTTGTATCTCACTCCTTTTTCGTAGCTGTGTTTGTTTTTGTTTTTTTTTTTTTCCTCCCTCCTCTGCCTAATGTCAATTTATTGCTTTAAACCCATATATGTATTGCTTGTTGGGTTCTTTCCCGGTTACCCACACATAAGGGAGTATTGGTTTTCTTTTTTCCTCCATCTACCCATCTCTGTGATTGCTTTGTTGGCCGCCTGTTATCATTTTGTTCTTTTTGACTCTCTCTTTTTGACTCTCCCTAGGGGGGTGGGGTGGGGGGCTTGGGTGTTACTTGGGTCGCTCAGGTGCTCGGCCTTGAGGGGGAGGTACTGTTACAGCCCCAGTGTTGGTTCCGTCCGCACTCGGATCTTGTGTCATTTCCAGGCTTTGACAGCATAGGTTTCCTTCTAGCTCCCTGGGCTCTTATTGTGACAGCGCCCGGTGGAGCTCCCTGCTGTCAGAGTCAACAGCTGTGCTGCATTTGGGGTCATTAGTGACCGGGGTTAAAAGCAGGTGCTGAATGCTCCCCGATGCAGTAGTCTCTGTTAATCCTCCTGTTAACGTTCCTGTTAATCTTCCTGTTAACCTTCCCGTTAAGCTACCTGTTATGATACGCTCTGTTGAAGTTCCTGTTATACTTCCCTGTTAAGGTACTTCCTGTGATTGTCTTACCCGCACTATTGTGTGTATCATTCTCTGTTCCTGCACCTCTTAATAAACATCACTGCAACCCACTGGTGACTGCTGGTGTCTTATGGTGGCTCGTGAGGGCCACCGTGACAGCTAATTTTTCTTACTTTGACATTTTTTGTTCATATGGTCATATATGACCAAAAGGGGGGAATATTGTAATGGAAATTCACTGATTATGCATTTATCTGTTGAAATTCAATTCAATTCAATTCAACTTTATTTATATAGCGCCATTTCACAACAACAGTCATCTCATAGCACTATCAACTGTAGGGGAAACCCCCACAGTTGCAGAAAGACCCCAGCAATCAGGGGTCCCTGTGAGCAAGCACTTGGCGACGGTGGAGAGGAAAAACTCCCTTTTAACAGGAAGAAACCTCCATGTTGAAATCACATGTTCTATAATAACTTTACATTTATCTGTTGAGATCATATGTTTTATAAGTGTGTGTTACAACATATGACTATAACTTTATCCATACATGAACTGTTTTATTACAAGTTGCTTGATGATTTTATGATGCTTTGTGTCCCAAGATAAAACTTATGTCACAGTAACCAGCTTAGGTATTCATGCTCTAACTCCCTCTCCTCCCCTGTTCATTTTCCTATGGAAAGGCAGCTCGATGGCCTTGAAACCTGCACAGTGTGTCTTATGTGCTTTTTTTGTAACCTCAGTGAAAGAGCTATAAAAGTATATGTGTCTCTCATATATGCACGGTGGCGCAGTGGTTAGCACTGCGGCAGCACAGTTTACCTTTGGCCGGGGGATTGTGGGGATCGTGGGATCGTGGGTTCGATCCCAGCCCCCGACCAACAGTGATCTGTGTGGAGTTTGCATGTTCTCCCCATGTTGCGTGGGTTTACTCCGGGATTTCTCCGGTTTCCTCCCACATGCCAAAGACATGCATGTTAGGTTAATTGGCTGTTCTAAATTGTCCCTAGATATATGTTTCCTATAGGCCCTTAGAATAGAGGGTTAGTATTAATGAAAGCGCTTTGAGTGGTCTTTGTGACTAGAAAAGCGCTATATAAGTGCAGGTTAGT
The DNA here is from genome assembly GCA_020510985.1 of Pholidichthys leucotaenia. NCBI lineage: Eukaryota > Metazoa > Chordata > Actinopteri > Cichliformes > Pholidichthyidae > Pholidichthys > Pholidichthys leucotaenia. The sequence goes on from CM035843.1 coordinate 408,165,749, forward strand.
TAGTTAGTTAGTAATCACCACCAAAATCTAATCATCTATAGGATACCCCATTTCTGACAAACTGTGAAAATTTCATGAAAATCAGTCCATAAGTTTTTGAGTTATCTTGCTAACAAACAAACAAACAAACAGACAAACACAAACAGACCAACGCCGATGATCACATAACCTCCTTGGCAGAGGTAAAAAAACACACACACACAGGCTTATACAGGGTGTCCTAATTTTTTCACAACTGTATACTACCACTTCCACTCACACTATCACTCACACTCACTCATGATTGCTCGCTCTCACTCACTCATGTACACATTCTTATTTGCTCCCTCAACTCCTAACATTTATTTGTGCTCTCTCTAACACACACTCACTCATTCACACTCACCCACTCTCACAATAACTCTTGTACTCGCTCACACTCACTCTCACTCATACTTACTCTCACAGAGTGAAAGTTAATGTGGGTTGGACAGGAATGCATGAATGAGTACGGAGCAGAGCTGAACATGGAGATTTCCCACAGCCAAACAAGGACAGTCTGATGTCGGGTCCACAGCAGACAGAGATGGTCAGAGCTGCCTCTGCATGGAAGTGACTGAAAAAATATACTCTGAACCCTTAGACTGCCACTATGTCCCCACTGTGGCAGTGGGGACATAGTGTCCCCACTGCCACAGTCGCAGTTCTGCGCCTGTCATGTGATGTTATATGACATGGCCAAAAACTCCCCACTTGGTTTAAGTTGTACAAAGGATTCCACCTCACAAGGTGGTAAACACGTATAACTTACGTCTCTTGCCTTGGAGAACACATGGCGGACATCGAACCATCCGGAAACCACACTTCTCTACACCAGAGAAGAAGAGTCTGTAAACAAATGGAGATCTAACTCGATTGCAAGATGGAGGAGGTATTTGCTCCGGAATTTGCCAACTGTGATTCTAAAAAGAGATTATCTTTTGAAGGTAAATATCTACATTTTGTTATACCAGAGGGTGGGCAAAGCTGGTTGCTGTTCACCTGCTATCGCCGCCAGCACCATGTGACTTGGCAGAACAATCACGCCGGTTCCATGTCGTCATATAAGATAAATAGCGGAGGAATAATGTCATGGATGGCCCTCACGAGCCATCATAAGACGCCACTCAGCCAGTGAGTTTGCACAGTTTATTACAGGAAAAGGTGAAATGACAAAATAACAAGCCACGGGGGGCTAAAACACACTAAAATGAAATACAGTCAATGACAGGGGAGAATGGATACATAAGGAGACACACTTACGAATATAGACAAAGGGTAGTTAATGTCTGAACAGTGGGATGCTCGAATAACGTCAGACAAGGGGAAGTTTTTGACGAGACTGCCGCACATTTCGCTCTCAGCTGCCCTCTTAAGTAGGGAGCAGCTGATGAGGCGAAATGCGGCTCAGCTGTCAATTCTGACAGCTGGAAGCCCCTCCGAGCGCTGTCACAATAAAAGCTTGGAGATCCAAAAAGGGCACACACACGTCAGATGGGAGAAAATGGTGCATGGCCCGAGCACGGACGAGATCAGCGCTCGAAAAATGACAGTACCTCCGAGGTACCTCCGAGGTGCCCTCCAAGGCGGCGAACTCCGAGCACCGTATGACACCCAAGCCCCCCCCCCCCCCAGGGTGGGCGGATGGGGGAAAAAGGCCTTGAGGGTGAGAACAAGAAAGCAAAAAAACCAAAAACACCAAGACGACGATAGGGAACACACAGTGGATGAACGAAACAATTACAGAGTATGGTAAAAGAAAAACACAATACTCCATAACGCACAAATGGTACATAGACAGGACAAAAATGCAAATAACAGAGGGAAACCTATAACTAAAATACACAGGCTTACGAGACACAAAGTGGTAAATACAAATTATCCCTCAGACAGGAGAGGGGAGAGAAAAAAAAAAGGACACGCTAAACAGCTGTGACAACATAGAGCAAACGACAATACACCCAAGTGACGTTAATATTTAATTAAAATAAGAGACACACGGGGATGACGGCAGTCAGAGTCCAATGAGGCCGGAACTGTTCTGGCGGTCTCCCTGTATCCAATGTCCAAATGGTCAACAAGGGGAAAAGGGAGCGTTCGGGTGGCCTACCCCAGTCCCAGGCCCGGAGAGATGGAACCTCCGGCAGCTGAACCAGGTTGCCCAGCAGAAAGCACAGTACGTCAGGTGGCCGACCCAGAACGCTGAACCGGCAAAAAAGCTCACCAGGCGGCCGACCTGCATCACTCAGCCACCAGAACCGTAGGGGAAAAACTGAAGATGGCCTACCTGGAGAGGGGAAAGAAGAGGGAGAGCCGGGCTGAATGTTGAGAACCCTAACGGCCCCCAGTGGAGTTGAGTTGGGATGAAGATGGTAACAGTGACGATGATGAAAAATAGAAAAAAGGAAAACAAAGTAGAGCACTTGCCTGTTCTGTTGCCTGTTGTTCTGTTGCCATCCAGGACTTCGACGATCCGGACTCAGGACGAAGAAGGTCGTCGTCTGGCTCCCACTCGGCTACGGCGGGCTCCGCTCCGGCATGATGATCTCCACAGCCTGAGGACCCTCCGGCGCTGACGTCCATGCCGACGACCCGCACGGCGTGGTGGCAGGGGACCCTCGACCCACTGGATCGAACCGCTCATTGGTGGAGACCCGGGGACGTTTCGTCATTGGCGCAGGCTCCACGCTGCAGTCCGCTCTCCTCCTCTGCCCATGACGTGGCTGCGGGGCTGGAACCAGGCTCTCCAGAACCGCAGGCCCCCTCCTCGACCGGCGACGTAGGCCTGGCGTCGTGGACCACTCAAAGGAGGGAGACACAGAGGCAGCAGGTTTAATGACAGACGCTACAGCAGGTGGTGGGAGCTCGGGGGACTGCAAACTCTGAACTCCACCGCCAGGAGTCAGACAAGGCAAATCACAACTATGGGGAGAAAAATGAACTTGCACTTGCCTGTTTCCCAGAGGATGGATGGTGCCTGCTGTAGCAGACGTTGTTCCTCCCTTTCCCCGCTGGATGGTGATGGCAGGCCCCCTGGGAGGACAAAGAGGAGCCGCTCGCGATGGTCCAATAACAGGCCTCGCCGGAGCAGGACTCATAACACTCACAGCTGCCGAGGAAGACGTTGAGGAGGAGGGGATGACAGCCGAGGTGATCCGGGCACGCAGAGCTGATGGAACAGCAGGACGAGGTGACCCGGGGAGAGAGGCTGCAGGGATTCCCTCCTGGCGAGACATAATAGCGGCAGCTGGCAGAGAGGTGGAGTCTCTCCGATGACCTGGAACAGGATCCGGATGGGGTTCTTGCTGAGGGTTCCTGTTGGTGTGACGACGGTTACCGGCAGAGGGCAAGGCGAAGGAGAGGTTCGGGCTCCTTCGGGGATTACCCCTGGGTGGTGCGATCTCCTGGCCTGGAACGGGAACAGGAATGGAATCCCGAAGCGAGGAGCGAGGATGCCTCCTCTTCGGCTTCCTGCCGGAGTTTCCCTACAGCCCACAGAGTATCTCCCGTTGTGCGGCGATGTCCGCCTTCCTCGCAACAACTTCAAGGTGGTTGGAGTAGCGAGGAAGGCGATTAAGGATATCCTCAGCGAGGTCCAGGTGCTGGCGTACATCGCTGGGAGAGTCGTAGAGGGTAGCGGCGATGAGAGATTCATCTACGTAGTCCAGGGCCTCACCAGCTCGTAGCCCAGGCTCCGAACGCGGCCCCTGAATGATGACATAACCTCCCAGCGCACAGGCACCCAGACAGGGAGAAACAAGTCCAATTAAGGCAAAACTCACGGCGAAAGGCGTCTCAGTCTGGCAGCAGTCTACTGTCATGGATGGCCCTCACGAGCCATCATAAGACGCCACTCAGCCAGTGAGTTTGCACAGTTTATTACAGGAAAAGGTGAAATGACAAAATAACAAGCCACGGGGGGCTAAAACACACTAAAATGAAATACAGTCAATGACAGGGGAGAATGGATACATAAGGAGACACACTTACGAATATAGACAAAGGGTAGTTAATGTCTGAACAGTGGGATGCTCGAATAACGTCAGACAAGGGGAAGTTTTTGACGAGACTGCCGCACATTTCACTCTCAGCTGCCCTCTTAAGTAGGGAGCAGCTGATGAGGCGAAATGCGGCTCAGCTGTCAATTCTGACAGCTGGAAGCCCCTCCGAGCGCTGTCACAATAAAAGCTTGGAGATCCAAAAAGGGCACACACACGTCAGATGGGAGAAAATGGTGCATGGCCCGAGCACGGACGAGATCGGCGCTCGAAAAATGACAGTACCTCCGAGGTACCTCCGAGGTGCCCTCCAAGGCGGCGAACTCCGAGCACCGTATGACACCCAAGCCCCCCCCCCCCCCAGGGTGGGCGGATGGGGGAAAAAGGCCTTGAGGGTGAGAACAAGAAAGCAAAAAAAACAAAAACACCAAGACGACGATAGGGAACACACAGTGGATGAACGAAACAATTACAGAGTATGGTAAAAGAAAAACACAATACTCCATAACGCACAAATGGTACATAGACAGGACAAAAATGCAAATAACAGAGGGAAACCTATAACTAAAATACACAGGCTTACGAGACACAAAGTGGTAGATACAAATTATCCCTCAGACAGGAGAGGGGAGAGAAAAAAAAAAAGGACACGCTAAACAGCTGTGACAACATAGAGCAAACGACAATACACCCAAGTGACGTTAATATTTAATTAAAATAAGAGACACACGGGGATGACGGCAGTCAGAGTCCAATGAGGCCGGAACTGTTCTGGCGGTCTCCCTGTATCCAATGTCCAAATGGTCAACAAGGGGAAAAGGGAGCGTTCGGGTGGCCTACCCCAGTCCCAGGCCCGGAGAGATGGAACCTCCGGCAGCTGAACCAGGTTGCCCAGCAGGAAGCACAGTACGTCAGGTGGCCGACCCAGAACGCTGAACCGGCAAAAAAGCTCACCAGGCGGCCGACCTGCATCACTCAGCCACCAGAACCGTAGGGGAAAAACTGAAGATGGCCTACCTGGAGAGGGGAAAGAAGAGGGAGAGCCGGGCTGAATGTTGAGAACCCTAACGGCCCCCAGTGGAGTTGAGTTGGGATGAAGATGGTAACAGTGACGATGATGAAAAATAGAAAAAAGGAAAACAAAGTAGAGCACTTGCCTGTTCTGTTGCCTGTTGTTCTGTTGCCATCCAGGACTTCGACGATCCGGACTCAGGACGAAGAAGGTCGTCGTCTGGCTCCCACTCGGCTACGGCGGGCTCCGCTCCGGCATGATGATCTCCACAGCCTGAGGACCCTCCGGCGCTGACGTCCATGCCGACGACCCGCACGGCGTGGTGGCAGGGGACCCTCGACCCACTGGATCGAACCGCTCATTGGTGGAGACCCGGGGACGTTTCGTCATTGGCGCAGGCTCCACGCTGCAGTCCGCTCTCCTCCTCTGCCCATGACGTGGCTGCGGGGCTGGAACCAGGCTCTCCAGAACCGCAGGCCCCCTCCTCGTCCGGCAACGTAGGCCTGGCGTCGTGGACCACTCAAAGGAGGGAGACACAGAGGCAGCAGGTTTAATGACAGACGCTACAGCAGGTGGTGGGAGCTCGGGGGACTGCGAACTCTGAACTCCACCGCCAGGAGTCAGACAAGGCAAATCACAACTATGGGGAGAAAAATGAACTTGCACTTGCCTGTTTCCCAGAGGATGGATGGTGCCTGCTGTAGCAGACGTTGTTCCTCCCTTTCCCCGCTGGATGGTGATGGCAGGCCCCCTGGGAGGACAAAGAGGAGCCGCTCGCGATGGTCCAATAACAGGCCTCGCCGGAGCAGGACTCATAACACTCACAGCTGCCGAGGAAGACGTTGAGGAGGAGGGGATGACAGCCGAGGTGATCCGGGCACGCAGAGCTGATGGAACAGCAGGACGAGGTGACCCGGGGAGAGAGGCTGCAGGGATTCCCTCCTGGCGAGACATAATAGCGGCAGCTGGCAGAGAGGTGGAGTCTCTCCGATGACCTGAAACAGGATCCGGATGGGGTTCTTGCTGAGGGTTCCTGTTGGTGTGACGACGGTTACCGGCAGAGGGCAAGGCGAAGGAGAGGTTCGGGCTCCTTCGGGGATTACCCCTGGGTGGTGCGATCTCCTGGCCTGGAACGGGAACAGGAATGGAATCCCGAAGCGAGGAGCGAGGATGCCTCCTCTTCGGCTTCCTGCCGGAGTTTCCCTACAGCCCACAGAGTATCTCCCGTTGTGCGGCGATGTCCGCCTTCCTCGCAACGACTTCAAGATAAGATAAGATAAGATAAGATAAGATAAGCCTTTATTAGTCCCACAACGGGGAAATTCCAGGATTGCAACAGCACAGGGATAGCAACACTCAGAGCAACAATCAGAAGGCAAGAAAAAAACAAGCAAGCAAGAGCAGCTAATATACATATGTACGTATTACTATAAAATATATATATATACACACACACACAGACACACAGTGCAGAGCATTGTAGCTGGATGGAATAAATATATGAATATATGAACACACAGTGCAGAGCATTGTAGCTAGATGGAATAAATATGTAAATATATAAACACCCACAGTACGGAGCATTGCAGCTAGGTGGAATAAATATGCAAGTATATAAACACACACAGTGCGGAGCAATGTAGCTAGATGGAATAATATGTAGATATATAAATATATAAACACACCCAGTGCTGAGCATTGTAGCTAGATGGAATAAATATGTAAATATATAAACACACACAGTGCAGAGCATTGTTGCTAGATGGAATGAAACAGCATAACCGTCTACTTAGTTATCCTACATGGTATGATTATGTGCCCATACATATTCTCACCCTCCATAGCGACCGGTAAGTTCCTAGTTGTATGCCGGAGGGGACCATTGTGTAAGTCTATTGCATCTTTTGCATTCAAAAAACTATTAGTTTGTTACGTCTTTTTGCTATCTCTGCGAGCAGCCCTGCTTAGGTTGTACAGTCTGACAGCCGTTGGTAGGAAGGACCTACGAAACCTCTCGGTTGTGCACCTGGGATGATGTAGTCTGCTGCTAAATGAGCTCCTCAGTGCATTCAGTATGTCCTGCATAGGGTGGAACTCGGACTCCAGCAGAGATGACAGTTTAGCCACCGTCCTTCTCTCTCCTATCTCCTCCATCGGATCAAGGCGCTGCCCCAGGACAGAGCTAGCTTTCTTAATCAGTTTGTTCAGTCTCTTCCTATCGGCTGCAGTAATGCCACTGCCCCAGCAGACCACTCCAAAAGTGATGGCTGATGCCACCACCGTGTCATAGAATGACTTCAGCAGCGCCCCTTGTACACCAAAAGACCTGAGTCTCCTCAGCAGGAACAGCCTGCGCTGTCCCTTCTTGTAGAGTGCATCAGTATTGTGTTACCAGTCTAGTTTATTGTTCAGATGAATACCCAGGTACTTATAGGATGTCACCATCTCGATGTCTGTTCCCTGTATATTTACTGGTACTGTGAGGGGCTGCCCATGCCTGCGGCAGTCCACCACCAGCTCCTTAGTTTTCCTCGCGTTGATCTGGAGGCAGTTCCGATGGCACCAGTCCACGAAGTCCTGGATAAGCCCTCTGTACTCAGCTTCATCTCCATTGGAGATGAGGCCAACGATCGCAGAGTCATCAGAGAACTTCTGTAGATGGCAGTGTGTTGTGTTGTGTGAGAAGTCCGCAGTATAAAGAGTGAACAGGAAGGGAGCCAGCACCGTTCCCTGGGGGGCCCCCGTGCTACTGATGATCGTGTCGGACACACAGTCCCGGGTTCTCACAAACTGAGGCCGGTTCGTGAGGTAGTCCAGGATCCATGATGACAGGTGCTGGTCCACCCCTGCGCGCAGCAGCTTGTCCTTCAGGATCATCGGTTGGATGGTGTTGAAAGCACTGGAGAAGTCAAAGAACATGATCCTCACCATATTCCCGGGCTTCTCCAGGTGGGACAGAGAACGGTGAAGGAGGAAGATCACCGCATCCTCCACCCCAATGCCATGCTGGTAGGCGAACTGGAGTGGATCCATCGCTGGTTCCACCAGGGGGCGGAGGTGAGCAAGGAGCAGTCTCTCCAGGGTCTTCATCAAGTGGGACGTCAAGGCCACCGGTCTGTAGCTGTTCAGGTCTTTGGGGTGGGAAGTTTTTGGTACAGGTACCACACAAGATGTTTTCCACAGCTGTGGTACCCTCCCCAGTTTCAGGCTCATGTTGAAGATATACGTCACAATCCCACACAGCTGGTCTGCACAGGACTTGAGGAGCTTTGCGCTGATGCCGTCCGGCCCCGGCGCCTTCCTCGCCTTGATCTTCCTCAGCTCCGTCCTCACCTGGGTCCTGGTCAGGGTCAGGATGGGGGGCTGTGTGTTGGGAGTGGGGGGGTGTTGGTGGAGTGGGGAGTGGGCAGCAGGACTTGATTTCTTTAGAGGCAGCAGTGGTTGTTGTGCAGTCAGGGGGGAGGGCGGTTGGTCAAATCTATTGAAAAACAGATTCAGGTTGTTCGCCCACTCCCTGCCCCCTGTGGCCTGGGGGGAGGTATTCTGGAGCCCCGAGATGGTTTTGAGGTTTCTCCAGACCCCGCTGATGTCGCTCTGTTGCAGCTTGTCCTCCATCTTCTTCCTGAAGCTGTCCTTGCCTTCTCTGATCTTTCTCCTCAGCTCCCTCTGTACGGACTTCAGCATCTCCCTGTTCCCTGACCTGAAGATTCAAGGTGGTTGGAGTAGCGAGGAAGGCGATTAAGGATATCCTCAGCGAGGTCCAGGTGCTGGCGTACATCGCTGGGAGAGTCGTAGAGGGTAGCGGCGATGAGAGATTCATCTACGTAGTCCAGGGCCTCACCAGCTCGTAGCCCAGGCTCCGAACGCGGCCCCTGAATGATGACATAACCTCCCAGCGCACAGGCACCCAGACAGGGAGAAACAAGTCCAATTAAGGCAAAACTCACGGCGAAAGGCGTCTCAGTCTGGCAGCAGTCTACTGTCATGGATGGCCCTCACGAGCCATCATAAGACGCCACTCAGCCAGTGTTTGCACAGTTTATTACAGGAAAAGGTGAAATGACAAAATAACAAGCCACGGGGGGCTAAAACACACTAAAACAAAATACAGTCAATGACAGGGGAGAATGGATACATAAGGAGACACACTTACGAATATAGACAAAGGGTAGTCAACGTCTGAACAGTGGGATGCTCGAATAACGTCAGACAAGGGGAAGTTTTTGACGAGACTGCCGCACATTTCGCTCTCAGCTGCCCTCTTAAGTAGGGAGCAGCTGATGAGGCGAAATGCGGCTCAGCTGTAAATTCTGACAGCCGGAAGCCCCTCCAAGTTGTGTCACAATAAAAGCTCGGAGAGCCAAAAAGGGCACACATATGTCAATAGTCAATAGTGCATGGCCCGAGCGCGGACGAGATCGGCACTCGAGCCATGACAAATAAAAACGAAATTGAGGTGGAATTTGGTTTCAAGGTTGTCATAGCCAGGAGCGGCACTGGGGTTAAGCTCCCAGTGCTCATAAAATGCTCCTTATGGCGTGCGTCTCGAAAAGCCTCTGACAACTAAGTCCAACTCCTAGCCTGCCCGTGTGGTTTAGTCTCTAAGCCCGGCGGAACTGCTTTTACTAATAGGAGAAGGGGCGAGGGCGGATCTCTGGCGCCTTAAAACCAGATGCTTCAGGTAGATGGTGGCTCGTCAACCTGGGAAGGTAGCCCATCTAAGGGAAGGTAAACCCTGATTTCAAACCTCCGCTGCCTTGCGGCATACCCGGTCACGGGAAAGGCTTCGTGAGTCAACCCTGAGAAAAAACCGGAGTTGGAGCCCCTAAGGCAGTTCTATGTTGTGCTCAACATCGTTCTGGCAGCTCCTGCAATGGCGCTGGTGCCAAACTGTAGCAGCCCTGCTGTTCCTTTGGATTCATCAGTGACGTGGAGAGGGGGGACATGCTGCATGGGCAACATCTTGTCCTCCATATCTTCCTGCCCAGGCTTGAATCCTGCCAACACCCAACGCTGGAAGGTAGAACACCGGATCACTGGAGAGGACACTCCAGCTTCGCCTTTGGTGTAGACAAAACACGGGGAATGACAGTTACCGGTTATAAGTCACCGCTCAATTGGCGTAGAGCGCGGTGCCAGGGGTTGTTCCTGACGGTGGGAGGGATCATCGGATCTCACTGGACAGCTACCGCCCACCTCAAGCTGGGCAGCCCCCAGCCAATAAGGTGTTGTCCCGCCACAGCTTGCTTTCCTCATTGGGTGCATGGGGATGAGGAGAAATCCGAACAGCAGGCTGAGAACCTTCGCACCAAGCAAGACAATAAAACAAAAGAGACCAACTCTAAAACTGGGAACTTGGAACGTCCGCACTATGATGACAGGACTCGCTGCTAACCTCAAGGACATCAACAACACCAGGAAGACTGCCATCATCAATAATGAGCTGAAGAGACTGGGAGTGGATATCGCCACTCTCCAGGAAACACGGTTTGCTGACGCAGGCACACTGAGAGAGAAGGACTACACGTTCTACTGGCAGGGAAAGGGCAGTGACAAACACAGGGAACACGGAGTGGGCTTCGCAGTGAAGAACACCTTGCTGAAGATGGTGGAACCGGGCAGCACTGGCTCTGCATGACTCCTCACCCTCTGCCTGAACACCACTCAAGGCCCAGTCACCCTCGTCAGTGTGTATGCCCCAACACTGACAGCCACACCAGAGGCAAAAAGACGAGTTCTACGAGAATCTCGCAACAACTGTCAGGATCATCCCCAACTCTGAACAACTCATTCTCCTTGGAGACTTCAATGCCAGAGTGGGTGCTGACCACGACTCCTGGCCCTCCTGTCTTGGACTTTTTGGCGTGGGCAGAATGAACGACAACAGACAGCAGCTGCTCGAGTTCTGCACATATCACGATCTGTGCATCACAAACTCGTTCTTCAAGACCAAGCCCCAACACAAGGTTTCCTGGCGACATCCGCGCTCAAAGCACTGGCACCAGCTGGACTTGATCCTGACCAGGCGCACCTCACTGAAGAACGTGCTAATCACCCGTTCGTTCCAGAGTGCAGATTGCGACACAGACATTGGTGTGTTGCAAGGTCAAGCTGCAGCTGAAGAAATTCCATCATGCTAGACAGCCTGGAAAGGCACAGATTGACACCAGCAAGATGGCTCAACCAGAACTTGTTGAGCAGTTTGCCTCCACCTTTGAGAAGGAACTTGGTGTACCACAAGAAGGAGAATCTGCAAAGCAGAAGTGGGAAGAGCTGCGAAACACCATCCACCGCACAGCCTTGGCTACCTTTGGGAGGAAGACCTCGAAGTCACAGGACTGGTTTGATGCCAAGTTGACCGAGATGACCCTCATCATTGAAGCCAAGTGCTCAGCACTTGCTGAGTACAAGAAATACCCAAATGAGAAAAATCTCCAGATTCTCAGGGCTGCAAGAAGCAAAGTTCAGCAGACTGCTCGGCGCTGTGCCAACGAGTACTGGACTCAGCTCAGCCAAGACATTCAAACCGCTGCCATAACAGGGAACATCCGTGGTATGTACGATGGCATCAAGCAAGCACTTGGTCCGGCTCAGAGCAAGACGGCGCCCCTCAAATCCTCCACTGGGGAGATGATCACAGAAAAGAACAAGCAGATGGAGAGATGGGTGGAAGGACCTCTACTCCAGACAGAACACCGTGACACCGTCAGCCCTTGATGCCATCGACTGCCTGCCATCCATGTACAAACTTGACGCCGAGCCAACCATCGATGACCTCAGCAAGGCCATTGATAGCTTGGCCGCTGGCAAGGCACCCGGCAACGACGGCATACCCCCTGACCTGATCAAGCACTGCAAGACCGCCCTACTGCTGCCATTGCATGACGTCCTATGCCAGTGTTGGAAGGAAGGTGCCGTACCACAGAACATGAGGGACGCCAAGATCATCACCCTCTACAAAAACAAAGGGGAGAGAAGCAACTGCAACAACTACAGGGGCATCTCCCTCCTCAGCGTTGTTGGCAAAGTCTACGCACGAGTTGTTCTCGTTCGTCTACAGAAGCTTGCCGAACATGTCTACCCCAAGTCTCAGTGTGGCTTCCGCGCTGAGCGATCGATGGTAGACATGATATTCTCCATCCGCCAACTCCAGGAGAAATGCAGAGAACAGAACATGCCCCTGTACGTCACCTTCATCGACCTCACCAAAGCACTCGATCTGGTCAGCAGAGAGGGCCTTTTCAAGATCCTGCCAAAGATAGGATGCCCACCAAAGTTGTAAAGCCTCATTGAATCGTTTCACACCAACATGCAGGGGATAGTGCAGCACGATGGCAACAGAGCCATTCAACATACACAGCGGAGTGAAACAGGGCCGTGTACTTGCGCCAACCCTCTTTGGGATTTTCTTTGCTATGCTCCTGAGGCATGCCTTCAGCACAGCAACAGAGGGAATCTACCTGCACACAAGATCTGATGGCAGGCTTTTCAACCTCGCCCGCCTGAAAGCCAGAACAAAAGTACGCGAGGCTCTAATCAGAGACATGCTGTTCGCAGACGACGCTGCAGTCGCAACCCACACACAGCAGGAGCTTCAGACCCTGATGGACCGCTTCTCCCAGGCATGCAAGGACTTTGGGCTTACCATCAGCCTGAAGAAGACTAACGTCTTGGCGCAAGGCACGGAAGCACCACCAACCATCACCATCGATGACTACGAGCTGGAGGTCGTGAATCAGTTCACGTACCTGGGGTCCACGATCAGCAACAACCTCTCCCTTGATACAGAGATCAACAAGAGGATTGGAAAATCAGCCTTCACACTCGCTTGCCTCACCACACGAGTGTGGGAGAATCCCAAACTCTCTGTCAAGACGAAGATGGCAGTGTATACAATGCCTACGTCATCAGCACACTGCTCTATGGGAGTGAGACGTGGACAACATACGCCCGGCAGGAAAAGAGACTGAACTCCTTCCACTTGTGCTGCATTCGCCACATCCTGGACATATCCTGGCAGGACAAAGTGCCCAACACAGAAGTTCTGTCCCGCGCCGGCCTTCCCTCCATGTTCACTCTACTCAGGCAGCGCAGGCTCCGCTGGCTAGGCCACGTTCACCGTATGGAGGATGGCAGAATCCCCAAAGACGTCCTCTACGGAGAACTGGCAACTGGCAGGAGAGACGTTGGCCACCCACAGCTGTGCTTTAGAGACGTCTGCAAGAGAGACATGAAGGCCCTGGAGATCAACACAGAGCGCTGGGAGGACCTTGCAACGGACCGCTCCAAATGGAGAGGCACCCTGACCAGACAGCTCAAGGCGGGTGAAGAGAGACTGACTGCTGCAGCAGATGAAAAAAGGACCCGCAGGAAGAACCGCCACAGACCCAGCAACACGGAGACCACCCACAAGTGCGACCTGTGTGACAGGGACTGCCATTCACGCATCGGCCTATTCAGCCACAGGCGGTGCTGTTCCAGCAGAGTAGATGTTTAGGATTCTCTTTCATGGTCATCATAGACTGACGGAGGCCAACTAGGTGGAATAATCAACAGTTTCTGGATGTGGGAGAGAAAGCCAAAATGACCGGGAGAAGACAAAATAACAAGCAGGATGCCGCAAAAAGGACAAAGCGAGTGAGCCACCTGGTAAGCAGTAAATGACAAATGTCTTTGTTTGTTTACATTGTAGCGATTTTCTGGTTCCAATACTTGGAAGATAGCAAAATGCCCCAAACAAAAAATGGTGACAAAAAACAAAACCATTCTTTGTGTAAATATGTCCAAAGTCCACTTTTGACTGAAAGCTATGTAATTCGATATGGCTGCCATAACGTTTTGCAAATTAGATGCATAAATTTACTCCTATCTTAAATTTTTGATCATATTCTCCATCTTTCTATTTGACAGTAAGCTATTATCTCTTACCACTTTCAAGTTATAGCTTTGGAAATCTCTGATCTCTGAACTGAATATTTTCTTGAAAAAAATCTTGACCACTAGGGGCTTATGGCACCATGGAGTGCCTGTGGCAGTTAAAAAGTTAATAAAAAGAAACTGGTCACTGGCCAACAGTGCAATGTGTGAGCCCATAACACCATCCAGAGTGGCACACCAGCCAGAAAAATGTCACCACACCCTCCAGAAACCACATCCTGCTTTTCTAGTCTCAAGACCACTCAAAGAACTTCACTAGTACTAACCCTCTATTCTAAGGGCCTATAGGAGATTAATATGTAGGGACAATTTAGTCATCATTTAACCTAACATGCATGTCTTTGGATTGTGGAAGGAAAATGGAGAACCTGGAGTAAACCCACACAGTGCAAGAAGAACATGCAGACTCGTCACAGAAGGGTTCCCACCCCTGCCAGCCTGAAGATTTGAATCTGGAACCCTCTCACTGATAGGCAACAGTGCTAACCACTGCACCACCGTGATACCCTCGTCCGTGAAAATCAAAGCTGATTTTTATGCAGTTGTTTCACACTGTGCATAAACAAATTACAACGTGAGTGCAGCAGGACTGCTTGTGGTTGAGTTTCCTTACAGCTGCACAATTCCAGAAAGTTTGGAAGAATAAAGAGAAAACGGAATTCCAAAACTCAGACGCGGGAACATTTTGGATTGAAATGAGTGAGGAGAGACCAGCAATGTCAGCGAGCCAGTATGTGGCCTATATTTGAAAACAGTTGCAACTAAATTGAAAAAATGAATTAAAAACATAATCATCCAACTTAATTTTTTAAGTGGGAACAAAAACAGCACTCAGTCCTGTAGAGCCTCCATTTCCCCACAGTCTGGTATAAAGGAGCCTAGAGCCACTTTAGAGTGTCCACTTAACCTAACTTGTATGTTTCTGGCCTGTGGGAGGAAACCAGACTACCAGGGGTAAACCGACGCAGACACAGGGAGAACATGCAAGCTCCACACAGAAGGGTCACCGATGGTCAGGAGGTGGGACCAAAACCACACTGGTCAGGGGTGGAATCGATCCTGTGCCCTTCTTACTGTGCTGCCACAGTACTAACCACTGCTCCACCGAGCTGCCCTTTGACCAGCAATGCAGATATAAACATGACAGTGATGAATTAAATATTTATATACTATTAAAATTTTATTGCTTGCCAAAATTTGTTATTGCTACAGGCTTAATTACAAGACAAAATTGCCATTAGACATGCTGCAATCTGTCATTTCATGACATTTTGGGTTGGTGGGGTGCTGCGGGATTTTTTTTAATGTAAGAAGGGTGCCGTGCCTCAACAAAGCTTTAATAACACTGGTATAAATGGCATGTTTTTTTGAGGGGGTGGAAATCATGATATTTGTACTACTTTTGGTGAGATCGGGTTGTGATTGTAACAGCCACGTTGACACCACTTTGAATCATCTACTAAGTTGGAAAAAAAAATACAAAGGGCCAAATTGGAAAATTAAACAAACAAGTTCCAGTTCCCAAACAACATGTTTGACGCCTCTGGATTAGTTCTGTACTGCTGAAATATTTGGTTAAACCAAGTAGAAAAACTTTTCTTTTTTTTTTCATAGAAACTTGTCTTCTTTTGTAGAGAGCTCAGAAACTACACTGAGAAACTACTGTGAGAAAAAAAAAAAAAAAAAAAAAAAAAACATCAGCAGATAAGTAAATGTTACATGTCGAGTAAATCCTTGAGTCAACTGTATATCAGGCAAATCTATCATCATCATCATCCTCATCATCATCATCATCATCATCGTTTCCTACTTGGCACACTTGCAGCCTTGGTGTGCTCGTGTGTAAATATAGAATTCAGCAGTTGCATGAGTCCATTCTTGTCCATCATTGTTGTCCTAATTTGGAGAACATCTATGTCCAGCATCCTTTCTAGACTGTTCTACATTGTAGTTCTTCTGTGCAGTTGTTCTTAGTTCACATAGCACTTACTTTTGTGTTCCTGAGAATTCTCAGGCTGGTATACTGTATTGTAAACCTGACTGCACACAATTGGCTGAAATGTTTCTTAATTTTTAGAAGACAACTGTGAACACTCTGCCCACTTTGAAAAGCTTGAAACAATAAATCTACTTGGTGTCTTTGTCCACACAATGGCTCTAAAAGATGACTTGGGTTTGTTCTCTATCAGTTTTCAAAAGACATCCTCTGGACAAAAACTGGATCATTCTGACCTCCTGATAGTCCTCATTTAAATACAATCAGAGCATCTACAGCAATTCCACCACAACAGCATACATACACTACACACAAAAAGTCAGGGATATTCAGCTTCTTGGTGAAATTTCAAGATGCACCTAAAATGCACTATAACTTTTACAGGTGAACTTAATTTGACCTTCTCTAGCCTTTTCAATGCACATGTCCAACTGTTCAATATTTCAGTACTTTTTACATACCTTGCTGTTCTCTAATAAGGTACTTAAAGGCAAAATTCACAACAGGTGTTTGTTTGATGAATCGACCAATAAATTTTCTGGTTCTGTTAGAATTGTTTTTTAAACAGTCCTCTTCATCATGCTGTTCACATTTTGACATCCTGAGACCAAGACAACACCTAACAATTGATCAACAGTACCTCGCCATGGCGAGGCTTCAAACAGGATGTTCTCAAAGGGAAGTGGCCACTGAGCTTAAACTGTCACAGAGTGTCATAAGCCAGTTGCAACAGAGATACAGAGAGACTGGAAGAGTCACAGAAAGGCATAGAAGTGGACATCCTTTGGCCACTTCCCATGCTGATGACTGCTTCATTGTGAACAGTGTCCTGCAGAACCAGACGATGAATGCCACTCAACTCCTGGCACATTTAAGGGAGGTGAGAGGCACCCAAGAGTAATGTCAGACCATTCAAAACCATTTACATCAGCGTGGTCTGTGTGTTCGATGACCTGCAAGGGTACCTGACCACACCACCAGACACAAGTGTCATCGTCTTGCATGGGCCAGGGAGCATTTATGCTAGACGAGGGACCAGTGGGCCTCAGTGCTGTTCTCTGATGAAAGTTGATTCACGTTGAGCAGAGATGATGGCTGCCAATGATGTTGGAGATGTCAAGAAGCGTTATGTATCAGCCACTGTTGAGCCCTTGGTGGTAGTGGTGTTACAGTCTGGGCAGGTTTGTCTAGTCAATACAGAACTGCCCTACACCTTGTGAATGGTACAGTGACAAGCGCATGCTACCTGAATCAATAATCAAGTCATTGTTCCCCTGCAAGAACAACACTGGCCTAATTTTGTCTTCATGGATGACAATGCTCTAGCTCATCGAGATTTCATCATTAGGGAATGGCTCTGGAGGCTGGGGTACCTCAAATGCACTTTCTCCATAGAAAACCTATGGGATCAGCTGAGTCGCCCTGTAGAGGCTCGTAACCAAACACCCCAGAACCTCAATGGCCTGAGGACCGCCTTTAAAGAATTGTGGAATGCCATGCCTCAGCAGACAAAAAGTCAACTTGTGAACAGCATGAGACGTTGTTGTCAAGCTGTAATTGATGCTCAAGGGCACATGACAAGTTACTGAGACACTGACATTTTTTGTTGTGGTATACTCACCACTGTTGTTGGCTTTTGTTTCAATAAATTGTTTGAGATGAGGAAATCACCATTGCACGCTTCAACTTAAATGCCCTACTTTCATGATATGATATGACTGTAGCATGAACTTTTTACATTTTCCATAATTTTTTCCCAAAAGCCAAATATCCCTAACATTTTGTGAGTAGTGTATGGCGGCCCAACATGCAAAGTTTACTTTCAGAATACATCTTAAAAAGGTCACTTACTCATTGCCAAAACACTGGCTAGACATCACCGACATATGGAAGAATGAATATAAATGCTTTAAATAACTTCTGATGAGGAAAAACACATGTAATGTTGGTATATCACTGTTTAAGCATTACGTAAGTAAGAAAAGGGAGAACTCTGCCTCGGGGTGTCACTGCTCCATTGCTTCTCATTAAGAAACCGGGCAGGTTTTCATTGGATGACCCTTGTGATGATATCACTGAACAAACAAAAAAAAAACCTGGTCTGAGTAGAGTTTAAATTCAGAGTGAACCCATCAGTAAGAGCACACCTGATTCCTTCCTGAAGACATCACACTTCACCAGTTCTCTAAACTACTGGTGGGTGCCCTGCTTCTCTCAACTCTAAAGACATATCAGGCTGACAGCCTTTGATCGCATTTTTAACATTCTGTGTTTTCTTTCAGAAAAATGAAGCTCCAGCTTGTGTTCTTGCTGTTTGCCTTTGTGGCTGTGATCAGCGCTGAGTCTGTAAAAAAGGCTTCACATGATGGCGGTAAGCTGGAATAATATGAAATGCATGTTAAAAAGTGGAGTGAGTACACCACACATCTATCTTGCTCTGGAGCTTTCATTTTACATGACGACATTTAGACTAAACTGACAGCTCTTTGAGCACATCATTAATGGATCCGTCTTTTCTGTTTGTAATTTTTTACTAATTGCAGCTAACTTGTTTCAGATTCAAGATGTGATTAACATTGCAGTTAGGAGAAACATAATTTCATTCTACTGTACATGATTGCCTGGATGGATTGAATGGCAATAAAGTTTGCTTCTTCTAAAGGTGAAGAGGGTAGAAGTGATGAGTCCATAGAAGAATCTGATTTTGTGCCTGAGATGGATGCAGCTCCACAACATATCTTTAGACATCTCTTAAAACTAGCTGGAAAAGCCGCTGGAGCGCTTGCCAAACACTTCCTTTCACAATCAGAGTAACATAAAGGTTAGTAAAGTGTGACCATAGTTTAGATCTGACGATTTGTGTACTTTATATTTATGTGCATGTTGCTTTTTGTCTCTGCAGCTCTGCAGTTTTCTGCACCTTTGCCACGCTGAAGATGACATCAGCAGCTTTGTAGCTTTACAACACAAGTTTTTGTGCTAAAAAAGTGCTCTGGCAAAAATAAAGATGGTTTTCAGTTGCAGTATTTTCCCTTTCTCTTTATTTGTTCACAAAATTATTATTAATCCTAAATGTTTACATATATGGCAAACCTGCATCAGATTTTTCCTAGATGAAATAAATTCAAAATGGATAGTGAAATATGTCTTATGATAAGCATCAAGCTGAAGGTGCAAAGTACCATTTTTATCTGGTCTTTGAAATGTCCTGGTTGGGGCTTGAACCCACAACCTCCTGACTGTGGGGCGTATGCTGTACCACTAGGTACCACTCTGCTTACATTTTAATTTTCACTGCTATCAGACATCAAAGTTAGGATTTCTTCTTTTTGTCTGCAGTTTTCTCCCTACCTTCTCCATGCTGAAGATGACATCAGCTTTACAGCTTTATAACTCCTGAAGTGACTGTTGAAAAAGAAGCACTTTGGGAAAATATAAAGACTTTTCAGCTGCAGTGTTTTCAGTCTATTTGAAAAACAGCTTATGATGTTTATACAACCTACATACAACCAGAGTTTCACAGTCCTTTTAACCACATAGATAGTTCATGTGGGTATAGAGGGAATGCACTGGAACAGAATTTTTAGCAGTTACAGGACAGTTACCATAGCAACACAGAACTGAGTGACAATCACGTGACAGCTTTATTTTTTATGCAGTAAAACATAAAATTACACAAAATATTTAGTCACAGCAGTGCAGAGTACTTTTTTTTTTTTTTTTTTTTTTTTTTTTACTTTAGATGTTAATACCAAACCATTTACTTCACTGTAGTGATGTGTGGATAAAGACCAAGGAGCACATGGTAAGTGAGGAACTGATTCAGAGCCTTTATTTATTTATTTTTTGTTTAATTTACTGCCAATTAAGCTACTCATGTGCTGAAATTATTATAAATGCAATAAAGATAAGATAAAATAAGGTAAGTGTAGAAGAAATTAGTTAAAAGGTACAAAGATTATTTAATTTTGACAAATGGGTGTGTGGAAATGAAGGTTTACTTAAGGACCTCACACATACAAGAAAAACTAGTTAAGGGGCACCAGTCCAAAACTTGGATAATTTATTAATAATTAATCTTTATACCGGCTATCAATCAGTCTCAAATATCTGTGAATTCTTCTGTGTGACACAGGGAAACAGACACGAAGAATAATCAAGCAGAAACTTTTATATACTGTTAACAGTTTAAATGATCAAACTCAGATTAAATGACATTACATTCAATTGATTTGCAGCATGGTGAAATGATCAAGTATCAACCATCATATTAACTTGTAAAGGATTACTGAGCATAAAGTTTATAACCAAACATTGTGGAACCAGGTAAACCTTAATTGAATTTCTAACCGTGATGAAAATGGAGACTGAAATAATGGTAACCAAAATATGAAGAAAATTGGACACTGATTTTATGAAGAAAATTATAAAATCTGATTATATGAACAAAGGAAATTCTAGGTTACTGTAAAAAGGCAAAATGGAAATTACAAAAAAGAGGGATTCTATTTCTCTTTAATTCTGTAGCTCCAATCAGACTTTTATGAACTAGTTTTAAACCTGAGATAAATTATGACATACTGTTGGTTTAATTTGTATTAAAACAAGACTGAGTTAGAAAGCCAGGAAGGATCATTAAAGTTGAGTAGATTTATTTTCTGGCCAGGAGATTGGCAGAAAATGGCCCCAGAGTCCATTCGCACACCATTCTAACTTGGTCACCCATTACCAAGTCCTTTATAGTGTTGTGTCCGCTGTGTAATCTCACAGCGAACATATAAATTGATGCAAGCCCAACGTGCAGTAATGTAGCGTGTTTATTAACAATGGAGAAAATATACACAATGTCCAAATAACAGTCACAGTAGAGGAGAGATGAGACAACTGGCTCCAATCTTCATTGGCTCGGATGAGACGCCTCACGCGCTCCAGGCAGGAGTGGAGAGTAAAGGCACAAAAAGAAGATTTACAATTATGTTGGAGCGGAAAGGCTCTGAAGTACAACATGGTGAAGTCCAAAAGGAAAGGAGCAAATACTCAGTGAGCCAGGATTTCCAATGTTGACTTAAGCTGCCACATTGACTGATCACACTGCCTCCCCATGAGTGCACAATAAACTAATGAAGGCAAGTGGACACAGCATTGTGGCAAGCCTGTGCATGATTAATTAGAAATGTGTGTGTATGGATGTGTGTGTGTGTGTGTGTGTGTGTGTGTGTGTGTGTGTGTGTGCGTGTGTGCGTGCATGTGTGTGTGCGTGTGTGTGCGTGTGTGTGTGTGTGTGTGTGTGTGTGTGTGTGTGTGCGCGCGCGCGTGCATGTGGTGAAACCATACAGCCAGTGAATGTCTGGTGAGGAGGAGGCATGGCTGTAGGACTGGAAGAGAGCAAGGCTCAATCTGCCAGCTGGAATTAATAAGCAAAAACCAAAAACCTATAGCAACAGGTCATGGATGGAGTTGGAAACAACCCCGAACATGACAGAGCCCCCTCCCCACCCAAGGGGTGGTCAACAGACACCCACTGTACCACCAAAAAAGAAAATAAAACCTGCCCCCCCTCACCCAAAAGGCCAACACAACAAACCAGGGCGGGTGGTGGGGGAAAACAGGTTAGGAGGGATTAGTCAAGAAAAGATAAACACCACAATACAATACCATGAACACAACACTTTTCCCAACCCCAAAACTACCTAACCCACCCCACCCCCAAGACTCCCACAGTTCAGGTGACCAACCACTGTCCCAGGCCCACAAACAACCATAAGTTCAGGGTGCTGGCCAAAGTCCCAGGGCCAGCAGGGGACCTACAGAATGGCATCAGGCGGCCTGCCAGAGGAAAAGGGCCACCTGACCCAGGAACCCAGTCCTTCGGGTGGCCGGCCCACATAGTTGAGCCACCAGGCCTGGAGGGATAGACGAGGTGGCGGCCTACCCACCGGAAGGCTGACAGGTGGGTCGCCAGACTGAAGAAGGATAACCCCCGCGGTTCCTGGTGGCAGGACCAGGCGGACCATGCGGAGCCTGGCGGAAGAGGAAGGGACACCCCGAGGACCTCTGGAAGGGAAGAAGGGACCTGGGTGTCCCCAAGCTGGCCAGCTACACCCTCGGTGGTCCCAGCTTGGGACTGGAACTCGGCTGCACCCACGGTGGACCCTGACTGAGCCATGGTTGCACCCACGGTGGAGCCCAGCTGGACCCCTGCTGCACCCATGGTGGGGTTCCGGCTGAGGCACGGTGCCCATGGCGGACCAAGGCTGGAGCGCAGCACCCATGTGGGACTGATGCTGGGATGCGGCACCCACAATGGTCCCCGGCTAGGACATAGCACCCATGGAGAGCCAGGCTGAGGCGGAACCCAAACTATGGCCTCCAGCAGACGGGGAGCTGAATCCAGGTTGACTTCACCGGGAACAGCAGCAGCCACGGTTACCTCCAGCAGCGAGTCTGGATCCTCGAACTCATCCGGCAAATTGGATCTCTCTCTGGCAACCTTAAAGGAGGACTCAAACAGGGAAAAGGAAGGGTCAGGTTCGCCGGCAGCGGCAGAGCCCGGCGAGGTGAACTCAGGTGCAGCATACAGCTGCAGCTGGCCCTCATCACCCTGAGCAAGGCAAAAATGCTCTAATATGGAAAGAAGGAAGACAAAAGAGAGCACTTGCCTTAGCGCGAGCTCTACCGCCGTCCAGGACTCTGGCAATCCTGGCAATGTTTCCATAGGCTCGACCTCCTGGAGGCGCAGCTCATGCACTGACTCTGCTGTGGCGGCCTCCCCAGCAGGCATGATGGTCAATGCAGTCCTTATTTCAGCCATTGTGACCCATGCTGGAGATTCTTCCTGTATGCCGGCTGGTGCCTGGCTCACTATCAGCGCTTGAGGAGGATCCTCCAGGGTCCCAGGCTCCTTCTTCATCCAGCGGTTCTGGTCTGGGACAGGTGGACACTCAGGGAGAGGTGGAGGAGACATGGAGAGAGGTTGTGAGCAGTTAATTGCTGCAGCAGGCTTGAAGAGCTAAGAGGACTGCATTTCCTGAGCCCCCCTACCGGGAGTCAGACAAAACATATTATCAAAATTGTGAGGAGAACATCATGACACTTGCCTGCTCTCCTGGTCTCTGATGTTTTCTGCAGCAGCAGTAAAGTTGTCATCCCTCCCAGTGGCTCTGGTAAACATGGGCCCCCCTAGGGATTGTGGGGGAGCCATTTCCATAGAGACGGAGGTAGGCGTGACCGGAGGAGACCTGGAGGACCTCTTGACAGCGGGAGGAATCGTTGAGGTGGCTTAAATTGCAGCAGTGGTGGAGAGCAATCGAGCTGGCAGAACAGCTAATGAGAAAAAGTGAGAAAAGGGCACTACTGCGGGAATAGTCAGACTCAACGATGAGGTTTTGGCTGTCAAAGAGGAAGAAGGCTTCTTCCAGTGTTTAACTGTGGAATGCCATGACTGGACTGGAGCTATGGTTGCTTCCTCCGGTTTCCCCCTCATGCCAGAAAGGGAGAATTTGGAGCGGAGTATGTCTGTCGCCTCTGAATGATTCCACAGGCTGGCAAAAGCCTTCATCAGCTGTACACCTCAATCCCGACCTCGCTGGACAGTCACGGGGGAACGTGAGTCCAGCGTCTGCAACAAGACATCCTCCAGATAGCACACTGCCCACCACTCCACCTCGCTTTGAGCAGACATGGCGAGCTCCAGTTCAGGTGAGTGAAAAAACACAAAAAAAAAAATGAAACGGGGAAAAACAACACGCTACATATTGCTTGGGCTCTTGTGGTGGCAGCTTACTGTCGTGTCCACTGTGTAATCTCGCAGCGAACACGTAAATTGATGTGAGCCCAATGGGCAGTAATGTAGCGTGTTTATTAACAATGGAAAAAATATACACGATGTCCAAATAACAGTCACAGTAGAGGAGAGATGAGACAACCGGCTCCAAACTTCGGTGGCTCGGATCAGATGCCTCACACGCTGCAGGCAGGCAGGAGTGGAGAGAAAAGGCACAAAAAGAAGATTTACAATTATGTTGGAGCGGAAAGGCTCTGAAATACAACATGGTGAAGTCCAAAAGGAAAGGAGTCAATACTCAGTGAGCCAGGATGTCCAATGTTGACTTAAGCTGCCACACTAACTGATCACACTGCCTCCTCATAAATACACAATACATTAATGAAGGCAAGTAGGCACAGCAGTGTGGCAAGCCCGTGCATGATTAATTAGAAATGTGTGTGTATGCATGTGCAAGTGTGTGTGCATGCGTGTGTGTGTGTGTGTGTGTGTGTGTGTGTGTGTGTGTGTGTGTGTGTGTGTGTGTGCATATGGTGATATCATGCAAGCCGGTGAATGTCTGGTGAGGAGGAGGCGTGGCTGTAGGACTGGCAGAGAGCAAGGCTCAATCTGCAAGCTGGAATTAATAAGCAATAATCAAAAACCTACAGCAACAGGTCGTGGACGGGGTTGAAAACAACCCTGAACATGACATATATCTCCCACTGTTGGTGGAAAGCAGGAGACAAGATCCTTGGAGTACATCTGGAGACAAACAGGGTGTCTAGATAGTCTAATTTAAGAGCCAACACATTTCTCAGTCACACAGAACTCTGCATAATGAGCCCATAACAAAGAAAGGACAGCTGCATCATCATCTTTCTGCTGATACACACTGAGTCTGGGGCAAATTGAAGGCAACATGAACCATAATCACATATGAACAATAAAAATGCACAGATATAATTGAATATGGAAATATAGTTATATGAAAATACAGAAGGTAAATATGGAATTATTCTTTCAATCCCCCTTGATGCTTAAAAAAGCATCAGAGATGAACTGTTATGACCTCTAAAACCCCATCAGGTAGCCTTGCTAAGTTCCAGTGTGTTTTATGCAAAAGCATTTTTATGCAACAGATCCTAGCTTTCGATGGGAAAAGTTGGCCATCGGCCCTGCTGCCCACCCAGGCACCACTTTAACGTTTCATCCCCCAGGGAGTATGGAACAATAAGGTCTTTTGATCAATAAAGAAAAGCAATAAAAGAAATCAATTAAAACAAATAATTAAAATAAAATTATAATAAAGAGAAATAAAATGATAATAATGAGCAAAAGTAGTGAGGTATATGTGAGGTAGTGTAGTTTAAAAACAAAACAATGGAAAACAAAACAATAACCATAATGTGTGTAAAACAAAACAATTAGTGTAATGATAAATGTAATGATGTAATGATAATGAGTGTGAATGATGTAATAAAAATAAAATGAGAGTAATATATAAACAAAATAGATCAAATAAAAATAAATTAAAACAAAAAATAAATAATAAAAGCAACATTTCAAACGTCACATTGTGATCATGCAACTCCTTTCAGTTTTCTGCATGCCAGTCATACTTTTAGTCTGTACTTTGAGTCATGGAGAGACACCTCCATTGGTTGGTACTGCCCTTTCATCATTCTCATCATCCCTGGTAATTGTGTCATGGTACATCACTAAATTTAAAAGAACAAGTCTCATCATCATACTACGGATATAACGAATGACAGAAAAAGACCAAAATTATCACTACAAAAATTACTTAAACATGATGAGACTTCTCCATGAAGAGAATAACCAGCTTAAGCAATTCTGTGCATCAGTAACATTATTCCTGGCCGCAGCATCCAGTAAAGCAGTGAGACTGCGTGTGGCTGAAGCGATAATGTGACCATCTGCATCATTTTGAGGGAATTCAATTCAATTCAACAATCAGGCTCCTTTTTATTTAAAAGATCTGATACTACCGTATTATCCTAACAGAGCACTATGCTCCCAAAATGCAGGATTACTTGTAATACCTAGAATCTCCAAAAGTACAATGGGAGGCAGAGCCTTCAGTTATCAAGCTCCTGTCCTGTGGAATCAGCTGCCAATCTGGATTCGGGAGTCAGACTTGATCTCTGTTTTTAAGAATAGGGCTAAAACCTACCTTTTTGATATAGCCTACAATTAGGGAGGGATCATGTGTTTCTGAACCCTCCCTTAGTTATGCTGCTAATAGGTTTAGTCAGCCGGGGGACCTCCAGTAATGCACTGGGCCTCACTCCTTTCCTCACTCTCTATGAAATATTTTTTTTTTTGCTGGTCATTAACATTTGTTTGTTCTCTGCCGTAGATTGAGTCCCCATCGTGCTGTTTGCTCTCTACATGTCTGTTCTTTTCTTCTTCTCTATCCCCTCACCCCCCAGCCAGTCGCAGCAGATGACTGCCCCTCCCTGAGCCTGGTTCTGCTGGAGGTTTCTTCCTGTTAAAAGGGAGTTTTTCCTCTCCACCGTCGCCAAATGCTTGCTCACAGGGGATCGCCTGATTGCTGGGGTCTTTCTGCAACTGTGGGGGTTCCCCCTTACAGTTGATAGTGCTATGAGATGACTGTTGTTGTGAAATGGCGCTATATAAATAAAGTTGAATTGAATTGAATTGAACTGAATTGGATAAAAGTACAACAATAATCAGCTACAATAGTACACACACCCCCATGGGCAGCAGTTAATTGACCAAGAACCATTCTGTTTTGTGCCATCATGAGCCTCACAGGCATCATTTCTTCCCTTATACCCAACCAAGCAGATAAGGGAAAAAAATCACAAATGATTGTAGCATATACATAATTAAGTGTTTCAATCCATAAGGTGTTGTTTCCCACTCCCACGCAAGGAAATAGTGAATGAAGGACCTTTGACCTTGTGCTTTTTATCTGAAATTGCTCTGGTACATTTGTGCCCCAAATGGGATCATGAGGTGCAAAGGTGGCATCCTGTGGTGAAAAGCATCTCTCTTCACCCTGCCCACTTGGACTGCCCACATAATGAGTGTGTGATCAGTCGCAAAAACAGGGGCACAAATTTCTCCCCACTTCATGGGAAGGGTGTGACTACACCCAGTGGCCACATAACCACATAACCACATAACCCTGTCACCATGTGCGTGCCAAATATGTGAGAGTTACAAATGACAGCATTACAGAGCTCTTGCAGGGTGACAGTTCCAGAATGACAAAGAGGATCTTCAGGACAACATTTGCCCACTTCATTGGTCAAGCAGGTAGCAGCACAGGGGCGAGATGTTTTGTGCGCCGTTGCACACATAGAGAACAGTAAGCTGCCCAGAGAGACATCACCATGTCCCTTTAAACAAAAGAAGTTCCCTGATGAAATTAACCTTGCCTTCACAGAGTAAGGAGTGTCATCGTGTTTCCGATCAGTGGAGTGATAAGTGGTGTGACAGGTGTGATTCAAAATAATGTTGGCTGTGTTATTTCTGTACATGGCTTCTTGCAAGAAACAGACAGCTTGTGGTAGTGCCATTATTTTAGCCATAACAGATATTTGACAAGCTGATAGTGGCATTCAGGAGCAAACATACCAGTTGGAACGATTAGCTGATTTAGCTGTGTAATTAGCATATCTCCACCAGACATTGCAAGCATAAACATGATCAAGGTGACCTGGCCCTTCCAGCCAGACGTGGTGTGTGTGTGTAATGAATCTTGCTCTATGGCACAGGTGTCAAACTGAGTCCATGGAGGGCCAAGACCCTGCAGGTTTTACCTCCACCCAGTGTCTTCAACGGGTGCTTTCTCTGAATTTCTTCCCACTGATTGCTGTTCAGTGAAAACACCTGCTGAAGACACTGGGTAGAAGCAAAACATGCAGGGTCTTGGCCCTCCATGGAAGGAGTTTGACACCCCTGCTCTATGGTGTATAGGCAGTGGAACGACTAAGAATAACCAAAACAAAAGTGTTACAACAAGAATGAAGATGATGAAAAGGCAGCAGTAGCATTCGCACCCTTCAGTCGCCAACCTTCTTTCTCTTGCATTTTGTCTCTCCATGATAAACAAACAAAAGTTTAAACACAAGATAAACTAACTAACTACTAACTAACCTGCACTTATATAGCGCTTTTCTAGTCACAAAGACCACTCAAAGCGCTTTCTTTAATACTAACCCTCTATTCTAAGGGCCTATAGGAAACAGATATCTAGGGACAATTTAGAACAGCCAATTAACCTAACATGCATGTTTTTGGCATGTGGGAGGAAACCGGAGAAATCCCGGAGTAAACCCACGCAACACGGGGAGAACATGCAAACTCCACACAGATCACTGTTGGTCGGGGGCTGGGATCGAACCCACGATCCCACGATCCCCACAATCCCCCGGCCAAGGGTAAACTGTGCTGCCGCAGTGCTAACCACTGCGCCACCGTGCAGCCCAAACAACAACAACAATAATATAATAATAACTAGAAAAGCACTCGGAGAGCGCAGACCTCTGCCAAGCACCACAGTTCCCCCCATACAGTGTTTGTGTGTACGTTTTCAGATTCCTTGACCATGAAAACATATGACTAGCAATTGGATTCACAATGATAGGATTAGTGGTTGAGTAGTTATTCACGAAAATCGCATTGTCCATAATGGTGATTTAGCACCACAGTTCCCCCCATACAGTGTTTGTGTGTACATTTTCAGATTCCTTGATCATGAAAACATATGACAAGCAATTGGATTCACAATGATAGGATTAGTGGTTCATTAATTATTGACGGAAATGGCATTTTCTGTAATGGCGGTTTTCTTCTCGACGGTGTTCTGGATCACCACCAAAATGTAATCATCTGTAGGATACGCCATTTCTGACAATCTGTGAAAATTTCATGAAAATCCGTGCGTAACTTTTTGAGTTATCTTGCTAACAAACAAAAAAATTCCTTGATCCAGACGGTGATCCAGATCACCACCAAAATCTAATCATCTGTAGGATACCCCATTTCTGACAATCTGTGAACATTTCATGAAAATCCGTCCATAACTTTTTGAGTTATCTTGCTAACAAACAAACAAACAAACGGACAGACAGACAAACAAACAAACAAACCAACGCCGATGATCACATAACCTCCCCCTTTGGCGGAGGTAATAATAATAATGAAGTCAACCAGTTAGGCAGTCAGTTGTTGAGGATCCCCTGTATGTTTTTGTTTTTTTTTTTCCTCAAAGTCCCTTCATGGCCACTTCTTCGATCACCCAAGATGATCAGCAAAAAAGTTTTTCGGTGGGAACCGATGGTGATCCAAGGTTTTTTTTTTTTTTTTTTTTTAATAGGGATTAAGATAGAAACAGTGTCACTGTGGAGATGAGGATAAACAGTCTCGCCAGTGGAATAAGGATTAATCACTTTGTTGTTGCTGATGAGGGTTTGCACGGGGTATAGTTTGCAATGTTTTAAATGCACCCGAGTCATGTCCTTCAACTTTCACAGCTGTTGGTGTTGCCAGGATGACTATGTGTGGTCCTTGCCAGGGAGCATCGGCTCCGTTTTTCTTTTTGATGACTTTGAAGGACCAGATCCCCTGGTTTGGCCAAGATGGGTGCACCCCCATGATCCTCCATCACATGGTCCCTCCTGGGAAGGGCAGCATGAATAATGCCGCTCTCAGTTAACATTCTTTGAATGTAATCAACTAAACACCCTTCCTCATCACCTAAGTTAACCCTTTAAGGTTCTGTGCAACCGTTTGGTCGACCACACTTTGAGTCACAATATCTCATTGAATAATGCATTGAGCTTAACTCAACCTGAATGAGCCATCTCTGCCACTTGGTTTAGTTGCACTATGCTAAAAAAAATCCTCTAGATGGCACTGTGTGTTTGAGCAGTCCCTAACCCTAACCCATGAGCAAATTCTACTCATTTGTTGAAGAAAATTAGCAATTTATTTGACTTGTTCTCAATGTTTTTTGTATGCATTTAAAGGTATATAATACTTTTACTATGAACAGACCTCTCAACCATTTGGTAGAGGCCTATATCTAAAAAACTGTGGGGTCTGATTTTGAAAAAAACAGTTGATTGTTATTATTGCTATCCTAAGTGAGTAAAAAAATGCAAAGAAATTTTTTTTCCACTGTTTTCTTCTTGGTGCGGACCTTAAAGGGTTAAATGGCCTTAATGGTGGAAGTTAGTAGGGTTTGTCATACATAAGATAAGATAAGATAAGATAAGATAAGCCTTTATTAGTCCCACAATGGGGAAATTCCAGGATTGCAACAGCACAGGGATAGCAACACTCAGAGCAATAATGAGAAGGCAAGAAAAAAAACAAAACAAGAACATCTAGTAAACATATGTACATATTACTATAAATGTATATATATAGACACACAGTGCGGAGCATTATGGTTGGTGAATGTGCAGCAGAAAGTCTAAGTTCTCTCTCCGCGGATGCGGCGGGCCAGCTGGAAGTCTTTGGGCATGATGGTGACCCTCTTGGCGAAGAAGAGACCCACCAGGTAGGCCTCTCTGGTCTCCTGCAGAGCCATGACGGCGAAGCTCAGGAAGCGCAGGTGGGTCTTGAAGTCCTGATCGATCTCCCTCACCAGGCGCTGGACGGGCAGCTTACGGATGAGCAGCTCCGTGGATTTCTGGTAATGACAGATCTCTCTCAGAGCCACGGGCCTGTAACGGCGAGGCCTCTTCACTCCGCCGGTGGCCGGAGCGCCTCTCCGAGCAGCCCTGGTGGCTAGCTGCCTCCTGGGGGGCTTCTTCCTCCAGTAGATGTTACGGGCGGTCTGCTTGGTTCTTGCCATCGCTCTTTATTATTCTGTCTTATATTTCTTGCACGCCGCCTAAACTCCAGCCCGCCACCCGCGTCGTTTTCGCTACAGCTCCCGGTATGTCGAGTTTCCCATTAGCACCGGGCGGCGGCCAAGTGCTAGCTAGCACTAGCTCCTCCCCGCTGTAACGTCTCCGCTGTAAACAGTGGCTCCGTCCGCCGACCCGGGAGATCCCCGGGGCGATCCGTGCATCCGTGATATATATACAGAGTGAAAGGTGTAGAAAGAAGAAGGAAGATAAAAAAAAGGCTGTTGCAACGGGCAGCCGACTCGTGTGGTGCCACCGGTCCGGCGGAACCGGAACCGGAATAATTAATAATTTCAAAGGGGTCAACCCCCCTTTGGTGGAAACTATCTTCATATAAAACAAAACTAATGGAATGCAATATATCCAATTTTGCCTTGTTTCTGCCTTGGTTTTCCTAAGTCTTCCCTTAATGGTTCTGGTTTTGCGTTCCACCAATCCTGCAGATTTTGGATGGTAAGCTGAATGGTTTTTAGATTAGTGTTGAGTACTGTACCTAAGTGTGATATGATTTGATTTACAAAATGTCATTATTTGGATAAATCTTTTCAGGTATCCTAAATCTTGATATTATTGCAGTTAATGGTTTCTGTGCTGCCGTAGCAGTATTTGGATGAGTGCAAGGGAAGGCTTTTGTCAATTTAATAAATACGTCAATAATTACAAAACACTTATTTATGCATGTATTTAACTCAATTTTAAATCCATGCAAAGGTTTTGAAAAGAATAAGTTTATGCAGGGAAGGTCAAATTATTTTTAAGTTCCCTTAAGCATTGTTTTCTTCTTTCAGAATTAAGTAAAAATCTGCTTGGTAGCAAATTTTAAATTGAATCACACAGTAAACTGCATCAGCATAAATTGGACTTTTTCTTAGAAATTTGGAACTTTTACATAAATTTGCAGCTTTATTTTTTGATTATAAACATATTTTTCCTTATGTATTTTTTGTTTATCTCAGCTTTGCTATATTGCTTATAAAATCTTTGTTTTTTTTCAGAATAATCTGCAATATTTTCAGATAATTTTTTTTAAATATTTGGAAAATTATTGTTGGAAATTTGAACTTATTACCAAGCTGCTTCTCTTTTTTTGTATATTTGTGAGATTTTTCACTTATTTTTTTTTTCTAATCAGACATTATTGGTCATTTTTACTAACATTAATTAGTTCACTGCTAATTGTACATTAACTATCTTTACTAATTTTTACTTTCTGCCTAATTGTACATTTTTACTTTCTTTCTAATTGTACTCCTCTTTCTAATTATACTACCCCCCCCCCGCCCCCGATACATGGGAATCCCCATGTAGGAGAGTGGAGGCCTGCTGAAACAGTTTGTGTCATGTGATAGGTGTTTTGTCTTTTTGTAGTGTTAGGAGAAAGAGGTGCTGTGTGATTTACTATGTGACCTTGTGCAGCTGCTTTTGGTAGGTTCAGGTTCAGGTTCAGATTACTTTATTTTGCTTTTGGTAGGAGAGTGTTTTCCTTAGATTCAATATGTGCCAATGTATGTGTCATATTTACGTATGGCTAATTTAGATGAAACTTTTATACAGTGTAACACTTTTAAAATGAGGTCTTTGTAATCATGCCTCTTTTTCTGTGACTGTTGTAAAAAGTGTTCATGTGTGTGAGTTTCTAAATATGTTGGATTGTTGATTCCATGCTACAAAAGGAATGTTTTATTTTTCTTCTTTTTTCTTTAGAATTTGGATGTGGGGCACACAGATGTCTGTCATACATACTGAGACAACATTGGTCTGTGGCCTACTATGTAGTCGAGATATTGGACTTACAATATTGTGCAGGAATGCCGTCGCCGCACCTGGCTCAGCTGAAACCAAGCGCTGCGAGTACAGTACCCAAGCACACCGAAATTTTACAACATGTTTTTCCCTGTCATATGTGGGAAATGTGATGCTGTCATACTGTTTTCAGGTGTGAAGCTTTATTGAAATGTCTCAGACATGCAAGTCAAAGTCAGGTAAATGGATATTTGTTATGTCATTTGTTCTACTTAGCTTCTGGTCTGCTTGTCACATGTTCTGGTCAGCCTGTGAGGTCCTCCTCCCCCATCCCCGCCACTGCCGGCGTCCAGAACACTGCCTCCGCCAATGGCCCTGTTGTCCAGATTGATGACAAACGTCACATTCCCCTTGCCACGGCCAGCCCATCCCACGCCTCTCTCTGTAATCCCTCCACCACAGGGGTCCAGTGCTGGTGCCACCCTGAAAAATAGAATTGTGGAAGCTCTGGCCTCCCCACTTTGTGTCAGTATTGACACAAACAGGAGATGAACTTTACTTTCATAAATGTTCTATTACTCTTGTAATCATTCAACTTTTTCTTTTGAGTTTGAGCAGTGCTTATTTTAACGCTGGTGAAATTTTATTCTATCTAATGGTTCAGGGTTTTTTTTCTCCTCCTCTGTATATCTATAAAATGACCCAAACTTATTTTTTAATGTTTTATACTGGAATGGGAGAGATCTTTTCTCCCCCCATTGTAAAGTGTTTGAACTCTCCCCAATTATCTACAGAAGAGATCATGGCATCATGATGTTATTGTAACTGGGCAGCAGTCTGTCTTCTCTGCTTAGAGTGCTTAGAGAGCTGGTCCTGTTACTGGATAAGTTGTAGGGGATGGATGGATGGTATTTGAGGGCTTAAATTGCACAAGGTGCTTGTCATGCAAGCACCTTGAAAAATGAAATACTAGAAAAGTGTTGTAGTGCAATGACTGTTATCCCTTGTATTGAGCCATTAAGCCTATTCCATTACCCCTTTAAAGAAAATTTCACAGAATATAAATTGTTTAAATGGGAGACTCAGACTTGAACTTTCTGAGTTCCTTTTCTAAGGTAAAAGTTAAGTATTATAGTATTTAAGAATGAGTATGAACTTATTTTCTTTGCATTATTTGATCCAAAAATGCATCAAAAGCAACATGTTTTTGTCTTTTTGGATAGCTGTCATTTCCTGTAAATAAATACTGTAAGTGATATTTTGACTTTGAATTTTGGTGAGTTATTTTCAGAAGGTTAAAAAATAAATAAAATGGTTTCTTTTACTCAAGTACAGTCATATAAATAGGAAAACAGAAAAAGTAATAATTTTATAATATTTCAATAGTGAATAGTGATTTGTATATTTGCCAGTCCTCATAAAGTCCCTTACCCATACACTGCCTATTACAATGTCAACTTTCAAACACTCTCTCATTTATTTAAATTTACAAGACAGTAAACCAACCAATAAAAGAGCTTTTAAAATCATGCAATCATTCATTGAGTGGCTTTTCTATTTAAAAGATAACAATAATATGGCAAAGAAACATTAAAAAGACATTTGTTTGATCATTAACAGCCTCAGTCAAACCATATGTACTGTATAAGCAATATTTTCATCATTACCTCATTTGTGTTTTGAATCATCCCATATAAGCTATATTTAAAACTATCATTGAGCATTATTTAATGACATTTTCCCATAATTGTCAGTTTTAATTCATCAGAGTGTACAGTCAATATGTGTGCATTTTTACTTAACTCTGTTTGCACCCCGGTGTGGCCACTGTGGGTAGAGGGGTGGAGGCAAGCAGAGGTGAGGTGACGTCAGCCGCTGGAGTCCCATGTGGTGGGATGGGCCTGGGCAACGGAAGAGCGCAGAGGGAGGAGGAGGAGCTAAAGTGCTGCCCCCTGCCTTCACACTAGACTTGTCATACAGGAAAGAGGAGATACATATATTAGTCAGGTCTGTTCCTCTGACTGGTCATAATCTCTTAAATTTATCAACAAGTTTTAGCCTCACTGTCCAGCATAGGCCAGTCTGTCACCCTTTTTTCCCTCTGAAGTCTCTGTTGCCCCTCACTTAGAGAGATGATGCAACTGTGAGCCAGTAAAAAATTACACTGATACTTCAAAAATCAAATCAAATCAAATCAAATAGCCCAATGCTGTTTACCTGCCCTCAGGCATCCTCAAAAGATAAAAGTAGGAAAAAAACAAAATGACCCTGCCCTTCAAGCAGGCAATTTCACTCAAAATAAGAAAAAA
Source organism: Pholidichthys leucotaenia (assembly GCA_020510985.1). Lineage (NCBI taxonomy): Eukaryota > Metazoa > Chordata > Actinopteri > Cichliformes > Pholidichthyidae > Pholidichthys > Pholidichthys leucotaenia. The sequence continues at coordinate 408,200,438 of CM035843.1, forward strand.
AAAAAAAAACTCTGGCAATTGGGAATGTTGGCTCAAAAATTTAAAAAAAAAGAATATTTTCCAAAAGAGCAGCATTAGATTGCCTGGCACAAGTGATTATCATAAAGCCAACAAAAAACCCCCAAAAAACTTCAAACAAATGAAATTACTGTTAACGCTCCCTTGAAATAAAAGCAAGCATCTATACACTTCATCGCTATACTTTTCAGCTTGCCAAAATTACCCAGTTTAGTGTGACTTTATTCATCTCTTCACACACACACACACACACACACACATACACAAGCGATAGCAAGCTCTCTCCCTCACCAAGGTCATCCATGGGCAGTTGCACACACACACACACACACACACACACGACCAGTTGCAAGCTCAAATTAATACACACACACGTTAGTAAAACAGTCTGGAAACCACTTGAAACAAGCAGATATTGCAACCCAAAGTTAGAAAGCACTCCCAAATGCTCCTTTTATGTGCTGCTGGAAATTTTAAATTTCCCAGAGGGAATCATCCCAAAGGGATTAATAAAGTTAAGTCTAAGTCTAAGTCTCAGTCCAAAGTACTTACAAAAACAAATCTGGCTACCCAACATTTTCATGTCATCTTTTCTCTCCTGCTCTGAGAACACATTCATTTTCTTCCCAGATTAATTACTTACAAATCTCTTACACCCAAATTTTACCAATCCCCGTGAAACAGCAATCACAGTACCCTCCTTTTATACTTCACAATGACCAGAAAAACAACAATAACAGCTTCAAACCTCCATGGCACTTACTACTTCCGCCTTTGCGGAACCTCTTTTTTTTTTTCTCTTCTCTTGCCAGGACAAACCATGAAACACACAAATGAACACACAAAATGACAAACTAACTAACTAACAAACAAACTACAGTTATGTATTTGTACCAGCGCTATTTTAAGGTCAACCCTCACAGACGCTCACTTGTGCTGTAAAAATAAGGTTTCATGTCAATGGCCGTAAATAGCTCACTCGTGTTGACAAAAATAAGATCTCACTATGACTTCCGCACATTCTAATGTGGTCCACTTACGTGTGGGAAACTGCGCACTCCCATTGCGGCCTGTACCGGGACCTTCCTGAGCCTGTACCGCATCAAAAATGGAAACATTCGGACCTCTTGTCCAAATCGAACCAGTATAGGCTTTGCGGTATCAAGCGCTCAGTGACACATACATATACGCGTATTCAATTTCAGTGGGACTGGAACCCAGTGTCTATAAGCATCAACACATAAATTTACTCATATTTATCCCACCTGGAGGGTTTAGACCCGTCATTCACTCGTCCAAGCGTCCCCAAACCAGGTGCCTCACTGTAGCCAAAACCAACCCTTTGGGCTCGGCGCCGGAGGACTGTCCTTCAGCTGTGCACTGCAGAGATTGGCTGGAGCTGCCAGGCAGAATGAGGTCTTGGGTACCTGTTCGGATACGCCAAAATGTTGGATTAATTTGTATTTAAGCAAGACTGAGTCAGAAAGCCAGGAAGGATCAGTATAGTTGAGCAGATTTATTTTCTGGCTGGGATAATGACAGAAAATTGCCCCAGAGTCGATTCACTCACCATTCTAACTTGGTCACCCATTACCCAGTCCTTTATAGCTCCCGCTGTTGGTGTAAAACAGGAGACAACATATTTGGAGTACATCTGGAGACAAACAGGGTGTCTAGATAGTCTAATCTAAGAGCTAACACATTTCTCGGTCACACAGAACCATACATAATGAGCCCATAACAAAGATAGGACAGCTGCATCATCATCTTTCTGCTGACACATACTGACTCTGGGGTATATTGAAGGCCACATGAACAATAATCACATATGAACAATAAAAATGCACAGATATAATCAAATATAGAAACGTATTTGAAAATATAGAAGGTAAATATGGAATTATTCTTTCACATATTTTAAGGCAATGAACATCACATTAACTCGGCAGATGAAACAGGAGATCTGGCTCATGTGACCCGTTGCGTTGGCTTTTCAGCTGGATCTTTTGCTGAAGCTTTATTTGATGATGATACTGGAAAATATCTGCCAGCAGATATTTCTTCCCAGAGGCTCCTACATCAGGAGCTGAGATCCAACAACGATGATAAGAGACTGCTGGCCACTGAAACTGTATGTCATGTGAATGGACAACACGAGAATTTTTCAGTGGGTTTCTCGGGTCCCAATACGATGGAGATCATTCAAAGTCTGATCAAAGTCACAGAATCAAAGAGATAAAAAAAAAAATAAGCCACGAATTCCGAGTTCTTCAGATGTTGTGGTAATTGGGCATAGGCCATTTCCAATGGGAGTTTAAAAAAAAAGGCAGTATCAGTCTACTTTAAGCATGGTGAGTTAAAGGAGTGATTAGAAAAAGCTTAACAAATCATAAAATAGGAGAAAAAAAACATCTGAGAACAGAGTTTCACTCCATATAGAAGAAAAGGTTTATCTCAAAACTGAAGAAAAAGATTTTTCCCCAGACACTTACAGAAAAGAAAGAAGTCAAAGCAGGAATGTAACAGAACAGAACAGAACAACAACAAAAAAACAAACAAAAAAAAAACTTGGGAGTTTCTTCCATGTACTCAGTATTTTTTTTTTTAGATGAAAAACTTGATTGACAGTAAGAAGAACCAATTGTCTCCTATCATGGGAGATTTCAAAGGACTATGGTCCAATAAAGAAAGAGGCTCTTTGTTTGTAACTGACCAACAGAATGAAAGTGGGCATTATCCAACCAAGACTGGCTGGTGATTGGCTGGAACCAATCACATGACTTGCTTTGACTCCGAATATGAAGAAACACATATTGATTTAAGTTTTTTTTTTTTTTTTAAAAAGAATGACTTTATATATAATTTATAATATATATAAATATATAAAGTTTATATATAATTTTATATATAATTTATAAGCACGAGGAAAAGTGCCCCGGGGGAGGTTGTTTGCCCCGCAGGAACGGCTCCTGCGGGCTATTTGCGGGAGACAAGTAATTGGAAACTCTTGTGCCTGACTGATCTTTTTATCGAAGATGTAGAAGATTTGTACGTCTTCGTAGTAATGGTGATTGGGATCGTTCTGATTGGATCTGGAATTGTCCTGGTGTACCGCAAATTGTTGAAGATGGATACAACCTATCAAAATGCTGGCCAGGCGAGGTGCATCCATCAAATTGAAAAAATGGAGAGGACCCTGATAGCGACAAATGGAGAACTGTCTCGGAAGGTGGATTACATCATGATTACGCTTAGGTCTATCCACGATGGTCTCAACGCCCAGCAATGAAGGATTAAGTACTGAATCTGTAAGAGAATATAAAGTTCCCACTCTGTGATCAGTACTATTCGACTTAATCTCTCCCTCACAAAAATCCTCCTGATCATCTGCAGTCTTTGTTTTTCAAAACACTGAGCTCATGGCCTTCGGACAGGCAGCTGCATGGACAATTGCCAAGGACAATTGCCAGTAGCCAGACAAAACATCTCCTGCCAAAGAGTCCTTGTTCTTAACTGATACAACACTTACTTTCAACATTCACTCATACTGATCCACAAACTGATGATAAAGATGACTTACTCACTGCTCTCTTTGTGTCCTGTGAACTTTTTTGGTCTGCTGATTGTGCATTGAGGGCTTTTTTTCTTTGTAATCATAATATTGATCATATATGACCACTATTCTGAAATCAATGATTTTTTTGCTCCTTCCTATTGTATTATTCCTATGCTACCTGTACCCTTCTGTTGACAGGCGCGTTTCAGATGCAGCCGTGTCACCGGAAATGCAGGTTCATTTTCTGTGTCAAGTCAAATCCCTCGTATGTTATCAGTGATCTGTTATCAGTGATCTGTTATCAGTATCTGTTAATGTACTTGGCAATAAATCTTTTCTGAGTTCTGAGTTCTGAGTTATATAAACTTAACTAATTTCAGTGATTCATGACTAATTTTCATTCTTGCTACATTAAACATGCACTTTCATAAACTTGTCGTTCTATAATTAACATGCATTGGAATAAGGTTCGTTTAAGTATTTTCAAACATGCAATACATTTAAACCAATGATTAATGAAACATTTCAAACAAGAATGGTATGTCAGAGTCCCCCTTGATTTTCAAGGGTGTCCTGAAAAACAAAATCTTCTGAAAATTGAAAGGTTTTGAAAAAAGGAAGTCATCTCCATTCAGTAAACACAGTTCAGCTTGCAGAGGCAACAGTGAACATATTCCTGAGTTGTCCACAAGGGGGTTCTGTGGGACTTTGGATTTTAACTAGAAGCCTTGAGGAATTTTTGTTGATTGGTCTGGATTGTTTCAAAACAACTCTTAGTAGATAAAACTGTCTGGTTGGGGAGGAAGTTATTTAATTTATGATCGCAGTCTAAGCCATTCCTGGCAGAACAGGATTTTTATCGGCCCTTTTACAATGGAATGTGTTTTCGAGCTGTGGTGCTTAGGTGAAGAAAGTATGATTTTATAGATTGGAACCAAAGGAGTTAACACTACATATTCCCCTCTGTATCAATGGTGAGCTTCAGTCAGCGTTGGTACACATCCTTGGTGGCTGGTTCCAATTGGCAACTCTTGACCCAACAGCTGAGCTAATGGTTTTGATGTCAATAAGCCCTAAGCTTGTAAACTTGTATCTATTCCTGAGTATAGATCTTTGGGTTTGGTTTACTATTAAAAATAATAATAATAAAAAAAAAAAACTGTAGGAATCTTTAAAATTAATTTGAATAGGGACAAATATAAAAATTGAAAATTGTCTAAAATATACTAAAATACTGTATATGCATGTAAAGGCTGAAAAAAAAACATTGGGTTACAAAAGTACAAAAAGCCCCTCATGGATTGTAACCTTATCGTGGTGGGGGGATTGCATGCCCCAGTGATCCCAGGAGCTGTGTTGTCCAGGGCAATTTGCCTCTGATAGGGTCACCCAAGACAAACTGGTCCTTGGTGAAGGACCAGATTAACAATGATCCAACAGACTCTCATGATAAATTCTAGATCAAGGATTCAGTGTGTACCCCGCTCAGTATGGGGTTACCGGGGCCCCATCCTGGAGCCAGGCCTGGGGGAGGGGCTTGATGACTAGCGTCTGGTGGCCGGGTTTCCACCTATGGGACCCGGTCGGGCTCAGCCCGAAGGAGTTACATGGGTCCGCCCTCCAGTGGGCTCACCACCTGCAGGAAGGATCATGGGGGTTCGGTGCTATGTGGATTAGGTGGCGGTCAAAGGCGGAGACTTTGGCGGACCGATCCCAAGCTTTCTAAACTGGCTTTTGGAACGTGGAATGTCACCCCTCTGGTGGGGAAGGAGCCTAAGCTGGTGTACAAGGTTGAGAGATACTGGCTAGATATAGTCAGCCTCACCTCAACACACAGCTTCAGTTCCAGAACAAGTCTCCTGGACAGGGGCTGGAGCTTGGCCTTTTCTGGAGTTGCCCCGGGCGAGAGGCGATGAGCAGGGGTGGGTATTCTTGTATCCCCCCAACTTGCTGCCTCTATATTGGAGTTTTTCCCAGTGGACAAAAGGGTTGTTTCCCTGCACCTTCAGGTTGGGAAATGGGTCCTGACCATCATTTGTGCCTCTGCACCAAGAGATGTTTCAGAGTACCTACCCTTTTTGGAGTCTCTGACTGGGGTGCTGGAGGGTGCTCCTCTTGAAGACCCCATTGTCCTACTGCGGGACTTCAATGCTCACATGGACAATGACAGTGAAACCTGGAGGGGGGTGAATGGGAGGATCGGCCTGCCCGATCTGAACCCAAGTGGTGTTCAGTTATTGGACTTCTGTGCTAACCACAGTTTGTCCATAATGAACACCATGTTCAAGCATAAAGGTGTCCATATGCGTACTTGGCACCAGGACACCCTAGGTCGCAGGTCAATGATCGATTTTGTTATCATGTCATCAGACCTGCGACCGTATGTCTTGGACACTCAGGTAAAGAGAGGTGCAGAGCTGTCAACTGATCACCACCTGGTGGTGAGTTGGATCCGATGGTAGGGGAGGATGCCATTCAGACCTGGTAGACCCAAATGTATAGTGAAGGTGTGCTGGGAACATCTGGCTGAGGCCCCTGTCCGGGAGGTCTTCAACTCCCACCTCCGGAAGAACTTCAACCACATTTCGAGGGAGTCTGGAGACATGGAGTCTAAATGGGTCATGTTCTCCACCTCTATTGTTGAAGCGGCAGCACAGAGCTGCGGCTGCAAGGTGGTCAGTGCATCTTGTGGTGGCAAACCCTGAACCAAGTGGTGGACACCAGTGGCGAGGGGGCCATTAAGCTGAAGAAGGAGTCCTATCAGGCTTGGTTGGCTTGTGAGACTCCCGAAACAGCTGATGTGTACTGGCAGGCCAAGCGGAGTGCAGCTCGGGTTGTTGCTGAAGCAAAAACTCAGGTGTGGGAGGAGTTCGGTGAAGCCATGGAAAAAGACTTTTGGTTGGCACTGAAGAGATTCTGGCAAACTGTCTGGCAGCTCAGGAGGGGAAAGCAGCTCCCTGTCCACACTGTGTATGGTGCGGATGGAAGGCTGTTGACTTCGACTGGGTATATCGTCGGGTGGTGGAAGGAATACTTTGAGGATCTTCTCAATCCCACTGATACGCCTTGCATAGAGGAAGCAGGGCTTGTGGACGAGGGGGATGACTCACCTATCACAGGGGCTGAAGTCGCCAAGGTAGGTAAAAATCTCCTTGGTGGCCGGGCCCCGGGGGTGGACGAGATTCGCCCTGAGTATCTCAAAGCCCTGGATGTTGTAGGGCTGTCATGGTTGACACGCCTCTGCAATGTTGCGTGGAGGTCGGGGGCCGTGTCTTTGGCATGGCAAACCGGGGTGGTGGTTCCTCTCTTCAAAAAAAGGGACCGGAGGGTGTGCTCCAACTTTAGAGGGATCACACTCCTCAGCCTCCCTGGGAAGGTCCACGCCAAGAGGGTGACCATCATGCCCAAAGACATCAAGCTGGCCCACCGCATCCGTGGAGAGAGAGCTTAGACTTTCTGCTGCACATTCACCAACCACACTGTCTATATATATATATATATATATATATATATATACTGTATATATACTACATGTACTGTATGTAATATATATAGTATATACTATATATATACATGTAATGGGGAAATTTCCCCATTACATGTATTTACATGTAATGGGAATGTAATGTATGTACAAATAATGTAATGTAATGTATGTACAAATAATGTAATGTATTTACATGTAATGGGAAATTTCCCCATTACATGTATATACATGTAATGGGGAATTTCCAGGGTTGCAACAGCACAAGGATAGCAACACTCAGAGCAACAATCAGAAGGCAAGAAAAACAAGAACAGCTAGTATACAATGACCTTATTACTATATACAGTATATATACAGTATATATACTGTATATATATATATATATATATATATATATATATATATATATATATATATATATATATATATACTATATACAGTGGGGCAAAAAAGTATTTAGTCAGCCACCAATTGTGCAAGTTCTCCCACTTAAAAATTGAGAGAGGTCTCCAATTTTCATCATAGGTATACCTCAATTATGAGAGACAAAATGAGGAAAAAAAATCCAGAAAATCACATTGAAGAATTTTTAATGAATTAATTGGTAAATTCCTTGGTAAAATAAGTATTTGGTCAATAACAAACAAGCAAGATTTCTGGCTCTCACAGACCTGTAACTTCTTCTTTAAGAGGCTCCTCTGTCCTCCACTTGTTACCTGTATTAATGACACCTGTTTGAACTCATTATCAGTATAAAAGACACCTGTCCACAACCTCAAACAGTCAGACTCCAAACTCCACTATGGCCAAGACCAAAGAGCTGTCAAAGGACACCAGAAACAAAATTGTAGACCTGCACCAGGCTGGGAGGACTGAATCTGCAATAGGTAAGGTGTGAAGAAATCAACTGTGGGAGCAATTATTAGAAAATGGAAGACATACAAGATCACTGATAATCTCCCTCAATCTGGGGCTCCATGCAAGATCTCACCCCCTGGGGTCAAAATTATAACGAGAACGGTGAGCAAAAATCCCAGAACCACATGGGGGGACCTAGAGAATGACCTGCAGAGAGCTGGGACAAAAGTAACAAAGGCTACCATCAGTAACACACTACGCTGCCAGGGACTCAAATCCTGCAGTGCCAGACGTGTCCCCCTGCTTAAGCCAGTACATGTCCAGGCCCGTCTGAAGTTTGCTAGAGAGAATTTGGATGATCCAGAAGAGGATTGGGAGAATGTCATATGGTCAGATGAAACCAAAATAGAACTTTTTGGTAAAAACTCAACTTGTCGTGTTTGGAGGAGAAAGAACACCATACATGAGGAAGCATGGGGGTGAAAACATTATACTTTGGGGCTGTTTTTCTGCAAAGGGACCAGGATGACTGATCCGTGTAAAGGAAAGAATGAATGGGGCCATGTATCGTGAGATTTTGAGTGAAAACCTCCTTCCATCAGCAAGGGCATTGAAGATGAAACGTGGCTGGGTCTTTCAGCATGACAATGATCCCAAACACACCACCTGGGCAACGAAGGAGTGGCTTCGTAAGAAGCATTTCAAGGTCCTGGAGTGGCCTAGCCCGTCTCCAGATCTCAACCCCATAGAAAATCTTTGGAGGGAGTTGAAAGTCTGTGTTGCCCAGCGACAGCCCCAAAACATCATTGCTCTAGAGGAGATCTGCATGGAGGAATGGGCCAAAATACCAGCAACAGTGTGTGAAAACCTTGTGAAGACTTACAGAAAACGTTTGACCTCTGTCATTGCCAACAAAGGGTATATAACAAAGTATTGAGATGAACTTTTGTTATTGCCCAAATACTTATTTTACCGAGGAATTTACCAATTAATTCATTAAAAATCCTTCAATGTGATTTTCTGGATTTTTTTTTTTCTCATTTTGTCTCTCATAGTTGAGGTATACCTATGATGAAAACTGGAGACCTCTCTCATCTTTTAAGTGGGAGAACTTGCACAATTGGTGGCTGACTAAATACTTTTTTTCCCCACTGTATATATACATTGTGGGACTAATAAAGGCTTATTTTATCTTATCTTATCTTAAGGTACTGGAGAGGAGAGTTCGGCCGCTGGTCAAACCTCAGATTCAGGAGGAGCAATGTGGTTTTCGTCCTGGCCATGGCACATAGGACCAGCTCTTTACCCTCTTGAGAATTCTCGAGGGTTCGTGGGAGTTTGCCCAACCGTTTTACATGTGTTCTGTGGACTTGGAGAAGGCATCCGACTGTATCCCTGGTTGTTTTTTTGTGGGGGTGCTTCAGGAGTTTGGGGTATTGGGCTCGTTGTTACGAGCTATTCGGTCTCTGTATGAATGTTGTGAGAGTTTGGTTCATATTGCCAACACTCGATCGGATTCATTCCCAGTAAGAGTTGGACTCCGCCAGGGCTGCCCTTTGTCACCGATCCTGTTCATAATTTTTATGGACAGGATTTCTGGGTGCAGCCAGGGATTGGAGGGTGTCATGCTTAGTGACCACAGGATCTCATCTTTGTTGTTTGCAGATGATGTTGTCCTTTTGGCTTCATCCAGCAATGACCTACAGTTCTTGGTGGGATGGTTTGCTGCTGAGTGTGAAGTGGCTGGGATGAGAATCAGCAACTCCAAGTCCGAGTCCATGGTCCTCAGCCGGAAAAAGGTGGATTGTCCTCTCTGGGTTGGTGACAGGCTACTGCCCCAAGTGGAGGAGTTTAAGTATTATCTTGGGGTCTTATTCACGAGTGAGGGGAGAATGGAGTGGGAGATTGACAGACGGATTGGAGCAGCATCTGCAGTGATGCAGACGCTGTACCAGTCTGTTGTGGTGAAGAGGGAGCTGAGTTGTAAGGCAAAGCTGTTGATTTACCAGTCAATCTACGTTCCTACTCTCACCTATGGTCACGAGCTTTGGGTAATGACTGAAAGAACAAGATTGCGGATACAAGCGGCTGAAATGAGTTTTCTCCGTAGGATTGCTGGACTCCCCCTCAGAGTAGGATGAGGAGCTCAGTCATCTGGGAGAGGCTCAGAGTAGAACCGCTGCTCCTCCACATTGAAAGTTGTTAGTTGAGGTGGTATGGGCATCTGATTAGGATGCCTCCTGGACGCCTCCCACTTGAGATGTTTTGGGCATGTCCCACTGGGAGGAGACCACGGGGCAGACCCAGGACTCGGTGGAGAAAGTATGTCTCCCAGCTGGTCTGGGAATGCCTTGGTATCCTCTCTGAAGAGCTGGAGCAGGTGGCTGGGGAGAGGGAAGTCTTGGCTTCTCTGCTTGAACTGCTGCCTCCACGACCCAGACCTCCGGAAAAGCGGTAGAAAATGGATGGATGGATGGATGGATGGATGGATGGATGGATAGAAGTAGAAAAAGACAATTCAAAATAAAAAGTATGTAATTTTTACATACCTGAGGTAAATGTTTTCACTAATATTGAGATAACTCAAGCAGGTTCAGATTGGATTTGTTTAGCTGGACTAACCCATGGTTCCACAGTTGTCTGAATCATAGGGTGTTCGAGGCCTTTAGTCTGGAAAACTGCATGAACATGGAATGTCATCCTTGTTCTTTTGAATGGCAACGGGAAGGAAATTTGTGTCCACTGAAAAATGGGCAGGATAAGATGGAAACAGGCTTTGGGGAGTAACATAGACACTAGCTTTGTGTGAGCATAGTCAACTTTAACACGAAGAGCAAAAAGTTCAAGACCTTGCTGAGTTTGACTGAAGCTTTGGCGCAAACATTCAAAACCAACACGGTATCTTGCAATGTTTTGGTAATGGTTGTGGTTCAGCTACCTGGCGTTTCAATGTAGCAGTGTTGACTGGGTTAACAGTGGACGTGCTAAGGCTAACCAGAGGCCCTAACGAGGAGACTGTTATTGAGAATCCACCTAAGGATTGTTGACTTTTTGTCTTGGCTCTGCCCAGTTCTGACTGGGTGACAGTAGGTGTGATTGCTAGGTGGAGGGCTAAACTGAAAAACAGGAGGGCCATCATCCTGGCAAACAAATAGAAATGAGTGACTTTAATTTCAACTTTCTTGTTTGTTTTTCTTTTTGACACATGAGTGGCAGATGAAAATTATTCTCAGCGGTGGAACAATTTATTTTAGAGATTGATCTCTAAACCTTCGATATTTTATCACCTTTCGGGAGATTTTTGATGTTGTTAGCTCAAGCTAATGGTATTGGATGTTTTGTATGTACTATTTAAGAATAGTAAGTCGATTGAAATTGATTAGAATTTACAGAGGCCTTTAAGATTAGTTTAAGGGATAATTTGGTTTTAATATACCCTTTTTTTTTTTGGAAGTTTTGATGCAGTTCACTGATTGTTTTTGAGAAACGCATCTGAGTGTACCTGAGGCTAATAGTTAGCTAACAGTTATTTCTTGGATGCAGGCTTGATTTTAATATTTATCGACTTACTCTGACAGTGTTGTAACTGACAAGTCCCATGGGGTTTTGGTAAAGTTTACTCTGATTGTGATGGGCCAATTTATATATGGAGTCCTGGATTTGGTACTTAAGTGGGCAAAGTTTGTTGTTGACAAACACACCTGTCCACCCGAGCAGGAATTTAGGAGCGATCTTCCCTGCCTGTAGATTGATTTGCTGTGTTTGCGGTACAAATGCATAGTGGAAGACCTTGTCCCCCCCCCCCCCCCCGAGGTTTGCCATGGGAGACTTTTTGATTGTTGTACGTTTTGCCTGGTTTAGCGGATTGGTCCAAGTGTTTTTAAAATGTGGCCTTGGAAGCACTGTGCCTCGTTTTGACACCTCTGTGTTCTGCAGCTGCAAGGTCATGGATGTTGGCAGTCATCACCCCCCCTCTAATTGTGAGGAACTACGAGCGGTGGTGTAGCATCATCTTGCTTTGGCTCATCAATAAAATTATTCTTCATCTTAATTGTTTCACCCAGGAAAAGGACAGTCAAGAACTGGTCTTTCATCCCAGGACCACAGCTGAACTAACATCCTTTGTTAAACCAGTCTCCGTAATTCATCCTAATGCACTTCCTCCTGAACATTTTATTGGACAATAAAATGTGGACAAAGAACAGACCTTTGTGGAGTGCCTCATATGGTCACTACAAAATATCCACAGCTCAACAATGCCCTCTACTGGCAACTCTGGGACATGCTGGATTTAACCAGTGAACTTCTTGAAATGACTTGCATTCATGTTACAAAACTCAATTCTCAGATTATCCTCTTTCTCAGGACACCTTGGAAAAGCAAATGGACTCTGATGTTCAGTGTGGACAATCAATAATGGGTTTGAAATACATTAATCCTTGATTTTAAATATGTGCATGTTAAAATGCTTAAATGAATGTTTATTCTTGCAAGTTAATTTAAAAACACTAGTTATAAAGTTGCATGAATCACTAAAGCTAGCTTAGACTTTATACATAAGTAGGTTAAGGCATCTCCAGAATATTAACCCCTTGACGCCTGTCGTCGCGAATTTGCTTCAAACCGCTTCTGCTCTAAATGCAACCAAAATACCGTCTGTATTCCTCCACTTCCAGTTGGAGCACTTCCAACACATACCTAGGAACCTTTTGCAAGCATCAGTTTCTCGTAGGAACGGTCAGAGACGGAGCACCATCCATTTCCTGATTGCTAGGTTTAGGGTTAGTGTTAGAGTTAGGGTTAGGGTTATAGTTTGGCAGTCATGAGAGTTGAAAATGCTGAAAATAACTTTGTTGCATAAATTAAACACTCTTCATACTTGAGATGGGAAAAGGTCCTTTTTTTACCATTTTTTTTTACCATAGATGCCTGTTGTTGCTAATTTGCATCATACCTAAAATTATATCTATTTTTTGTGCTATAGTCATATTAACTTTCTCAACTTAATTTAGCATCTACTTGAAAGCAAAAACACAAGTGAATTTTTTTTTCATAATTGGAAATAAATTCAGGTGTTAATGGGTTATAAAATATATCATTCTGTGAGGACCGGTATAAGCCAATCATCACCCAGCCTATGCTGGGCTCCAGCTCTTTCATTCCATTGGTTCCTTACAGACAAAAGCCTGTTCATTGGACTAAAGTTCATAAAACCCTCCCACGAAGGAAGACTATTGGATGGGGCTCCTGCCAATCCCCAGAAGTCCGCAAAAGTTTTCTGCAGATAGAGGAGAGACACCCTCCTTCAGGCCCTTTTTTCTTCTTCTTCTCCTTCTACGAGCACTTCACTGCAGAGCACTACGGGAGAACAAAGAAGACTGCAGATCACTTCACTGCCACAGAACAAAGGAAACTTCTCGCACATGCTTCTTCTACGAACACTACAGACTGCAGACCAGAGAACATGGAATATTGCGTTTGAATAAACTTCTGTGTATTTTATTGTTTTTCCTTAAATGTTTAGGAATAAATTTTTCCTATCCTGAGCTCACATCTTAATTCAGAGTAAAACTCCCATTCCTAGACATCCTTTTTTCTAACTTTTTCCCTGTTAAACTTTATTCAAACTCACCGTTCCATTTTTTTTTAATATATGTTTCTTTAAGATCTTTGAGTGACCATCTCCACAAAGTCAGAAAAATCTTTTAATTTTGCTATTGGATCAGATTCTGTAATTATTCTTGAAATCCCTTGGGAGAAGCCGCTGACCCATGGAGGCCATAACGCACCGCTGAAGAAATTAACGTTGCCATGGAGAAGAGGCTACACCACCGCCATCTTGGCTGGACCTCAGCCCAATTGTGATCGATACAAAAAAAACCTTAATTTTGTCACTGTGTACTTTGGAAGCTGCCGTACCTTTTCCGAATATCTGCTGGCAAGATATTCTGGTTTTGGTGCCATCGACAACTAAAGCTTCAAAGAAACTACGACGAAGGATCTCCACCACGCAATGGGTCACGTGAGCTTTATTCTTCATTCATCTGCTGGATAAAATGTCTGAGATTTGAGAATAATTGTGCATCTGATCAGATACAAAATTAAAGAATAATTAATATAACTCTTCTTTTCCTTAAAATTCCATTTTCATTTTCTTAAGAGTAATCCAGAATTTTCCACAAAATTAATTATTTTCTCTAAAGATTTGCGTTCAGTTTTCCATAATCCATTAACTTCAAACTGATCTAAATTCAGCTTACATTTTCACCCTGGTTCTGCAAGTGTTGTTACTTTGCATTGTTACATTGTTACGCTGTCATTTACAACTTTAATTTAATGGTTAATGCAAATAATTTCAATGTCCTTTAATCATCATTTCCCTTAATAAATACATGAAGATGAGAGAAGTTGTTGGGAATTTATTTCATTCTGAGTCTGGTTTCAAAGCCCCAGTATTGAATTCACTAAAATTTTGAGACTGATTATTAATTAATTTATTGAGTGATTAAACAGGTATAAAGTGAAATTAATGACTCAAGTGCTCACTAAAGAGGTGAGCTGGTGCCCCAACAAGTGTTTACCATAAACTTTTTCTGCATGTGAACCTGGAGTAAATCTTAGGTCCCGATACAGTAATACAAATTAAACAATGTTTTTACCTGATCATAATTATAAATCACATATCGCTACAGGTGGTGATGATTGTTCATTGGAAGCATGAATATGAGGGCCATTGCATAGCTGCAGAGAAGACTGCGTTGCAGGAAGGGTATTCATTTTTGGTATGTTAGAGAAATTTGATGCGGGGAGTGTGTGTACAGTTTGGTCCGATTTGTGTTTGAAGATTTTATGGACCACAGGGTCATGGGCTTGAGTAAATGCATGCCTAGTGTTCACAAAAGTTGGCTCCACCAATGCATAACCTTTAGGTTGCGGAGGTTCCGGGAAGCTGGTTGACTTGCTTCCAATGACCACGCAGGCTGCAGGGGTGGGTGGGTGGGATTCAGAAGGTACCACCAACATTGCGTTAACAGTATCAAGGGGGCCAAGTGGAGCATTCTGCTCGGCCAGTGAGTACCCAAGGTGATTTGAGTCCTTGTCTTGACCTTGTGTTTGAAGGTGACCTTTGACTTCTTGAGGACAGTGTTCACCTTGGTCTTTGCCATCACTTTCAATCATTTTTGGTTGTTCCAACAGTGCTAATTGTGTGAGACTCAGGGTGACAAAAGTGTCAAGAACCAAGCACTGTGATTCAGTTATCCTTTGTAGGTCAAATGGGTGAGGTTGTTGAGTTTGAGCCCATAGTTTGAGATTCTTGAACTCAATCAGTGTCTCAAAGTGGTTCAGTAGATCTTTGTGGACAAGCAATGGAATGGAGTTAAGGTTGGGCACATAGACCGGATGAGTAAAGGTCATGGGACCTATGGAGTGTTTGACTAGTGACACGCCCAACAGGGTAGTGTTAGTGAGCACATATGGTCGAACGGCTAACGAACAGGGTTCCAGTTTTAAATCCTTGTGAGCACAGTTAGCAGCCACATGTAATTTGTCAAAAAGGTTGTATGACATAAGAGTGATGTCAGCAGCGGTGTCTAAAAGAGCATCCTGACACATCCTGTTTTCAAAGGTCAGTGGAAGATAGAATTTCTGCATCATCTCCCTCTCATTTAAATTGCACAGAAATTGTGGAACCGGTGGTTCGACATGGATTTGTGAAATGTTGCTTTTAGAGGAGTTGTCTTTGGGTCGTAGTTGGGCTGCCATAGTAGCACCGGGCTGCACTGGGTCCTTTGGTCCTTCTCCATTAGTAGAAGGGGTTATCTTTTTGCTTTTCCTTCATGATTTAGAGTGTTTGTTTTAAGTTGGCACAGCTTTGACAGCTATGATGTCAACAGTTTCATCCTCTCTGTTGTTTTGAATTTCCACTAGGAAGTGTTTGACAACTTCTATATCTTCTCTACTGAGAGTAGGAGTTTATTTCTTCTTCCATGGTTTGTGAGTGGTCTCTCCTTCTGTGCTTCTGTGACAAGGTGGTGGAGACCATTTACCGGGGTTACGCGTGTCTTCGTATCGGCATCTGTCATCTTGACAGTCCATAGCCAGACTGTCAAGATGACAGTCTGGCTATGGACTGTCACGATCTATCAGATATGGCCTACGATGGTAGTTGGGCTTTCGAAAAGTTGGTCCTGAGTGAGATCCAGAGGACCTAGTTTGGTTTGGACCTTGATGAGGTCGATTGGAGAAACGTCTTGGTTTTCCATGAGATTGCGGTGTAGGAGATAGAGGAGAGCAAGGGACTCATTACAACTTGAGGGGTGTCAGAAGCAGCAATGATAGCTAGTACAGTGGCAGGCTCAGCGTGCTTGTTGTGACTTTGTTGCTGTTTTTGGGATGCATAATATGCATACTCTCAGCTGACTTTTTGAGCTTCACCTTGGGTTAGCTGTAACACCAAGGTAGTGACTCACAGTGGGATGGAGGTTCTGGATGAAGAGGGTCTTGAAATTGTGGTCTTCTTCCATCCCTGGTGTATTTTGAGATCTGAAATAGACAAGAAGGAGTCAGAATCAGAATCAGAATCAGAATCAGCTTTATTGCCAAGTATATTTACAGGTAAACATACAAGGAATTTGACTTGACATTGGGCGCGCACGTTAGGTGCATCCAATGACGCGGCAGCCATGCAAGGCGCCTGTCATAACAGTGAGGGGTAAAGAGAGGGAGGAGGGGAGGGGGGGGGACACAATAGGCAGAGAGAAAAAAGCATTGTTGATCAAAATAAAGCTCATTATATGACCAAAATTGTGATTACAAGAAAAAAACTCTCAAATGCACAATTAGCAGACAATAGAAAGATCACACAATAACAAGCGAGAGTGACCAGTGTATGTAGTCAGCATATGATCAGTGTGTAATGCAGTGTGGAGATGTGTCAATTGCTGGTGAACAGCAGAGGGCACCCCCTGGCAACGGATAGTCATGTGTTCTACACGGCATGTATCGAGGAGTTTATCTCTCCTCATGCAGGTGGCCAGTTCTGTAAACACATGAGCGCTGTCCTTGAGGAGCTCAATCTGCAGAACAACAGCCATTGTTTGTCGATGTTTGGGTTAGCAGAGCCACTCTTCTGCTTATCTTCATCAGGAGGAATGTAAATACAGGGCACCAAGACAAGGTCAAATCAAATCTGCACAGTGCACTCAGAGAATAGATTTTTCCTCACCCATGCAATTCTGTGCTTTCATAATTTCCATACGCAGGCTTAAACTTTAATCCCATGGAGAGCACAGGGCTCCAGGTGTATTTCTCCACTGAATCACTGTCATTCAGTTCACCGTTTGCCGCTACTCGTGCCCTCCCCAACTGGTCGAATTTGATGAAGGAGCTTGCCGGGTCCGCTTTGATCAGCTCTCTCACCTCCCTTCAATTTCTGATACATCAGGGAACTTCACAGCCAAAAATAGAAGTCCTGAGATCATAACCAATAATGATGTTTCCACAGACGCATGAATTCCAATGTCCATGAGTCTCCTCGCAGGTTCCAATTCTTGGGCTCCCCCTTGGCCCGATTCTTGTTGAAAAATAGTGACAATAGCACATTTAAGCCGCTTCCAAATCCATAATTTCCGTTTAGATTAAGATTCAGCAGAAGAAGAGTGACTAAACACAGACAAAAACGCAACATTGCAAAGCTGGGAATAGGTCAGGAAGGCAGACGGGAGGAGGGAAGAAAAAATGCGACTGCTCTCTCTCAGAGCAAGAAGAGTCACTGGTAGTAGGCTGCTGATAGCCCTGATTGTAGGCAGTTGTCGAATAGTTCCTTTTTGATGGCTTTACAGAGTCGCATGTAATATGTCCTGATATCTGTTGGCTGTCTGTATATAAATTTTGACACTGACCTATTAGATATTAGTTTAATCAAATAGATGTGATCGTCAACCTTCTATATCAGGGTACTTTGGCTGGGAGTAGTCAATGTCTTGAAAATAGGCTTTGGTATCAGGTGAACCAGTTGGGCCTGGATCAAATTTCATAAGATTTTGCGCACTCTTGTCAAGGTTACAGTCTGAAGGGGTACACACATGCTTTCCACGTGATCATCTGTACTCAAAACGGGAATCAGGTGATGGAGTGCGGTGGAAGTCCTGGTCTTTATGTGCTTCCTGTAGGAGCAGTTGACATTGCTGGTAGTCAGACTTCACATTTTCAAGTTGATCTTCAACTCTTCTGAGTTCCTTCTTTGTGTCCTGAAGGGCCTCTTCAAGTTCATTGTTCTCTTGGCTGTTTTGTTCTGTTCACTTTTCTCAAGTCATTGTCATGCGTCAACTGTCGCTTTCCTGACTCTGCCTGGTCCAAATCTCGTAACGCGTCATCAAGTTGAGCTTGAGTATCGTCGTTTTTATCTTGAGATTGGTTCAGTTTTTCCTTTAGTAACTTGTTCTCTTCCTGGAGAAAGAGAATTTTTAATTGTTGATTTCCTAGCTCGTTCTCAGCTACTTTTAATCTTGCGACTAATGCTAGTGCCAACTTACCTAACATGCTGGGAAGATCCTTTCCTTCTGGTGGCTTTTCAGTGTAGTCATCCAAAAGATCTTCAGTGAGTTGCTTCAGATCTTCAGGCTATGTTTTCTTGACCCTTGTTGTGAAGCTAGATATAAAATCAGAAGTCCATCCTTGCAATGTTGCTTGAAGGTCATTCAGTTTGATAAATTGGTCAGTTTTCCATTGACCCACCATATTTTACCTTGTTTTGCTGGATAGCTTAAAATCAACTTGTTGATTATCGGTAACTTTGTTAGTCAAAGGTTAACCTTGAGTGTTATTTTATAGTAGTGGTAGGTATAAGCTCTTTTTAGAACTTTTTCCCACTTACAGGCTTAGAAGAAGGGAGGTAGAATTTTTAAACTATTTAGAAATGTGGAGATGTTTTAATTTATTTGTTTTTTGAAACTGTATTTTGATTTGTAGCTTAAAA
Source organism: Pholidichthys leucotaenia (assembly GCA_020510985.1). Taxonomy (NCBI): domain Eukaryota; kingdom Metazoa; phylum Chordata; class Actinopteri; order Cichliformes; family Pholidichthyidae; genus Pholidichthys; species Pholidichthys leucotaenia. Next base: position 408,219,335 of record CM035843.1, read on the forward strand.
TTTGTGGGGATTGACTTCTTTACTTAAAATTTTCAAAGCCTAGTATTGAAATTGTCATCAATAACTGGCTTTGGAATTTTGTTGAATGTCACTTTAAAGTGATGATTTTATTTACAAAAAAGGAATCAACAAAAATAGAAAATGTTAAATGCTTTAGAGATTTAAAGTTATGTTTTCAGTTCCTTTTAAAGTTAAGGTTGACTTTGTCTTTTTTTTTTTTTTTTTACTTATTTGTACCCGTAGGTAGATTTGGTTTGCAGTCTGGTGACAAGCCACCGGCTGCCGGTCGCTGCATGCGCGAGTGCCCTAAACCTACATGTTTTTGGTATGCGGGAGGAAACCGGAGAAATCCTGGAGTAAACCCACACAACACGGGGAGAACATCCAAACTCCACACAGCTCACTGTTGGTCGGGGGCAGTGATCGAACCCACGATCTCATGATCCCCGCGATCCCCTGGCCAAGGGTAAACTGTGCTGCCACAGTGCTAAACCACTGCGCCACCGTGCAGTCCTATTGTTAGGGTAAATTCTAATCTAAAGCTTTACATGTTTTAAAATTTGGAAATTAGGAAACACTAGTAAATTGTTTTTGTGTATTTTCACCAAGGATTCCTTAGTATTAAAGCTAATGGTGAGTTGTTTGTCATCGATAAAGTTTTTATTTACAGAATAATCAATGTTCTCACTTTTTGAATTTCCTATTTTAAATTGTGATGAAAAGTAGTGAGTTAAAATAAGATAAGATAAGAAAAGATAAGATAAGCTAAGATAAGCCTTTATTAGTCCCACAATGGGGAAATTCCAGGATTGCAACAGCACAGGGATAGCAACACCCAGAGCAACAATCAGAAATAAACATAAATATATAAACACAAGATGCGGAGCATTGCAGCTAGATGGAATATATATATATATATATATATATATATATATATATATATATATATATATATATATATAGACACAGTGCGGAGCATTGTAGTTAGATGGAATAAATATGTGAATATATAAACAAACACACAGTGTGGAGCGTTGTAGCTAGATGGAATAAATATATGAATATATAAACACAGTGCGGAGCATTGCAGCTAGATGGAACAAACATGCAAATATATAAACACACAGTGCAGAGCATTGTAGCTAGGTGGAACAAACATGTAAATATATAAACACACACATAGTGCGGAGCATTGTAGCTAGATGGAACAAATATGAAAGCACATAAACACAGTGCAGAGCACCATAGCTAGATGGAATAAATATGTAAATATATAAACACACAGTGCAGAGCACTGAAGCTAGATGGAACAAATATGTAAATATATAAACACACAGTGGTGGAGCATTGTCGCTAGATGGAATAAATATATAGAGGTACAAACACACACAGTGTGGAGCATTGCAGCTAGATGGACTGAAACAGCATAACCGTCTACTTAGTTATCCTACATGGTATGATTATGTACCCATACATATTGTCACCCTCTGTAGCTACCAGTATTTTCCTAGTTGTATACCGGAGGGGACCATTGTGTAAGTCTATTGCGTCTTTTGCATTCAATACTATTAGGTTGTCACATCTTTTTGCTATCTCTGCGAGCAGCCTTGCTTAGGTTATACAGTCTGACAGCCGTTGGTAGGAAGGACCTGCGAAACCTCTCGGTTGCGCACCTAGGATGATGTAGTCTGCTGCTAAATGAGCTCCTTAGTGCATTCAGTGTGTCCTGCATAGGGTGGAACTCGGACTCCAACAGAGATGACAGTTTAGCCACCATACTTCTCTCTCCTATCTCCTCCACTGGGCCAAGGCACTGTCCCAGGACAGAGCTAGCTTTCTTGATCAGTTTGTTCAGTCTCTTCCTATCGGCTGCTGTAATGCCACTGCCCCAGCAGACCACTCCAAAAGTGATGGCTGATGCCACCACCGTGTCGTAGAATGTCTTCACCAGCGCCCCTTGTACGCCAAAAGACCTGAGTCTCCTCAGTAGGAACAGCCTGTGCTGTCCCTTCTTGTAGAGTGCATCAGGATTGTGTGACCAGTCTAGTTTATTGTTCAGATGAACACCCAGGTACTTGTAGGATGTCACCATCTCAATGTCTGTTCCCTGGATGTTTCTTGGTGCTGTGAGGGGTTGTCCTTGCCTGCGGCAGTCCACCACGAGCTCCTTAGTTTTTCCTCGCATTGATCTCGAGGCAGTTCCGATGGCACCAGTCCACAAAGTCCTGGATAAGCCCTCTGTACTCAGCTTCATCTCCGTTGGAGATGAGGCCAAAGATTGCAGAGTCGTCAGAGAACTTCTGTAGATGGCAGTGTGTTGTGTTTTGTGAGAAGTCCGCAGTATAAAGGGTGAACAGGAAGGGAGCCAAAACCGTTCCCTGTGGGGCCCCCGTGCTACTGATGATCGTGTCGGACACACAGTTGGTTATTGTTTTCCTTTTCCTGTGGAGAAAAAAACATGAACCAAGAATAGCACAATGACTTTAAATTACACTTGGAACCTTAAGTGTTAATTGATGAATGTGGTTTCCTAATTTTGAAAATTTTAGTAAATATTCAGTAAATCACTAAATCCTTTACCAGCATGCACAGGGTTAACATTGCCTTAAGGTCGCTTTTGAATAAACATTGGCATTTATTCGAATCCTTAAGCTGAAGTGTTCTTTCTGTGGAAGAAATCACACAATGCAGCATTTAAACATATATATATATATATATATATTAGCACTGCGGAAGCAAAGCAACTCACCCTTGGCCGGGGGGATTCTGGGTTCAATCCCAGCCCCTGACCAACAGTGATCTGTGTGGAGTTTGCATGTTCTCCCCGATGGACTGGCAATCTGTCCAGGATGTACCATGCCTCTCACCCAAAGATGCTGGGATAGGCTCCAGCCACCACCACCCCCCACAACCCAAAAAGGATTAAGCAGAAGAAAATGGATGGATGGCTGGAAAGAGACAAAAAAAATTGCAGACTTGGAGCGATGCATCAAATATCTTGAACAATATACTCGCATGGATGATTTAATCATTAGTGGACTAGACATTAAATATCAATCATATGCTCATGCTACAGCAGGAATGAGAGGTGAAGAGGCTCCCCCAAGTGAATTAGTCTCCTTGTAAAACCAGGTGCTTCACTTCCTTGAAAGCAGAAACATAAAGGTTGAAGTAAATGCAATTTCAGCCTGCAATACACTACCCAGCTTTGTGAACAGAAGAGTAAAAAATGACGTACTGAGGCAGGCTATGGGAAACAGAAGTTTACCTAAATGAACATTTAACAAAGACTAATGCTGAAATAGCAAGGCAAGCACGGATACTGAAAAGACAAAACAAGATACATGGAACATGGACAAGAAACTGTAGAGTCTGGATTAAACTAAATGGAACACCTGAGGAAGCAAAGGCCATAATAATAAGAGATCTCACTGACTTAACCCTCTGAGTGTGTATGGCGCAGAACTGCGACATACCCCCAAGTGGTCAAGAGTGGTAAATATTTTTTGTCAATAAAATTGTTCAGATTTCCAAGGCTATAACTTGAAAGTGGTAAGAGATAATGGCTTACTGTCAATAAGAAAGATGTAAAATATCATCTAAAGATAGGAATAAATTTACACATCTAATTTGCATAATGTCATGGCACCTCTTTAAATTCCATAACTCAGTCAAAACTGGACTTTGGACGTATTTACACAAAAACTGGTTCAGTCTTTTGACACCATTTTTTTTTTTTTTTTACAGAGGTACCTCATCATCTTATCTTCAAAGCATATGAACAAGAAATCAGTACATTTAAAACAAACAAACAAACAAACAAACAAAAAACCACAAATTTCTCACTTACTTTTGACAAAGTCAGAGTAAGAAGGCAGGTGCAATGCTACGCTCTGCCACTAGGGGCATGCAAATCTCACACCCAAAGGGTTAAATAAATATAGATGAACACTGATGAAGGAAATTAAGAGACTATGATAATCCATATCCACACACATAGCAAAAACAGACCTTTTGTGACATGATAATGTACTTAAAAAACAAAACAAAAAAACAAAACAAAACTCATGACTAACTTTAGTAGACATCAATCATCCCCAACTGGAGGAAGTCATTTGACACAGAGAGAGGAAATTCAGACTGAAAATATCCCATTATGCTGATCACAAACTACAAGAGATGGCGAATGATACTGATCCTGAGGACCACTTTTTCAATAATATTCATAATCACTGTGAATAGTACACTGAAAAGCAATTCAAAAGTCAAGTGCAAGTAGATGGCAAACTATCAATAATACACTTTAACAGCAGAAGTCTTAAGAAAAACTTTCCACAGATTCAGGACTATTTAAAACAGCTAGATAGAAAATTTACAGCTATCGCAGTCTCTGAATCTTGACTCAATGAAGAGCAGGCTTCTTTGATGGCAATAGAAGGATATCAGATGTTTCATATTAACAGATCTCAAAAATGGGTGGTGGTGTTGCACTGTATATTGATGAACTGTATAGGTGTAAACTTGTAAATGGAATGTCCTTTGCACTACCAGGGATTCTGGAATGTGCTACTGTTGAGATTGCCCAAGATAAAAGAAAAAATCTAATTACAAGTTGTATATATAGAATGCCAGGAACTTGCATTGAGACATTCAGAGATAAGTTAGTTGAGCTGTACAATAATATAACTAATAAGAAAATGGTTGTAATCTGTGGAGACTTCAATACTGATTTACTAGATCTATTTCAACAAAATGTAATTAGAGAGTTCATGAATTCTATGTACAGTATGAGTCTATATCCCACAATAACACATCCCAGTAGAATCACAGTCCGCACTGCTGCACTTATTGACAGTCTGTTTGTTAATATTATTAATAAGAAAATAGAAATTGGATTATTGATAAATGACATAAGTGACCATCTGCCAGTCTTTGCACTTATCCATGGCCACATGGGGGCCAATACAGAAAAAAACAACAACTTTGAAATCTTTCAGATAGAAATCACAAAATGCAATCAGTTTTTTTACAGAAGACCTGCTGAAGCAAGACTTGACAAAAGTCTATGTATCAGATGTAAATGAAGCCTAAGATACATTCATGAACATTGTAACTTCTCTTTATGAAAAAAAATGTCCATTTGTAAAGAAAAAGCTTAAGCAGAAATTTGTTGACAAGCAATGGTTAAACAAAGGATTGCAAAAAGCATGTAAAAAGAAAAAGAAAAATCACTATATAAATCTTTTCTAAAGAAAAGGACAAAAGAAGCAGAGCAGCGGTATAAAACATACAAAAATAAGTTAAAATATATAATGAGATGTAGTAAAAGACTATTATAGTAAAGAACTGGAGAAAAACAGAGATGACACTAAAAATACATAGATGATACTTAACAATATTCTTGGAAATAAAAGAGATACAAGCTACCCAACCAATCTTTCAAAGAAAAAAAAAAGACAAAAAGACAAAAAAAAGAGTGTGAACACAATCTCACCTGCAGATGAATTTAATTTTTTTGTTAACATTGGTCCTAATTTTGCATGAGAAATACCCATTATGGCACCTACAGATGATACAATAAGCAAAAACCTTGCTATGACTTCATCTTCATAAAGAACAAAGATGAGAGAAAGGTCATTGAAACTGTTAAATTGTTTAAAAGTAAAATATCTATGGATTGTGATGGTATCGATATGCTTTTAGTCAAAACTATCATTGAATGCTTAATGAAGCCACTGACGCATATCTGTAACCTGTCTCTCCAAACAGGTATATTTCTCAATGCAATGAAAGTAGCCAAATTCCAATGTACAAGACAGGTGACAGAGGGGAATTTTCAAACTATAGACCTATTTCTCTATTGCCACAATTTTCAAAGATACTCGAAAAAATATTCTGTGAGAGAACTGACAACTTTATAATGAAGAATAATTTATTGTGTGAGCGGCAATATGGGTTCAGACACAAGAGGACAACTGCATTTGCTCTAAGGGAATTTATAGAAAAAATATCAACTGCTGTAGAAAATAAAGAGTATTCAGCTGGGGTATTCCTGGATCTTAAAAAAACATTTGATACAGTGGATCATAAATTACACTGGTCAACACCAAATTTATTGTCTAAGTTTTTTTTTAGCTGATTTGGGACAGTTTTGATGTGCTGAATCCAAAAATCACATTGGTTTTGCTCAATCAGTTCAACGTTTTGAATTATGGCCACATGTTGCTTTATACATTTTTGTTTAAATGTACAGGTATTTTCACTTTTTATGATGCAAAATTCTTTTTTATGTCTTGAAATTCTCTGAATTTTGAACAATGATGACGTAACATTAAATTTACATGTACTTGCCTTTATATAAAGGTAAGTACATGCACAGTACTAAGTAAGTACTTTCATGGGTGGCCCTTGTGGGCCATTGAGGAGATGCTATAGGCAGCCAATGAGTTTGTGTATTTATTAACAAAAGACAAAGACAACAAAGTAAACAGCCACATGGGGAAAAAAAGACTTTGGCATAGGCGAAGACACAAGGCTAAGGCGAAGGCACAGGATAACAGACTTTGAGCCAAAACACTTACTGAGAACATGAAGGAACAAGAGGATGGCTGGAGCCGGGGTTAGGGACTCCAGCTGAACGTTGTATGGAGGCAATGTTATGTGAGGTCGCAGCCAGGAGTAACCTCAGCTGCTCCCTTAAATAGGGCTTTAAATAGGGCTAGAGAACTAATCAGGCAATGAGAAACTAATCAGAAGAATGTTGATCAGCTGTCACGGCACAGCCCGGCTCTGACAGCTGGAAGTCCCGCCATGATGCTGTCACAATAAGAGCCCTGGAAGACCATAAGGAAAACAACACATGGGGAAAATACTGGATGATCCGAACGCGGACAATATCAGTGCTGAGACCATGACAGTACTCCCCCCTTAAAAGGCGCATTCCAGACTCAACATAAGAACTAAGCCCCCCACCCAGAAGGCCACCAGGGCTGCCCTAGGGAGAGTGGAGGGGGAACAGGCTAGGAGGACAAGAACCAACAAAACACCGTATCAAAGAGAAGAGAAAGAGAGAAAAAAAAACACAGGAGGGCAACAACAAACCAGAAATGACAAGGCTTAAACACAGAAAAAAAAACTGTGTGTGGCTTGATCGTCACTTCCTTGTGGTAACGTATTGTCACTTCCTGTTTTGCTGTCTGCCTGTGTGGTTTGCTCTCCAGCCACTAGCTATGGCTACTAGCTCTCCTTCCTCTCCTCCTCTGGTGTGCTTTCTCTGTCAGATGTTTAGCTACACCTCTGCCTCTTTTAGTGATAACGGAAAATGTAATAAATGTTGTCTTTTTGAGGCGCTCGAGGCGAGGTTGTCTGATTTGGAATCCCGGCTCCGCTGCATTGAAACACCATCTGCACCAGTTACTCTTGACGGACGCCCCTTAGCTGCAGCGGAGCTAGCTAGCTTAGGCCCCCCTGTCAGCGGTCCCCCGGCTCTCCTCAGCAGCGAGGAGACTGGATGGGTGACGGTGAGAAGGAAGCCTAGTCGCAAAGCCCCGGTACACCACCAACCTGTTCACGTTTCTAATTGTTTTTCCCCGCTCAGCGACACACCCGCTGAGGAAAAAACTCTGATCATTGGTGACTCTGTAGTCAGAAACGTGAATCTAGAGACTCCAGCGGCCATAGTCAAATGCATTCCTGGGGCCAGAGCAGGCGACATCGAGTCAAATTTGAGAATGCTGGCTAAAAGTAACTGTAAATATTCCACAATTGCTATTCATGCCGGCATTAATGACATCCGTCTCCGGCAGTCGGAAGTCACAAAACTTAATATAGAATCGGTGTGTGACTTTGCAAAAACGATGTCTGCCACTGTAGCATTCTCTGGACCCCTCCCCAATCTGACCAGTGATGACATGTTTAGCCACTCGTCATCCTTGAAACGCTGGCTGTTTGTGTGGTGTCCTGCAAATAACGTGGGCTACATTAATTGGAGCTCATTTTGGGGAAAACCTGGTCTTATGAGACGAGACAGCATTCATCCCACTTTGGATGGTGCTTCTCATTTATCTAACAATCTGGTGTAGAGGATGTGTTCAATGATGAGGCTGGGTTTATTTCTCAGGTTCAGTTTTATTATCAGAACACATTCTCTATCAACATCCAAGCAAGAAAAGAGACAGATCACAGTCACATCACTCTCTTATACTCCGGAACATCGAAACTCAAGTCACATGGTGTCTGAGCAAACATACAGTCACATTGTAACCCCTTTGATCCCCCACCATTGTCTCTCAGCCTTCGATGGTCCGGAAATCCCTCCAGGGCCTCTCTCTGAGACAAAGGACAAATCTCACACCTCCTCGATACCTCCTGCAGGCTCAGTCCTTTTGTCCCTCGAGACGTGAAGCACACAATAAACATTCAGCAATACATTTGTGGAAAATATGTACCCATGTGCCACATAACCCCCCCAAATGTCTAATATGGGACAACATAATCAGAGATGCATGGCATAAAAAAACATTACCACATAACAAAAATTCAATCCACCAGTTGCCTAGGTCTAAACCTCCTGCCGTATCTGCTGTAAGCCGGCCTTGCTGCTTCTGCAGTGTCTTCCTGCACCTGTGGATTAGAACTGTTAGCCAAACTCTGTGGGGGTTCTGGAGAAAGCCTTCTCGGTGGTCTACCATGACGGGGTGCCCTCGCCAACTGCACTTGTTCATCAGCCAAAACGAAAGCAGGTTTAAGCCTGTTTATACAAATCAACTCCTTCCTGTCTCCCAAATCTAGCAAAAAATGCTTCTCTCCTGTTTCCAGCACTCTGAAAGGTCCATCACAAGGTGGCCGCAAATTTGGGTGATGAGCATCATGTCTAACAAAAACTAGCTCTGCATTTTTTAAAGCCTTCGGCACAAAAACACGTGGGAAACTGTGATGAACCGGGCCAGGGAGTGTGTTTGATCCTGTGTCGCTCCGCAACAGCTGAGTGGGGGGGCAATTTGGTGCAGGGTTGTCGGGGAGAAATTCACCAGGTAAATGGAGAGGCTGTGTAAAAACTAACTCAGCTGGGGAGGCCTGCAAATCCTTCTTAGGTGCAGAACGCAACCCCAATAAAACCCATGGAAGTTTGTCAACCCAGTTTGTATCCGTAAGCGACGCTCTGAGGGCCGCTTTCAATGACCTATGAAAACATTCGTATAAACCATTAGCCTGGGGGTTATACGTGGTAGTACGATGAATCTTCACCCCTAGGCTGCGGGCCATCGATGACCAGAGTTCGGAAACAAATTGAGGACCCCTATCGGACGTTATGTCCGACGGAACTCCAAAACGCGCAACCCAAGCTGTTAAAAACGCGCGTGCGACTTCTTCCGCAGTGGTGGATGCCAGAGGAACCGCTTCTGGCCAATGCATGGTGCGATCCACCATCGTCAAAAGGTGTGTGCACCCCTGTGACAATGGAAGGGGGCCCACCAAGTCGACATACACATGATCAAAGCGCTTAGCCGGGATGTGAAAAGGCTCCAAAGGAGCTCTAGTGTGCTTGTGTATTTTGGTTCGCTGACACTCTACGCAGGTTGCCGCCCACTCCTTGACCTGTTTACACAACCCCGGCCAAACAAATTTCTCCCCCACCATCTTGATCGATGCGCGCACCCCGGGGTGCGCCAGGGAATGGACCGAGTCAAAAACGCGGCGACGCCACGTGGCTGGTACCATGGGGCATGGCCGTCCAGTGGAGACATCGCAGATTAGGGGAGGCATACCCATTTGCAGCACTCTGTCCTCCAGCCTTAACCCTGTTGGTCAAGACTGGAACGCGTGCACATCCACATCGCTAACTTGCTCCGCGGCCATGGCTGCATAACCTAAACCTACGCGGACCGGGGCTGCGTGCGCTTCCACGCCGCTACCTTGGCCCGCGGCCACGGCTGCAGGGTCTGCCCCCATGGGGCCTGGCGCCACTACAGCACGTGAGAGACAGTCTGCCACTACATTATGTTTACCTGAGACATGCTGGATATCGGTGGCGAACGATATCGCGGCCAGCTGTCTTTGCTGCCGGCCCAACCAAGGTTCCGAAATCTTGGCCATCGCAAACGTTAGCGGCTTGTGGTCCACAAACGCGGTGAAATGGCGCCCTTCCAACCAGAACTGGAAATGGCGAATGGCCAAGTGTAGGGCCAAAAGCTCCCTGTCGAACGCGTTGTATTTTCGCTCGCTATCGCGCAAGGTTTTGCTGAAAAACACGAGCAGCTGCCAGGTCCCTGCTACAAACTGTTCAACGACCGCCCCCACCGCTAAATCGGAAGCATCAGTGGTGAGCGCCATGCGGGCCATTGGGACTGGGTGTGCCAACAAAACCGCATTTGTCAGGGCTGTTTTGACTTGGAAGAATGCGCACTCCCGATCCGGAGACCATTCGATTTTATTTGTGGGTTTTTGCTTCTTAAGTGCAGCATACAATGGTTGCATGAGCTGCGCCGTGCTTGGGAGGAAACGGGTGTAAAAATTAACCATTCCCAAAAACTCTTGTAACGCCTTAACCGTTTGAGAAAGGGGAAAATCCGTTATTGCGCGTACTTTATCGGGCAGAGGGACCGCTCCTTCTGGTGAAACGCGATGCCCCAAAAAATCAATTTGCGCCACCCCAAACTGGCACTTCGCTGGGTGCTCCCGTGCTCTCCCAGCCTCCGAAAAACCTCTGTGAGGTGGCTTTTGTGCTCATCTTCGGACGTGCTGGCTACCAAAATGTCGTCCAAGTAGACGAACACGAAAGGAAGATCACGTAGAACCGTGTCCATCATACGCTGGAACGTCTGCGTGGCGCCCTTTAATCCAAAAGGCATACGCAAAAACTCAAAAAGCCCGAAAGGAGTTATTACCGCAGTTTTGGATATATCTTGAGTGCACACTGGGACCTGGTGGTAACCACGCACCAAGTCTATTTTAGAAAAAATGTGTGCCCCCGCCAAATGAACCGAAAAATCTTGGATGTGCGGGATCGGGTAGCGGTCGTGCGCTGAGGCGTTATTCAACCTGCGGAAATCACCATGCGGTCGCCACGAACCATCAGCCCTTGGGACCATGTGTAGCGGTGAAGCCCAGGGGCTTTTAGGATGTCTAATGATGCCCAGTTTTTCCAAGCTGGTGAACTCATTGCACGCTGTGGCCAGTTTAGCTGAGTCCAAGCGCCGAGCTTTTGCAAAAATTGGCGGCCCGGTGGTAGTGATAAAATGTTCCATCCCATGTTTAGCCACTGTCGCTGAAAACATTGGGACTGTGAGTGCTGGGAACTGAGTGTGTGAAACTTACCACCTGCGGCTATGATGTTGGCCTGTCCAGTTGGCGGAGCCACTCGGGCTGTGCAGGAAATAGAGTGAAAAGACATTGCATTAACCAGACGTCTATTAGCAAGATCAACCAATAAACCATGTGAGCATAAAAAATAAGCACCTAACATGTTGAAACTGACTGCTGCTATGACAAAAGTCCACTTGAATGTTCTGCCGTGTAGAGACAGGGGCAGAGTCTTCTCCCCGAAGGTCTTAATCGCCGAGCCGTTCGCCGCCGACACCAGGGGACCACTGGAAGGCGCCAGCCGGTCAGCGTAGGAGGGTGTGATGAAACTCAGCTGGGAGCCTGTGTCCACCAAGAAGTGCCTCCCTGATCGCTCGTCCCTCAGGTAGAGCAGCTTGTTCTTTTCGCCGAGAGCCGCAGCTGCTACAGACTCCCGGTCTTGGCGTTTCCCAAGCACTTAAACTGGCAAGGTGGAATGCACTTGTGTGCTCTCTCAGCGAAACGGCGATGGTAAAAGCAAAGGACGTCGCCCGCTCCGCGTCTCCTGGCCTCCGCCGCTGTCGTCGTCAGTGAGTCTGGTGCTGCAGCCTCTGGCCCCCTGTCATCTCCGGGTGTTGCGCTCAGCTCTGCTGCTGCGGCTGTGGCCGTGTGTCGTCTATGAGCGTCGACGAGCCGCTGCGCCTCCTGGCCCAGCTCGTGGTAGTCTCGTTGGGCCAGCAGCTGTGAACTGGCCAGGGTAACTCTCACCACTGACGGCAGTGTCCTGAGGAAAAGGTGGGCGAAAATAAAACCATCATCTTCGGAGTCTCTAAAACTCAGCATCCTCACCATCAGGTCTGCAGGTCTCTCGGCCTCGCCTTCAGTCAATGGCAGGAGCTTCTCTTCTCGCTCTCCCAGCGAGGGGGTGAAAGAACGGATGAGAGCCACTTTCAATGCGCCGTACTTGTCATTGTCTGGCGGGTGGTTAATCAGGCTCTCTACCCACTGGGCTGTGTGGCTGTCCAGCTTCGCAACCACATGGTAGAATTTCGTGGCGTCTGCCGAAATTCTCCGAAGATGGAACTGTGCCTCGACTGCGTTAAACCAGGAGCGCGGTCTATGCTGCCAGAAATCAGGTAGCTGCACTGTGGTAGCTGCATTAGCCTGGCTGGCTCCTGATGAGTCCGGTGCAGAAGAATCGTCACCGGCCATAATTCGTCGTAGGGTCACCAGTGTAGAGGATGTGTTCAATGATGAGGCTGGGTTTATTTCTCAGGTTCAGTTTTATTATCAGAACACATTCTCTATCAACCTCCAAACAAGAAAAGAGACAGATCACAGTCACATCACTCTCTTATACTCCGGAACATCGAAACTCAAGTCACATAGTGTCTGAGCAAACATATAGTCACATTGTAACCCCTTTGATCCTCCACCATTGTCTCTCAGCCTTCGATGGTCCAGAAATCCCTCCAGGGCCTCTCTCTGAGACAAAGGACAAATCTCACACCTCCTCGATACCTCCTGCAGGCTCAGTCCTTTTGTCCCTTGAGACGTGAAGCACACAATAAGCATTCAGCAATACATTTGTGGAAAATATGTACCCAACATATGTGCCACATTGGCATCTTTTTTATCCAAATTTCCCAAACCCTGACTACTCAGAGTTGGGACCAGGAAGCAGAGTCGCAGTCTTACACGCCTCTCTGCAGCTCCTCTTCATCCGCCACCCCTCAGCTTAGCCCCTGTCTTCCCCATCAGAGAATCGTTGTATGCTCCCTCCAAAGTAAATAAAAATATAATGTATAAGCATCCCAAAGTGATGAAGCAAAATATTGGTAAAACTCAAATTAAACATAAAGCCTCTAAATTGAATGATTTGGCCTCTGTTCCTCCTCATAATTTAAAAAATAAATGTGGTTTATTAAATATTAGGTCTCTAACTCCCAAGTCTGTGTTAGTCCATGATCTGTTAATTGATCAAAGGATTGATTTAATTTCACTTACAGAGACTTGGTTAGGGCAAGAGGATTATGTTGGTTTAAATGAATTAACTCCCTCTGGTTATTTAAACTGTCAAAATCCCAGAAGTTCTGGTCGTGGAGGAGTAGCAACAATTTACCATTCCAAATTACTAGTTAATGTAAAGCAAAAAACATGTTATAATTCCTTTGAGGGCCTGGTCCTCAATATTGGGCACTTTAGCAATTTTAGGTTAAACCCAATTTTATTTGCCATAGTTTATCGTCCCCCATCAACCTACTCAGAATTTTTATCCGAATTTGCTGATTTCTTAGCTGATTTAGTGCTGAAATCTGATAGAATAATTATAGTAGGGGACTTTAATATACATGTGGATGTAGATAGTGACTGTCTTAATGTTGCATTTAATTCAATATTAGACTTGATTGGGTTTTCTCAGAAAGTAGGAAATTCTACTCATTACCTCCACCATACATTGGACCTTGTTCTGACATATGGCATAGAAATAGAAAATCTTGTAGTGTCTCCTCATAACCCTGTACTGTCAGACCATTGTCTGTTAACCTTTGATTTTACTATTTCTGACTATTTGGCTCCTAAAGAAAAATAGTATTGCAGGAGATGCCTCTCAGATGATGCTGTTTCCAAATTTATGCAGATTGTTTCCTCTATACCATGTGTCAACACAATGGAAATAAGCTATAAACAGCTTGCTCCTTCTGTAATTGATAACATGGTGGATAGTGTTTCAGCTTCTCTGTATCAGACTCTAGACTTGGTGGCCCCCTTAAAAAAGAAAAAGTCTAATCAGAGATTTCTAACTCCTTGGTTCAACACAGAAACTCTTAGCTTAAAACAGAAGACTCGTCAATTAGAAAGAAAATGGCGCTCCACTAATTTAGATGAAATCTATTTAGCTTGGAGAAATCATCTTTTATTTTACAAAAAATCTCTTAGAAAAGCTATAACGAGTTATTACTCTGCATTAATAGAAGAGAACAAGAATAATCCCAGGTTTCTTTTCAGTACTGTAGCCAGGTTGACAAAGAGTCAGGACTCTGTCAATCCTAGCATTCCCTTAGAGCTTACTAGTCAGGACTTTATGAACTTTTTCAATAATAAAATTTCATCCATCAGAGATAAAACCAATCAGATTCTTCCCACAGTTAAATACTGTAACTACTAAAACTCCTTCAATTGATGTCTGTCTTGATGAGTTTACTCCAATCGACCTTTGTGAGTTAGATAAAATAATTTCCTCATCCAAACCTTCAACTTGTCTTTTAGACCCCATTCCTACCAGGTTATTTAAAGAAGTCTTCCCACTTAATGGTAGCTTTATTCTTCATATAATCAATTCTTCATTAACTTTAGGCCATGTACTGCAGGCTTTTAAAACGGCTTTAATTAAACCCTTACTCAAAAAGCCAACGCTAGATCCAGGAGCTTTAGCTAACTATAGACCAATCTCTAATCTCCCTTTCATTTCAAAAATCTGAGAAAGAGTTGTTGCTACGCAATTAGTTGACCACCTGCAGGGAAATGGTTTACTTGAAGAGTTTCAATCTGGGTTTAGAATCCATCATAGTACTGAAACAGCCTTAGCGAAGGTCACTAATGACCTCCTCATTGCATCTGATAATGGACTAGTTTCTGTACTTGTCCTGTTAGACCTTAGTGCAGCTTTTGATACTATTGATCATAAAATTCTACTTGATAGATTAGAACACTATGTTGGACTTAATGGAACTTCGTTGCAATGGTTTAGATCTTATTTATCTGATAGGTTCCAGTTTGTTCATGTAAATAATGAGTTTTCTTTAAACTCAAAGCTCAGTCATGGAGTTCCATAGGGATCTGTGCTAGGCCCTACTCTTTTTAGTTTATATATGCTTCCGTTAGGCAACATCATTAGAAAGCACTGTATACATTTTCATTGTTATGCAGATGACACACAATTATACCTGTCAATGAAGCCAGATGATAGTAATCAATTAGCCAAGTTAGAAGCCTGTCTTAAGGAAATCAAAGCTTGGATGATTTGTAATTTCCTGCTATTAAATTCAGATAAGACTGAAGTCATTCTTGTTGGTCCAAAAAACCTTAGAAATTCCTTTCCAAATCAAACTTTCAGTTTGGATGCGGTTACTCTTTCTCTTAATAGCTCTGTGAGGAACCTTGGAATTATTTTTGATTAGGATCTGTCCTTCAATTACTAACTAACTAACTAACTAACCTGCACTTATATAGCGCTTTTTCTAGTCACAAAGACCACTCAAAGCGCTTTCACTAATGCTAACCCTCTATTCTAAGGGCCTATAGGAAACAGATATCTAGGGACAATTTAGAACAACCAATTAACCTAACATACATGTCTTTTGGATTGTGGGAGGAAACCGGAGCCCCCGGAGTAAACCCACACAGCACAGGGAGAACATGCAAACTCCATACAGAAAGGTTCCAACCCCTGCCAGCCTGGGGATTCGAACCAGGAACCTTCTAGCTGTAAGGCAACAGTGCTAACCACTGCACCACCGTGCTGCCAATTCACATATTAAATTTGTTTCTAAGACTGCCTTCTATCATATTGCCAAGATTAGGAGCATCTTGTCTCAGAGTGATGCTGAGAAACTGATCCACGCTTTTGTTAGCTCGAGATTAGATTATTGTAATTCTTTATTATCAGGTTGTCCTAAAACATCTTTAAAAAGTCTTCAGCTGATCCAAAATGCTGCGGCAAGAGTTTTAACAGGTACTAGAAAGAGAGATCATATCTCTCCGGTTCTAGCCTCCCTTCATTGGTTTCCCATAGAATTTAGAATTAAGTTTAAAATCCTTTTTCTTTCTTACAAGCTCTAAATAATCAGGCTCCTTTTTATTTAAAAGATCTGATACTACCATATTGTCCTAACAGAGCACTACGCTCCCAAAATGCAGGATTACTTGTAATACCTAGAATCTCCAAAAGTATAATAAGGTTATAAGTATAATAAGGTTATAATAAGGAATAAGGTTAAAACCTACCTTTTTGATATAGCCTACAATTAGGGAGGGATCATGCGTTTCTGAACCCTCCCTTAGTTATGCTGCTAATAGGTTTAGTCAGCCGGGGGACCTCCAGTAATGCACTGGGCCTCACTCCTTTCCTCACTCTCAATGAAATATTTTTTTTTGCTGGTCATTAACATTTGTTTGTTCTCTCCCATAGATTGAGTCCCCGTCATGCTGTTTGCTCTCTACATGTCTGTTCTTTTCTTCTTCTCTATCCCCTCACCCCCCAGCCAGTCACAGCAGATGACTGCCCCTCCCTGAGCCTGGTTCTGCTGGAGGTTTCTTCCTGTTAAAAGGGAGTTTTTCCTCTCCACCGTCGCCAAGTGCTTGCTCACAGGGGATCGCCTGATTGCTGGGGTCTTTCTACAACTGTGGGGGTTCCCCCTACAGTTGATAGTGCTATGAGATGACTGTTGTTGTGAAATGGCGCTATATAAATAAAGTTGAATTGAATTGAATTGAAAATAAAGACATGTTACTACAATCCCAGAGCATAGTAGAACACACAAGAAAACTAAAATACAGGTACATACAACACACTGCGCCCAAAAAAATACCAAGAAGAAAAAAAAATAAGACCACTACAAGCAGCGCAGCACACTAATAATACGGTCAAATCACGTAATCAGCAAGGAAAACAAAAAAACCTCTCTCAACCACAGAGGAACAAGGAAAACTGAAATACAGGCACATAATGCTGCGTACCCCATAATACCAGGAAAAAATAATTCAAAACGCTACAGAGTGGCGATATACAAACAGTTCAATATACTCCATAGACAAAACAAAAGAGCATCCCCAACACTGCAGGAGAGAGAGAAAAAAAAAACACTTCAGGGATGTCGGCAGGCAGAGCACAATGAAACAAAAAAACAAACTTTTTGGGATGTCTGCCTGCATCCAGCTTCCAGATCGCCGGCAGGGGAAAAAGAATCAGTTCTGGCGGTCTACCCCAGTCTCAGGCCTGTAGAAACAATATGTCTGGCGGCCGGACCAGGTCGCTGAACAAAGAATGCAGTCCATCCAGTGGCCGACCCAGAATGCCGAACCAGCAAAGCAGTTTCCTGGGTGGCCGACCCGTGTCAATAGGCCACGAGGACCGAAGGGGAGAACTTGGAGGCAGCCTCCCTACCGAGAGGGATAGCGAGGGAAAGCCGAACCAAATACGGGGAATCCCAGCGGCACCCAGTGGAGGAAAAAAGGGATCAGGGAAAGGATGAGGGACCAGTTCGGCATCGAATGGCGGAGGATCTGCAACTCCTTCTCAGAACTTCACTCGAACCAGTGCTGTGCTCTTGCTGGGTCCCGATTGGGACAGTGCTGCACCCACGACGGACCCCGACTGGGCTGGAACAGCGCCCACAACGGACCCCGATTGGGTCAAAGCTGCACCCACGACGGACCCCAATTGTGTCAAAGCTGTACCCATGATGGACCCCGACTAGGCCGGCGCAGCACCAGGGATGACCTCCAAACACAAACCTGGAACTTCCAGGACAATGACCGGAAATGACTCATCACCCGTGACCCTGTGAGAAGGCTCAGAAGAGCAAAGAATACCTGGGTCAGGATCACCAGCAGCGGCAGAGCCTGGTGAGACAAGCTCAGATGCAGCGGTCGGCTGCACCCTGCTTGTTTCCCCGAGAGACAGGCAATGATGCTCAAGAATGGAAAAGAGAAAGAAAAAATAGAGCACTTGCCTGACCTCGGGCTTTACCTCCATCCAGGACTCCGACGATCCAGGTTCCACAATCTGAAGGTCCACTCCTGGTTCCCACTTGACTGCGGCGGGCTCTGCAGTGGGCATGATGGTCCTCACAGTCTGAGGATTCCCTGGCACTGAAATCCACGCCGAATGCCCCCATGGCATGGTGACAAGGGATCCGTGGCCTGCTGGGTCGAACTGCCCTTCAATGGAGACCTGGGGATGCTTAATCGTCGGCGCAGGCTCCAACCGGCAGTCCGTTCTCCTCCTCTGCCCGTGACGTGGCTGCGGGGCTGGTACCAGGCTCTCGAGGGCCGCAGGCTCCTTCCTATCATCAAGTTGCTACTTTTTCTTGTGAATTTATACTATTTTCTCCTAAAATTACATGTTTTTTGCTGGTAAATTTGGTAAAGGTAAATTTGTTATTTACCTTTACGGGGGGAGGGGGCAAATACCTGAATCCTAAATTTGAACACTGATTGCCATTGAAAAGCAATGAGTGTCTAGATAATGAATCCACAGTAAGTTTTTAATACCAGGATGATTTAGTCACAAATCTGCTCACAGATTTGCTATCATTTAATGAGTGAAACATACAGTATACCTAAGGTGTGGTGTGCTATGTTCATAATGCATCTGCAGGCAGGATAAATGTTACTTTTGTCATGGTCTAGCTGACTAGACCATTCTAAACACATAGGCTGTGTTTGGAATGTTCACTCACTCACTCCCTCCCTACTCACTAAACAGTGAATTTCGATATAGTGGACTATATAGAAAACTCAATTTTGTCACGCCGCGCCATTCATCAGCGGCGCCACCTGCTCACACACCTGCTAATCATCAGCGGCGAGGGATAAAAGCCACCTCGCCCTGAGCTTCGGCCTGAAGCCGTTAGACTTCATCGCCCTTCCATGCGAAGCATCAACTCTCTCTTCAGCATCATGCTAAGCGGTAAGAAGATTCCTTACCTTACCTTTCCCAGTCTGCTCCCCTGTGCACAGGTGGATTCCTCGGCGGCGGACAACTCCGTCCCTCGTCCTTCCTCGCTGCTGCACCGAGTCCTGCAGGTGACTGTCTCCCGGGGTTCCGTCCTTGAAGTGCCTGCCATCAGTCAAATACACGTAAGCTTCTCTCCCTCGCCTATTCTCCTCCTGTATTGGTGTGTGCCCGTCACCCTGTGTCTGTTCTTTCCCATAGGGTTGCCGGCTGAACGGTCTCCTGCCTCTGTGCCCGAAGCAGACGCCACCACCAATACATTTACATTCCGCTGACACACACCCATACATCCCTGTTGTTAATAAACAGTTTGAACTACTCTGAGCCTGTGTGTGTGCGTCTCCTGAGCCGAACGTTATGTCAGTACGGCTTCAGCAGAGCGGCTCGGCAGACGGCGGGCTCGCGCACCGGCTTACCACTCTCGAGGTTCGGGTGGATCAAATTGCTTATCAGCAGCAGGTGATTCTAAATCAACTTATTAACATCACTAACCGATTGGACCGCCTGGACCCCCAACAGCCGTTCCCCCTGGCTCACCAGGGTGGCGCAGCTCCTGCTGTTCCAGTGGCCGTCCAGCCGGCTCCAGTGGCACCGGCTCGGCTCACACCGATTCCAACCCCCGCCCGCTTTAGCGGAAAGCTCGGCGGAGCGCGGGGGTTCATTATGCAGTGTGAGTCCGTGTTCCACCGTGTGCCCGGAGACTTTCCCTCGGATCACAGCCGAATTGGCTACATAGGGAATCTCCTGGAGGGGCGCGCGTTAACTTGGACCTACGCCATAATGGCGAAGCCCAGTTACGCCACCCTCACCTATGACGGGGTGGGGCGGCAGTGGCTCAGGAGGTAGAGCAGGTCGTCTAATAACCCGATGGTTGGCGGTTCGAATCCTGCTCTCCCCAGATATCCTGCCGTTGTGTCCCTGGGCAAGACACTTCACCCGCATTGCCTCCAGTGCCCATAACACTGGGTATGAATGTGTATAAATGTATAAAATGTTCGGTGGTGGCCGGAAAGGCCGTTGGCGCAGATTGGCTGCCACGTTTCCGTCAGCCTGCCCCAGGGCAGCTGTGGCTGCAGAAGTAGCTTGCCACTACCATTGCATGTCTGGAGTGAATGAATAATGTACCTATTTGTAAAGCGTCTTTGAGTATATATGATAAAGCGCTATATAAAACCGATGCATTATTATTATTATTATTATGACCAGTTCGTGGCACGCTTCCTGGAGGTCTTTGACCATTCCCGAACCGAGACGGTCCAAGTCGATCGGCTTCTCGCTCTCCAGCAGGGAAGCCGGTCGGCAGCGGACTATGCGGTCGACTACCGGGTAGCGGCGGAGGAATTGGGCTGGGACGAACGCTCCCTCTGTGGCCTGTTCCTCCGCAGCCTGAATGATGATCTGAGGGATGAACTGGCTGGTCGGGATATCCCTGGGACGCTAGCAGAGCTAACTTCACTCGCCATCAGCTTGGATAACAGGCTGCGTGAGCGCTCCTCTGGACGGAAGTCGTCTACTTCTCGCCCTCGGGGAGCCTCGTTGCGCCTGCCCCAAGCTCGCCCCCTGGCGACGCCGCCGCCATCGCGCCCCGAGGAGTCGGAGCCGATGGTGATGGGCTGGACAAAGCTCTCCCCGGCAGAGAGACAACGCCGCCGTGAGTTGAATCTCTGCATGTATTGCGGAGACAATCAACACACGGTGGAGCTTTGTCCACAAAAGCCAAACAGCGGGGTCCGCGAGTCACTGTAGGGGGCCTCACGGACGTCAATCGGTTAAGTCCCCTTACCCAATTGAAGCTGCCCATCCGTTTCTGCCACAATCCCACTGGGCATCTCACCCACGCACTGGTGGATTCGGGTGCAGAAGGCAGCTTTATTTCACAAAGCCTGGCAACCCGTTTGGGCATTCGCTGTCAGGCACTGAAGAATCCCATCTCCCTTGTTAACCTCTCCCGTGCCTCCCTTGGGAGAGTATCACACCAAACCATCCCCGTTCCGGTCATCATCTCGGGAAATCACCGGGAGGAGATGACCTTCTATGTCCTTCCCAACTCTGTGTCGCCCGTCATCCTGGGGTATCCCTGGCTTTGCCTTCACAACCCGGTCCTGGATTGGAAGTCAGCTGGGGTATCGGCATGGAGTACATTCTGCATGGGCACCTGCCTTCAGTCCGCTGCCTGTTCTCCGTCCGCTCTTCCCCCTGCGACGGACGTTGCACCCCCGGACCTGTCTCTGGTGCCTCCGGAGTTTCACGACCTGGGTATGGTGTTCAGCAAAGCGAAAGCTATGTCTCTCCCCCCTCATCGGCCCTATGACTGTGCCATCAACCTCCGCCAGGGGGCTCCCTTACCTTCTGGTCGCCTTTACAGCCTGTCTGCGCCGGAGAAGGAGATGATGAACGCCTACCTGAAGGAGTCATTAAGTGCTGGGATAATCCGCCCATCATCGTCACCCGTGGGGGCAGGGTTCTTCTTCGTGGGAAAAAAGGATGGGTCCCTCCGCCCTTGTATTGACTACCGGGCCCTCAACGATATCACGGAGAAGGACCGTTACACCCTGCCTCTCATGGACACTGCTTTCCACTCCCTCCAGGGGGCGACCTGGTTCACCAAGCTGGACCTACGCAGCGCTTACCACCTCGTCCGGATCCGGAAGGGAGATGAGTGGAAAACAGCCTTCCGTACCCCGAATGGCCACTTTGAATACCTGGTGATGCCGTTCGGGTTGACCAACGCTCCTGCAGTCTTCCAGCGCCTCATTAATGACATCCTCCGGGACTTCATCGGCCTTTTCGTGTTCGTCTACCTGGACGATATCCTCATCTTCTCCAAGTCCAGGGACGAGCACCAGGTCCACGTGAGGCGGGTCCTCCAAAGGCTGCTGGAGAATCGTCTGTACGTAAAGGCAGAAAAGTGTGAATTTTACGCCAGGACTACGTCCTTCCTGGGGTTTATCATCGCCCACGACAAGGTGCTCCCAGACCCAGAGAAGGTAAAGGCGGTGGTGGAATGGCCTACACCTGCATCCCGGAAGCAGGTGCAGCAATTTGTTGGCTTCGCCAATTTCTACCGCCACTTTGTCCCCAACTTCAGTACCATCGTTGGACCACTGACCCGCCTCACGTCCCTGAAGATCCCGTTCCGGTGGACCGAAGAGGTCGCTGCCGCCTTTGAGGCGCTGAAGGCGGAATTCTCCTCCTCCCGGGTCCTTCGCCAGGTCGACCCCGCGCTGCAGTGCATCGTAGAGGTAGACTCTTCGGACACGGGAGTGGGAGCAGTGCTGTCCCAGCGGTCGCCGGACGATGGCGCCAAACGACCCTGCGCCTTCTTCTCCCAGCGCTTGTCCCCGGCGGAGAGAAACTACGATGTGGGGGACAGAGAGCTCCTGGCCATCAAACTCGCCCTGCAGGAATGGCGTCACTGGCTGGAGGGGGCGAACCTGCCGTTTGTGGTCCTTACAGACCACAAGAACTTAGAATATCTACGATCTGCCAAGCACCTGAACGCCCGCCAGGCGCGTTGGTCTTTGTTCTTCGCCAGGTTCCAATTTTCAATCACCTTCAGGCCTGGCTCTAAGAACGGTCTGCCTGACGCCCTCTCCAGGCAGTTCACTCCCGTGGAGTCGGAGGAGACGTCCCACTCCATCCTGCCCAGGTCGTGCGCCATGGGAGCCATCTCGTGGGACATCAAGAGCAAGATCCGGAAGGCACAGGAGGTGGAACCTGATCCTGGCGGCGGACCGGAGGGGAGGCTGTTCGTGCCATCCGCGGTCCGAGGAGAGGTCATCCACTGACTACACGCCTCCAAGCTCACCTGTCACCCTGGCACCTCCCGGATGATAGATCTCCTCCAACGGTCCTTTTGGTGGCCAGGCCTGCGGAGGGATGCAGCCCGCTACCCCCGGGCTTGCCCAATCTGTGCCACCTGCAAGTCGGGAAATGCCCCTCCAGCGGGTCTGCTCCAGCCCCTGCCCGTCCCTGGCAGGCCCTGGTCGTACATCGTGTTGGATTTCGTCACCGGACTCCCTGTCTCCAACTCCTATGACACCATCCTGACCATCATGGACCGCTTCTCCAAGGCCGTGCACTTCGTCCCCCTGCGAGGCCTCCCTACTGCCCTGGAGACGGCGGACCTCCTCGTCCAACACGTGGTCAGGCTGCACGGGATTCCGGTGGACGTGGTCTCGGACCGGGGCCCCCAGTTTTCATCTGAGGTTTGGAGGTCTTTCTGCAACGCCATCGGAGCCAAGGTGAGCCTCTCCTCCGGCCATCACCCCCAATCCAACGGGCAGTGTGAGAGGACCAACCAGGAGCTGGAGGCTGCGCTCCGCTGTGTGTCCAGATCCAAACCCACGTCCTGGAGCAACCATCTTGCCTGGGTTGAATATGCCCACAACACCGCTCGCTCTTCTGCTACAGGGATGTCCCCCTTCAAAGCGTCCCTGGGTTACGACCCCCCACTGTTTCCGGAGCAGGAGAGTGAGGTAACTGTCCCGTCAGTTAGGGCCCATCTCAGGCAGTTCCGCTCCACCTGGACTGCCGCGCGCAATGCGCTCTTACGCACAGCGGAGCGCAACAGGACTGTGGCGGACCGGCATAGAAGACCTGCCCCGGCGTACAGAGTTGGGCAACTTGTTTACGTTTCCACCCAGGACGTCACTTTAAAAGGCGAGAGGAGAAAGCTGGCACAGCGCTTCATGGGTCCCTATCCCATCACCCGGATCATCAACCCGGTGGCTGTGCGCGTGGCTATTCCCCCCTCCCTCCGCATTCATCCCACTTTCCACGTGTCGAAGGTGAAGCTGGCAGTCACCGACCCCCTTTGCCCTCCTCCTGCAGCGCAACCTGCGCCCCGGATGATTGGTGGCCATCCGGCCTGGTCCGTCTCCTCCATCCTGGACTCCCGGCGCCGGGGTCGTGGGTTGCAATACTTGGTGGACTGGGAGGGCTATGGGCCCGAGCATCGACAGTGGGTGACTCCGTCGTTTGTGTTGGACCCATCGCTCATCGCGGACTTCCACCGAGCGCACCCGGATAAGCCATCGCCAGGAGGCGCTGCTAGAGGGGGGAGTAGTGTCACACCGCGCCATTCATCAGCGGCGCCACCTGCTCACACACCTGCTAATCATCAGCGGCGAGGGATAAAAGCCGCCTCACCCTGAGCTTCGGCCTGAAGCCGTTAGACTTCATCGCCCTTCCATGCGAAGCATCAACTCTCTCTTCAGCATCACGCTAAGCGGTAAGAAGATTCCTTACCTTACCTTTCCCAGTCTGCTCCCCTGTGCACAGGTGGATTCCTCGGCGGCAGACAACTCCGTCCCTCGTCCTTCCTCGCTGCTGCACCGAGTCCTGCAGGTGACTGTCTCCCGGGGTTCCGTCCTTGAAGTGCCTGCCATCAGTCAAATACAAGTAAGCTTCTCTCCCTCGCCTATTCTCCTCCTGTATTGGTGTGTGCCCGTCACCCTGTGTCTGTTCTTTCCCATAGGGTTGCCGGCTGAACGGTCTCCTGCCTCTGTGCCCGAAGCAGACGCCACCACCAATACATTTACATTCCGCTGACACACACCCATACATCCCTGTTGTTAATAAACAGTTTGAACTACTCTGAGCCTGTGTGTGTGCGTCTCCTGAGCCGAACGTTATGTCAAATTTAAAAATAAAATTAACAGCTTTCGGACACTACTGGCTTGTTTTCGTGGCACGGTTAATGACGTCATCATGTAAGACAGTAAAACCTAACAGACTAACAGTGGTAAAAAAAAAAAATGAATCCCTGCATGAAATTTGTAGTAAATATGTATTAAATCAAATCGTTTTTGCTGAACTGTCACATTTGCCCCTACGGAGCAGAGAAACAGACCCAGGTGCTGAATCACATTTGTGACATTTATTAATGAAAAGAACAGAAGTCCAAAAAAAAAAACTGTGCAGAACATACAAAAATATAAATGAGGAAAAACTTACAATAGGCACTCTGCAAACATTGGAGTAGATGTGAAGGAATACAGATGAACAAACATGGGAAAATCCAATAAATAGTGCAGCAACAAGAAGGTAGACAAGCAGTGCTTGAATACATGGGAAAAAATGAGCCACAGGTGTAAGTCACTGAGCAGGTGACCTAATTAGACTAACTGCCCACAGCTGAAGAGACAGAAGCAGACTGTGAACAGCTAATGGGGGGGTGTCTGGGAAAGGGGAGGCAAAAGTGACAACAACCAAAATATAGGCAGAAGCTAACAAAACCAAACTAACACATAAGCAAAAACTAGAAATAAAGTGAGTGTCTGAGCTCAGTGAAAACACACGCTCAAACAGAGCCCCCCCCCCCTTTAAGGGGTTGATTCAATACACCACCCGGAAACACCCAAATGACCCCCCCCCCCACCCTGAGAGAAAAAGGTACAACAGCAAACCCATCCTGGGTGGGAGGTGGGGGGAACAGGCTTGGGGAGGAAACACAAACCCACTCATGACCCGCACCTGGTCAAAACTCGACCCTTAGGCCCCCTAGGTCACAGGATTACACAGTTTGGGTTGCCGGCCGAAGTCCCAGGCCAGCTGGACAGCAAGGTGGTAGCGTGCCGGAGAGTACGGACCACCCGACCCAGCGGCTCAGTCTTTCAGGTGTCCGGCCAGAGTTCTTAAGCCACCAAAACCGGAGGGGTGACCCAGGAGGTGACTCCCCCACGGAGTGGGGGAGTCAAAAGGATGGAAGGGATGGAAAGCATTGCCCAAGGATGGAAAGCAGGGGCAGAGGGAGGGAATCTTCTAGGTGTCTGGTGACGGAGGACAATGGGGGACAATGGGGGACCATGTCTGGCAGACGAGGAAAGGGGACCCCAACAGCGTCCGGCAGAGGAGGAAGCGGAACCCCGATGGAGTCTGGCAGAAGAGGAGAGGCCTCAGCATCCTCGGGCTCGCCAGCAGCACCCTTGGTGGACTCGGATTGAGACAATGATGCACCCACAGTGGCTCTGGGCTGGAGCTCTGCAACACCCACAGTGGTTCCAGGCTGGAGCTCTGTAGCACCCGCGGTGGCTCCGGGTTGGAGCTCTGCAGCACCCACAGTGGCTCTGGGCTGGAGCTCTGTAGCACCCTAGGTGGTTCCGAGCTGGCGCACTGCAGCACCCTCGGTGGCTCTGGGCTGGAGCACTGCAGCACCCTCGGTGGGCCCAGACAGGCACAACGCTGCACCCTCGGTGTACCCCAGGCTGGGGTGTAGCGAACATGGCGGGCCCATACGGGAGTGTAGCACCCACGTTGGGTTGAAACTATGGCTTAGCACCCATAAAGGTCCCCAACCAGGATGCAGTACCCACCGAGACCCGGACTGAGGAGGAGGGACCCAGATGACAGCCTCGAGCAGAGAGGAAGCTGCACCCACGGAGGACCCGGCCTGGGCTGAAGCTGCACCCACAGAGACCTCAGCAGAGGAAGCTGGACCCTGGACGACCTCCAGCAGCGAGCCTGGACCCATGGAGATCTCTGGCATGGCTGGAACGTTCCCAGCGACCCTTGGAGGAAGCTCAGACACAACACAGAGAGAAGGGGGATCAGGGTCTCCGGCAGTGACAGAGCCCAGCGAGGCGAGCTCAGGTGCACCGGGCGGCTGCACTTGGGTCTCCTCACCAAGAACCAGGCAAGATTGCTCGAGGATAGATAGGTGAAAAACAAAACAGAGCACTTGCCTGAGCTCGAGCTCCACTGCCATCCTGGACTCCAACAATCCAGGCGATGACATTTCGGGCTTGGCCCTCTGGAGGTCCAGCTCAGCCTCGAACTCTGCTGCAGTAACCTCCACAGCAGGCATGATGGTGGTTGCAGTCCTTTCAGTCCCAGTCGGAGTGGCCTACGCAGGAGGCTTGTCAGGCTTGGTGGCTGGGTTCTGACTCATCGTCAGAGCTGGACTCTGCGTGGCGAGCTCGGGTTCAGTGCCTTCCCTCTGTCCAGTGCATGACTGCAGGACTGGGATGGAGTGCTCCAGTGTCACAGGCTCCTCCGTCATCCGGCGGTTGAGTTTCGGGGCTGGCGGACACCCAGGGGTGAGAGGAAGAGACACGGAGAGCGCAGGTGAGGGTTATCTAGATACAGCAGGTGGAGAGAGCTCAGGGGACTGCTGGTCCTGAGTCTCTCTCCCTGGAATCAGGAAAGGCATATTATAATAACAGGAAAGAGAATAACATGAAACTTGCCTGTTTTCCCAGGACTCAGTGTTTTCTGCTGAAGAGTCACCCCTTTCCGTGGCTATTGTGGACTTAGGCCCCTCAGAGTATTGTAGAGGAGCCGCTCCTGTAGTCGCTGAGGCAGACGCAGATGCAGCCTGGAAGGACGCAGTCGGACCCTCAGCAGCGGGAGAGTACGTCAAGAAGACGAGATGTGCAACAGGATGGGAAGAGGAGGAGGCTGGCAGAACAGCCGGTGAAAGAGAATGTTAGAGAAACTGCTGCGGGATTTGTCTGGCTCGATGTAAGGGAAATGGCTGTCTGAGAGGTGGAGGCGTTTCTCGGGCGGTCCGGAGCTGATCGATGGCGCCGCCGTGAAGCTGGCAACGCGTGTGCTGAAGCTGGAGATGAGACTGATGAAGCAGGAGGGGAGAAGGACGTCAGCTGTGGGGAGTGCCTCCGCCTCGTCTCTGTTGGGAACACCAATCCAGGAAATGATTGCTGGAGCGCACAGACCATGGACAGCAGCTCTGTGTATTGTGGATAATTCCATAAGCTGGGGGTGCCTCCAGAATTCCCACTGCTCCATACAAACAGTCCCAGGTCTGCTTGGGTCCATGGGTGGCGAGATCCTCATCCACAAAGTCTTGGATGAAGTCTGCCACCCATTCATCCTCCAGGCTGGGAGACCCCGCTGCGGATCTTCCTTTATTTGCACGAGGCTGGCGAGCTGGGTACATGATGCGCTCTAACAAGCAGGTGAGTGAAAAAGGGAAAAACACAAAAAAGGGGAAAATGCACGAATGCAACAGCAGGGTCTAAAATTGGCTGAACTGTTCTGTCACGTTTGCCCCGCCAGGGCAGAGAAACAGCCCCAGGCGCTGAATCACATTCGTGACATTTATTTATGAAAAGAACAGAAGTAAAAAAAAAAACAAAAAACAACAAAAAACTGTGCAGAACATACAAAAATACAAATGAGGAAAAACTTACAATTGGTGTTCCAGAGCTGGCGTCACTCTGCGAACGCTGGAGTTGACATGAAGGAATACAGATGAACAAACATGGGAAAATCCAATAAATAATAAATAGTCAGCTCAGTGAAAACACACGCTCAGACACATGACATGAAGTAATAAATATAAATACCTTAAGATAGTTGATGTGATGTGGTGAAGTTTTCGAACAGTACTACAAGATGGCTGATTCACTATATAGTGCACTATATGGGGAATGAGTAAGAATTTCGAACACAGCAATAGTATACTTAGTTCAGCTACTTGGTAAAAAAAAAACCTCCACAGTGGTAAGCCTCATCCACGTTCAGTTGCTGCATTGACCTCAGTTCTGTGGCTAGAATGATCATCATGGTTTCAAAATAAACAAGATGTTCTAATGTAACTGCTGATAGCACTGTTAAGATGATATTAAGATGTAGGAAAGGGGGAAAAACATTTTACATTTTTCCAGGGGTTTTTTTGCATGGGAAATTCTTGCATGAATTACATCTTGAAAAATTGTTAGTTGTTAATTGTTGTTAGTTAAAAAAAAAAGAAAAATTGTTAGTGAAGAACCTCTCTCCTCTATCTATCTATCTATCTATCTATATATATATATATATATATATATATATATATATATACAGTGGGGCAAAAAAGTATTTAGTCAGCCACCAATTGTGCAAGTTCTCCCACTTAAAAGATGAGAGAGGTCTCCAATTTTCATCATAGGTATACTTCAACTATGAGAGACAAAATGAGAAAAAAAAAAATCCAGAAAATCACATTGAAGGATTTTTAATGAATTAATTGGTAAATTCCTCAGTAAAATAAGTATTTGGTCACCGACAAACAAGCAAGATTTCTGGCTCTCACAGACCTGTAACTTCTTCTTTAAGAGGCTCCTCTGTCCTCCACTCGTTACCTGTATTAATGGCACCTGTTTGAACTCGTTATCAGTATAAAAGACACCTGTCCACAAGCTCAAACAGTCAGACTACAAACTCCACTATGGCCAAGACCAAAGAGCTGTCAAAGGACACCAGAAACAAAATTGTAGACCTGCACCAGGTTGGGAAGACTGAATCTGCAATAGGTAAGCAGCTTGGTGTGAAGAAATCAACTGTGGGAGCAATTATTAGAAAATGGAAGCCATACAAAACCACTGATAATCTCCCTCGATCTGGGGCTCCATGCAAGATCTCACCCCGTGGGGTCAAAATTATCACGAGAACGGTGAGCAAAAATCCCAGAACCACATGGGGGGACCTAGTGAATGACCTGCAGAGAGCTGGGACCAAAGTAACAAAGGCTACATCAGAAACACACTACGCCGCCAGGGACTCAAATCCTGCAGTGCCAGACATGTCCCCCTGCTTAAGCCAGTACATGTCCTAGCCCATCTGAAGTTTGCTAGAGAGCATTTGGATGATCCAGAAGAGGATTAGGAGAATATCATATGGTCAGATGAAACCAAAAGAGAACTTTTTGGTAAAAACTCAACTTGTCGTGTTTGGAGGAGAAAGAACACCATACCTACTGTAAAGCATGGGGGTGGAAACATCATACTTTGGGGCTGTTTTTCTGCAAAGGGTCCAGGACGACTGATCCGTGTAAAGGAAAGAATGAATGGGGCCATGTATCGTAAGATTTTGAGTGAAAACCTCCTTCCACCAGCAAGGGCATTGAAGATGAAACGTGGCTGGGTCTTTCAGCATGACAATAATCTCAAACGCACCGCCCGGGCAATGAAAGAGTGGCTTCATAGGAAGCATTTCAAAGTCCTGGAGTGGCCTAGCCAGTCTCCAGATCTCAACCCTATAGAAAATCTTTGGAGGGAGTTGAAAGTCTGTGTTGCCCAGCGACAGCCCCAAAACATCACTGCTCTCGAGGAGATCTGCATGGAGAAATGGGCCAAAATACCAACAACAGTGTGTGAAAACCTTGTGAAAACTTACAGAAAACGTTTGACCTCTGTCATTGCCAACAAAGGGTATATAACAAAGTATTGAGATGAACTTTTGTTATTGACCAAATACTTATTTTACCGAGGAATTTACCAATTAATTCATTAAAAATCCTTCAATGTGATTTTCTGGATTTTTTTTTTTCTTATTTTGTCTCTCATAGTTGAGGTATACCTATGATGAAAATTGGAGACCTCTCTCATCTTTTAAGTGGGAGAACTTGCACAATTGGTGGCTGACTAAATACTTCTTTACCCCATTGTCTATATATATATACAGTATATATACAGTATATATATATATACAGTATATATACAGTATATATATATATATATATATATATATAGAGAGAGAGAGAGAGAGAGAGAGAGAGAGATAGATAGATAGATAGATATACACTACCGTTCAAAAGTTTGGGGTCACAGAAATTTCCTTATTTTTGAAAGAAAAGCACTTTTTATCAATGAAGATAACTAAACTAATCAGAAATACACTCTATACATTGCTAATGTGGTAAATGACTATTCTAGTTCAAATGTCTGGTTTTTGGTACAATATCTACATAGGTGTATAGAGGCCCATTTCCAGCAACTATCACTCCAGTGTTCTAATGGTACAATGTGTTTGCTCATTGCGTCAGAAGGCTAATGGATGATTAGAAAACCTTTGTGCAATCATATTAGGTCTGCAATGCTGTAATTGCTGCAAATGGAGGATTCTTTGACGAAAGCAAAGTTTGAAGGAAAAAATTTTATTTCAAAAACAAATTATTTTCTAACCTTGTCAATGTCTTGACTATATTTTCTATTCATTTTACAACTCATGGTGGCAAATAAGTGTGACTTTTCATGGAAAACACAAAATAATTGTCTGGGTGACCCCAAACTTTTAAACGGTAATGGGTATATATATATATATATATATATACAGTATATATATATATATATATATAGTATACAGTATATATACAGGTATATAGTTTAAAAAAAGGTTTCAAAGTTCGTGTGTTGCATTCAGTGGCACATATTCATTTTGCTTAACCACAGACTGACACTTTTGTTTGGAGTTATAATTTTATGTGGATTTTACGGGGGCTACTGATGACTGCATTATAAGTTATAAGACTAGATTTTGGGTTGGTCCAAATTATAGTTTGCTGTGCTTTTGTAAAGTATGGTAAATAGAAGAGGCCTTTCAGTCTCAATCTGTATAGTATATCATACTGGTTTCCTGCGAGCCTGCATGGTAAGCTTTCAAATTTTGGTTAATTGAAGAAGAGCTGTGCTTTTAGTAAACAGCACTGCTTTATTTCTACTTTTTTTTGTTTTTGTTTTTGGGTGCATTTTCAACTCTGTGTTATTTGTATTTGTTGCATTATTTGAGGTGGTGTGTGTTACTGTATGTGTGGCGTCCCCCCACCGCCACCACCCCATCCCCTCCAGGCCATGGCATACTCTGATGGACATCGCCAATATTTTTTTTTTTTTTTTTTTTTTGTTACTTATTTGTACCCGTAGGTAGATTTGGTTTGCAGTCTGGTGACAAGCCACCGGCTGCCGGTCGCTGCGTGCGCGAGCGCCCTAAACCTACATGTTTTTGGTATGCGGGAGGAAACCGGAGAAATCCTGGAGTAAACCCACGCAACACGGGGAGAACATGCAAACTCTACACAGCTCACTGTTGGTCAGGGGCTGGGATCGAACCCACGATCTCATGATCCCCGCGATTCCCCGGTCGAGGGTAAAACTGTGCTGCCACAGTGCTAAACCACTGCGCCACCGTGCAGCCCTGACATCTGTAAATAGAGATATGGGCAAAACCAATACTTCTTTGGTGAGCTGGAGCATTCGTGGCCTCAACCACCCAGTTAAGTTCAACAGAGTGTGTTCAAATCTAAATAAGCGGCATGCACAAGTTGCATTCTTGCAAAAAACAATTCTGATGAACAAGGGCCACTCCCAACTTGTTAGAGGGGGTTTCTCATCCATTTTTCATTCAGATTTCAGTAGTAAAAGCAGTGGAGTCACCATCTTAATACATCGAGCTGTGAATTTTGAAGCAATTAATTCTATAAGAGACAAAAACAGTTTTATGTTATTGTACAAGGGAAGTTATTGTGCAAATCAGTCATGTTGGCAAATGTGTATGCCCCAAACTGGGACAATGCAGACTTTGTCAGTCATCTTTTTTCCCTCTTACCAGAATTGGACACACATGAATTAATACTGGCTAGGGATCTAAACTGCACCTTGAATCCAGCCCTGGATCAGTCCAGTGCAAAACTCAGTATCACTAGTAAAAGTGCACTCTGCATTAATGCATTCCTAGAAACATACGGAGTGGTGAATTCATGGAGATTCAAGTACCCATCATCTAAGCAATTCTTTTTTCTCCCAAGTACATCAAACTTACTTGAGAACTGATTATTTTTTAATTGACCAGAAACTATTACCATCGATTACTCATGTAGAACATAACATTACTATTTCAGATCACAACCCTCAAACGTTAAAGCTACACTTCTCTGGCAGAAAGACACCCATCTCTAATTGGTGCCTTAATCCCCGATTGCTCGGCAAACAAAAATGTATCAATTTTATTAATTCCCAAATAGATCTTTTCATGGAATTTAACAAAACACCTGAAATAAGTCATATCACACTTTGGGAAACCTTGAAAGTGTACCTAAGAGGCCAAATCATATCATATACTTTTGGGGAGAGGAATAAGAAATCCAAACGTGTGACTGAACTTGTGGACAAAATCCAGGAGATTGACCGCTTGCATGCAGCAGCATCTTCTGAGGATCTCTATAAGGAAAGAATCTCACTTCAGGCAGAATTTGACACCTTGACCAAAAATGATGCTATTGATCATCTGCGATCTCAACTATCCTTTTATGAATATGGTGAAAAGGCCAGTAAACTACTATCTCATCAGTTTAAACAATCCACTAATGCAGGACTCATAACTGCCATCAAAGACAGCCACGGTAACATAATAACGAACCAAAGTGACATAAATGATAGCTTTAAAGTCTGTTATGAACAACTCTACACTTCAAACAGCCTTGACACATCTGTGGTGGTGGACTTTTTTAGTGAACTAGAAATGCCTTCTTTAGGGGAACCTGATAAACTGGAACTGGAAGAGATGTACAGTCTATCTGCTTTGGAACTCGATAAGGCAATAAAGTGTTATGAAAGTCCCCGTGTAATTTTACACAGCGCTTGGAGAAAAGGAATCAAAAACCCACTCGCTGGAGATCGTTGTGTGTTTTTATTACAACAAATTAATTAGCAGCACAAAATAACAGATAAGGTGCACAGAATGAAATTAGCTGTTCGGTTAGGCAGGTGAGGAGCTCGGGATTAACAATGGAGTCCTCCAGGACGCTCTACAGTTCAAGTGAGGAGACCTGAGGGGAGAAAAAATGTTCCAAACAGTAAGTACTCACA
Source organism: Pholidichthys leucotaenia (assembly GCA_020510985.1). Taxonomy (NCBI): domain Eukaryota; kingdom Metazoa; phylum Chordata; class Actinopteri; order Cichliformes; family Pholidichthyidae; genus Pholidichthys; species Pholidichthys leucotaenia. The sequence continues at coordinate 408,252,935 of CM035843.1, forward strand.
TTGGTTGGAGCAATCCGAGTAATCCAGTGGAATCACGGCAAACACAAACAACCTGGGGACGAAGAGCACATCACTCAGCATGAAGTGGTACCGACAGAAGCGGGCAGGGCTTCCAAGCTAGAGCGGTGATGAACAAACACTGAAGAAATTAACTGCAGAATAGCTTCAAACACTGAAGGGATCGGTGACAGTGTAACTCCATACAGGGATCCAAACAATGATCTGGCAATCTTTCCCAACAGACTAGGGGCTGAAATAGAGCCAGCCTAATCATGAGAGTGCTTTCTGGTGTGAATCATTAGGGTGTGTGCGTGGGCGAACGCCAAAGGACACAGCTGGTTCCACTGACAGAGGAGGGGTGTGTGGCTGTGCTGTCAAAGAACGGGTGGACCAAAAAGCCTCTCAGACAGCGCCTGATAGAAATTTGGCAACAAAACATATGACAGGACCAAATACCCACGATTTCACAGATCTGGGCTAAGCCATATGCCCAGTTCAGGACATAAAGAAAATGAAATCTGGCAAAGCACCAGGCCCGGATGGATTTCCCATAGAATTTTATAAAACATTTACAGTAGCTCTAAATTAACTCCACTACTAACCTCTGTCTTCTCTCAAATCTTAACTAAAACGGCACTTCCTCCTACTATGATACAGTCATCCATCTCATTATTACATAAGAAATCTAAAGACCCACTACTATGTGAATCCTATCGCCCAATCAGTCTGTTATGTTGTGACTGCAAAATCTTAGCTAAGATGCTGGCAAATAGGTTGGAAGATGTCATGCCCATGCTCATTCACCCAGAACAAATAAGCTTTATTATTGGTCGGCAAATGTTTAGCAATCTCCATCATGCCTTTAACATCATCTATCAATGCAATAATACTGTGCCTGAAGTCATAATTGCCCTTGATGCATAAGAAGGCATGTGACAGAGTTGAAGAGAACTATCAGTTCACCACCCTCAATAAGTTTGTCTTTGATCCTAATTTTTGTTCATGGATTAATATACTTTACTCCTCACCTCAGGTTTCTATACATACAAACAAAAGTGTGTCAAGCCACTTCCGTCTTTCAAGGGGCACAAGGCAAGGTTGCCCCTTGAGTCCCCTACTATTCACGGGCAGCATGGTGGTGCAGTGGTTAGCACTGTTGCCTTACACCAAGGTTTCAGGTTTGAATCCTCAGGCTGGCAGGGGTAGGAACCTTTCTGTGTTGAGTTTGCATGTTCTCCCTGTGCTGCATGGGTTTACTCCGGGGGCTCCGGTTTCCTCCCACAATCCAAAGACATGCATGTTAGGTTAATTGGTTGTTCTAAATTGTCCCTAGATATGTCTCCTATAGGCCCTTAGAATAGAGGGTTAGTACCAGGGAAGCGCTTTGAGTGGTCTTTGAGACTAGAAAAGCACTATATAAGTACAGGTCATTATCCTTTATTCAACTTAGCAATCCAACCTCGAGCTATTCTGTTGAGGGGAGCAACCAAACTTGTGGGGAACAGCTACACAAGCTGTCATTGTATATGGATGTCCTCCTTCTCCTCCTCTCAGATCCATATACCATTACCCATTGCTCTTGAACTCATCTCAAAATTTGGCTTAGTATCAGGTTATAAATTGAATTTAAGTTAAAGTATCCTCCTCCCCATCAATGAAAAGCCTGTCAGCTGTTATTCCAGGCTTTCCCTTTCACGACCAGGAAGGACTCTTTCACTTACCTGGGGGTTAATATCACATACAGATATGCAGACCTGTTTGAGAAAAAAACTTTAATGTAACTCTTAACAAGGCCAAAAAAGACATGAGTAAATGGTTTACTCTTCCCTTTACTCTCACTGGGCAAGTTAACATTATCAAAATGACCATAGTGCCACGTTTTTTTATTCCTACTTCAAAATGTCCCAGTCTTTATTCCAAAAGCATTTTTTTAAGGAAATGAACAAACTTACCTCCACATTTATCTGGAACAAAAACATTCCCAAAATTAGGAGGAAGTTTTTGGAGAGACAGAAGGAGGAGGGTGGTCTATCCTTACCTAACTATCTCTATTATTATTGGGCACCAAACATTCATAAGCTCCTTTTTTGGTTTAATATCACATTGGATGTAGAATCTCCAATTTGGGCTCTTGTAGAACAACACAGTAGAGACCCAATTTCACTTTTGGATTTTTTTTTTTTTACCCTTAATAATAAACACCTTCATTTAAAAACTGCATTTTGTGTTTACTTTTATCTTTGTCTAATATTTAAATTTGTTTGATGATCTGAAACATGATCTGGGTTCGATCCCAGCTCCTGACCAGGAGCTCTCTGGAGTGGAGTTTGCATGTTCTTCCCGTGTGTGCATGGGTTTACTCCGGGATTTCTCCGGTTTCCTCCCACATGCCAAAAACATGCAAGTTAGGTTAATTGGAGACTCAGGTGTGAATGTGTGTGTGAATGGTGAAAGGGTTGGGTGCTGCACCAGTGGCTGCCTCATCCACTCATGTGGATGCCCTGTAATTTCCCCATTGAGGGACTAAGAAAGGAATCTAAAACATGAGGGCCCGAGACAGAAGGGTAAACAGGAACATACGAGACATGAACCAAGGACCAGGGAGGAACATAACCATGACACATAATAATGATAATAACAAACAACCAAGAATCCGGCCAGGGGCAAAAACTATGGAGCACAAAGGGAGACATAACGGAAATGAACACAATGATCAAACCTAGGCTGAGGCAGAGAAACACAAAAAAACATACTAATAACTCAAGGCGAGGATGTGGCCTTAGCCCATGTCCCGGTTTTCACAAGATACTAGATCTATAAAGTAAGGTGAGGCCATGGGTCCAGCCCACGCTCTGAAATCAATAACTTAAAAAATTACAGAAAATATGAACAAAATATGTCACAAACATTTCATTAAGATGTGTGAGCTATTAAAATGTTGAAAAAAAACTGCTGTGACCCCTTTAAGTTTGCTGCAGTGGGAGAGCTTGAGCTATGGAAGAAACCTTTAATTTTCTGAGAATGATTAATGAAATTTTTTTTTTGGGGGGGGGGTAGGCTATACGGAAGGTTGATAAATATGAGTATGTAGAGAGGGAGGGAGGTAAGGTGCCAAGAGTGGTGGTCTAGTGGTAGAACATCCACCCACAGTCGGGTGATCATGGGTTCAAGCCCCGGCTGGGTCATACCAAAGACCATATAAAAAAAAGTTATTCAAGCTTGGTGCTCAGCATAAAAAAATGGGGGAAGGAAAAGTTGTTTGCAGCAGTGCCTTGCATGGCAGTGGCCCCTCCCAATTCTACATGTGATTAACATTGTAGACAGGAGAAACATAATTTTGTTCTACTGTACACCACTGGCTGTATGGTTTGAATGACAATAAAGCTGGCTTCTTCTTCTCAAGAGAGGAAGTTGGCATTGTAAGAGAAAGTCAGGAGTGGCACAGAAGTATGTGAGAGTGGTGCAGGACCTATATAAGGACAGTGAGATGATGTTTAGATGTGCTGCAGGAGTGACAGATGGATTCAAGGTGGGGGTAGGACTACATTCTTGTTTGTCATGGTGACAGACAGGCTGACAGACAATGTCAGGCAGGAGTCTCTGTGGACTGTATTGTTTGCAGATGACATTGTGAGCTGTCATGAAAGGAGGGAGCAGGCTGAAGAGAACCTGGAGAGGTGGCAGTATGCATTTGAGAGAAGAGCAATGATGAAAGAAGAGGAATGAAAGTTGGTAGAAGAAAGACAGAATATATGTGGGAGTGACATGGAAGGGCAGGTATAATGGTGAAGATGCAAGGAGTAAAGGTAATGAAGCTTGATGAGGTTCATTACAAAATAACGATAACAATCTTTTTATCAGCAACCTACGTCTCATCCCTGAACTCCGGAGAACACCCGATGCTAGGCAAGCTACCTGGCCGACCAAAAGTGCTCACAGGAGGTGTAGAGACCGTAAACAAAGGTGGGGGAAGCGCAGAGGGCTAAGAGCTAAGCTAAAGCTAACACCGCCCCGGCTTTCTCTACCCAGTATTTTCCTCACTAATGTACGGTCACTGGCAAACAAAATGGATGAGCTACGGCTTCGGATCACCAATAACAGACTTATGAACTGCAATATCATGATTTTCACGGAAACATGGTTACACAGTGGAATACCTGACAATGCTATCGAGCTAGCCGGCCTACACACTCTCCGGGCAGACAGAGCAGCTGATGTGCATTTATATTAACAAGGCTTGGTGCACAAACTCTGTCACTGTTGGGAGACATTGCTCAGCTAACCTGGAGTTTCTAATGGTTAAATGTAGACCTTTCTATCTGCCACGCGAGTTCACTTGTACCATCATAACAGCTGCTTATATCTCTCCGGATGCTAATGCTAGGCTTGCTATGAAAGAACTGCATGCAGCTATTAGCAAACAACAAACTGCACACCCACACAAGAGGGGACAAAACATTGGACCACGTTTACACCAATATTGTGGGAGCCTACACAGCAACTCCCCTCCCCCACCTAGGTCAGTCTGATCACTTATCTTTGTTCCTTACCACCAAGTATGTACCGCTCATCAACCGGGTGAAGCCATCAGTGAGGACCATCAAAGTGTGGCCAGAGGGGGTTGACTCTGTACTCCAGGAAAAGTTTAGGAACACAGACTGGAGTATGTTCACCTCTCAGGCTACCTGAGTGGCTACCTGAGTGGCTACCTCAGGCTACCTGAGTGGCTCCCACATAAACATCGACTCTTACATCCACTCAGTCCTGGACCATATCAACACCACCATTGACAGTGTCACCACGGAAAAACATATCACCACATACCCAAATCAGAAGCCGTGGATGAACAGAGAAGTGCAGCTTCTGCTAAAGGCACGTAACAATGCCTTTAGATCTGGTGACGCACAGGCCTACAGTTCATCCAGGGCAGATCTGAAGAGGGGCCTCAAGAAGCCCAAGCACAACTACAAACTGAAGGTGGAGGAACATTTTGGGGACTCTGACCCCCGACGCATGTGGCAGGGCATTCAAGCTATCTCAGATTATAAGCCCAGCAACTCCATACCTATAGCTATGACTGTGTCCTTTCTCAATGAGTTAAATGACTTCTATGCTCGTTTTGACAAGGACAATAATGAAAAGAATATCAATTTCCCACCCTCTGATGACCTCCACCACCTCACACTCACCCACACCGACGTCCGTAATGCACTGAGTCATATCAACGTACGTAAGGCTGCTGGCCCTGATGGCATTGCTGGGCATGTGCTGAAGGCATGTGCTGAGCAGCTGGCAGGGGTCTTCACGGACATCTTCAACCTGTCCCAGGCCCAGGCGGTGGTACCAGCGTGCTTCAAGACCACTTCTATAGTACCAGTGCCGAAACAACATCTGAGAAAACAGAGTTTCACTCCATATAGAAGAAAAGGTTTAGTTCAAAACAAAAGAAAAAGATTTTTTCCCAGACGCTTACAGAAAAGACAGAAGTCAAAGCAGGAATGTAAAAGAACAGAACAAAAAAAAAAAAAATATAAGATAAGATAAGCCTTTATTAGTCCCACAATGGGGAAATTCCAGGATTGCAACAGCACAGGGACAGCAACACTCAGAGCAACAATCAGAAGGCAAGAAAAAACAACATCTAGCAAACATATGTCCATATTACTATAAATGTATATATATAGACACACAGTGCAGAGCATTATGGCTGGTGGATGTGCAGCAGAAAGTCTAAGCTCTCTCTCCGCGGATGCAGCGGGCCAGCTGGAAGTCTTTGGGTATGATGGTGACCCCCTTAGCGAAGAAGAGACCACCAGGTGGGTCTCGCTGGTCTCCTGCAGAGCCATGACGGCGAAACTCAGGAAACGCAGGATGGTCTTGAAGTCCTGAGCGATCTCCCTCACCAGGCGCTGGACGGGCAGCTTACGGATGAGCAGCTCCGTGGATTTCTGGTAGCGACGGATCTCTCTCAGAGCCACGGACCTGTGACGGCGAGGCCTCTTCACTCTGCCGGTGGCCAGAGCGCCTCTCCGAGCAGCCCTGGTGGCTAGCTGTCTCCTGGGGGGCTTCTTCCTCCAGTAGATTTTACGGGCGGTCTGCTTGGTTCTTGCCATCGCTCTTTATTATTCTGTCTTATATTTCTTTCACGCCGCCTAAACTCCAGCCCGGCACCCGCTTCGTTTTCGCTACAGCTCCCGGTATGTCGAGTTTCCCATTAGCACTGGGCGGCGGCCAAGTGCTAGCTAGCACTAGCTCCTCCCCGCTGTAACGTCTCCCGCTGCAAACCGTGGCTCCGTCCGCCGACCCGGGAGACCCCCGGGGCGATCCGTGCGTCCATGATATATATACAGAGTGAAAGGTGTAGAAAGAAGTTTCTTGGGAGATGGGAGTTTCTTCCATGAACTCAGTAGTTTTTTGGGGGAAAAACTTGATTGTGTCACATGGTCTGGGCGCCAATGCCATCCACGCTCAGACCATATTCCTCCTCAGCACGGCTCTTACTTTGACAGCGTCTCAGCGGGCCTCCAGCTGTCAAGCTCTATGGGACGGCTGGAGGCCAAATACCTCTAATCAGCTGAGGCGCTGTCAACTACTATACAAGGGAGCAGTCCTGATTATTCAGTGCTGTGACCTCGCGCTATTATCCACGCTCTTCTCCGGCGTGGGTAAGGCTGGAACCCCTACGTCCAGCGCCAGCCCCCCTTTCGTCATTCATCATCATTTGTAAGTGTGTACCTTTGTATGATTGTGTTTTGGCCCCACGAGGCTATTTTCCTTCATTCCTTTCCTTATTGTTAATAAACAACGCAAACTCACTGGTCAGCCCTTGGCTCTTATTTATGGCTCGCAAGAGCCATACGTAATAGATTGACAGGAAGAAGAACCAATTGTCTCCTATCATGGGAGATTTGAATGAACTATGGTCCAATAAAGAAAGAGGCTCTTTGTTTGTAACTGACCAATAGAATTAAAGGGGGCATTATCCAACCAAGACTGGCTGGTGATTGGCTGGAACCAAACAGATGACTTGCTTTGACTCTGAATATGAAGAAACACATCTTGATAAGAATTTTTTTTTAAAGAATCACTTTATATATACGTATATATATATATATATATATATATATATATATATATATATATATATATATATATATATATATATATATATATATACGTATATATATATATATATATATATATATATATATACGTATATATATATATATATATATATATATATACTATATATATATATATATATATATATATATATATATACGTATATATATACTGTATATATAAGCTTAACTAATTTCAGTGATACATGACTAATCTTCATTCTTGCTACATTAAACATGCACTTTCAAAAACGTGTCCTTCTATAATTAACATGCATTGGAATAAGGTTTGTTTAAGTATTTTCAAATATGCAATACATTTAAAACAATTAAAATGATTAATGAAATGTTTCAAACCAAAATGGTATGTCAGAGTCCTGCTTGAGTTTCCAGGGTGTCCTGAAAAACAAAACCTTCTGAAAATTGAGAGTTTTTGAAAAAAGGAAGTCATCTCCATTTAGTAAGCACAGTTCAGCTTGCAGAGGCAACAGTGAACATATTCCTGAGTTGTCCATAAGGGGGTTCTGTGGGACTTTGGATTTTAACTAGAAGCCTTGAGGAAGTTTTGTTGATTGGTCTGAATTGTTTCAAAACAACTCTTAGTAGATAAAACTGTCTGGTTGGGGAGAAGGTTCTTTAATTTATGATCGCAGTCTAAACCGTTCCTGGCAGAGCAGGATTTTTATCGGCCCTTTTACCATGGAATATGTTTTCGAGCTGTGGTGCTTATATAACCCTGTGACGCTTACTTGTCTCACCAATTTTTTCTGTGTAACCCTTACTAACTAACACCTACTCACTTTAGGTGTAGTACCCTTTTTGGTAGTGGTGTATTATGGCAATGTATTTACCTTAACTTTACTACCTGAGGGAAGGGATAATTGGGCCAGGTCAGACCGACTCTGGGTTCGTAGAAGCCTGGGAGGTGCAACAACAGATCACACATACACAGCTGTATATGGAACTTGCAACTATGTATATTATTTACAAATAGGTACACATAAATAAATACACAGCATGATAAAAGAAAAAATAAAAACAAAATACTCCAAATTATATTTACAATATTCACAGTTTGTGTTGTATCAGTTCCAGGTGACCCAACTGGTTTAGGCTTACCAATTTCAAGGGTTTTATCTAGGCAAAGGCTGCTACCAGCACGCTAGCGTCGCCACATCACCAAGGACCCTCTCTCTCTCTCTGGTTTGTGTCTTTTGGCGTCTGCCGTGACTGAGCCAAAAATGCAAGTCATCCCAGTCCCAGGGAGAGAGTTCTTAACCCATTGGGTGGCGTGACCCAGCAACGGCGCAGCCATTGGTTATTCGAAATATCAACACACAATACTAGAAACTTTATCAGAACCTTCTAGAAAATGTTCCTACTATTTATGAATATACAGTGGTACCTCTACTTACGAACGTCTCTACATACGGAATTTTGAGGTTACGAGACGCCTCAACGGGAAAATATTGCCTCTAGTTACGAACGAAATTTCAGGATACGAAAGGCAAAAAAGTACGCGCTCCTCGCAGCTTCCGTAGTTTACCGAACGTAAACATACCTGTAGCTGCTCTGCCATTGGCTATCGCCTAGCATCTTCCTGGTATCCCATTGGCCACAAAGTTGTTGTTTTTTTTCCAAAACTTTATACGTTTGGTTGATCTCGCCAAAGAATATGGCCGTAATACATCAACGATCAGCACGGTATTAAAACAAAAAGAAGCACTTACAAGCCGACAAAAGCAAACGTCCTTGGATCAGAACATGAACCAAAGAAGGCAAAAGGTGACGACGTCGACGACGATAGCAGTTAAAGGGTAAATGAACATAATTTTTATTATTCTTTCTCTTTTATTATTCTCTTTTGTTATTCTTTCTCTCATTTTAAACTCTCATTTTATGTTTATTGTGCAGTAATCTAATTGTAACATGTATTTGTTACATGTTTTGATGCGTTTTTACGATTTATAAAAAATTTATGCCCGAATTTTGGGGGTTTGGAACGGATTACGGCATTTACATGTAAAACGCGCCTCTACTTACGAATTTTTCACGTTACGAGAATTCTTCCGGAACGAATTAAATTCGTAAGTAGAGGTACCACTGTATATTTATTTAAATATTCATATTCAAATTATGTATTCCCATTGTAAAATGGGTATTTTGCTTTTTAAAAGCGGTATCAATATTTCTAATTTAATTCACATTAAACTATCTACTCACATTGTGAAATGAATGCCCCCCCTTCTTCTTAAAGCGGTATCGTCATTTATAATTCCATCCACGTTTTTAACACTGGGTTACACTATCCCCCCTTAGAATCATGCAAGTCCCTTTGCATGGGATTAGCTAAATGGTACTGACGGGAGAACTAGTGTTCATGGGAATATTCCTAAGATCTGACTCTGTTAAGGCTCTGGTAAAAGCCAGGTTTGAATAATCTTAGGCTCTGTCTCTGTTAAGGCTCTGGCAAAAGCCAGGTTTAATCCTTGAAACAGGGACTGGGCAACAGTTAGGAGAGGGTTTCCCAACTGACTATACTGTAGTCTTTCTGACTGGGAGGTTGTCCTCTCGGAGCGTCTCACAGTCTGTGGGACTTTTTTTTCCGGTTCTTTTTCTTCCACAGGTTCATCACAGGTACTTTTATCAGGCAAGTTGGTTTCACTTTCAGTTCCATTCTCATTGTTTGATGGTTCCACACTTGTTTCAGTTCCCTCCAGATTTCCATCATTCAGTAAGTTGTCACATCCAGGTGAAGTGACATTTTCCATTTGGTTGTCATTCTCAGGTAAGTGAGTTTCAGCAGGAATGTCTCCTTTAAAGAATGTCTTTGGATGGGGAATTTCATTAACTCGATTGAGCTTTATGGGTGTTTGGATTGGTTCTTCTCTGTACCAACAGACATTTTCTGGTTCTGAATTCTCACATTCCTCACTTTGTTCAGGTGATTGTCTTGTCTTATGTTTGGGGATGCATTTTGGTTGGACAGGTTCGTCTTCAACAGGGGCAAGAAAACCACAGGGAAGCAAGAGGTTGTGGTGAACGGTGTGAACAGGACCATCTTTTGTCTCAGGTCTTATAGTGTAAACAGGCAAGCACCTGCTTGGCTCACCACAATGTGAATTTCAGCTTCCCACCTGTCTGCTAGTTTATGTTTGCCTCTGAGGCGGACTGCATGTACCAAAACTCTGTCGCCTGGTTCTAGTTTTGAGGGTTTCACTAGCATATCAAATCTTGTTTTGTTTCTTTCAGCCATCTTGTTAGCATTTTCTGTTGCTAGTTTGTAGCTTTCTTGTAGAGTTGTCTTCAGTTTTTCAATGTACTGGGAATGTGACTTGAAACTTTTGTTGTGAAACGGGAGCCCAAATGCAAGGTCGATGGGCAATCTTGGCTGACGACCAAACATTAACTCATATGGGGCAAAACCAGTAAAGTCATTCTTCGTACAATTGTACGCATGTACAAGTGGTTTTACATAGTTGTGCCACTGAGTTTTGTTCTTTTCCTCCAGAGTACCCAGCATGCTCAATAGCATTCTATTGAAACGTTCTACCGGGTTACCTCTGGGATGATAGGGTGTCATCTGGATTTTACGAATGCCCATGATTTTGCAAAGTTCTTTTATGATATGGGACTCAAAATCGGGACCCTGATCACTATGTAATCATTCAGGTATCCCGTAGTGGACTATAAAGTTGTCCCAAAGTGCCTTTGCATCAGTCTGAGCTTTCTGATTGCTGGTAGGGATGGCTATAGCATATTTTGTGAAATGATCAGTTAACACAAGCACATCCTTCGTGTTACTTTGATGGGGCTCAATGGATAGGAAATCCATACAGATAAGTTCAAGCGGTCGGGTGGACTTGATGACAACAGGAGCAGCTCGCTCTGGAGCGGTTTTATGTCTTACGCAGCGATTATATGTCTTGATCTTCTTTTCTATATCCGCCGCCATGTGAGGCCAATAGAACCTTGTTCTGGCGAGATGCAAAAAATGCTCTGTGCCTAAATGGCCCATGTCACAGTGGAGGCTTTGAAAGACTGAATCGCGGAGTTGTTCAAGTAAGACGAGCTGGTAAGTAACATTTCCTCTGTCTTGACGAGTGCGGTAAAGGATGTTATTGCACATTTCAAGTCGACCGAGCTCTCGGAGTAACAAGTTGATGTCAGGAAGTTCAGTTTGTACCATTGGTGGAACTTTTAGCCAAGTTTCAATTTGTGCAATCACTTCTTTTAAACAGGGGTCAGTTCTTTGTTCATTTTTGATCTGTTCAGGAGTCATGTGGGATACAACTGCAAGACCACCACAGCCATCTTCATCCGAATAGTCATCTGGAATGGCGGCTACAGAGAGGGCTAATGAGTGAACCAAAGGGAAGGTGTCTGGAGAGCTACAGACAAGGTGTTTTTCACATATAGCAGACTACCTCGGCACTTAAACTGCTTTCAGGAAGAGACAAGTGAGTTTGAGTGAACTGCTGTATGCAGTCAAACTCCTTTTGGGACACTATGTCATCAAGTAACTCGCCATGTGGCCATCTAGAGAGGCCATCTGCATCTGAGTTAAGCTTGCCTGTTCTGAATTGGAGCTTAAAGTTAAACATCGACAGAGCAGCTAACCAGCTATAACTCATGGCATCCATCTTAGTCAAAATGTACGTCAGGGGGTTACCGTCTGTCATGACAGTAAAATGATTGCCATATAAATAGTCTGCGAACTTCTCTGTTACCCTGTTACTGTTCTTTTGTTACTTTAGAGCCAAAAATTCTAATTTATGGGCGGGGTAACGGGATTCACTTCTAGACAACTCCCGGCTTGCATAAGCTATGACCCTAGTCTGGCCCTCCTGCTCTTGATAGAGGGCGGCGCCAAGCCCTGTAGTGCTGGCATCAGTATGGAGTGTATATAGCAACTGAGGGTCAGCGAAACCCAGGACAGGCGCAGTACTGAGCTTTTCAATGATGGGTTTGAATGCAAGATCACAGGAAGAAGTCCATCGCTCGCCAAATGGTGTCTTTGGGTCATAGTACTGGGCAGGCTTAGCTTTGGGCTTTGTGCTTTTGTGCAAAGGAGGGTAGCCTGATATTGTCAGTGAGGGGCTTAACGATGCTGGAATAGTTCTTAATGAACCGCCTATAGTACCCTGAAAAGCCTACGAATGAACGGAGCTGTTTGAGATCACGGGGCACAGGCCAGGTACTTATGGCTTTCACTTTTTCAGGGTCGGTCTCAACTCCTTTACTGGACACAATGTGACCGAGGTATCTGACAGAAGTTTGAAAAAATCTGCATTTCTCAGGGGAGAGTTTAAGCCCGTACACTTTTAGGCGATTAAGAACTTTCATTAAGCAAGCCTCATGTTCCTCGGGCGTCTTGGAGAATACAATGATGTCATCGAGGAACACAATCAGCTCATGCAGATTCATGTCGCCCATGCATTTCTCCATGAGGCGCTGGAACGTGCTGGGGGCGTTTGTAATGCCTTGGGGCATCCTATTGAATTCCCATAAGCCCATGGGACATACGAACGCCGTCTTTGGTTTGGCCAGCTCCTCTACCTCAATTTGGTAGTACCCAGACTTTAAATCAAGGACGGAGAACCACTGTGAACCGGTCAAGGTGGAAAATGTTTCCTCCAAGTTGGGGAGAGCGTAAGCATCTTTTACAGTCTGCATGTTAAGCTTCCTGTAATCAATACAAAGGTGGACATCGCCATTTTTCTTTTGCACCACTACAATAGGCGAAGAAAATGGGGAAGTGGACTCTCTTATCACGCCTGCTTGTTGGAGTTCTTTGAGATGCTTATGGACCGCTTCCAGGTCATTTGTATGTATGGGACGTGCTCTGTGTTTGAACGGTGTTTCATCTGATAATTTGATTGTGTGTTTCACTTGATCCGTTTTGCCAAAGTCAAGATCGTTTTGTGCAAATACTTCGGGCATTTGACTGAGTTTTTCTGTTAGGCGCTCTTTCCATTCAGCGATAATGGGGGGAAGAGTCAAAGTTGAACTTCAGAGTGGACTTTGGTTGAGTTTTGGACTTTGCAACTTTCACGGAGTGTTCTTGTGATAGGACTCGTTGATATGCACAGATTTCTCCAATGACACACTTCTGAGGGATTGTCACGTCATGTTCTGATTCATTGGTGAGTATAACTGGAACAAGGTAAGGTGCTCTTTCAGGTAAATCTATGAGACATGGTTTTACCAGGATACCACCAGGTAAAGCTGACATTACCGGGTGTTCTAACAAGACATATTTTTCACTGTTGCCGGCTGACACTGCTACAGCGCCATCTAGAACAACTGTTTGGCCTGCAGGAACTAACTGTGGCTCTTTATTGCACATGGTCACTAAACCAAGGCTAGTGTCTTTGGACTGTCTGTGCCATAGCTCAAGGACTTTTAACACTGCCTTATAACCAAGTGACATGGTTGGCTGCAGTTCAGAACATGCATCAGAGTACAGCTCGTAAAGTACATCTAATGTGTTTGTCCCTATTAACACTAAGGACTGATCAGCTGCACGTACATCGGGGACCACTAAGCCAAGTGTTGGCACTTTGACTTCAGTACCAAGAAAGTCTTTTGGGAAAGTGACATGCATTTCAATGTAGCCTAAGTAAGGTACACTCTGACAGTTAGCTCCCTCCACTTCTAACAGCTCAAAAAGTGGCTTAATCTCATGGTTGGATAAGTACTGCCTGTAATAGGACTCAGGTGACAGTAGTCACCTGGGAGCCTGTATCTAACAAACAGCTCACAGTACAGCCATTCACTTTCACTTGTGCTGTACTTTTTGTATCAATTAGACCATTAGGAAAGTTAAAGGGGTCTGTTTTGTAATGTGACTTCAGTTTAGCATGTGTCTTGAATGGAGCTCTCGGTTTGGGATGGGTCATCTCTGAACTAACCTGTGTTTGTCCCACAACAGGGGTAGACCAGCTTTAAAGAAGATTGGGGGTTCCGACTGTCCCAAATCTGTCTTTTTACTCTTAGTTCTTTGTGTTTTGCAGCTACAAGTGCAGGGTTTGGCTCTGACTCACAAGTGGCTACAATATGCCCATCTTCGCCACAGCGGAAGCAATACCATGGTCTGGGCCTAGTATTGGGACAGTTGGATGAAGGTAAGTTTTCAGGTTTGGCATGGTCAAGTTTTTTATTTCCAGACTTCTTAGTTGGGTCTTTCTTCGGTGGTGCTTGTTTCTTTTGTTTCACCACAGCAGCTAATTGCCTTTTTAAATCAGCGACTTGCTTTTTCAGTTCTTTCAGACTGTCCGACTGCACTATTTGCTCTTGTTTTGGTGACGGTTTGTTTGTAGGAAGCTGCTTTTGGTTTTGTGGCGCCCAAGTGTTTTTTCATGCGTGTGCTTTTAACTTCTTGTCTGTTTTCAACAGTGCGAAGGTGAAGCAATAATTCTGCATATGCAGGTGGGGGTTTATCTTTTAGTTCCAGCTGTAACTCTTTTAGCAGACTGTCATCCCAACAGCCTCTGTTAAACTGCTTGAGAAGCTGTTTGTCCATTTCCTGTGGCTCTAGACCACCTCTACGCACTGAGATTGAGTGCCACCTGCAAACGATGCAGATATGCAGAGGGTTTTTCTCCATAATCTTGGAAAGTGTTCATGAATTGCACAAGCAGTTCCTCACCGTCTTCAACAGTCCCAAAAGCTGAGTCCAACAGCTTAAGATAGTTGGCAGAGGTGGCTTCAGACCCAAGAGAACAAATAACATCAGACACAGGAGCAAGAAGACTTTCAAGGATCCTGCGAGATTCAAGTCAGACAAAGAAGTATCTTCCATCATCAGGTCACCATGTGAACGCCATGTTTCATAGTCAGCTTCAGTATACGGTCTTGGCGTTTTGCCAGAGAAAGCTCTGATTCTCCAGAAGGAATGGGGGTTTGACAGCTTCTCTGCATTTTTAATAACATGCTCGACTACGATTTTCTGAACCTCGGGTGGGTTAAGATCAGCTGGAGTCAGCACTTGAGGTGTAAAGTTTGGTCTAAGAGGGCTTTGGAAGAGTGCTTGAGTGGTTTTAGAGGTGCGAGGCACTTCAACTTGGAGTGGAGGAGAGACTCCACTTTGTGTGGGTTCTACAGTAAGGAAAGCCGGATCAATGTCAGCAGAGACCGTTTCAGCTGTCTCAGCAGCTTCAATAGACTTCCCTATTGTGGACATGACCTCCCGCAACACCTCTTCAAAACCTTTTCCACTTAGCTTAGCTAAACCCCTCGGGTTGCTAAAATAAGTCTCACTAACACTGCCCCCTACAGTTTTAGTGTAGACATCAGTTAGAGCTTGAATGCAGTACTAAACCTCAGGTTTGCCAGTGGATGGAAAGGAGCACGGCAACGTAGGTGCTAATGTTTCAATAGCTAATCCAGACTCGAACTCTACAATGTGACTTTTGCCAAAGTCAGATGAGTTATCATTAATGCTGAGCACCCTACGGATAGTGCCATGTTGCTCTAGAAACTCAAAAATATGTGTCTCTTTCTTTGTCAACAACACCACTGACAATGTCTGCGTTAGGAATTTTAACACCATACTTTTCCACAAAATCCATTTTGGCCGTATATCAACTGTTTAGTCAGGGGTCAAAAAAGAATCCTCATCTGATGTGCAATGCTCCAGGCTCCTGGCTGTGCTCACCAAATTTTTTATAACCCTGTTACACTTGTCTCGCCAAATTTTTCTGTGTAACCCTTACTAACACCTACTCACTTTAGGAGTAGTACCCTTTTTGGTAGTGGTGTGTTATGGCAATGTATTTACCTTAACTTTAATACTTGAGGGAAGGGATAATTGGGCCAGGTCAGACCGACTCTGAGTTCGTAGGAGCCTGGGAGGTGCAACAACAGATCACACAGTCGTATATGTAACTTGCAACTATGTATATTATTTACAAATAGGTATACATAAATAAATACACAGCGCGATAAAAAAAAATCAAAACAAAATACTCCAAATTATATTTACAATATTCACAGTTTGTGTTGTATCAGTTCCAGGTGACCCAACTGGTTTAGGCTTACCAGTTTAAAGGGTTTTATCTAGGCAAAGGTTGCTACCAGCATGCTATCGTCGCCACATCACCAAGGACCGTCTCTCTCTCTGGTTTGTGTCTTTCGGCGTCTGGCGTGACTGAGCCAAAAATGCAAGTCATCCCAGACCCAGGGAGAGAGCGCTTAACCCATTGGGTGGTGTGACCCAGCAATGGCGCAGCCATTGGTTACTCGAAATATCAACACACAATACTAGGAACTTTATCAGAACCTTCTAGAAAATGTTCCTACTATTTATGAATATATATTTATTTAAATATTCATATTTGAATTATGTATTCCCATTGTAAAATTGGTGTTTTTCTTTTTAAAAGTGGTATCAATATTTCTAATTTAATTCACGTTAAACTATCTACTCCCATTGTGAAATTAATGTCCCCCTTTCTTAAAGCGGTATCGACATTTTTAATTCCATCCACGTTTTTAACATTGGGTTACACTTAGGTGAAGAAAACAATTCCTGACGAGTCTTTTGGGTGAAACAATTTCTTTAAAGCGAAGAGTGATTTTATAGATTGGAACAAAAGGGGTTAACAGTACATATTTCCCCCCTCTGTATCAATGGTGAGCTTCGGTCAGCATTGGTACACATCCGTTGTGGCTGGTTCCAATTGGTAACTCTTGACCCAACAGTTGAGCTAATGATTTTGATGTCAATAAGCCCTAAGCTTGTAAACTTGTATCTATTCCTGAGTATAGATCTTTGGGTTTGGTTTACTATAAAAAAAAAAAAAAAAAATTGTAGGAATCTTCAAAATTAATTTAAATAGGGACAAATATAAAAATTGTAAAATTGTCTAAAATATACTAAAATACTGTATATGCATGTAAAGGCTGATAAAAATATTGGGTTACAAAAGTACAAAAAGCCCCTCATGGATTGTAACCTTATCGTGGTGGGGGGTTTGCATGCCCCAGTGATCCCAGGTGCTATGTTGTCCAGGGCAATTTGCCTCTGATAGGGCCACCCAAGACAAACTGGTCCTGGGTGAAGGGCCAGACTAAGAATGATCCAACAGACCATCATGATAAATTCTAGATCAAGGATTCAGTGTACCCCGCCCGGTATGGGGTTACCGGGGCCCCACCCTGGAGCCAGGCCTGGGGGAGGGGCTCGAAGGCTAGCGTCTGGTGGCCGGGTTTCCACCCATGGGACCCGGCCGGGCTCAGCCCGAAGGAGTTACATGGGTCCGCCCTCAAGTGGGCTCACCACCTGAGGAGGGATCATGGGAGTCCGGTGCTATGTGGATTAGGTGGTGGTCAAAGATGGAGACTTTGGCGGACTGATCCCAAGCTTTCTAAACTGGCTTTTGGAACGTGGAATGTTACCCCTCTGGTGGGGAAGGAGCCTGAGCTGGTGTACGAGGTTGAGAGATACCGGCTAGATATAATCAGCCTCACCTCAACACACAGCTCCGGTTCCGGAACCAGTCTCATGGAGAGGGGCTGGAGCTTGGCCTTTTCTGGAGTTGCCCCGGGTGAGAAGCAATGAGCAGGGGTGGGTATTCTTGTATCCCCCCCACCTTGCTGCTTCTATACTGGAGTATTTCCCGGTGGATGAAAGGTTTGTTTCCCTTCGCCTTCGGGTTGGGAAATGGGTCCTGACCATCATTTGTGCCTATGCACCAAGTGATGTTTCAGAGTACCCACTGTTTTTGGAGTCTGTGACTGGGGTGCTGGAGGGTGCTCCTCTTGGAGACTCCATTGTCCTACTGGGGGACTTCAATGAGCATGTGGGCAACAACAGTGAAACCTTGAGGGGGGTGATTGGGAGGAATGGCCTGCCCGATCTGAACCTGAGTGGTGTTCAGTTATTGGACTTCTTTGCTAACCACAGTTTGTCCGTAACGAACACCATGTTCAAGCATAAAGGTGTCGATATGTGTATTTGGCACCAGGACACCCTAGGTCGCAGGTCGATGATCGATTTTGTTATCGTGTCATCAGACCTGCGACCGTATGTCTTGGACACAGGTAAAGAGCGGTGCAGAGCTGTCAACTGCTCACCACCTGGTGGTGAGTTGGATCCGATGGCAGGGGAGGATGCCATTCAGACCTGGTAGACCCAAACGTATAGTGAGGGTGTGCTGGGAACATCTGGTTGAGGCCCCTGTCCGGGATGTCTTCAACTCCCACCTCCAGAAGAACTTCAACCACATTCCCAGTGAGTCTGGAGAAGGGAGTCTGAATGGGCCATGTTCTCCACCTCTATTGTTGAAGCGGCGGCACAGAGCTGAGGCTGACAGGTGGTCAGTGCATCTCGTGGTGGCAACCCCTAAACCAATTGGTGGACACCAGTGGTGAGGGGGGCCATTAAGCTGAAGAAGAAGTCCTATCAAGCTTGGTTGGCTTGTGGGACTCCCGGAGCAGCAGAGGTGTACTGGCAGACCAAGCGGAGTGCAGCTCGGGTGGTTGCTGAAGCAAAAACTTGTGTGGGAGGAGTTCGGTGAGGCTATGGAGCAAGATTTCGGTCGGCCTCGAAGAGGTTCTGGCAAACTGTCCGGCGGCTCAGGAGGGGAAAGCAGCTCCCTGTCCACATTGTGTATGGTGCAGATGGAGCGCTGTTGATTTCGACTGGGGATATCGTTGGGCGGTGGAAGGAATACTTTGAGGATCTCCTCAATCCCACTGATACGCCTTCCATAGAGGAAGCAGGGCTTGAGGACGAGGGGGATTACTTGCCTATCATAGGGGCTGAGGTTGCCAAGGTGGTTAAAAATCTCCTTGGTGGCCGGGCCCCGGGGGTGGACGAGATTCACCCTGAGTACCTCAAGGCCCTTGATGTTGTAGGGCTGTCATGGTTGACACACCTCTGCAACATTGCGTGGAGGTCGGGGGCAGTACCTTTGACATGGCAAACAGGGGTGGTGGTTCCTCTCTTCAACAAAGGGGACCGGAGGGTGTGCTCCAACTTTAGAGGGATCACACTCCTCAGCCTCCCTGGGAAGGTCTATGCCAAGGTACTGGAGAGGAGAGTCCAGCCGTTGGTCGAACCTTGGATTCAGGAGGAGCAATGTGGTTTTCATCCTGGCTATGGCACATTGGACCAGCTTTTGACCCGTTTAAGAATTCTCAAGGGTTCGTGGGAGTTTACCCAACCAGTTTATATGTGTTTTGTGGACTTGGAGAAGGCATTTGACCGTGTCCCTCATGGTTTTTTGTGGGGGGGATGCTTCGGGAGTATGGGGTATCGGGCTTGTTGTTACGAGCTATTCGGTCTCTGAATGACCGTTGTGAGAGTTTGGTTTGTATTGCCAACACTCGGTCGGACTCATTCCCAGTGTGAGTTGGACTCCGCCAGGGCTGCCCTTTGTCACCGATCCTGTTCATAATTTTTATGGACAGGATTTCTAGGCGCAGCCAGGGAATGGAGGGTGTCATGCTTGGTGACCACAGGATCTCATCTCTGTTGTTTGCAGATGATTTTGTCCTGTTGGCTTCACCCAGCAATGACCTACAGTTCTTGCTGGGATGATTTGTCACTGTGAAGCGGCTGGGATGAGAATCAGCACCTCCAAGTCCGAGTCCATAGTCCTCAGCCGGAAAAAGGTGGATTGCCCTCTCTGGGTTGGGGACAGGCTCCTGCCCCAAGTGGAGGAGCTTAAGTATCTTGGGGTCTTATTCACGAGTGAGGGGAGAATGGAGTGGGAGATAGACGGATTGGAGCAGCATTTGCAGTGAATCTGACGCTGTACTGGTCTGTTGTGGTCAAGAGGGAGCTGAGTTCTAAGGCAAAGCTGTTGATTTATCAGTCAATCTACGTTCCTACTCTCACCTGTGGTCACGAGCTTTGGGTAATGACCGAAAGAACGAGATCGCGGATACAAGCAGCTGAAATGAGCTTTCTCCGTAGGATTGCTGGACTCACCTTCAGAGATAGGGTGAGGAGCTCAGCCATCCGGGAGAGGCTCAGAGTAGAACCGCTGCTCCTCCACATTGAAAGGAGTCAGTTGAGGTGGTATGGGCATCTAATTAGGATGCCTCCTGGACGCCTGCCACTTGAGATGTTTCGGGCACGTCCCACTGGGAGGAGACCCCGGGGCAGACCCAGGACTCGGAGGAGAGACTATGTCTCCCAGCCAGTCTGGGAACGCCTTGGCCACCTGTTCCATCTCTGAAGAGCTGGAACAGGTGGCTGGGGAGAGGGAAGTCTGGGCTTCTCTGCTTGAACTGCTTCCTCCGTGACCCGGACCTCCGGAAAAGCGGTAGAAGATGGATGTATGGATGGATGGATGGATGGAAGTACAAAAAGACAATTCAAAATGAAAAGTATGTAATTTTTACATACCTGAGGTAAACGTTTTCGCTAATATTGAGATAACTCAAGCAGGTTCAGATTGGATTGTTTTAGCTGGACTAACCCATGGTTCCACAGTTGTCTGAATCATAGGGTGTTCGAGGCCTTTAGTCTGGAAAACTGCATGAACATGGAATGTCATCCTTGTTCTTTGAATGGCAACAGGAAGTAAATTTGTTACCACTGAAAAAGGGGCAGGATAAGAATGAGACAGGCTTGGGGAGTAACATAGACACTAGCTGTGTGTGAGCATAATCAACCTTTAACACGAAGAGCAAAACGTTCAAGACCTTGCTGAGTTTGACTGAAGCTTCAGAGCAAACATTCAAAACCAACACAGTATCTTGCAATGTTTTGGTAATGGTTTGTGGTTCAGCTACCTGGTGTTTCAATGTCGCAGTGTTGACTGGGTTAACAGTGGACATGCTAAGGCTAACCAGAGGCCCTAACGAGGAGGCTGTTACTGAGAATCCACCTAAGGATTGTTGACTTTTTGTCTTGGCTCTGCCCAGTTCTGACTGGGTAAGTATGATTGCTAGGTGGAGGGCTAAACTGAAAAACAGGAGGGCCATCATCCTGACAAACAAATAGAAATGAGTGACTTTAATTTCAGCTTTCTTTTTTGTTTTTCTTTTTGACACCTGAGTGGCAGATGAAAATTATTCTCAGCGGCAGATTGATCTCTAAACCTTCGATATTTTATCACATTTCGGGAGATTTTTTATGTTGTTAGCTCAAGCTAATGGTATTGGATGTTTTGTATGTACTATTTAAGAATAGTAAGTCGATTGAAATTGATTTGAATTTATAGAGGCTTTTAAGATTAGTTTAAGGGATAATTTGGTTTAATATACCCTTTTTCTTTTGGAAGTTTTGATGCAGTTCACTGATTGTTTTTGAGAAATGCATCCGAGCGTACCTGAGGCTAATAGTTAGCTAACAGTTATTTCTTGGATGCAGGACTGATTTTAAAATTATCGACTTACTGTGACAGTGTTGTACCTGACAAGTCCCATGGGGTTTTGGTAAAGTTTACTCCGATTGTGATGGGCCGATTTATATATGGAGTCCTGGATTTGGTACTTAAGTGGGCAAAGTTTGTTGCTGACAACGTAATGATCCTGAGAGCGATGCCATCGGGGGCCTTTTGGCTCCTGGTTGGGTCACCCATGGCGGTAAGATCGAGGGGGAGGTCCCAGACCAAGAGCGATCCAAAGATAGAAAGAAAGACCTCAACGGCGGGAGTGGCGGAGGATGACACCATGAGTCACAACGACACTGAAGGTGGGTCAAGGCTGCAACAGAGAGTGGTCTCCAGTCGTCTTGGATTCCATGCCACTGGATTCAGGCCCCTCGCTGCCAAGGACCGTGTGGTGGCTGCAGGCGCATCAGTCTCCCCATGATAAAAGACGTCACGCGCAGGCGTCCTCCCAAAGGGAGCCCATCCACTTTACATCTTGGTCAAGACAAAGTCCTGTGGTGATCAGGAAGTGGTAACAGGGACAGGACAGTGAAGTCTGGGAGTTCTTAGCCCCGACCTGGCACACAGGCGATGGGTGCTTGATACAGTCATTAAGCTCTTGGACTGAGGCAGAAAAAGCTTCTCGGCAGCTGCACTCATGACTGAGCAGCCCTATTCAGGATCCACTCTGCTCACCCCAGTAGGAGAGGGGGTTAGACAAGGTACCCAAAACATAGCCTGCCTCACAAAATCCTGTCTGGAATACCGCATCCAGAGGGAACACCACCACGCGGTCAGAAACATACAAAACTACATATTGGAGCCTGGAATGTGCGAACCCTTATGGACAACCAAGCCAGTGATCGACCTGAAAGGCGAATTGCCATTATTTCCAGAGAGCTAAGGAAGTTCCGGATCGACCCTTGGAAGGAAGCTCAGACACAACACAGAGAGAAGGGGGATCAGGGTCTCCGGCAGCGATGGAGCCCAGTGAAACGAGCTCAGGTGCACCGGGTGGCGGCACTTGGTTCTCCTCACCAAGAGCCAGGCAAGATTGCTCGAGGATAGATAGGTGAAAAACAAAACAGAGCACTTGCCTGAGCTCGAGCTCCACTGCCATCCTGGACTCCAACAATCCAGGCGATGACATTTCGGGCTTGGCCCTCTGGAGATCCAGCTCAGCCTCGAACTCTGCTGCGGTAACCTCCACAGCAGGCATGATGGTGGTTGCAGTCCTTTCAGTCCCAGTCGGAGTGGCCTACGCAGGAGGCTTGTCAGGTGTGGCGGCTGGGGTCTGACTCACCGTTGGAGCTGGACTCTGCGTGGCGAGCTCGGGTTCAGCGTCTTCCTTCTGTCCAGTGCATGACTGCAGGACTGGGATTGAGTGCTCCAGTGTCACAGGCTCCTCCATCATCCGGCGGTTGAGTTTCGGGGCTGGTGGACATCCAGAGGCAAGAGGAAGAGACACGGAGAGGGCAGGTGAGGGTTAATTAGATACAGCAGGTGGAGAGAGCTCAGGGGACTGCAGGTCCTGAGTCTCTCTCCCGGGAATCAGGCAAGGCATATTATAATAACGGGAAAGAGAATAACATGAAACTTGCCTGTTTTCCCAGGACTCTGTGTTTTCTGCTGAAGAGTTGTCCCTCTCCATGGCTATGGTGGACTTAGGCCCCTCAGAGTATTGTAGAGGAGCCGCTCCTGTAGTCGCTAAGGCAGACGCAGCCGCAGCCTGGAAGGACGCAGTTGGACCCTCAGCAGCGGGAGAGTACGTCAAGGAGATGGGATGTGCAGCAGGATGGGAAGAGGAGGAGGCTGGCAGAACAGCCATTGAAAGAGAATGTTAGAGAAACTGCTGTGGGATTTGTCTGGCTCAATGTAACGGAAATGGCTGTCTGAGAGGCATAGGCATTTTTCAGACAGTCCGGAGCTAAGCAATGGCGCCGCCGTGAAGCTGGCAACGCATGTGCTGAAGCTGGAGATGAGTCTGATGAAGCAGGAGGGGAGAAGGACATCAGCTGTGGGGAGTGCCTCCGCCTCGTCTCTGTTGGGAACACCAATCCAGGAAATGATTGCTGGAGTGCACAGACTGTGGACAGCAGCTCTGTGTATTGTGGATAATTCCACAGGCTGGGGGGGTGCCTCCAGAATTCCCACTGCTCCATACAAACAGTCCCAGATCTGCTTGGGTCCATGGGTGGTGAGAGCCTCATCCACGAAGTCTTGGATGAAGTCCGCCACCCATTCATCCTCCAGGCTGGGAGACCCCGCTGCTGATCTTCCTTTATTTGCGCGAGGCCGGCGAGCTGGGTACATGATGTGCTCTAACAAACAGGTGAGTGAAAAAGGGAAAAACACAAAAAAGGGGAAAATGCACGAATGCAACAGCCGGGTCTAAAATTGGCTGAACATATTCTGTCACGTATGCCCCTCCGGGGCAGAGAAACAGACCCGGGCGCTGAATCACATTCATGACATTTATTAATGAAAAGAACAAAGTCCAAAAAAAAAAAAAACTGTGCAGAACATACAAAAATACAAATGAGGAAAAACTTACAATTGGTGTTCCAGAGCTGGTGTCACACTGCGAACGCTGGAGTTGATGTGAAGGAATACAGATGAACAAACATGGAAAAATCCAATAAATAGTAAATAGTCTGAGCTCAGTGAAAATACACACTGACACATGACATGAAGTAATAAATATAAATACCTTAAGGTAGTTGATGTTGTGATGTTAAGTGAAGTTTTCAAACAGTACTACAAGATGGCTGATTCACTATATAGTGCACTATATGGGGAAGGAGTGAGCATTTCGAACACAGCAATAGTGTCCTTAGTTCATCTACTTGGTAAAAAAAAAAAAAAAAAAAAGCTCCACAGTGGTAAGCCTAATCCACATTCAATTGCTGCATTGACCTCAGTTCTGTGGCTAGAATGATCATCATGGTTTCAAAATAAACTAGATGTCCTAATGTACCTGCTGATAGCACTAAGATGATATTAAGATGTAAGAAAGGGGGAAAAACATTTTGCATCTTTCCATTGTTTTTTTTTGCATGGGAAATTCTTGCATAAATTACATCTTGAAAAATTAAGTGAAGAAACTCTAACTATTTGAACTTTAACTGGGGCTTATTTTATGTCAGGAGTAAGAATGTGAAAGTGACAGCAGCAGGGACAATAAAGTGGGAGAGAGGGAGGAGAGAGATGGCCCAGGTGACTAGAGGGATAGTGAGGAAGCACAGGAGGCAAAAGTGACCAGGTAACCATAAAAAAAGAACTTTGCGCCTTAGGGACCAAACTGCTTACTAAATCATCATAATAATGTTCTATTGCACAAACTAATGAATTTTAGACTTGTCATGGTAAGTGATTGACATTTTCTTTTTGTTCATTTCTCATTTCCTTTCTCATTTCTCATTTCTTTTGGCTGCACGGTGGCGCAGTGGTTAGCACTGCGGCAGCACAGTTTACCCTTGGCCGGGGGATTGTGGGGATCGTGAGATCGTGGGTTCGATCCCAGCCCCTGACCAACAGTGATCTGTGTGGAGTTTGCATGTTCTCCCCGTGTTGCGTGGGTTTACTCCGGGATTTCTCCGGTTTCCTCCCACATGCCAAAAACATGCATGTTAGGTTAATTGGCTGTTCTAAATTGTCCCTAGATATTTGTTTCCTATAGGCCCTTAGAATAGAGGGTTAGTATTAATGAAAGCGCTTTGAGTGGTCTTTGTGACTAGAAAAGCGCTATATAAGTGCAGGTTAGTTAGTTAGTTAGTTAGTTCATGTGATTTCCTCACAGAGAGACACAGGGTGAGGGCAGCAGCCATGCAAGTGACCAGGTGAGAATGCCAGGAAATACTAGTGGTAGATGTGTATTCACTGCCTGGACAAAAAAAAAAAAAAAAACACCATTGTGGAAAAAAAAAAAGACTTCAATTTGCTAGCGAGCATACAGATTTGATCCTGGAGCAATGGAAAAAGGTGATATGGTCTGATGAGTCCATATTTTCCCTGTTCCAGAGTGACGGGTACATCAGGGTAATAAGAGCACTCATCATGCCTGGTGCCTATCGTACAAGCAAATGGGGGCAGTGCTATGATCCAGGGTTGTTGCAGTTTGTCAGGTCAAGGTTCAGCAATGTTATGTGCCCACAGAATGAGGTCAGCTGACTACCTGAATATACTGAATGACCAGGTTATTCCATCAATGGTGAATCATGCCGTATTCAAAGCTAAAGGTGGTCCAACAAAATGTTATTGTGATATTTTTTGGCCAGCAAGTGTATTCTTATTTAAAACTATTATGTGTAATGTTATTGAATATATGTTTATTTGTCAGCGTGACAAGGTTTGCCACCCTGTCTATTATAGGGCATTGAGCTCCATGTCAGAGACCAGTTGAGCACAGACAACAGGGACAGTGAAGGGTTTAATGACTCGGACATCATCTCCTGCACAAAGTGCACAGCCTAATCCTAAGTTTACAGTGGTGAAGAAGGGACTTCTGGTAGGGACAGTGCCATGTGAAGACACGTGTTTGCTGAGCTCTGCATCAATACCAACGTTTCTCAATAATCACTCTTTTCAATTTCACATTATAGCACAACACGTTTGGACTTTAATTATTTCAATGCTAACCCTCAACACCATGCCAAAAATAGTTCAAGGAAACAAGCCCGAACCAGAGATAAAAGCAGTGGAAGAGGATGCTAGCCTAGCCAACTCAGCTAACCTAGCTTGCTCAGATGTCATGGAAACCACATCTGCTGGTGATCAGAAAGCGGTGCTGCTGGCTATAAATACATGGAGATGTGACTTGCTGGACATAATCAAAGAGAAGGTTATACAGATTCAAATGGAGGTGCGTGACACTATAGAGGGAGTGAACATATATATATATATATATATACTGTATATATATATATATATATATATGTGTGTGTGTGTGTGTGTGTGTGTGTGTGTGTGTGTGTGTGTGTGTGTGTGTACTGTATGTATATGTATACACAGTATATATACTGTATATAGTTTAACCTCTTGCACTCCAGGATACCGCAGGCAGTCACATCTCTGCGTCCTAGTGCATCCTCGTGTGTCCTAGTACACACTGTGCGTCTCAGTGCTCACCGAAAAAAAAAGCTGCATTTCCGTTCTTCCACTACAGACACAGCCGCCGCGAACAGAAAACCAAAGGAGTGCTTTAATTGGTTTAGATTTGATTGACCTCTCATTCGACTAATAAGAGCCTTGAATTGGGTTTCTGAAACCTTGAAGAACCAATGACTGAAAACCTAGCAAGAAGGACCCGCCTACCAACGACTGCGAATACAATGAGCCAATTGAAGCAGAGAAGTTCAACGATTGAAAGCGTGCGTCCCGTGCGTAAAATCTGTTTTGTGTAAGCCGCTGTGTGTAACGGTAGCATTCGCCAGTCTTTTTTTATTATTACTGTTCTTATTTGTTTTGAAAAATCGTTCGCCAAAACCGCAATCATGGAAGCGCAAAACCGCAATAATGGAACCATGGCTTGACCGGGTCGGGTGACCAGAACCACGAGTCGTAACAAGCGGACCAGCGTCATGTTCGTCTGACAATGAGGAACAGATGTTTGCCAGCGACACTGCTGTTGTGGACAGGTAAGTGTTATTAGCTAAATTATTCTTTATCACTGAAAATAGTAATCAAAATGACTTTTGACCGATCGGTGATTGCAACTGTGCGTCATTGCCACATGACGGACCGTTGACGGACCGTTTTTTTGTGCGCCGCGCTCCTCTGTAATGGGGGGGGGGGGGAAGTTGTTATCCTCTACATTGCAGATATTTTAGTATAATTTTTATTGCACTGTAGGTTATTTTTTCTTGTAAAAAAAGGCCACACATTTTTTATGTGGCATGCTTCTTTGTGTGTGGGGGGCTTGTTTGTTCATTCATTCTTTCATGAATGAATAAACAACCCCCCCCCACACACACACACACAGCCCTGAGTGTCACCTTTCATTTGAGCCCAAGATCAAGCTTCTGTGTTGAATCATTCAAAAGTTAGACGTTTTTTCCAAACTGTGCCATTTGGCACAATTTGGCACAGTTCAAAAATGCCTGGGAACAACATGAGAAAAAAAGCTGTGTAATATATTCATTTTTTGTGGTATTGTTACAAAATTTTGACCTCAGCTGGAGAGCACTTGGTTCTACATTTCTGTTGCATTTTCCAGCCAGGATCTGACAGCTGTGTGTTATTTGCAAGCATTTGTATCCAAAAAAACACCCAGGCAAACTTTATTTTCTTCAAGTTCAGTATGTTTAGATGACTGTTAGTGGCAGGAGCACTGAGAGATTGCCAAAAAAATTCAAAGTTTTTTCTTTTAAATGAGACCAACCCCATGATGCTGCTGCAAAGGGTTGAAGAACAGCTTTTGATTTACTTTGGGTACGTTATTTTTAGGCATTTTTAGAGAAATTGACCAGCGTGCAAGGGGTTAAAAAAGGTTTCAAAGTTCGTGTGTTGCATTCAATGGCGCTCATACTCATTTTGCTTAACCACAGCCTGACACTTTTGTTTGGAGTTATAATTTTATGGCGATTTTCCGGGGGCTATTGATGACTGCATTATAAGTTATAAGACTAGATTTTGGGTTGGTCCAAATAATAGTTTGCTGTGCTTTTGTAAAGTATAGTAAATAGAAGAGGCCTTTCAGTCTCAATCTATATACAGCCGTGGACAAAATTGTTGGTACCCCTCTGATAATGAAAGAAAAACCCACAATGGTCACAGAAATAATTTGAATATGACAAAAGTGGTAATAAATTTAGTATTTTCCTATAGGCCCTTAGAATAGAGGTTTAGTACTAGTGAAAGCACTTTGAGTGGTCTTTGTGACTACAAAAGTGCTATATAAGTGCAGGTTACTTAGTTGTTAGTTAGTTAGTTAGTTAGTTAGTTATTTAGTATTTATATGTACGATTCATTATGTTCACTCTGGGACATTATGGGACACTATGGAATGGTGGGTGGGACTGCATTGTGTATATCTGTGTTGTTTGAGGCTGGTTTTGATGTATGGACATCAATGTATGTTAGGATGGATGGGTATTGATGATTTGTAAAAAATACAGTAAATTGTTTACTTGGGGTCTTAAAGGTGGTAATTTGTATATAATTCACATGGGTGTATTTATGGAAAAGAGGAAATGGAATTAATGTGTTCACGTCTTCCTTCTCCCTTTCGAACAGTGTATACTGTTACTTTATTGCATTTGTTTGTTTTTGTTATACTTTTTTGTTATGTAATATGTAATACTAATATGTAAATATATAAACACACACAGTGTGGAGCATTGTAGCTAGATGAAATAAATATGTAAATATATAAACACACACAGTGCAGAGCATTGTAGCTAGATGGAATAAATATGTAAATATATAAACAGTGCAGAGCATTGTAGCTAGATGGAATAAATATGTAAATATATAAACACACATAGTGCAGAGCATTGTAGCTAGATGGAATAAATATGTAAATATATAAACACACACAGTGTGGAGCATTGTAGCTAGATGGAATAAATATATATTTTTTTTTATTACTTATTTTGTACCCGTAGGCAGATTTGTTTTGCAGTCGGGTGACAAGCCACCAGCTGACGGTCGCTGCGTGCGCAAGTGCCCCGTATCCCTAACCTGCATGTTTTTGGCATGTGGAAGGAAACCGGAGAAATCCCGGAGTAAACCCACACAGACATGGGGAGAACATGCAAACTCCATACAGATCACTATTGGCCGGGGGCAGGGATCGAACCCATGATCTCACGATCCCACAGCCTGTGAACTGTGTAAACTGTGCTGCCACAGTGCTAACCACTGCGCCACCGTGCAGCCCATATGTAAATATATATGGGCTGCTAATATGCTAAATATGGGCATATTTACAAATTTACAAATATGTAAATATATAAACACACACAGTGTGAAGCATTGTAGCTAGATGAAATAAATATGTAAATATATAAACACACACACAGTGCGGAGCATTGTAGCTAGATGGAATAAATATATAAATATATAAACACACAGTGTGGAGCATTGTCGCTAGATGGAATAAATATATAAATATATAAACACACAGTCCGGAGCATTGTAGCTAGATGGAATGAAACAGCATAACCATCTAATTATGGGCCATTTCCATTAGTATCGCCTTGGCCTTACTTGTTTCTACTCGATTCACTTTCTCGCCATTTCCACTATACCCATCATGGTTTACCGACACTATTTTCATGCCGCTTAAGAGGCAGGGTATAAGCGTGCGAAAGCGAGGTGTGATTTGACGTCAATCAGCTGCTAACCGCTGATTGGTCAGAGCATAATGTCACAAAAAGCGTCCGTTTTCTGGTTTCTGTTGAAGCTACACGACCACCATTTGTAATTTCAGCGAGTAACCACGGTGAATGGCTTCACAATTGTGTTCTCATATAACAATGTCCACGCGCAAGTTTATTCCATGGACAAACGAGTAGGTGCGGACTTTTCTGTCCTTCATAGCCGAGAACCACATCCAGAGCGAGTTGGATGGGGCAACTCGCAATGAAAAAATATACCAGGAGGTGTCCGACCACATGGCAGCCCAAGGGTACAACCGGACTGCCAAACAGTGTCGTGAAAAACTAAAAAAAATGAAGAGCGATTATTGGGCCATAAAGGACCACAACGGATGCAGTGGTGCCAGTAGGAAGGAGTGGAAGTGGTATGAGCAGATGGACGTGATCTACGGACATCGGCCTGCTAGCAATGGCAGAGAATTTGGGCTCGACACGGCCACGCAATTGGAATCCGTTGACGGTGAGTGTTGCTTTGTTATTGTGTCTTCTCGCCTTTCGGTCAAAAGCGCACTTTTTTTAAGCAATAAAGAAAGTTGTTTGATTATGGGCAATGGTTAGTGATGATGCCAGCTACCTCCGCACCTTGCTGCTACCTCGCAGCAAGCTGCAAAATCACGCTTTTATTTCAATATTCACGTGAACAAAACGCTGAAGTAAGCTTATTGTATTCTGGTTAAAAAGTTTTGTTTGCGGTACATGTTGCACTTTGTTGGTGTGCTTTATTGTGTGTATCCTTCTAGACTCAGTTTTCACATCCCAGGGGTCCACCTCACTGGACCGCCCGGACACTCCGGCATCTCTCGGGGGGCCAGAATCGATGCCAACACCATTGTCTGCCTCATCGCCAGCTCCATCAGCACCCGGCATGTCCCGGTCAAGTGCTGGTAAGGCACAACAAACTGAAAATTACCACCCAGTTGTTTTTATATGTGATTATTGTTATTTTCTATTGACGCATAAAAGGAATTTAAAATGTCTTTGTACGTTTATAAAAATACTAGATTCAGGGGTGTTTATAACCACCCAGGCCCAGTTTTAGGTGTGGTGGAGGTGGAAATACTGTTGTATTTTCACAAAAAAAAAAAAGGAGCACATGTACCGACTTCAAATCAACATGCTTGATTGAAATTCTTCACGTCAGCTAACAGTATAAACCCATTCTGATTTCTGAGGCCACAGTACAAAGAAATTCTTTTAAAAATAACCCACCAAATCAAAATACTTTTTCCAATTAATCCTTTTCGAAATGAAGGGGGGATGTAGCCTAACCACAGCACCCCAGAAGTTGCACAATCTACTGAGGGGCAGCAACATGACAATTGAGCTTAAATACAGCAACGAAGCATCCCACCACAGGCTTTCACCAGTTTAATTCCATAATATTTTTTCTGACGTTTTGATCCAGTGTTATCTAAAAACAATGACTTCTGTCTTTCATGTAGGCTAGAGGAAAAGGTCCAACACCATCGCTGACCATGCATCAGTGATGGCCCAGAATCATGCTGAGGAGATGCGGATCCATGAAAGGATGCTTGAACAGCATGAAAAGATGCTCGAACAGCATCAACGGCAGCATGAACAGCGCAAACGACACTTGCAGTTAGCCCAGGAGCAGGAAGCCGCATTAAGAAGGGATGAGCTGACAGAGACGGCTTCCTTCCACGGAGCCTTCCTAACCCATTTTGGCAGTCTGGTTGAAGTGCTGAAAGGTCCCCATTTGTAAACATGTTTTGGGAATATTTGTAATGTAATAAAATGTTAGTCTTTTGGATAAAAGTGTGGTTTGTCTGTTATACCATTATTATAAAGGCGAATAATTACATACACATTCCATTGCCTCATATGACCCAAATGCCGCTGTTCAGCCATAAAGGTGTCAAGATTTTTAATGGAAATGTAATTGTTATTGTTAAATTTAATAAATATTACCACTGCTGTATCCATTTCTCTACATTGGGTACAGTTTTTAAGTTAAATTGTAATCAGTTGCTCAGGTGTAATTTACATTCAGCAGTAGACACTGATAAAGGTAAAAGTTGAAGTAGGTAAAAGGTAAGTACACATGAATTGAATGTTCTATTGGCATTCCAAATTCAGAGAATTCCAATACATTATAAGCAGTCTAGTATAATATAAAGCGAAAATACCCATACATGTAAACCCAAACATAACATTTTCGATGTTGTAAACATTGACATGAATATGATAAACCTATGATATTCTGATTCAATACATCCAAAGTGTCGTCGGTTTGAAAAAGAAAATTATAATTTGGTGTTGGCCAGTGTGACGATGTCACAGTATTTAATAGGATTAAAAAAGTTTCATCATAAAATTTCTAGGTCCATTGGCAATTCCATCAAACCAAAAGTGAGTTGTCTAGCTGCAGCATTTTTTTTGCACTCATTTTCTACATTGTTTCTACAAGTATAACAAGTTTCCACAAGGTCCCAAGGTCAATTGGCAATTTTATCAAACCAAAAGTGAGTTGTCTAGCTGCTGCTTTTTTTGACAGTCAGTTTTTACGGTGTTTCAGCATGTAATTACCCATCCCTGATATCCATTAAAAACAACAATAGATTGGAAAATGATACTCCAATTATACACAATACACCAAATGGGGCTAGATTTGGAGTGGCTTTTTTATAATATTTTTAATTATTTTGTAAGTAAAGATTAAGCTTCTGCATTGTTGGCAGACAATTACTCCGGTGTTTTAGCATTTAATTACCCATCCCTTAACAGTTAACCATTTTGAACAACAGAGGCGACGTAGATGAAAAGTGCACAACATTTTATTTAAAAAACACGTTTGACATATGTATGCACATGAAAACTGAACAAATGAAATGTCTACTTATTGCTACACAAGTGCTGCATCACAGCATCTCTTATATCTCCACCCTGCTCCTCTACTCCCTGTGACGCTGCCACCACCACTTCTTCATCTGCTGCATCATCCAATGTAGTGTCAAAGGCCTCTCCATGACTCTCACACAGATTATTCAATGCACAACAAGTCAACACCATCGATGGTGCGACAGTGCGATGTTACAGTCATTCTGTTTTAGAAGGCAGCACCACCTTCCCTTCAGCCTGCCGAAAGCATTCTCCACAACCACCCGTACTCGACTGATGGTCTGGTTGAACGTGTGTTGTTCTTCAGTCAGTCGTCCGGTGTTATGGAATGTTTTCAACAGTCAGTTTTGCAGTGGATAAGCAGAGTCTCCAAGGATGAAGTAGCCCACACATACCGCACCAATGTTCCTGATTTTAGGTGGGAAGAGGTTTTCCCGACTGGCTAAATCCCACAGTGTGGACAGTCTCAGCACCCTACATCGTACATGCTCCCAGGCAGCCCGACAAACACATTCCAGAACAACCCCTTTCCATCAACAACACCTTGAAGGAGTACAGAGTGCCAGCCTTTATGATTAGTCGGTGTGATATTGTGTTGGTGCGATGATGGGTATGTGCGATCGATCATTGGCACCAACACACATTGGTAGCCCCCACCGACTCTTGATGCAGGCCGGCATTTCCCTGAACCTCCCTTCATCAGGAAAATGGAGTTGTTCTGGAACCAGCAATGACTCTACTGCTGCACAAAAGTCCTGCACACACCTGAACACCGTTGTGTTGCTGACCCCAAATAGATGACCAATACTGCGGTACTCTGAACCGGTAGCAAGCTTCCACAGTGCAATGGCCACTCTCTTCATCAGAGGCACACACTGGCGGAATTTCGTAACTTGATGCTCCATGTACAGACGCAATTTGTGGCACAAGTATGTAAAAGTGTCCTCGGACATCCGGAAGTTCTGCAACCACTGCGTGCTTGAGAAGCCGGGGACAATATTCTCCCACCAATGAGAGCTACGGTTAATTGCCCAGGCCGATGGTCTGCAGCGTTTAGTTTGCAACAACTCAGCCAACTGAAACACACACACAGCGTACATATTAATACTGATAACCTGGCGACATCAAAATGCTGTACACAACAATGACATGACCAAAAAATGACAATAGAAAGCATTAGCTTACCAACATCTGCTCCCTCATGTGCTTGTACCGGATTGGTGGCTCAGTTGGTAGAGCATCCGCCCCACACCCGGGAGGCAGGGGTTCAAATCCCTGCCGGGTCATGCCGAAGACCATATAAAAGTGGAACTTCCTGCCATCCAGCTTGGTGCTCAGCAATAAATGGAATGGAGGCGGGAACTCTGTGGCGGCGCCTTGCATGGCAGCGGCCCTCTGATTCTGCACTTGGGGTGTGTGTGATTTACACTGTAGATAGGTAAAGCACAATCTCGTTCTACTGTACATGATTGGTTGTACGGTTGAATGACAATAAGGGTGATTTAATTTTAATAATTTAATTTAATTTAATTCATGTGCCTCAGGTGACAGGCAATGATCTCTGCTTCATATGCAGCTGTTTCATATTCTGCCTTGGCAACCGCGATTCTACTGTACTGCTCCAACGTGTGTTGTCTCAATGCATGTCTTCTTCTGTAAAATTCTCTTGTCTTGTTAAACACATTAATTGTGTTAAAAACCCACAGAAGAATAGTGACCAACATGGAAATCCTCCACTCGTAATCCGCCATTTTTTTCTTTGTTGTGGAGGATTCGGTCACGTGCGTTACATCAGCAGAGTGTGGCGCCGCCTCAATCCAACCCACCCCAGCTATACACGACTTCACACAGTTGTAATGGAGGCACAACCGCGGCAGAAATGAGTAGTAACGAAATGAAACGAGTTGAGCTGAACTGGGATAGTGGAAATGTGGCATTAGTACATTAGTACATACTACATGGTATGATTATGTACCCATACGTATTGTCACTCTCCGTAGCTACCGGTATTTTCCTAGGAGGAGTTTATGTGAATAGAGTGGGAGATTAACAGATGGAGCAGAGCAGCATCTGCCTTAATGGAGACATTGTGCTTGTCTGTTTTGGTGAAGAGGGAGCTGAGCTCTACATCAAAGTTGTCAAAGACACAAGCTGCTGAAATGAGCTTTCGCTGTACTCTGGACTCACACTTAAGCCACTTTTCCACTGGCACCTATTCAGTTCGACTCGCCATGACTCTATTCAATTCAATTCAATTCAATTCAACTTTATTTATATAGCGCCATTTCACAACAACAGTCATCTCATAGCACTATCAACTGTAGGGGGGACCCCCACAGTTGCAGAAAGACCCCAGCAATCTACTTGCCCTGGCATGGCATTGTTTTCCATTATAACTGAGTAGCACCTCAAAGTGGGTGGGTTCATTTCAGGAAGGTAGCCTGTTATATTGTTGACATGCTGACATTTTGCTGGCAGAAGCAAATACTTACAGCTAGCACAAAATACAAACAAAGCACAGAGTTAGCATTGATGGCTTGCTAGCTAGCTAACTAGCTAGCTTTTTTATCTGCATACAGGAGACAATGGCAATATTCTTGTTTGTTCAAAGTGAGCGTGCCACCAATGGGATAAAAGAGATGCTTAAAATCATAAAACACCATCTTCCCTGTGAGCAGCATCCCCTGGAGACCTCCTGGTATGTGCCGCTCCACCGACGGGGCTGAAAAGTTTATAGGCTTGAAAGCTCATCATGGTCAAATTTGACCAAATGTGGTTTATTTTTCAATAGCAGGGATCCAAGCGCTGCAACACCAATGGAAGAAGTGAGTGCACCGATGGGGAGACTGTTGAAAAATAAACCACATTTTGTCAAATTTGACCACTATGAACTTTTCACCCCCTCTGGATTCTCTCAACCACCAAGCACCGAAGAGTCCACACCTCATTGTTGGACCACAGTGTTGATTTGTGTGTAGCCATTTATCTCGTTGATTATCACAGAAATAATAAAAACACGGCCGAATTTACAAATGGGGGTTTTGAATCTTGTGAAGACGCTCTCTTCCAGAGACATTATGCCCTGGCCAATCAGTGAGTGGCCTGCAGTCTGGTGACATCACATTTTCAGCTCAACTCCACTCACTTGGAACCCCACATCAGTAGGCACTAAAAAAGTACCTACTCACGGCCGAATACCATGTACTAATGGAAAACCCTTCAAACTGAGTAGAGTTGAGGCGAGTCGGGCTGAGTAGGTGCTCGTGGAAAAGGGGCTAGCAATAGAGTGAGGAGTTTAGGACAGGTTCAGAGCAGAGGTGCTGCTCATCGACATCAAAAGGAGCCTGTTGAAGCCCCCCAACACAAGCTGTAATTTAGACATTGTATTGTTGGCTTAATCAGGTCCGTCAGTCCAGTTTTATTTAGCTGACAAAGAGA
Organism: Pholidichthys leucotaenia; assembly: GCA_020510985.1. Taxonomy (NCBI): domain Eukaryota; kingdom Metazoa; phylum Chordata; class Actinopteri; order Cichliformes; family Pholidichthyidae; genus Pholidichthys; species Pholidichthys leucotaenia. Next base: position 408,289,061 of record CM035843.1, read on the forward strand.
CATTGAAAATTGGGTTGTATTTAGCCCATCAAATACAAACTATATTTAACCCCAAAATAGATGTGTCATGAACACCTCTCTGGATCAAAAACAAACCCAAGCGCTTGACTGCAGTTGAGGCATTTAATAACAGAAAAAACATAAACAGTCCAAAAATTACTGTGCAGACGATACAAAAATGCAAACAACAATAACTCACACAGTTGACTCTCCAGAGCTGAAGACCCTCTGGAGAAAAGGAGAGGGAAACTGTCCAAAGGAGTGTAGTCCAGTCTAAACAATTGTGACTGCCTCAAAGACAGAGTGAAAGGGCAGTGTTTAAATACATGGGATACTATGGGCAGCAGGTGTGAGAGCTGAGCTGGCAAGTGAACTAGTTGCATAACTGCTCCCAGCTGATGAAAGAACAGACTGAGAGCAGTGAGAGGGGAAGTAGTGGCGTCCTAAAACACAATCACTCACAGCTGATGAACTGAAACAGACCGTGAGTGAAAGGTGGGTGGGTCTGGGAACAGAGGAAAGAGGCTCATGTTACCCAAAAAAAGAAAACAAGCTGACAAGAAAATAATATAACAGACAGAAAAATACTCAGAACTTCAAGGGGAGTCTGAGCTCTGGCTTAGACTCATGACAAGACGGTGAAATTTGGGTTGCGTTTAGTCCATCCAGTACAGACCATATTTAACCAGAAAACAGTTGTTGAAAACTGGGCTCTGTCTGACCATATACATTACACCAAAAAACAGTCTAATAATTGAGCTGTTTAGTCCACAGGATTTGGCCCAAATTTATCCTCAAAATAGTTTTTGGCATTTCGTGATGATGGTAAGGGTCTGACTCTCAAAAGTTTTTTACAACCACTGAGACGCTTTGTTAAAAATGCATATTTTTTAACAGGTTTTGTAAGTTTGACATTTTTATTACCACTGGGGATTCTAAATTGTCCTTCGGTATTGATGTGAGAGTGAATGGTTGTCTGTCTCTCTGTGTTGGCCCTGCAGTGGACTGGCGATCTGTCCAGGGTGTACCCTGCCTCTCGCCCAAAGATGCTGGGAGAGGCTCCGCCCCCCCCCCCCCCCGCAAAAAAAAAGAAGATAGATGGATTCCAAGAGTGGTGCACACTCTCTCTCCTCTGCCATCTCTGCTGATTGCTAATCAAGACCTGCTGCACTGATTACCAACTGCCTCTACCCGCTGCTGTAAAGATCAGTTTGTCTGTCTTTGGACTCTGTGTGCCAGAGAAGCAGCTGCCTTCTGCATTGTGTGTCAACCTGGGATCTCTCATGTGCGTTTTCTGCGTCTCCAACGTTGGACCTATGTAAGGAAAACATTTCATCTCAACCAAATTCTCTCCTTAAATACCTTCCTTCTCCCCAGGACCTTCCACTAGTGAGGGCCAGATGAGGCTTTCTTGAGGCATTGAAGCTTTTCATCAAATTGGTTCAGTTGGACAAAGCTTCATGTGAAACTTGATTTGCTCTACTAAGCCATCTACTGGACAAAAAAGTAGACAACATGCAGACCTTTACAAGGGCTGGTTTGGTGTGTATTTTTTTCATTTCAGTAAATGTACTATAAGAAATATCAATGATCATAAAGGGAAAAAAGAAATAATAAACCTGGGGTGACTATAGTGAATGTGCTTCTGTTAGTGTGCTTGTGTTATGTCCTGACTGACATTTATAACATCTCCCTGAGTCAGGCCATCGTTCCCAGATGCTTCAAAACCTCTATCATTGTACCGGTGGCAAAGAAACCAGTGGTGTCCTGTTTGAATGACTATCGTCCTGTTGCACTTACACCAATTGTGATGAAGTGTTTTGAACGGCTTGTCAAACCACACATCACAGCCTGCCTCCCTGCATCACACGACCCGCTCCAGTTTGCATATCATTCAAACCGCTCCACGGAGGATGCTATAGTCACCACCCTGCACTCTATCATCACCCACCTGGACCAGAAAGACACCTACGCCAGACTCCTGTACATTGATTTCAGTTCAGCATTCAACACCATTATTCCCCAGAGACTGATAGAGAAATTACTCCTTCTCGGTCTGAACACCGCCACATGTCTCTGGATCCTGGATTTCCTGACTGAGAGACCTCAGTCTGTCCGGGTTGGAAACAACATCTCCAACTCTGTCACGCTGAGTACCGGAACCCCTCAAGGCTGTGTACTCAGTCCACTGTTGTTTACACTTCTAACACATGACTGTGTATCCAAACACGAGGGGAACCAGATTATTAAGTTTGCAGATGACACCACGGTGGTGGGTCTTATTCAGAGGGATGAGGAATCAATGTACAGGGAAGAAGTGAGAGACCTGGAGGGCTGGTGCAGGGAGAACAATCTGGTGCTCAACGTGGACAAAATGAAGGAGATGATTATCGACTTCCGGCGGTCACAGCCTGAGCACGTCCCCCTCAGCACTGGCGGCCGTTTAGTGGAGACAGTGGAGAACAAGTTCCTCGGAGTGCAGATCTCCCAGGACCTGACCTGGAGCAAGAATTCCTTGGGGATCAGCAAGCGGGCTCAACAGAGACTGCACTTCTTGAGGAAACTCAAACAGGCCTCTCTCCCCATCTGCATCCTCAGGACCTTCGACAGAGGTGTGGTGGAGAGTGTTCTGACGTACTGCATTGCTACATGGTACTCCAGCTGCAGTATGTCAGACAAAAAAGCCCTGCAGAGGATAGTCAAGGTAGCTGAGAGGGTAATTGGAGTCTCCCTCCCCTCTGTCCAAGAACTTTTTCAGAACCGTTGTAGGAGCAGGGCACTGAACATTGTCAAGGACCGTTCTCACCCTCTGCATAAACACTTTGAGCTTCTTCCATCTGGTAAACGATTCCGGAGCATCAGAGGCAGAACCACCAGACTGATCAACAGCTTCCTCCCACAAGCTGTCAGGATGCTGAACAGCTGACCCGGAATCTCACATACACACTACTGCACCTATGGACATTTTGTATATTATAGTTAGTTATTCTTTTTCCCTAAGTATGTCTCAGGGATGTGTGAATGGATGGGGGGTGGGTGGGGGGGGTGGAGCTATGTGGGAGTGTGTCTTAATCATGCTGCTTCTTATATGGATGCCGAGAGAAACGCAATTCCATCTTGCCTGCACTACAGTTGTATGTACAGCAATATGACAATAAAGTTTGATTTGATTTGATTTTGATTTGATTTACTAATCTATTTTTATTAAGAAATAACTTTTCAACAGTCTTTGGATGATGGCAATTTTTTTTAGATTATTTTACTAGCTTTTGAGGATACTCTCTCACAGGGCACAGAGGATACATGTGTGCAAAGGAAGGCTACTGCAAGTTTGCACAGAGTAGGCATGTTTCTGTTTTTCCCAGTACATTCTCTTTCCCAGTACATTCAGCTCTGTTGTCTTTATTTTCACGCAGGGCATGATAGATTATAGGTTATATTATATTGGTGCAGGGCGCATGCGCACGCAGCGACCGGCAGCTGGTGAAAAAAGTCCATCGTCTGTGTATCTGTTTTTATGCATTTTAATGTGTTTTAACAAAATTCTCTGTGTCGTTTTTGTCCTGGACTGTTTGTGGACTGTATAATGAAGAGCTCCCTGGTTCCATCAATATGGATTTCCTCCCCATTTTTGCACTGCTGCTTCTTTCACACCGGCTCTGTGTCTCTGAGGTAAGCGCGATTGTGATCATGCCAAGGAGAATACAATATTCCAGGGACATGTTACTGCATTTAAACATGGATAATGCAGCATCTGTGATTGAGTCTATGCTGCAACTGCTGGACTTTATTTTAAGAGATGTTCATGGACACAGCGATGAAAAGAGAGACAAAGAGGAGGAAACGCGGAAGGCATGGTGTGAAATTATGCCTGAGGAGATGTCAGTTTAATAGCATTCCTCTCCCTTCCATGATTTTGGGGAACGTAAAATCTCTGAGGAATAAAGCAGATGAAATTCAAGGGAATGTACGCTACCAGAAGGACTTCAAGAACTGCTGTGTCATGGAGATGTGGCTTACTGCGCATGACCGGGATGCTGACCTGTGGATTGACGGCTTTGGAGCCCCACTTCGCTTGAATCGGCAGGAAGAGGTAACGGGGTAATGTCAGGGGGGCAGCGTATGTTTATATATTAATAAACAGTACTGCACATCTGTCACGGTCAGAGAGCACATCTGTACACCCGATGTGGAGCTTCTGTCCATATTGCTACACCCCTTTTATCTGCCTCGCGAGTTCCCCCAACTTTTCATCACGACTGTGTACATTCACCCGTGGGCAGACGCTGACTCCGCCTCCAGCACCATCTTTGATTTGGTCCAGCAGCTGCAGTCAATATCCCTAGAGGTGCCAAACTTTATTCTTGGGGATTTTAACCGTTACTTTAAAGAAGACACTTAAAAAAATTTTTTATCAGTATGTCTCCTGCCCAACCAGGTGAAAAAAGGCATTGGACCTGTGCAATGGATCCATTGAGAGGGCCTATAAATCACTCCCCCTTCCTCCTTTAGGATCCACAGATCACAACTGTGTGCATTTACTGCCCACATATAAAACTGCTCTCAGAAGAGGCAAGGTGAAGACCAGAAACATAGATGTGTGGACAGAGGATTCAGTGCACTGCCTCCAGGAATGCTTTAACTGTACGGACTGGGAGATTTTCACACTGTCCTGCGGGGATGATTTGGACTCTTTGGTGGATGTCACATGCTCATACATGGCTTTCTGTAAAAATATGATCGTTTCACGTAAACGTGTCAAAATATATCCCAACAACAAGCCATGGGTTACACAATCAGTTAAATCCTGCTTACAGAGGAAAGCACTTGCCTTTAAACGGGGTCTGTTTCTTAGCTACAGGTTGCCAAAAAAGAGCTGAAGTCCAAAATTCTAAGAGCAAAACAGAATTATAAATAAGAATTGGAAAATAAGATGGCAACAAAGAAACTTGGTTCAGCCTGGGGCCAGTATGAAAACTATTGCAGGCCTTCAGAGCACAGAGCGCAGTAATCATGTGTTTTTACATGGTTTTAACTCAGACACAGAGCTGGCTAATGCTCTTAATTGTTTTTATGGTCGTTTTGACTCCTTTGATTTTAGCACAGAAACCCAAGATTTGAAACAGAAACTCAAAGACAATTGGCACTTTAATATTGAGGTGCAGGATATAACGATTCCAGAGCATCAGAGGCAGAACCACCAGACTGATTAACAGATTCCTTCCACAAGCTGTCAGGATGCTGAACAGTTGACCCGGAATCTCTCGTACACACGACTGCACCTACGGACATTATGTATATTATTTGTATATTAAAGTTCTGGTGGGTTGGATTCTGGATTTCTTAACCAACAGGACGCAGAGAGTAAGGGTCAATGGTATATGTTATATACCATTGACCCATATATACAGTATATGTCATATATATGTAATGGTAATGTGTTGGGAGCAGACATGACAACAGACACATTATAAAGTATGCTGATGATTCAGTTATTGTCAGTCTCCTTCAGAATGGTGAGAGTGGCCACGGCCCAGTACTTGATTTTGTTCACTGGTGTGAGGATTCCTACCTGCAGCTGAATATGACAAAAACTAAAGATATGATTATTGACTTTAGGAGGAAAACTCCCAGGCACAAAGTCACCGTACTAAAAGGTCAGACCACTGAATGTGTACAATCCTACAAATATCTTGGGACGATTATTGATAGTAATTTAAACTTTGAAGAGAACTGTGAAAGGGTGTGCAAAAAGGGTCAGCAACATTTGCATTGTTTAAGGAAACTTTCACGCTTCAAAATTGACCGGACCATAATGACAATGTTTTATCAGGCTTTTATTGAATCTGTTTTATCCTTTTCTTTAGTGTCATTGTTTGGTCAGATAAAACTGAAACAGAGGAAATCCTTGGATCAGGTGGATAGATGGTCCAGTCGTTTGCTTGGTGAGTCACAGCTGAGCCTGACATCCCTGTACACCAGACAGGTGTACAGATTGCTGCCTCCATTTTAAATGATGACTCCCACCCTTTGCACTGCAACTTTCAGCTTCTTCCCTCAAGATGGTTTGCTGTCCCAAAAAGTAAAACCCAGCGCTACAAAAACAGCTTTGTTCCTGCTGCTGTCAAAGAGTTGAACAAGTTGTAACAATATATTGCACATAATTTAGGTACCTATTTATTAACTCCATTTTGTATTTACTTATTTTTGTAGGATTTTAGTTGGGTTCTAAATCTTTTATTGGGTTTTAGACCTTGAGTTTTTAACCTCTTTGATTAGTCTTTAACTTTTTAATATGACCCTTCTCTATCTCTGGTTTTTCTCTCATCTATTTGTCTTTATATCCTGATTGATGGAGCCTTGAGTATTTTTATCATGTTTATAGTCAGCTTCATGTTTGCCTGTGTTTGTGTTTATGTTGAATGTAATTGTGGCTTGCAAATATGGATGTCACCAGACTGCAAAACAAATCTACCTATGGGTACAAATAAAGTAACCTGAACCTGAACCTGAATAGTGCCTCAGCATAGATAATGTGTTATTATTGTATCCAAGCTCTTTGATACATAACAGACACTTCACCTAGCAAATAAAAATAAATCTAAAATATATAAATGACAAGAAATATCCTCTACCGTATTTGTGAAAAATCCACCCAACATAACTGTAAATACCTTATTGGGAGAAATGAGATCAAAATGTCCCCAAACGGGAGAAGTCAGTCTTTTTAGTGCTGGCTCCATCTGAAAATAAGATTGGCTGTGACAAATCCTATACACAAAGATCTGACAACACAAAACATGAGAGACAGGGATTTCTATTGTGTATCGCTGCTCACTTTATTTCATGTTCCGTGCAAAATCGTGAACCGCCTCCTGACCCAGTCATGTGGTGCGACCGGCCGACGAGGCTTCAGACATCATCACATGCGTCATCAATACATGCAACAATACATGCGTTGCAACATATTTCCTGGATTACTCGGTGCACACTCCGAAGCTCCAGTACGGCAAGTCCCAATACTACCTTCCACTGGCTGCACGGTGGCGCAGTGGTTAGCACTGCGGCAGCACAGTTTACCCTTGGCCGGGGGATTGTGGGGATCGTGGGATCGTGGGTTCGATCCCAGCCCCCGACCAACAGTGATCTGTGTGGAGTTTGCATGTTCTCCCCGTGTTGCGTGGGTTTACTCCGGGATTTCTCCGGTTTCCTCCCACATGCCAAAGACATGCATGTTAGGTTAATTGGCTGTTCTAAATTGTCCCTAGATATCTGTTTCCTATAGGCCCTTAGAATAGAGGGTTAGTATTAATGAAAGCGCTTTGAGTGGTCTTTGTGACTAGAAAAACGCTATATAAGTGCAGGTTAGTTAGTTAGTTAGTTAGTTAGTTAGTTAGTTAGTTAGTTTCAGCTAATGGCGGACAAACCTGTTCACTAAACTTGGATCACTCTGACCTTAAGTAATTCTCAAGCAATATTTGATTAAGTCTAACTCTCCCCCAAGTCTCTGGCCGGGGCACCTCCTACCTTTTCCAGATCAACTTCTCTACCTTATCCAACTCTGCACAACCCGAGAGGAGGAACAGCAATGACCTTCAAAGATTCTCTCCGTGTGGTCTTCAGCTCCACCTGTAAGAGAAACAACCGTAATATTACCTGCAGTTGTTCAGCTGTATACTCACCATTTTCCTCTTCTCTCCCATCTTCACAGGGGTTGCCAGTTCCTCTCAGATCATGTCACTCTCACCTTGCAAATAATTGCTGGATCACCATAAAAACTTGTTGGTGTCTGTTTCTGGGTCCATTACCTAAAAGAGTCACATTTTGCATAAATGTTATGTTGGTAAATCAGAGACTTGTCTGTTATGCAATGCAGTGAACTGAACCTTTATTGAACATTCACAGAATTATGTACAGTCTGGCCATAGCCCGCCTGACATCACCACACAGGGTGGGTATGGTATGCCCTAAGGGCCACACACACACGCACCACATTCACTACACATCATCCCCTCTCCCTTAAAAAAGTGCAAAACACACACAGAATTCAGACCCACCCCAATTTAGGACCTGTTCATGCACTAAGAGAAATAACAGTAAATAGTGAACAGTGATGGCAAAACACATTCACCCAAAAAACCCCAACTAAAATTAGTGTTTCTACACAAAATAATCCCGTATTGCAACAACCATTCACATTCACACCAAATTAACATATTTACAATACAGTTACTTATGTTGCACCACAGTCCATGGGCAGCCAAGGATCAAACCGGCTCAGAGGCCCAGGGCAGCCCCACATCATGCACATCCCTGGCCACCGCCTGCCGCCGGGATCAAAGCCGACCTCCCCAGCGAGAATGTCCCTTCTCCTCACCCTCGACCGCATCTCTCGTCTGGATCCACAGTGTTGCTGCTCGGCACGCAGTCCCTCCATGCCAGTCGGTCCGCTCTCGACCATCTTCGGAACCGCTGCAGCAGCCGCCATTCTAGCTTCAAACACTAGGGCCCCCTGTGGCCGAGCTCCAGGGAAAACTAATACTCGCTTGTCGATGTCACTCATTGACTCAGGCACCTTGCCATAATGCCCAGCACCCTCATCCAAGGCGTTTTGAGCTCCGGCACTGAGTGCCTGCTCGACCGCTGTGGCGCCCGGCACCTCCTCTCTATTGTCCAAGGCGCTCCGCTGTGCTACCACTGCGCCCAAGTGTTGTTGCTCTCTCCCAGGGCTCACAGCATTACTCTCGTCGGCACGACTCTTCAACCCAGGCGCCTCGCCACTGCACCCAGCACCTCTCCTCCAAGGCAATCCACAGTGCTCCGCAGTGTGACCTGGCTGTCGCTGCTGCTTCCTGGGGGGTTTCAGCCTTCTTGCTCCTTCTCTCCTGCTGCCTGGATTCCAGGCGTGGGAAAAACTCAGTTGAGTCCAGTAGTTGCTCTCCCTTTCTGCTGTCACTGCTCACCGTGCTGTCAACATCACCAGCGCTATGGTCATGCACCATGCTGAGCTCCTCGGCTGGCTCGCCGTCATCAGTAACCAGGGGCTAAGGTCCTCCTGGATACCCAGCTGGTAGCTTGTAGCTTGATTTTGGCACACACCTAGCATTGTGGCTAACCTTGCCGTCACCACAGAATGAGCCTTTAGCTAATATGACCTAACTAGCTTAGGTCCTCTTGGCACCAACAGTCTCACTACCCACAGCCCCAGCTTCTTGTTCCTTGGACGTTTGGCAAAATCTCCAGCCAGCCGCCCAACAGCATCCACATAATGCTCCGTCTCTTCCAACATGCCGAGAATTCTCCGACCCTCTGCGCCAAGACAACGGGCCAGAATCGCCCATCCTCGGTCTCCGTCAAGTCTACCCAGTCCCAGCCCAATGATGTATCCCCCAAGCATAGCCATCTAAGCCATCTAATCTGGCCACCGGGTCGCTGGCTCCCCTCGACACTCCAGAAAGGTCCTCTTTGGTGGAAGTAGCCCATATGCCTCCATGATTTTTCTCTCATTGCCAAAATGCTGTGTCGGTAAATCAGAGACTGGAGTCTGTTATGCCATGCAATGAACTTTACCTTTTTTGAACACTCACAGAATCATAATTCAGTGTGGCTGTAGCCCGCCTGACATCACCACACAGGGCAGATATGGCAAGCCCTAAGGGCCAATACACACACACACACTACATTCACTACACATCAATAATACTTGTTAAATATTTGGAACAATCTGAAACCAGTGGTAGTACTATGCACTCAAAAAGTGCTATTTGAATAAAAATATGTTTTACAACTTTTTCTGTTGTCCTTTTGATAACAGGAAAAGGTTTTCCACCTTGGGCTCCAGGTGGAACAGACAGCCCTGGTTAATCTGATTTTGAAAGCTACGTAGGGTTTCTCTTGGTTAGTGCTCAGATGGTAGACTGCCACGGCTTACCAGGTGCTGTGCTGGAAGATGCTTGTATAGGTGCACACTATACACACAACCCAAAAGGATCAGATGATGAGTGTTGGTTATTGCCTAATGATGTTATTTAACAACTTTAAAAAGAGGAGTTTCCATCTTTCACTTTTCAACCAAATTTAGACAAAACAGAGATGCTCACCATGACCCACAGTCATAGTGAGTTTTTTTTCTCTCTTTCTCGGGCGGGGGCAAGCAGCGCCCTGGATGACCTCCAAAGGTGAACCCGGACCCTTGGAAACATTAGGCGGAGCTGAATCATCTCCGGTGACCCTGGAAGAAGGCTCAGAGACAATAGAGGAAAAACAGGGGTCATGGTCACTGGCAGAGCCCAGCGAGGTGAGCTTGGATGCAGCGGCTGGCTGCACCTGGCTTTCCTTCCCAAGAGACAGGCAAGATTGCTCTAAAACAGAAAACGGAAAGACAAAACCAAGCACTTGCCTGATCTCAAGCTCAACCACCATCCAGGACTCCGGCGAATCAGGTAAAGAAGGTGATACGGGCTTGGTCATCAGGAGGTCAATCTCAGGTTCCCACTTGGCTGCAGAGGCCACTGCAGCCAGCATGATGGTCTCAGCATGGCAGCAGGAGATCTGTTGCTTGCTGGGGCTGAATTCTGCTCACTGGAGACCCGGGGACGCTTCGTCATCAGCTCAGGCTCCAAATGGCTGGCAGCCCTCCTCCTTTGTCCATATCGTGGCTGCGGTACTGGGACCAGGTTCACCAGAGCTGCAGGCTCCTCCGTCCGGCAGTCTAATCCTGGCATGGCGGACACTCGGGGGGGGTATAGGCAGAGACACAGAGATAGCAAGTTCAGTTTTAGTGGCTGCAGCAGATGGTGGGGGCTCAGTGGACTGCATAACCTGAGCCCCACCCTCATAAATCAGACAAGCTAATTCATCAAATTGAGGAAAAGAATGAAAAAACACTTGCCTGTTTTCCTGGGGTTCGATGGTTCCTGCTGCAGTAGGCTCAGTCCATCCCTCTTCCATAGAAATGGTGATGGTGGGCCCCTCGGGAAGACAAGGAGGAGCCGCCCCAACATGATCAGTGATGGGCGGGACTGGAGAAGGAACCACAGGGCTCACAGCAGCTGGAGAAAGCGCCATAGAGGAGGGAGGAGCAGCTGAGGCAGTACGGGGTAGGGGAGCTGGCGAAACTGCTGATGAAGGGGACCCGGAGGCTAAAGCTGCTGTCACAACTCCCAGAACAAGTGGGGAAAAAACATCTGACTGGGAGACTGAGGAATTACTCTGATGGCCCGTAGCTTGATCAAAACAGGAACCTCGCAGCGTGTTGACCTGGTGATTCTCCTCTGTCCGCTTCAAGATAGCCATGTCATGAGGAGGAGAAGGGTTCTGTGCCGGGTGGCGGCATCTTCAGGCTGGAAAACGGCTTGCTGGCGAAGCAGACATGGGAGCTGGGGCTGTGGTAGGAACCTCATAACGAGCCAAGGGCTTCCTGGGAGACTTCTTGGCCAGCTCACGGTTCTATTGCTGAAGTGCCGATAACTCAGAGATCCTCTCCCTGCCTTCAGCATGCTCAGCAAGGCGAGGATGATGCTTCAGAGCCACCTCCACGAGGTCCAGGGACCATAAAGCATGTTTGGGCATGGAATATTGACATGCAATGGCCAGGAAGTTGTCTATCCCCATAAGAGCCTGGATGAGCTCAAAATCCAGGCTCATCGGGTACCACCTGGTACAAGACGCCATAATACCCAAAAATAACGCTGGCACCCGAAAAAAGGGAAAAATTAGAGCCAATAAACAAAACTCACTGTGACTGGCACCAGCTGGCTGTGACCTACTCCATTAGTTAGCTCTGTTAGTTAGCTCTGCTGCTAGCATGCTAATGCCATAAACAAATAAAAGCTCTGAGATATATAAATGTTTCCACCGCAATAAAGTCAGCTGCATTTTATTAAAATATGTTGGACATAAATTTACCTTAGAGAATCAGAATCAGAATCAGAATCAGAATAAACTTTATTGCCAAGCATGTAAAAAACACACGAGGAACTTGACTTGACATTGGTGCGCATGCGCGCGACACAACGACACGGCAGCCATAATAGGCGCCTCATCAAACAGAGATAGATAAGAAAGGGAGGGGAAGGGAGGGAACGACACAAGGGGGGAGGAGAAAAAAAACTTCGTTATCAAAATACAGCTTATTTTTAAGCAGATTATGATTACAATGAAAAAAAAATCTCTCAATAGCACAGAGCAACAACTCAGAATTTCACAAGACACAAGAGAGCAGTGTACAGTATATCTTTAATCAGTTCATGAATCAATGTGTGTGCGGTGTTGAGCAGTGTTGATGATAATAAGAGAGACCCAAGGACCCTTGGCAGAAGATGTTTTGTCTGTCTGGCGCCCAGTCTTATCTGGCGCTGCAGCTGGCTGTCCAAGGCCTTGTGCTCATGATTTTGAAAAAACACAGTCTGCAGACAGCCAGGAGGAATTTTCATGGGGAATAATAATGCCAAATAGGACTGATCACAGAGGAGACTTGTATTTCTTCTGTAGATTCAGCACATTACTAAGCAGATGTAGAGTCTAGTCAGAGCCACAAAGAACCACAACACCATGCTTGGGCATTTTAAATTTGGGGTAAAACGTCAGATCTGTGACATTCATGCAAGTGAAAACATATCTGGTCCTGCTGTGTCTGTACCACCGATCACACAAACAATCCTTTAGTTTTCAGTGCATGATCTACTCATTGCTGTTGAAGCCACAGATTTAGCTGTGCTTATCTGTGAGGAGCCTCACACTATGAACAGCAGCAACTACCAGAACTACGCAAAAACATTCAAAAATACAGAAACTACAAGTGCTAAAATTAGTGGACACTTAAGTGCAAAACACGTATGAGGACTATACGTTGAAATGAATCTGAAAAACTTTTAAAAATGCTATTTTAAATGCCCCTGCTAAACCACTCTTACCGACGGATTTAACACTAGGTCAGTTGAAACCGGAAGCTCCGCCCATAATCATTCCGAAAGTGGGACCCCCAGGAATAAGGTGGATTGTTTTCTTTGAAATCAGAGTTAAATTATTGTTCTGGCTCTGCAAAATTATGGTCAAAAGTATAAATTGTTTAAAGAAAAAAGGAAAAGTTTTAGCACAGTATGTTTCAAATTTATAAAAAAACAGCAATTTTATTTAAAAAAAAATAAAAATTAGCCCTAAAATATTCACAAATTTATAATAAACTCTCAAATGTAAAAGAAAAATCAATTTTACAAGAGTAAATTACAAATTTGAGGAAAATGGTTCAAATTTAGATATATTTACAGAGAAAAGTAGAAAATTATGAGAAAATTGTTATAAATTTTGAACAAAAACCTCAAACTTTCAAGACTGAAGTCTTACTCAAGTTTTTACGTGGGTGCTTTTTGCATCTTTAAGGCTGCGTTTTTTTTCTGCTTTGGGAGACTAATTTCCATTCATTCTCTATTTAGTCTAGCGTCTACAGAGCTGAGCGCCCTCAGTGCTGAAACACTCTCAGCGGCAGCCACTTTTTGTCACTCCACTCAAGGCACTCAGAGCTGAAAAAATTTCAAGTTTCAGACTGCTGCTGAGCTCGTCAATGTCAGACCTTTCTAAACAGCCAATGAGAGTAAGGAAGGGCCGGGCATAGGACGCAGGTACAGTCTGTACTCAAACTCCTGTTTTCCATGTCATCATATTTTGCATCCAGAACTGCTACCAATGCTAGAATACATTTCCTAAAAAAGAGGTTCCTGTTATGTCTGGAATTGTCTCCAATGAGGAGGCCACATGTTCGATAGAACTCAGCTTTATTATAACACCGTCTCCACAATACAGCCGCTTAGCAGGGGCTTTGGCAAAGAGATCGAACTAAGATGCCCACTTATATTTATTTAGAGTGGCGCCCACTTCCTTTTCTGCAACTACACCGCACTTTACAAATAAGAGCATCTATATAACTATACAACAATTCCTACTCACATGTGGTGATTTCAAATAAAACAAACTACAATAGTGGATGTACAATGTCTGTTAATGTTATCAATCTTTTCTTGGGGGGTTTGTGCACTGAAGTGTTTGACAGTTCATTGCAATACATTTAGCTGAATAAATATGTTTATTCAGCTAAATGCACTTTGTGATGTGCCAAGGTCAGTTATGACCAGGATGTAGTACATTTTGTTTTAAAAGGGAAACAAATATTAATGCTACTAATGGTGCACATTGTTTTAATGCACTTTGAGACCAAAATGGTTATTTTGTGGTGCATATATTGAGTTCATATTTCCCCACAAATGTATGACTGTATGTGTATTGGGGGCTTCACGTCTCGTGGGACAAAAGAGGTCTGGGCCCGCAGAGGTCTACAGGAGATGACGAGTAGGTGTGAGTTTTGGCCTTTGTCTCGGAGAAGATACCCCAAGAGGATTCCCGGACCATCGAGGGATAAGAGACAATAGTGAAACATCAAAGAGCGCATTGTGACTGAGATTATGTACCATGTGATTATATGTTTGCTAAAGCATCATGTGACTTAGGTTCGTGGCTCCAGCATAGTATAAGAGTATTTGATTGCTCAGTCTCTTTTCTTGCCTAGAGATTGATAGAGCATGTGTTCACTTAATAAAGCTGAACCTGAGAAATAAACTCAGCCTCATCCTTGAACGCATTCTCTACAATTTACAGAATTTAATTTTTTTTTTCAGTTTATTTAATTGTTGTGCAAGAGGAAAAATATTTCTACTACTTTAATTTCTGCTCAACCCAAGCATTTTTAGGCACTTTTGATGTGCCTTTGTCATGTGCCAAGCACACATTTTAAACCAAGACAATAAAAAGTTCATATTTTTCATCATATTGATGAAAAATGAATCTCGGTTTGGTTGTTCCAAACCCAGTTCTGACTTATGTTTTGCCCTATTTTCCACCGGGTGCTTAAGGGAGCTATTGGGCCTCTGCTCCCTGACAGCTTGGGCACGCCCACTTCTCCTGTGAAGTGCCATCAGCTGTACTGTCACGGGTGTTCACACACATACACACACACACACACACACACGCTCCATTCATTCCCATAACACGTTCATACACGCTCTCTCACACACCAGGTCCAATCACGTTCACCCCACGCTTTCTCGCACTGGCAACCTCTTTCTTCGTTAGCATCAGGAGTATTTCTTCCCTGCATTTGTGGAAAGAGATTGTCGGATCATTCACCTCCATATGTGGCACCTAGCTCTCCATGATGAGTTTTCATTACCTGCTATTATTCAGCCAAGCACTTGAAGTTTGGTTAATCCCTTGGTGTAATTGGCTGACCCTGCTCATCCTCTTCATCCTCCAGGCTACACGGATTGCCCCAGGATCGCTCCAGGCCCGTAAGTGTCATGTTTGCCTTTCTCTTTGTGCTGACAGCAGACCTGCAGCACTAGGCTTCCCCTTGACCGGGCTGTAGAGCATCTGGCAGGTGGCCTTAAATCATCATTTTCAACTTCCTGTATTTGTGTGGTCAAACTGAACTTTTAATTTTGTGGCTTGTTTAATAAAATGGCACTTTCTAATGTAGTTGGGTTTTCCATTCCTTCCCTCATGCGCCATTATGCAGCGCACAAGGGATTATGACAGAATGCTCCGACCAGTCAGAAAAAAACCCAGTGGAGTAGAAGTGTGTTTTTCCTTTCCTTTCCATGCCTTTTTCTCTTCCTCCCTGAGTGTCAACTTGGTGGAGAGGGTGCCTTGCTGAGGTGCTGTGCTCGTTGTGCTTCCTGGAGGAGATCTTTTCATGGACGCAGAAGCCCTGTTCCTCCCTGGCTGTTCGACAGGCTCGGGACACCACGAGGAGGGTGATGGAGCGAGACAGCCTCTAGGATCATCCGGAGGCAATGGAGATCCTCCAGGACATCTTCGCCGCGCCATGTGAGGAATCGGCTAGGATCTCCAAGTGCTCAAGCTCCTCGCGGCCACTGCGCTCGTTTTTCTAGAGAATGCCGGGCTTTTCTGCATGGGTGATCCGCTGCCCAGCGCAGTGCTCCGCATTCCAGATTATCTCATTTCCAAGTCGCCCAGGAGGAGGAGAGGGAGGAATCCCTGCCACAAGAAGGGTCAGTACATCCATGAGTATGGTACAGTACATCCATGAGTCACATATCAGTTTAATGGATAACACAAAACTTCTAAACTTTACGAAATGTCTGTTGAAACTTTATTCTGTATTTTATTTACTCAGCTGGAGGGGCAGCCACAGCACAGTCATTCCCCGGAGCAGACCTCCAACCGATTGGACCCAGGGCGTCGTCATCGGAGTCCCGGACAGTGATAGAGCTTTAGCACAGGCAAGTAATCTCTCCAATAGTTCATCTGTCTATGGTGGAGGGATCTTGCCTGGCTCTTGGGGAGGGGAGTCGTGTGCGGCTCTCGGCCACATCTGGACCCCACCCTCACCGGGCTCTGCCACTGCCGGCAACCCTAACCATTCCTCTCTCCTGTCCCCTTCAAGCTCCATCCTAGGGTCGCCGGAGAGGAGCTGCCACAACCTGGGTTACCCACAGATGACAACGCAGGCCCAGTTTTCTCGGAGGAGGCCGACAGGGGTGAAGCACCCAACAGACCGGGGGAACCCACACACCCTAGATTGCCAGAGTCCTGGAGCCAGAGTTCAGGCAAGTGTGCTCCATTATGTCAGCAATGTCTATGTCAATGTCTCAATCATGGTCAAGTGGACCCAGGGCAGCTCACAGTAGCCCTCGGCACCGCCACACCAGGCTCTGCCGCGGCTGGTGACCCTGACCCAGATTGTCTTTTTCTCCCTTCGGGTTTGGAGCCCCCGGCCGGGGTCACCAGAGAGCTGTTGGTCTCATCGGAGGCTGCCAAGGATCAGAGTCTAGCGTCAGGTGACATGAGGACCATCATCTCCCTCTCTGGGGAGGCCACCACGGGGGCAATAAGGCCCCTGATGGAGGTCACCGCAGGTGCATCGATGCTCCAGCCGGAGCCCATCGCGGGTGCAGCAGAGCTCTAGCCAGGGTACACCACCAGTGCAGCAGAGCTCCAGCTGGGGTACACCGCCAGTGCAGCAGAGCTCCAGCTGGGGTCCACTGCCGGTGCAGCAGAGCTCCAGCTGGGGTCCACCACCAGCGCAGCAGAGCTCCAGCAGGAGTCTACCGCCAGTGCAGCCACATCCCAGACTGGGACCATTACAGGTGCAGCCACATCCCAGACTGGGACCATCGCGGGTGCAGCCATGTCCCAGACCGGGACCATCAAGGGTGCAGCCACATCCCGGACTGGGACCATCGCGGGTTAGTGTTTGTTGCTGGGGGAGGGGAGGTTCCCTTGAGGGATATTGTTTCTTTTCTTTTTGGCTGATGGTACTGGGGTGTCTGGTGTCCATCCCTGGGGGGGGGGGGGGGGGGGGGGCTGTCATGAATCTGGGTTTGGCTGTTCCAAACCCAGTTCTGACTTCTTGTTATATTTTGCCCTATTTTCCACCTGGGGCTTCAGGGAGCTATTGGGCCTCTGCTCCCTGACAGCTTGGGCACGCCGCCTTCTCCTGTCAAGTTCCATCAGCTGTACTGTCATGGGTGTTCACACACTTACACACACACATGCATACGCTCCATTCTTTCCCATTCACACACTCATACACGCCCTCTCACACACCAGGTCCAATCACGTTCAGCCCACGCTTTCTCACACCGGCAATCTCTTTCCTCGTTAGCATCAGGAGTATTTCTTCACCGCGTTTGTGGAAAGAGATTGTCAGAGAACTCACCTCCATATGCAGCACCTAGCTCTCCACGTATGAGTTTTCATTACCTGCCCACTTACAACAGCTCCACCTCCCCACTCCGAGCCATGCTCTGCTCCATTACGGAAGGAATTAGAGGAACGTAGGCTGGCTCTCCTGGCGGAAAGAGACCTCATCTTCGAGGTGAAGCTGTGGCTCCTCCCAGAGATCGCTGAAAAATTTAAGGAACTTACCCCAAGGCAGGAGGAGCCGCAGCCCAGTGAGGAACACGAAGAGAGGAAAAAGGATTCCTCGGAGGCCGCTGGGGACCTCCAGTGCCAGGAGAAAGGGCAAGTTTCTTCTCATTTAATTTTCACGGTCAATAAACAATTTTGCCTGCCTCCTGGCAAGGAGACTTGGGGTGTGCAGTCTCCTGAGGGCTCCACCCCAGCAGCATATAATGCTCTCGTACCTGGTCTCACCAACTCCTTTCTATGCGCCCCTATGAGCCCACCGGTCCTGGATCCAGATCACTGGGAGAAGAGGAGCCGGAGGCCCGGGAGGGTCCTGTCCATGGGTCAGCGAAAAGGTCATCCACAGCTGCCACACCAGAGGAGCCGGAGGTGTGGAGGATGGCGCGAGAGTACCACAACTGCAACCAGCATCCATACATCCAATATGGATGTATGGTACAGTACATCCATGAGTCAAGCACTTCACTTCAGCCAAGCACTTGAAGTTCGGTTAATCCCTTGGTGTAATCGGCTGACCCTGCTCACCCTCTTCATCCTCCAGGCTACACAGATCACCCTGGGATCACTCCAGCCCCGTAAGTGTCATGTTCATCTTTCTCTTTGTGCTGACAGCAGTCCTGCGGCACTAGGCTTCCCCTTGACTGGGCTGTAGAGCATCCGGCAGATGCCCTGTATGTCTGGTGGCCTTAATTCATCATTTTCCACTTCCTGTATTTGTGTGGTCAAGCTGAACTGTTAATTTTGTGGCTTGTTTAATAAAATGGCACTTTCTACTCACGTAGAAAGTGCTCACATGGGCTGCACGGTGGCGCAGTGGTTAGCACTGCGGCAGCACAGTTTACCCTTGGCCGGGGGATCGTGGGATCGTGGGTTCGATCCCAGCCCCTGACCAACAGTGATCTGTGTGGAGTTTGCATGTTCTCCCCGTGTTGCGTGGGTTTACTCCGGGATTTCTCCGGTTTCCTCCCACATGCCAAAAACATGCATGTTAGGTTAATTGGCTGTTCTAAATTGTCCCTAGATATTTGTTTCCTATAGGCCCTTAGAATAGAGGGTTAGTATTAATGAAAGCGCTTTGAGTGGTCTTTGTGACTAGAAAAGCGCTATATAAGTGCAGGTTAGTAGTTAGTTAGTAATTGGGTTTTTCATTCTCTCCATTGTCCGCCGTGTAATGGTGCATGGAGATTTATGACACTGTGTTGGTTTGAAATTTGTCATATTCAACGGATCGCCGAACATGTGGGGCCCAGTTACATGTCTTGATTTCAAATTGTGGCCCAACTGATTTTGTAATTGAATAAGCCATGTGATCTGCCAACAGTGATCTGTGTGGAATTTGCATGTTCTGCCCGTGTCTGTGTGGGTTTACTCTCGGATTTCTCTGGTTTCCTCCCAAAGTCCAAAATCATGCAGGTTTGGTTAATTGGAGACTCTAAAGTGGCCCTAGGTGTTAAATGTGTGTGTGTGTGAATGGTGAAGGGATAGCACCATACCGTGGCTGCTTCATCCATCCAGCTGGATGCCCTGAATTTTCCCTCTGGGGATCAATAAAATACACAAAATCAAGTTAAAAAAAAATAACGCTGTTCTTTAACAAGGTGCTTTACGGCAAAATTCACAACAGGTGTTTGAGCCATGAATCAATCAATAAATTTTCTGGTTCAGTGAGAACTGGTATTTAAACTTGGTACTTTTTTTTTTTTTCTTGCCTTCTGATTGTTGCTCTGAGTGTTGCTATCTCTGTGCTGTTGCAAGCCTGGAATTTCCCCATTGTGGGACTAATAAAGGCTTATCTTATCTTATCTTATATCTTAAACAGTCCTATCATGATGGGATTCACATTTTGACATCACGAGACCAAGACAATACCTAACAACAAAGATCAACAGTACCTCGCCATTGTCATGCTTCAAACAGGATCTTGTCTGAGGGAAGTGGTTACTGAGCTTAGAATGTCACAGAGTGTCATCAGCAGGTTGCAACAGAGATATAGAGACTGGAAGAGTCACAGAAAGGCATAGAAGTGGATATCCTTTGGCCACATCCCTCGCTGATGACTGCTTCATTGTGAATAGTGCTCTGCAGAACCAGATAATCAATGATCTTCAACTCCAGGCACATTTATGGGAGGCGAGAGGCACCGAAGTGTCACGTCAGACACTTCAAAACCATTTACATCAGCGTGGTTTGCGTCCTAGGCGACCTGCAAAGGTACCTGTCACAACACCAGGCAAAGGGGTCATCGTCTTGCATGGGTCAGGGAGCATTTATACTAGATGAGGGATCAGTGGGCCTCAGTGCTGTTTTCTGATGAAAGTTGATTAACGTTGGACAGAAATAATGGCTGCCAACAATGTTGGAGATGTCAAGAAGAGTGCCATGCATCAGCCACTGTTGAGCCTTTGGTGGTGGTGGTGTGGTGTTACAGTCTGGGCAGGTGTGTCTAGTCAATACAGAACTGCCCTAGACCTTGTGAATGGTACAGTGATAAGCCGATACAAGCGAACCTGAATAACATTATTAACATCATTAATCCAGTCATTGTGCCCCTGCATGAACAAAACAAGCCTAATTTCTTCTTTGTGGACAACAATGCTCCAACTCAGTGAGGTTGCATCATTAGGGAGCGGCTTCTGGAGGCTGGGGTACCTCAAATGGAGTGGTCTGCACTTTCTCCTGACCTGAATCCCATAGAAAACCTATGGGCTCAGCTGAGTTGCCGTGTAGAGGCTTGTAACCCTGTGCTACGTGTGGGCCGCCCTTCAAGAAGAGTGGAATGCCATGCCTCAGCAGACAATAAGTCGACTTGTGAACAGCAAGAGACGTTGTCAAGCTGTAATTGATGCTCAGGGGCACATGACAAGTTATTGAGACATTGGCATTTTGGCTTTTGTTTCAATAAATTGTTTGATATGAGGAATTCACCATTGCATGCTTCTACTTAAATGTTCTACTTTCATGATATAATATCACTGTAGTGTGAACTTTTTAAAATTTCCATAAATTTCATCCGAAAGCCAAATATCCCCAACTTTTTGTGAGTAGTTTATGTACATATTACCTCTATTTAGAGACCCAAATAGACATTATAAGCTATATTTTTAAACATAACATTTACACACATCCATCCTAGCACACATACAGTCCATACATTTGCATACATATATACCCAGCCCAAAACAACATAGATATACACAGTACCGACCCACCTACCATGCAGGTATTCAGACAGTGTCCCAGAGTAAGTTTAAGGCATCTTTTTTTTTTTTTTTTTTTTTTTTTTTTTTTTTTTTGTTACTTATTTGTACCCGTAGGTAGACATGGTTTGCAGTCTGGTGACAAGCCACCGGCTGCTGGTCGCTGCGTGCGCGAGCGCCCTAAACCTACATGTTTTGGTATGCGGGAGGAAACCGGAGAAATCCCGGAGTAAACCCGCGCAACACGGGGAGAACATGCAAACTCCACACAGCTCACTGTTGGTCGGGGGCTGGGATCGAACCCACGATCTCATGATCCCCGTGGTCCCCCGGCCGAGGGTAAAACTGTGCTGCCACAGTGCTAAACCACTGCGCCACCGTGCAGCCCCATCTTACATATTAATACTACACCTCTAACATATATCCTTTTAGCAAATAATGTTTATACCTCTATTTGAATTGGTTTCTGTTTGTACATAGTTTCACGTTCAGCTCCAGACTGTTCCACAAATCCACACCACAGACAGATATGTTCATACTCAGCGTGAAGACATAGATTTGCAGAAAGTAACAAATGTGCTTGCAATCACCGAAGCATAGCTTCTGTCAGTGAGAATACACAGAATGGCAGAAAGTCGCAAACATGTGTGCAATCTCCGTAGCTAAACTTCTAAGCGTGAAGAGACAGATTTGAAACAAGTCGCAAGCTTGTGTGCAAGCACCAAAGCTAAGCTTCAATGCCAGGGTGAACACACAGAATGGGAGCAAATTGCAAACTTGCCTACACTCACCAAAGCGAAGCTTATGTGTCAGCCCGAATAGACAAAATTGGAGAAAGTTGCAAACTACTGTACATTAACGGATGCTAAGAAATGTTGTAAGCATGTACCCACAGAATTGGAGCAAGTCACAAACTTGAGTACAATAAACGACACTAAGCTTCTGTTTCAGCATGAAGACATAGATTTGCAGCAAGTTGCAAACGTGCTTGCAAGTACCAAAGCTAAGCTTCAATGCCAGGGTGAACACACAGAATGGGAGCAAATTGCAAACTTGCCTACGCTCACCAAAGCGAAGCTTATGTGTCAGCCCGAATAGACAAAATTGGAGAAAGTTGCAAACTACTGTACATTAACGGATGCTAAGAAATGTTGTAAGCATGTACCCACAGAATTGGAGCAAGTCACAAACTCGAGTACAATAAACGACACTAAGCTTCTGTTTCAGCATGAAGACATAGATTTGCAGCAAGTTGCAAACATGCTTGCAAACACCAAAGCTAAGCTTCTGTGCCAGCATGAACACACAGAATGGGAGAGAGTTGCAAACTTTCCTACAATCACCGAAGTGAAGCTTATGTGTCAGCCCGAATACACAAAATTGGAGAAAGTTTCAAACTACCGTACATTAACGGATGCAAAGAAATGTTGTAAGCACGTACACACAGAATTGGAGCAAATCACAAACTTGACTGACGCTAAGCTGCTGTGTCCGCGTGAAGACACAGATTTGAAGCAAGTCGCAAACGTGGTATGCAATCACCGAAGGTTTGCCTCTGTGTCAGCGTGAATACACAGAATGGGAGTAAGTCGCAAACTGGCGAAGCTAAGCTCCTGTATCAGTGCGAACTCATAGAACTGCAGCAAGTCGCACACTTGTATATAATTCACTGAAGCTAAGCTTCTGTGTCAGCGTGAAAACACAAAATTGGAGAAAGTTACAAACTTGCGTAAATACACAGAAGCTAAGAAAAATTGCCAGCCCGAACATACAGAATTAGACCATGTCACAAACTTGAGTCCAATCACTGATGCTAAGATTTTGTTTCAGCATGAAGACAAAGATTTGCAGCAAGTCGCAAACATGCTTGCAATCACCGAAGCTTAGCTTCTGTGACAGCAAGAATAAACAGAATTGCAGCAAGTTGCAAACTAGCGTGCAATCACCAAGGCTAAGTTTCTGTGGCAGTGCAACCACACAGAATGGGAGCAAGTTGCAAACTTTCCTCCAATCACTGAAGCGGTGAAATTTGAGAAAATTGCTAACTTGCTTACATTCACAGAAGCTAAGAATATTTGTCAGCATGAACACAAAGAACTGGAGCAAGTCACAAACTTGAGTACAATAACTGAAGCTACGCTTCTGTGTCAGCGTGAAAACCCTGAATTGCAGCAAGAAGCAAACGTGCTGCAATCACCAAAGCTTAGCTTCTGTGCCAGCGAAAATACACAGAATGGAAGGAAGTCGCAATCATGGGTAAAATCTCTGTAGCTAAACTTCTGTGTCAGCTTGAAGAGAGATTTTAAGCAAGTCGTAAACTTGCGTGCAATCACCAAAGCGAAGCTTGAATGCCAGCCAGAACACACAGAATAACACAGACAAAAATTGCCTAAAATCACTGAAGCAAAGCTTCTGTGTGATTGTGAATACAAAAAATTGGAGAAAGTTGCACACGCATACATTCACAGAAGGTAAGAAACTTTGTCAGCACGAAAAAGAATAGGAGCAAGTCACAAACTTGAGTACAATAACCGAAGCTAAGCTTCTGTGTCAGCATGAATACATAACATTGGAGAAAGTTGCAAATGCGTACATTCATGGAAGCTAAGAAACTTTGTCAGCACGAACACAGAATGGGAATATTTTGCCAACTTGAGTACAATTGCCCACACTAAGCTTCTGTGCCAGCGTGAAGACACAGATTTGAAGAGAGTCGCAAACTTTGCGTGCAATCACCGAAGGTTTGATTCTGTGTCAGCGTGAATACACAGAATGGGAGCAAGTTGCAAACTGGTGTACAACCACCGAAGCTAAGAAACTTTGTCAAGACGAACACAAAGAATTGCAGCAAGTTGCCACCTCCTGTAAATCACTGAAGCTAAGCTTCTGTTTCAGTGTGAACACACAAAATGGCAGCAAGAAGTAAACTTGTGAAAACGAAATTAGAGAAAGTTGCAAATTTGTATACATTCGCAGAAGCTAAAAATCTTTGTCAGTATGAGCACACAGAATTGGAGCAAGTCACAAACTTGAGTACAATAAGCGACACAAAGCTGAGGTGTCAGCGTGAAAACATAGATTTGCAACATCGCAAACGTGATTGCAAAAACCAAAGCTAAGCTTCTGTGCCAGAGTGACCACAAAGAACGGGAGCAACTAGCCAACTTTCCTACAATCACCCAAGCAAAGCTTCTTTGTGATTGTGAATACACAAAATTGTATAAAGTTGAAAACTTGCATACAGTGACAGAATCGAAGATTCGTTGCCAGCACAAAAACAAAGAATGGAAGCAGTCACACACTTAAGAACAATAACCGATGCTAAGCTTCTTTGTCAGTGTGAAGACAGAGATTTGCTTCAGTTCGCAAACTTGCATGCAGTAACCGAAGAGAAGCATCTGTGACAGCGAGAAAACACAGAATATCAGCAAGTCACAAACTTGAGGTACAGTAACTGACGCAATGATTCTGTGTCAATGTGAAGACAGAGATTTGCAGCAACTGGAAAACATGATTGCAATAACTGAAGCATAGCTTCTGTGACAGCAAGAAACATAGATTTGAAGCTAGTCAGAAATGTGCTTGCATTAACCAAAACTTAGCTTCTGTGTTAGTGAGAATACACAGAATAAAAGCAAGTAGAAAACTTTCCTAAAATCACCCAAGCGAAGCTTCTGTGTGATCGTGAATACACAAAATTGTATATAGTTGAAAATTTGAATTACATTGATAGAAGCTAAGATTCGTTGTCAGAACGAACACATATAATGGGAACAAGACACAAACTTGAGAACAACTGACATTAAGCCTCTTTGTCAGTGTGAATACAGAGAATACAGTAACTGACGTGAAGATTCTGTGTCACCGTGAAGAAAGAGATTGCAGCAACAGGAAAACATGCTTGCAAAAGCCAAAGCATAGCTTCTTTGTGATCGAGAACACACAGAATTTCAGCAAATCGCAAACTTGCCTGCAATCACCAACGAAAAACTTCTATTTTAGCGTGAAGACATCAATTTGCAGCATGTCGATGCCTGTGTCTGAATACACAGAATGGTAGCAAGTTGTAAATTTGCTCAAAATAACCAAAGTCAAATTTGAGAAAGTTGTAAACGGACGTTTATTCACGGACTATTCAATTCAATTCAATTCAATTCAACTTTATTTATATAGCGCCATTTCACAACAACAGTCATCTCATAGCACTATCAACTGTAGGGGGGAACCCCCACAGTTGCAGAAAGACCCCAGCAATCAGGCGATCCCCTGTGAGCAAACACTTGGCGACGGTGGAGAGGAAAAACTCCCTTTTAACAGGAAGAAACCTCCAGCAGAACAAGGGTCAGGGAGGGGCAGTCATCTGCTGCGACTGGCTGGGGGGTGAGGGGATAGAGAAGAAGAAAAGAACAGACATGTAGAGAGCAAACAGCACGATGGGGACTCAATCTATGGGAGAGAACAAACAGATGTTAATGACCAGCAAAAATAAAATATTTCATAGAGAGTGAGGAAAGGAGTGAAGCCCAGTGCATTACTGGAGGTCCTCCGGCTGACTAAACCTATTAGCAGCATAACTAAGGGAGGGTTCAGAAACACATGATCCCTCCCTAATTGTAGGCTATATCAAAAAGGTAGGTTTTAACCCTATTCTTAAAAACAGAGATCGAGTCTGACTCCCAAATCCAGATTGGCAGCTGATTCCACAGGAGAGGAGCTTGATAGCTGAAGGCTCTGCCTCCCATTGTACTTTTGGAGATTCTAGGTATTACTACGCTCCCAAATCCTGCATTTTGGGAGCGTAGTGCTCTGTTAGGATAATACGGTAGTATCAGATCTTTTAAATAAAAAGGAGCCTGATTGTTTAGAGCTTTGTAAGTAAGAAGAAGGATTTTAAACTTAATTCTAAACTCTATGGGAAGCCAATGAAGGGAGGCCAGAACCGGAGAGATATGATCTCTCTTTCTAGTACCTGTTAAAACTCTTGCTGCAGCATTTTGGATCAGCTGAAGACTTTTTAAAGATGTTTTAGGACAGCCTGATAATAAAGAATTACAATAATCTAATCTCGAGCTAACAAAAGCGTGGATCAGTTTCTCAGCATCACTCTGAGACAAGATGCTCCTAATCTTGGCAATATTACGCAAATGATAGAAGGCAGTCTTAGAAACAAATTTAATATGTGAATTGAAGGACAAATCCTGATCAAAAATAATTCCAAGGTTCCTCACAGAGCTATTAAGAGAAAGAGTAACCGCATCCAAACTGAAAGTTTGATTTGGAAAGGAATTTCTAAGGTTTTTTGGACCAACAAGAATGACTTCAGTCTTATCTGAATTTAATAGCAGGAATTACAAGTCATCCAAGCTTTGATTTCCTTAAGACAGGCTTCTAACTTGGCTAATTGATTACTATCATCTGGCTTCATTGACAGGTATAATTGTGTGTCATCTGCATAACAATGAAACATACAATACAGTGCTTTCTAATAATGTTGCCTAACGGAAGCATATATAAACTAAAAAGAGTAGGGCCTAGCACAGATCCCTGTGGAACTCCATGACTAAGCTTTGAGTTGAAAGAAAACTCATTTACATGAACAAACTGGAACCTATCAGATAAATGATCTAAACCATTGCAACGAAGTTCCATTAAGTCCAACATAGTGTTCTAATCTATCAAGTAGAATATTATGATCGATAGTATCAAAAGCTGCACTAAGGTCTAAAAGGACAAGTACAGAAACTAGTCCATTATCAGATGCAATGAGGAGGTCGTTAGTGACCTTCGCTAAGGCTGTTTCAGTACTATGATGAATTCTAAACCCAGATTGAAACTCTTCAAGTAAACCATTTCCCTGCAGGTGGTCAAATAATTGCGTAGCAACAACTCTTTCTAAGATTTTTGAAATGAAAGGGAGATTAGAGATTGGTCTATAGTTAGCTAAAGCTCCTGGATCTAGCGTTGGCTTTTTGAGTAAGGGTTTAATTACAGCCATTTTAAAAGCCTGCGGTACATGGCCTAAAGTTAATGAAGAATTGATTATATGAAGAATAAAGCTACCAATAAGTGGGAAGACTTCTTTAAATAACCTGGTAGGAATAGGGTCTAAAAGACAAGTTGAAGGTTTGGATGAGGAAACTATTTTGTCTAACTCACAAAGGTCGATTGGAGTAAACTCATCGACAGACATCAATAGAAGGAGTTGTAGTAGTTACAGCATTTAAGTTAACTGTGGGAAGAATCTGATTGATTTTATCTCTGATGGATGAAATTTTATTATTGAAAAAATTCATAAAGTCCTGACTAGTAAGCTCTAAGGGAATGCTAGGATTGACAGAGTCCTGACTCTTTGTCAACCTGGCTACAGTACTGAAAAGAAACCTGGGATTATTCTTGTTCTCTTCTATTAATGCAGAGTAATAACTCGTTCTAGCTTTTCTAAGAGATTTTTTATAAATTAAAAGATGATTTCTCCAAGCTAAATAGATTTCATCTAAATTAGTAGAGCGCCATTTTCTTTCTAATTGACAAGTCTTCTGTTTTAAGGTATGAGTTTCTGTGTTGAACCAAGGAGTTAGAAATCTCTGATTAGACTTTTTCTTTTTTAAGGGGGCCACCAAGATTAGAGTCTGATGCAGAGAAGCTGAAACACTATCCACCATGTTATCAATTACAGAAGGAGCAAGCTGTCTATAGCTTATTTCCGTTGTGTTGACACATGGCATAGAGGAAACAATCTGCATAAATTTGGAAACAGCATCATCTGAGAGGCATCTATTGTAATAATATTTTTCTTTAGGAGCCAAATAGTCAGAAATAGTAAAATCAAAGGTTAACAGACAATGGTCTGACAGTACAGGGTTATGAGGAGACACTACAAGATTTTCTATTTCTATGCCATATGTCAAAACAAGGTCCAATGTATGGTGGAGGTAATGAGTAGAATTTCCTACTTTCTGAGAAAACCCAATCGAATCTAATATTGAATTGAATGCCACATTAAGGCAGTCACTATCTACATCCACATGTATATTAAAGTCCCCTACTATAATTATTCTATCAGATTTCAGCACTAAATCAGCTAAGAAATCAGAAAATTCGGATAAAAATTCTGAGTAGGTTGATGGGGGACGATAAACTATGGCAAATAAAATTGGGTTTAACCTAAAATTGCTAAAGTGCCCAATACTGAGGACCAGGCCCTCAAAGGAATTATAACATGTTTTTTGCTTTACATTAACTAGTAATTTGGAATGGTAAATTGTTGCTACTCCTCCTCCACGACCAGAACTTCTGGGATTTTGACAGTTTAAATAACCAGAGGGAGTTGATTCATTTAAACCAACATAATCCTCTTGTCCTAACCAAGTCTCTGTAAGGGAAATTAAATCAATCTGATGATCAATTAACAAATCATGGACTAACAGAGACTTGGGAGTTAGAGACCTAATATTTAATAAACCACATTTAATTTTTAAATTATGAGGAGGAACAGAGGCCAAATCATTCAATTTAGAGGCTTTATGTTTAATTTGAGTTTTACCAATATTTTGCTTTATCACTTTGGGATGCTTATGCATGATAGTTTTATTTACTTTGGAGGGAGCAGACAACGATTCTCTGATGGGGAAGACAGGGGCTAAGCTGAGGGGTGTGGATGAAGAGGAGCTGCAGAGAGGCGTGTAAGACTGCGACTCTGCTTCCTGGTCCCAACTCTGAGTAGTCATGGTTTTGGAAATTTGGATAAAAAAGATGCCAGATTGTTAGATAAATGAGAAGCACCATCCAAAGTGGGATGGATGCTGTCTCGTCTCATAAGACCAGGTTTTCCCCAAAAAGAGCTCCAATTGTCAATGTAGCCCACGTCATTTTTAGGACACCACACAGACAGCCAGCGGTTCAAGGATGACGAGCGGCTAAACATGTCATCACTGGTCAGATTGGGGAGGGGCCCAGAGAATACTACAGTGGCAGACATCGTTTTTGCAAAGTCACACACCGATTCTATATTAAGTTTCATGACTTCCAACTGCTGGAGACGGATGTCATTAATGCCAGCGTGAATAACAATTGTGGAATATTTACAGTTACTTTTAGCCAGCATTTTCAAATTTGACTCGATGTCGCCTGCTCTGGCCCCAGGGATGCATTTGACTATGGCCGCTGGAGTCTCTAGGTTCACGTTTCTGACTACAGAGTCGCCAATGATCAGAGTTTTTTCCTCAGCGGGTGTGTCGCTGAGCGGGGAAAAACGATTGGAAACGTGAACAGGTTGGTGGTGAACCGGGGCTTTGCGACTAGGCTTCCTTCTCACCGTCACCCACCCAGTCTCCTCGCTGCTGAGGAGAGCCGGGGGACCGCTGACAGTGGGACCTAAGCTAGCTAGCTCCGCTGCAGCTAATGGGCATCCGTCAAGATTAACTGGCGCAGACGGTGTTTCAATGCAGCGGAGCCGGGATTCCAAATCAGACAACCTCGCCTCGAGCGCCTCAAAAAGACAACATTTATTACATTTACCGTTATCACTAAAAGAGGCAGAGGTGTAGCTAAACATCTGACAGAGAGAGCACACCAGAGGAGGAGAGGAAGGAGAGCTAGTAGCCATAGCTAATGGCTAGAGAGCAAACCACAAAGTAACACAAAGTAACGTATCGTCACTTCCTGTTTTGGCAGACAGCAAAACAGGAAGTGACGATACGTTACCACAAGGAAGTGACGATGTCAGAATAACAAGAGCACTAAAAGAAACTTTGTCAGCTCAAGTACCCAGAAAGGGAGTATGTTGCAAAGTTGAGTACAGTCACCCCTGCAAAGCATCTGTGTTAGCGTGAACACACAGATTTGCTAAAAGTGTCAAAAATGCTTGCAATCACCAAAGCTAAGCTTTTGTGGCACAGTGAACACACAGAATTGGATCATTGCAAACTTGCCTACATCACCAAAGTTAAGCATCTTTGTCAGCATGAATACACAAAATTGTAGAATGTTGCAAACTTGTCTACATTAACAGAAGATAAGAATATTTGTCTGAACAAACACAAAATTGCCTTCAAACTTGCCAACAATTACCCAAGCAAAGGTTCTCTATGATCGTGAATACACAAATTTGTATAAAGTTGACAACTTGCCTACATTGACTGAAGCTAAGAATCTTTAACACGAACATAGAATGGGAGCAAGTCACAACTTGCAAACAATAACCAACGTTAAGCTTCTTTGTCAGTTTGAATACTGAGATTTGCAGCATGTCACAAATGTGCATGCAGTAACTGAAGCAAAGCTTCTGTGACAGCGAGAAAACAGAATATCAGCATCTGAAACGAGTACAGAAAATGATGTCAATATTGTGTGTCAACTTGAAGACAGAGATTGCAGCAACAGGAAAACATGCTTGCAATAGCTGAAGCATAGCTTCTTTGAGATCGAGAAAAAAGAATTTTAGCAAGTCGCAAACTTGCCTGCAATCACCGACGAAAAACTTCTCAGCATGAAGACATCAATTTGCAGCATGTCGATGCCTGTGCCTGAAGACACAGAATGGTAGCAAGTTGTAAATTTGCTCAAAATCACCCAAGTAAAGTCGTAACATTTATTCATGTACTAAAAGAAACTTTTTCAGTACAAGCACCAAGAAAGGGAGTATGTTGCAATCTTAAGTACAATCGTCAATGCAAAGGCTTTGGTGTTAGTGGGAACACACAGATTTACAACAAGTGTCAAACATGGTTGCAATAACAAAAGCTACACTTTTGTGTCAGAGCGAACACACAGGATTGGATCGTTGCAAACTTGCCTACATAACCAAAGTTAAGCCTCTTTGTCAGCATGAATACACAAAATTGTAGAACGTTTCAAACTTGTCTACATTCACAGAAGATATTTTTCTGAACAAACAGAATTGCCTACAAACTTGCCTAAAATAACCCCAGTAAAGCTTCTGTGTGATCGTGAATACACAAAATTTTATATTTGACAACTTGCATACACTGACAGATGCTAAGAATCATTGTAAACAAAAACTAACTAACTAACTAACCTGCACTTATATAGCGCTTTTCTAGTCACAAAGACCACTCAAAGCGCTTTCATTAATACTAACCCTCTATTCTAAGGGCCTATAGAAAACAGATATCTAGGGACAATTTAGAACAGCCAATTAACCTAACATGCATGTTTTTGGCATGTGGGAGGAAACCGGAGAAATCCCGGAGTAAACCCACGCAACACGGGGAGAACATGCAAACTCCACACAGATCACTGTTGGTCGGGGGCTGGGATCGAACCCACGACCCCACGATCCCCCGGCCAAGGGTAAACTGTGCTGCCACAGTGCTAACCACTGCGCCACCGTGCAGCCCAAAAACACAAAGAATGTGAGCAAGTGAAAAACTT
Organism: Pholidichthys leucotaenia; assembly: GCA_020510985.1. Lineage (NCBI taxonomy): Eukaryota > Metazoa > Chordata > Actinopteri > Cichliformes > Pholidichthyidae > Pholidichthys > Pholidichthys leucotaenia. The sequence continues at coordinate 408,320,590 of CM035843.1, forward strand.
GAGAACAATAACCGATGCTAAGCGTCTTTGTCAGCGTGAATACAGACATTTGCAGCAAGTCCCAAACGCGCATGCAGTAACTGAAGAAAAGGTTATGTGACAGTAAGAAAACATAGAATATATCAGCAAGTCCCAAACTTGAGTACAGAAAATGACATGAAGATTCTGACAGAGAAGACAGAGATTGCAGCAACTACAAAATGTGCTTGCAATAACTGAAGCGTAGCTTCTGTGAGTGTGAAAACACAGAATTTCAGTAAAGCGCAATCTTGCCTTCATACACCAACACAAAACTTCTGTATTAGCGTGAAGACATCAATTTGCAGCATGTCGATGCCTGTGTCTGAAGACACAGAATGGTAGCATGTTGTAAATTTGCCCCAAATCAGGAATGAAAAGTGAAATTTGAGAAAGTTGTAAACTTAAGTTTATTCACGGACTAAAAGAAACTTTGTCAGCAAAAGCACCCAGAAAGGGAGTATGTTGCAAAGTAGAGTACAATTGCCAATGCAAAGCTTCTGTGTTAGCATGAACACACAGATTTGCTACAAGTGTCAAACATGTTTGCAATCACCAAAGCTAAGCTTTTGTGCCAGAGCGAACACATTCAATTCAATTCAATTCAATTCAACTTTTATATAGCGCCATTTCACAACAACAGTCATCTCATAGCACTATCAACTGTAGGGGGGAACCCCCACAGTTGCAGAAAGACCCCAGCAATTAGGTGATCCCCTGTGAGCAAGCACTTGGCGACGGTGGAGAGGAAAAACTCCCTTTTAACAGGAAGAAACCTCCAGCAGAACAAGGCTCAGGGAGGGGCAGTCATCTGCTGCGACTGGCTGGGGGGTGAGGGGACAGAGAAGATGAAAAGAACAGACATGTAGAGAGCAAACAGCACGATGGGGACTCAATCTATGGGAGAGAACAAACAAATGTTAATGACCAGCAAAAAAAAAATATTTCATAGAGAGTGAGGAAAGGAGTGAGGCCCAGTGCATTACTGGAGGTCCCCCGGCTGACTAAACCTATTAGCAGCATAACTAAGGGAGGGTTCAGAAACACATGATCCCTCCCTAATTGTAGGCTATATCAAAAAGGTAGGTTTTAACCCTAATCTTAAAAACAGAGATCGAGTCTGACTCCCGAATCCAGATTGGCAGCTGATTCCACAGGAGAGGAGCTTGATAACTGAAGGCTCTGCCTCCCATTGTACTTTTGGAGATTCTAGGTATTACAAGTAGTCCTGCATTTTGGGAGCGTAGTGCTCTGTTAGGATAATACGGTAGTATCAGATCTTTTAAATAAAAAGGAGCCTGATTGTTTAGAGCTTTGTAAGTAAGAAGAAGGATTTTAAACTTAATTCTAAACTCTATGGGAAGCCAATGAAGGGAGGCCAGAACCGGAGAGATATGATCTCTCTTTCTAGTACCTGTTAAAACTCTTGCTGCAGCATTTTGGATCAGCTGAAGACTTTTTAAAGATGTTTTAGGACAACCTGATAATAAAGAATTACAATAATCTAATCTCGAGCTAACAAAAGCGTGGATCAGTTTCTCAGCATCACTCTGAGACAAGATGCTCCTAATCTTGGCAATATTACGCAAATGGTAGAAGGCAGTCTTAGAAACAAATTTAATATGTGAATTGAAGGACAAATCCTGATCAAAAATACACATAATCAAACACATAGAATTGGATCATTGCAAACTTGCCTACATCACCATAGCTAAGCATCTTTGTTCAGCATGAATACACAAAATTGTAGAACGTTGCAAACTTGTCTACATTCACAGAAGAAAAGAACATTTGTCTGAACAAACACTGAAATGCCTACAAACTTGCCAACAATTACCCAAGCAAAGGTTCTCTATGAACGTGAATACACAAAATTGTATAAAGTCGACAACTTGCATACATTGTCAGAAGTTAAGAATCTTTGTCAACACGAACACAAAGAATGGGAGCAAGTCACAAACTTTACAACAATAACCGAAGCTAAAGCTTCTTTGTCAGTGTGAATACAGAGATTTTGCAAAAGTCGCAAACGTGCATGAAGTAACTGAAGCAAAGCTTCTGTGACAGTTTGTGACAAACATAGAATAGTCACAAACAAGTCACAAACTTGAGTACAGTGACTGACGTGAAAATTCTGTCAACGTGAAGACAGAGATTGAAGCAACTGGAAAACGTTCTTGCAATATCCGGAGTAGCTTCTGTGACAGCAAAAAAAACAGAATTTAAGCAAGTCGCAAACTTGCATGCAATCACCGACACAAAACTTCTGTGCTAGCATGAAGACATTCATTTGCAACATGTTGATGCCTGTGTCTGAAGACACAGAATGGTAGCAAGTTGTAAATTTGCCCAAAATCACCAAAGTTAAATTTGAGAAAGTTGTAAACTTACGTTTATTCACGGACTAAAAGAAACTTTGTCAGCACAAGCACCCAGAAAGGGAGTATGTTGCAAAGTTGAGTATATTTGCCAATGCAAGCTTCTGTGTTAAGGTGAACACACAGATTTGCTACGAGTCAAACATGCTTGCAATCACCAAAGCTAAGCTTTTGTGCCAGAGTGAACACATAGAATCGGATCATTGCAAACTTGCATACTTCACCAAAGCTAAGCATCTTTATCAGCATGAATACACAAAATTGTAGAACATTGCAAACATTTTTACATTCACAGAAGATAAGAATATTTGTCATCACAAACACAGAATTGCCTACAAATTTACCAACAATCACCCAAGCAATGCTTCTCTATGATCATGAATACACAATATTGTATAAAGTTGACAACTTGCATACATTGACAGAAGCTAAGAATTGTCAACACAAACACACAGCAAGCAACATGCGCAAGTCACAAACTTGAAAACAATAAACGACACTAAGCTTCTTTGTCAGCGTGAATACAGAGATTTGCAGCAAGTTGCAAATGCGCATGCAGTAACTGAAGCAAAGCTTCTGTGACAGCGAAAAAACATAGAATATCAGAAAGTCACAAACTTGAGTACAGTAACTGACATTAAGATTCTGTGTCAGCGTGAGGATAGAGATTGCAGCAAGCGGAAAACATTCTTGGAATAACCAGTGCAGCTTCCGTGACAGCATAAAAACGCTCGCTAGTGACTTCAGAAAGTCACAAACTTGCATGCAATCACCGACACAAAACTTCTGTGTTAGCATGAAGACATCAATTTGCAGCATGTCGATGCCTTTGAAGACTCAGAAGGGTAGCAAGTGGTAAATTTGCTAAAAATCACAAAAGTGAAATTTGAGAAAGTTGTCAACGTACTTTATTCACGTTCTAAAAGAACCTTAATCAGAAAAAAACACACAGAAAGGGAGTATGGTGCAAAGTTGAGTACAATCGCCAATGAAAAGCTTCTCTGTTAGTGGAACACACAGATTTGCAACGTGTCAAATATGCTTGCAATCACCAAAGGTAAGTTTTTGTGCCAGAGTGAACACAGAATTTGATCAAGTTGCAAACTTGCCAACATCACCAAAGCTAAACATCTTTGTCAGAGTGAATACACAAAATTGTAGAAATTTGCAAACTTGCTTACATTCACAGAAGATAAGAACATTTGTCAGCACAAACAGAATTGCCAAAAAAAACTTGTGATCATGAATACACAAAATTTGCGAAAGTTGCGGAGAAAGTTGCAAAGTTGCAAAGTTGCATAAAGTCACAGAAGCTAAAAAACTTTGTCAGCATGAAGACACAGAATTGGAGCAAGTCACAAACTTGAGCCCAATAACCAATGCTAAGATTCTGTGTCAGCATGAAGACAGATCTGAAAAGTCACAAACATGCTTACATTCACCGAAACTTAACTTCTGTGGCAGCGCAAAAAAACAGAATAGAAGCAAGTAGCAAACTTTCCTACAATCTCCCATGCAAAGAATCTGTGTGATCGTGTATACACAAAATTGGAGAAAGTTGCAAACTTGCATATAGTCAAAGAAGCTAAAAAACTTATCATGAAGACACAGATTTGGAGCAAGTCACAAACTTGAGCCCAATAACCGATGCTAAGATTCTGCAAATTGCAATCTTGCCTGAATGCACCGACACAAAACTTCTGAGTTAGCGTGAAGACATCAATTTGCACCATGTCGATGCCTGTATCTGAAGACACAGAATGGTAGCAAGTTGTAAATTTGCTGAAAATCACCAATGAAAAGTGAAATTTGAGAAAGTTGTAAACTTAAGTTTATTCATGGACTAAAAGAAACTTTGTCAGAAAAAGCACCCAGAAAGGGAGTATGTTGCAAAGTTGATTACAATCGCCAATGCAAAGCCTCTCTGTTAGCGTGAACAAACAGATTTGCTACAAATGTCAAACATGCAATCACCACAGCTAAGCTTTTGCTCCAGAGCGAACACATAGAATTGGATCATTGCAAACTTGCATACATCACCATAGCTAAGCATCTTTGTCAGCATGAATACACAAAATTGTAGAACATTGCAAACTTGTCTACATTCACAGAAGATAAGAACATTTGTCTGAACAAACACTGAAATGCCTACAAACTTGCCAACAATTACCCAAACAAAGGTTCTCTATGAACGTGAATACACAAAATTGTATAAAGTTAACTTGCATACATTGTCAGAAGTTAAAAATCTTTGTCAACACGAACACAAAGAATGGGAGCAAGTCACAAACTTTACAACAATAACCAAAGCTAAAGCTTCTTTGTCAGCGTGAATACAGAGATTTGCAAAAGACGCAAACGTGCATGAAGTAACTGAAGTAAAGCTTCTGTGACAGCGAGAAAACAGAATATCAGCAAGTCACAAACTTGAGTACAGTGACTGACGTGAAGATTCTGTATCAACGTGAAGACAGAGATTGAAGCAATTGGAAAACATTCTTGCAATATCCAGAGTAGCTTCTGTGACAGCTAAAAAAAAAACAGAATTTAAGCAAGTCGCAAACTTACATGCAATCACCGACACAAAACTTCTGTGTTAGCATGAAGACATTAATTTGCAACATGTTGATGTCTGTGTCTGAGGACAAAGAATGGTAGCAAGTTGTAAATTTGCCCAAAATCACCAAAGTCAAATTTGAGAAAGTTGTAAACTTACGTTTATTCACAGACAAAAAGAAACTGTGAGAACAAGCACCCAGAAAGGGAATATGTTGAAAAGTTGAGTACAATCGGCAGTGCAATGCTTCTGTTTGCGTGAAAACAAAGATTTGCAACGTGTCAAAGATGCTTGCAACCACGAAAGCAAAGATTCTCTGTGATCGTGAATACACAAATTTGTATAAAGTTGACAACTTGCCTACATTGACAGAAGTTAAGAATTGTCATGAACACACAAGCAACATGAGCAAGTCACAAACTTGAAAACAATAACCGACACTAAGCTTCTTTGTCAGTGTGAAGAAAGAGATTTGCAGCGTGTCAAACATGCTTGCACTCACCAAAGCTAAGCTTTTGTGCCAGTGCGAACACACAGAATTGGATCAAGTTGCAAACTTGCCTACATCACCAAAGCTAAGAATCTTTGTCAGCGTGAATACACAAAATTGTAGAACATTGCAACATTGCATTCACAGAAGATAAGAACATTTGTCAGCACAAACACAGAATTGCCTACAAACTTGCCTACAATAACTGAAGCAAAGCTTCTGTGTGATCGTGAAAACACAAAATTGGAGAAAGTTTCAAACTTGCATACAGTCTCAGAAGCTAAAAAACTTTTTCAGCATGACCACAGAATAGGAGCAAGTAACAAAGTGGAGCCCAATAACCGATGCTTAGATTCTGTCAGCATGAAGACATAGATTTGAAACATGTCACAAATGTGCTTGCATTCACTGAAACTTGACTTCTGTGCCAGCGCGAACACACAGAATGGGAGCCAGTAGCAAACTTTCCAACAATCACCCAAGCAAAGCTGTCTGATCATGAATACACAAAATTGTATAAAGTTGAAAACTTACATACTTTGATCGAAGCTAAGATTCGTTGTCAGCACGAATACACAGAATGGGAGCAAGTCACAAACTTGAGAACAATAACCGACACTAAGATTCTTTGTCAGTGTGAAGAAAGAGATTTGCTTCAAGTCGCAAACGTGCATGCAGTAACCGAAGTGAAGCATCTGTGACAACGAGAAAACACAGAATATCAGCAAGTAACAAACTTGAGTACAGTAACTGACGCGACGATTCTGTGTCAGCATGAAGACAGATTTGCAGAAACTGGAAAACATGCTTGCAATAACCGAAGCATAGCTTCTGTGACAGCATGAAAACATAGATTCGAAGCAAGTCACAAATGTGCTTGCATTCACCGATTCTTAGTTTCTGTGTTAGTGAGAATACACAGAACGGAAGCAAGTCGCAAATGTGCTTTCAATCATCGAGCTTTAGCATCAGTGTTATTGAGAATTCACAGAATGGGTGAAAGTCTCAAACTTTCATGCAATAACTGAAGCTAAGCTTCTGTTTCAGCATGAAGACAAAGATTTGCATAAAGTTGCAAACATGCTTGCAATCACCGAAACTTAGCTTCTGTGACAGTGCGAATAAAAAGAATTTGCAGCAAGTCACAAATTTTCGTGCAATCACCACAGCTAAGTTTCTGTGCCAGCGTGAACACACAAAATGGGAGCGAGTTGCAAACTTGCCTACAATCACCAACGGTAAGCTTCTTTGTCAGTGTGAATGCATAAAATTGTACACAGTTGAAAATTTGCATACATTCACAGATGATAAGAATATTTGTCAGCACTAACACACAGAATTTGAGCAAGTCGCAAACAAGTACAATCACCCACCCTACACTTCTCTGTCAGCATGAATACATAGATTTGCAGCAAGTCGCAAACGTGCTTGAAATCACCGAAGCTTAGCTTCCGTTAAAGACACAGATTTGCAGCAAGTTGCAAAAGTGCTTGCATTCACCGAAGCTTTGCCTCTGTGTTCGCGTGAAGACAAGATTTGAAGCAAGTCACACAGGTGCTTGCAATAACCAAAGCTTCGCTTCTGTGACTGTGAGAATATAGAGAAATGCAGCAAGTTGCAAACATGGCTACAATCTCTGTAGCTAAACTTCTTTATCAGCGTGAAGAGACAGATTTGAAGCAATTCACAATCTTTCATGCAATCACCAAACTGAGGCTTCAATGACAGCGTGAACACATGGATTGGGAGTAAGTTGCAAACTTGTCTACAATAACCTAAGCAAAGTGAAATTTGAGAAAGTTGCAAACGTGTGTTCAATCACGGACACAAACAAACTTTGTCAGCACGAACACACAGAATTGGAGAATGTTGCAAAATTGAGTACAATCGTAGACGCTATGCTTTATGTTTTAGCATGAAGAAACAGAATGGGAGCAAATTGCAAACCTGCCCACAATCACCAAAGGAAAGTGAAATTTGAGAAAGTTGTAAACTTGTGTTCATTCACGGACGCAAAGAAACTTTGTCAGCACGAACACCCTTAAAACTTTGTTGCAAAGTTTAGTACAATCGCGAAAGCTTCTGTGTTAGCGGGAACAAACAGATTTGCAACGTGTCAAATGTGCTTGCAATCAAAAAAGCTAAGCTTTTGTGCCAGAGTAATCACACAGAATTTGAGCAAGTTGCAAACTTGCCTACATCACCAAAGCGAAGCTTCTTTGTCTGTGTGAATACACAAAATTGTAGAAAGTTGCAAACTTGCTTACATTCACAGAAGATAAGAATGTCTGCACAAACACAGAATTGTCTACAAACTTGCAACAATCACCCAAGCAAAGCTTCTCTGTGAACGTGAATAAAAAAAATTGTATAAAATTTAAAACTTGTATACATTGAAAGAAGCTAAGAATTGTTGTCAGCACGAACACACAGAATGGGAGCAAGTCACAAACTTGAGAACAATAACCGATGCTAAGCATTGTTTTCAGCGTGAATACAGAGATTTGCAGCAAGTCACAAACGTGCATGCAGTAACTTAAAAGCTTCTGTGACAGTGATACAACATAGAATATGAGAAAATCAAAAACTTTACAGAAACTGATGTGAAGATTCTGTGTCAGTGTGCAGACAGAGTTTGCAGCAATTGGAAAACATGCTTGCAATAACCGGTGTAGCTTCTGTGACAGCGAGAAAAAACAGTACTTCAGCAAGTCACAAACTTGCCTGCAATCACAGACACAAAGCTTCTGTGTTAGCATGAAGACATTGATTTGAAGCAAGTCGATGCCTGTGTCTGAAAACACAGAATGGGAGCAAGTTGTTAATTTTCCCAAAGTCACCAAAGTAAAGTGAAAATTGAGAAACTTGTAAATTTATGTTTATTCACTGACTCAAAGAAACTTTGTCAGCACAAACACCCAGAAAGGGAGTATGTTGCAAAGTTCAGTACAATCGCCAATGCAAAGCTACTGTATTAGTGTGAACAAACAAAATTGTAGAAAGTTGCAAACTTGCTTACATTCACAGAAGATAAGATCATTTGTCAGCACAAACACAGAATTGTCTACAAACTTGCCTACAATAACTGAAGCAAAGCTTCTGTGTTATCGTGAATACACAAAATTGGAGAAAGTTTCAAACTTGCATACAGTCTCAGAAGCTAAAAAACTTTTTCAGCATGAACACAGAACAGGAGCAAGACACAAAGTGAAGCCCAATAACCGATGCTTAGATTCTGTCAGCATGAAGGCATAGATTTGAAACATGTCACAAATGCGCTTGCATTCACTGAAACTTGACTTCTGTGCCAGCGCGAACACACACAATGGGAGCAAGTAGCAAACTTTCCTACAATCACCCAAGCAAAGCTTCTGTCTGATCGTGAATACACAAAATTGTATAAAGTTGAAAACTTGCATACATTGATCGAAGCTAAGATTCGTTGTCAGCACGAATACACAGAATGGGAGCAAGTCACAAACTTGAGAACAATAACCGACACTAAGCTTCTTTGTCAGTGTGAAGAAAGAGATTTGCATCAAGTCGCAAACATGCATGCAGTAACCGAAGTGAGGAATCTGTGACAGCGAGAAAAAACAGAATATCAGCAAGTCAAAAACTTGAGTACAGTAACTGACGTGACGATTCTGTGTCAGCGTGAAAGAGATTTGCAGAAACTGGAAAACATGCTTGCAATAACCGAAGCATAGCTTCTGTGAAAGCATGAAAATATAGATTTGAAGCAAGTCACAAGTCACAATCGGCATTCACCGATTCTTAGTTTCTGTGTTAGAATACACAGAATGGAAGCAAGTCGCAAATGTGATTTCAATCACCGAGCTTTAGCAACAGTGTTATTGAGAATTCACAGAATGGGTGAAAGTCTCAAACTTTCATGCAATAACCGATGCGAAGCTTCTGTTTCAGCATGAAGACAAAGATTTGCAGCAAGTTGCAAACATACTTGCAATCACCGAAACATGGCTTCTGTGACAGTGAGAATAAAAAGAATTGCAGCAAGTCGCAAATTTTCGTGCAATCACCAAAGCTAAGTTTCTGTGCCAAGTGTGAACACACAAAATGAGAGCGAGTTGCAAACGTGCCTATAAACACCAACGCTAAGCTTCTTTGTCAGTGTGAATGCATAAAATTGTACACAGTTGAAAATTTGCATACATTCACAGATGATAAGAATATTTGTCAGCACTAACACACAGAATTTGAGCAAGTTTCAAACGAGTACAATCACCCACCTGACACTTCTCTGTCAGCATGAATACATAGATTTGCAGCAAGTCGCAAACGTGCTTGAAATGACCGAAGCTTAGCTTCTGTGTCTAAGACACAGATTTGCTGCAAGTTGCAAAAGTGCTTGCATTCACCAAAGCTTTGCCTCTGTGTTCGCGTGAAGACACAGATTTGAAGCAAGTCACAAACGTGCTTGCAATAACCAAAGCTTCGCTTCTGTGACAGGGAGAAAATAGAGAAATGCAGCAAGTGGCAAACATGGCTACAATCGCCAAAGCTAAACTTATTTGTCAGCGTGAAGAGACAGTTTTGAAGCAATTCACAATCTTTCATGCAATGACCAAACTGAAGCTTCATTGACAGCGTGAACACATGGATTGGGAGTAAGTTGCAAACTTGTCTACAATAACCTAAGCAAAGTGAAATTTGAGAAAGTTGCAAACGTGTGTTCAATCACGGACGCAAAGAAACTTTGTCAGCATGAACACACAGAATTGGAGAATGGTGCAAATTGAGTACAATCGTCGACGCTATGCTTTTTGTTTTAGCATGAGGAAACAGAATGGGAGCAAATTGCAAACCTGCCCACAATCACCAAAGGAAAGTGAAATTTGAGAAAGTTGTAAACTTGTGTTCATCCACTGACTCAAAAGAAACTTTGTCATCTCAAACACCCAGAAAGGGAGTATGTTGCAAAGTTGAGTACAATAGCCAATGCAAAGCTTCAGTGTTAGTGTGAACAAACAAAATTGTAGAAAGTTGCAAACTTGCTTACATTCACAGAAGATCATTTGTCAGCACAAACACAGAATTGCATACAAACTTGCCTACAATAACTGAAGCAAAGCTTCTGTGTGATCGTGAATACACAAAATTGGAGAAAGTTTCAAACTTGCATACAGTCTCAGAAGCTAAAAAACTTTTTCAGCATGAACACAGAACAGGAGCAAGTCACAAAGTGGAGCCCAATAACCGATGCTTAGATTCTGTTTCAGCATGAAGACATAGATTTGAAACATGTCACAAATGTGCTTGCATTCACTGAAACTTGACTTCTGTGCCAGCGCGAACACACAGAATGGGAGAAAGTAACAAACTTTCCTACAATCACCCAAGCAAAGCTTCTGATCGTGAATACACAAAATTGTATTAAGTTTAAAACTTGCATACATTGATCGAATCTAAGATTCGTTGTCAGCACGAAAACACAGAATGGGAGCAAGTCACAAACTTGAGAACAATAACCGACACTAAGCTTCTTTGTGAGTGTGAAGAAAGAGATTTGCTTCAAGTCGCAAACATGTATGCAGTAACCGAAGCGAAGCATCTGTGACAGTGAGAAAACACAGAATATCAGCAAGTCACAAACGTGAGTACAGTAACTGACGCGACGATTCTATGTCAGCGTGAAGACAGAGATTTGCAGAAACTAGAAAACATGCTTGCAATAACCGAAGCATAGCTTCTGTGAAAACATGAAAACATAGATTTGAAGCAAGTCGCAAATGTGCTTTCAATCACCGAGCTTTAGCATCAGTGTTATTAAGAATTCAAAGAATTGGTGAAAGTCTCAAACTTTCATGCAATAACCGATGCTAAGCTTCTGTTTCAGCATGAAGACAAAGATTTGCAGCAAGTTGCAAACATACTTGCAATCAACGAAACATGGCTTCTGTGACAGTGAGAATAAAAAGAATTGCAGAAAGTCGCAAATTTTCGTGCAATCACCAAAGCTAAGTTTCTGTGCCGTGTGAACACACAAAATGAGAGCGAGTTGCAAACTTGCCTACAATCACCAACGCTAAGCTTCTTTGTCAATGTGAATGCATAAAATTGTACACAGTTGAAAATTTGCATACATTCACAGATGATAAGAATATTTGTCAGCACTAACACACATAATTTGAGAAAGTTTCAAACGAGTACAATCACCCACCAACCTGACTTCTCTGTCAGCATCAATACATAGATTTGCAGCAAGTCGCAAACGTGCTTGAAATCACCGAAGCTTAGCTCCCGTGTTAAAGACACAGATTTGCAGCAAGTAGCAAAAGTGCTTGCATTCACTGAAGCTTTGCCTCTGTGTTCGCGTGAAGACACAGATTTGAAGAAATTAACAAACGTGCTTGCAATAACCAAAGCAACGCTTCTGTGACAGTGAGAATATAGAAAAATGCAGCAAGTTGCAAACATGGCTACAATCTCCATAGCTAAACTTTGTCAGCGTGAAGAGAAAGATTTGAAGCAATTTTTTTTTTTTCCAAGTATCTGTTTTTTTTCAAGTATCTGTATTTTTTCAAGTATCTATGACAGCGAGAAAACATAGAATATCAGCAAGTCACAAACTTGAGAACAGTAGCTGACGCGACGATTCTGTTTCAGCGTGAAGACAGAGATTTGCAGCAACTGGAAAACATGCTTGCAATAACCGAAGCATAGCTTCTGTGACAGCATGAAAACATAGATTTGAAGCAAGTCACAAATGTGCTTGCATTCACCGATTCTTAGTTTCTGTGTTAGTGAGAATACACAGAATGGAAGCAAGTCGCAAATGTGCTTTCAATCAACAAGCTTTGGCATCAGTGTTATTGAGAATTCACAGAATGGGTGAAAGTCTCAAACTTTCATGCAATAACCGACGCTAAGCTTCTGTTTCAGCATGAATACATAGATTTGCAGCAAGTCGCAAACGTGATTTCATTCACCGAAGCTTTGCCTCTGTTTTCGCGTGAAGACACAGATTTGAAGCAAGTCACAAACGTGCTAGCAATAACCAAAGCTTCACTTCTGTGACTGTGAGATTATAGAGAAATGCAGCAAGTTGCAAACATGACTACAATCGCCATAGCTAAACTTCTTTGCAAACAAAAAGTTGCAAACTTGTCTACAATAACCTAAGCAAAGTGAAATTTCAGAAGTTGCAAACGTGTGCAAGTACGGACGCAAAGAAACTTTGTCAGGACGATCAAAGAGAATTGGAGAATGTTGCAAAATTGAGTACAATCGTCAACGCTATGCTTTTTGTTTTAGCATGAAGAAACAGAATGGGAGCAAATTGCAAACCTGCCCACAATCATAAAAGAAAAGTGAAATTTGAGAAAGTTGTAAACTTGTGTTCATTCACGGACGCAAAGAAACTTTGTCAGCACAAACACCCTTAAAACTTTGTTGCAAAGTTGAGTACAATCACGAAAGCTTCTGTGTTAGCGGGAACACACAGATTTGCAACGTCAAACGTGCTTGCAATCAAAAAAGCTAGGCTTTTGAGCAAGAGTAATCACACAGAATTTGAGCAAGTTGCAAACTTGCCTACATCACCAAAGCTAAGATTCTTTGCGTGAATACACAAAATTGTAGAAAGTAGCAAACTTGCTTACATTCACAGAAGGGAAGAACATTTGTTAGCAAAAAAAACACAGAATTGTCTACAAACTTGTAACAATCACCCAAGCAAAGCTCCTCTGTGAACGTGAATACAAAAAACTGTATAAAATTTAAAACTTGTATAAGTTTTAAATTTAAACGATACATGTATCACTTTGGTGACATTGGGCAAATTTACAACTTGCTCCCATTCTGTGTCTTCAGACACAGGCATTGACTTGCTTCAAATCGATGTCTTCATGCTAACACAAGCTTTGTGTCAGTGATTGCAGGCAAGTTTGTTACTTGAAAGAAGCTAAGAATCGTTGTCAGCACGAACACACAGAAAAGGAGCAAGTCACAAACTTGAGAACAATAACTGATGCTAAGCTTTGTTGTCAGCGTGAATAAAGAGATTTGCAGCAAGTCACAAACGTGCATGCAGTAACTTCAAAGCTTCTGTGACAGTGATACAACATAGAATATGAGCAAATCAAAAACTTTACAGAAACTGATGCGAAGATTCAGTGTCAGTGTGCAGACAGAGATTGCAGCAATTGGAAAACATGCTTGCAATAACCGGTGTAGCTTCTGTGACAGCGAGAAAACACAGAATTTAAACAAGTCACAAACTTTCCTGCAATCACTGACACAAAGCTTGTGTTAGCATGAAGACATCGATTTGAAGCAAGTCGATGCCTGTGTCTGAAGACACAGAATGGGAGCAAGTTGTAAATTTGCCCAAAGTCACCAAAGAAAAGTGAAAATTGAGAAAGTTGTAAACTGATGTTTATTCACTGACTCAAAGAAACTTTGTCAGCACAAACACCCAGAAAGGGAGGCTGTTGCAAAGTTGAGTACAATCGCCAATGCAAAGCTTCTGTGTTAGTGTGAACAAACAAAATTGTAGAAAGGTGCTAACTTGCTTACATTCACAGAAGATAAGATCATTTGTCAGCACAAACACAGAATTGCCTACAAACTTGCCTACAATAACTGAAGCAAAGCTTCTGTGTGATTGTGAATACACAAAATTGGAGAAAGTTTCAAACTTGCATACAGTCTCAGAAGCTAAAATCTTTTTCAGCATGAAGACAGAACAGGAGCAAGTCACAAAGTGGAGCCCAATAACCGATGGTTACATTCTGTCAGCATGAAGACATAGATTTGAAACATGTCACAAATGTGCTTGCATTCACTGAAACTTGACTTCTGTGCCAGCGCGAACACACAGAATGGGAGCAAGTAGCAAACTTTCCTACAATTACCCAAGCAAAGCTTCTGTCTGATCGTGAATACACAAAATTGTATAAAGTTGAAAACTTGCATACATTGATCGAAGCTAAGATTTGTTATCACGAATACACAGAATGGGAGCAAGTCACAAACTTGAGAATAATAACCGACACTAAGCTTCTTTGTCAGTGTGAAGAAAGAGATTTGCTTCAAGTCGCAAACGTGCATGCAGTAACCGAAGCAAAGCATCTGTTACAGTGAGAAAACACAGAATATCAGCAAGTCACAAACATCATTACAGTAAGTGACGTGACGATTCGGTGTCAGCGTGAAGACAGACATTTGCAGCAACTTGAAAACATGCTTGCAATAACCAAAGCATAGCTTCTGTGACAGCATGAAAACATAGATTTGAAGCAAGTCACAAATGTGTTTGCATTCACCGATTCTAAGTTTCTGTGTTAGTGAGAATACACAGAATGGAAGCAAATCACAAATGTTCTTTCAATCAACGAGCTTTATCATCAGTGTTATTGAGAATTCACAGAATGGGTAAAAGTCTCAAACTTTCATGCAATAACCGATGCTAAGATTCTGTTTCAGCATGAAGACAAAGATTGCAAGTTGCAAACATGCTCGCAATCACCGAAACTTAGCTTCTGTGACCGTAAGAATAAAAAGAATTGCAGAAAGTCGCAAATGTTCATGCAATAACAACAGCTAAGTTTCTGTGCCAGGGTGAACACACAAAATGGCAGAGAGTTGCAAACTTGCTTCAAATCACCAAAGCTTAAATGCCGTGTTAAAGACACAGATTTGCAGCAAGTTGCCAAAGTGCTTGCATTCACCGAAGCTTTGCCTCTGTGTTCGAATGAAGACACAGATTTGAAGTAAGTCACAAACGTGCTTGCAATAACCAAAGCTTCGCTTCTGTGACAGTGAGAATATAGAAAAATTGCAGCAAGTTGTAAACATGGCTGCAATCTCCATAGCTAAACTTCTTTGTCAGCGTGAAGAAACAGATTTGAAGCAATTCAAAATCTTTCATGCAATCACCAAACTGAAGCTTCAATGACAGTGTGAACACATGGATTGGGAGGAAGTTGCAAACTTGTCGACAATAACCTAAGCAAAGTGAAATTTGAGAAAGTTGCAAACTTGCTCACATTCACAGAAGATCATTTGTCAGCACAAACACAGAATTGCATACAAACTTGCCTACAATAACTGAAGCAAAGCTTCTGTGTGATCATGAATACACAAAATTGGAGAAAGTTTCAAACTTGCATAAAGTCTCAGAAGCAAAAAAACTTTTTCAGCATGAACACAGAACAGGAGCAAGTCACAAAGTGGAGCCCAATAACCGATGCTTAGATTCTGTGTCAGCATGAAGTCATAGATTTGAAAACATGTCACAAATGTGCTTGCATTCACTGAAACTTGACTTCTGTGACAGCACGAACACACAGAATGGGAGCAATTAGCAAACTTTCCTTCAGTCACCCAAGCAAAACTTCTGATCGTGAATACACAAAATTGTATAAAGTTGAAAACTTGCATACATTGATCGAAGCTAAGATTCATTGTCAGCACGAATACACAGAATGGGAGCAAGTCACAAACTTGAGAACAATAACCGACACTAAGCTTCTTTGTCAGTGAAAGAGATTTGCTTCAAGTAGCAAATGTGCATGCAGTAACCGAAGCGAGGTATCTTTGACAACGAGAAAGAATATCAGCAAGTCACAAACTTGAGTACAGTAACTGACGCGACGATTCTGTTTCAGCGTGAAGACAGAGATTTGCAGCAACTGGAAAACATGCTTGCAATAACCGAAGCATAGCTTCTGTGACAGCATGAAAACATAGATTTGAAGCAAGTCACAAATGTGCTTGCATTCACCGATTCTTAGTTTCTGTGTTAGTGAGAATACACAGAATGGAAGCAAGTCGCAAACTTTCATGCAATAACCGATGCTAAGCTTCTGTTTCAGCATGAAGACAAAAATTTGCAGCAAGTTGCAAACATGCCTGCAATCACCAAAGCTAAGTTTCTGTGCCAAGCGTGAACACACAAAATGGGAGCGAGTTGCAAACTTGCCTACAATCACCAATGCTAAGCTTCTTTGTCAGTGTGAGTGCATAAAATTGTACTCAGTTGAAAATTTGCATACATTCACAGATGATAAGAATATTTGTCAGCACTAACACACAGAATTTGAGCAAGTCGCAAACGAGTACAATCACTCACTCTAAACTTCTCTGTCAGCATGAATACATAGATTTGCAGCAAGTCGCAAACGTGTTTTCATTCACCGAAGCTTTGCCTCTGTTTTCGCGTGAAGACACAGATTTGAAGCAAGTCACCAAACGTGCTTGCAATAACCAAAGCTTCACTTCTGTGACTGTGAGAATATAGAGAAATGCAGAAAGTTGCAAACATGACTACAATCGCCATAGCTAAACTTCTTTGTCAGCGTGAAGAAACAGATTTGAAACAATTCACAATCTTTCGTGCAATCACCAAACTGAAGGTTCAATGACAGCGTGAACACAAGGATTGGGAGTAAGTTGCAAACTTGTCTACAATAACCTAAGCAAAGTGAAATTTGAGAAAGTTGCAAACGTGTGTTCAATCACGGACGAAAACAAACTTTGTCAGCACGAACACACAGAATTGGAGAATGTTGCAAAATTTAGTACAATCGTCGACACTATGCTTTTTGTTTTAGCATGAAGAAACAGAATGGGAGCAAATTGCAAACCTGCCCACAATCACCAAAGGAAAGTGAAATTTGAGAAAGTTTTAAACTTGTGTTCATTCACGGACGCAAAGAAACTTTGTCAGCACGAACACCCTTAAAACTTTGTTGCAAAGTTGAGTACAATCGCGAAAGCTTCTGTGTTAGTGGGGACACACAGATTTGCAACGTGTCAAATGTGCTTGCAATCAAAAAAGCTCAGCTTTTGTGCCAGAGTAATCACACAGAATTTGAGCAAGTTGCAAACTTGCCTACATCACCAAAGAGAAGCTTCTTTGTCTGCGTGAATACACAAAATTGTAGAAAGTAGCAAACTTGCTTACATTCACAGAAGATAAGAATGTTTGCACAAACACAGAATTGTCTACAAACTTGCAACAATCACCAAAGCAAAGCTTCGCTGTGAAAGTGAATAAAAAAAATTGTATAAAATTTAAAACTTGTATACATTGAAAGAAGCTAAGAATCATTGTCAGCACGAACACACAGAATGGGAGCAAGTCACAAACTTGAGAACAATAACCGATGCTAAGCTTTGTTGTCAGCGTGAATAAAGAGATTTGCAGAAAGTCACAAACGTGCATGCAGTAACTTCAAAGCTTCTGTGACAGTGAAACAACATAGAATATAAGCAAATCAAAAACTTTTCAGAAACTGATGTGAAGATTCTGTATCAGTGTGCAGACAGAGATTGCAGCAATTGGAAAACATGCTTGCAATAACTGGTGTAGCTTCTGTGACAGCGAGAAAAATCAGTACTTCAGCAAGTCACAAACTTGCCTGCAATCACTGACACAAAGCTTCTGTGTTAGCATGAAGACATTGATTTTAAGCAAGTCGATGCCTGTGTCTGAAGACACAGAATGGGAGCAAGTTGTTAATTTTCCAAAAGTCACCAAAGAAAAGTGAAAATTGAGAAACTTGTAAACTTATGTTTATTCACTGACTCAAAGAAACTTTGTCATCACAAACACCCAGAAAGGGAGTATGTTGCAAAGTTCAGTACAAACGCCAATGCAAAGCTACTGTGTTAGTGTGAACAAACAAAATTGTAGAAAGTTGCAAACTTGCTTACATTCACAGAAGATAAGATCATTTGTCAGCACAAACACAGAATTGCCTACAAACTTGCCTACAATAACTGAAGCAAAGCTTCTGTGTGAACGTGAATACACAAAATTGGAGAAAGTTTCAAACTTGCATACAGTCTCAGAAGCTAAAAAACTTTTTCAGCATGAACACAGAACAGGAGCAAGTCACAAAGTGGAGCCCAATAACCGATGGTTACATTCTGTCAGCATGAAGACATAGATTTGAAACATGTCACAAATGTGCTTGCATTCACTGAAACTTGACTTCTGTGCCAGCGCGAACACACAGAATTGGAGAAAGTACCAAACTTTCCTACAATCACCCAAGCAAAGCTTCTGTCTGTTCGTGAATACACAAAATTGTATAAAGTTGAAAACTTGCATACATTGATTGAAGCTAAGATTCGTTGTCAGCACGAATACACAGAATGGGAGCAAGTCTCAAACTTGAGAATAATAACCGACACTAAGCTTCTTGTCAGTCTCTTGAAAGAGATTTGCTTCGTCGCAAACGTGCATGCAGTAAACGAAGCGAAGCATCTGTGACAGTGAGAAAACACAGAATATCAGCAAGTCACAAACTTGAGTACAGTAACTGACGCGACGATTCTGTTTCAGCGTGAAAGAGATTTGCAGCAACTTGAAAACATGCTTGCAATAACTGAAGCATAGCTTCTGTGACAGCATGAAAACATAGATTTGAAGCAAGTCACAAATGTGCTTGCATTCACCGATTATTAGTTTCTGTTTTAGTGAGAATACACAGAATTGAAGCAAGTCGCAAATGTGCTATCAATCAACGAGCTTAAGCATCAGTGTTATTGAGAATTCACAGAATGGGTGAAAGTCTAAAACTTTCATGGAATAACCGATGCTAAGCTTCTGTTTCAACATGAAGACAAAGATTTGCAGCAAGTTGCAAACATGCTTGCATTCACCAAATCTTAGCTACTGTGACAGTGAGAATAAAAAGAATTGCAGCAAGTCGCAAATTTTCTTGCAATCACCACAGCTAAGTTTCTGTGCCAGCGTGAAAACACAAAATGGCAGAGAGTTGCAAACTTGCTTGAAATCACCAAAGCTTAGCTGCCGTTAAAGACACAGATTTGCAGCAAGTTGCAAAAGTGCTTGAATTCACCGAAGCTTTGCCTCTTTGTTTGCGT
This sequence comes from Pholidichthys leucotaenia, assembly GCA_020510985.1. Lineage (NCBI taxonomy): Eukaryota > Metazoa > Chordata > Actinopteri > Cichliformes > Pholidichthyidae > Pholidichthys > Pholidichthys leucotaenia. Next base: position 408,339,896 of record CM035843.1, read on the forward strand.
GAACACACAGATTTGAAGCGTCACAAACGTGCTTGCAATAACCAAAGCTTCGCTTCTGTGACAGTGAGAATATAGAAAAATTGCAGCAAGTTGCAAACATGGCTACAATCTCCATAGCTAAACTTCTTTGTCAGCGTGAAGAAACAGATTTGAAGCAATTCAAAATCTTTCATGCAATCACCAAACTGAAGCTTCAATGACAGCGTGAACACATGGATTGGGAGTAAGTTGCAAACTTGTTTACAATAACCTAAGCAAAGTGAAATTTGAGAAAGTTGCAAACGTGTGTTCAATCATGGACGCAAAGCAACTTTGTCAGCATGAACACACAGAATTGGAGAATGGTGCAAATTGAGTACAATTGTCGATGCTATGCTTTTAGTTTTAGCATGAAGAAACAGAATGGGCGCAAATTGCAAACCTGTCCACAATCACCAAAGGAGCAAGTTATTAATTTTCCCAAAGTCACCAAAGAAAAGTAAAAATTGAGAAACTTGTAAACTTGTGTTCATCCACTGACTCAAAGAAACTTTCTCATCTCAAACACCCAGAAAGGGAGTATGTTGCAAAGTTGAGTACAATCGCCAATGCAAAGCTTCAGTATTAGTGTGAACAAACAAAATTGTAGAAAGTTGCAAACTTGCTTACATTCACAGAAGATAAGATCATTTGTCAGCACAAACACAGAATTGCATACAAACTTGCCTACAATAACTGAAGCAAAGCTTCTGTGTGATTGTGAATACACAAAATTGGAGAAAGTTTCAAACTTGCATACAATCTCAAAAGCTAAAAAACTTTTTCAGCATGAACACAGAACAGGAGCAAGTCACAAAGTGGAGCCCAATAACCGATGCTTAGATTCTGTGTCAGCATGAAGACATAGATTTGAAAAATGTCACAAATGTGCTTGCATTCACTGAAACGACTTCTGTGCCAGCGCGAACAAACAGAATGGGAGCAAGTAGCAAACTTTCCTGCAATCACCCAAGCAAAACTTCTGATCGTGAATACACAAAATTGTATAAAGTTGAAAACTTGCATACATTGATCGAAGCTAAGATTCGTTGTCAGCATGAATACACAGAATGGGATCAAGTCAAAAACTTGAGCACAATAACCGACACTAAGCTTCTTGGTCAGTGTGAAGAAAGAGATTTGCTTCAAGTCGCAAACGTGCATGCAGTAAACCGAAGCAAAGCGTCTGTTACAGTGAGAAAACACAGAATATCAGCAAGTCACAAACATGATTACAGTAAGTGACGCAACGATTCTGTGTCAGCGTGAAGACAGAGATTTGCAGCAACTGGAAAAGATGCTTGCAATAACCGAAGCATAGCTTCTGTGACAGAATGAAAACATAGATTTGAAGCAAGTCACCAACGTGCTTGCAATAACCAAAGCTTCGCTTCTGTGACAGTGAGAATATAGAGAAATATATCAAGTTGCAAACATGACTACAATCGCCATAGCTAAACTTCTTTGTCAGCGTGAAGAGACAGATTTGAAGCAATTCACAATCTTTCATGCAATCACCAAACTGAAGCTTCAATGACAGCGTGAACACATGGATTGGGAGTAAGTTGCAAACTCTTCTACAATAACCTAAGCACAGTGAAATTTGAGAAAGTTGCAAACGTGTGTTCAATCACGGACGCAAAGAAACTTTGTCAGGACGAACACACAGAATTGGAAAATGTTGCAAAATTGGGTACAATCGTCGACGCTATGCTTTTTGTTTTAGCATGAAGAAACAGAATGGGAGCAAATTGCAAACCTGCCAACAATCATCAAAGAAAAGTGAAATCTGAGAACGTTGTAAACTTGAATTCATTCACGGACGCAAAGAAACTTTGTCAGCACGAACACCCTTAAAACTTTGTTGCAAAGTTGAGTACAATCATGAAAGCTTCTGTGTTAGCGGGAACACACTGATTTGCAATGTGTCAAACGTGCTTGCAATCAAAAAAGCTAAAATTTGAGGCAGAGTAATCACACAGATTTTGAGCAAGTTGCAAACTTGCCTACATCACCAAAGCTAAGACTCTTTGTCTGCATGAATACACAAAATTTTTGAAAGTATCAAACTTGCTTACATTCACAGAAGATAAGAACATTTGTCAGCACAAACACAGAATTGTCTACAAACTTGTAAAAATCACTCAAGCAAAGCTACTCTGAATGTGAATACAAAAAACTATAAAATTTAAAACTTGTATGTTTTAAATTTAAACAACGATCAACATGTATCACTTTGGTGACTTTGGGCAAATTTAAAACTTTCTCCCATTCTGTGTTTTTAGACAAAGGCATTGACTTGCTTCAAATCGATGTCTTCATGCTAACACAAGCTTTGAGTCAGTGATTGCAGGCAAGTTTGTGACTTGAAAGAAGCTAAGAATAGTTGTCAGCACGAACACACAGAATTAGAGCAAGTCACAAACATGAGAACAATAACCGACTAACTTGACAACTAAGCTTTGTTGTCAGCGTGAATACAGAGATTTGCAGCAAGTCACAAACGTGCATGCAGTAACTTCAAATCTTCTGTGAAAGTGATACAACATAGAATATGAGCAAATCAAAAACTTTACAGAAACTGATGTGAAGATTCTGTATCAGTGTGCAGACAGAGATTGCAGCAATTGGAAAACATGCTTGCAATAACCGGTGTAGCTTCTGTGACAGCGAGAAAACACAGAATTTCAACAAGTCACAAACTTGCCTGCAATCACTGACACAAAGATTGTGTTAGCATGAAGACATCGATTTGAAGCAAGTCGATGCCTGTGTCTGAAGACACAGAATGGGAGCAAGTTGTAATTTTGCCCAAAGTCACCAAAGAAAAGTAAAAATTGAGAAAGTTGAAAACTTATGTTTATTCACTGACTCAAAGAAACTTTGTCAGCACAAACACCCAGAAAGGGAGGCTGTTGCAAAGTTGAGTACAATCGCCAATGCAAAGCTTCTGTGTTAGTGTGAACAAACAAAATTGTAGAAAGGTGTTAACTTGCTTATATTAAACAGAAAATAAGATCATTTGTCAGCACAAACAGAGAATTGCCTACAAACTTGCCTACAATAACCGAAGCAAAGCTTCTGTGTGATTGTGAATACACAAAATTGGAGAAAGTTTAAAACTTGCATACAGTCTTAGAAGCTAAAAAACTTTTTCAGCATGAACACAGAACAGGAGCAAGTCAAAAAGTGGAGCCCAATAACTGATGCTTACATTCTGTCGGCATGAAGACATAGATTTGAAACATGTGACATATGTGCTTGTTTTCACTGAAACTTGACTTCTGTGCTACCGCAAACACACAGAATGGGAGCAAGTAGCAAACTTTCCACAATCACCCAAGCAAAGCTTCTGTCTAATCGCTAATACACAAAATTGTATAAAGTTGAAAACTTACATACATTGAAGCTAAGATTCGTTTTCAGCACAAATGCACAGAAAGGGAGCAAGTCACAAACTTGAGAACAATAACCAACACTAAGCTTCTTTGTCAGTGTGAGGAAAGAGATTTGCTTCAAGTCGCAAACGTGCATGCAGTTACCGAAGCAATGCATCTGTGACAGCGAGAAAACACAGAATATCAGCAACTCACAAACTTGAGTATAGTAAGCGACGCGACGATTCTGTGTCAGCGTGAAGACAGAGATTTGCAGTAACTGGAAAACATGCTTGCAATAACCGAAGCATAGCTTCTGTGACAGCATGAAAACAGAGATTTGCAGCAAGTCACAAATGTGCTTGCATTCACCGATTCTTAGTTTCTGTGTTAGTGAGAATACACAGAATGGAAGCAAGTCGCAAATGTGATTTCAATCAACGAGCTTTAGCATCAGTGTTAATGAGAATTCACAGAATGGGTGAAAGTTTCAAACTTTCATGCAATAACCGATGCTAAGCTTCTGTTTCAGAATCAAGACAAAGATTTGCAGCAAATTGCAAACATGCAATCACCAAAGCTAAGTTTCTGTGCCAAGCGTGAACTCACAAAATGGGAGCAAGTTGCAAACTTGCCTACAATCACCAACGCTAAGCTTCTTTGTCAGTGTGAATGCATAAAATTGTACACAGTTGAAAATTTGCATACATTCACAGATGATAAGAATATTTGTCAGCACTAACACACAGAATTTGAGCAAGTCACAAACGAGTGCAATCACCCACCCTAAACTTCTCTGTCAGCATGAATACATAGATTTGCAGCAAGTCGCAAACGTGTTTTCATTCACCGAAGCTTTGCGTCTGTTTTCGCGTGAAAACACAGATTTGAAGCAAGTCACAAACGTGCTTGCAATAACCAAAGCTTCACTTCTGTGACTGTGAGAATATAGAGAAATGCAGCAAGTTGCAAACATGACTACAATTGCCATAGCTAAACTTCTTTGTCAGCGTGAAGAAACAGATTTGAAGCAATTCACAATCTTTCGTGCAATCACCAAACTGAAGCTTCAATGGCAGCATGAACACATGGATTGGGAGTAAGTTGCAAACATGTCTACAATAACCTAAGCAAAGTGAAATTTGAGAAAGTTGCAAACGTGTGTTCAATCACGGACGCAAACAAACTTTGTCAGCACGAACACACAGAATTGGAGAATGTTGCAAAATTGAGTACAATCGTCGACGCTATCCTTTTTGTTTTAGCATGAAGAAACAGAATGGGAGCAAATTGCAAACCTGCCCACAATCACCAAAGGAAAGTGAACTTTGAGAAAGTTGTAAACTTGTGTTCATCCACGGACGCAAAGAAACTTCGTCAGCACGAACACCCTTAAAACTTTGTTGCAAAGTTGAGTACAATCGCGAAAGCTTCTGTGTTAGTGGGAACACACAGATTTGCAACGTGTCAAATGTGCTTGCAATCAAAAAAGCTAAGCTTTTGTGCCAGAGTAATCACACAGAATTTGAGCAAGTTGCAAACTTGCCTACATCACCAAAGAGAAGCTTCTTTGTCTGCGTGAATACACAAAATTGTAGAAAGTTGCAAACTTGCTTACATTCACAGAAAATAAGAATGTTTGCACAAACACAGAATTGTCTACAAACTTGCAACAATCACCCAAGCAAAGCTTCTCTGTGAAAGTGAATAAAAAAAAACTGTATAAAATTTAAAACTTATATACATTGAAAGAAGCTAAGAATCGTTGTCAGCATGAACACACAGAATGGGAGCAAGTCACAAAATTGAGAACGATAACCGATGCTAAGCTTTGTTGTCAGCGTGAAAACAGATATTTGCAGCGTCACAAACGTGCCTGCAGTAACTTCAAAGCTTCTGTGACAGATACAACATAGAATTTGAGCAAATCAAAAACTTTTCAGAAACTGATGTGAAGATTCTGTGTCAGTGTGCAGACAGAGATTGCAGCAATTGGAAAACATGCTTGCAATAACCGGTGTAGCTTCTGTGACAGCGAGAAAAAACAGTACTTCAGTAAGTCACAAACTTGCCTGCAATCACTGACACAAAGCTTCTGTGTTAGCATGAAGACATTGATTTGAAGCAAGTCGATGCCTGTGTCTGAAGACACAGAATGGGAGCAAGTTATTAATTTTCCCAAAGTCACCAAAGAAAAGTAAAAATTGAGAAACTTGTAAACTTATGTTTATTCACTGACTTAAAGAAACTTTATCACAAACACCCAGAAAGGGAGTATGTTGCAAAGTTCAATACAATCGCCAATGCAAAGCTACTGTGTTAGTGTGAACAAACAAAATTGTAGAAAGTTGCAAACTTGCTTACATTCACAGAAGATAAGATCATTTGAGAGAACAAACACAGAATTGCCTACAAACTTGCCTACAATAACTGAAGCAAAGCTTCTGTGTTATCGTGAATACACAAAATTGGAGAAAGTTTCAAACTTGCATACAGTCTCAGAAGCTAAAAAACCTTTTCAGCATGGAACACAGAACAGGAGCAAGTCACAAAGTGGAGACCAATAACCGATGCTTAGATTCTGTCAGCATGAAGGCATAGATTTGAAACATGTCACAAATGTGCTTGCATTCACTGAAACTTGACTTCTGTCCCAGCGCGAACACACACAATGGGAGAAAGTAGCAAACTTTCCTACAATCACCCAAGCAAAGCTTCTGTCTGATCGTGAATACACAAAATTGTATAAAGTTGAAAACTTGCATACATTGATCGAAGCTAAGATTCGTTGTCAGCACGAATACACAGAATGGAAGCAAGTCACAAACTTGAGAACAATAACCGACACTAAGCTTCTTTGTCAGTGTGAAGAAAGAGATTTCCATCAAGTCGCAAACATGCATGCAGTAACCGAAGCGAAGCATCTGTGACAGCGAGAAAAAACAGAATATCAGCAAGTCACAAACTTGAGTACAGTAACTGACGCGACGATTCTGTGTCAGCGTGAAGACAGAGATTTGCAGCAACTGGAAAACATGCTTGCAATAACCGAAGCATAGCTTCTGTGAAAGCATGAAAACAGAGATTTGAAGCAAGTCACAAATGTGCTTGCATTCACCGAATCTTAGTTTCTGTGTTAGAATACACAGAATGGAAGCAAGTCGCAAATGTGATTTCAATCACCGAGCTGTAGCAACAGTGTTATTGAGAATTCACAGAATGGGTGAAAGTCTCAAACTTTCATGCAGTAACCGATGCTAAGCTTCAGTTTCAGCATGAAGACAAAGAATTGCAGCAAGTCGCAAATTTTCGTGCAATCACCAAAGCTAAGTTTCTGTGCCAAGCGTGAACACACAAAATGAGAGCGAGTTGCAAACTTGCCTATAATCACCAACGCTAAGCTTCTTTGTCAGTGTGAATGCATAAAATTGTACACAGTTTAAAATTTGCATACATTCACAGATGATAAGAATATTTGTCAGCACTAACACAGAATTTGAGCAAGTTTCAAACGAGTACAATCACCCACCTGAAACTTCTCTGTCAGCATGAATACATAGATTTGCAGCAAGTCGCAAACGTGCTTGAAATCGAAGCTTAGCTTCCGTCAAAGACACAGATTTACAGCAAGTTGCAAAAGTGCTTGCATTCACCAAAGCTTTGCCTCTGTGTTCGCGTGAAGACACAGATTTGAAGCAAGTCACAAACGTGCTTGCAATAACCAAAGCTTCGCTTCTGTGACAGTGAGAATATAGAGAAATGCAGCAAGTTTCAAACATGACTACAATCGCCATAGCTGAACTTCTTTGTCAGCGTGAAGAGAGAGATTTGAAGCAATTCACAATCTTTCGTGCAATCACCAAACTGAAGCTTCAATGACAGCGTGAACACATGGATTGGGAGTAAGTTGCAAACTTGTCTACAATAACCTAAGCAAAGTGAAATTTGAGAAAGTTGCAAATGTGTGTTCAATCATGGACGCAAAGAAACTTTGTCAGAACGAACACCCTTAAAACTTTGTTGCAAAGTTGAGTCCACTCGCGAAAGCTTCTGTGTTAGCAGGAACACACAGATTTGCAAAGTGTCAAACGTGCTTGCAATAATAAAACCTAAGCTTTTGTGCCAGAGTAATCACACAGATTTTGAGCAAGTAGCAAACTTGCCTACATCATCAAAGCTAAGCTTCTTTTTCAGCGTGAATACACAAAATTGTAGAAAGTTGCAAACTGTCTTACATTCACAGAAGATAAGAATATTTGTCTTCACAAACACAGAATTGTCTACAAACTTGCAACAATCACCCAAGCAAAGCTTCTCTGTAAACATGAATACAAAAAACTGTATAAAATTTAAAACTTGTATACATTGAAAGAAGCTAAGAATCGTTGTCAGCACAAACACAGAGAAAGGGAGCAAGTCACAAACTTGAGTACAGTTACTGACGCGACGATTCTGTGTCAGCGTGAAGACAGAGATTTGCAGCAACTGGAAAACATGCTTGCAATAACCGAAGCATAGCATCTTTGACAGCATGAAAACAAAGATTTGAAGCAAGTCACAAATGTGCTTGCATTCACCGATTCTTAGTTTCTGTGTTAGTGAGAATACACAGAATGGAAGCAAGTCGCAAATGTGCTTTCAATCACCGAGCTTTAGCATCAGTGTTATTGAGAATTCACAGAATGGGTGAAAGTCTCAAACTTTCATGCAAAAACCGATGCTAAGCTTCTATTTCAGCATGAAGACAAAGATTTGAGACAAGTTGCAAAGATGCTCGCAATCACCGAAACTTTGCTTCTGTGACCGTGAGAATAAAGAGAATTGCAGCAAGTCGCAAATGTTCGTGCAATCACCAAAGCTAAGTTTCTGTGCCAGCGTGAACACACAATATGGGAGCGAGTTGAAAACTTGACTACAATCACCAACGCTAAGCTACTTTGTCATTGTGAATCCATAAAATTGTACACAATTGAAAATTTGCATACATTCACAGGACAAGAATATTTGTCAGCACTAACACAAAGAATTTGAACAAGTCGCAAATGAGTACAATCACCCACCCTACACTTCTCTGTCAGCATGAATACATAAATTTGCAGCAAGTCGCAAACGTGCTTGAAATCACTGAAGCTTAGATTCCGGTTTAAGACAAAGATTTGCAGCAAGTTGCAAAAGTGCTTGCTTTCACCGAAGCTTTGCCTCTGTGTTCGTGTGAACACACAGATTTGAAGCAAGTCACAAATGTGCTTGCAATAACCAAAGCTTCGCTTCTGTGAAATTGAGAATACAGAGAAATAGAGCAAGTTGCAAACATGGCTACAATCGCCATAGCTAAACTTCTTTGTCGGCGTGAACAGACAGATTTGAAGCAATTCATAATCTTTCATGCAATTACCAAACTGAAGCTTCAATGACAGTGTGAACACATGGATTGGGAGTAAGTTGCAAACTTGTCTACAATAACCTAAGCAAAGTGAAATTTGAGAAAGTTGCAAATGTGTGTTCATTCACTGACTCAAAGAAACCTTGTCAGCACGAACACAAAGAATTGGAGAATGTTGCAAAATTGAGTACAATCGTCGACGCTATGCTTTTTGTTTTAGCATGAAGAAACAGAAAGGGAGCAAATTGCAAACCTGCCCACAATCAACAAAGGAAAGAGAAATTTGAGAAAGTTGTAAACTTGTGTTCATTCACTGACTCAAAGAAACTTTCTCATCTAAAACACCCAGAAAGGGAGTATGTTGCAAAGTTGAATACAATAGCCAATGCAAAGCATCAGTGTTAGTGTGAACAAACAAAATTGTAGAAAGTTGCAAACTTGCTTACATTCACAGAAGATAAGATCATTTGTCAGCACAAACACAGAATTGCATACAATCTTGCCTACAATAACTGAAGCAAAGCTTCTGTGTGATCGTGAATACACAAAATTGGAGAAAGTTTCAAACTTGCATACAGTCTCAGAAGCTAAAAAACTTTTTAAGCATGAACACAGAACAGGAGCAAGTCACAAAGTTGAGCCCAATTACCAATGCTTAAATTCTGTGTCAGCATGAAGACATAGATTTGAAACATGTAACAAATGTGCATGCATTCACTGAAACTTGACTTCTGTGCCAGCACGAACACACAGAATGGGAGCAAGTCGCAAACTTTCCACAAACACCGAAGCAAAGCTTCTGTCTGATCGTGAATAAACAAAATTGTATAAAGTTTAAAACTTGCATACATTGAAGCTAAGATTCGTTGTCAGCACGAATACACCGAATAGGAGCAAGTCACAAACTTGAGAACAATAACCGACACTAAGCTTCTTTTTCAGTGTGAAGAAAGAGATTTGCTTCAAGTCGCAAATGTGCATGCAGTAACCGAAGCCATGTATCTGTGACAGCGAGAAAACAGAATATCAGCAAGTCACAAACTTGAGTACAGTAACTGACGCAACGATTCTGTGTCAGCGTGAAGACAGAGATTTGCAGCAACTGGAAAACATGCTTGCAATAACCGAAGCATAGCATCTGTGGGAGAATAAAAAGAATTGCAGCAAGTCGCAAATTTCCGTCCAATCCCCAAAGCAAAGTTTCTGTGCCAAGCGTGAAAACACAAAATGGGAGCGAGCTGCAAACTTGCATAAAATCACCAAAGCTAAGCTTCTTTGTCAGTGTAAATGCATAAAATTGTACACAGTTGAAAATTTGCATACATTCACAGATGATAAGAATATTTGTCAGCACTAACACACAAAATTTGAGCAAGTCGCAAACGAGTACAATCACCCACCCAACACTTCTCTGTCAGCATGAATACAGAGATTTGCAGCAAGTCACAAACATGCATGCAGTAACTTCAAAGCTTATGTGACAGTGATACAACATAGAATATGAGAAAATCAAAAACTTTACAGAAACTGATGTGAAGATTGTGTGTCAGTGTGCAGACAGATTGCAGCAATTGGAAAACATGCTTGCAATAATCGGTATAGCTTCTGTGACAGCGAGAAAACACAGAATTTCCACAAGTCACAAACTTGCCTGCAATCACTGACACAAAGCTTGTGTTAGCATGAAGACATCGATTTGAAGCAAGTCGATGCCTGTGTCTGAAGACAGAATGGGAGCAAGTTGTAAATTTGCCCAAAGTCACCAAAGTGAAAATTGAGAAAGTTGTAAACTTATGTTTATTCACTGACTCAAAGAAACTTTGTCAGCACAAACACCCAGAAAGGCAGGATGTTGAAAAGTTGAGTACAATCGCCAATGCAAAGCTTCTGTGTTCGTGTGAACACACAAAATTGTAGAAAGTTGCAAACTTGCTTACATTCACAGAAGATAAGAACATTTGTCAGCACAAACACAGAATTGCATACAAACTTGCCTACAATAACTGAAGCAAAGCTTCTGTGTGATCGTGAATACACAAAATTGGAGAAAGTTTCAAACTTGCATACAGTCTCAGAAGCTAAAAAACTTTTTCAGCATGAACAAAGAACAGGAGCAAGTCACAAAGTGGAGCCCAATAACCGATGCTCAGATTCTGCATCAGTATGAAGACATAGATTTGAAACATGTAACAAATGTGCTTGCATTCACTGAAACTTGACTTCTGTGCCAGCGTGAACACACAGAATGGGAGCAAGTAGCAAACTTTCCTACAATCACCCAAGCAAAGCTTCTGATCATGAATACACAAAATTGTATAAAGTTGAAAACTTGCATACATTGATCGAAGTTACGATTCGCTGTCAGAAGGAATACATAGAATGGGAGCAAGTCACAAACTTGAGACCAATAACCGACACTAAGCTTCTTTGTGTGTGAAGAAACAGATTTGCTTCAAGTCGCAAACGTGCATGCAGTAACAAGCGAAGCATTTGTGACAGTGAGAAAAAACAGAATATCAGCAAGTAACAAACTTGAGTACATTAACTGACCTGACGATTCTGTGTCAGCGTGAAGACAGAGATTTGCAGAAACTGGAAAACATGCTTGCATTAACCGAAGCATAGCTTCTTTGACAGCAACTTTCTCAAATTTCACTTTCCTCTGATGATTGTGGGCAGGTTTGCAATTTGCTCCCTTTCTGTTTCTTCATGCTAAAACAAAAAGAATAGCGTTGACGATTGTACTCAATTTGCACCTTTCTCCAATTCTATGTGTTCATGCTGACAAAGTTTCTTTGTGTCCGTGATTGAACACACGTTTGCAACTTTCTCAAATTTCACTTTGCTTAGGTTATTGTAGACAAGTTTGCAACTTACTCCCAATCCATGTGTTCACGCTGTCATTGAAGCTTCAGTTTGGTGATTGCATGAAAGTTTGTGAATTGCTTCAAATCTGTCTCCTCACGCTGACAAAGAAGTTTAGCTATGCACATTGTAGCCATGTTTACAACTTGCTGCATTTTTCTATATTCTCACTGTCACAGAAGCGAAGCTTTGGTTATTGCAAGCACGTTTGTGACTTGCTTCAAATCTGTGTCTTCACGCGAACACAGAGGCAAAGCTTCAGTGAATGCAAGAACTTTTGCAACTTGCTGCAAATCTGTGTCTTTAACACGGAAGCTAAGCTACGGTGATTTCAAGCACGTTTGCGACTTGCTGCAAATCTATGTATTCATGCTGACAGAGAAGTGTAGGGTGGGTGATTGTACTCATTTGAGACTTTCTCAAATTATGTGCATTAGTGCTGACAAATATTCTTATCATCTGTGAATGTATGCAAATTTTGAACTGTGTACAATTTTATGCATTTACAATGCATAAACAATGCATTTACATTGCAAACATGCATTTACAATTTATGCTCCACTTTGTTACTTGTTCCTGTTCTTTGTTCATGCCGAAAAAGTTTTTTCGCTTCTGAGACTGTATGCAAGTTTGAAACTTTCTCCAATTTTGTGTATTCATGCAGACAAAGAATCTTAGCTTTGGTCGATGTAGGCAAGTTTGCAACTTGCTCAAATTCTGTGTGTTTACTCTCGCTCATAAGCTTAGCTTTTCTGATTTCATGCACGTTTGACACGTTGCAAATCTGTGTGTTCCCACTAACACAAAAGCTTTCGCGATTGTACTCAACTTTGCAATAAAGTTTTAAGGGTGTTCATGCTGACAAAGTTTCTTTGTGTCCGTGAATGAACACAAGTTTACAACTTTCTCAAATTTCACTTTCTTCTGATGATTGTGGGCAGGTTTGCAATTTGCTCCCATTCTGTTTCTTCATGCTAAAACAAAAAGCATAGCATTGACGATTGTACTCAATTTTGCAACATTCTCCAATTCTCTGTGTTCGTCCTGACAAAGTTTCTTTGCGTCCGTTAGTGAACACACGTTTGCAACTTTCTCAAATTTCTCTTTGCTTGGGTTATTGTAGACAAGTTTGCAACTTACTAAAAATCCATGTGTTCACGCTGTCATTGAAGATTCAGTTTGGTAATTGCATGAAAGATTGTGAATTGCTTCAAATCTGACTCTTCACACTGACAAAGAAGTTTAGCTATGGCGATTGTAGCCATGTTTGCAACTTGCTGCATTTCTCTGTATTCTAACTGTCACAGAAGTGAAGCTTTGGTTATTGCAAGCACGTTTGTGACTTGCTTCAAATCTGTGTCTTCACGCGAACACAGAGGCAAAGCTTCAGTGAATGCAAGCACTTTTGCAACTTGCTGCAAATCTGTGTCTGTAACCCGGAAGCTAAGCTTCGGTGATTTCAAGCACGTTTGCGACTTGCTGCAAGTTTATATATTCATGCTGACAGAGAGGTGTAGGGTGGGTGATTGTACTCGTTTGCGACTTACTCAAATTCTGTGTGTTAGTGCTGACAAATATCATATGTGAATGTATGCAAATTTTCAACTGTGTACAATTTTATGCATTCACAATGACAACAAAGCTTAGCGTTGGTGATTGTAGGCAAGTTTGCAACTCGCTCCCATTTTGTGTGTTCACGCTGGCACAGAAACTTAGCTTTTGTGATTGCACGAACATTTGCGACTTGCTGCAATTCTTTTAATTCTCACGGTCACAGAAGCTAAGTTTCGGTGATTGCGAACATGGTTGCATTTGCCTCAAATCTTTGTCTTCATGCTGAAACAAAAGCTTCGCATTGGTTATTGCATGAAAGTTTGAGATTTTCACCCATTCTGGGATTTCTCAATAACACTGATGCTAAAGCTTGTTGATTGAAAGCACATTTGCGACTTGCTTCCATTCTGTGTATTCTCACTAACACAGAAACTAAGAATCGGTCAATGCAAGCACATTGGCGACTTGCTTCAAATCTTTGTTTTCATGCTGTCACAGATGCTATGCTTCGGTTATTGTAAGCATGTTTTCCAGTTGCTGCAAAACTCTGTCTTCACGCTGACACAGAATCGTCCTGTCAGTTACTGTACTCAAGTTTGTGACTTGCTGATATTCTTTGTTTTCTCACTGTCACAGATGCTTCGCTTTGGTTACTGCATGCACGTTTGCGATTTGAAGCAAATCCCTTTCTTCACACTGACAAATAAGCTTAGTGTCGTTTATTGTTCTCAAGTTTGTGACTTGCTCCCATTCTGTGTGTTCGTGCTGACACGAATCTTAGCTTTGATCATTGTATGCAATTTTTCAACTCTATACAATTTTGTGTATTCACGATCAGACAGAAGCTTTGCTTGGGTGATTGTAGGAAAGTTTGCTACTTGCTCCAATTCTGTGTGTTCGCGCTGGAACAGAAGTCAAGTTTCAGTGAATGCAAGCACATTTGTGACATGTTTCAAATCTATGTCTTCATGCTGACAAAGAATCTAAGCTTCAGTTATTGGGCTCCACTTTGTGACTTGCTCCTATTCTGTGTTCATGCTGAAAAAGTTTTTTAGCATCTGAGACTGTATGCCAGTTTGAAACTTTCTCCAATTTTGTGTACTCACGATCACACAGAAGCTTTGCTTCAGTTATTGTAGGCAAGTTTGTAGGCAATTCTGTGTTTGTGCTGACAAATGTTCTTCTGTGAATGTAAGCAAGTTTGCAACTTTCTACAATTTTGTTTGTTCACACTAACACATAAGCTTTGCATTGGCAATTGTACTCAACATTGCAAAATACTCCCTTTCTGGGTATTTGAGATCACAAAGTTTCTTTGAGTCAGTGAATAAACAAAAGTTTACTACTTTCTCAATTTGCACTTTGGTGACTTTGGGCAAATTTACAAATTGCTCCCATTCTTTGTCTTCAGACACAGGCATCGACTTGCTTCAAATCAATGTCTTCATGCTAACACAGAAGCTTTGTGTCAATGATTGCTGGCAAGTTCTGTGACTTGCTGAAATTCTGTGTTTTCTCGCTGTCACAGAAGCTACACCGGTTATTGCAAGCATGTTTTCCTATTGCTGCAATCTCTTTCTGCACACTGACACAGAATCTTCACATCAGTTTCTGTAAAGTTTTTGATTTGCTCATATTCTATGTTGTATCTGTCACAGAAGCTTTGGTTACTGCATGCACGTTTGTGACTTGCTGCAAATCTCTGTATTCATGCTGACAACAAAGCTTAGCATCAGTAATTGTTCTCAAGTTTGTGACTTGTTCCCATTCTCTGTGTTTGTGCTGACAATGATTCTTAGCTTCTTTCAATGTATACAAGTTTTAAATTTTATAGTTTTTTGTATTCACGTTAACAGAGAAGCTTTGCTTGGGTGATTGTTGCAAGATTGTAGACAATTCTGTGTTTGTGCAGACAAATATTCTTATCTTCTGTGAATGTAAGAAAGTTTGCAACTTTCTACAATTTTGTGTATTCATGCAGACAAAGAAGCTTAGCTTTGGTGATGTAGGCAAGTTTGCAGCTTCCTCAAATTCTGTGTGATTGGTACAAAAGCTTAGCTTTTTTGATTGCAAGCACGTTTGACACGTTGCAAATCTGTGTGTTCCCGCTAACACAGAAGCTTTCGCGATTGTACTCAACTTTGCAACAAAGTTTTAAGGGTGTTCGGATCAAGATACAAACTTGAGTACATTCAACAAAGCTTAGCTTCTGTGTCAGTGAGAATAGAATTGCAGCAAGTCGACAACCTGCATACAATCACCGAATCTAAGATATTGTGTCAGCACAAACACACAGAATTGCAGAAAGTTGGAAATTTTTTAAAATCATTGAAGCTAAGCTTCTGTGACAGTGCGATCAAATACAATGGGTGTAAGATTAAAACATGTCTACAATCACCTAAGGGATGCTTCAGTTAAAGCGTGAATACACAAAATTTGAGAAAGTTTAAAATTTACGTACATCCAAAGAGGATAAGAAACTTTGAAGCACGAACAAACAGAATTGGACTAAGTTGCAAACTTGCCTAAAATTACAAAAGCAAAGCTTCCATGTCAGCGTGAATACACAAAATTGGTGAAAGTTCAAAACTTGTGTACAATCGTAGCTAAGACATTTTGTAAACATGAAAACAGAATTGAAGCAAGTTGCAAACTTTTGTACAATCACTGAAGCTAACACATAGAATAGCAGCAAATAGCAAACGTGTACAATCACTGTCACTCAGCTTCTGTGAAAACCCGGATATAAAGAGCTCAAGAATATTGCAAACTTGTGAACAAACACCAAAGAAAAGCTTTAGTGTAAGCATGAAAACACAGAATGGGAGCAAGTCAAAAATTTGGATAGAATCACATATGTTAAGAAACATTGTAAGCATGAATACACAAAATCGAATCAAGTTGCAAACTTGAGTACAATCACTGAAATTAGTTTGTGTCAACAAGAAAACAAAGAATTGCAGCAATTTGAAAACTTTCGAAAATCATTGAAGCTAAGCTTCTGTGTCAGTGCGATCAAATACAATGGGTGTAAGATTAAAACATGTCTACAATTACCTAAGGGATGCTTCAGTTTAAGCGTGAATACACAAAATTTGAGAAAGTTTAAAATTTACGTACATCCAAAGAGGCTAAGAAACTTTGTAGCATGAACAAACAGAATTGTAATGTTGCAAACTTGCCTAAAATCACAAAAGCAAAGTTTCCATGTCAGCGTGAATTCAATAAATTTTAGAAAGTTACAAACTTTCGTACATTTACGGAAACAACGAAACTTTGTAAGCATGAACACAATTAAGGGCAGCAAGTCACAAACATGGGTACATGCAACGAAACTATGTTTCTGTGAAAGTGCAAATATAAAGAACAGCAGCATGTTTCAAACTTTTGCACCATCACCAAAGATAAGATTTAGTGTCAGCCCCAAAATACTGCTGCAGTATTCAAGTGTTTTAGTCAGATTGAATACCAAACATTTGAGAAAGTTACAAAATTGAGTACATTAAGGCGAAGCTAAGAAACATTTTCAATCTGAACACATAGAATGGCAGCAAATCACAAACTTGGTTACAATATGTTAAAAAGCTAAACGTCTAGTTCAGCATGAACACACAGACTTGCAGAAAGACGGAAACTTTCAAAAATCATTGAAGCTAAGCTTCTGTGCCAGTTCGAACACATAGAATGTAAGCAAAATTCAAACATGCCTACAATCACCCAACTGACGCTTCTGTCAGCATGAATACACAAAATTGGTGAAAGTTCAAAACTTGTGTACAATCGAAGCTAAGAAATTTTGTAAACATGAAAATAGAATGGGAGCAAGTTGCAACCTTTTGTACAATCACCGAAGCTAACACATAGAATAGCAGCAAATCGCAAACGTGTACAATCATTGTCAAAAATTTGGATAGAATCACATATGTTAAGAAACTTTGTCAGCATGAACACACAGAATCGTATTAAGTTGCAAACTTGTGTACAATCACTGAAATTAGTTTGTGTCAGCAAGAAAACAAAGAATTGCAGCAAGTTGCAAACTTTCGAAAATCATTGACGCTAAGCTTCTGTGTCAGTGCGATCAAATAAAATGGGTGTAAGATTAAAACATGTCTACAATTACCTAAGGGATGCTTCAGTTTAAGCGTGAATACACAAAATTTGAGAAAGTTTAAAATTTACGTACATCCAAAGAGGCTAAGAAACTTTGTAGCATGAACAAACAGAATTGGACTAAGTTGCAAACTTGCCTAAAATCACAAAAGCAAAGCTTCGATGTTAGCGTGAATTCAATAAATTTTAGAAAGTTACAAACTTTCGTACATTTACGGAAGGAACGAAACTTTGTAAGCATGAACACAATTAAGGGCAGCAAGTCACAAACTTGTGTACAATCAACGAAACTAAGTTTCTGTGAAAGTGCAAATATAAAGAACAGCCAATGTTTCAATCTTGTGCACCATCACCAAAGATAAGATTTAGTGTCAGCCCCAAAATACTACTGCTGTATTCAAGCCTCTTAGTTAGCTTGAATACAAAACATTTGGGAAAGTTACAAAATTGAGTACAATAAGGAGAAGCTAAGAAACTTTTTCAGTCTGAACACAGAGAATTGCAGCAAATCACAAACTTGGTTACAATAAGTGAAAAAGCTAAACGTCTAGTTCAGCATGAACACACAGACTTTAAGAAAGACGGAAACTTTCAAAAATCATTGAAGCTAAGATTCTGTGCCAGTTCGAAACCATAGAATGTAAGCAAATTCAAACATGCCTACAATCACCCAATTGACGCTTCTGTCAGCATGAATACACAAAATTGGTGAAAGTTCAAACTTGTGTACAATCGAAGCTAAGAAATTTTGTAAACATGAAAATAGAATGGGAGCAAGTTGCAAACTTTTGTACAATCACCGAAGCTAACACATAGAATAGCAGCAAATCGCAAACGTGTATAATCATTGTTAGCTTCTGTGAAAACCCAGATATACAGAACTGAAGAATATTGCAAACTTGTGAACAAACACCGAAGAAAAGCTTTAGTGTAAGCATGAAAACACAGAATGGGAGCAAGTAAAAAATTTGGATAGAATCACATATTTAAGAAACTTTGTCAGCATGAACACACAGAATCGTATCAAGTTGCAAACTTGAGTACAATCACTGAAATTAGTTTGTGTCAGCAAGAAAACAAAGAATTGCAGCAAGTTGCAAACTTTTGAAAACGTGATGCTTCTGTGTCAGCGTGAAAACACAAAATTGGTGAAAGTTCAAAACTTGTGTACATTCAAAGAAGCTAAGAAATTTTGTAAACATGAACACAAGATAGGAGCAAACCACAAACTTGTTAACTAACACGGAAGCTAACACAAAGAATAGCAGCAAATCACAAAACTGTGTATAATCACTCTAAGCATCGATGAAAACATGAATATAAAGAATTGCAGCACATCACAAACTTGGGCAAAATGACTGAAGATAAGGTGTAGTGTGATTGCCAAAACACAGAATTGGAGCAAGTTGAAAACCTGCATATAATCACGGATATTTAAGAAACTTTGTCAGAATGAACAAAAAGGATGATTTATGTTGCAAACCTGAGTTAGCTTCTGTGTCAACGAGAAAAAACTGAATGGCAGAAAGTTGAAAACTTGCGTACAATAACCAAAGCTAAGAAACTGTGTCAGCACGAACAGATAGAATTGCAGAAAGTCAGAAGCTTGAGAAAATCATTGAAGAAAAGTTTCTGTGTCAGTGCAAAAACATAGAATGTTAGCAACTTTCAAACATGCCAACAATCAACTAAGGGATGCTTTATTTCAGTGGGAATACACAAAATTTGAGAAAGTTTGAAAATTTGCTTACATTCACGGAGGCTAAGAAACTTTGTCAGAACAAAAAAAAAAAAGAATAGGATCAAGATACAAACTTGAGTACATTCAACAAAGCTTAGCTTCTGTGTCAGTGTGAATAGAATTGCAGCAAGTCGACAACCTGCATACAATCACTGAATCTAAGATAGTGTGTCAGCACAAACACACAGAATTGCAGAAAGTTGGAAATTTTTAAAATCATTGAAGCTAAGCTGTGTCAGTGCGATCAAATACAATGGGTGTAAGATTAAAACATGTCTACAATTACCTAAGGGATGCTTCAGTTTAAGCGTGAATACACAAAATTTGAGAAAGTTTAAAATTTACGTACATCCAAAGAGGCTAAGAAACTTTGTAGCATGAACAAACAGAATTGGACTAAGTTGCAAACTTGCCTAAAATCACAAAAGCAAAGCTTCCATGTCAGCGTGAATTCAATAAATTTTAGAAAGTTACAAACTTTCGTGCATTTACGGAAACAACGAAACTTTGTAAGCATGAACACAATTAAGGGCAGCAAGTCACAAACGTGTACAAGCAACGAAACTGTTTCTGTGAAAGTGCAAATATAAAGAACAGCAGCATGTTTCAAACTTGTGCACCATCACCAAAGATAAGATTTAGTGTCAGCCCCAAAATACTGCTGCTTTATTCAAGCGTCTTAGTCAGCTTGAAAACAAAACATTTGAGAAAGTTACAAAATTGAGTACATTAAGGAGAAGCTAAGAAACTTTTTCAGTCTGAACACATAGAATGGAAGCAAATCGCAAACGTGTACAATCACTGTTACTCAGCTTCTGTGAAAACCCGGATATACAGAACTGAAGAATATTGCAAACATGAACAAATACCGAAGAAAAGCTTTAGTGTAAGCATGAAAACACAGAATGGGAGCATGTCAAAAATTTGGATAGAATCACATATGTATGTTAAGAAACTTTGTCAGCATGAACACACAGAATTGTATCAAGTTGCAAACTTGAGTACAATCACTGAAATTAATTTGTGTCAGCAAGAAAACAAAGAATTGCAGCAAGTTGCAAACTTTCGAAAATCATTGAAGCTAAGCTTCTGTGCCAGTGCTAATACAAAGAATGTAAGTAAGTTTCATACATGCCTACAATCACCTAATTGATGCTTCTGTGTCAGCGTGAAAACACAAAATTGGTGAAAGTTCAAAACTTGTGTACATTCAAAGAAGCTAAGAAATTTTGTAAACATGAACACAGAATAGGAGCAAACCACAAACTTGTTAACTAACATGGAAGCTAACACAAAGAATAGCAGCAAATCACAAAACTGTGTATAATCACGTAAGTAAGCATCGATGAAAACACGAATATAAAGAATTGCAGCACATCACAAACTTGGGAAAAATGACCGAAGATAAGGTGTAGTGTGATTGCCAAAACACAGAATTGGAGCAAGTTGAAAACCTGCATATAATCACGGATATTTAAGAAACATTGTCAGAATGAACAAAAAGGATGGATTATGTTGCAAACCTGAGTTAGCTTCTGTTTCAACGAGAAAAAACTGAATGGCAGAAAGTTGAAAACTTGCATACAATAACCAAAGCTAAGAAACTGTGTCAGCAAGAACACACAGAATTGCAGAAAGTCGGAAGCTTGTGAAAATCATTGAAGAAAAGTTTCTTTCAGTGCAAAAACATAGAATGTTAGCAACTTTCAAACATGCCAACAATCAACTAAGGGATGCTTTTTTTCATTGTGAATACACAAAACTTGAGAAAGTTTGAAAGTTTGCTTACATTCACAGAGGCTAAGAAACTTTGTCAGCACAAAAAAAAAATAGAATGGGATCAAGATACAAACTTAGTACATTCAACAAAGCTTAGCTTCTGTGTCAGTGAGAATAGAATTGCAGCAAGTCGACAACCTGCATACAATCATCGAATCTAAGATACTGTGTCAGCACAAACACACAGAATTGCAGAAAGTTGGAAATTTTTTAAAATCATTGAAGCTAAGCTTCTGTGTCAGTGCGATCAAATACAATGGGTGTAAGATTAAAACATGTCTACAATTACCTAAGGGATGCTTCAGTTTAAGCGTAAATACACAAAATTTGAGAAAGTTTAAAATTTACGTACATCCAAAGAGGCTAAAAACTTTGAAGCACGAACAAACAGAATTGGACTAAGTTGCAAACTTGCCTAAAATCACAAAAGCAAAGCTTCCATGTCAGCGTGAATTCAATAAATTTTAGAAAGTTACAAACTTTCGTACATTTACGGAAACAACGAAACTTTGTAAGCATGAACACAATTAAGGGCAGCAAGTCACAAACTTGTGTACAAGCAACGAAACTAAGTTTCTGTGAAAGTGCAAATATAAAGAACAGCAGCATGTTTCAAACTTTTGCACCATCACCAAAGATAAGATTTAGTGTCAGCCCCAAAATACTGCTGCTGTATTCAAGCGTCTTAGTCAGATTGAATACCAAACATTTGAGAAAGTTACAAAATTGAGTACATTAAGGAGAAGCTAAGAAACATTTTCAATCTGAACACATAGAATGGCAGCAAATCACAAACTTGGTTACAATATGTTAAAAAGCTAAACGTCTAGTTCAGCATGAACATACAGACTTGCAGAAAGATGGAAACTTTCAAAAATCATTGAAGCTAAGCTTCTGTGCCAGTTCGAACACATAGGATGTAAGCAAGATTCAAACATGCCTACAATCACCCAATTGACGCTTCTGTCAGCATGAATACACAAAATTGGTGAAAGTTCAAAACTTGTGTACAATCGTAGCTAAGACATTTTGTAAACATGAAAATAGAATTGGAGCAAGTTGCAAACTTTTGTACAATCACCGAAGCTAAAACATAGAATAGCAGCAAATCGCAAATGTGTACAATCACTGTCACTCAGCTTCTGTGAAAACCCGGATATATAGAACTGAAGAATATTGCAAACTTGTGAACAAACACCGAAGAAAAGCTTTAATGTAAGCATGAAAACAGAATGGGAGCAAGTCAAAAATTTGGATAGAATCACATATGTTAAGAAACTTTGTAAGCATGAACACACAGAATCGTATCAAGTTGCAAACTTGAGTACAATCACAAATTAGTTTGTGTCAGCAAGAAAACAAAGAATTGCAGAAGGTTGCAAACTTTTGAAAATCATTGAAGCTAAGCTTCTGTGTCAGTGCGATCAAATACAATGGGTGTAAGATTAAAACGTCTACAATCACCTAAGGGATGCTTCAGTTTAAGCGTGAATACACAAAATTTGAGAAAGTTTAAAATTTACGTACATCCAAAGAGGCTAAGAAACTTTGTAGCATGAACAAACAGAATTAGACTAAGTTGCAAACTTGCCTAAAATCAGAAAAGCAAAGCTTCCATGTCAGCGTGAATTCAATAAATTTTAGAAAGTTACAAACTTTCATACATTTACGGAAGCAACGAAACTTTGCAAGCATGAACACAATTAAGGGCAGCAAGTCACAAACTTGTGTACAATCAACGAAACTAAGTTTCTGTGAAAGTGCAAATATAAAGAACAGCCAGTGTTTCAAACTTGTGCACCATCACCAAAGATAAGATTCAGTGTCAGCCCCATAATACTGCTGCTGTATTCAAGCCTCTTAGTCAGCTTGAATACAAAACATTTGAGAAAGTTACAAAATTGAGTACATTAAGGAGAAGCTAAGAAACTTTTTCAGTCTGAACACATAGAATGGCAGCAAATCACAAACTTGGTTACAATAACTGAAAAAGCTAAAGGTCTAGTTCAGCATGAACACACAGAATTGCAGAAAGACGGAAACTTTAAAAAATCATTGAAGATAAGCTTCTGTGCCAGTTCGAATACATAGAATGTAAGCAAGATTCAAACATGCCTACAATCACCCAATTGACACTTCTGTCAGCATGAATACACAAAACTGGTGAAAGTTCAAAACTTGTGTACAATCGAAGCTAAGAAATTTTGTAAACATGAAAAAATAATGGGAGCAAGTTGCAAACTTTTTTTCAATGACCGAAGCTAACACATAGAATAGCAGCAAATCGCAAATGTGTACAATCATTGTTACTCAGCTTCTGTTAAAACCCGGATATACAGAACTGAATAATATTGCAAACTTGTGAACAAACACCGAAGAAAAGCTTTAGTGTAAGCATGAAAACACAGAATAGGAGCAAGTCAAAAATTTGGATAGAATCACATATGTTAAGAAACTTTGTCAGCATGAACACACAGAATCGTATCAAGTTGCAAACTTGTGTACAATCACTGAAATTAATTTGTGTCAGCAAGAAAACAAAGAATAGCAGCAAGTTGCAAACTTTCGAAAATCATTGAAGCTAAGCTTCTGTGCCAGTGTTAATACAAAGAATGTAAGTAAGTTTCATACATGCCTACAATCACCTAACTGATGCTTCTGTGTCAGCGTGAAAACACAAAATTGGTGAAAGTTCAAAACTTGTGTACATTCAAAGAAGCTAAGAAATTTTGTAAACATGAACAAAGAATTGGAGAAAACCACAAACTTGTTAACTAACATGGAAGCTAACACATAGAATAGAAGAAAATCACAAAACTGTGTATAATCACTCTAAGCATCGATAAAAACATGAATATAAAGAATTGCAGCACATCACAAAACTTGGGCAAAATGACCGATAAGGTGTAGTGTGATTGCCAAAACACAGAATTGGAGCAAGTTGAAAACCTGCATATAATCACGGATATTTAAGAAACATTGTCAGAATGAACAAAAAGGATGGATTATGTTGCAAACCTGAGTTAGTTTCTGTGTCGAGAATAAACTGAATGGCAGAAAGTTGAAAACTTGCGTACAATAACCAAAGCTAAGAAACTTTGTCAGCAAGAACACAAAGAATTGCAGAAAGTCGGAAGCTTGTGAAAATCATTGAAGAAAAGATTTTGTCAGTGCAAAAACATAGAATGTTAGCAACTTTCAAACATGCCACAATCAACTAAGGGATGATTTATTTCAGTGTGAATACACAAAATTTGAGAAAGTTTGAAAATTTGCTTACATTCACAGAGGCAAAGAAACTTTGTCAGCACAAAAAAAAAAGAATGGGATCAAGATACAAACTTGAGTACATTCAACAAAGCTTAGCTTCTGTGTCAGTGTGAATAGAATTGCAGCAAGTCGACAACCTGCATACAATCACCGAATCTAAGATAGTGTCAGCACAAACACACAGAATTGCAGAAAGTTGGAAATTTTTAAAATCATTGAAGCTAAGCTTCTGTGTCAGTGCGATCAAATACAATGGGTGTAAGATTAAAACATGTCTACAGTCAACTAAGGGATGCTTCAGTTTAAGCGTGAATACACAAAATTTGAGAAAGTTTAAAATTTACGTATATCCAAAGAGGCTAAGAAACTTTGTAGCACGAACAAACAGAATTGGAATAAGTTGCAAACTTGCCTAAAATCACAAAAGCAAAGCTTCCATGTCAGCGTGAATTCAATAAATTTTAGAAAGTTACAAACTTTCGTACATTTACGGCAGCAACGAAACTTTGTAAGCATATACACAATTAAGGGCCGCAAGTCACAAATTTGTGTACAAGCAACGAAACTAAGTTTCTGTGAAAGTGCAAATATAAAGAACAGCAGCATGTTTCAAACTTGTGCACCATCACCAAAGTTAAGGTTTAGTGTCAGCCATAAATACTGAAAGGGAACAAGTCGGTAACATTCCTTAAATGTCCAAAGCGAAGCTTCTTAGTCAGCTTGAATACAAAACATTTGAGAAAGTTAAAAAATTTAATACATTATGGAGAAGCTAAGAAACTTTTTCAGTCTGAACATATAGAATGGCAGAAAATCACAAAATTGCTTACAATAAGTGAAAAAGCTAAACGTCTAGTTCAGCATGAACACACAGACTTGCAGAAAGACGGAAACTTTCAAAAATCATTGAAGCTAAGCTTCTGTGCCAGTTCAAACACATAGAATGTATGCAAGTATCAAACATGCCTACGTCAACCAATTGACGCTTCTGTCAGCATGAATACACAAAATTGGTGAAAGTTCAAAACTTGTGCACAATCGTAGCTAAGACATTTTGTAAACATGAAAATAGAATTGGAGCAAGTTGCAAACTTTTGTACAATCACCGAAGCTAACACATAGAATAGCAGCAAATCGCAAATGTGTACAATCACTGTCACTCAGCTTCTGTGAAAACCCGGATATATAGAACTGAAGAATATTGCAAACTTGTGAACAAACACCGAAGAAAAGCTTTAATGTAAGCATGAAAACAGAATGGGAGCAAGTCAAAAATTTGGATAGAATCACATATGTTAAGAAACTTTGTCAGCATGAACACACAGAATCATATAAAGTTGCAACCTTGAGTACAATCACTGAAATTAGTTTGTGTCAGCAAGAAAACAAAGAATTGCAGCAAGTTGCAAACTTTCGAAAATCATTGAAGCTAAGCTTCAAGTGCGATCAAATACAATGGGTGTAAGATTAAAACATGTCTACAATTACCTAAGGGATGCTTCAGTTTAAGCGTGAATACACAAAATTTGAGAAAGTTTAAAATTTACGTACATCCAAAGAGGCTAAGAAACTTTGTAGCATGAACAAACAGAATTGGAATAAGTTGCAAACTTGCCTAAAATCACAAAAGCAAAGCTTCCATGTCAGCGTGAATTCAATAAATTTTAGAAAGTTACAAACTTTCGTACATTTACGGAAACAACGAAACTTTGTAAGCATGAACACAATTAAGGGCAGCAAGTCACAAACTTGTGTACAAGCAACGAAACTAAGTTTCTGTGAAAGTGCAAATATAAAGAACACCAGCATGTTTCAAACTTGTGCACCATCACCAAAGATAAGATTTAGTGTCAGCCCCAAAATACTGCTGCTTTATTCAAGCGTCTTAGTCAGCTTGAATACCAACATTTGAGAAAATTACAAAATTGAGTACATTAAGGAGAAGCTAAGAAACTTTTTTCAGTCTGAACACATAGAATGGCAGCAAATCACAAACTTGGTTACAATAAGTGAAAAAGCTAAACGTCTAGTTCAGCATGAACACACAGACTTGCAGAAAGACGGAAACTTTCAAAAATCATTGAAGCTAAGCTTCTGTGCCAGTTCAAACACATAGAATGTAAGCAAGATTCAAACATGCCTACAATCACCCAATTGACGCTTCTGTCAGCATGAATACACAAAATTGGTGAAAGTTCAAAACTTGTGTACAATCAAAGCTAAGAAATTTTGTAAACATGAAAACAGAATTGGAGCAAGTTGCAAACTTTTGTACAATCACCGAAGCTAACACAAAGAATAGCAGCAAATCGCAAACGTGTACAATCATTGTTAGCTTCTGTGAAAACCCGGATATACAGAACTGAAGAATATTGCAAACTTGTGAACAAACACCGAAGAAAAGCTTTAGTGTAAGCATGAAGACACAGAATGGGAGCAAGTAAAAAATTTGGATAGAATCACATATTTAAGAAACTTTGTCAGCATGAACACACAGAATCGTATCAAGTTGCAAACTTGAGTAAAATCACTGAAATTAGTTTGTGTCAGCAAGAAAACAAAGAATTGCAGCAAGTTGCAAACTTTCGAAAACGTGATGCTTCTGTGTCAGCGTGAAAACACAAAATTGGTGAAAGTTCAAAACTTGTGTACATTCAAAGAAGCTAAGAAATTTTGTAAACATGAACACAGGATAGGAGCAAACCACAAACTTGTTAACTAACACGGAAGCTAACACAAAGAATAGCAGCAAATCACAAAACTGTGTATAATCACTGTAAGTAAGCATCGATGAAAACACGAATTTAAGAATTGCAGCACATCACAAACTTGGGAAAAATGACCGAAGATAAGGTGTAGTGTGATTGCCAAAACACAGAATTGGAGCAAGTTGGAAACCTGCATATAATCATGGATATTTAAGAAACTTTGTCAGAATGAACAAAAAGGATGGATTATGTTGCAAATCTGAGTTAGCTTCTGTGTCAACGAGAAAAAACTGAATGGCAGAAAGTTGAAAACTTGCGTACAATAACCAAAGCTAAGAAACTGTGTCAGCACGAACACATAGAATTACAGAAAGTCAGAAGCTTGAGAAAATCATTGAACAGTTTCTGTGTCAGTGCAAAAACATAGAATGTTAGCAACTTTCAAACATGCCAACAAACAACTAAGGGATGCTCTTTTTCATTGTGAATACACAAAATTTGAGAAAGTTTGAAAATTTGCTTACATTCACGGAGGCTAAGAAACTTTGTCAGCACAACAAAAAAAAGAATGGGATCAAGATACAAACTTGAGTACATTAACAAAGTTTAGCTTCTGTGTCAGTGAGAATAGAATTGGAGGAAGTCGACAATCTGCATACAATCATCGAATCTAAGATACTGTGTCAGCACAAACACACAGAATTGCAGAAAGTTGGAAATTTTTGAAAATCATTGAAGCTAAGCTTCCGTGTCAGTGCGATCAAATACAATGGGTGTAAGATTAAAACATGTCTACAATTACCTAAGGGATGCTTCAGTTTAAGCGTGAATACACAAAATTTGAGAAAGTTTAAAATTTACGTACATCCAAAGAGGCTAAAAACTTTGAAGCACGAACAAACAGAATTGGACTAAGTTGCAAACTTGCCTAAAATCACAAAAGCAAAGCTTCCATGTCAGCGTGAATTCAATAAATTTTAGAAAGTTACAAACTTTCGTACATTTACGGAAACAACGAAACTTTGTAAGCATGAACACAATTAAGGGCAGCAAGTCACAAACTTGTGTACAAGCAACGAAACTAAGTTTCTGTGAAAGTGCAAATATAAAGAACAGCAGCATGTTTCAAACTTTTGCACCATCACCAAAGGTAAGATTTAGTGTCAGCCCCAAAATACTGCTGCTGTATTCAAGCGTCTTAGTCAGATTGAATACCAAACATTTGAGAAAGTTACAAAATTGAGTACATTAAGGAGAAGCTAAGAAACTTTTTCAGTTTGAACACATAGAATGGCAGCAAATCACAAACTTGGTTACAATAAGTGAAAAAGCTAAACGTCTAGTTCAGCATGAACACACAGACTTGCAGAAAGAGGGAAACTTTCAAAAATCATTGAAGCTAAACTTCTGTGCCAGTTCAAACACATAGAATGTAAGCAAAATTCAAACATGCCTACAATCACCCAATTGACGCTTCTGTCAGCATGAATACACAAAATTGGTGAAAGTTCAAAACTTGTGTACAATCGAAGCTAAGGAATTTTGTAAACATGAAAATAGAATGGGAGCAAGTTGCAAACTTTTGTACAATCACCGAAGCTAACACATAGAATAGCAGCAAATCGCAAATGTGTACAATCGTTACTCAGCTTCTGTTAAAACCCGGATATACCGAAATGAATAATATTGCAAACTTGTGAACAAACACCGAAGAAAAGCTTTAGTGTAAGCATGAAAACACAGAATGGGAGCAAGTCAAAAATTTGGATAGAATCACATATGTTAAGAAACTTTGTCAGCATGAACACACAGAATCGTATCAAGTTGCAAACTTGAGTACAATCACAAATTAGTTTGTGTCAGCAAGAAAACAAAGAATTGCAGAAGGTTGCAAACTTTTGAAAATCATTGAAGCTAAACTTCTGTGTCAGTGCGATCAAATACAATGGGTGTAAGATTAAAACATGTCTACAATCACCTAAGGGATGCTTCAGTTTAAGCGTGAATACACAAAATTTGAGAAAGTTTAAAATTTACATACATCCAAAGAGGCTAAGAAACTTTGTAGCATGAACAAACAGAATTAGACTAAGTTGCAAACTTGCCTAAAATCACAAAAGCAAAGCTTCCATGTCAGCGTGAATTCAATAAATTTTAGAAAGTTACAAACTTTCATACATTTACGGAAGCAACGAAACTTTGTAAGGATGAACACAATTAAGGGCAGCAAGTCACAAACTTGTGTACAATCAACGAAACTAAGTTTCTGTGAAAGTGCAAATATAAAGAACAGCCAGTGTTTCAAACTTGTGCACCATCACCAAAGATAAGATTTAGTGTCAGCCCCATAATACTGCTGCTGTATTCAAGCCTCTTAGTCAGCTTGAATACAAAACATTTGAGAAAGTTACAAAATTGAGTACATTAAGGAGAAGCTAAGAAACTTTTTCAGTCTGAACACATAGAATGGCAGCAAATCACAAACTTGGTTACAATAACTGAAAAAGCTAAAGGTCTAGTTCAGCATGAACACACAGAATTGCAGAAAGACGGAAACTTTAAAAAATCATTGAAGATAAGCTTCTGTGCCAGTTCGAATACATAGAATGTAAGCAAGATTCAAACATGCCTACAATCACCCAATTGACACTTCTGTCAGCATGAATACACAAAATTGGTGAAAGTTCAAAACTTGTGTACAATCGAAGCTAAGAAATTTTGTAAACATGAAAAAATAATGGGAGCAAGTTGCAAACTTTTTTTCAATGACCGAAGCTAACACATAGAATAGCAGCAAATCGCAAATGTGTACAATCATTGTTACTCAGCTTCTGTTAAAACCCGGATATACAGAACTGAATAATATTGCAAACTTGTGAACAAACACCGAAGAAAAGCTTTAGTGTAAGCATGAAAACACAGAATAGGAGCAAGTCAAAAATTTGGATAGAATCACATATGTTTAAGAAACTTTGTCAGCATGGACACACAGAATCGTATCAAGTTCCAAACTTGAGTACAATCACTGAAATTAATTTGTGTCAGCAAGAAAACAAAGAATTGCAGCAAGTTGCAAACTTTCGAAAATCATTGAAGCTAAGCTTCTGTGCCAGTGTTAATACAAAGAATGTAAGTAAGTTTCATACATGCCTACAATCACCTAATTGATGCTTCTGTGTCAGCGTGAAAACACAAAATTGGTGAAAGTTCAAAACTTGTGTACATTCAAAGAAGCTAAGAAATTTTGTAAACATGAACACAGAATTGGAGAAAACCACAAACTTGTTAACTAACATGGAAGCTAACACATAGAATAGAAGAAAATCACAAAACTGTGTATAATCACTCTAAGCATCGATAAAAACATGAATATAAAGAATTGCAGCACATCACAAAACTTGGGCAAAATGACCGATTAGGTGTAGTGTGATTGCCAAAACACAGAATTGGAGCAAGTTGAAAACCTGCATATAATCACGGATATTTAAGAAACTTTGTCAGAATGAACAAAAAGGATGGATTATGTTGCAAACCTGAGTTAGCTTCTGTGTCAACGAGAAAAAACTGAATGGCAGAAAGTTGAAAACTTGCGTACAATAACCAAAGCTAAGAAACTGTGTCAGCACGAACACATAGAAATGCAGAAAGTCAGAAGCTTGAGAAAATCATTGAAGAAAAGTTTCTGTGTCAGTGCAAAAACATAGAATGTTAGCAACTTTCAAACATGCCAACAATCAACTAAGGGATGCTTTATTTCAGTGTGAATACACAAAATTTGAGAAAGTTTGAAAATTTGCTTACATTCACGGAGGCTAAGAAACTTTGTCAGAACAAAAAAAAAAAAGAATAGGATCAAGATACAAACTTGAGTACATTCAACAAAGCTTAGCTTCTGTGTCAGTGTGAATAGAATTGCAGCAAGTCGACAACCTGCATACAATCACCGAATCTAAGATACTGTGTCAGCACAAACACACAGAATTGCAGAAAGTTGGAAATTTTTAAAATCATTGAAGCTAAGCTTCTGTGTCAGTGCGATCAAATACAATGGGTGTAAGATTAAAACATGTCTACAATTACCTAAGGGATGCTTCAGTTTGTGTGAATACACAAAATTTGAGAAAGTTTAAAATTTACGTACATCCAAAGAGGCTAAGAAACTTTGTAGCATGAACAAACAGAAGTGGACTAAGTTGCAAACTTGCCTAAAATCACAAAAGCAAAGCTTCCATGTCAGCGTGAATTCAATAAATTTTAGAAAGTTACAAACTTTCGTACATTTACGGAAACAACGAAACTTTGTAAGCATGAACACAATTAAGGGCAGCAAGTCACAAACTTGGGTACAAGCAACGAAACTAAGTTTCTGTGAAAGTGCAAATATAAAGAACAGCAGCATGTTTCAAACTTGTGCACCATCACCAAAGATAAGATGTAGTGTCAGCCCCAAAAAACTGCTGCTGCATTCAAGCGTCTTAGTCAGCTTGAATACCAAACATTTGAGAAAGTTACAAAATTGAGTACTTAAGGAGAAGCTAAGAAACTTTTTTCAGTCTGAACACAGAATGGCAGCAAATCACAAACTTGGTTACAATAAGTGAAAAAGCTAAACGTCTAGTTCAGCATGAACACACAGACTTGCAGAAAGACGGAAACTTTCAAAAATCATTGAAGCTAAGCTTCTGTGCCAGTTTGTACACATAGAATGTATGCAAGTGTCAAACATGCCTACGTCAACCAATTGACGCTTCTGTCAGCATGAATACACAAAATTGGTGAAAGTTCAAAACTTGTGTACAATCGAAGCTAAGACATTATGTAAACATGAAAACAGTATTGGAGCAAGTTGCAAACTTTTGTACAATCACCGAAGCTAACATAGAATAGCAGCAAATCGCAAACGTGTACAATCACTCACTCATCTTCTGTGAAAACCCGGATATATAGAACTGAAGAATATTGCAAACTTGTGAACAAACACCGAAGAAAAGCTTTAATGTAAGCATGAAAACACAGAATGGGAGCAAGTAAAAAATTTGGATAGAATCACATATGTTAAGAAACTTTGTCAGCATGAACACACAGAATCGTATTAAGTTGCAAACTTGAGTACAATCACTGAAATTAGTTTGTGTCAGCAAGAAAACAAAGAATTGCAGCAAGTTGCAAACTTTCGAAAATCATTGACGCTAAGCTTCTGTGTCAGTGCGATCAAATAAAATGGGTGTAAGATTAAAACATGTCTACAATTACCTAAGGGATGCTTCAGTTTAAGCGTGAATACACAAAATTTGAGAAAGTTTAAAATTTACGTACATCCAAAGAGGCTAAGAAACTTTGTAGCATGAACAAACAGAATTGGACTAAGTTGCAAACTTGCCTAAAATCACAAAAGCAAAGCTTCGATGTTAGCATGAATTCAATAAATTTTAGAAAGTTTCAAACTTTCGTACATTTACGGAAGCAACGAAACTTTGTAAGCATGAACACAATTAAGGGCAGCAAGTCACAAACTTGTGTACAATCAACGAAACTAAGTTTCTGTGAAA
Organism: Pholidichthys leucotaenia; assembly: GCA_020510985.1. Taxonomy (NCBI): domain Eukaryota; kingdom Metazoa; phylum Chordata; class Actinopteri; order Cichliformes; family Pholidichthyidae; genus Pholidichthys; species Pholidichthys leucotaenia. The sequence goes on from CM035843.1 coordinate 408,372,253, forward strand.
GTGCAAATATAAAGAACAGCAGCATGTTTCAAACTTTTGCACCATCACCATAGATAAGATTTAGTGTCAGCCCCAAAATACTGCTGCTGTATTCAAGCCTCTTAGTTAGCTTGAATACAAAACATTTGGGAAAGTTACAAAATTGAGTACAATAAGGAGAAGCTAAGAAACTTTTTCAGTCTGAACACAGAGAATGGCAGCAAATCACAAACTTGGTTACAATAAGTGAAAAAGCTAAACGTCTAGTTCAGCATGAACACACAGACTTTAAGAAAGACGGAAACTTTCAAAAATCATTGAAGCTAAGATTCTGTGCCAGTTCGAACACATAGAATGTAAGCAAATTCAAACATGCCTACAATCACCCAATTGACGCTTCTGTCAGCATGAATACACAAAATTGGTGAAAGTTCAAAACTTGTGTACAATCGAAGCTAAGAAATTTTGTAAACATGAAAATAGAATGGGAGCAAGTTGCAAACTTTTGTACAATCACCGAAGCTAACACATAGAATAGCAGCAAATCGCAAATGTGTACAATCACAGTTACTCAGCTTCTGTGAAAACCCGGATATACAGAACTGAAGAATATTGCAAACTTGTGAACAAACACCGAAGAAAAGCTTTAGTGTAAGCATGAAAACACAGAATGGGAGCAAGTCAAAAATTTGGATAGAATCACATATGTTAATAAACTTTGTCAGCATGAACACACAGAATCGTATCAAGTTGCAAACTTGAGTACAATCACAAATTAGTTTGTGTCAGCAAGAAAACAAAGAATTGCAGCAAGTTGCAAACTTTCGAAAATCATTGAAGCTAAGCTTCTGTGTCAGTGCGATCAAATACAATGGTTGTAAGATTAAAACATGTCTACAATCACCTAAGGGATGCTTCAGTTTAAGCGTGAATACACAAAATTTGAGAAAGTTTAAAATTTACGTATATCCAAAGAGGCTAAGAAACTTTGTAGCACGAACAAACAGAATTGGAATAAGTTGCAAACTTGCCTAAAATCACAAAAGCAAAGCTTCCATGTCAGCGTGAATTCAATAAATTTTAGAAAGTTACAAACTTTCGTACATTTACGGCAGCAACGAAACTTTGTAAGCATATACACAATTAAGGGCCGCAAGTCACAAACTTGTGTACAAGCAACGAAACTAAGTTTCTGTGAAAGTGCAAATATAAAGAACAGCAGCATGTTTCAAACTTTTGCACCATCACCAAAGATAAGGTTTAGTGTCAGCCATAAATACTGAACGGGAACAAGTCGATAACATTCCTTAAATGTCCAAAGCGAAGCTTCTTAGTCAGCTTGAATACAAAACATTGGAGAAAGTTAAAAAATTTAATACATTATGGAGAAGCTAAGAAACTTTTTCAGTCTGAACACATAGAATGGCAGAAAATCACAAAATTGCTTACAATAAGTGAAAAAGCTAAACGTCTAGTTCAGCATGAACACACAGACTTGCAGAAAGACGGAAACTTTCAAAAATCATTGAAGCTAAGCTTCTGTGCCAGTTCAAACACATAGAATGTATGCAAGTATCAAACATGCCTACGTCAACCAATTGACGCTTCTGTCAGCATGAATACAAAAATTGGTGAAAGTTCAAAACTTGTGTACAATCGTAGCTAAGACATTTTGTAAACATGAAAACAGAATTGGAGCAAGTTGCAAACTTTTGTACAATCACCGAAGCTAACACATAGAATAGCAGCAAATCGCAAACGTGTACAATCACTGTCACTCATCTTCTGTGAAAACCCGGATATATAGAACTGAAGAATATTGCAAACTTGTGAACAAACACCGAAGAAAAGCTTTAATGTAAGCATGAAAACACAGAATGGGAGCAAGTAAAAAATTTGGATAGAATCACATATGTTAAGAAACTTTGTCAGCATGAACACACAGAATCGTATTAAGTTGCAAACTTGAGTACAATCACTGAAATTAGTTTGTGTCAGCAAGAAAACAAAGAATTGCAGCAAGTTGCAAACTTTCGAAAATCATTGACGCTAAGCTTCTGTGTCAGTGCGATCAAATAAAATGGGTGTAAGATTAAAACATGTCTACAATTACCTAAGGGATGCTTCAGTTTAAGCGTGAATACACAAAATTTGAGAAAGTTTAAAATTTACGTACATCCAAAGAGGCTAAGAAACTTTGTAGCATGAACAAACAGAATTGGACTAAGTTGCAAACTTGCCTAAAATCACAAAAGCAAAGCTTCGATGTTAGCATGAATTCAATAAATTTTAGAAAGTTACAAACTTTCGTACATTTACGGAAGCAACGAAACTTTGTAAGCATGAACACAATTAAGGGCAGCAAGTCACAAACTTGTGTACAATCAACGAAACTAAGTTTCTGTGAAAGTGCAAATATAAAGAACAGCCAGTGTTTCAAACTTGTGCACCATCACCAAAGATAAGATTTAGTGTCAGCCCCATAATACTGCTGCTGTATTCAAGCCTCTTAGTCAGCTTGAATACAAAACATTTGAGAAAGTTACAAAATTGAGTACATTAAGGAGAAGCTAAGAAACTTTTTCAGTCTGAACACATAGAATGGCAGCAAATCACAAACTTGGTTACAATAACTGAAAAAGCTAAAGGTCTAGTTCAGCATGAACACACAGAATTGCAGATAGACGGAAACTTTCAAAAATCATTGAAGCTAAGCTTCTGGGCCAGTTCGAATACATAGAATGTAAGCAAGATTCAAACATGCCTACAATCACCCAATTGACACTTCTGTCAGCATGAATACACAAAATTGGTGAAAGTTCAAAACTTGTGTACAATCGAAGCTAAGAAATTTTGTAAACATGAAAAAATAATGGGAGCAAGTTGCAAACTTTTTTTCAATGACCGAAGTTAACACATAGAATAGCAGCAAATCGCAAATGTGTACAATCATTGTTACTCAGCTTCTGTTAAAACCCGGATATACAGAACTGAATAATATTGCAAACTTGTGAACAAACCCCGAAGAAAAGCTTTAGTGTAAGCATGAAAACACAGAATAGGAGCAAGTCAAAAATTTGGATAGAATCACATATGTTAAGAAACTTTGTCAGCATGAACACACAGAATCGTATCAAGTTGCAAACTTGAGTACAATCACTGAAATTAATTTGTGTCAGCAAGAAAAAGAATTGCAGCAAGTTGCAAACTTTCGAAAATCATTGAAGCTAAGCTTCTGTGCCAGTGTTAATACAAAGAATGTAAGTAAGTTTCATACATGCCTACAATCACCTAACTGATGCTTCTGTGTCAGCGTGAAAACACAAAACTGGTGAAAGTTCAAAACTTGTGTACATTCAAAGAAGCTAAGAAATTTTGTAAACATGAATACAGAATTGGAGAAAACCACAAACTTGTTAACTAACATGGAAGCTAACACATACAATAGAAAAAAATCACAAAACTGTGTATAATCACTCTAAGCATCGATAAAAACATGATTATAAAGAATTGCAGCACATCACAAAACTTGGGCAAAATGACCGATAAGGTGTAGTGTGATTGCCAAAACACAGAATTGGAGCAAGTTGAAAACCTGCATATAATCACGGATATTTAAGAAACATTGTCAGAATGAACAAAAAGGATGGATTATGTTGCAAACCTGAGTTAGTTTCTGTGTCAACGAGAATAAACTGAATGGCAGAAAGTTGAAAACTTGCGTACAATAACCAAAGCTAAGAAACTGTGTCAGCAAGAACACAAAGAATTGCAGAAAGTCGGAAGCTTGTGAAAATCATTGAAGAAAAGATTTTGTCAGTGCAAAAACATAGAATGTTAGCAACTTTCAAACATGCCAACAATCAACTAAGGGATGATTTATTTCAGTGTGAATACACAAAATTTGAGAAAGTTTGAAAATTTGCTTACATTCACAGAGGCAAAGAAACTTTGTCAGCACAAAAAAAAAAGAATGGGATCAAGATACAAACTTGAGTACATTCAACAAAGCTTAGCTTCTGTGTCAGTGTGAATAGAATTGCAGCAAGTTGACAACCTGCATACAATCACCGAATCTAAGATAGTGTCAGCACAAACACACAGAATTGCAGAAAGTTGGAAATTTTTAAAATCATTGAAGCTAAGCTTCTGTGTCAGTGCGATCAAATACAATGGGTGTAAGATTAAAACATGTCTACAGTCAACTAAGGGATGCTTCAGTTTAAGCGTGAATACACAAAATTTGAGAAAGTTTAAAATTTACGTATATCCAAAGAGGCAAAGAAACTTTGTAGCACGAACAAACAGAATTGGAATAAGTTGCAAACTTGCCTAAAATCACAAAAGCAAAGCTTCCATGTCAGCGTGAATTCAATAAATTTTAGAAAGTTACAAACTTTCGTACATTTACGGCAGCAACGAAACTTTGTAAGCATATACACAATTAAGGGCCGCAAGTCACAAATTTGTGTACAAGCAACGAAACTAAGTTTCTGTGAAAGTGCAAATATAAAGAACAGCAGTATGTTTCAAACTTTTGCACCATCACCAAAGATAAGGTTTAGTGTCAGCCATAAATACTGAACGGGAACAAGTCGATAACATTCCTTAAATGTCCAAAGCGAAGCTTCTTAGTCAGCTTGAATACAAAACATTGGAGAAAGTTAAAAAATGTAATACATTATTGAGAAGCTAAGAAACTTTTTCAGTCTGAACACAGAGAATGGCAGCAAATCACAAACTTGGTTACAATAAGTGAAAAAGCTAAACGTCTAGTTCAGAATGAACACACAGACTTTAAGAAAGACGGAAACTTTCAAAAATCATTGACGCTAAGATTCTGTGCCAGTTCGAAACCATAGAATGTAAGCAAATACAAACATGCCTACAATCACCCAATTGACGCTTCTGTCAGCATGAATACACAAAATTGGTGAAAGTTCAAAACTTGTGTACAATCGAAGCTAAGAAATTTTGTAAACATGAAAAAATAATGGGAGCAAGTTGCAAACTTTTGTACAATGACCGAAGCTAACACATAGAATAGCAGCAAATCGCAAACGTGTACAATCATTGTTAGCTTCTGTGAAAACCCGGATATACAGAACTGAAGAATATTGCAAACTTGTGAACAAACACCGAAGAAAAGCTTTAGTGTAAGCATGAAAACACAGAATGGGAGCAAGTAAAAAATTTGGATAGAATCACATATTTTAAGAAACTTTGTCAGCATGAGCACACAGAATCTCAAGTTGCAAACTTTACAATCACTGAAATTAGTTTGTGTCAGCAAGAAAACAAAGAATTGCAGCAAGTTGCAAACTTTCGAAAACGTGATGCTTCTGTGTCAGCGTGTAAACACAAAATTGGTGAAAGTTCAAAACTTGTGTACATTCAAAGAAGCTAAGAAATTTTGTAAACATGAACACAGGATAGGAGCAAACCACAAACTTGTTAACTCACATGGAAACTAACACAAAGAATAGCAGCACATCACAAACTTGGGCAAAATGACCAAAGATAAGGTGTAGTGTGAATGCCAAAACACAGAATTGGAGCAAGTTGAAAACCTGCATATAATCACGGATATTTAAGAAACTTTGTCAGAATGAACAAAAAGGATGGATTATGTTGCAAACCTGAGTTAGCTTCTGTGTCAACGAGAAAAAACTGAATGGCAGAAAGTTGAAAACTTGCGTACAATAACCAAAGCTAAGAAACTGTGTCAGCACGAACACATAGAATTGCAGAAAGTCAGAAGCTTGAGAAAATCATTGAAGAAAAGTTTCTGTGTCAGTGCAAAAACATAGAATGTTAGCAACTTTCAAACATGCCAACAATCAACTAAGGGATGCTTTATTTCAGTGTGAATACACAAAATTTGAGAAAGTTTGAAAATTTGCTTACATTCACGGAGGCTAAGAAACTTTGTCAGAACAAAAAAAAAAAGAATAGGATCAAGATACAAACTTGAGTACATTCAACAAAGCTTAGCTTCTGTGTCAGTGTGAATAGAATTGCAGCAAGTCGACAACCTGCATACAATCACCGAATCTAAGATACTGTGTCAGCACAAACACACAGAATTGCAGAAAGTTGGAAATTTTTAAAATCATTGAAGCTAAGCTTCTGTGTCAGTGCGATCAAATACAATGGGTGTAAGATTAAAACATGTCTACAATTACCTAAGGGATGCTTCAGTTTGTGTGAATACACAAAATTTGAGAAAGTTTAAAATTTACGTACATCCAAAGAGGCTAAGAAACTTTGTAGCATGAACAAACAGAAGTGGACTAAGTTGCAAACTTGCCTAAAATCACAAAAGCAAAGCTTCCATGTCAGCGTGAATTCAATAAATTTTAGAAAGTTACAAACTTTCGTACATTTACGGAAGGAACAAAACTTTGTAAGCATGAACACAATTAAGGGCAGCAAGTCACAAACTTGTGTACAAGCAACGAAACTAAGTTTCTGTGAAAGTGCAAATATAAAGAACAGCCAATGTTTCAAACTTGTGCACCATCACCATAGATAAGATTTAGTGTCAGCCCCAAAATACTGCTGCTGTATTCAAGCCTCTTAGTTAGCTTGAATACAAAACATTTGGGAAAGTTACAAAATTGAGTACAATAAGGAGAAGCTAAGAAACTTTTTCAGTCTGAACACAGAGAATGGCAGCAAATCACAAACTTGGTTACAATAAGTGAAAAAGCTAAACGTCTAGTTCAGCATGAACACACAGACTTTAAGAAAGACGGAAACTTTCAAAAATCATTGAAGCTAAGATTCTGTGCCAGTTCGAAACCATAGAATGTAAGCAAATTCAAACATGCCTACAATCACCCAATTGACGCTTCTGTCAGCATGAATACACAAAATTGGTGAAAGTTCAAAACTTGTGTACAATCGAAGCTAAGAAATTTTCTAAACATGAAAATAGAATGGGAGCAAGTTGCAAACTTTTGTACAATCACCGAAGCTAACACATAGAATAGCAGCAAATCGCAAATGTGTACAATCACAGTTACTCAGCTTCTGTGAAAACCCGGATATACAGAACTGAAGAATATTGCAAACTTGTGAACAAACACCGAAGAAAAGCTTTAGTGTAAGCATGAAAACACAGAATGGGAGCAAGTCAAAAATTTGGATAGAATCACATATGTTAATAAACTTTGTCAGCATGAACACACAGAATCGTATCAAGTTGCAAACTTGAGTACAATCACAAATTAGTTTGTGTCAGCAAGAAAACAAAGAATTGCAGCAAGTTGCAAACTTTCGAAAATCATTGAAGCTAAGCTTCTGTGTCAGTGCGATCAAATACAATGGTTGTAAGATTAAAACATGTCTACAATCACCTAAGGGATGCTTCAGTTTAAGCGTGAATACACAAAATTTGAGAAAGTTTAAAATTTACGTACATCCAAAGAGGCTAAGAAACTTTGTAGCATGAACAAAGAATTAGACTAAGTTGCAAACTTGCCTAAAATCACAGAAGTAAAGCTTCCATGTCAGCGTGAATTCAATAAATTTTAGAAAGTTACAAACTTTCGTACATTTACGGAAGCAACGAAACTTTGTAAGCATGAACACAATTAAGGGCAGCAAGTCACAAACTTGTGTACAATCAACGAAACTAAGTTTCTGTGAAAGTGCAAATATAAAGAACAGCCAGTGTTTCAAACTTGTGCACCATCACCAAAGATAAGATTTAGTGTCAGCCCCATAATACTGCTGCTGTATTCAAGCCTCTTAGTCAGCTTGAATACAAAACATTTGAGAAAGTTACAAAATTGAGTACATTAAGGAGAAGCTAAGAAACTTTTTCAGTCTGAACACATAGAATGGCAGCAAATCACAAACTTGGTTACAATAACTGAAAAAGCTATAGGTCTAGTTCAGCATGAACACACAGAATGGGAGCAAGTCAAAAATTTGGATAGAATCACATATGTTAATAAACTTTGTCAGCATGAACACACAGAATCGTATCAAGTTGCAAACTTGAGTACAATCACAAATTAGTTTGTGTCAGCAAGAAAACAAAGAATTGCAGCAAGTTGCAAACTTTCGAAAATCATTGAAGCTAAGCTTCTGTGCCAGTGCTAATACAAAGAATGTAAGTTTCATACATGCCTACAATCACCTAACTGATGCTTCTGTGTCAGCGTGAAAACACAAAATTGGTGAAAGTTCAAAACTTGTGTACATTCAAAGAAGATAAGAAATTTTGTTAACATGAACACAGAATAGGAGAAAACCACAAACTTGTTAACTAACATGGAAGCTAAAACATAGAATAGAAGAAAATCACAAAACTGTGTATAATCACTCTAAGCATCGATGAAAAAATGAATATAAAGAATTGCAGCACATCACAAAACTTGGGCAAAATGACCGAAGATAAGGTGTAGTGTGATTGCCAAAACACAGAATTGGAGCAAGTTTAAAACCTGCATATAATCACGGATATTTAAGAAACATTGTCAGAATGAACAAAAAGGATGGATTATGTTGCAAACCTGAGTTAGTTTCTGTGTCAACGAGAATAAACTGAATGGCAGAAAGTTGAAAACTTGCGTACAATAACCAAAGCTAAGAAACTGTGTCAGCAAGAACACACAGAATTGCAGAAAGTCGAAAGCTTGTGAAAATCATTGAAGAAAAGATTCTGTCAGTGCAAAAACATAGAATGTTAGCAACTTTCAAACATGCCAACAATCAACTAAGGGATGATTTATTTCAGTGAATACACAAAATTTGAGAAAGTTTGAAAATTTGCTTACATTCACGGAGGCTAAGAAACTTTGTCAGCACAAAAAAAAAAGAATGGGATCAAGATACAAACTTGTGTACATTCAACAAAGCTTAGCTTCTGTGTCAGTGAGAATAGAATTGCAGCAAGTCGACAACCTGCATACAATCATCGAATCTAAGATACCTTGTCAGCACAAACACACAGAATTGCAGAAAGTTGGAAATTTTTTAAAAACATTGAAGCTAAGCTTCTGTGTCAGTGCGATCAAATACAATGGGTGTAAGATTAAAACATGTCTACAGTTTTGCTGCAATTCTTTATTTTCTTGCTTACACAAACTAATTTGTGATTGTACTCAAGTTTGCAACTTGATACGATTCTGTGTGTTGCACTGACACAGAAACCTTTCTTCAATGATTTTCACAAGCTTCCGACTTTCGGCAATTCTGTGTGTTCTTGCTGACACAGTTTCTTAGCTTTGGTTATTGTACGCAAGTTTTCAACTTTCTGCCATTCTGTTTATTCTCGTGGACACAGAAGCTAAAAGGTTTGCAACATAAACCATCCTTTTTGTTCATTCTGACAAAGTTTCTTAAATATCCGTGATTATATGCATGTTTTCAACTTGCTCCAATTCTGTGTTTTGGCAATCACACTACACCTTATCTTCGGTCATTTTGCCCAAGTTTGTGATGTGCTGCAATTCTTTATATTCGTGTTTTCATCGATGCTTAGTGATTATACACAGTTTTGTGATTTGCTGCTATTCTATGTGTTATCTTCGGTGATTGTACAAAAGTTTGCAACTTGCTCCAATTCTGTTTTCATGTTTACAAAATTTCTTAGCTTCGATTGTACACAAGTTTTGAACTTTCACCAATTTTGTGTATTCATGCTGACAGGTGTCAGTTGGTTGATTGTAGGCATGTTTGAATCTTGCTTACATTCTATGTGTTCGAACTGGCACAGAAGCTTAGCTTCAATGATTTTTGAAAGTGTCCGTCTTTCTGCAAGTCTGTGTGTTCATGCTGAACTAGATGTTTAGCTTTTTCACTTATTGTAACCAAGTTTGTGATTTGCTGCCATTCTATGTGTTCAGATTGAAAAAGTTTCTTAGCTGCTCCTTAATGTACTCAATTTTGTAACTTTCCCAAATGTTTTGTATTCAAGCTGACTAAGAAGCTTCGCTTTGGACATTTAAGGAATGTTAGCTACTTGTTCCCGTTCAGTATTTTGTGGCTGACACTAAACCTTATCTTTGGTGATGGTGCACAAGTTTGAAACATGCTGCTGATGATGCTGCTGCATGCTGCTTTATATTTGCACTTTCACAGAAACTTAGTTTTATTGCTTGTACACAAGTTTGTTACTTGCTGCCCTTAATTGTGTTCATGCTTACAAAGTTTTGTTGCTTCCGTAAATGTACGAAAGTTTGTAACTTTCTAAAACTTATTGAATTCACGCTGACATGGAAGCTTTGCTTTTGTGATTTTAGGCAACTTTGCTACTTAGTCCAATTCTTTTTGTTCGTGCTACAATATTTCTTAGCCTCTTTGGATGTACGTAAATTTTAAACTTTCTAAAATTTTTTGTATTCACGCTTAAACTGAAGCATCCCTTAGGTGATTGTAGACATATTTTAATCTTACACCCACTGTATTTGATCGCACTGACACAGAAGCTTAGCTTCAATGATTTTCAAAAATTTCCACCCTTCTGCAATTCTGTGTGTTTGTGCTGACACCGTATCTTAGATTCGGTGATTGTATGCAGGTTGTCGACTTGCTGCAATTCTATTCTCACTGACACAGAAGCTAAGCTTTGTTGAATGTACTCAAGTTTGTATCTTGATCCCATTTTTTTTTTGTGCTGACAAAGTTTCTTAGCCTGCGTGAAAGTAAGCAAATTTTCACACGTTCTCAAATTTTGTGTATTCAAACTGAAATAAAGCATCCCTTTTTGATTGTTGGCATGTTTGGAAAGTTGCTAACATTCTATGTTTTTGCACTGACAGAAACTTTTCTTCAATGATTTTCACAAGCTTCCGACTTTCTGCAATTCTGTGTGTTCTTGCTGACACAGTTTCTCAGCTTTGGTTATTGTACGCAAGTTTTCAACTTTCTGCCATTCTGTTTATTGTCGACACAGAAGCTAACTCAGGTTTGCAACATAAACCATCCTTTTTTTTCATTCTGACAAAGTTTCTTAAATATCCGTGATTATATGTAGGTTTTCAACTTGCTCCGATTCTGTGTTTTGGCAATCACACTACACCTTATCTTCGGTCATTTTGCCCAAGGTTGTGATGTGCTGCAATTCTTTATATTCGTGTTTTAATCGATGCTTACTTACAGTGATTATACACAGTTTTGTGATTTGCTGCTATTCTATGTGTTAGCTTCCATGTTAGTTAACAAGTTTGTGGTTTGCTGCTATTCTGTGTTCATGTTTACAAAATTTCTTAGCTTCTATGAATGTACACAAGTTTTGAACTTTCACCAATTTTGTGTTTTCACGCTGACAGAAGCATCAATTGGGTGATTGTAGGTATGTAAGAAACATTACATTCTTTGTATTAGCACTGGCAAAGAAGCTTAGCTTCAATGATTTTCGAAAGTTTGCAACTTGCTGCAATTCTTTGTTTTCTTGCTGACAAACTAATTTGTGATTGTACTAAAGTTTGCAACTTGATACAATTCTGTGTGTTCATGCTGACAAAATTTCTTAACATATGTGATTCTATCCAAATTTTTCACTTGCTCCCATTTTGTGTTTTCATGCTTACACTGAAGCTTTTCTTCGGTGTTTGTTCACAAGTTTGCAATATTCTTCAGTTCTGTATATCTGGGTTTTCACAGAAGCTGAGTAACAGTGATTGTACACGTTTGCGATTTGCTGCAATTCTATGTGTTAGCTTCGGTGATTGTACAAAAGTGTGCAACTTGCTCCAATTCTGTTTTCATGTTTACAAAATTTCTTAGATTCGATTGTACACAAGTTTTAAACTTTCACTAATTTTGTGTATTCATGCTGACAGAAGCGTCATTTGGGTGATTGTAGGCATGTTTGAATCTTGCTTACATTCTATGTGTTCGAACTGGCACAAAAGCTTAGCTTCAATGATTTTTGAAAGTTTCCGTCTTTCTGCAAGTCTGTGTGTTCATGCTGAACTAGACGTTTAGCTTTTTCACTTATTGTAAACAAGTTTGTGATTTGCTGCCATTCTATGTGTTCAGTCTGAAAAAGTTTCTTAGCTTCTCCTTAATGTACTTAATTTTGTAACTTTCTCAAATGTTTTGTATTCAAGCTAAGAACCTTCGCTTTTGACATTTAAGGAATGTTAGCTACTTGTTCCCATTCAGTATTTTGGGGCTGACACTAAACCTTATCTTTGGTGATGGTGCACAAGTTTGAAACATGCTGCTGTTCTTTAAATTTGCACTTTCACAGAAACGTAGTTTTGTTGCTTGTACACAAGTTTGTGACTTGCTGCCCTTAATTGTGTTCATGCTTACAAAATGTCATTCTATCCATAAATGTACGAAAGTTTGTAACTTTCTAAAATTTATTGAATTCACGCTGACATGGAAGCTTTACTTTTGTGATTTTATGCGTTTGCAACTTAGACCAATTCTGTTTGTTCGTGCTACAAAGTTTCTTAGCCTCTTGGGATGTACGTAAATTTTAAACTTTCTCAAATTTTTGGTATTCATGCTTAAACTGAAGCATCTCTTAGGTGATTGTAGACATGTTTTAATCTTACACCCATTGTATTTGATCGCACTGACACAGAAGCTTAGCTTCATTCATTTTCAAAAATTTCCAACTTTCTGCAATTCTGTGTTTTTGTGCTGACACAGTATCTTAGATTCGGTGATTGTATGCAGGTTGTCGACTTGCTGCAATTCTATTCTCACTGACACAGAAGCTAAGCTTTGTTGAATGTACTCAAGTTTGTATCTTGATCCCATTCTTTTCTTTTTTTTGTGCTGACAAAGTTTCTTAGCCTCCGTGAATGTAAGCAAATTTTCAAACGTTCTCAAATTTTGTGTATTCACACTGAAATAAAGCATCCCTTAGTTGATTGTTGGCATGTTCGAAAGTTGCTAACATTCTATGTTTTTGCACTGACACAGAAACTTTTCTTAATGATTTTCACAAGCTTCCGACTTTCTGCAATTCTGTGTGTTCTTGCTGACACAGTTTCTTAGCTTTGGTTATTGTATGCAAGTTTTCAACTTTCTGGCATTCTGTTTATTCTCGTTGAAACAGAAGCTAACTCAGGTTTGCAACATAATCCATCCTTTTTGTTCATTCTGACAAAGTTTCTTAAATATCCGTGATTATATGCAGGTTTTTAACTTGCTCCATTCTGTGTTTTGGCAATCACAGTACACCTTATCTTCGGTCATTTTGCCCAAGTTTGTGATGTGCTGCAATTCTTTATATTCGTGTTTTCATCGATGCTTACTTACAGTGATTATTCACAGTTTTGTGATTTGCTGCTATTCTATGTGTTAGCTTCCGTGTTAGTTAACAGTTTGTGGTTGCTCCTATTCTTTGTTCATGTTTACAAAATTTCTTAACTTCTATGAATATACACAAGTTTTGAACTTTCACCAATTTTGTGTTGTCACGCTGACACAGAAGCATCAATTAGGTGATTGTAGGCATGTATGAAACTTTTTTACATTCTTTGTATTAGCACTGGCAAAGAAGCTTAGCTTCAATGATTTTCGAAAGTTTGCAACTTGCTGCAATTCTTTGTTTTCTTGCTGACACAAACTAATTTCAGTGATTATACTCAAGTTTGCAACTTGATAGGATTCTGTGTTCATGCTGACAAAGTTTCTTAACATATGTGATTCTATCCAAATTTTTGATTTTCTCCCATTCTGTGTTTTCAGGCTTACACTTAAGCTTTTCTTCGGTTTGTTCACAAGTTTGCAATAGTCTTCAGTTCTGTATATCTGGGTTTTTACAGAAGCTGAGTGACAGTGATTGTACACGTTTGCGATTTGCTGCTATTCTGTTTTCATGTTTACAAAATTTCTTAGCTTCGATTGTACACAAGTTTTGAACTTTCACCAATTTTGTGTATTCATGCTGACAGAAGTGTCAATTGGGTGATTGTAGGCATGTTTGAATCTTGCTTACATTCTATGTGTTCGAACTGGCACAGAAGCTTAGCTTCAATGATTTTTGAAAGTTTCCGTCTTTCTGCAAGACTGTGTGTTCATGCTGAACTAGACGTTTAGCTTTTTCACTTATTGTAACCAAGTTTGTGATTTGCTGCCATTCTGTGTGTTCAGACTGAAAAAGTGTCTTAGCTTCTCCTTAATGTACTCAATTTTGTAATTTCTCAAATGTTTTGTATTCAAGTGGACTAAGACGCTTGAATACAGCAGCAGTATTTTGGGGCTGACACTAAATCTTATCTTTGGTGATGGTGCACAACTTTGAAACATGCTGCTGTTCTTTATATTTGCACTTTCATAGAAACTTAGTTTCGTTGCTTGTACACAAGTTTGTGACTTGCTGCACTTAATTGTGTTCAGCTTTCAAAGTTTCGTTGCTTCCGTAACTGTACGAAAGTTTGTAACTTTCTAAAATTTATTGAATTCACGCTGACATGGAAGCTTTGCTTTTGTGATTTTAGGCAAGTTTGCAACTTAGTCCAATTATGTTTGTTCATGCTACAAAGTTTCCTAGCCTCTTTGGATGTACGTAAATTTTAAAATTTCTCAAATTTTGTGTGTTCACGCTTAAACTGAAGCATCCCTTAGGTGATTGTAGACATGTTTTAATCTTACACCCATTGTATTTGATCGCACTGACACAGAAGCTTAGCTTCAATGATTTTCAAAAGTTTGCAACCTTCTGCAATTCTTTGTTTTCTTGCTGACACAAACTAATTTCAGTGATTGTACCAAGTTTGCAACTTGATACGATTCTGTGTTCTTGCTGACAAAGTTTCTTAACATATGTGATTCTATCCAAATTTTTGACATGCTCCCATTCTGTGTTTTCATGCTTACACTAAAGCTTTTCTTCGGTGTTTGTTCACAAGTTTGCAATATTCTTCTGTTCTTTATATCCGGCTGTTCACAGAAGCTGAGTGACAGTGATTGTACACGTTTGCGATTTGCTGCTATTCTATGTGTTAGCTTCGGTGATTTTACAAAAGTTTGCAACTTTCTCCAATTCTGTTTTCATGTTTACAAAATTTCTTAGCTTCGATTGTACACAAGTTTTGAACTTTCACCAATTTTGTTTATTCATGCTGACAGAAGCGTCAGTTGGGTGATTGTAGGCATGTTTGAATCTTGCTTACATTCTATGTGTTCGAACTGGCACAGAAGCTTAGCTTCAATGATTTTTGAAAGTTTCCGTCTTTCTGCAAGTCTGTGTTCATGCTGAACTAGACGTTTAGCTTTTTCACTTTAAGATAAGATAAGATAAGATAAGCCTTTATTAGTCCCACAATGGGGAAATTCCAGGATTGCAACAGCATAGGGATAGCAATACTCAGAGCAACAATCAGAAGGCAAGAAAAAACACATCTAGTAAACATATGTCCATATTACTATAAATGTATATATATAGACACACAGTGCAGAGCATTATGGCTGGTGAATGTGCAGCAGAAAGTCTAAGCTCTCTCTCCGCGGATGCAGCGGGCCAGCTAGAAGTCTTTGGGCATTATGGTGACCCCCTTAGCGAAGAAGAGACCCACCAGGTGGGCTTCGCTGGTCTCCTGCAGAGCCATGACGGTGAAGCTCAGGAAACGCAGGTCAGTCTTGAAATCCTGAGCGATCTCCCTGACCAGGTGCTGGAAGGGCAGCTTACGGATGAGCAGCTCCGTGGATTTCTGGTAGCGACGGATCTCTCTCAGAGCCACGGGCCTGTGACGGCGAGGCCTCTTCACTCTGCCGGTGGCCAGAGCGCCTCTCCGAACAGCCCTGGTGGCTAGCTGTCTCCTGGGGGCTTCTTCCTCCAGTAGATTTTACGGGGGGTCTGCTTGGTTCTTGCCATCGCTCTTTATTATTCTGTCATATTTCTTTCACGCCGCCTAAACTCCAGCCCGGCACCCGCTCCTTTTCGCTACAGCTCCCGGTATGTCGAGTTTCCCATTAGCACCGGGCGGCGGCCAAGTGCTAGCTAGCACTAGCTCCTCCCCGCTGTAACATCTCCCGCTGCAAACCGTGGCTCCGTCCGCCGACCCGGGAGACCCCCGGGGCGATCCATGCGTCCGTGATATATATACAGAGTGAAAGGTGTAGAAAGAAAGGAAGATAAAAAAAAAAAAAAAGGCTGTTGCAACAGGCAGCCGACTCGTGTGGCGCCGCCGGTTCGGCGGAACCGGAACCCAAGTTTGTGATTTGCTGCCATTCTTTGTGTTCAGACTGAAAAAGTTTCTTAGCTTCTCCTTAATGTATTCAATTTTGTAACTTTCTCAAATGTTTTGTATTCAAGCTGACTAAGACGCTCGATTACAGCAGCAGTATTTTGGGGCTGACACTAAATCTTATCTTTGGTGATGGTGCACAAGTTTGAAATATGCTGCTGTTCTTTATATTTGCACTTTCAAAGAAACTTAGTTTCGTTGCTTGTACACAAGTTTGTGACTTGCTGCCCTTAATTGTGTTCATGCTTACAAAGTTTCGTTGCTTCCTTAAATGTACGAAAGTTTGTAACTTTCTAAAATTTCTTGAATTCACGCTGAAATGGAAGCTTTGCTTTTGTGATTTTAGGCAAGTTTGCAACTTAGTCCAATTCTGTTTGTTTATGCTACAAAGTTTCTTAGCCTCTTTGGATGTACGTAAATTTTAAACTTTCTCAAATTTTGTGTATTCACGCTTAACCTGAAGCATCTCAGGTGATTGTAGACATGTTTTAATCTTACACCCATTGTATTTGATCGCACTGACACAGAAGCTTAGCTTCAATGATTTTCATAAATTTCCAACTTTCTACAATTCTGTGTGTTTGTGCTAACACAGTATCATAGATTCAGTGATTGTATGCAGGTTGTCGACTTGCTGCAATTCTATTCTCACTGACACAGAAGCTAAGCTTTGTTGAATGTACTCAAGTACATTTGATCTTGATCCCATTCTTTTTTTTTTTGTGCTGACAAAGTTTGTTAGCCTCCGTTGAATGTAAGTAAATTTTCAAACTTTCTCAAATTTTGTGAATTCTGTGTTTTGGCAATCACAGTACACCTTATCTTTGGTCATTTTGCCCAAGTTTGTGATGTGCTGCAATTCTTTATATTCATGTTTTCATCGATGCTTACTTACAGTGATTATTCACAGTTTTGTGATTTGCTGCTATTCTATGTGTTAGCTTCCGTGTTAGTTAACAGTTTGTGGTTGCTCCTATTCTTTGTTCATGTTTACAAAATTTCTTAACTTCTATGAATATACACAAGTTTTGAACTTTCACCAATTTTGTGTTGTCACGCTGACACAGAAGCTTCAATTAGGTGATTGTAGGCATGTATGAAACTTTCTTACATTCTTTGTATTAGCACTGGCACAGAAGCTTAGCTTCAATGATTTTCGAAAGTTTGCAACTTGCTGCAATTCTTTGTTTTCTTGCTGACACAAACTAATTTCAGTGATTATACTCAAGTTTGCAACTTAATACGATTCTGTGTTCATGCTGACAAAGTTTCTTAACATATGTGATTCTATCCAAATTTTTGACTTGCTCCCATTCTGTGTTTTCATGCTTACACTTAAGCTTTTCTTCGGTATCTTCACAAGTTTGCAATATTCTTGTTCTGTATATCCGGGTTTTCACAGAAGTTGAGTGACAGTGATTGTACACGTTTGCGATTTGCTGCTATTCTATGTGTTAGCTTCGGTGATTGTACAAAAGTTTGCAACTTGCTCCAATTCTGTTTTCATGTTTACAAAATTTCTTAGCTTCGATTGTACACAAGTTTTGAACTTTCACCAGTTTTGTTTATTCATGCTGACAGAAGCATCAGTTGGGTGATTGTAGGCATGTTTGAATCTTGCTTACATTCTATGTGTTCGAACTGGCACAGAAGCTTAGCTTCAATGATTTTTGAAAGTTTCCGTCTTTCTGCAAGTCTGTGTGTTCATGCTGAACTAGACGTTTAGCTTTTTCACTTATTGTAAACAAGTTTGTGATTTGCTGCAATTCTATGTGTTCAGACTGAAAAAGTTTCTTAGCTTCTCCTTAATGTACTCAATTTTGTAACTTTCTCAAATGTTTTGTATTCAAGCTAAGACGCTTGATAACAGCAGCAGTATTTTTGGGCTGACACTAAATCTTATCTTTGGTGATAGTGCACAAGTTTGAAACATGCTGCTGTTCTTTATATTTGCACTTTCACAGAAACTTAGTTTCGTTGCTTGTACACAAGTTTGTGACTTGCTGCCCTTAATTGTGTTCATACTTAAAAAGTTTTGTTGCTTCCGTAAATGTACGAAAGTTTGTAACTTTCTAAAATTTATTGAATTCAAGCTGACATGGAAGCTTTGCTTTCGTGATTTTATGCAAGTTTGCAACTTAGTCCAATTCTGTTCAGCCTCTTGGGATGTACGTAAATTTTAAACTTTCTCAAATTTTTGGTATTCATGCTTAAACTGAAGCATCCCTTAGGTGATTGTAGACACGTTTTAATCTTACACCCATTGTATTTGATCACACTGACAGAAGCTTAGCTTCAATGATTTTCAAAAATTTCCAACTTTCTGCAATTCTGTATGTTTGTGCTGACACAGTATCTTAGATTCGGTGATTGTATGCAGGTTGTCGACTTGCTGCAATTCTATTCTCACTGACACAGAAGCTAAGCTTTGTTGAATGTACTCAAGTTTGTATCTTGATCCAATTCTTTTTTTTTTTTTTGTGCTGACAAAGTTTGTTAGCCTCCGTTGAATGTAAGTAAATTTTCAAACTTTCTCAAATTTTGTGTATTCACACTGAAATAAAGCATCCCTTAGCTGATTGTGGCATGTTTGAAAGTTGCTAACATTCTATGTTTTTGCGCTGACACAGAAACTTTTCTTCAATGATTTTCACAAGCTTCCCACTTTCTGCAATTCTGTGTGTTCTTGCTGACACTGTTTCTTAGCTTTGGTTATTGTACGCAGATTTTCAACTTTCTGCCATTCTGTTTATTCTCGTTGACACAGAAGCTAACAGGTTTGCAACATAATCCATCCTTTGTGTTCATTCTGACAAAGTTTCTTAAATATCTGTGATTATATGCAGGTTTTCAACTTGCTCCAATTCTGTGTTTTGGCAATCACACTACACCTTATCTTCGGTCATTTTGCCCAAGGTTGTGATGTGCTGCAATTCTTTATATTCGTGTTTTCATCAATGCTTACTTACAGCTATTATACACAGTTTTGTGATTTGCTGCTATTCTATGTGTTAGCTTCCATGTTAGTTAACAAGTTTGTGGTTTGCTGCTATTTTGTGTTCATGTTTACAAAATTTCTTAGCTTCTATGAATGTACACAAGTTTTGAACTTTCAGCAAATTTTGTGTTTTCACGCTGACACAGAAGCATCAATTAGGTGATTGTAGGCATGTATGAAACATTACATTCTTTGTTTTAGCACTGGCACAGATGCTTAGCTTCAATGATTTTCGAAAGTTTGCAACTTAATGCAATTCTTTGTTTTCTAGCTGACACAAACTAATTTCAGTGATTATACTCAAGTTTGCAACTTGATACGATTCTGTGTGTTCATGCTGACAAAGTTTCTTAACATATGTGATTCTATCCAAATTTTTGACTTTCTCCCATTCTGTGTTTTCATGCTTACACTAAAGCTTTTCTTCTATGTTTGTTCACAAGTTTGCAATATTCTTCAGTTCTGTATATCTGGGTTTTCACAGAAGCTGAGTAACTGTGATTGTACACGTTTGCGATTTGCTGCTATTCTATGTGTTGGCTTCGGTGATTGTACAAAAGTTTGCAACTTTCTCCAATTCTGTTTTCATGTTTACAAAATTTCTTAGCTTTGATTGTACACAAGTTTAGAACTTTCACCAATTTTGTGTATTCATGCTGACAGAAGCATCCATTGGGTGATTGTAGGCATGTTTGAATCTTGCTTACATTCTCTGTGTTCGAACTGGCACAGAAGCTTAGCTTCAATGATTTTTGAAAGTTTCCGTCTTTCTGCAAGACTGTGTTCATGCTGAACTAGACGTTTAGCTTTTTCACTTATTGTAACCAAGTTTGTTATTTGCTGCCATTCTGTGTGTTCAGACTGAAAAAGTTTCTTAGCTTCTCCTTAATGTACTCAATTTTGTAACTTTCTCAAATGTTTTGTATTCAAGCGGACTAAGACGCTTGAATGCAGCAGCAGTATTTTGGGGCTGACACTAAATCTTATCTTTGGTGATGGTGCACAACTTTGAAACATGCTGCTGTTCTTTATATTTGCACTTTCACAGAAACAGTTTCGTTGCTTGTACACAAGTTTTTGACTTGCTGCACTTAATTGTTCAGCTTACAAAGTTTCGTTGCTTCCGTAAATGTACGAAAGTTTGTAACTTTCTAAAATTTATTGAATTCACGCTGACATGGAAGCTTTGCTTTTGTGATTTTAGGCAAGTTTGCAACTTAGTCCAATTCTGTTTGTTCATGCTACAAAGTTTCCTAGCCTCTTTGGATGTACGTAAATTTTAAACTTTCTCAAATTTTGTGTATTCACGCTTAAACTGAAGCATCCCTTAGTTGACTGTAGACATGTTTTAATCTTACACCCATTGTATTTGATCGCACTGACACAGAAGCTTAGCTTCAATGATTTTCAAAAATTTCCAACTTTCTGCAATTCTGTGTTTTTGTGCTGACACAGTATCTTAGTTCGGTGATTGTATGCAGGTTGTCGACTTGCTGCAATTCTATTCTCACTGACACAGAAGCTAAGCTTTGTTGAATGTACTCAAGTTTGTATCTTGATCCCATTCTTTTCTTTTTTTTGTGCTGACAAAGTTTCTTAGCCTCCGTGAATAAGCAAATTTTCAAACGTTCTCAAATTTTGTGTATTCACACTGAAATAAAGCATCCCTTAGTTGATTGTTGGCATGTTCGAAAGTTGCTAACATTCTATGTTTTTGCACTGACAGAAACTTTTCTTAATGATTTTCACAAGCTTTCGACTTTCTGCAATTCTGTGTGTTCTTGCTGACACAGTTTCTTAGCTTTGGTTATTGTACGCAAGTTTTCAACTTTCTGCCATTCTGTTCATTCTCGTTGACACAGAAGCTAACAGGTTTGCAACATAATCCATCCTTTTTGTTCATTCTGACAAAGTTTCTTAAATATCCGTGATTATATACAGGTTTTAAACTTGCTCCAATTCTGTATTTTGGCAATCACACTACAACTTATCTTCGGTCATTTTGCCCATGTTTGTGATGTGCTGCAATTCTTTATATTCGTGTTTTCATCGATGCTTACTTACAGTGATCATACACAGTTTTGTGATTTGCTGCTATTCTATGTGTTAGCTTCCATGTTAGTTAACAAGTTTGTGGTTTTCTCCTATTCTGTGTTCATGTTTACAAAATTTCTCAGCTTCTATGAATGTACACAAGTTTTGAACTTTCAGCAAATTTTGTGTTTTCACGCTGACACAGAAGCATCAATTAGGTGATTGTAGGCATGTATGAAACATTACATTCTTTGTATTAGCACTGGCACAGATGCTTAGCTTCAATGATTTTCGAAAGTTTGCATCTTAAAACAATTCTTTGTTTTCTAGCTGACACAAACTAATTTCAGTGATTATACTCAAGTTTGCAACTTGATACGATTCTGTGTGTTCATGCTGACAAAGTTTCTTAACATATGTGATTCTATCCAAATTTTTGACTTTCTCCCATTCGGTTTTTTCATGCTTACACTTAAGCTTTTCTTTGGTTTGTTCACAAGTTTGCAATATTCTTCAGTTCTGTATATCCGGGTTTTCACAGAAGCTGAGTGACTGATTGTACACGTTTGCGATTTGCTGCTATTCTATGTGTTGGCTTCGGTGATTGTACAAAAGTTTGCAACTTTCTCCAATTCTGTTTTCATGTTTACAAAATTTCTTAGCTTTGATTGTACACAAGTTTAGAACTTTCACCAATTTTGTGTATTCATGCTGACAGAAGCATCCATTGGGTGATTGTAGGCATGTTTGAATCTTGCTTACATTCTCTGTGTTCGAACTGGCACAGAAGCTTAGCTTCAATGATTTTTGAAAGTTTCCGTCTTTCTGCAAGACTGTGTTCATGCTGAACTAGACGTTTAGCTTATTCACTTATTGTAACCAAGTTTGTTATTTGCTACCACTCTGAGTGTTCAGACTGAAAAAGTTTCTTAGCTTCTCCTTAATGTACTCAATTTTGTAACTTTCTCAAATGTTTTGTATTCAAGCGGACTAAGACGCTTGAATACAGCAGCCGTATTTTGGGGCTGACACTAAATCTTATCTTTGGTGATGGTGCACAACTTTGAAACATGCTGCTGTTCTTTATATTTGCACTTTCACAGAAACTTAGTTTCGTTGCTTGTACACAAGTTTTTGACTTGCTGCACTTAATTGTGTTCAGCTTACAAAGTTTCGTTGCTTCCGTAAATGTACGAAAGTTTGTAACTTTCTAAAATTTATTGAATTCACACTGACATGGAAGCTTTGCTTTTGTGATTTTAGGCAAGTTTGCAACTTAGTCCAATTCTGTTTGTTCATGCTACAAAGTTTCCTAGCCTCTTTGGATGTACGTAAATTTTAAACTTTCTCAAATTTTGTTTATTCACGCTTAAACTGAAGCATCCCTTAGGTGATTGTAGACATGTTTTAATCTTACACCCATTGTATTTGATCGCACTGACACAGAAGCTTAGCTTCAATGATTTTCAAAAATTTCCAACTTTCTGCAATTCTGTGTTTTTGTGCTGACACAGTATCTTAGATTCGGTGATTGTATGCAGGTTGTCGACTTGCTGCAGTTCTATTCTCACTGACACAGAAGCTAAGCTTTGTTGAATGTATTCAAGTTTGTATCTTGATCCCATTCTTTTTTTTTTTTGTGCTGACAAAGTTTCTTAGCCTCCGTGAATGTAAGCAAATTTTCAAACTTTCTCAAATTTTGTGTATTCACACTGAAATAAAGCATCCCTTAGTTGATTGTTGGCATGTTTGAAAGTTGCTAACATTCTGTGTTTTTGCACTGACACAGAAACTTTTCTTCAATGATTTTCACAAGCTTCCGACTTTCTGCAAATCTGTGTATTCTTGCTGACACAGTTTCTTAGCTTTGGTTATTGTACGCAAGTTTTCAACTTTCTGGCATTCTGTTTATTCTCGTTGACACAGAAGCTAACAGGTTTGCAACATAATCCATCCTTTTTGTTCATTCTGACAAAGTTTTTTAATATTCGTGATTATATGCAGGTTTTCAACTTGCTCCAATTCTGTGTTTTGGCAATCACACTACATCTTATCTTCGGTCATTTTGCCCAAGTTTGTGATGTGCTGCAATTCTTTATATTCGTGTTTTCATCGATGCTTACTTACAGTGATTATACATAGTTTTGTGATTTGCTGCTATTCTATGTGTTAGCTTCCGTGTTAGTTAACAAGTTTGTGGTTTGCTCCTATTCTGTGTTCATGTTTACAAAATTTCTTAGTTTCTACGAATGACACAAGTTTTGAACTTTCACCAATTTTGTGTTTTCACGCTGACACAGAAGCATCAATTAGGTGATTGTAGGCATGTATGAAACTTACTTACATTCTTTGTATTAGCACTGGCACAGAAGCTTAGCTTCAATGATTTTCGAAAGTTTGCAACGCAACAATTCTTTGTTTTCTTGCTGACACAAACTAATTTCAGTGATTGTACTCAAGTTTGCAACTTGATACGATTCTGTGTTCATGCTGACACAGTTTCTTAACATATGTGATTCTATCCAAATTTTTGACCATTCTGTGTTTTCATGCTTACACTAAAGCTTTTCTTCGGTGTTTGTTCACAAGTTTGCAATATTCTTCAGTTCTGTATATCCGGATTTTCACAGAAGCTGAGTAACAGTGATTGTACACGTTTGCGATTTGTTGCTATTCTATGTGTTAGCTTCGGTGATTGTACAAAAGTTTGCAACTTGCTCCAATTCTGTTTTCATGTTTACAAAATTTCTTAGCTTCGATTGTACACAAGTTTTGAACTTTCACCAATTTTGTGTATTCATGCTGACAGAAGCGACAATTGGGTGATTGTAGGCATGTTTGAATCTTGCTTACATTCTATGTGTTTGAACTGGCACAGAAGCTTAGCTTCAATGATTTTTGAAAGTTTCCGTCTTTCTGCAAGTCTGTGTTCATGCTGAACTAGATGTTTAGCTTTTTCACTTATTGTAACCAAGTTTGTGATTTGCTGCCATTCTATGTGTTCAGACTGAAAAAGTTTCTTAGCTTCTCCTTAATGTACTCAATTTTGTAACTTTCTCAAATGTTTTGTATTCAAGCTGACTAAGACGCTTGAATACAGCAGCAGTATTTCTGGGCTGACACTAAATCTTATCTTTTGTTATGGTGTACAAGTTTGAAACATGCTGCTGTTCTTTATATTTGCACTTTCACAGAAACTTAGTTTCGTTGCTTGTACACAAGTTTGTGACTTGCTGCCCTTAATTGTGTTCATGCTTACAAAGTTTCGTTGCTTCCGTAAATGTACGAAAGTTTGTAACTTTCTAAAATTTATTGAATTCACACTGACATGGAAGCTTTGCTTTTGTGATTTTAGGCAAGTTTGCAACTTAGTCCAATTCTGTTTGTTCATGCTACAAAGTTTCTTAGCCTCTTTGGATGTACATAAATTTTAAACTTTCTCAAATTTTGTGTATTCACATTTAAAATGAATAATCCCTTAGGTGATTGTAGACATGTTTTAACACCCATTGTATTTGATCGCACTGACACAGAAGCCTAGCTTCAATGATTTTTAAACTTTGCAACATACCCAGAAAGGGAGTATGTTGCAAAGTTGAGTACAATCGCCAATGCAAAGCTTCAGTGTTAGTGTGAACAAACAAAATTGTAGAAAGTTGCAAACTTGCTTACATTCACCGAAGCTTTGCCTCTGTGTTTGCGTGAAGACACAGATTTGAAGCAACTGGAAAACATGCTTACAATAACTGAAGCATAGCTTCTTTGACAGCATGAAAACATAGATTTGAAGCAAGTCACAAATGTGCTTGCATTCTCCGATTCTTAGTTTCTGTGTTTGTGAGAATACACAGAATGGAAGCAAGTCGCAAATGTGCTTTCAATCAACGAGCTTTAGCATCAGTGTTATTGAGAATTCACAGAATGGCTGAAAGTCTCAAAATTTCATGCAATAACCAATGCAAAGCTTCTGTTTCAGCATGAAGACAAAGATTTGCAGCAAGTTTCAAACATGCTTGCAATCACCGAAACATGGCTTCTTTGACAGGGAGAATAAAAAGAATTGCAAGTTCCAAATTTTCGCGCAATCATCAAAGCTAAGTTTCTGTGCCAAACGTGAAGACACAAAATGAGAGCGAGTTGAAAACATGCCTACAATCATCAACGCTAAGCTTCTTTGTCAGTGTGAATGCATAAAATTGTACACAGTTGAAAATTTGCATACATTCACAGATGATAAGAATATTTGTCAGCACTCACACACATAATTTGAGCATGTTTCAAACGAGTACAATCACCCACCAGACACTTCTCTGTCAGCATGAATACATAGATTTGCAGCAAGTCGCAAACGTGCTTGAAATCACCGAAGCTTAGCTTCCATGTTAAAGACACAGATTTGCAGCAAGTTGCAAAAGTGCTTGCATTCACCGCTTTGCCTCTGTGTTCGCGTGAAGACAAAGATTTGAAGCAAGTCACAAACGTGCTTGCAATAACCAAAGCTTCGCTTCTGTGACAGTGAGAATATAGAAAAATGCAGCAAGTTGCAAAAATGGCTACAATCTCCATAGCTAAACTTCTTTGTAAGCGTGAAGAGACAGATTTGAAGCAACTGGTGAAGCATCTGTGACAGTGAGAAAACACAGAATATCAGAAAGTCACAAACTTGAGAACAGTAACTGATGCGACGATTTTGTTTCAGCGTGAAGACAGAGATTTGCAGCAACTGGAAAACATGCTTGCAATAACCGAAGCATAACTTCTGTGACAGCATGAAAACATAGATTTGAAGCAAGTCACAAATGTGCTTGCATTCAGCGATTCTTAGTTTCTGTGTTAGTGAGAATACACAGAATGGAAGCAAGTCACAAATGTGCTTTCAATCACCGAGCTTTAGCATCAGTCTTATTGAGAATTCACAGAATGGGTGAAAGTCTCAAACTTTCATGCAATAACCGATGCTAAGCTTCTGTTTCAGCATGAAGACAAAGATTGGCAGCAAGTTGAAAACATGCTTGCATTCACCGAATCTTAGCTACTTACTTACTACTTACTAGCTTACAGTGAGAATAAAAAGAATTGCAAGTCGCAAATTTTTTTGCAATCACCAAAGCTAAGTTTCTGTGCCAGCGTGAACACACAAATTGGGAGCGACTAGAAAACGACTACAATCACCAACGCTAAGCTTCTTTGTCATTGTGAATGCATAAAATTTTACACAGTTGAAAATTTGCATACATTCACAGATGATAAGAATATTTGTCAGCACTAACACACATAATTTGAGAAAGTTTCAAACGAGTACAATCACCCACTTGAGACTTCTCTGTCAGCATGAATACATAGATTTGCAGCAAGTCGCAAACGTGCTTGAAATCACCGAAGCTTAGCTTCCGTGTTAAAGACACAGATTTGCAGCAAGTTGCAAAAGTGCTTGCATTCACCGAAGCTTTGCCTCTGTGTTCGCGTGAAGACACAGATTTGAAGCAAGTCACAAACGTGCTTGCAATAACCAAAGCTTCGCTTCTGTGACAGTGAGAAAATAGAGAAATGCAGCAAGTTGCAAACATGGCTACAATCTCCATAGCTAAACTTCTTTGTAAGTGTGAAGAGACAGATTTGAAGCAATTAAAAATCTTTCATGCAATCACCAAACTGAAGCTTCAATGACAGCGTGAACACATGGATTGGGAGTAAGTTGCAAACTTGTCTACAATAACCTAAGCAAAGTGAAATTTGAGAAAGTTGAAAATGTGTGTTCAATCACGGACACAAAGAAACTTTGTCAGCATGAACACACAGAATTGGAGAATGGTGCAAATTGAGTACAATCGTCGACGCTATGCTTTTGGTTTTAGCATGAAGATATAGAATGGGAGCAAATTGCAAACCTGCCCACAATCACCAATGGAACGTGAAATTTGAGAAAGTTGTAAACTTGTGTTCATTCACTGACTCAAAGAAACTTTGTTATCTCAAACACCCAGAAAGGGAGTATGTTGCAAAGTTGAGTACAATCGCCAATGCAAAGCTTCAGTGTTAGTGTGAACAAACAAAATTGTAAAAAGTTGCAAACTTGCATACATTCACAGAAGATAAGATCATTTGTCAGCACAAACACAGAATTGCATACAAACTTGCCTACAATAACTGAAGCAAAGCTTCTGTGTGATTGTGAATACACAAAATTGGAGAAAGTTTCAAACTTGCATACAGTCTCAAAAGCTAAAAAACTTTTTCAGCAAGAACACAGAACAGGAGCAAGTCACAAAGTGGAGCCCAATAACCGATGCTTAGATTCTGTGTCAGCATGAAGACATAGATTTGAAAAATGTCACAAATGTGCTTGCATTCACTGAAACTTGACTTCTGTACCAGCGCGAACAAACAGAATGGGAGCAAGTAGCAAACTTTCCTACAATTACCCAAGCAAAGTTTTAAGGGTGTTCGTGCTGACAAAGTTTCTTTGCATCCGTGAATGAACACAAGTTTACAACTTTCTCAAATTTCACTTTCCTCTGATGATTATGGGCAGGTTTGCATTTTGCTCCCTTTCTGTTTCTTCATGCTAAAACCAAAAGCATAGCGTTGACGATTGTACTCAATTTTGCAACATTCTCCAATTCTCGTGTTCGTCCTGACAAAGTTTCTTTGCGTCCGTTATTGAACACACGTTTGCAACTTTCTCAAATTTCACTTTGCTTAGGTTATTGTAGACAAGTTTGCAACTTACTAACAATCGATGTGTTCACGCTGTGATTGAAGCTTCAGTTTGGTGATTGCATGAAAGATTGTGAATTGCTTCAAATCTGTCTCTTCACGCTGACAAAGAAGTTTAGCTATGGCGATTGTAGTCATGTTTGCAACTTGCTGCATTTTTCTATATTCTCATTGTCACAGAAGCGAAGCATTGGTTATTGCAAGCACGTTTGTGACGCTTCAAATCTGTGTCTTCACGCAAACACAGAGGCAAAGCTTCGGTGAATGCAAGCACGTTTGCGACTTCCTGCAAATCTGTGTATTCATGCTGACAGAGAAGTGTAGGGTGGGTGATTGTACTCGTTTGCGACTTGCTCAAATTCTGTGTGTTAGTGCTGAGAAATAGTCTTATCTGTGAATGCATGCAAATTTTCAACTGTGTACAATTTTATGCATTCACACTGACAAAGATGCTTAGCGTTGGTGATTGTAGGCCAGTTTGAAACTCGCTCTCATTTTGTGTGTTCACGCTTGGCACAGAAAGTTTACTTTGGTGATTGCACGAAAATTTGCAACTTGCTTCAATTCTTTTTATTCTCACGGTCACAGAAGCCATTTTTTGGTGATTGCATGCATGTTTGCAACTTGCTGCAAATCTTTGTCTTCATGCTGAAACAGAAGCTTAGCATCGGTTATTGCATGGAAGTTTGAGACTTTCACCCATTCTGTGAATTCTCAATAACACTGATGCTAAAGCTCGGTGATTGTAAGCTCATTTGCGACTTGCTTGCATACTGTGTATTCTCACTAACAAAGAAACTAAGAATCGGTGAATGCAAGCACATTTGTGACTTGCTTCAAATCTATGTTTTCATGCTTTCACAGAAGCTATGCTTCAGTTATGGCAAGCATGTTTTCCAGTTGCTGCAAATCTATGTCTTCACGCTGACAGAATAGTCCCGTCACTCACTGTACTCAAGTTTGTGACTTGCTGATATTCTGTGTTATATCGCTGTCACAGATGCTTCTCTTCGGTTACTGCATGCATGTTTGTGACGTGAAGCAAATCTCTTTCTTAACACTGACAAAGAAACTTAGTGTCGGTTATTGTTCTCAAGTTTGTGACTTGCTCCCATTCTGTGTATTCGTGCTGACAACGAATCTTAGCTTCATACAATGTATGCAAGTTTGCTACTATCTACAATTTTGTGTAATCACACAGACAAAGAAGCTTAGCTTTGGTGATGTAGGCAAGTTTGCCACTTCCTCAAATTCTGTGTGATTATTCTGGCACAAAAGCTTAGCTTTTTTGATTGCAAGCACGTTTGACACGTTGCAAATCTGTGTGTTCCCGCTAACACAGAAGCTTTCGCGATTGTACTCAACTTTGCAACACAGTTTTAAGGGTGTTCGTGCTGACAAAGTTTCTTTGTGTCCGTGAATGAACACAAGTTTACAACTTTCTCAAATTTCACTTTCCTCTGATGATTGTGGGCAGGTTTGCAATTTGCTCCCTTTCTGTTTCTTCATGCTAAAACAAAAAGCATAGCGTTGACGATTGTACTCAATTTTGCAACATTCTCCAATTCTCTGTGTTCATCCTGGCAAAGTTTCTTTGCATCCGTTATTGAACATACGTTTGCAACTTTCTCAAATTTCACTTTGCTTAGGTTATTGTAGACAAGTTTGCAACTTACTAACAATCCATGTGTTCACGCTGTCATTGAAGGTTCAGTTTGGTGATTGCATGAAAGACTGTGAATTGCTTCAAATCTGTCTCTTCATGCTGACAAAGAAGTTTTGCTATGGAGATTGTAGCCATGTTTGCAACTTGCTTCATTTTTCTATATTCTCACTGTCACAGAAGCGAAGCTTTGGTTATTGGAGCACGTTTGTGACGCTTCAAATCTGTGTCTTCACGCGAACACAGAGGCAAAGCTTCGGTGAATGCAAGCACTTTTGCAATTTGCTGCAAATCTGTGTCTTTAACACGGAAGCTAAGCTTCGGTGAATTCAAGCACGTTTGCGACTTGCTTCAACGCTATGTATTCATGTTGACAGAGAAGTGTAGGGTGGGTGATTGTACTCGTTTGCGACTTGCTCAAATTCTGTGTGTTAGTGCTGACAAATATTCTTATTATCTGTGAATGTATGCAAATTTTCAACTGTGTACAATTTTATGCATTCACAATGACAACGAAGCTTAGCGTTGGTGATTGTAGGCAAGTTTGCAAATCGCTCCCATTTTGTGTGTTCACGCTGGCACACAAACTTAGCTTTGGTGATTGCACGAACATTTGCGACTTGCTGCAATTCTTTTAATTCTCACGGTAACAGAAGCCTATTTTGCAAACATTCTCCAATTTCGGTGTGTTCGATGCTGACAAAGTTTCTTTGCGACCGTGATTGAAAACACCTTTTGCAACTTTCTCAATTTCACTTTGCTTAGGTTTATTGTAGACAAGTTTGCAACTTACTCCCAATTCATGGTGTTTTCACGATCTCATAAAAGTATTCAGTTTTGTAATTGCATGAACGATTGTCTGAATAGCTTCAATCTGGTTCTACACGCTGACAAAGAAGTTTAGCTATGGCGATTGTAGCCATGTTTTGCAACTTGCTGCATTTTCCTAGTATTCTAAATGTCACAGAAGTGAAGGCTATTTGGTTATTGCAAGCACGTTTGTGACTTGCTTAAAATCAGTGTCCACGCGCACACGAGGCAAAGCTTCGGTGAATGCAAGCACTTTTTTCACTGCTGCAAATCTGTGTCTGTAAAAACAACGGAAGCCTAAGCTTCGAGTGATTGCAAGCACGTTTGCGACGCTGTAAATCTATGTATTCATGCTGACAGAGAAGTGTAGGGTGGGTGATTGTACTCGTTTGTGACTTGCTCAAATTTTATGTGTTAGTGCTGACAAATATTCTTATGATCTGTGAATGTATGCAAATTTTCAACTGTGTACAATTTTATGCATTCACACTGTCAATGAAGCTTAGCATTGGTGATTTTAGGCAGGTTTGCAGCTCGCTCCCATTTTGTGTGTTCACGCTTGGAACAGAAACTTAGCTTTGGTGATTGGACGGAAATTTGCGACTTGCTGCAATTCTTTTTATTCTCACTGTCACAGAAGCTAAGTTTCGGTGATTGCGAGCATCTTTGCAACTTGCTGCAATTCTTTGTCTTCATGCTGAAACAGAAGCTTTGCATCGGTTATTGCATGAAAGTTTGAGACTTTCACCCATGCTGTGATTTCTCAAAAACACTGATGCTAAAGCTCGGTGATTGAAAGCACATTTGTAACTTGCTTCCATTCTGTGTATTCTCACTAACACAGAAACTAAGAATCGGTGAATGCAAGCACATTTGTGACTTGCTGCAAATCTATGTTTTCATGCTGTCACAGACGCTATGCTTCGGTTATTGCAAGCATGTTTTCCAGTTGCTGCATATCTCTGTCTTCACGCTGACACAGAATCGTCGCGTCAGTTACTGTACTCAAGTTTGTGACTTGCTGATATTCTGTGTTTTCTCACTGTGACAGATACTTCGCTTCGGTTACTGCATGCACATTTGCGACTTGAAGCAAATCTCTTTCTTCACACTGACAAAGAAGCTTTCTGTCGTTTATTGTTCTCAAGTTTGTGACTTGCTCCCATTCTGTGTATTCGTACCTACAACGAATCTTAGCTTCAATGTATGCAAGTTTTCAACTTTATACAATTTTGTGTATTCATGATCAGACAGAAGCTTTGCTTGGGTGATTGTGGAATGTTTGCTACTTGCTCCCATTCTGTGTGTTCCCGCTGGCACAGAAGTCAAGTTTCAGTGAATGCAAGCACATTTGTGACATATTTCAAATCTATGTCTTCATGCTGACACAGAATCTAAGCATCGGTTATTGGGCTCAACTTTGTGACTTGTTACTGTTCTGTGTTCATGCTTAAAAAGTTTTTTTAGCTTCTGAGACTGTATGCAAGTTTGAAACTTTCTCCAATTTTGTGTATTCACGATCACACAGAAGCTTTGCTTCAGTTATTGTAGGCAAGATTGTATGCAATTCTGTGTTTGTGCTGACAAATGATCTTATCTTCTGTGAATGTAAGCAAGTTTGCATCTTTCTACAATTTTGTTTGTTCACACTAACACTGAAGCTTTGCATTGGCGATTGTACTCAACTTTGCAACATACTCCCTTTCTGGGTCTTTGAGATAAAGTTTCTTTGAGTCAGTGAATGAACACAAGTTTACAACTTTCTCAAATTTCACTTTCCTTTAGTGATAGTGGCAGGTTTGCAATTTGCTCCCATTCTGTTTCTTCATGCTAAAACAAAAAGCATAGCGTTGACGATTGTACTCTATTTTGCAACATTCTCCAATTCTGTGTGTTCGTGCTGACAAAGTTTCTTTGCGTCCGTGATTGAACACACGTTTGCAACTTTCTCAAATTTCACTTTGCTTAGGTTATTGTAGACAAGTTTGCAACTTACTCCCAATCCGTGTGTTCACGCTGTCATTGAAGCTTCAGTTTGGTAATTGCATGAAAGATTATGAATTGCTTCAAATCTGTCTCTTCACGCTGACAAAGAAGTTTAGCTATGGCGATTGTAGCCATGTTTTCAACTTGCTGCATTTCTCTGTATTCTCACTGTCACAGAAGCGAAGCTTTGGTTATTGCAAGCACGTTTGTGACTTGCTTCAAATCTGTGTCTTCACGCGAACACAGAGGCAAAGCTTCGGTGAATGCAAGCACTTTTGCAATTTGCAGAAAATCTTTGTCTTAAACCGGAATCGAAGCTTCAGTGATTTCAAGCACGTTTGCGAGTTGCTGCAAATTTATGTATTCATGCTGACAGAGAAGTGTAGGGTGGGTGATTGTACTCGTTTGCGACTTGTTCAAATTCTGTGTGTTAGTGCTGACAAATATTCTTGTCATTTGCGAATGTATACAAATTTTCAACTGTGTACAATTTTATGGATTCACAATGACAAAGAAGCTTAGCGTTGGTGATTGTAGGCAAGTTTTCAACTCGCTCCCATTTTGTGTGTTCACGCTGGCACACAAACTTAGCTTTGGTGATTGCACGAACATTTGCGACGCTGCAATTCGTTTAATTCTCACGGTCACAGAAGCAAAGTTTCGGTGATTGCGAGCATCTTTGCAACTTGCCTCAAATCTTTGTCTTCATGCTGAAACAGAAGCTTAGCATCGGTTATTGCATGAAAGTTTGAGACGTTAACCAATTCTCTGAATTCTCAATAACACTGATGCTAAAGCTCGGTGATTGAAAGCACATTTGGGACTTGCTTCCATTCTGTGTATTCTCACTAACACAGAAACTAAGAATCGATGAATGCAAGCACATTTGTGACTTGCTTCAAATCTTTGTGTTCATGCTGTCACAGATGCTATGCTTCGTTTATTGCAAGCATGTTTTCCAGTTGCTGCAAATCTCTGTCTTCATGCTGACACAGAATCGTTGCGTCAGTTACTGTACTCAAGTTTGTGACTTGCTGATATTCTGTGTTTTCTCGCTGTCACAGATGCTTCGCTTTGGTTACTGCATGCACGTTTGCGACTTGAAGCAAATCTCTTTCTTTACACTGACAAATAAGTTTAGTGTCGTTTATTGTTCTCAATTTTGTGACTTGCTCCCATTCTGTGTTTTCGTGCTGACAACGAATCTTTGCTTCGATCAATGTATGCAAGTTTTAAACTCTATCCAATTTTGTGTATTCACGATCAGACAGAAGCTTTGCTTGGGTGATTGTTGGAAAGTTTGCTACTTGCTCCCATTCTGTCTGTTCGCGCTGGCACAGAAGTCAAGTTTCAGTGAATGCAAGCACATTTGTGACATGTTTCAAATCTGTCTTCATGCTGACACAGAATCTAAGCATCAGTTATTGGGCTCAACTTTGTGACTTGCTCCTATTCTGTGTTCTTGCTGAAAAAGTTTTTTAGCTTCTTAGACTGTATGCAAGTTTGAAACTTTCTCCAATTTTGTGTATTCACGATCACACAGAAGCTTTGCTTCAGTTATTGTAGGCAAGTTTGTAGGCAATTCTGTGTTTGTGCTGACAAATATTCTTATCTTCTGTGAATGTAAGCAAGTTTGCAACTTTCTACAATTTTGTTTGTTCACACTAACACATAAGCTTTGCATTGGCAATTGTACTCAACTTTGCAACATACTCCCTTTCTGGGTGTTTGTGTTGACAAAGTTTCTTCGAGTCAGTGAATAAACAAAAGTTTACTACTTTCTCATTTTTCACTTTGGTGACTTTGGGCAAATTTACAACTTGCTCCTATTCTGTGTCTTCAGACACAGGCATCGGTTTGCTTCAAATCTATGTCTTCATGCTAACACAGAAGTTTTTTGTCAGTGATTGCAGGCAAATTTGTGACTTTTTTTTTTTTTTTTTTTTTTTTTTTTTTGTTACTTATTTGTACCCGTAGGTAGACATGGTTTGCAGTCTGGTGACAAGCCACCGGCTGCTGGTCGCTGCGTGCGCGAGCGCCCTAAACCTACATGTTTTGGTATGCGGGAGGAAACCGGAGAAATCCCGGAGTAAACCCGCGCAACACGGGGAGAACATGCAAACTCCACACAGCTCACTGTTGGTCGGGGGCTGGGATCGAACCCACGATCTCATGATCCCCGTGGTCCCCCGGCCGAGGGTAAAACTGTGCTGCCACAGTGCTAAACCACTGCGCCACCGTGCAGCCTTTAAGCAGACTTGCTTAAATTCTGTGTTTTCTCGCTGTCACAGAAGCTTCACCGGTAATTGCAAGCATGTTTTCCATTTGCTGCAATCTCTGTCTGCACACTGACACAGAATCTTCACATCAGTTTCTGTAAAGTTTTTGATTTTCTCACATTCTCTGTTGTATCACTGTCACAGAAGCTTTGAAGTTACTGCATGCACGTTTGTGACTTGCTGCAAATCTCTGTATTCACGCTGACAACAAAGCTTAGCATCGGTTATTGTTCTCAAGTTTGTGACTTGCTCCCATTCTATATGTTTGTGCTGACAACGATTCTTAGCTTCTTTCAATGTATACAAGTTTTAAATTTTATACAGTTTTTTGTATTCACGTTTACAGAGAAGCTTAGGGTGGGTGATTGTACTTGTTTGCGACTTGTTCAAATTTTGTGTTAGTGCTGACAAATATGCTTATCATCTGTGAATGTATGCAAATTTTAAACTGTGTACAATTTTATGCATTCACACTGACAAAGAAGCTTAGCGTTGGTGATTTTAGGCAAGTTTGCAGCTCGCTCCCATTTTGTGTGTTCACGCTTGGCACAGAAACTTAGCTTTGGGGATTGGACGGAAATTTGCGACTTGCGGCAATTCTTTTTATTCTCCCACAGATGCTATGCTTCGGTTATTGCAAGCATTTTTTCCAGTTGCTGCAAATCTCTGTCTTCACGCTGACACAGAATCGTCGCGTCAGTTACTGTAATGAAGTTTTTGACTTGCTGATATTCTGTGTTTTCTCGCTGTCACAGATACTTCGCTTTGGTTACTGCATGCACATTTGCGACTTGAAGCAAATCTCTTTCTTCACACTGACAAAGAAGCTTACTGTCGGTTATTGTTCTCAAGTTTGTGACTTGCTCCCATTCTGTGTATTCGTGCTGACAACGAATCTCAGCTTCAATGTATGCAAGTTTTCAACTTTATACAATTTTGTGTATTCACGATCAGACAGAAGCTTTGCTTGGGTGATTGTGGAAAGTTTGCTACTTGCTCTCATTCTGTGTGTTCATGCTGGCACAGAAGTCAAGTTTCAGTAAATGCAAGCACATTTGTGACATGTTTCAAATCTATGTCTTCATGCTGACACAGAATCTAAGCATCGGTTATTGGGCTCAACTTTGTGACTTGTTCCTGTTCTGTGTTTATGCTTAAAATGTTTTTTAGCTTCTGAAACTGTATGCAAGTTTGAAACTTTCTCCAATTTTGTGTATTCACAATCACATAGAAGCTTTGCTTCAGTTATTGTAGGCAAGATTGTATGCAATTCTTTGTTTGTGCTGACAAATGATCTTATCTTCTGTGAATGTAAGCTAGTTTGCAACTTTCTACAATTTTTTTGTTCACACTATCACTGAAGCTTTGCATTGGCGATTGTATTCAACTTTGCAGCATACTCCCTTTCTGGGTGTTTGAGATGACAAAGTTTCTTTGAGTCAGTGAATGAACACAAGTTTACAACTTTCTCAAATTTCACTTTGTTGATTGTGGGCAGGTTTGTAATTTGCTCCCATTCTGTTTCTTCATGCTAAAACAAAAAGCATAGCGTCGACGATTGTACTCAATTTTGCAACATTCTCCAATTCTGTGTGTTCATGCTGACAAAGTTTCTTTGAGTCAGTGAATGAACACACGTTTGCAACTTTCTCAAATTTCACTTTGCTTAGGTTATGGTAGACAAGTTTGCAACTTACTCCCAATCCATGTGTTCACGCTGTCATTGAAGCTTCAGCTTGGTGATTGCACGAAAGATTGTGAATTGCTTCAAATCTGTCTCTTCATGCTGACAAAGAAGTTTAGCTATGGAGATTGTAGCCATGTTTGCAACTTGCTTCATTTCTCTGTATTCTCACTGTCACAGAAGCGAAGCTTTGGTTATTGCAAACACGTTTGTGACTTGCTTCAAATCTGTGTCTTCACGTGAACACAGTCTCAAAGCTTCGGTGAATGCAAGCACTTTTGCAACTTTCTGCAAATCTGTTTTTTTAACACGGAAGCTAAGCTTCAGTGATTTCAAGCACCTTTGCGACTTTCTTCAAATCTATGTATTCATGCTGACAGAGAAGTGTAGGGTGGGTGATTGTACTCGTTTGCGACTTGCTCAAATTCTGTGTGTTAGTGCTGACAAATATTCTTATCATCTGTGAATGTATGCAAATTTTCAACTGTGTACAATTTTATGCATTCACAATGACAAAGAAGTTGGTGATTGTAGGCAAGTTTGCAACTCGCTCCCATTTTGTGTGCTCATGCGGGCACAGAAAGTTAGCTTTGGTGATTGCACAAAAATTTGCAACTTGCTGCAATTCTTTTAATTCTCACGGTCACAGAAGCAAAGTTTCGGTGATTGCGAGCATCTTTGCAACTTGCCTCAAATCTTTGTCTTCATGCTGAAACAGAAGCTTAGCATCGGTTATTGCATGAAAGTTTTAGACTTTCACCCATTCTGTGAATTCTCAATAACACTGATGCTAAAGCTCGGTGATTGAAAGCACATTTGCTTCATGCTTCCATTCTGTGTGTTCTCACTAACACAGAAACTAAGAATCGGTGAATGCAAGCACATTTGTGACTTGCTTCAAATCTTTGTGTTCATGCTGTCACAGATGCTATGCTTCGGTTATTGCAAGCATGTTTTCCAGTTGCTGCAAATCTCTGTCTTCACGCTGACACAGAATCGTCGCGTCAGTTACTGTACTCAAGTTTGTGACTTGCTGATATTCTGTGTTTTCTCGCTGTCACAGATGCTTCGCTTTGGTTACTGCATGCACGTTTGCGACTTGAAGCAAATCTCTTTCTTCACACTGACAAATAAGTTGTGTCGTTTATTGTTCTCAAGTTTGTGACTTGCTCCCATTCTCTGTTTTCGTGCTGACAACGAATCTTTGCTTCGATCAATGTATGCAAGTTTTAAACTCTATACAATTTTGTGTATTCACGATCAGACAGAAGCTTTGCTTGGGTAATTGTAGGAAAGTTTGCTACTTGCTCCCATTCTGTGTGTTCGCGCTGCCACAGAAGTCAAGTTTCAGTGAATTCAAGCACATTTGTGACATGTTTCAAATCTATGTCTTCATGCTGACACAGAATCTAAGCATCAGTTATTGGGCTCCACTTTGTGACTTGCTCCTATTCTGTGTTCATGCTGAAAAAGTTTTTTAGCTTCTGAGACTGTATGCCAGTTTGAAACTTTCTCCAATTTTGTGTATTCACGATCACACAGAAGCTTTGCTTCAGTTATTGTAGGCAAGTTTTTAGGCAATTCTGTGTTTGTGCTGACAAATATACTTATCTTCTGTGAATGTAAGCAAGTTTGCAACTTTCTACAATTTTGTTTGTTCACACTATCACTGAAGCTTTGCATTGGCAATTGTACTCAACTTTGCAACAGCCTCCCTTTCTGGGTGTTTGAGATGACAAAGTTTCTTTGAGTCATTGAATGAACACAAGTTTACAACTTTCTCAAATTTCACTTTCCTTTGTTGATTGTGGGCAGGTTTGCAATTTGCTCCCATTCTGTTTCTTCATGCTAAAACAAAAAGCATAGCGTCGATGATTGTACTCAATTTTGCAACATTCTCCAATTCTGTGTGTTCGTGCTGACAAAGTTTCTTTGAGTCAGTGAATGAACATACGTTTGCAACTTTCTCAAATTTCACTTTGCTTAGGTTATTGTAGACAAGTTTGCAACTTACTCCCAATCCATGTGTTCACGCTGTCATTGAAGCTTCAGTTTGGTAATTGCATGAAAGTTTATGAATTGCTTAAAATCTGTCTGTTCACGCTGACAAAGAAGTTTAGCTATGGCGATTGTAGCCATGTTTGCAACTTGCTGCATTTCTCTGTATTCTCACTGTCACAGAAGCGAAGCTTTGGTTATTGCAAGCAGTTAGTGACTTGCTTCAAATTTGTGTCTTAACGCGAACACAGAGGCAAAGCTTCGGTGAATGCAAGCACTTTTGCAACTTGCTGCAAATCTTTGTCTTAAACCGGAATCTAAGCTTCAGTGATTTCAAGCACGTTTGCGACTTGCTGCAAATTTATGTATTCTTGCTGACAGAGAAGTGTAGGGTGGGTGATTGTACTCGTTTGCGACTTGTTCAAATTCTGTGTGTTAGTGCTGACAAATATTCTTGTCATCTGTGAATGTATGCAAATTTTCAACTGTGTACAATTTTATGGATTCACAATGACAAAGAAGCTTACCGTTGGTGATTGTAGGCAAGTTTTCAACTCGCTCCCATTTTGTGTGTTCACGCTGGCACAGAACCTTAGCTTTGGTGATTGCACGAACATTTGCGACTTGCTGCTATTCTTTTAATTCTCACGGTCACAGAAGCAAAGTTTCGGTGATTGCGAGCATCTTTGCAACTTGCCTCAAATCTTTGTCTTCATGCTGAAACAGAAGCTTAGCATCGGTTATTGCATGAAAGTTTGAGACGTTAACCAATTCTGTGAATTCTCAATAACACTGATGCTAAAGCTCGGTGATTGAAAGCACATTTGCGACTTGCTTCCATTCTGTGTATTCTCACTAACACAGAAACTAAGAATCGGTGAATGCAAGCACATTTGTGACTTGCTTCAAATCTTTGTGTTCATGCTGTCCCAGATGCTATGCTTCGGTTATTGCAAGCATGTTTTCCAGTTGCTGCAAATCTCTGTCTCCACGCTGACATAGAATCGTCGCGTCAGTTACTGTTCTCAAGTTTGTGACTTGCTGATATTCTGTTTTCTCGCTGTCACAGATGCTTCGCTTTGGTTACTGCATGCACGTTTGCGACTTGAAGCAAATCTCTTTCTTGACACTGACAAATAAGTTTAGTGTCGTTTATTGTTCTCAAGTTTGTGACTTGCTCCCATTCTCTGTTTTCGTGCTGACAACGAATCTTTGCTTCGATCAATGTATGCAAGTTTTAAACTCTATACAATTTTGTGTATTCACGATCAGACAGAAGCTTTGCTTGGGTGATTGTAGGAAAGTTTGCTACTTGCTCCCATTCTGTGTGTTTGCGCTGCCACAGAAGTCAAGTTTCAGTGAATGCAAGCACATTTGTGACATGTTTCAAATCTATGTCTTCATGCTGACACAGAATCTAAGCATAAGTTATTCGGCTCCACTTTGTGACTTGCTCCTATTCTGTGTTCATGCTGAAAAAGTTTTTTAGCTTCTTAGACTGTATGCCAGTTTTAAACTTTCTCCAATTTTGTGTATTCACGATCACACAGAAGCTTTGCTTCAGTTATTGTAGGCAAGTTTTTAGGCAATTCTTTGTTTGTGCTGACAAATATCTTCTGTGAATGTAAGCAAGTTTGCAACTTTCTACAATTTTGTTTGTTCACACTAACACATAAGCTTTGCATTGGCAATTGTACTCAACTTTGCAACATACTCCCTTTCTGGGTGTTTGAGATGACAAAGTTTCTTTGAGTCAGTGAATAAACAAAAGTTTACTACTTTCTCAATTTGCACTTTACTTTGGTGACTTTGGGCAAATTTACAACTTGCTCCCATTCTGTGTCTTCAGACACAGGCATCGATTTGCTTCAAATCAATGTCTTCCTGCTAACACAGAATCTTTGTGTCAATGATTGCAGCCAAGTTCGGTGACTTGCTGAAATTCTGTGTTTTCTCGCTGTCACAGAAGCTACACCGGTTATTGCAAGCATGTTTTCCAATTGCTGCAATCTCTGTCTGCACACTGACACAGAATCTTCACATCAGTTTCTGTAAAGTTTTTGATTTGCTCATATTCTATGTTGTATCACTGTCACAGAAGCTTTGAAGTTACTGCATGCACGTTTGTGACTTGCTGCAAATCTCTGTATTCACGCTGACAACAAACCTTAGCATCGGTAATTTTTCTCAAGTTTGTGACTTGCTCCCATTCTCTGTGTTTGTGCTGACAACGATTCTTAGCTTCTTTCAATGTATACAAGTTTTACATTTTATACAGTTTTTTGTATTCACGTTCACAGAGAAGCTTTGCTTGGGTGATTGTAGCAAGTTTGTAGACAATTCTGTGTTTGTGCAGACAAATATTCTTATCTTCTGTGAATGTAAGAAAGTTTGCAACTTTCTATAATTTTGTGTATTCAGACAAAGAATCTTAGCTTTGGTGATGTAGGCAAGTTTGCAACTTCCTCAAATTCTGTGTGATTGGCACAAAAGCTTAGCTTTTTTGATTGCAAGCACGTTTGACACGTTGCAAATCTGTGTGTTCCCGCTAACACAGAAGCTTTCGCGATTGTACTCAACTTTGCAACAAAGTTTTAAGGGTGTTCGTGCTGACAAAGTTTCTTTTTGTCCGTGAATGAACACAAGTTTACAACGTTCTCAAATTTCACTTTCCTTTGGTGATTGTGGGCAGGTTTGCAATTTGCTTCCATTCTGTTTCTTCATGCTAAAACAAAAAGCATAGCGTCGACGATTGTACTCAATTTTGCAACATTCTCCAATTCTCTGTGTTCGTGCTGACAAAGTTTCTTTGCGTCCGTGATTGAACACACCTTTGCAACTTTCTCAAATTTCACTTTGCTTAGGTTATTGTATACAAGTTTGCAACTTACTCCCAATCCATGTGTTTACGCTGTCATTGAATCTTCAGTTTGGTGAATGTACGAAAGATTGTGAATTGCTTCAAAACTGTTTCTTTACGCTGACAAAGAAGTTTAGCTATGGAGATTGTAGCCATGTTTGCAAGTTGCTGCATTTCTCTATATTCTCACTGTCACAGAAGCGAAGCTTTGGTTATTTCAAGCATGTTTGTGACTTGCTTCAATTCTGTGTATTCTCACTAACACAGCAACTAAGAATCGGTGAATGCAAGCACATTTGTGACGCTGCAAATCTATGCTTTCATGCTGTCACAGAAGCTATGCTTCGGTTATTGCAAGCATGTTTTCCAGTTGCTGCAAATCTCTGTCTTCACGCTGACACAGAATCGTCGCGTCAGTTACTGTACTCAAGTTTGTGACTTGCTGATATTCTGTGTTTTCTCACTGTCACAGATACTTCGCTTCGGTTACTGCATGCACATTTGCGACGAAGCAAATCTCTTTCTTCACACTGACAAAGAAGCTTAGTGTCGGTTATTGTTCTCAAGTTTGTGACTTGCTCCCATTCTGTGTATTCGTGCTGACAACAAATCTTAGCTGTTGTATGCAAGTTTTAAACTCTATACAATTTTGTGTATTCACGATCAGACAGAAGCTTTGCTTGGGTGATTGTGGAATGTTTGCGACTTGCTTCCATTCTGTGTATTCTCACTAACACAGAAACTAAGAATCGGTGAATGCAAGCACATTTGTGACTTGCTTCAAATCTTTGTGTTCATGCTAAAAGGCTAAAAAGCCTTTTAGCTTCTGAGACTGTAATCAAGTTTGAAACTTTCTCCAATTTTGTGTATTCACGATCACACAGAAGCTTTGCTTCAGTTATTGGATGCAAGATTGTATGCAGTTCTGTGTTTGTGCTGAAAAATGATCTTATCTTCTGTGAGTGTAAGCAAGTTTGCAACTTTCTACAATTTTGTTTGTTCACACTAACACAAGCTTTGCATTGGCGATTGTACTCAACTTTGCAACATACTCCCTTTCTGGGTGTTTGAGATAAAGTTTCTTTGAGTCAGTGAATGAACACAAGTTTACAACTTTCTCAAATTTCACTTTCCTTTGGTGATTGCGGGCAGGTTTGCAATTTGCTCCCATTCTGTTTCTTGATGCTAAAACAAAAAGCATAGCATCGACGATTGTACTCAATTTTGCAACATTCTCCAATTCTCTGTGTTCGTGCTGACAAAGTTTCTTTGCGTCCGTGATTGAACACACCTTTGCAACTTTCTCAAATTTCACTTTGCTTAGGTTACTGTAGACCAGTTTGCAACTTACTCCCAATCCATGTGTTCACGCTGTCATTGAAGCTTCAGTTTGGTGAATGCACGAAAGATTGTGAATTGCTTCAAAACTGTCTCTTTACGCTGACAAAGAAGTTTAGCTATGCAGATTGTAGCCATTTTTGCAACTTGCTGCATTTCTCTATATTCTCACTGTCACAGAAGTGAAGCTTTGGTTATTGCAAGCACGTTTGTGACGCTTCAAATCTGTGTCTTCGCTTCGGTTACTGCATGCACATTTGCGACTTGAAGCAAATTTCTTTCTTCACACTGACAAAGAAGCTTAGTGTCGGTTATTGTTCTGAAGTTTGTGACTTGCTCCCATTCTGTGTATTCGTGCTGACAACGAATCTTAGCTTCAATGTATGCAAGTTTTAAACTTTATACAATTTTGTGTATTCACGATTAGACAGAAGCTTTGCT
Organism: Pholidichthys leucotaenia; assembly: GCA_020510985.1. NCBI lineage: Eukaryota > Metazoa > Chordata > Actinopteri > Cichliformes > Pholidichthyidae > Pholidichthys > Pholidichthys leucotaenia. The sequence goes on from CM035843.1 coordinate 408,415,209, forward strand.
TGGGTGATTTTGGAATTTTTGCTACTTGCTCCCATTCTGTGTGTTCGCGCTAGCACTGAAGTCGAGTTTCAGTTAATGCAAGCACATTTGTGACATGTTTCAAATCTATGTCTTCATGCTGACACAGAATCTAAGCATCGGTTATTGGGCTCCACTTTGTGACTTGCTCCTGTTCTGTGTACATGCTTAAAAAGTTTTTTAGCTTCTGAGACTGTATGCAAGTTTGAAAATTTTTCCAATTTTGTGTATTCACCATCACACAGAAGCTTTGCTTCAGTTATTGTAGGCAAGATTGTATGCTATTCTTTGTTTGTGCTGACAAATGATCTTATCTTCTGTGAATGTAAGCAAGTTTTCAAATTTCTACAATTTTGTTTGTTCCCACTAACACTGAAGCTTTGCATTGGCGATTGTACTCAACTTTGCAACATACTCCCTTTCTGGGTTTTTGAGATGACAAAGTTTCTTTTAGTCAGTGAATGAACACAAGTTTACAACTTTCTCAAATTTCACTTTCCTTTGGTGATTGTGGGCAGGTTTGCAATTTGCTACCATTCTGTTTCTTCATGCTATAACAAAAAGCATAGCGACTTAAAACTTTCTCAAATTTACAACTTTCTCAAATTTCACTTTCCTTTGGTGATTGTCGGCAGGTTTGCAATTTGCTACCATTCTGTTTCTTCATGCTATGACAAAAAGCATAGCGTCGACGATTTTACTCAATTTTGCAACATTCTCCAATTCTCTGTGTCTGTGCTGACAAAGTTTCTTTGCGTCCGTGATTGAACACACCTTTGCAACTTTCTCAAATTTCACTTTGCTTAGCGTGAACACATGGATTGGGAGTAAGTTGCAAACTTGTATACAATAACCTGTCATTGAAGCTTCAGTTTGGTAATTGCATGAAAGATTGTGAATTGCTTCAAATCTGTGTCTTCACGCGAACACAGAGGCAAAGCTTCGGTGAATGCAAGCACTTTTGCGACTTGCTTCAAATCTGTGTCTTCACGCGAACACAGAGGCAAAGCTTCGGTGAATGCAAGCACTTTTGCAACTTTCTGCAAATCTGTGTCTTTAACACGGAAGCTAAGCTTCGGTGATTTCAAGCACGTTTGCGACTTGCTGCAAATTTATGTATTCATGCTGACAGAGAAGTGTAGGGTGGGTGATTGTACTTGTTTGCGACTTGCTCAAATTCTTTGTGTTATTGCTGACAAATATTCTTTTCATCTGCGAATGTATGCAAATTTTCAACTGTGTACAATTTTATGCATTCACACTGTCAATGAAGCTTAGCATTGGTGATTTTAGGCAGGTTTGCAGCTCGCTCCCATTTTGTGTGTTCACGCTTGGAACAGAAACTTAGCTTTGGTGATTGGACGGAAATTTGCGACTTGCTGCAATTCTTTTTATTCTCACTGTCACAGAAGCTAAGTTTCGGTGATTGCGAGCATCTTTGCAACTTGCTGCAATTCTTTGTCTTCATGCTGAAACAGAAGCTTTGCATCGGTTATTGCATGAAAGTTTGAGACTTTCACCCATGCTGTGATTTCTCAAAAACACTGATGCTAAAGCTCGGTGATTGAAAGCACATTTGTAACTTGCTTCCATTCTGTGTATTCTCACTAACACAGAAACTAAGAATCGGTGAATGCAAGCACATTTGTGACTTGCTGCAAATCTATGTTTTCATGCTGTCACAGACGCTATGCTTCGGTTATTGCAAGCATGTTTTCCAGTTGCTGCATATCTCTGTCTTCACGCTGACACAGAATCGTCGCGTCAGTTACTGTACTCAAGTTTGTGACTTGCTGATATTCTGTGTTTTCTCACTGTGACAGATACTTCGCTTCGGTTACTGCATGCACATTTGCGACTTGAAGCAAATCTCTTTCTTCACACTGACAAAGAAGCTTTCTGTCGTTTATTGTTCTCAAGTTTGTGACTTGCTCCCATTCTGTGTATTCGTACCTACAACGAATCTTAGCTTCAATGTATGCAAGTTTTCAACTTTATACAATTTTGTGTATTCATGATCAGACAGAAGCTTTGCTTGGGTGATTGTGGAATGTTTGCTACTTGCTCCCATTCTGTGTGTTCCCGCTGGCACAGAAGTCAAGTTTCAGTGAATGCAAGCACATTTGTGACATATTTCAAATCTATGTCTTCATGCTGACACAGAATCTAAGCATCGGTTATTGGGCTCAACTTTGTGACTTGTTACTGTTCTGTGTTGATGCTTAAAAAGTTTTTTAGCTTCTGAGACTGTATGCAAGTTTGAAACTTTCTCCAATTTTTTGTATTCACGATCACACAGAAGTTTTGCTTCAGTTATTGTAGGCAAGATTGTATGCAATTCTGTGTTTGTGCTGACAAATGAGCTTATCTTCTGTGAATGTAAGCAAGTTTGCAACTTTCTACAATTTTGTTTGTTCACACTATCACAAGCTTTGCATTGGCGATTGTATTCAACTTTGCAACATACTCCCTTTCTGGGTGTTTGAGATAAAGTTTCTTTGAGTCAGTGAATGAACACAAGTTTACAACTTTCTCAAATTTCACTTTCCTTTTTTGATTGTGGGCAGGTTTGCAATTTGCTCCCATTCTGTTTCTTCATGCTAAAACTAAAAGCATAGCGTCGACGATTGTACTCAATTTTGCAACATTCTCCATTTCTGTGTGTTCATGCTGACAAAGTTTCTTTGAGTCAGTGAATGAACACACGTTTGCAACTTTCTCAAATTTCACTTTGCTTAGGTTATTGTAGACAAGTTTGCAACTTACTCCCAATCCGTGTGTTCACGCTGTCATTGAAGCTTCAGTTTGGTAATTGCATGAAAGATTATGAATTGCTTCAAATCTGTCTCTTCACGCTGACAAAGAAGTTTAGCTATGGCGATTGTAGCCATGTTTTCAACTTGCTGCATTTCTCTGTATTCTCACTGTCACAGAAGCGAAGCTTTGGTTATTGCAAGCACGTTTGTGACTTGCTTCAAATCTGTGTCTTCACGCGAACACAGAGGCAAAGCTTCGGTGAATGCAAGCACTTTTGCAATTTGCAGAAAATCTTTGTCTTAAACCGGAATCGAAGCTTCAGTGATTTCAAGCACGTTTGCGAGTTGCTGCAAATTTATGTATTCATGCTGACAGAGAAGTGTAGGGTGGGTGATTGTACTCGTTTGCGACTTGTTCAAATTCTGTGTGTTAGTGCTGACAAATATTCTTGTCATTTGCGAATGTATACAAATTTTCAACTGTGTACAATTTTATGGATTCACAATGACAAAGAAGCTTAGCGTTGGTGATTGTAGGCAAGTTTTCAACTCGCTCCCATTTTGTGTGTTCACGCTGGCACACAAACTTAGCTTTGGTGATTGCACGAACATTTGCGACGCTGCAATTCGTTTAATTCTCACGGTCACAGAAGCAAAGTTTCGGTGATTGCGAGCATCTTTGCAACTTGCCTCAAATCTTTGTCTTCATGCTGAAACAGAAGCTTAGCATCGGTTATTGCATGAAAGTTTGAGACGTTAACCAATTCTCTGAATTCTCAATAACACTGATGCTAAAGCTCGGTGATTGAAAGCACATTTGGGACTTGCTTCCATTCTGTGTATTCTCACTAACACAGAAACTAAGAATCGATGAATGCAAGCACATTTGTGACTTGCTTCAAATCTTTGTGTTCATGCTGTCACAGATGCTATGCTTCGTTTATTGCAAGCATGTTTTCCAGTTGCTGCAAATCTCTGTCTTCATGCTGACACAGAATCGTTGCGTCAGTTACTGTACTCAAGTTTGTGACTTGCTGATATTCTGTGTTTTCTCGCTGTCACAGATGCTTCGCTTTGGTTACTGCATGCACGTTTGCGACTTGAAGCAAATCTCTTTCTTTACACTGACAAATAAGTTTAGTGTCGTTTATTGTTCTCAATTTTGTGACTTGCTCCCATTCTGTGTTTTCGTGCTGACAACGAATCTTTGCTTCGATCAATGTATGCAAGTTTTAAACTCTATCCAATTTTGTGTATTCACGATCAGACAGAAGCTTTGCTTGGGTGATTGTTGGAAAGTTTGCTACTTGCTCCCATTCTGTCTGTTCGCGCTGGCACAGAAGTCAAGTTTCAGTGAATGCAAGCACATTTGTGACATGTTTCAAATCTGTCTTCATGCTGACACAGAATCTAAGCATCAGTTATTGGGCTCAACTTTGTGACTTGCTCCTATTCTGTGTTCTTGCTGAAAAAGTTTTTTAGCTTCTTAGACTGTATGCAAGTTTGAAACTTTCTCCAATTTTGTGTATTCACGATCACACAGAAGCTTTGCTTCAGTTATTGTAGGCAAGTTTGTAGGCAATTCTGTGTTTGTGCTGACAAATATTCTTATCTTCTGTGAATGTAAGCAAGTTTGCAACTTTCTACAATTTTGTTTGTTCACACTAACACATAAGCTTTGCATTGGCAATTGTACTCAACTTTGCAACATACTCCCTTTCTGGGTGTTTGTGTTGACAAAGTTTCTTCGAGTCAGTGAATAAACAAAAGTTTACTACTTTCTCATTTTTCACTTTGGTGACTTTGGGCAAATTTACAACTTGCTCCTATTCTGTGTCTTCAGACACAGGCATCGGTTTGCTTCAAATCTATGTCTTCATGCTAACACAGAAGTTTTTTGTCAGTGATTGCAGGCAAATTTGTGACTTTTTTTTTTTTTTTTTTTTTTTTTTTTTTTGTTACTTATTTGTACCCGTAGGTAGACATGGTTTGCAGTCTGGTGACAAGCCACCGGCTGCTGGTCGCTGCGTGCGCGAGCGCCCTAAACCTACATGTTTTGGTATGCGGGAGGAAACCGGAGAAATCCCGGAGTAAACCCGCGCAACACGGGGAGAACATGCAAACTCCACACAGCTCACTGTTGGTCGGGGGCTGGGATCGAACCCACGATCTCATGATCCCCGTGGTCCCCCGGCCGAGGGTAAAACTGTGCTGCCACAGTGCTAAACCACTGCGCCACCGTGCAGCCTTTAAGCAGACTTGCTTAAATTCTGTGTTTTCTCGCTGTCACAGAAGCTTCACCGGTAATTGCAAGCATGTTTTCCATTTGCTGCAATCTCTGTCTGCACACTGACACAGAATCTTCACATCAGTTTCTGTAAAGTTTTTGATTTTCTCACATTCTCTGTTGTATCACTGTCACAGAAGCTTTGAAGTTACTGCATGCACGTTTGTGACTTGCTGCAAATCTCTGTATTCACGCTGACAACAAAGCTTAGCATCGGTTATTGTTCTCAAGTTTGTGACTTGCTCCCATTCTATATGTTTGTGCTGACAACGATTCTTAGCTTCTTTCAATGTATACAAGTTTTAAATTTTATACAGTTTTTTGTATTCACGTTTACAGAGAAGCTTAGGGTGGGTGATTGTACTTGTTTGCGACTTGTTCAAATTTTGTGTTAGTGCTGACAAATATGCTTATCATCTGTGAATGTATGCAAATTTTAAACTGTGTACAATTTTATGCATTCACACTGACAAAGAAGCTTAGCGTTGGTGATTTTAGGCAAGTTTGCAGCTCGCTCCCATTTTGTGTGTTCACGCTTGGCACAGAAACTTAGCTTTGGGGATTGGACGGAAATTTGCGACTTGCGGCAATTCTTTTTATTCTCCCACAGATGCTATGCTTCGGTTATTGCAAGCATTTTTTCCAGTTGCTGCAAATCTCTGTCTTCACGCTGACACAGAATCGTCGCGTCAGTTACTGTAATGAAGTTTTTGACTTGCTGATATTCTGTGTTTTCTCGCTGTCACAGATACTTCGCTTTGGTTACTGCATGCACATTTGCGACTTGAAGCAAATCTCTTTCTTCACACTGACAAAGAAGCTTACTGTCGGTTATTGTTCTCAAGTTTGTGACTTGCTCCCATTCTGTGTATTCGTGCTGACAACGAATCTCAGCTTCAATGTATGCAAGTTTTCAACTTTATACAATTTTGTGTATTCACGATCAGACAGAAGCTTTGCTTGGGTGATTGTGGAAAGTTTGCTACTTGCTCTCATTCTGTGTGTTCATGCTGGCACAGAAGTCAAGTTTCAGTAAATGCAAGCACATTTGTGACATGTTTCAAATCTATGTCTTCATGCTGACACAGAATCTAAGCATCGGTTATTGGGCTCAACTTTGTGACTTGTTCCTGTTCTGTGTTTATGCTTAAAATGTTTTTTAGCTTCTGAAACTGTATGCAAGTTTGAAACTTTCTCCAATTTTGTGTATTCACAATCACATAGAAGCTTTGCTTCAGTTATTGTAGGCAAGATTGTATGCAATTCTTTGTTTGTGCTGACAAATGATCTTATCTTCTGTGAATGTAAGCTAGTTTGCAACTTTCTACAATTTTTTTGTTCACACTATCACTGAAGCTTTGCATTGGCGATTGTATTCAACTTTGCAGCATACTCCCTTTCTGGGTGTTTGAGATGACAAAGTTTCTTTGAGTCAGTGAATGAACACAAGTTTACAACTTTCTCAAATTTCACTTTGTTGATTGTGGGCAGGTTTGTAATTTGCTCCCATTCTGTTTCTTCATGCTAAAACAAAAAGCATAGCGTCGACGATTGTACTCAATTTTGCAACATTCTCCAATTCTGTGTGTTCATGCTGACAAAGTTTCTTTGAGTCAGTGAATGAACACACGTTTGCAACTTTCTCAAATTTCACTTTGCTTAGGTTATGGTAGACAAGTTTGCAACTTACTCCCAATCCATGTGTTCACGCTGTCATTGAAGCTTCAGCTTGGTGATTGCACGAAAGATTGTGAATTGCTTCAAATCTGTCTCTTCATGCTGACAAAGAAGTTTAGCTATGGAGATTGTAGCCATGTTTGCAACTTGCTTCATTTCTCTGTATTCTCACTGTCACAGAAGCGAAGCTTTGGTTATTGCAAACACGTTTGTGACTTGCTTCAAATCTGTGTCTTCACGTGAACACAGTCTCAAAGCTTCGGTGAATGCAAGCACTTTTGCAACTTTCTGCAAATCTGTTTTTTTAACACGGAAGCTAAGCTTCAGTGATTTCAAGCACCTTTGCGACTTTCTTCAAATCTATGTATTCATGCTGACAGAGAAGTGTAGGGTGGGTGATTGTACTCGTTTGCGACTTGCTCAAATTCTGTGTGTTAGTGCTGACAAATATTCTTATCATCTGTGAATGTATGCAAATTTTCAACTGTGTACAATTTTATGCATTCACAATGACAAAGAAGTTGGTGATTGTAGGCAAGTTTGCAACTCGCTCCCATTTTGTGTGCTCATGCGGGCACAGAAAGTTAGCTTTGGTGATTGCACAAAAATTTGCAACTTGCTGCAATTCTTTTAATTCTCACGGTCACAGAAGCAAAGTTTCGGTGATTGCGAGCATCTTTGCAACTTGCCTCAAATCTTTGTCTTCATGCTGAAACAGAAGCTTAGCATCGGTTATTGCATGAAAGTTTTAGACTTTCACCCATTCTGTGAATTCTCAATAACACTGATGCTAAAGCTCGGTGATTGAAAGCACATTTGCTTCATGCTTCCATTCTGTGTGTTCTCACTAACACAGAAACTAAGAATCGGTGAATGCAAGCACATTTGTGACTTGCTTCAAATCTTTGTGTTCATGCTGTCACAGATGCTATGCTTCGGTTATTGCAAGCATGTTTTCCAGTTGCTGCAAATCTCTGTCTTCACGCTGACACAGAATCGTCGCGTCAGTTACTGTACTCAAGTTTGTGACTTGCTGATATTCTGTGTTTTCTCGCTGTCACAGATGCTTCGCTTTGGTTACTGCATGCACGTTTGCGACTTGAAGCAAATCTCTTTCTTCACACTGACAAATAAGTTGTGTCGTTTATTGTTCTCAAGTTTGTGACTTGCTCCCATTCTCTGTTTTCGTGCTGACAACGAATCTTTGCTTCGATCAATGTATGCAAGTTTTAAACTCTATACAATTTTGTGTATTCACGATCAGACAGAAGCTTTGCTTGGGTAATTGTAGGAAAGTTTGCTACTTGCTCCCATTCTGTGTGTTCGCGCTGCCACAGAAGTCAAGTTTCAGTGAATTCAAGCACATTTGTGACATGTTTCAAATCTATGTCTTCATGCTGACACAGAATCTAAGCATCAGTTATTGGGCTCCACTTTGTGACTTGCTCCTATTCTGTGTTCATGCTGAAAAAGTTTTTTAGCTTCTGAGACTGTATGCCAGTTTGAAACTTTCTCCAATTTTGTGTATTCACGATCACACAGAAGCTTTGCTTCAGTTATTGTAGGCAAGTTTTTAGGCAATTCTGTGTTTGTGCTGACAAATATACTTATCTTCTGTGAATGTAAGCAAGTTTGCAACTTTCTACAATTTTGTTTGTTCACACTATCACTGAAGCTTTGCATTGGCAATTGTACTCAACTTTGCAACAGCCTCCCTTTCTGGGTGTTTGAGATGACAAAGTTTCTTTGAGTCAGTGAATGAACACAAGTTTACAACTTTCTCAAATTTCACTTTCCTTTAGTGATAGTGGCAGGTTTGCAATTTGCTCCCATTCTGTTTCTTCATGCTAAAACAAAAAGCATAGCGTCGATGATTGTACTCAATTTTGCAACATTCTCCAATTCTGTGTGTTCGTGCTGACAAAGTTTCTTTGAGTCAGTGAATGAACATACGTTTGCAACTTTCTCAAATTTCACTTTGCTTAAGTTATTGTAGACAAGTTTGTAACTTACTCCCAATCCATGTGTTCACGCTGACAAAGAAGCTTCAGTTTGGTAATTGCATGAAAGATTATGAATTGCTTCAAATCTGTCTGTTCACGCTGACAAAGAAGTTTAGCTATGGCGATTGTAGCCATGTTTGCAACTTGCTGCATTTCTCTGTATTCTCACTGTCACAGAAGCGAAGCTTTGGTTATTGCAAGCACGTTTGTGACTTGCTTCAAATCTGTGTCTTCACGCGAACACAGAGGCAAAGCTTCGGTGAATGCAAGCACTTTTGCAACTTGCTGCAAATCTTTGTCTTAAACCGGAATCTAAGCTTCAGTGATTTCAAGCACGTTTGCGACTGCTGCAAATTTATGTATTCTTGCTGACAGAGAAGTGTAGGGTGAGTGATTGTACTCGTTTGCGACTTGTTCAAATTCTGTGTGTTACTGCTGACAAATATTCTTGTCATCGGTGAATGTATGCAAATTTTCAACTGTGTACAATTTTGTGTATTCACGATCAGACAGAAGCTTTGCTTGGGTAATTGTAGGAAAGTTTGCTACTTGCTCCCATTCTGTGTGTTCACGCTGGCACAGAACCTTAGCTTTGGTGATTGCACGAACATTTGCGACTTGCTGCTATTCTTTTAATTCTCACGGTCACAGAAGCAAAGTTTCGGTGATTGCGAGCATCTTTGCAACTTGCCTCAAATCTTTGTCTTCATGCTGAAACAGAAGCTTAGCATCGGTTATTGCATGAAAGTTTGAGACGTTAACCATTCTGTGAATTCTCAATAACACTGATGCTAAAGCTCGGTGATTGAAAGCACATTTGCGACTTGCTTCCATTCTGTGTATTCTCACTAACACAGAAACTAAGAATCGGTGAATGCAAGCACATTTGTGACTTGCTTCAAATCTTTGTGTTCATGCTGTCCCAGATGCTATGCTTCGGTTATTGCAAGCATGTTTTCCAGTTGCTGCAAATCTCTGTCTCCACGCTGACACAGAATCGTCGCGTCAGTTACTGTTCTCAAGTTTGTGACTTGCTGATATTCTGTTTTCTCGCTGTCACAGATGCTTCGCTTTGGTTACTGCATGCACGTTTGCGACTTGAAGCAAATCTCTTTCTTGACACTGACAAATAAGTTTAGTGTCGTTTATTGTTCTCAAGTTTGTGACTTGCTCCCATTCTCTGTTTTCGTGCTGACAACGAATCTTTGCTTCGATCAATGTATGCAAGTTTTAAACTCTATACAATTTTGTGTATTCACGATCAGACAGAGCTTTGCTTGGGTGATTGTAGGAAAGTTTGCTACTTGCTCCCATTCTGTGTGTTCGCGCTGCCACAGAAGTCAAGTTTCAGTGAATGCAAGCACATTTGTGACATGTTTCAAATCTATGTCTTCATGCTGACACAGAATCTAAGCATAGTTATTCGGCTCCACTTTGTGACTTGCTCCTATTCTGTGTTCATGCTGAAAAAGTTTTTTAGCTTCTTAGACTGTATGCCAGTTTTAAACTTTCTCCAATTTTGTGTATTCACGATCACACAGAAGCTTTGCTTCAGTTATTGTAGGCAAGTTTTTAGGCAATTCTTTGTTTGTGCTGACAAATTATCTTCTGTGAATGTAAGCAAGTTTGCAACTTTCTACAATTTTGTTTGTTCACACTAACACATAAGCTTTGCATTGGCAATTGTACTCAACTTTGCAACATACTCCCTTTCTGGGTGTTTGAGATGACAAAGTTTCTTTGAGTCAGTGAATAAACAAAAGTTTACTACTTTCTCAATTTGCACTTTACTTTGGTGACTTTGGGCAAATTTACAACTTGCTCCCATTCTGTGTCTTCAGACACAGGCATCGATTTGCTTCAAATCAATGTCTTCATGCTAACACAGAATCTTTGTGTCAATGATTGCAGCCAAGTTCGGTGACTTGCTGAAATTCTGTGTTTTCTCGCTGTCACAGAAGCTACACCGGTTATTGCAAGCATGTTTTCCAATTGCTGCAATCTCTGTCTGCACACTGACACAGAATCTTCACATCAGTTTCTGTAAAGTTTTTGATTTGCTCATATTCTATGTTGTATCACTGTCACAGAAGCTTTGAAGTTACTGCATGCACGTTTGTGACTTGCTGCAAATCTCTGTATTCACGCTGACAACAAACCTTAGCATCGGTAATTTTTCTCAAGTTTGTGACTTGCTCCCATTCTCTGTGTTTGTGCTGACAACGATTCTTAGCTTCTTTCAATGTATACAAGTTTTACATTTTATACAGTTTTTTGTATTCACGTTCACAGAGAAGCTTTGCTTGGGTGATTGTAGCAAGTTTGTAGACAATTCTGTGTTTGTGCAGACAAATATTCTTATCTTCTGTGAATGTAAGAAAGTTTGCAACTTTCTATAATTTTGTGTATTCAGACAAAGAATCTTAGCTTTGGTGATGTAGGCAAGTTTGCAACTTCCTCAAATTCTGTGTGATTGGCACAAAAGCTTAGCTTTTTTGATTGCAAGCACGTTTGACACGTTGCAAATCTGTGTGTTCCCGCTAACACAGAAGCTTTCGCGATTGTACTCAACTTTGCAACAAAGTTTTAAGGGTGTTCGTGCTGACAAAGTTTCTTTTTGTCCGTGAATGAACACAAGTTTACAACGTTCTCAAATTTCACTTTCCTTTGGTGATTGTGGGCAGGTTTGCAATTTGCTTCCATTCTGTTTCTTCATGCTAAAACAAAAAGCATAGCGTCGACGATTGTACTCAATTTTGCAACATTCTCCAATTCTCTGTGTTCGTGCTGACAAAGTTTCTTTGCGTCCGTGATTGAACACACCTTTGCAACTTTCTCAAATTTCACTTTGCTTAGGTAATTGTAGACAAGTTTGAAACTTGCTCCCAATCCATGTGTTCACGCTGTCATTGAAGCTTCAATTTGGAGAATTTACGAAAGATTGTGAATTGCTTCAAAACTGTCTCTTTACGCTGACAAAGAAGTTTAGCTATGGAGATTGTAGCCATGTTTGCAAGTTGCTGCATTTCTCTATATTCTCACTGTCACAGAAGCGAAGCTTTGGTTATTTCAAGCATGTTTGTGACTTGCTTCAATTCTGTGTATTCTCACTAACACAGCAACTAAGAATCGGTGAATGCAAGCACATTTGTGACGCTGCAAATCTATGCTTTCATGCTGTCACAGAAGCTATGCTTCGGTTATTGCAAGCATGTTTTCCAGTTGCTGCAAATCTCTGTCTTCACGCTGACACAGAATCGTCGCGTCAGTTACTGTACTCAAGTTTGTGACTTGCTGATATTCTGTGTTTTCTCACTGTCACAGATACTTCGCTTCGGTTACTGCATGCACATTTGCGACTTGAAGCAAATCTCTTTCTTCACACTGACAAAGAAGCTTAGTGTCGGTTATTGTTCTCAAGTTTGTGACTTGCTCCCATTCTGTGTATTCGTGCTGACAACAAATCTTAGCTGTTGTATGCAAGTTTTAAACTCTATACAATTTTGTGTATTCACGATCAGACAGAAGCTTTGCTTGGGTGATTGTGGAATGTTTGCGACTTGCTTCCATTCTGTGTATTCTCACTAACACAGAAACTAAGAATCGGTGAATGCAAGCACATTTGTGACTTGCTTCAAATCTTTGTGTTCATGCTAAAAGGCTAAAAAGCCTTTTAGCTTCTGAGACTGTAATCAAGTTTGAAACTTTCTCCAATTTTGTGTATTCACGATCACACAGAAGCTTTGCTTCAGTTATTGGATGCAAGATTGTATGCAGTTCTGTGTTTGTGCTGAAAAATGATCTTATCTTCTGTGAGTGTAAGCAAGTTTGCAACTTTCTACAATTTTGTTTGTTCACACTAACACAAGCTTTGCATTGGCGATTGTACTCAACTTTGCAACATACTCCCTTTCTGGGTGTTTGAGATAAAGTTTCTTTGAGTCAGTGAATGAACACAAGTTTACAACTTTCTCAAATTTCACTTTCCTTTGGTGATTGCGGGCAGGTTTGCAATTTGCTCCCATTCTGTTTCTTGATGCTAAAACAAAAAGCATAGCATCGACGATTGTACTCAATTTTGCAACATTCTCCAATTCTCTGTGTTCGTGCTGACAAAGTTTCTTTGCGTCCGTGATTGAACACACCTTTGCAACTTTCTCAAATTTCACTTTGCTTAGGTTACTGTAGACCAGTTTGCAACTTACTCCCAATCCATGTGTTCACGCTGTCATTGAAGCTTCAGTTTGGTGAATGCACGAAAGATTGTGAATTGCTTCAAAACTGTCTCTTTACGCTGACAAAGAAGTTTAGCTATGCAGATTGTAGCCATTTTTGCAACTTGCTGCATTTCTCTATATTCTCACTGTCACAGAAGTGAAGCTTTGGTTATTGCAAGCACGTTTGTGACGCTTCAAATCTGTGTCTTCGCTTCGGTTACTGCATGCACATTTGCGACTTGAAGCAAATTTCTTTCTTCACACTGACAAAGAAGCTTAGTGTCGGTTATTGTTCTGAAGTTTGTGACTTGCTCCCATTCTGTGTATTCGTGCTGACAACGAATCTTAGCTTCAATGTATGCAAGTTTTAAACTTTATACAATTTTGTGTATTCACGATTAGACAGAAGCTTTGCTTGGGTGATTTTGGAATTTTTGCTACTTGCTCCCATTCTGTGTGTTCGCGCTAGCACTGAAGTCGAGTTTCAGTTAATGCAAGCACATTTGTGACATGTTTCAAATCTATGTCTTCATGCTGACACAGAATCTAAGCATCGGTTATTGGGCTCCACTTTGTGACTTGCTCCTGTTCTGTGTACATGCTTAAAAAGTTTTTTAGCTTCTGAGACTGTATGCAAGTTTGAAAATTTTTCCAATTTTGTGTATTCACCATCACACAGAAGCTTTGCTTCAGTTATTGTAGGCAAGATTGTATGCTATTCTTTGTTTGTGCTGACAAATGATCTTATCTTCTGTGAATGTAAGCAAGTTTTCAAATTTCTACAATTTTGTTTGTTCCCACTAACACTGAAGCTTTGCATTGGCGATTGTACTCAACTTTGCAACATACTCCCTTTCTGGGTTTTTGAGATGACAAAGTTTCTTTTAGTCAGTGAATGAACACAAGTTTACAACTTTCTCAAATTTCACTTTCCTTTGGTGATTGTGGGCAGGTTTGCAATTTGCTACCATTCTGTTTCTTCATGCTATAACAAAAAGCATAGCGACTTAAAACTTTCTCAAATTTACAACTTTCTCAAATTTCACTTTCCTTTGGTGATTGTCGGCAGGTTTGCAATTTGCTACCATTCTGTTTCTTCATGCTATGACAAAAAGCATAGCGTCGACGATTTTACTCAATTTTGCAACATTCTCCAATTCTCTGTGTCTGTGCTGACAAAGTTTCTTTGCGTCCGTGATTGAACACACCTTTGCAACTTTCTCAAATTTCACTTTGCTTAGCGTGAACACATGGATTGGGAGTAAGTTGCAAACTTGTATACAATAACCTGTCATTGAAGCTTCAGTTTGGTAATTGCATGAAAGATTGTGAATTGCTTCAAATCTGTGTCTTCACGCGAACACAGAGGCAAAGCTTCGGTGAATGCAAGCACTTTTGCGACTTGCTTCAAATCTGTGTCTTCACGCGAACACAGAGGCAAAGCTTCGGTGAATGCAAGCACTTTTGCAACTTTCTGCAAATCTGTGTCTTTAACACGGAAGCTAAGCTTCGGTGATTTCAAGCACGTTTGCGACTTGCTGCAAATTTATGTATTCATGCTGACAGAGAAGTGTAGGGTGGGTGATTGTACTTGTTTGCGACTTGCTCAAATTCTTTGTGTTATTGCTGACAAATATTCTTTTCATCTGCGAATGTATGCAAATTTTCAACTGTGTACAATTTTATGCATTCACAATGACAAAGAAGCTTAGCGTTGGTGATTGTAGGCAAGTTTGCAACTCACTCAAGTCGCAAAATCCGACACGGCACGCATCTTATCAGGCAGCAGAATCGCGCCCTCTGGCGAAATGCGGCGACCCAAAAAGTCAATCACTGACACACCGAACTGGCACTTCGCCACATTGATAAGCCTGTGCACTTCCAACCTCTGGAAAACTAGTATGAGATGGGCAAGGTTCTCCTCCTCGGAGGCGCTAGCCACCAGAATGTCGTCTAAATAGACAAAAACGAAAGGCAGGTCATGGAGAACCATGTCCATCATTCTTTGGAAGGTTTGCGCCGTGCCCTTTAGCCTGAACGGCATGCGTGAAAACTCAAAAAGGCCAAAAGGAGTTATTACTACTGTTTTGGAAGCATCCTCCGTGTGCATCAGGACCTGGTGATAACTGCGGACCAAATCCACCTTCGAAAAGACATCACATGCACATGCACAGAAAATCCTTGATGTGCAGGATGGGATACCGTCTGTTTTCCGTGGCATTGTTCAAGCACTGGAAATCACTGCACGGTCGCCACGACCAATGGCCTTGGGCACCATGTGTAGTGGGGATGTCCACGGGCTGTTGGCGTGCCTAACGATGCCCAGTTGCTCTAAGTTTGCAAACTCCTCACGCACGCTGGCCAGCTTTACCGCGTCCAGGCGCCGAGGGTGTGTGAACACCGGCGGGCCTTTTGTGGTTATGAAATGTTCAACCCCATGTTTGGTTACTGTAGCCAAAAAAGTCAGGACCGTGAGTTCTGGGAACTGTGAAAGTAAATGCTTGGTACTTACCCCCTGAAGCCTTAACTTTAGCCAGTGTTGTTGGCCCAACTCCCTGAACTATGCAGGACAAGGAAGAAAACGAGACAGCATCTACTAAACTTCTGTTGGCAACATCGACTAACAACCCATAAGCACATAAAAAATCTGCACCTAAAATGTTGGCAGAACATACAGCTACCACTAAGTCCCACCGGTAATTGCCAATACCAATATACCAATACCAAATACAATTACATTCAACATAAACACAAACACAGGCACACATGAAGCTGAAGAATAGATACATCCATGGATGCGCCAAGACACATCATCAGTGATGTTTCCTGACATCATCGGGTGTTTCGGGTCTCCAACATCAGACACCCTCAATCAGACGACCCAGCCAGGGTTGATCAGACCCTGACTTGTGTCCCTGCAACACTCAATTCAGGCCTCTTAATCCATAGCTACCAAGAAGCTCTTTCTGCAGCCTCAGTGGCAGATTTGATGGCCTTCCTTTTAGCAACTCCTTTAATACCAAGGAGAGTGTAAATTTTGCACAGGGAGCGGGCAGCAAAGCCTCGACATCCCACCTCTATGGGCTCACAGTGTGGTCTCCAACCATTCCTCTGGCACTGTTCTACCAGTTCTTGGTATTTGAGCCGTTTGCGTTCATTAGCCTCTTCTATGCGCTCCTCCCAGGGAACTGTGAGCTCCACTAACAGAACCTGCCTGGAAGCGGAAGATGTAAGTACCACATCTGGCCTAAGAGATGTTGATGTTACATAATTGGGGAACTTAAGCTGCTTTCCCAAGTCAATTCGCAGGTCCCAGTCTGATGCTGAAGAGAGCAAACTGGCTGATGGTCTAAGCTGTGGTTGAGGCCTCTCTCCAGCTTTAACGAATGTAATTTTCCTTTGACTACCGACCTGCTTACTGTTTGCCATGGCATAGGAGATGGTCTCCGCTACACACTTTAGCACTTGGTCATGGCGCCAGTGATATCGGCCTTCTCCAAGAGCTGTTGGGCAACTGCTCTTGGAGAGAGCGTGCCCTTTCCTGAGCAGAGAGCATATGTTGGCAGCTCATTCTTATCCCAGGTATGCAGGTTTTCCGGACTGGGTAGCATATCGTATACTGCTCAAAGCATAAACTGGATGCACTGAGGCTCTGCATGCCAGATGTCATTCCAGGTCAGCTTCTTGTCCACTACTCCCTCCCATTTTGTCCATGCCCCCTGCTGCCGCATGCCTACCATCCTACCAGTCCTCACTTCTTCAACACCTGCTCTCACCTCCTGCAGAATTAACTTGTGTTTGTCCTTTCCCTGGACTTTATCATAGCACAGCTGTGGGATAGAGCCCAGCCCTGCATGTCCTATTGCCACCGTGCCCACCAGAGCTTTGTGTCTCAACCGAGATTCTGCAAGCTCCAACCCCTCTTGAGCTCTCCACTTCCGACCTGTCCTCACCACAATGTCTGCTGCTGCCACTCTCAAGTCTCTAGAGTCATGATAGGCTAGTGCCTCTCTTGTGCCGGAAACCTTGAACTCCTCTTCCAAACTACTAATAGGAAGCTGGAGTTTATTGCTCCTGCCATAAAGCACCGCACTACTGAAGCTATGTGGTAAACCCAACCATCCTCGAAGGTAGGAGCTGATCTTCCTTTCCAGGGTCTCCACTGTAGACAGAGGCACCTCGTACACCAGCAGAGGCCAGAGGATATGGGGCAAAATGCCATGTTGGTACACCCAAGTCTTGAACCTGCCGGGAAGGCCAGACTTATCCACAGTCAACAGCCATGTTTTCAGTTTCCTGATGGTAGTTCTAATGGATGCTGTGTCCCTGAGACTACAGTCAAAGACCTTCCCTAGGCTTGTGACTGGTTTCTCTGTGATAGATGGTATCACAATGCCATCCAGATGGAAACAGAACTTATCCACCACTTTCCCTCTTTTCAGGACCATGGATCTAGACTTTGATGGCTTAAAGTTCATTCTTGCCCAGGAAATAAGTTTTTCCAGGCCTTGAAGAATCCACCTACTGCCAGGCACTGATGTAGTAGTAACTGTCAGATTATCTATGAAAGCTCTAATGGGGGGCTGCCGGATTCCTGACCTTGAAAGGGGTCCTCTACATTCGACCTCCGCTGCTTTAACCAGCATGTTCATGGACAGGGTAAAAAGGATAACAGAAATGGTACAACCTTTTATAATCCCTTTCTCCAACTGGTGCCAATCTGAGGTCAAGCTGCCAGAGGTGACTCTGAGTCTAAATTGACCATAATAGTTCAGAATGAGAGCCTTGATCTTACTGGGTATGTGGTGTTGGTCCAGCATGATATCGACCAGCTTATGGGGGATTGACCCATAAGCATTGGCAAGGTCCAGCCAAAGCACCACTAGATCTCCATTTCCCTCCCGTGCCTCTCTGATCAGCTGAGTGACCACCCCAGTGTGTTCCAAACACCCTGGTACACCTGGGATTCCACCCTTCTGTACTGATGTATTAATATAATTGTTCTTCAGAAGGAAGTGGGTCATTCTCCTAGACAGGACACCAAAGAAGATCTTGCCTTCCACACTGAGGAGTGAGATAGACCTGAACTGCTCCAATTTAGATGACCTCTCTTCCTTGGGAATCCACACTCCCTCTGCCCATCTCCACTGCTCTGCTACAGTTCCTCTTCGCCAGATCACTCTCAGTATCTTCCATAGGATTCTCAGGAGCTCTGGGCAACGATTGTATACTTTATAAGGTACTCCACTGGGCCTGGAGCAGAGCTGGCTCTCGCTGCTGCCACCACTTCCTGAACTTCCTTCCAGGTGGGTTCTGAGGTGTTGAACTCCACCAGAGGGGCTGGAATGTCCAAAAGAGCTCTCTGAGGTCCCAGATCCTGCTCTCTAAAGGGATCACTTAGGGTGTTGTGCAAGAAATGGTCAACTTCTTCCTTAGAACACTCCAGTCTTTATCTGATAGGTTCCAGTTTGTTCATGTAAATGATGAGTTTTCTCTCAGCTCAAAGCTTAGTCATGGAGTTCCACAGGGATCTGTGCTTGGCCCTACTCTTTTTAGTTTATATATGCTTCCGTTAGGCAACATTATTAGAAAGCACTGTATACATTTTCACTGTTATGCAGATGACACAATTATACCTGTCAATGAAGCCAGATGATACTAATCAATTAGCCAAGTTAGAAGCCTGTCTTAAGGAAATCAAAGTTTGGATGACTTGTAATTTCCTGCTATTAAATTCAGATAAGACTGAAGTCATTCTTGTTGGTCCAAAAAACCTTAGAAATTCCTTTCCAAATCAAACTTTCAGTTTGGATGCAGTTACTCTTTCTCTTAATAGCTCTGTGAGGAACCTTGGAGTTATTTTTGATCAGGATTTGTCCTTCAATTCACATATTAAATTTGTTTCTAAGACTGCCTTCTATCATTTGCGTAATATTGCCAAGATTAGGAGCATCTTGTCTCAGAGTGATGCTGAGAAGCTGATCCACGCTTTTGTTAGCTCGAGATTAGATTATTGTAATTCTTTATTATCAGGCTGTCCTAAAACATCTTTAAAAAGTCTTCAGCTGATCCAAAATGCTGCAGCAAGAGTTTTAACAGGTACTAGAAAGAGAGATCATATCTCTCCGGTTCTGGCCTCCCTTCATTGGCTTCCCATAGAGTTTAGAATTAAGTTTAAAATCCTTCTTCTTACTTACAAAGCTCTAAACAATCAGGCTCCTTTTTATTTAAAAGATCTGATACTACCGTATCATCCTAACAGAGCACTACGGTCCCAAAATGCAGGTTTACTTGTAATACCTAGAATCTCCAAAAGTACAATGGGAGGCAGAGCCTTCAGTTATCAAGCTCCTCTCCTGTGGAATCAGCTGCCAATCTGGATTCGGGAGTCAGACTCGATCTCTGTTTTTAAGAATAGGGCTAAAACCTACCTTTTTGATATAGCCTACAATTAGGGAGGGATCATGTGTTTCTGAACCCTCCCTTAGTTATGCTGCTAATAGGTTTAGTCAGCCGGGGGACCTCCAGTAATGCACTGGGCCTCACTCCTTTCCTCACTCTCTATGAAATATTTTTTTTTTGCTGGTCATTAACATTTGTTTGTTCTCTCCCATAGATTGAGTCCCCATCGTGCTGTTTGCTCTCTACATGTCTGTTCTTTTCTTCTTCTCTGTCCCCTCACCCCCCAGCCAGTCGCAGCAGATGACTGCCCCTCCCTGAGCCTGGTTCTGCTGGAGGTTTCTTCCTGTTAAAAGGGAGTTTTTCCTCTCCACCGTCGCCAAGTGCTTGCTCACAGGGGATCGCCTGATTGCTGGGGTCTTTCTGCAACTGTGGGGGTCCTCCCTACAGTTGATAGTGCTATGAGATGACTGTTGTTGTGAAATGGCGCTATATAAATAAAGTTGAATTGAATTGAATTGAACTGCACTTCTGCCCTAGCATCTTCCTCATAAAGCCAAATGGATCTGCCAAGAATGCAGTTCATCTCCTGGCTCTCTCAATCCTCCTCCTCCGATGCCATTCAGCTCTACGCAGGGCCATAAGCTTCTTCCTGATGGCCTGTCGAAGCTCAGCAAGTGCTGGCTTCTCAGCAACTGCTGGCTTCTCCTCTTCTCCTCTTTTGCACACCTTTTCACAGTTCTCTTCAAAGTTTAAATTCTCAGCAAGTGCTGGCTTCTCCTCTTCTCCTCTTTTGCACACCTTTTTCACAGTTCTCTTCAAAGTTTAAATTACGATCAATAATCGTCCCAATATATTTGTAGGATTGTACACATTCAGTGGTCTGAGCTTTTAGTACGGTGACTTTGTGCCTGGGAGTTTTCCTCCTAAAGTCAATAATCATATCTTTAGTTTTTGTCGTATTCAGCTGCAGGTAGGAGTCCTCACACCAGTGAACAAAATCATCAACTACTGGGCCGTGGCCACTCTCACCATCCTGGAGGAGACTGACAATAACTGAATCATCAGCATACTTTATAATGTGTCTGTTGTCATGTCTGCTCCAACACATGTTTGTGTACAGGATGAAGAGTAGTGGTGACAACACCCCCCCCGAGGAGAGCCAGTAGAAGAGCATTTTAGGTCAGACAATGTACCATTGACCCTTACTCTCTGCGTCCTGTTGGTTAAGAAATCCAGAATCCAACCCACCAGATTATTACTCAAATCAAATTGTTTCAGGTGCCTTTCAACTAAAATATGAGGTTGGATTGTATTAAAGGTGGAGGAAAAGTCCACAAATAAAAGCCTGGCGTGTGTCCCATTAAAATCCAGATGTTTTAAAAGCATGTTAAACAGAGTGCCAGTGGCGTCCTCCACTCCTCTGTGAGGCCTATAGGCAAACTGCAGAGGATCCAATGCATGTTCAGTCTGCTTTAGGATCTCACATCTGACCAGTTTTTCAAAAATTTTCATTAAAATTGAAGTTAAAGCAACTGGTCTAAAGTCGTTTACCGTTTTAGGACAGCTGGATTTTGGAACGGGAACAACCACGGCATCTTTCCAGATCTTAGGCACATGTGTCTGTAAGGACTTATTGAAAATGTAATTTATTTTTTAGATTTAGATTTAGTATACTTTATTGATCCCCAGAGGGGAAATTGAGGGTCATCCACCACCTGGATGGATGAAGCAGCCATGATACGGCGCTATCCCTTAACCATTCACACACACATTCACACCTAGGGCCACTTTAGAGTCTCCAATTAACCTAACCTGCATGTTTTTGGCATGAAAATACAATGAAATACAGGACTCAGTTCATGTGCACAGGACTTTACCAAGCGCCCACATATATTATCAGGGCCCTGACCTTTGTTCACTTTTACAGCACAGAACACCCTTTTAATATCCTGCACCTCAATATTAAAGTGCTGATTGTCTTTGTTTCTGTTTCAAATCTTGGGTTTCAGTGCTAAAATCAAAGTTCCCTCAGTGTGTGAGGGAATTTAATGAGGTATTCGCCCACTCAGACTGAGATAGTGTGCTCACCACCTGGCTACTCAGTCTGAAACAAGGGAATAAATTCATGGCCGATTATTCTGTAGACTTCCGGGTGGTGGTGACGGAAGTTGGGTGGGAGGATGTGTCATGTCCATTGCGTAACCTCGCAGTGAACATAGGAATTGGCAGTGAGCCCAAAACACAGAGTAAGTAACGTGTTTTTTTTTCCACAATATTTTTTATTGAACCTTTTTTACAGACATAACACAAACAATCAAACACTAACACTAAAGTAATTTAAAAAAAAAAAATAAAAAATAAAAATTGTACTAAAAACACCAACAACCATTAACTAACTAACTAACCTACACTTATATAGCGCTTTTCTAGTCACAAAGACCACTCAAAGCGCTTTCATTAATACTAACCCTCTATTCTAAGGGCCTATAGGAAACAGATATCTAGGGACAATTTAGAACAGCCAATTAACCTAATTATTATTATTATACTAATATATTATTATATTATTATAATTATTATTACCTATTAACAAAGGCAGGTCTTCAACAATGCTCCTCTGTTTAGTCTAGGCAGTCCATTACATAAGTATACATATTATTCATTCACCAGTTTGGAATTTACAAGGTCCACACACATCATTCACCTTCTTCTTCAAAAGTTATGTTTAAATTCTTTACATAATCAATGAAAGGTCTCCATATATTCTCAAACACAATTTCTTTTGATTTCAGTATGTATGTTATTCTTTCTAGTGGAAGGGTTAACATCTGTCTTAACCACTGAGTCACATCTGGTCTATGAGTCTTTTCCCACAGTAGTGCAATACATTTTTTGGCGTTAAGCAAACTGAGGTCTATGAATACTCTTTCACTCTTATTACAGCTATGCTTTTCTGGATACACACCCAACAAAAACAATTTAGGATTCAATATGATTTGTTTTGAAATTATTTTTTTCAATTGTTACCCTCACCTCTTCTCAAAACATTCTAATTTTTCTACATTCCCATAAACAATGAAATAGGGTTCCTTTACTTTCCATACACTTTGTGCACGTATCTGGTATGTTTTTGTTATATCTATTTAACTCCACCAGTGTAAGACATGACACATCCTCCCACCCAACTTCCGTTGCCACCACCCGGAAGTCTACAGAATAATCGGCCACGAATTTATTCCCTAAACGTACAGTGTAAGACGTACATTAAGACGTACATTTATTGATTTGGCTTGAGCTTCTGTAAAAGCCAATTCCCATTGTTCCTCTGAGATTTCAGTTTGCAGGTCTTCTTTCCAATAATTCAATCTTTTCTGTGAGTTTTCACGAGGATAGTGTCAATGAGTTATAAAACTCTGAAATAATACCCTTTCTCTTACTATCTTTGGTCAAAATTTTTTCCAAGGATGAATAAGTAGGTCGGATGAGAGCATTATTTTGATTTGATCGAATAAAGTTCCTAAGCTGAAGATATTTAAAAAAATGTGTTCTATTAAGATTAAATTTGATCCTCAGTTCTTCAAAAGACATTATGTTATCTGAACATGACAGATATGTCTTGAATCTTTTGAATCCCTTTTAAATTCCATACTTTAAATACAGCATCCGTTCTCCCTGGTTTAAAATATTGATTACCCCATATTGGGCTAAATTGTGACAGCAAGTGTGGTTCTTTAAAATATTTTGTGGTTTCACACCATATTTTGATCATATGCTTTACAAATAGATTTTTAACTTGTTTCTGTAATTTTTTTGCCGAGTCTGAGTATATGAATATGGGAAGAGGTAAAGGTAAATTGTATGATTCCATTTCAGTCCAGTGAGGGAGATCATTTGATGAAAAATATGTCATAGACCTCAGTTGTGCTGACCAGTAATACAACATAAAGTTTGGACATTTCAGACCTCCACGATCAAATGGTAAATATAGTAAGGACAGACGTAATCTAGCCTTCCTATTGTTCCATAAAAATTCCACTAACATTTTTTTTAATTCTTGAGAATAGATCTGAAGGTGGTGGTAAAGAAATGTATTGAAATAAATAAAGTATTTTGGGTAAAATATTACTTTTAAGTATATTGATTCTTCCAATCATTGGTAGTGACATCCATCTCTGAAGTAACTAATTAATGTTGGTCATTAAGGCTTCATAGTTGGAACTGGCAACTAATTCTAGCTTAGGCACAATTTGAATTCCTAAATATTTAACCTGTTTACAACATTGAATTGATTTACCTCAGGAGATGGATGATTTCTCTGGGTCTCATTTAGCATTCATATTGAAGATTTAGTTTTATTTATTTTATATCCTGATATTTCCCCAAAATTCTATATTAAATTCAACAAGGTCGGAATTGATTTTTTAAGATTCAACATAAACAAAATTATGTCATCGGCATACAGGGAGATTTTATGTTCTGTTGGTCCTACTTTAATTCCATATATTTCTAGATGTAAACATACTGCCATCGCTAAAGGTTCAATTGCCATAGTAAACATTAAAGGTGAAAGTGGGCAGCCTTGTCGACATCCTCTATTGATATTTATTGATTTTGAAATATTGCTATTTGTTAGGATTTCTGCTGTAGCATTATTGTATATTATCTGAACCCATTTTATGAAATTATTTCCAAGTCCAAACCTTTGTAAAACTTCAAAAAGAAAGGGCCATTCGACCCTATCAAAGGCCTTTTCGGCGTCCAATGATAGGAGGGCTGTATCCGGTGCTTCTTTATTAGAATAGATGATATTAAATAGTCTTCTTACATTATGGAAGCCTTGTTTTCCCTTTATAAAGCCATTCTGATCTTGGTTAATAATATTTGGTAATATTTCTTGTAGTCATCTTGCTAAAATTTTACAGATTATCTTAAGGTCAGCATTTAATAGGCTTATTGGTCTCATATTTTCACATTTATTAGAGGGTTTACCTGGTTTTGACAACAGTATAATTAAGGCATTATTCATGTATGGTGGTAAATTACTATTTTGAAATGCTTCTAAAACCATTTCCAAAAATGGTTTTATTAATTTATTCTTAAATTTTTTATAGAGGTCAACTGGAAGACCATCTGGTCCTGCACTTTTTCCTGATTTCATATTATCAATGGCTAGCCCAACTTCTTCTTGACTAATTTTAGACTCCAGTATCTCCCTGTTTTCATTTGAAATACACGGTATAGATAATCCGTCCAAAAACCCATTTAGTTTTGTTAAGTCAGTTTCATTTTTTTGTATCATATAATTTTTCATAATAATCTCTAAAGGCACTATTAATTTCTAAAGGATCTACAAATGGCTGTCCATTTCTTATAATACTGGTAATTGTTTTTTTAAATTCTAATTGTTTAATCTGCCATGCCAATAATTTTCCTGATTTTTCACCTTGTTCATAAAAAGATTGCTTCAATCTTAGAAGACTCAAGGCAGCTCTATTCGCTGATTTTTTGTCATATTCAGCTCTCAGAATCAGTAATTCGTTCTCTAACTTTGGGTCACTTTCTGCATACACTTTTTCTTGAAGAATTTTTATTTTATGTTCCAATTGGACTCTCTCCTCTCGAGTCTTCTTAGATTTTGAACCTATATAACTAATAATATGCCCCCTAATAAAAGCTTTGAAAGCCTCCCACTTTATACATGCTGATGTTTGTGTAGTATTGATATCAAAAAACTCATCTATCTGTTTTTCTATGTACTTAACAAATTCTTCATCCTGAAGCCATTTATGCTTAAATTGCCACCTACCTGGTTCCTTTGTCAATTTCTTATCTACATATATTAGACAGCAGGGTGCATGATCAGAGATCACAATATTATCATAGAAGCAGTTTTGAATCTTGGGCCTTAATTCTGTGGAGATCAAAAAATAGTCAATACTTGAGAATGTCTTGTAGATATTAGAATAACAAGAATAGGCTTTAACTTGTGGTTTCATTTCTCTCCATATATCTAGCAATATCAATTCTTTCATAAAATGCTTAATGATCATCCTGCATCCATTGTGCGTACAGTCCAGTCCTGTTGATCTATCTATACCGGGATTCAATGTACAATTAAAATCCCCTGCTATTATATGTTGCTCTGTAAGTGAAGATAAAATAAGAAATAAATTAGTAAAGAAATTTTGATCATCTATATTGGGACCATATAAGTTCACCAGATTTATATTTTCTAATAACAAAGATCCTTGAATGATTAGATATCTTCCAAATTTGTCACCAATTACATTTTTCACTTGAAATGGGACTGATTTATGTATGAGAATCATAACCCCCTTGGCTCGGGATGAAAATGATGAGGTGAATACACTTCCTTGCCATCTTCTCCTAATTCTTTTTACATCCTCCTCTATTAGATGAGTTTCTTGTAAAAACACAATTTTTGAACCTATGTCTTTTATTTTATTCATAACAAGTTTTTTTTAAAATTTTGTAGATCTCTGCAATTCCATGAAGTTACATTAAGATTAATGCTTTCGTCTACGATCAATAAGGATCATACATTACCTCGCAATGTAAACATGCTCACACAGAGAAGCAAAAACATGAGTGGTTGATCATTCACCCTACAAACTACACACAAACAAATTCCCCCTTCCCACATTCGTGGTAATCCCCCCCAAAAAAAAAAAAAAAAAAATTCGGTCTCCTGCTATAGCCATCGACCGCTCCACACCCACGAGGACCAGCCAAAGCCACTCCTTCTTCATCCTCCCATTCACCCTGACTCTACTGCTTTTAATGACGTAACATTAACTCTCTTCTGTAAGTTTTCCAACTAAACTCCAAAATTTTATAGCAACTTTGTGCATCATAGGTTTTTTTTTAATATATAATACAATCTATATTTTGTAAACTTGCTATATGCTTCAGATCAGTCAGATGCCTGTGCAAATACTTAAATATTCTACCTTATATTTTGTTCATACTTAGCTCCCACCAGTCTCTTCTTGGATCTTCTTGATGAACTCCTGCGCCTCCTCAGGGGTCTTGAAGATGTGGGTTCTGCCCTTATACGTGACCAGCAGTCTTGCAGGATAAATCACTCCATGACGAATCCCAAGGTTGAGCAGCTCTTTATGGGCGGGGTCAAACTGTTTCCTTAATTGTTGGATTCCTGTGGCCAAATCTGGGTAGAACCGCACCTGTTGATCCTGGTATTTAATTTCTCCTTTGGCTCGCGCCGCGTTGGAGATCGTCATCCTATCTCTGTAGCTGAGGAACTTCATAATCAGCGTCCTCGGTGATGCCTTAGTATCTCTCGGTTGGCCAATTCGGTGGGCGCTTTCTAAGACGACTGATGACTGCAGCTCCGCGTTGTTCAGCACTTCTGGGATCCACTTTTCTAAAAAGGAACATGGAACCAGACCCTCCGTTCTCTCCGGGAGACCCACCAGCCTCAGGTTGTTCCGTCTCGACCGGGATTCTAAATCCAGGACATTATCTTCCAGACATTTATTTTTTAATTCCAATGTGCGCACCTTTAATTGTAGGCCGGTGGCATCATCCTCAGCACTGGAAATTCGGAGGTCCACCTGCGAAACTCGTTCCACACAGTCGCTTAACTCCTTTCTCATTCCTTCTATTGCTGCTATAA
Organism: Pholidichthys leucotaenia; assembly: GCA_020510985.1. Classification (NCBI taxonomy): domain Eukaryota; kingdom Metazoa; phylum Chordata; class Actinopteri; order Cichliformes; family Pholidichthyidae; genus Pholidichthys; species Pholidichthys leucotaenia. The sequence continues at coordinate 408,442,226 of CM035843.1, forward strand.
TCCCATCAAATTTAGAGGAAAAGTCTGCTCTCATTGAACTAATGGCAGCGAGCACCGCATCTGTGCCATCGCCAGCAATCATCGCTCCTCCGCTAGCTTGTCCCGCCATATCTGGGGATTTTTCTGCTTCGTCACGGACGTGAAAGTCTGTTAACTTGGACTGTTTCTGCGGTTCAGTTTTTCCTCCACCTGATTTCCCAGCCTTAGGCTTTACTGGCATGTCCTCGCCCAAACGCTGGGATAGTTTTTGTTCCAATTGAGAGAGTTATTTGCCGATTTTTTTTATTTTTAGGAGCAGAGTGAAGCACATCCTCCTACGTGGTGGCCATAACCGGAAGTCCCCGTAAGTAACGTGTTTATTTACAATGGGACAATGTAAAGAATGTCCAAATACAGTCACAATAGAACAAGGGAAAACACCCTTGCTACAAACTTAGTTGGTGAACGGGAATGCCTAACGTGTTCCAATTAGGCAGGAGTGGAGAAAAAGGCACAGGGAAAGACTTACAACAGCGTCGGAGCGGAAAGGCTCTGAGACAACAACACGATTCAGTCCTGGGGGTAAACCAACAGAAGCGAGACTGGATGTTCACGGTTGACATTGCTAAGTTGCCACACTAGCTGGTCACACTCTACCCTATAAATGCACAAACCAAGAATGAGGGCAAGTGGACACAGCTGTGTGGTGACCCGGTGCCTGACTGATTGAATTATGTGTGTGTGTGCGTGTGTGTGAGTATCAGTATCAGTATGAATGTGACTCTTTGTGTGTGTGTGTGTGTGTGTGTGTGTGTGTGTGTGTGTGTGTGTGTGTGTGTGTGTGCGTGTGCGTGTGTGTGCGTGTGTGTGTGTGAGTGTGTATGTGGTGAACCAAACATCTGGTGAATGCCTGGTGAGAGGAGGAGGCATGGCTGTGGGACTGGCGGAGAGCAAGGCTCAATCTGCCAGCTACAATTAATAAGTAATAATTAAGCCACAAGTCCCCCGAACATGACAGGATGCCTCTCTTTGCAATGTTTTCACCTGCAGCCTTAGCCCTAGCCTGAGGGACGAGTTAGCTCGCATAGATAAGCCTAGCACACTAAACATGCTAATTTCCTTAGCGATTAGCATTGACAACTGGCTGAGGGAGTGGGCCAACGAGCACTGACCTTCTGGTCGCTCGGGCTCACAGTTACGCCGCTCCTCACAGCCCCCCCTGCTGGCCCTTCCACCTTCCGATCCCTTTGACACTGCTGAGCCTATGATGATGACCAGTCCAAGCTGCCCCCGGCCAAGAAACAGCACAGCCGGGAGCTCAGGCTGTGTTTATATTACGCTAGTGAGGAACATGAGCTGGCATCCTGCCCCATTCGGCCAAAAGAGGGGGTCCGTGGGTCACAATGGGGGTCTCACGGACTCACTACAGCAAAATCCCCTTAACAAATTTTTATTGCCTATACGTTTCTTACACAATCACCAGGAAATCTCCATTCACACTCACGCACTCATCGACTCAGGGGCTGAAGAGAGCTTTATTTCTGAAGATTTGGCAACCCGGCTGGGGCTCTCCTACCACCAGCTGAAGACTCCCTTGAAACTTAGCGCTCTATCTAGGTTCCACTTGCCATTGTCACCAAGCAGACTGCCCCCGGTTTCTGTTCTGATCTCAGTCAATCACCAGGAGTAAACCAGGTTTTTTGTGCTTCCTGTTTTGGCCTCCCTGATTATTTTGGGGTACTCTTGGCTTCGGCTGCACAACCTGTTCCTTGATTGGCATGTGGGAAACATTATCTTGTGGAGTTCCTTCTGCCTGAGTGCCTGCCTGCCTGCAGTCTGCTGCCTGCTATCCCTCCGTTCTCCTCTGTGTCCCTGACGCACCCCTGCCTGACCTGTCCCGGGTTCCCTCTGACTACCATGACTTGGGCGCCGTCTTTAGTAAGACTCAGGCTCTGTCACTCCCCCCCTACCGCCCATATGATTGTGCCATTAACCTCCTGCCGGGGGCTCCGTGGCCATCCAGTCGACTTTATAGCCTGTCGGCCCAGGAGCGGAAGGCAATCGAGAAATACATTAAGGAGCCCCTGAGCTCGGGCATTATCCGACCATCTTCCTTGGCAGTGGGGGTGGGATTTTACTTTGTGGGAAAGAAGGATGGCTCTTTGTGGCCCTGTATTGACTTTTGGGAACTGAACAACATCACTGTTAAGGACAAATACACTCTTCCCCTAATGAACACGGCTTTTGATTCTTTCCAGGGGACCTCCGTGTTTACGAAATTAGCTCTCCACAACGCATACCACCTGGTGAGGATTAGAGAGAAGGACGAGTGGAGATAGGGTTCCAGACCCCTAGTGGCCACTTCAAATACCAGGTGATGCCGTTTGGTCTGACTAATGCTCCCGCTGTATTCCAACACCTCATCAACAATGTGTTGAGGGATTTCTTAGGCGCTTTTGTGTTTGTGTATTTGGGCAGTATTCTCATATTTTCGCAGTCCCTTGATGAGCATCAAGTCCATGTCAGGTGGGTGCTACAGTGCCTGTTGGAGAATAAATTGCTTGTCAAAGTGGAGAAGTATGAGTTTCACGCCCCTAGCACTTCATTCTTGGGATTTGTCATATCTCACAACGAGATCATCGCTGATTCAGCCAAGGTAAAAGCAGTGGTGGAGTGGCCGGTTCCATCTTCCCGGAAACAGTTACATCAGTTTCTTGGGTTTGCCAACTTCTACCACCGCTTCATCAAAAATTACAATATCATTGCTCTACCCCTCACTCGCCTCACCTCCTCCAAGATGCCCTTCCAGTGGACGGGTGAAGCGGAGGCAGCCTTTACAGAATTGACGTTATTGTCATTGGGCTGCACGGTGGTGCAGTGGTTAGCACCACGGCAGCACAGTTTACCCTCGGCCGGGGGATCGCGGGGATCTTGAGATCGTGGGTTCGATCCCTGCCCCCGGCCAACAGTGATCTGTGTGGAGTTTGCATGTTCTCCCCGTGTATGTGTGGGTTTACTCCGGGATTTCTCCGGTTTCCTCCCACATGCTAAAAACATGCAGGTTAGGGAGTTAAGGGGCACTTGCGCACGCAGCGACCGGCAGCTGGTGGCTTGTCACCGGACTGCAGAACAAATCTACCTACGGGTACAAGATAAGTAAAAAAAAAAATTGTTTTCTCCTCCTATCTTGGCTCAGGTGGACCCCGCGCTGCAGTGTTTAATGGAGGTGGATGCCTCAGACTCCGGGGTGGGAGCAGTCCTGTCTCAACATTCCCCCATGGACGACAAGATCCGGCTCTGCGCGTTCTTCTCCTGATGCCTCACCTTGGCGGAGAGGAACTATGACATCGGGGACAGGGAGCTCCTGGCGGTAAAACTGGCCTTGGAGGAGTGGCGCCACTGGTTCAAGGGGGCCTCCCAGCCATTCATCGTTTGGACCGACAATAAGAACCTGGAGTACCTCAGGATAGCCAAGTGACTCAACGCCTGGCAAGCCCGCTGTCCTTGTTCTTCGACAGGTTCGACTTCACCATCACCTACCGCCCGGGGTCCAAGAGCCCCAAGCCTGACGCCCTGTCAAGACAGTTCTCTTCAGATGCAGCCGAGGCGCCATCACATCCCGTGGTGCCCCCTTGGTGTATCGTGGGTGCCCTCTTGTGGGGCATTAAGGAGAGAGTCAGAAGAGCCCAGGACACTGAGGCCCCTGGGCGGGGGGCCAGCGGGGAAGATTTATGTGCCCTCTGCTGTCCGGGGCGAAATCATCAATTGGGCCCACTCCTCCAAACTCCTGTGCCACCCGGGGGTGGCACAGGAGCCTTCTGGTGGACCACAGGACCTTCTGGTGGCCGTCTCTTTGGAAGGATGTCGGGGAGTACGTCCATGCCTGTCCCCAGTGCACCACTTGTAAGATGTCCTCCTCCCCTCCAGCGGGGCTGCTCTGTCCCCTTCCCATCCCCCGGCAGACTTTGGTCTCATGTGGCACTGGATTTTGTCACCGGCCTTCCTCCTTCTGCTGACAACACAGTCATCCTTACAATCATGGACAGATTCTCCAAGGCGGCTCACTTCATCCCCCTACAGGGTCTCCCCACGGCCAAGGAGACTGCGGACCTGCTTGTCCTCCATGTGATGTGGCTCCAAGGCATGTTGATGGACACTGTGTCCGATCGTGGTCCCCAGTTTGTCTTACAGGTGAGGGGTTCCTTTTCTAAGGCTATTGGGGCCATGGTAAGCCTGTCCTCTGGGTACCACCCCCAGAGTAAAGGCCAGTGTGAGCGCGGCAATCAGGAATTGGAGGCAGCGCTACGGTGTGTCATCACCTTCAACCCAGCATCCTGGAGCTCCTATCTGCCATGGGTCGAGTATGCGTACACCATGGTCTCCTCTGCCACAGGTCTGTCCCCATTCGAGGTCTCTTTGGGATGCAATCCCCCACTGTTCCCAGAGGAGGAGGAAGACATCGTGGTGCCCTCCGTGCAGGCCCATATGAAGCGCTGTTGCCGGCTGTGGAAGACTACCCGGGCCGCGTGTCGGCGCACGGCAAACCGCAACTCCGCCATTGCCAACTGCCACCACATGACTCCAGCTCCGCCCTACCAGGTTGGGCAGCTGGTATGGCTGTCCACGAAGAACATTAATCTCAAGGCTGAGTCCAGGAAGTTGTCATGCATTTTATTGGGCCTTTTTCCATTACACACATTGTGAATCTTGTCGCTGTGCACCTGGCTCCCCCCCCCCTCCGCATTTGTCCCACCTTTCAGGTCTCACAGGTCAAGCCGTTTGTCTCCAGCCCTCTGTACCCCCCTCCAAAGACGCCACCTCCACCGGTATTGATCGATGGTAACCCCGCATGGAGAGTCAACTCCATCCTGGACATCCGACATTGGGGTCGTGACCTCCGGTACCTGGTGGACTGGGAGGGTTACGGTTCAGAGTGGAGGTCCTGGGTGCATCCCTCCTTTGTGATGCACCCAGCTCATCACAAAGGAGGGATGCACGTCCCTACACAGCTCATCAGGGACTTCCACCGGACGCACCCGGGTAGGTTGGCTCGGCCGCCGAGAGGCGTCCCGTGGGGGGGGGGGGTACTGTTATGATCCGCTCTGTCTACCTGCTGCCCTAATTATCTCCACAGCTGCTCGCACACCTGATCATCTCATCTAGCACCCTATTTAAGCAGCGCTCCCCTCTGGTCTGCATGGAGACGTCAACGCTCTCAAGGTCTGGCAAGACCACCTCACCTCCTCATTCTGCTCTGGAGTTCTGCCTCCTCAGCTCCATGCTGCTCATTGTTTCTCCTGGGAGTCTGAGCTCCCCACGACAACTAAGCCGTCATCTTTTCTTCACTTCTCCGCTCTCCTACATCTCCCCTGTGCACAGGTGAAAGCCTTCTGGCGGCGGACCTCCTCCTCCTGGCGGCAGACCTGAGCACAACCCACACTTCACCTGCACTCTCCATCCTGCACCACTTCACCTCATCGGCAGCAGCAGCCCAGACACGGAACAACTGGACTGGAGCCCTCGGGAGTTCTTCTGTGCTTCAGCTCTCCAGCCTACTCGTAAGACTGAACATTCACTGATACATCCCTCCAAACCTCAGTCACTCATCCGTCTGTCTGTGCTTTCTCCTATGGTTGCCAGTCTGAACAGTGCTCTGCTCGCCCCGCTGCTACACTCCTGCACACACACACACATCCACACTCACACCCTCTATAATAAAAGATAATTGTGTCTATTTCGAGTCCACATCTGTTTCTGGGTCACCCAATCATGTCACAGAGAATGTCTTTTGCAAACTGTTAGTGAGACCCAACCCACGTCATCTTTTAGAGCCACTGTGTAGACAAAGGAATCAAGTAGATTTCTTCATTCAAGCTTTTCAAAGTGGGCAGAGAGTTTACAGATGTCTTCTAAATACAAAGAAACATTTCATTCACTTGTGTGCGGTCAGGTCTACTATACCGTGTAGCTTCTCTGGAACTCTCAGGAAGACAGAAACACAAAAGCAAGTGCTATTTGACTGAAGAATTATTAAGGCAATGTGGAAAAGGCTAGAAAGGATACTGGACATAGATGTTCTTCAAATTAGGAGAACGATGATGCACAAGAATGAACTCATGCGACTGCTGAACTCTATATTTATGTATGAGTGCACCAAGGCTACAAGTGTGCCAAGCAGGAAAAGATGATGATGATGATGATAATGATTATGATAGATTTGCCTGATATACAGTTGACTCAAGGATTTACTCAACATGTGACATTTTCTTATCTGCTTATGTTTTTTTTTTTCCTTACAATAGTTTCTGTGTTTTTTCTGAGGTCTCTACAAAAGAATGAATGAATTAATGAATGAATGAATCCCCTAAATGAATGAATCCCCTAAAGCCCTCATGGAGGATTTGCTGCAGCTTAAAGAAGAGGACAATGACAACTTCCTCTTCCAATTCATATTCCTCAGCACGCTGCCGCCACACATGAGAGGGACGCTCGCCAACATGAGATGCAACACCCAGCAAGACTTCCGCGTGCTGGCCAATGAAGCTCATCGGCTTGTCAACGCCTGCAAGGAGCTGACACCCACAGCAGCATCCGCAGACCTCAACGCTGATGCCCGGAACCACGAAGAGCCAAAACCCACTGAACAGATCCAGCCCGCGGTGACAGCGACACGGCCAAAATGTAACAGACAGAGCGACGTCTGTTATTATCACCACCGTTTCGCCGAGAAGGCCCGCAAATGCGTTCCCCCCTGCAAATTTACGGTTTCGGGAAAACGCCAAAGCCGAGGGCCGTTAACTAACTAACTACTAACTAACCTGCACTTATATAGCGCTTCTCTAGTCACAAAGACCACTCAAAGCGCTTTCATTCATACTAACCCTCTATTCTAAGGGCCTATAGGAAACAGATATCTAGGGACAACGGCAACGTTAACGGCAGCGGTTCTCGACGAGAAGAATAAGCTGTTGTATGTGACAGATGGACACACCGGCAAGCAGTTCCTCATAGACACAGGAGCTCAGCTGAGTTTCGTCACGCCCTCCCACGCAGATCGAGCCATGGGCACCTGGGGCAACGGAGCGGTGGCAGCCAACGGCTCTAACATCGACACCTTCGGCAAAAAGAGCCTGCACCTCCACATCCACGGCCGCAACTACAGATGGACATTTGTTGTAGCAGCGGTGAGCTTTAACTTGTTAGGCGCAGATTTTTTGTGTGCACATGGGTTATTAGTGGATCTAGCAAATAGGCGCTTGGTTAATGCACTGTCCTTTGCTTCTATTCCCTGCTCAGCTCGAGTTTCTCCACCACCTGTGCAGGCTAACGTCACCACGGCAGGAGGTAAGTTTGAGCAACTCCTCACCCAATTTCCAGGCACTCACAATTCCCAAATTCTCAGCCACTGTGGCTAAACACGGGGTTGAACACTTTATTCCCACAACGGGCCCACCCGTATTTGCCAAAGCTCGCCGCTTAGACGCAGCCAAGCTCAACATAGCATGGGACGAGTTTACGACCCTTGAAAAATTGGGCATTGTTAGACGCTCGAAGAGCCCTTGGGCCTCACCACTTCACATGGTTCCGAAATCCGACGGTTCTTGGAGACCGTGCGGAGATTACCGCAGATTAAACAATGCTACAGCGCATGACCGCTACCCAATTCCTCACATTCAAGATTTTTCACTACATCTGGCGGGTGCGTGCATTTTTTCAAAAATAGACAGTCCGCGGTTATCATCAAGTCCGTCCGAGCGGAGGACATTCCTAAAACAGCTGTAATAACCCCTTTCGGCCTTTTTGAATTTCTGCGAATGCCTTTCGGCCTCAAAGGCGCTGCTCAAACTTTTCAACGAATGATGGACGCGGTCTTACGCGACCTTCCTTTTGTCTTCGTCTACCTCGACGACATGCTGGTAGCCAGCTCGTCTGAGGAAGATCACGAGCAGCACCTCACTACAGTTTTTCAGAGACTAGAAGAGCACAGGTTAATAATCAATCCAGCCAAATGCAATTTCGGCATGTCACAAATTGATTTTTTAGGACACAAAGTCTCTCCGAAGGGGGCAGTTCCACTTCCAGACAAAGTTCACGCGATAAAAAGTTTCCCACGGCCACAGACGGTCAAATCGCTACAAGAATTTGTAGGAATGGTTAATTTTTACAACCGTTTCCTCCCCCACGCAGCTCAGCTCATGCAGCCCCTATATGACGCGCTCAGAAAAAAAGAAAGCTTCCAACGCGGTCGAATGGACCGCGGAGTGCGAGCACGCCTTCGCGGAAGTAAAGAGCGCTCTAGCTAACGCCACATTGTTAGTTCACCCAGATCCCTCGGCCCGCATTGCGCTAACCACAGACGCTTCGGACCTGGCTATAGGGGCAGTTGTAGAACAACATGTCAGCGGGATCTGGCAACCTTTAGCATTCTTTAGCAAATCGCTAAACCAAACTGAGCATAAATACAGCACTTTTGACAGGGAGCTGCTAGCGCTTCATTTATCCATCCGCCACTTCCAGTTCTGGTTAGAAGGGCGGAGTTTCACGGCTTTTGTAGACCATAAACCGCTCACCTTTGCTATGGCTAAAATTTCAGGACCATGGTCAGGCAGGCAACAAAGACAGCTGGCTGCATTTTCAGAGTTCACCACAGACATTCGACACGTGGCAGGCCAACTTAACGTGGTAGCAGACTGCCTCTCTCACGCTGTGACACCACCAGAGCGCGAGGAGACAGATTATACTGCCTCAGCAGCAGAACTCTTCACTAACGCAGACACATACGCAGCACCTATCCATGCAGGGATAGATTATGCAGCCATGGCAGAGGAACAAAGCAGTGACGCGGACGTGCGCGCACTCCTGTCTGGACCAACAGGGTTAAGGCTGGAGAAAAAGGGTTTACGTGATGGCGTGCCCCCCCTAATATGCGATGTTTAAACCGACCGACCTCGCCTTTTAGTACCAGCTACATGGCGCCGCCGTATTTTCGACGCAATTCACTCCCTCGCGCACCCAGGTGTGCGCGCCTCGGTTAAAATGGTCGCCGAAAAGTTTGTGTGGCCAGGCCTGCGCAAAAACGTAAAAGAATGGGCAAAAACTTGCATTTCTTGTCAGCGCGCCAAAATACACAGACACACAAAAGCCCCTCTGGAGCCTTTTCCAATCCCTGCTAGAAGGTTCGACCACGTTCATGTCGACCTCGTGGGGCCACTACCTTCCTCCCAAGGTTTCACACACCTGTTAACAATGATAGACCGCACCACATGCTGGCCAGAGGCAGTCCCTCTAGCGGCAACCACAGCGGAGGAAGTCGCTCGCGTCTTTTTGACAAACTGGGTAGCACGTTTCGGCGTCCCATCGGACATCACGTCCGATAGGGGGCCTCGATTTGTCTCAGAGCTTTGGTCAGCCATGTCCAGCAGCTTAGGGGCAACAATTCACCGCACCACTGCTTATCACCCTCAGGCTAATGGGTTATGCGAGCGTTTTCACAGGTCTTTAAAGGCCACCCTCAGAGCCTCACTAACGGATACAAATTGGGTAAATAAACTTCCCTGGGTTTTATTGGGGTTGCGTGCTGCGCCTAAAGAGGATCTAGACGCCTCTCCGGCAGAATTAGTTTTTGCACAACCTCTCAGGCTCCCAGGTGAATTTTTACCAGAGAATCCAGAGCCAGGGCATCTTCCAGTCCCAAGGTTTTTAGGCAGCAACGGACCGGACTCTCTCCCCGGTCCAGCTCATCACTCCTTTCCACGGGTTTTTGTCCCTCAAGCTTTAAAAAACGCTGAGTTCGTTTTTGTTAGGCATGAAGCTTTAAAACCAACTTTCCGTCCAGCATACGATGGGCCATTCAGAGTGCTGGAACATGGTGATAAACACTTTGTGCTTGATTTTGGGGATACAAAAGAAACAGTCAGCATTGACAGACTTAAACCTGCCTTCTTGTTGAAAGACGAGCCTGCACAGTTGGCGAGAGCACCTCGGCAGGGTAGACCCCCCAAGAGAAAAGACTCAGCCCCCCTGCAGGGAACAATTAACCACTCTCCTTCCCACGCTGCAGATTCCTCACAAGGAGGTCCCAGCAGGACGCCTAAACGAACCCACAGCAGTTTTGGGAGAAGATTAAAACCCAGACAGCACAGGGACTGATGCAAACTACTCCACAATTGTTCACTAATTGTGCTGCAACAGTTTAGGACTGACTTATGATTTTACTATGCTGTTATGATTACCACTGAACTCTCTTAGGGGCATGGCTGCTGGAAAGTTTCTTCTGTGGCAAGAGATGTAACAGTATGTCATAGTAATTATCTTAGACTGTTAACCTTTCTATTGTCTTTCTTAGTCGTTTGGGGGGGGGGGCTGTGGGCTATACTAATCATATATTCCATAACCTACATATGTTGAAGCATGTGGAAATGTTTGGTAATTACATATGTAAAGCAACTTCACACCTCTGAAAGGACAAAGGCTCTCAACCGCCAAGTGAAGAACAATGACGTTCCCAGACACTGCGGTGGAGACCGGAGGAGCTACCCTCACCCCCTGGGTGAGGAGAGGAAATACCAAGACAATGGGGGGATTAAGATAATGAGGGATGTCCGCCTTTGTTATGCATGTCTTTTGTTATGTGCATTATAAAGTCAGTGAGCCGGAGATATTCGGTCTCTTTTCCTTCTGCTACATCTGCACTAAATGAGACTTGTTAGGAGAGCTGATAAATAAATTTTGGTTTATATATCATATCGCCTCATCATTTCAAGCTCTTCTACACTGGTGACCCTGACGCAAGTATGGACCTGAGGCGTTCCCCCGCAATCGACTCATCCGTGGCGACCCAGGCAGACGCCAGCGCCCACGCAGACAGGGGAACAGATGGACGTCTTTCCCCCCCGGCAGAAGGGATTGAGAAGGCTCAACCGAGCACCAGCACCGCTGTGAGAGCCGAAGCAAGGCACTCTCACCCTGCGGACACAGCAGTGATGGTATACACAAATGCCGTCGCTGTCAAGCTGCCAGACTTCTGGCAAGAAGACCCCGCCTCGTGGTTTCAGCAAGCTGAAGCCCAGTTTGCACTGGCGGGCATCACAGCTGACGATACCAAATTCTACCATATCGTCTCCAAACTCGACGCCGCCACTTCGAAGTGTGTGTGGAGCATGATCCGGCGGCCGCCGGCCCAAGACAAATATGAAACGCTTAAAGCAACCATTGTGGCGAATTACGTCCCCTCAGCTAAAGAGAGACCCGAGAAGATCCTGGCGGTCTACGGCCACAGAGGGTGCAAACCTAAAGCCCTCATGGAGGATTTGCTGCAGCTTAAAGAAGAGGACAATGACAACTTCCTCTTCCAATTCATATTCCTCAGCACGCTGCCGCCACACATGAAAGGGACGCTCGCCAACATGAGATGCAACACCCAGCAAGACTTCCGCGTTCTGGCCAATGAAGCTCATCGGCTTGTCAACGCCTGCAAGGAGCTGACACCCACAGCAGCATCCGCAGACCTCAACGCTGATGCCCGGAACCACGAAGAGCCACAACCCACTGAGCAGATCCAGCCCGCGGTGACAGCGACACAGCCAAAATGTAGCAGACAGAGCGACGTCTGTTATTATCACCACCGTTTCGCCGAGAAGGCCCGCAAATGCGTTCCCCCCTGCAAATTTACGGTTTCGGGAAAACGCCAAAGCCGAGGGCCGTTAACGGCAGCGGTTCTCGACGAGAAGAATAAGCTGTTGTATGTGACAGATGGACACACCGGCAAGCAGTTCCTCATAGACACAGGAGCTCAGCTGAGTTTCGTCACGCCCTCCCACGCAGATCGAGCCATGGGCACCCGGGGCAACGGAGCGGTGGCAGCCAACGGCTCTAACATCGACACCTTCGGCGAAAAGAGCCTGCACCTCCACATCCACGGCCGCAACTACAGATGGACATTTGTTGTAGCAGCGGTGAGCTTTAACTTGTTAGGCGCAGATTTTTTGTGTGCACATGGGTTATTAGTGGATCTAGCAAATAGGCGCTTGGTTAATGCACTGTCCTTTGCTTCTATTCCCTGCTCAGCTCGAGTTTCTCCACCACCTGTGCAGGCTAACGTCACCACGGCAGGAGGTAAGTTTGAGCAACTCCTCACCCAATTTCCAGGCACTCACAATTCCCAAATTCTCAGCCACTGTGGCTAAACACGGGGTTGAACACTTTATTCCCACAACGGGCCCACCCGTATTTGCCAAAGCTCGCCGCTTAGACGCGGCCAAGCTCAACATAGCATGGGACGAGTTTACGACCCTTGAAAAATTGGGCATTGTTAGACGCTCGAAGAGCCCTTGGGCCTCACCACTTCACATGGTTCCGAAATCCGACGGTTCTTGGAGACCGTGCGGAGATTACCGCAGATAAAACAATGCTACAGCGCATTGTAGCATTGCGCTACAATGCGCAATGCTACAATGCGCTGTAACATTGTTGATTTATTGTTGGATATTGTTTGTTTGGATTTGTTTGTTTTATTGTTTGTTTTATATGTATTTCCCCATACTTCAGTACAATATATCATGTATGGGAGTATGAATGAATGATTGAATGATTCAGCAAATATTTCACTCTGTGTAGTATTGCGATTGATTTGGATTTCTTACTTTTAATATAATTAATATGTGACTTCCAACACAGTTTATTATCAATTACTACTCCAAGAAATTTAATTTCGGATACACTTTCAATCTATACACCATTTACACTGAGTTTAGATACTGAGTTGTTGTGATGGTTGTCCAACCATCCATCTTCTACCGCTCTTCCGGAGGTCCGATTCGGGGAGGCAGCAGTTCAAGCAGAGAAGCCCAGACTTCCCTCGCCCTAGCCACCTGCTCCAGCTCTTCAGAGAAGATACCAAGGCATTCCCAGACCAGCTGGGAGACGTAGTCTCTCCACCGAGTCCTGTGTCTGCCCCAGGGTCTCCTCCCAGTGGGACGTGCCCAAAACACCTCAAGTGGGAGGCGTCCAGGAGGCATCCTAATCAGATGCCCATACCACATCAACTGACTCCTTTCAATGTGGAGGAGCAGTGGTTCTACTCTGAGCCTCTCCTGGATGACTGAGCTCCTCACCCTGTCTCTGAGGGTGAGTCCAGCAATCCTACGGAGGAAGCTCATTTCAGCCACTTGTATCCACAATCTCGTTCTCTCGGTCATTACCCAAAGCATGTGACCATACGTGAGTATAGGAACGTAGACTGACTGGCAAATCGACAGCTTTGCCTTAGAACTCAACTCCCTCTCACCACAAGGGACCGGTACAATGTCCGCATCACTTCAGATGCTGCTCCAATCTGTCTGTCAATCTCTCACTCCATTTTCCCCTCACTCATGAATAAGACCCCAAGATACTTGAACTCCTCCACTTGGGGCAGGAGCCTGTCCCCAACCCGGAGAGGACAATCCACCTTTTTCCAGTTGAGGACCATGGACTCGGACTTAGAGGTGCTGATTCTCATCCCAGCCGCTTCACACTCAGTGGCAAACAATCCCAGCAAGAACTGTAGGTCATTGCTGGATGAAGCCAACAGGACAACATCATCTGCAAACAACAGAGATGAGATCCTGTGGTCACCAAGCATGACACCCTCCGTTCCCTGGCTGCACCTAGAAATCCTGTCCATAAAAATTATGAACAGGATCGATGACAAAGGGAAGCCCTGGTAGAGTCCAACTCTCACTGGGAATGAGTCCGACCGAGTGTTGGCAATACGAACCAAACTCTCACAACAGTCATGCAGAGACCGAATGGCTCGTAACAACAAGCCTGATACCCCATACTGCTGAAGCACCCCCCACAAAAAACCACTAGGAACACGATTGAATGCCTTCTCCAAGTCCACAAAACGCATGTAAACTGGTTGGGCAAACTCCCACGAACCCTCGAGAATTCTCGAGAGGGTAGAGAGCTGGTCCGATGTGCCACAGCCAGGACAAAAAACACATTGCTCCTCCTAAATCCGAGGTTCGACCAACGGCTGGACTCTCCTCTCCAGTACCTTGGCATAGACCTTCCCAGGAAGGCTGAGGAGTGTGATCCCTCTAAAGTTGGAGCACACCATCAGGTCCCCTTTTTTGAAAAGAGGAACCACCACCCTGGTTTGCCATGCCAAAGGCACTGTCCCCGACCTCCACGCAATGTTGCAGAGACGTGTCAACCATGACAACCCTACAACATCCAGGGCCTTGAGGTACTCAGGGCGAATCTCGTCTACCCCGGAGCCCGGCCACCAAGGAGATTTTGAACCACCTTGACGACCTCAGCTCCTGTGATAGGCGAGTCATCCCCCTCGTCCACAAGCCCTGCTTCCTCTGCGGAAGGCGTATAAGTGTGATTGAGTAGATCCACAAAGTATTCCTTCCACCGCCCGATGATATCTCCAGTTGATGTCAACAGTGCCCCATCTGTGCCATACACAGTGTGGACAGGGATCTGCTTCCCACTCCTGAGCTGCCGGACAGTTTGCCAGAATCTCTTCGAGGCCGACCGAAAGTCTTGTTCCATGGCCTCACCGAACTCCTCCCATACCCGGGTTTTTGCTTCAGCAACCACCCAAGCTGCATTCTGCTTGGCCTGCCGGTCCACCTCAGCTGCTTCAGGAGTCCCACAAGCCAACCAAGCCTGATAGGACTCCTTCTTCAGCTTAATGGCCCCCCTCACAACTGGTGTCCACCACTTGGTTCGGGGGTTGCCACCACGAGATGCACCGACCACTTTGCGGCCACAGCTCTGGGCCGCCGCTTCAACAATAGAGGTGGAAAACATTACCCATTCAGACTCCATGTCTCCAGACTCCCTCGGAATGTGGTTGAAGTTCTTCCGGAGGTGGGAGTTGAAGACCTCCCGGATAGCGGCCTCAGCCAGACGTTCCCAGCACACCCTCACTATACATTTGGGTCTACCAGGTCTGAATGGCATCCTCCCCTGCCATCGGATCCAACTCACCACCAGGTGGTGATCAGTTGACAGCTCTCCACCTCTCTTTACCCGAGTGTCCAAGACATATGGTCGCAGGTCTGATGACATGATAACAAAATCAATCATCGACCTGCGACCTAGGGTGTCCTGGTGCCAGGTGCACATATGGACACCCTTATGCTTGAACATGGTGTTCGTTATGGACAAACTGTGGTTAGCACAGAAGTCCATTAACTGAACACCACTTGGGTTCAGATCGGGCAGGCCGTTCCTCCCAGTCACCACCTTCCAGGTTTCACTGTCATTGCCCACGTGCACATTGAAGTCCCTCCATTGTCCAATGGAGTCTCCAAGAGGAGCACCCTCCAGCATCCCAGTCAGAGACTCCAAAAAGGGTGGGTACTCTGAAACATCATTTGGTGCATAGGCACAAATGATGGTTAGGACCCATTTCCCAACCCTAAGGCCTTCACCTTATCGTGGTGGATTGTACCTTATCATGGTGGGGGGTTTGCGTGCCCCAGTGATCCCAGGAGCTATGTTGTCGGGGGCAATTTGCCTCTGATAGGGTCACCCAAGACAACTGGTCCTGGGTGAAGGGCCAGACTAAGAACGATCCAACAGACTCTCGTGATAAATTCTAGATCAGTGTAACCCGCTCGGTATGGAGGTACCGGGGCCCCACCCTGGAGCCCGGCCTGGGGGAGGGGCTCGATGGCTAGCATCTTGTGGCTGGGTATCCACCCATGGGACCCAGCCGGGCTCAGCCCGAAGGAGTTACATGGGTCCACCCTCCAGTGGGCTCACCACCTGCAGGAGGGATCATGGGGGTTCGGTGCTATGTGGATTAGGTGGCAGTCATAGGTGGAGACCTAGGCAGAATTATCCCAGGCTTTCTAAACTGGCTTTTGGTACGTGGAATGTCACCTCTCTGGTGGGGAAGGAGCCTGAGCTGGTGGAGCTAAATGCAATATTCATAGATTCACGCATACTTTAGTAGGCAGAAGATATAACAACTCTTTCCAAGCAATTCTAAGGAAATGAAAGTTTTTGTGTGGATAAAAAGCCACAATACACTATTTTGGGCAATATACATTTCTGTTTGAGGTGGTTTTAGAGCCGATGAAGCTTGTCTTTAACTATAAGTTTCAAATAATTCTGCCACAGTGATCTATTAAGTGCTGTGGAAGGTAATTTCTACTCTTCTGACGGAGACAGGTGTATGTTAAAAGCAAATTCCTGCTGCTTTTACAATGCTTGTCTTTCCATCATTTGGAGATTATGCTTGATCCTGAAGGGTGAACAAATAAGATGACGGCAGAAGTTCTTATTTACTTTTAAGATTATTTTAAGTATAGTTGAACTTCTTTTGTACTTGGACCAGTTAGCGCATATCTCATTTAGTAAAAATTTTCCATTTGCTACCCATGCTTCTAAGCACAATGATGGCGGTTTGGTGTTATATGTGATCTTTCACTTTCAAGTATTAGTTTGGTTGCATACTATCTACAATAAAACAGCATTTGTAAAAGAAAATAATGTCAGAAAAACAAACAAACACTGTGGTACAACATAGTGGTATGGGAATTATTCAGAATAGGGCTTCTATTAATTATTGATTTCTGTAATGCGGTGGTCCTCGCAAGCCACCATAAGACGCCAAAAGTCGCCGGTGAGGTTTGCATTGATGTTTTATTCACAAACACAAGAACACACAAAGTAATGAGCCTCGGTGGGCTAAAACACACAAGACTAGACACAGGAGATCGTAAGGCGCTAACACCCAGCTTACTTACGATTCAGATCATGAACAAGGACCATGGAACACACGTTGGACGTCTGAGGCGAGAAACGCTCGCTCAACGTCTGACAAGGAATAATTGACGAGACTGCTGCTTCATACTGCTCCCAGAGTCCACTTAAGTACAGGGCTGCTGATGAGCTGCTGATGAGCCGCAGATGCAGCGCAGCTGTCAGGCTTTGACAGCAGGAAGCTCCTCCGAGCGCTGTCACAATAAGAGCTTGGGGAGTCAGAAGGTAAACAGTGCTGTCAAACCTGGCGGAGATGATGTATGGCCCGAGTGCGGACGAAATCGGCGCTTGGACCATAACAATTTCTTCATTAAATGGGCTGTTGATCCAACGTAAGAAGAACTAAGGTTATAAAATTAAGTCGTGGGAATATTTTTCTTTATTAACATAAATCCTTAGCCCGCCTCATATGGCTGGACTAGAACTGAATCACTAATTAGGGTTCCAAGACAAGGAATGCAAGGTGTCAAATTTAGTAGTCTTAGGACTTCATTTCTGCTGTTGCTGGTGCTGTTGGCTTCATCACACATTGACCTACACGTCACTGGAGCAGTTTACTAGTGAGTATGAAGCACCTCGGACGAGAATCGGAATCTGCAATTCCAAGTCTGTGGTCCTCAGCCAGGAAAGGATTGTCCTTCCCAGGTTTGGGATGAGCTGCTGACACATGTAGAGGAGTTTAGGAGAATAGAGCGGGAGATTAACAAATGGAGCAGAGCAGCATCTGCCGTAATGGAGACATTGTGCTGGTCTGTTATGGTGAAGAGGGAGCTGAGCTCTAAATCAAAGCTGTCGAAGACACAAGCTGCTGAAATGAGTTTTCTCTGAACTCTGGACTCACACTTAAGCCACTTTTCCACTGGCACCTATTCAGCTCGACTCAAAGTGACTCTACTTGCCCCGGCACGGTTTAGGTTTTTTTTTCCATTACAACTGAGTACCACCTCAAGGAGGGTGGGTTCATTTCAGGAAGGTGGCCCGTTATGCTGTTGACATGCTGACATTCTGCTGGCAGAAGCAAATACTTACAGCAAGCACAAAATACAAACAAAGCACAGAGTTAGCATTGATGGCTTGGTAGCTAGCTCACTAGCTAGCTTTTTGTCTGCATACAGGAGACAACGGCAATATCCTTGTGTGTTCAAAGTGAGCTTGCCACCAATGGGATAAAAAACATAAGAGATGCTTAAAATCATAAAACACCATCTTCCTTGTGAGCAGCTATCCCCTCGGAGACCTCCTGATATACTTTTGCGCTTCTCCACCGACGGGGCTGAAAAGTTTATAGGCTTGAAAGCTCATCATGGTCAAATTTGACCAAATGTGGTTAATTTTTCAATGGCAGGGATCAAAGCGCTGCAACAGCAATGGAAGAAGTGAGTGCAGTGATGAATAAACCACATTTCGTCAAATTTGACCACTATGAACTTTTCAGCCTATGAACTTTCCAGCCCCTCTGGATTCTCTCGTTAGCCACAAAGCACAGAAGAGTCCACACCTCATCGTTGGACCACAGTGTTGATTTGTGTGTATCCATTTATCTTGTTAATTATCACAGAAATAATAAAAACTCACGGCCAAATTTATAAATGGGGATTTTGAATCTTGTGAAGACGTTGCTCTCTTTCAGAGACATTATGCCCTGGCCAATCAGTGGGCTGCAGTCTGGTGACATCACATTTTCAGCTGAACTCTACTCGCTTGGAACCCCACATCAGTAGGTACTAAAAAAGTATCTACTCACGTACTATTGGAAAACCCTTCAAACTGAGTAGAGCTGAGGCAAGTTGGGCTGAGTAGGTGCTTGTGGAAAAGGGGCTTTAGAGATAGAGTGAGGGGTTTAGTTATTCAGGACAGGTTCAGAGCAGAGGTGCTGCTCATCTACATCAAAAGGAGCCTGTCGAAGTCCTCCAAAACAGGCCGTAATTTAGACATTGTATTGTTGGCTTAATCAGGTCCATCAGTCCAAGTCTTAATTTAGCTAACAAATAGACATTGTAAATTGGACTATGTTTAGTCCGTCTAATACAGACCATATTTAACCAAAAAACAGACAGTGAAAATCGGGTTGTATTTAGCCCATCAAATACAGACCATATTTAACCCCAAAATAGACATGTCATTAACACCCCTCTGGATCAAAAACAAACCCAAGCGCTTGACTGCAGTTGAGGCATTTAATAACAGAAAAAGCATAAACAGTCCAAAAATTACTGTGCAGACGATACAAAAATGCAAACAAGAATAACTCACACAGTTGACTCTCCAGAGCTGAAGACCCTCTGGAGAAAAGGGGGGGGGGGGAGACTGTCAAAAGGAGTGTAGTCGAGTCTAAACACAATTGTGACTGCCACAAAGACAGAGTGAAAGTGCAGTGTTTAAATACATGGAATACTATGGGCAGCAGGTGTGAGAGCTGAGCTGACAAGTGAACTAATTGCGTAACTGCTCCCAGCTGATGAGAGAACAGACTGAGAGCAGTGAGAGCGAAAGTAACAGGTATCCTAAAGCACAATCACTCACAGCTGATGAACTGAAACAGACTGTGAGTAAAAGGTGGGTGTGTCTGGGAATGGAGGAAAGAGGCTCGTGTCACCCAAAAAACATAACAAGCTGACAAGAAAATAATAACAGACAGAAAAATACTCAGAACTCCAAGCGGAGTCTGAACTCTGGCTTAGACTCATGACAAGACGGTAAAATTTGGGTTGCGTTTAGTCCATCCAGTACAGACCATATTTAACCACAAAACAGTTGTTGAAAACTGGGCTGTGCCTGACCATATACAGTAAACCAAAAAATAGTCTAATAATTGAGCTGTTTAGTCCACAGGATTTGGCCCAAATTCAACCTCAAAATAGTCTTTGGCATTTTGTGATGGTGGTAAAGGTCCGACTCTCAAAGTCTTTTACAACCACTGATACGCTTTGTTAAAAGTGCTTTATAAAATGCATATTTTTTAACAGCTTTTGTAAGTTTGACATTTTTATTCTAAATTGTCCTTTGGTTTGGATGTGAGGGTGAATGGTTGTCTGTCTCTCTGTGTTGGCCCTGCAGTAGACTGGCGATGGGTCCAGGGCGTACCCTGCCTCTCGCCCAAAGATGCGCTGGGATAGGCTCCAGCCCCCCCACCCCACACACACACACACACACTGCCGTGACCAGAAAAGGATTAAGCGGAAGAAGATGGATGGATTCCAAGAGCGGTGCACACTCTCTCTCCTCTGCCGTCTCTGCTGATTGCTAATCAAGACCTACTGCACTGATTACCAACTGCCTCTACCCGCTGCTGTAAAGGTCAGTTTGTCTGTCTTTGTGCCAGAGAAGCAGCTGCCTTCTGCATTGTGTGTCAACCTGGGATCTTTCATGTGCCTTCTCTACACCTCCAACGTTGGACCTGTGTTAGGAAAACATTTCATCTCAACCAAATTCTCTCTTTAAATACCTTCCTTCTCCCCAGGACCTTCCACTAGTGAGGGCTAGATGAGGACTTCTTGAGGCATTGAAGCTTTTCATCAAACTGGTTCATATGGACAAAGCTTCATGTGAAACTTGATTTGCTCTACTAAGCCATCTACTGGACAAAAAGTAGACAACATGCAGACTTTTACAAGGGCTGGATTGGTGTGTATTTTTTTCATTTCAGTAAATGTACTATCCTTTAAGAAATATCAATGATCAAAGAGGGAAACAAATTATAAAACTAGAGTGACTATATTGAATGTGCTTGTGTTACTTAGTGTGCTTGTGTTACTTATCTATTTTTATTAAGAAATAATAACTTTTCAACAGTCTTGGACTAAGGAAATTTTTTTAGATTATTTTACCAGCTTTTGAGAATACTTTCTCACAGGGCACAGAGGATACAGGTGTGCAAAGGAAGGCTACTGCAAGTTTGCACAGTGTAGGGTAGGCATGTTTCTGTCTTTCCCAGTACATTCTCTTTCTCAGTACATTCAGCTCTATTGTCCTTATTTTCATGCAGGGCATGATAGTGCCTCAGCATAGATGATGTGTTATTATTGTATCCAAGCTCTTTGATACACAACAAACACTTCACCTAGCAAATAAAAATAAATCTAAAATAAATAAGTGACATGAAATATCCACTACCGTATTTGTGAAAAATCCACCCAACTTAATAACTGTAAAAACCTTATTTGGAGAAATGAGATCAAAATGTCGCCAAACGGGAGAAGTCAGTCTTTTTAGCGCTCCATCTGAAAATGAAGATTGGCTGTGACAAATCACATACACAGTCAAAGGTCTGACAACACAAAACATGAGAGACAGGGATTTCTATTGTGTATCGCTGCTCACGTTATTTCATGTTGCTTGCAAAATCATGAACCTCCTCCTGACCTAGTCATGTGGTCCGACCGGCTGATGAGGCTTCAGACATCATCACATGCGTCATCAATACATGTCATGAAACAACCGTAATATTACCTGTTTTTTTTTTTTTCCAAGATGGCGCCCACAGTGGTCGACATGGTGCTACGCTGCCCTTTAATTTGTTTAATTTGTTTGTTTTTGTTCGTCGATTGTGTGTCTGCCAGCTCTTATACTCGGGAAGAGTTATTAAATATCAGGACTCTTACTCCCACGGACCTTCTCTCAGTTTTTTTAGCTCCTGCCGCCGATCTGATTCATTGTTTGGCTCAAAGAGTAAGACGGCGAAAAAGAGGAAAGCGAGGGGGGATTCTCGCTCGGCTGCGAAGGAGAGGCACGCGAACAGCCTTGCCTGGCATATTTCTATCCAATGCCAATTCTCTCTTGAACAAGGTAGAAGAATTAAGACTGCTGATGCGATTTAAGGACCTCGCTTCCTCGTCTGTCATCTGTTTCTCTGAGACCTGGCTTAAAAGGAGCATACCGGACAGTGCGATCAGCCTCGAGGGATTTCAGCTGTTTCGTGCTGATCGCGTCACAGAGCTCTCCGGTAAGTCTATTGGAGGAGGAGTGTGCTTCTACATTAACAGCAGCTGGTGCTCTGATATAACGGTGGTTTCACAACACTGTTCTACTGATCTAGAATTTCTCTCTGTTAACTGCAAGCCATTTTATTCCCCGCGGGAGTTCGCATAATTTGTTTTGATCGCTGTGTACGCCCCTCCCGATGTGGACGTGTGCGAGGCCCAGCGCGCGCTCGCAGATCACGTCCTACATGCGGAGCGGAATTTTCCAGACTCTCTGGTTATTGTGGTAGGCGACTTTAACCAGTGCAATCTGAGTCACGAGCTCCCCCGATACAGACAGTTTATTAAATGTTCAACCAGAGGAAATAACACGCTGGATCACTGTTACACCACAGTGAAAGACGCATATCGCGCTGTTCCCCGCACTGCGCTTGGACTATCTGATCACGTGATGGTCCACCTCATTCCCACGTACAGACAGAGACTGAAACTCACTAAACCTGTTGTGACCACCACGAAGAAATTGACCAGTGAAGCTGGAGAGAAACTGAACACATGCATGGAAATAACTGACTGGGACATGTTTAAAGGAGCCACACATGATCTTAATGAGTACACGGACACTGTGAACTCCTATATCAACTTTTGTGAGGAGAGCATTCTCCCATCACGCACCAGGGTGAGGTACTCTAATGATAAGCCCTGGTTCACTGCTAAGCTCAGACGGATCAGAAAGGAGAAGGAAGCTGCGTTGAAAAGTGGAGACAGAGACTGCTACAGGGAGGTTAAATATCGGTTTAACAGAGAGCTGAGGAGAGCTAAATCTGTGTATTCTGAGAGACTCCAGCAGCAGTTCACTGCTAATGGGTGGCGCAGTGGTTTAGCACTGTGACAGCACAGTTTTACCCTCGGCCGGGGGATCGTGGGGATCATGAGATCGTGGGTTCGATCCCAGCCCCCGACCAACAGTGAGCTGTGTGGAGTTTGCATGTTCTCCCCGTGTTGCGCGGGTTTACTCCGGGATTTCTCCGGTTTCCTCCCGCATACCAAAAACATGTAGGTTTAGGGCGCTCGCGCACGCAGCGACCAGCAGCCAGTGGCTTGTCACCAGACTGCAAACCAAGTCTACCTACGGGTACAAATAAGTAACAAAAAAAAAAAAAAAAAAAAAAAAAAAAAAAAAAATGACTTAGCTTCTGTGTGGAGAGGACTGAGGCAAATCACCAACTATCAGCCTCAGGCTTCTAAAGGTCAGCATGACAAAGCCCTTTGTCAAAAACTGTCCCAACATTGCACCCGTTTTGACACCTCGTCAGCTGTGTCCAACTCCCCCACTCCACCCAGCTCCACTGCCTCCTCGGCCCCTAATTCATCAAAAGTGGTCCCCCCTTCCTCCTCCTCCTCCCCCCCTGCCCTTGTCATCAGTGAGCAGGACGTGCACAGACAGTTCTCCAGACTGAACCCGCGTAAGGCCCCCGGGCTGGACGGTGTGCCTCCCTCCACCCTGAGACACTGTGCGAAAGAGCTGGCTCCTGTCGTCACAGACATTTTTAACACCTCCCTTAAGCTATGCCACGTGCCGACCTGCCTCAAATCCTCCACCATCATCCCTGTCCCCAAGAAGCCACGGATTACTGGACTTAACGACTACAGACCTGTAGCGCTCACCTCTGTAGTCATGAAGTCCTTTGAGCGCCTGGTCCTGTCTCACCTCAAGTCCATCACCACTCCCCTGCTGGACCCGCTGCAGTTTGCCTACCGTGCCAACAGGTCTGGGGACGAGGCAGTCAACCTGGCCCTCCACTCCATCCTGCAGCACCTGGACTCCCCGGGAACCTACGCCAGGATCCTGTTTGTGGACTTCAGCTCTGCATTCAACACCATCTGCCCTGCTCTGCTCCAGGACAAGCTGTCCCTGCTCGGCGTGCCTGACTCCCTCTGCAGGTGGATCACCGACTTCCTGACGGACCGGAGGCAGCATGTGCGGCTGGGGAAGTCTGTCTCGGACTCTGTTAGCATCAGCATCGGATCACCCCAGGGCTGTGTACTTTCCCCCCTACTCTTCTCCCTTTATACCAACTCCTGCACCTCCTCCCACCAGTCTGTTAAGCTGATCAAGTTTGCGGACGACACCACCCTCATCGGGCTCATCTCCAACGGCGACGAGTCCGTCTACAGGAAAGAGGTGGCCCAGCTGGCGTCCTGGTGCAGCCACAACAACCTGCAGCTGAACACTCTGAAGACAGCGGAGATGATTGTGGACTTCAGGAAAGTCACAACCCCCCTGCCCCCCCCTCACCATCACAGGCTCTCCCATCACCATTGCAGATTCCTTCCGCTTCTTGGGCACCACCATCACCCGGGACCTCAAATGGGAGCCAACCATCAGCTCCCTCATCAAAAAGGCCCAGCAGAGGATGTTCTTCCTGCGGCAGCTGAGGAAGCTCAAGCTACCCACCAAGATGTTAGTGCAGTTCTACACGGCCATCATCGAGTCCATCCTCACCTCCTCCATAACCGTGTGGTACGCAGGAGCCACTGCCAGGGACAGACTAAGGCTGCAGCGCGTCGTGCGCACTGCTGAGAAGGTGATGGGCTGCAAGCTCCCATCTCTCCAGGACCTGTACATCTCCAGAACCCGGAGGCGTGCTGGCCGGATCATAGCCGATCCTTCACACCCTGGTCACGTACTGTTTGCCCCCCTCCCCTCAGGTAGAAGACTTCGGTTCATTCAGACTAAAACCTCCCGGCACATGAACAGCTTTTTCCACTCTGCCATCAGACTGCTGAACATTAAGTGACTTATTGACTCTCGTACACTATATACAGCAGCTCATGTTGTTCATCACTGTTTTTCTGTTGCATTATCGACTGCACTGTGGTACCCCATATTATCTGCTACTTGCTAATTTATTTAAAACTGCCTTGACTAGTATTACTCATTATTATTATTATTATTATTATTATTATTATTATTATTATTATTATTATTATTATTACTTATTATTCTACACTTATTGCATGTTTTTAGTCTTTTAGTTTTTTAGTTTATCTCTTTATCTCATCATGTTTTTAATGTTGCAGCATGGCGCCGAGACAAATTCCTAGTTTGTGTACTACATGAACAATGGCAATAAATCTGATTCTGATTCTGATTCTGAGTTGTTCAGCTGTATACTCACCATTTTCCTCTTCTCTCCCATCTTCACAGGGGTTGCCAGTTCCTCTCAGATCACGTCACTCTCACCTTGTAAATAATTGCTGGATCACCACACAAACTCGTTGGTGTCTGTTTCTGGGTCCATTACCTAAAAGAGTTACATTTGGCATGAATGTTATGTTGGTAAATCAGACTTGAGTCTGTTATGCCATGCAGAGAACTGAACCTTTATTGAACACTCACAGAATTATGTTGTCACACAGGGCGGGTATGGCAAGCCCTAAGGACCACACACACACACACACTACATTCACTACACATCATTCCCCCCCCCTTACAAAAGTGCAAAACACATGCAGAATTCAGACCCACCCCAATTTAGGACCCTTTCAAGCATTAAGAGAAATAACAGTAAACAGTGAACAGTGATGGCCAAACACATTCACCCCCAAAAAACCCCAACTAAAACTAACGTTTGTACACAAAATAATTCTGCATCGCAACAACCATTCACATGCACACCAAATGAACATATTTACAATACAGTTACTTACTATATGTTACACCACAGTCCATGGACAGCCAAGGATCAAACCGTGGTCCAGGGCAGCCCCACGTCATGCACATCCCTGGCCACCGCCTGCTCCCGGGATCAAAGCCGACCTCCCCGGCAAGAATGTCGCTTCTCCTCACCCTCAACTGCTTCTCTCGTCTGGACCCGCAGTGCTGCTGCTCGCCACACAGTCCCTTCATGCCTGTCGGTCCGCTCTCGACCATCTCCGGAACCGCTGCAGCTGCTGCCATTGTAGCTCCAAACACTCGGGCCCCCTGTGGCCAAGCTCCGGGGAAAACTACTACTCGCTTGTCGATGTCACTCATTGACTCGGGCACCTTGCCATAATGCCCAGCACCCTCATCCAAGGCATTTTGAGCTCCGGCACTGAGGTCCTGCTCGACCTCTGTTGTCCTTCTCTCTGTGCTACCACTGCGCCCAAGTGCTGCCCCCTTCTCCTGTCAAGTGCCATCAGCTGTACTGTCACAGGTGTTCACACACACACACACACACACACACACACATGCTCCATTCATTCCCATTCACACGCTCATACATGCTCTCTCACACATCAGGTCCAATCATGTTCAGCCCACGCTTTCTCGCACCGGCAATCTCTTTGTTCGTTAGCATCAGAAGTATTTCTTCGCTGCATTTGTGGAAAGAGATTGTCGGATCATTCACTTTCATACGCGGCACCTAGCTCTCCACGTATGACTTTTCATTACCTGCTATTATTCAGCCAAGCACTTGAAGTTCGGTTAATCACTTGGTGTAATCGGCTGACCCTGCTCACCCTCTTCATCCTCCAGGCTACACGGATTGCCCCGGGATCGCTCCAGCCCCGTAAGTGTCATGTTCACCTTTCTCTTTGTGCTGACAGCAGTCTTGTGGCACTAGGCTTCCCCTTGACCGGGCTGTAGAGCATCTGGCAGATGCCCTGTACGTCTGGTGGCCTTAATTCATCATTTTCAACTTCCTGTATTTGTGTGGTCAAGCTGAACTAGTTTATTTTGTGGCTTGTTTAATAAAATGGCACTTTATACTCACCCTATTTGGTTTTCCATTCCTTCCCTCATGCGCCATTTTGAGGCGCACGAGTGATTATGACAGAATGCTCGACCAGTCAGAAAACAACCCAGTGGAGTAGAAATGTTTTTCCTTTCCTTTCCACGCATTTTTCTCTTCCTCCTCTAGTGTCAACATGGTGGAGAGGGTGCGTTGCTGAGGTGCTGCGCTCGTTGTGCTTCCTGGAGGAGATCTTTTCATGGACGCAAAAGCCCTGTTCCTCCCTGGCTGTTCGACAGGCTCGGGACACCGCGAGGAGGGTGATGGAGCGAGACAGCCTCTGGGATCATCTGGAGGCAATGGAGATCCTCCGGGACATCTTCACCGCGCTATGTGAGGAATCGGCTAGAATCTCCCAGTGCCCGAGCTCCTCGTTGCCACTGTTCTTGTTTTTCCAGAGAAAGCTGGGCTTTTCTGCAAGGGTGATCCATTGCCTAGCGCAGTGCTTTGCATTCTGGATTATCTAATTCCCGAGATGCCCAGGAGGAGGAGAGGGAGGAATCCCCGCTGCAAGAAGCTTCCAGCCCCGCTTACGACAGCTCCGCCTCCCCCTCCGAGCCATGCTCCACTCTGTTACGGGAGGAATTGGAGGAACGTAGGCTGGCTCTCCTGGCGGAGACAGACTTCATCTTGGAAGTGAAGCCATGGCTCCTCCCGGAGATGGCTGAAAGATTAAAGGAATTTACCACAAGGGAGGAGGAGCCGCAGCCCAATGAGGAATGCCAGGAGAGGAGAAAGGACACCTCGGAGGCCACTGGAGACCTCCAGTGCCAGGAGAACAGACAAGTTTCTTCTCATTTAATTTTCACAGTCAATGAACAATTTTGTCTGCCTCCTGGCAAGGAGACTCAGGGTGTGCAGCCCCCTGTGCAGCCCCCTGTGCAGCCCCCTGAGTTCTCCCCCCCAGCGGCATATAGTGCTCTTCTACCTGGTCTCACCAACTCCTTTCTATGTGCCCCTATGAGCACATCGGTCCTGGATCCAGATCGCTCAGGGGAAGAGGAGCCGGAGGCCCGGGTGGGTCCTGTCCATGGGCCAGCGAAAAGGTCATCCACGGCCACCACACCAGATGAGCTGGAGGTGTGGAGGATGGCGCATGAGAGTACCACGACTGCAACCACCATCACGCTGGCTGCGGGGGCCGCTGCAGCAGAGTCATTCCACCGGACCAGACCTCCAGCTGATGGGATCCGGAGCGTCATCGTCGGAGTCCTGGACGGCGATATAGCTTAAGCACAGGCAAGTAATCTCTCCAGTAGTTCATCTGTCTATGGTGGAGGGATCTTGTCTGGCTCTTGGGGAGAGGAGTTGAATGCGGCTCTCAGCCACATCTGGACCCCCCTCGCCGGGCTCTGCCACTGCCGGTGACCCTAACCGTTCCTCCTCTCTTATCCTCTCTTATCCTCTTCGAGCTCCATCCTAGGGTCACCAGAGAGGAGCTGCTACAATCTGGGTTACCCACAGACGACGATGCAGGCCCAGTTTTCTCGGAGGGGGCCGGCGGGGATGAAGCACCCGACGGACCAAGGTAACCTGTGCACCCTAGATCGCAGACTCCTGGACGGCGGTGGAGCCAGAGTTCAGGCAAGTGTGCTCCATTATGTCAGCAATGTCAATGTCAATGTCACACTGTCCAACTCATGGTGAGGTGGACTCGGGGCAGCTCACAGTAGCCCTCGGTGCCTCCACACCGGGCTCTGCTGCTGCTGGTGACCCTGACCCGGTTTCTCTTTTTTTCCCCTTCGGGTTTGGAGCCCCTGGCCAGGGTCACCAAAGAGCTGCTGGTCTCGTCGGAGGCTGCCGAGGATCGGGGTCTAGCGTCAGGTGATGTGAGGAGCATCACCTAGCTCGCTGGGGAGGCCACTGCGGGGACAATGAGGCCCCCAATGGGGGTCACCGCAGGTGCAATGGTGCTCCAGCTGGAGTGCACCGCAGATGCAGCAGAGCCGCAGCCGGGGTCCGCCACAGGTGCAGCAGAACCCCAGCCGGGGTCCACCACCGGTGCAGCAGATCTCCTGCCGGGGTCCACCGCCGGTGCAGCACAGGTCCAGCCAGAGTCCACTGCCAGTGCAGCCACATCCCAGACCGGGACCATCGCGGGTGCAACCACATCCCAGACCGGGACCATCGCGAGTGCAGCCACATCCCAGACCAGGACCATCGTGGGTGCAGCCACGTCCCAGACCGGGACCATCGCGGGTGCAGCCACGTCCCAGACCAGGACCATCGCGGGATAGTGTTTGTTGCTGGGGGGGGGGGGGGGTGTTCCCTTGAGGGATGTTGTTTCTTTTCTTTTTGGCTGATGGTACTGGGGTGTCTGGTGTCCACCCTTTGGGAGGGGGGGCTGTCATGAATCTGGGTTTGGCTATTCCAAACCCAGTTCTGACTTATTGTTATGGCTTGCCCTATTTTCCACCCGGTGCTTCAGGGAGCTATTGGGCCTCCGATCCCTGACAGCTTGGGCACTCCCCCTTCTCCTGTCAAGTGCCATCAGCTGTACTGTCATGGGTGTTCACACATATACACACACACATGCACACGCTCCATTCATTCCCATTCACACGCTCATACACACTCTCTCACACACCAGGTCCAATCACGTTCAGCCCATGCTTTCTCTCACCGGCAATCTCTTTCCTCATTAGCATCAGGAGTATTTCTTTGCTGCATTTGTGGAAAGAGATTGTCGGAGAATTCACCTCCATATGCAGTACCAAGCTCTTCACGTATGAATTTTCATTACCAGCTATTATTCAGCCAAGCACTTGAAGTTTGGTTAATCCCTTGGTGTAATCGGCTGACCCTGCTCACCCTCTTCATCCTCCAGGCTACACGGATCGCCCCGGGATTGCTCCAGCCCCGTAAGTGTCATGTTCGCCTTTTTCTTTGTGCTGACAGCAGTACTGCAGAACTAGGCTTCCCCTTGACCAGGCTGTAGAGCATCTGGCAGATGCCTTGTATGTCTGGTGGCCTTAATTCATTATTTTCAACTTCCTGTATTTGTGTGGTCAAGCTGAACTGTTAATTTTGTGGCTTGTTAAATAAAATGGTATTTTCTACTCACACAGTTGGGCTTTTCATTCTCTCCCTTGTGAGCTGTGTAATGCCACACGGGAATTTATGACACTGTGTTGGTTTGAAATTTGTCATATTCAACAGATCGCTGAACATGTGTGGCCCAGTTACATGTCTTGATTTCAAATTGTGGCCCAACTGATTTTGTAATTGAATAGCCCTGTTGTATGATATAGTTCTCTAAGAAAGGTGAGTTGAGGGGGTTTCAACACTGATCTCGATAAAAAAACATGGATTGGCCGCCAGAAATGAAGCCACCGAAAACTCTGTGGCCGCCATATTAGTACACCCAAAACACTCAGCAAGTAAATAGCAAATGAATGGGTTTAGTAGTAAACGGTGCCACTTTTACCTCAATAACTTCCCAAAAAATTAACAGATTTTGAACTTCTTGGCATTTTCTCCCCATGTCTGCGTGGGTTTACTCCGGGATTTATCCGGTTTCCTCCCACATGCCAAAAACATGCGTTAGGTTAATTGGCATCAAACTGGGGATTCTAAATTGTCCTTAGGTATGACTGTGAGAGTGATGTTGTATCTCTCTCTGTGTTGGCCCTGCGATGGACTGGCTGTCTGTCTAGGGTGTACCCTGCCTCTCACCCAAAGATGCTGGGATAGGCTCCAGCCCCCCCGCAACCCAAAAATGATTAAGCGGAAGAAGATGGATGGATGGATGGATGGATGGATGGTATGGAGACACAGCTTATAATCTTGCACAACTCAAGAAATCAAGTTGACATTATGTTTAGCAGCCTTGGGAAGGGTGGACAATGGGAAAAGTCAAGCCAAGGTGACGAGACCTGTGAGTAATGCACACAGTAAATGTGCTTAGGCATGTGAAATGAAATGAAATGAAATAAAATACTTTATTTCAAACAAAAAAACAAAAACAAATGATAAATGTTATAAAGAAAGTGGCATAGTCTACAGTGTTTGAAAAGGAGAAGGAAGAAGTTAATACGCATTTACTCCAACTCCTCTTTTCCCTAAATACAACCCATGTGAAATACACGACTCACAAAAAAGTTAGTGATACTCGGCTTCTGGGTGAAATTTCACGATGCGCCTAAAATGCACCATAACCTTTACAGGTGACCTTAATTTGACCTTCTCTAACCTTTTGAATGCACATTTCTAATTGTTCAATATTTCAGCACTTTTTATATAACTTGCATAACGGGCGGTGCGGTGGTGCAGTGGTTAGCACTGGGCAGCACAGCAACTCACCCTTAGCCATGGGATCCCGGTTTCAATCCCAGCCCCTAACCAACAGTGATCTGTGTGGCGTTTGCATGTTCTGCCCGTGTCTGTGTGGGTTTACTCCTGGATTTCTCCCACAGTCCAAAATCATGCAGGTTAGGTTAATTGGAGACTCTAAAGAGGCCCTAGGTGTTAAATGTGTGTGTGAATGGTGAAGGGATAGTGCTGTACCATGGCTGCTTCATCCATCTAGGTTGATGCCCTGAATTTCCCCTCTGGGGATCAATAAAATACACAAAATCAAATAAAAAAAAACTTGCTGTTCTTTAACAAGGTGCTTAATGGCAAAATTCACAACAGGTGTTTTATCCATGAATCAACCAATAAATTTTTGGGATCAGTGAGAACTGGTATTTAAACAGTCATCATCATGCTGTTCACATTTTGACATCATGAGACCAAGACGATACCTAACAATTGATAAACAGTACCTCGCCATTGTGATGCTTCAAACAGGATGTTCTCAGAGGGAAGTGGCCACTGAGCTTAGAATGTCACAGAGTGTCATCAGCAGGTTGCAACAGAGATACAGAGACTGGAAGAGTCACAGAAAGGCATAGAAGTGGACGTCCTTTGGCCACATCCCACGCTGATGGCCACTTCATTGTGAATAGTGCCCTGCAGAACCAGATGATCAATGATCTTCAACTCCAGGCACATTTATGGGAGGCGAGAGGCACCGAAGTGTCACATCAGACCCTTCAAAACCATTTACGTCAGTGTGGTCTGCGTGCTAGGCGACCTGCAAAGGTACCTGACACAACACCAGGCAAAGGCGTCATCGTCTTGTGTGGGCCAGGGAGCTTTTATGCTAGACGAGTGTAATGTAAAATGTGGGAATATTAATAAATAATAAATATGATCAGGTATGAATTATTTAATTTATATTGATGTATTGGGATCTGAGCTCAAATCTCATTTCATATACATCAGAAAAGTTAATAACACTCGTAAGGGGCACCAGCTTCTATCTTTAAGAAGCAATTTGATCTTTAATTTCACTTTATACCTGTTTGATCACTCAATAAATTAATCAATAATCAGTCTCAAAAATTTTTCGTGAATTCGATACCTGGGCTTGAAACAGACTCAGAATGAAATAAATTCCCAACAACTTCTCATTTTTAAATATTTATTAAACGAAATGATTAATAGACATTGAAATGATTTCATTAATCATAAAATCAATCTTGTAAATGATAGATTAACAATGTCAATATTTTCGGAACCAGGGTTAAACTGAGAGATGAATTTCTATCAGTTTGAGTTAACAGATTATTAAAAACAACGCAAATTTATGGAGAAAGTTTATTAATTATGAAAAAGTCCTAAATTAATCTTAAGAAAATAAAAACGGAATTTTAATGAAAAGAAGTGTTATGTTAAGGGCTTCTTAATTTGCATCTGATTAGATATACAAATTATTACCGAACCTCAGAAGTTAATTCAGCAGTGGAATTAAAGTTTGCAGCTCACGTGTTCCTCGGTCGATGATAGTTCTGTCGTCCGTCCTCAGCCCAAGATTTCGTGGAGGTTAGGGGAAATATCTGCCCGCAGATATTTCAGGGTCCACAGTTCGACCTTTAGATTCAAGCGGTCGAAAGGGGCTGGATTCTGGACTGTATGACCCAGAGTTGAAACTGAGTTCTAGCCAGATGGTGACGATGCTTCTTCAGCGTGTGATGAACAGCTGCGCGTTGATTCCTCAGCTGCGTCTTTTCTTCCTGGTAGACAAACGGCTGCAGAGGTCTTCGATAATAATTAAAAGATATCTAATCCGATTTCAAATTAGAAAAGAAAACTTTCAGACTTTAGATAAAAATAGTAGCTTCTGGTGGGTGCTTGGTCAAGAAAAATATAAAAATAAAGTCAAGATTAAAGTTTACATTAAAATTAAACAAACGGTGGTTTTACAGAAAGTTTAACAAAGAAAAAGTGATGAATAAAAATTGGAGTTTGACTCCGATTAAGAATTGAGCTCAAAGAAATAGGAATTCTTAGGTATTTAAGAGGAAAAGAAAATACAAAGTGACAAACAAATTACGAGTTATCTGCTCTGTGTTCAGAAAAGCGACATGTGGTCGAAGTCCTTTTGTTCTTCCTTGCTGTGTGTAGACAACGAGAGCAGCCGAAAAGAGAGAGGCGCAAAGAGATGAAGCAGAGTCTGACGAAAAGAGGTGTTGGTTGGGATTTGTCACCAGGTGTTTGTTTGGGACCTCCTTGGTCTCCCATTCCTCTTGCCAAGCTGTCTGGATGGTGAAGTCAGCTGGGGGAGGGTTGGGGCCTTGTTATACATGGCCTACTTAACTAGAATAGACTAACCATATTGTTGCATAGCATTTTGTATAGCATTTTGGCACATTATTGTGAAGTGTGGTGTAGTGATGTGCACTTCTCGTCACGTCACTGCACCGCCCTATATAAGGTGGAGGGCATCCATATTGTGGACTCTTTTACCGGTGCCCTCTGCCAGGTGCCTGCTGTGTAGCTACTGTTCACCAACATCAGTAAAGCTGTGTTTGTCAACCCATCTTGCCTCAATACCCAAGGTATTTTACATAAACATTTGGCAATCGAGGATTAACTCATGGAGGTGTGTATTACACCATTTCGCCCTTTCTCGAGCTCCCGGTAGCAACCTGGGTATTGAGGAGTCAATACCCAGTCCTGTGCACATCCGAGCTTCAGAGTCCTTTGAAGATGAACTTGGAGACGTGGAGCTGCTAGCCAACCATTTCCACACCCCGGATAGCATGACTGTCAGGAGGATTCTTTTTCGGCAGTGATATCAGCAAGTAGGTGAGTCAGTTTGTTTCTGACTTGAGGCAGCTAGCTAGCAAGTGCCACTTTGGGCCATTGAAAGATGAAATGGTTTGTGATCAGCTTGCGGAGGACACATGCAGCACCGCATTGCAGGCTGGGCTACTCATGGCGCCCAGGGACTTAACATTAGCCAGAGCTGTCGAACTAGCTCTCCAGCTGGAGGCCGCAGACGAGCTAGCTTTGGAGCTAACCTGGCGCCAGTCACAATGGCTGCTGGAGCCTCCTGTTGCTTCAAATGTTGCAGACTCGGGTAGCGAGGATAGCTTGGATGACAATTCTATGGAAGCCAACGCTGCCAGCCGAAGGTCTACCCTTGCACAGGGAAAACCCCTGTGCAGGGAAAACCCCTGTGCAAGGGTTGTGGGTCCGCAACGCACTGCAATAAGGCGAATAAAGCCAAGGGACACATTTTCCACAGTGGAATTGGACGGCGTGGAGGTGCCACTGCTGCTCGACAGAGGAGCGTAGGGGTCATTGCTGAATTGGGCCACGGTGAGGAAATTTTTCTCTCACTATAGGATTAGAGGTAACTCGGCACTGTTGTATGATTATGGAGGTGGCAGGCTGTGCATGGTTGGTACCTTGGAATTAACAGTCCGATGCAAGTCTGCAAATCTGGTTGTCATCACATTCCATGTGACAGCCCAAGGCGATAACATCATGGGCTGTGATCTGTTTTACAGACTGGGTTTTGCCATAAAAGACGACGCCGGGAACGAATGGTCAGGTTGTGGCCAGTGGAACCCTCCGGTTCCAGTGGTTGATGAGGACGTTGTGTGGGATGAAAAGCTAACAGACACCATGGTAGTCAAGCAGCTCAAGCTTCACTCAGGTTCGGCGCAGGAGGGTCTCAGTGCTGGTGCTGGGGAAACGGTAGAGGGGGTACGGAGTGTGGTGGTGAGGCGCCTGTGCCGGAAAGTAACACCGATGTGCTAGCCCCAGATGCCTCTGGAGCTTGGCTGCAGGGGGATGGAGGATCTGCAGCTACGTTGGTGAATGCTACGATGCTTTTAGAAGAGGTCGGAGCCAAACCGACGAGTATGGATGAACTGCATGCTCAGCAGCACCATTTCAGGTCGATCCGGGCCCCGCTGAGGGTTTTGGACTTTATTCAGGTTTGGGGTGAAGAACTTCCAAGGTGAAGATGGGCCAGACGACAGCCAGCTAAACATCGAGGGTGTCTGCGCATAGTGGCTAAGCTGGGCACAGCTTAATTCAGGTTGTCCAATGGCTCAGTGAGGCACGCCAATCAGCTTTGGCGTGTCAGGGAAGGGGCTCCAGGAGACAAGGCTGGATGAGAGCAGGTGTCGGTGGTGAAGAAGCGAGGCTCCATCGTCCCGAAGATCGCCATTGTCCCGAGGGTCTGCTGCTTCCAGGGATGCGCTTGCTGAGGGGCTGCCCTGAACCCCTCCATGCTGGTTGTACTCCTTCTGCCCAAGGAACAATGCTGTAAATGATTAAAGTGTTGATAGTTCTTGTGTTTTGATATATATATATATATATATGTTGTAATCTGGGATTATTTTATGTATTTTGCTTAGTTTTGGAGCTTATATATATAAGGAGCTTATATATATAGGAGTTTATATGTGTGTGTGTGTGTGTGTGTGTGTGTGTGTGTTGTAATCTGGGATTATTTTATGTATTTTGCTTAGTTTAGGAGCACAGCGTGTAATTTGTTTATGTACGGACTTTTTTTAGTTATGGGTGGCAGAATAATCCACCCCACCCTGCGGGCTGCACAGTAGTCCACCCACCAGCCGTATTTTAGGTTATTTTGTTTGAATGTTTTAGGCCATTTTAGTACATTGTTTTTCGTTATGTTCATGCGTGATTCGCGTCCCGACTTGGGGGGGGGGGGGGTTCAATTGTGTGTGGTTTTGGACTTTTCTAAAGGGGGGGAATGTTGTATTGTGTTTTAGCACATTATTGTGAAGTGCAGTGTAGTGACGTGCACTTCCCGTCTCATCACTGCACCACCATAAGGCGGAGGGCGTCCATCTTGTGGCCTTTTTGACTGGTGCCCTCTGCCAGGTGCCTGTTGTGTAACCACTGTTCACCAACATCAATGAAGGTGTGTCCGTCCAGCAATCTTGCCTCATCCTTCACCCAAGGTATTTTACATACATAACATTTGGCAATCAAGGATTAACTCATGGAGGCATGTATTGCACCACTTTGCCCCTTTCTCGAGCTCCGGGGTGAACGCCGGTGCCTTGGCCCATGTGGTTTGAGGCTTTCCAGATGTACATCACCGGGCTGGACTTCTGTCAGCTCAACAAGCTAAGAACACGTGCACTACTTGTTCACAACCCGGGTATTGAGGCCCAGCGGGTCTGCACACCTTGGTCAGCTCAACAAGCTAAGAGCACGTGCGCTACTTGTTCACAACCTGGGTATTGAGGGCCAGTGAGTCCTGCAAACACTTGGAGCTTCAGAGTCCTTTGAAGATGTTGTGGAACTGCTAGCCAACCATTTCCACACCCCGGAATAGCGAGACTGTCTGGAGGATTTGTTTTCAGCAGCAATATCAGCAAGTAGATTAGCCTATTCATCAGTTTGTCTCTGACTTGAGGCAGCTAGCTAGTGAGTGTCGCTTTGGGCTGTTAGAAGGTGAAATCATTCGTGACCAGCTTGCGGAGCACACATGCAGCGCTGCATTGCGGGCTAGGCTACTCACGGCACCCAAGGACTTAACATTAGCCAGAGCCATTGAACTAGCTCTTCAGCTAGAGGCCGCAGACAAACTAGCTTCAGACCTAACCTGGCTCCAGTCACAATGGCCGACGTAGTCTCCTGCCGTGGCAAATGTTGTGGACTCAGGTAGCGAGGGTAGCTTGGACGACAATACTACGGAAGCCAATGCTGCCAGCCAAAAGTCTACCCCGGGAAAACCCCTGTGCAAGGGTTGTGGGTCTGCAGCGCACCACAATAAGGTGAAGGAATACATTTTGCACAGTGGAATTGGACGGCGTGGAGGTGCAACTGCTGCTCAACACAGGAGCATAGGTGTCGTTGCTGAATTGGACCACGGTGAGGAAGTTTTTCCCCCACTACAGGATTAGTTGTGTGTTATTTTAGATATGTAGATTAGTTGTGTGGTTTTGGACTTTTCTGAAGTGGGAGGTATGTTGTATAGTGTTTTGGCACATTATTGTGGAGTGTGGTGTAGTAACGTGCACTTTCCTTCTCGTTACTGCACCGCCCTAATATAAGACGAAGGGCGTCCATATTGCGGCCTCTTTGACCGGTGCCCTCTGCCAGGTGCCTGCTGTGTAACCACTGTCAACCAACATCAATAAAGCTGTGTTCATCCAGCCATCTTGCCTCATCCTTCACCCAAGGTATTTTACTTACATAACATATATTGAAATAATTTGTCACATTGGGATGAATAGGCCCAATGGACTAAAAGTTAAGGCCTATTGCTAATTATTATATAATTATCTTCATCAATTTTAAGCTTCTGATACAAAACATGACACCTTCCCTCCGGCTTAAACATTCTGGACTTTGGACCAGGCAATGGTGCAGTTAAAGGTGATTGGTAATCAACAAAAATCAGTATGTAGAATTGATCCTGTGTTGATTGATAATCAGTAGTTGATGACAAGCATCAGGAGTAATTTCGCACTGATATATACACTGTCAGATGATCAGGAATCAAAAGCCTCCTTAGGTGTCCTTGGTGATTACTATTCCTGGTACGTAAATCATAAACAATTCAGTCATCATATGTGTACCACCATCATGACCATTATGCATTGATGACCAGCATCCATCCATCCATCCATCCATCCATCTTCTTCTGCTTAATCCTTTTCGGGTCGCGGGGGGGCTGGAGCCTATCCCAGCATCTTTGGGCGAGAGGCAGGGTACACCCTGAACAGATCGCCAGTCCATCGCAGGGCCAACACAGAGAGACAGACAACCATTCACTCTCACAGCCATACCTAAGGACAATTTAGAATCCCCAGTTTTGATGCCAGTTAACCTAACTTGCATGTTTTTGGCATGTGGGAGGAAACCGGAGAAATCCCGGAGTAAACCCACGCAGACACGGGGAGAACATGCAAACTCCACACAGATCACTGTTGGTTGGGGGCTGGGATCGAACCTAGGATCCCACGGCCTCGGGTGAGTTGCTGTGCTGCCACAAACCAGCATCACAAGTAAATTAAGAGTTCACAGATATTTACACTGTATGATGACCAGCATCCTGAATAAATTTTGGGGCAGATTTACTGACCTGCTGCGCCATCGCAAAAAACTCTGTTTTGGTGTTAAAAAACTACTGTTGAGATTTACTAAAGGGCGCAGGGCAAAATTAGTGGTGGAAAGACAAGGACTATGTAATTTTGCACCTGGCCTCATTGCATATGTATTTGCTGGAGTTGTCATGTCAAAGCACAAATTTGAAGTAGGAGAGTATTTAAATGACTGGTGCAAGGTGATTTACTCAGGTTTGCGAATGTCAATCTCCGACTAAATGTGCCAGGATTTAACGGCCAAAAAAAAGCATGTCTTAATTCATCTGTGCATGTTGAGACACCAGCGAGAACCGAAGGTGCGTGGCCAAAGTGACAGAAGCTTCTCTCTGCGCGTGACTTTACTTGGCATGACAGAACAGATTATATGAACAGAAACGATCTCACAGAGATCGGTGTTGTGCTGAACTGGACATAAGCTGGCAGAGGACTTTTTAAAATTTCATTTGTTTATACGATATACAGACATGTACAAAATTGTTGGTATCTCTCTGTTAATGAAAGAAAAACCCACAATGGTCACAGAAATAACTTGAATCTGACAAAAGTGGAAATAAATAAAACTTCTATGAAAATTAACCAATGAAAATCACACAGTGTTTTTGAATTGTGGTTCAACAGAATTATTTTAAAAAACAAACTCATGAAACAGGCCTGGACAAAAATGATAATAATATTTTGTTGTACAATTTTTTGAGGAAATCACTGCAATCAAACGATTTCTGTAACTGTCAATGAGACTTCTGCACCTCTCAGCAGGTATTTTGGCCCACTCCTCATGAGCAAACTGCTCCAGTTAACTCAGGTTTGAAGGGTGCCTTCTCCAGATGGCATGTTTCAGCTCCTTCCACAGATGTTCAATAGGATTTAGATCAGGGCTCATAGAAGGCCACTTTAGAATAGTCCAATGTTTCACTCTTAGCCATTCTTGGGTGTTTTTAGCTGTGTGTTTTGGGTCATTATCCTGTTGCAAGACCCATGACCTGCGACTGAGACCAAGCTGTCTGACACTGGGCAGCACATTTCTCTCTTGAATACCTTGATAGTCTTGAGATTTCATTGCACCCTGCACAGTTTCAAGACAGCCTGTGCCAGATGCAGCAAAGCAGCCCCACAACATAACAGAACCTCCTCCATGTTTCACAGTAGGGACAGTGTTCTTTTCTTGGTATGCTTCATTTTTGCGTCTGTGAACATAGGGCTGATGTGCCTTGCCAAAAAGTTCCAGTTTTGTCTCGTCTGTCCATAGAACTTTCTCCCAGAAGCTTTGTGGCTTGTCAACATGCAGTTTGGCAAATTCCAGTCTGGCTTTTTTATGATTTGTTTTCAACAGTGGTGTTCTCCTTGGTCGTGTCCCATGAAGTCCACTTTGGCTCAAACAACGATGGATGGTGCAATCTGACACTGATGTACCTTGACCTTGGAGCTCACTATGAATGTATTTAGAGGTTGTTCTGGGCTCTTTTGTTACCATTCGTATTTTCCGTCTCCTCCTGCGGCCATGTCCAGGGAGGTTGATTGTGGATCTTAAATTTCTGAATAATATGTGCAAGTGTAGTCGCAGGAACATCAAGCTGCTTGGAGATGGTCTTATAGCCTTTTCCTTTAACATGCTTGTCCATAATTTTCTTTCTAATTTCCTGAGACAGCTCTCTCCTTTTCTTCCTCTGGTCCATGTTTAGTGTGGTACACACCGTGTCACCAAACAGCACAGTGACTACTTGTCACCCTTTAAATAGGCCGACTGACTGATTACAAGTTTGTAGACACCTGTGATGCTAATTAGAGGACACATCTTGGTTGAACGTGTCCCTAAGGTCACATAATTTTCAATCTTTTCTAGGGGTACCATCATTTTTATCCAGGCCTGTTTCATGAGTTTGTTTTTTAAACTAATTCTTTTAAACCACAATTCCAAAAGCATTGTCTGATATTCATAGGTCAATTTTCATAGAATTTTTATTTATTTCCACTTTTGTCAGATTCAAGTTATTTCTGTGACCATTGTGGGTTTTTCTTTCATTAACAGAGGGGTACCAACAATTTTGTCCACGTCTGTAAATACAATCAAATAATCAATATATTCCTGAGTAGTCCTTTTTTAAATTGTATACAAAAACTAAATCTATACATTTTAAACTAGAAAAGCACTCTGAGAGCGCAGACATCCACCAAGGCAGCTCCGTCCCCTATGCTGATCTGGATCACAGTATCCGGATTTTCTTCAGGATCCGGATCACTCTTCGATATTTCCTAGAACCTATTGGGATCTTATCCTGTGTTTTATTGGCAAGCGTCCTGACCAGTTATTGTGGAGTTATATACACCATCCATCCATCCATCTTCTTCCGCTTAATTCTTTTTGGGTTGCGGGGGGTGCTGGAGCCTATCCCAGCATCTTTGGGCGAGAGGCAGGGTCCACCCTTGACAGATCGCCAGTCTATTGCAGGGCCAACACAGAGAGACAGACAACCATTGGCACAGAGAGACAGACAACCATGTGTGGCTGCACGGTGGCGCAGTGGTTTAGCACTGTGGCAGCACAGTTTTACCCTCGGCCGGGGGATCGCGGGGATCATGAGATCGTGGGTTTGATCCCAGCCCCCGACCAACAGTGAGCTGTGTGGAGTTTGCATGTTCTCCCCGTGTTGCGCGGGTTTACTCCGGGATTTCTCCGGTTTCCTCCCGCACACCAAAAACATGTAGGTTTAGGGCGCTCGCGCACGCAGCGACCAGCAGCCGGTGGCTTGTCACCAGACTGCAAACCAAGTCTACCTACGGGTACAAATAAGTAACAAAAAAAAACCAAAAACAAAAAAACATTCACTCTCATAGTCATACCTAAGGACAATTTAGAATCCCCAGTTTTATGCCAATTAACCTAACCTGCATATTTTTGGCATGTGGGAGGAAACCTGAGAAATCCCGGAGTGCTAAAAATGCCCCAATCTCGCAATGATAAAGAATCATTTTAAAAATTCCTGGATCCAGATGGTGATCTGAATCAATCCCAAAATTTAATCATTTCTTCCTTGTCCCATTTTGGACTTTTCCTGAAAATTTCATCAAAATTCGTTCATAACTTTTTGAGTTATGTTGGTAACAGTCAGAAAGACAAACAGACAAACCCCGGTAAAAACATAACCTCCTTGGCGGAGGTAACAAAGGAGTCTGCCAGATGAAATGAAAATCAAAACTTTGAAATATAATGAACAAAAATAAACTATTTTACTGGGTTTTGCACTTAAACAAAAGCTTAAAAAAAGTTAAAAAAAAAAACCAAACTATTCACCGCATTCCAAATTATGATGCAAATAGGATTTTAGTGTCATAAACATTCAAGTTTGTGTTTTTCAATTAAACTCATGGATAGTATTGTGTCTCAGGGTTCTTTGGATCACTGATATCAATCTCAGACACCTGTCAAAATTAATTTTCCAGGTGAGCCCAGTTAAAGGAAAACTACTTAAGAAGGATGCTCCACATTATTAAGCATGCCACCAGTTTCAAGCACAATGGAAAAGAAAAATGATCTCTCTGCTGCTGAAAAGCGTGAAATAGTGCAATGCCTTGGACAAGGTATGAAAACATTAGATATTTCACAAAACTTAAGAGTGATCATTGTACTGTGAAGAAATTTGTGTCTGATTCAGATCACAGAGTGGTTCGTACAGATAAAGGCATAATGTGGAAGGTTTCTGCCAGACAAATTCATCGGATTAAGAGAGCAGCTGCTAAAATGCTGTTACGAAGCAGCAAACAGGTATTTTTGAAGATGTTGGTGTCTCTGGAGTCCCATGAACCTCAAGGTGTAGGATCCTCCAGAGGCTTGCAGTCATGCATAAACTGACTATGCCGCCACTCCTAACCAATGTTCACAAGCAGAAACATGGCAGTGGGCTCAGAAATACATGAAGACTAATTTTCAAACAGTCTTGTTTACTGATGAGCGCCATGCAAAGCTGGATGGTCCAAATGGCTGGAGTAGTGGATGGTTGGTGGATGGCCACTATGTCCCAACAAGGCTGCGACATCAGCAACGAAGTGGCGGAGTCATGTTTTTTGCCGGAATCATGGGGAGAGAGCTGGTAGGCCCCTTTAGGGTCTCTGAAGGTGTGAAAATGACCTCAGCAAAGTATATAGAGTTTCTGACTGACCACTTTCTTCCACGGTACAAAAAGAAGAACTATGTCTTCCTTAGCAAAATTATCTTCATGCACGACAATGCACCATCTCATACTGTGTCATTGGCTGCTAAGGTCATAAAAGGAAAGAAACTCATGGTGTGGCCCCCATCCTCCCCTGACCTCAATCCTACTGAGAACCTTTGGAGCTTCCTCTAGCAAAAGATCAATAAGGGTGGGAGGCAGGTCACATCAACACAGCAGCTGTGGGAGGCTATTCTGAAATCTTGAAAAGAAATCAAAGCAGAAACTCTTCAAAAATTCAGAAGTTCAATGGATGCAAGAATTGTGAAGGTTATATCAAAGAAGGGGTCCTGTGTATGTAACTATGACATGTAACTTAGCCTGTTAAGATGTTTTTGATTGAAATCGCTTTTTATTTAAGTAAATATGACCTCTTAATGTTGCAAATTCAACAAATGACAATTTTCAGTTCTTTACAACCAATAAAATGTTTTGAAACTCTGTTGTGCATAATAATTTGGAACAGTGCATTTTGAGTTTTTTTTTTTAATTTTGCAAAAAAAAAAAAAAAAAAGTTTCCATTGGGAGGTTTGTTCAATAAAATTTGAATTATGCTCTCACGGTTGATGACTTGAAAATTATACTGACTGTCATTTGCATCGACTATTTAGGAAAACCGGAGACAAGTATCATTTGCATAATAATTTGGAATGCGGTGTCTTATGCTCCTCCAAACTGCCTGTGCCTGTGTTGATGACCCATTTCCTCAGATGTGCCTGTGCACAATTTTGCAGTACTCTAAGTGGATGGGTGGTTATTACTGAAATGAAGTGACTGCATCTGTATTCATAAATTTGTGTGTTGTTGGTAGATCACTGGCAAAAATTGGCCACTCCCTTAGGTGCCCTGTCTAATTTGCACATTCGTTAATTTGTGCTGCCTGAGTAATTCTGCCCCGAAGAGTTAATGATATTTACACTGCATGATGACAGCATGCTGAATACATTAATTTATTCAGCATGCTGGTCATCATTTTTTCAAATTAGATTAGGCCTAGGCACTTAATAATCACAAGA
The DNA here is from genome assembly GCA_020510985.1 of Pholidichthys leucotaenia. Classification (NCBI taxonomy): domain Eukaryota; kingdom Metazoa; phylum Chordata; class Actinopteri; order Cichliformes; family Pholidichthyidae; genus Pholidichthys; species Pholidichthys leucotaenia. The sequence continues at coordinate 408,485,325 of CM035843.1, forward strand.
TTAAAGCACTGCATGATATTTTAATTTACTCATATAGGACTATCATGAGGACTGCTATTATGATGACATGCCTAAACACACTTACTGCATGTATTACTCACAGGCTTACGTGCCTTGGCTTGACTTTTCCAATTATCCAACCCTCCACTGCTTCTAAAAGTAATGTCAACTTGATTTCTACAGTTCACCGGTTGCACAAGATTATAAGCTGTGTCTCCATACAAAGAAGTTCAAAATCTGTTAATTTTTTGGGAAGTTGTTGAGGTAAAAGTGGCACATTTACAACTAAACCCATTCATTCTCCATTGACTCACTGAGTGTTTTGGGTGTACTAATATGCTGTCCAGGAGGCTTCACTTGGCTCTGTACTCACTAATAAGGCTTGAGCTTTTCAGTTTTTCTATAGAGATCAGTGGGTTTCAGCAGGAAAAATGTACCCATCTGTAAAGAGAGAAACTCAAATATGGAGCCTAAAAATCAAGTTGAAGTAGTTCTGGACTATAGTTTCAAGCTATCCAACAAAAGACTCCGTGCCATAACTAAGACCCCCTCCAATCCGTGACCTTTGTTATTTAGAGTGTCTTAAGTACATGGGTCATGTATGTCAGCTTGATAACGCTGAAACACAAAAGCAAGCGCTGTTTGACTGAAGAATGACTAATGGTGCCTTCAGACCAAACGCGAATAGGCGGCGCGAATATTAAGTCAATTGAAAGACGCGAGCTCCTGGTCCTTTTGTCTCCAGGTGAGTGTCACTGTCATTTTCAAACTAGTTTACAGTCCAATGTTGATATTTTTACTCCAGTCACAGCAGAATGTCAGGGCTAGAGCTATCCTTCATACATGAATGCGCAAATGAGCAAGATTCGTGTGTGCTCGCCTCTTTCCATTGACTTTATATGAATTCGTGCCGCCCGTTCACGTTTGGTCTGAAGGCATTTAAAGGCAATGTGGAACAGGCTAGAAAGTCTACTGGACAGAGATATAAACCAAACTAAGAATGATGATGGACAAGAACAAACTCATGCGACTGCTGAACTCTACAGTGGGGTAAAAAAGTATTTAGTCAGCCACCAATTGTGCAAGTTCTCCCAATTAAAAGATGAGAGAGGTCTCCAATTTTCATCATAGGTATACCTCAACTATGAGAGACAAAATAAGAAAAAAAAATCCAGAAAATCACATTGAAGGATTTTTAATGAATCAATTGGTAAATTCCTCGGTAAAATAAGTATTTGGTCAATAACAAAAGTTCATCTCAATACTTTGTTATAAACCCTTTGTTGTCAATGACAGAGGTCAAACGTTTTCTGTAAGGTTTTCACACACTGTTGCTGGTATTTTGGCCCATTCCTCCATGCAGATCTCTAGAGCAGTGATGTTTTGGGGCTGTCGCTGGGCAACACAGACTTTCAACTCCCTCCAAAGATTTTCTATGGGGTTGAGATATGGAGACTGGCTAGGCCACTCCAGGACCTTGAAATGCTTCTTACGAAGCCACTCCTTCGTTGCTTGGGCGGTGTGTTTGGGATCATTGTCATGCTGAAAGATCCAGCCATGTTTCATCTTCAATGCCCTTGCTGGTGGAAGGAGGTTTTCACTCAAAATCTCGTGATACATGGCCCCATTCATTCTTTCCTTTACACGGATCAGTCATCCTGGTCCCTTTGCAGAAAAACAGCCCCAAAGTATGATGTTTCCACCCCCATGCTTCACAGCAGGTATGGTGTTCTTTCTCCTCCAAACATGACAAGTTGAGTTTTTACCAAAAAGTTCTATTTTGGTTTCATCTGACCATATGACATTCTCCCAATCCTCTTATGGATCATTCAAATGCTCTTAGCAAACTTCAGACGGGCCTGGACATGTACTGGCTTAAGCAAGGGGACACGTCTGGCACTGCAGGATTTGAGTCCCTGGCGGCGTAGTGTATTTCTGATGTAGTCTTTGTTACTTTGGTCCAAGCTCTCTGCAGGTCATTCACTAGGTCCCCCCATGTGGTTCTGGGATTTTTGCTCACCATTCTCGTGATCATTTTGACCCCACGGGGTGAGATCTTGCGTGGGGCCCCAGATCGAGGAAGATCATCAGTGGTTTTGTATGTCTTCCATTTTCTAATAATTGCTCCCACAGTTGATTTCTTCACACCAAGCTGCTTACCTATTGCAGATTCAGTCTTCCCAGCCTGGTGCAGGTCTACAATTTTGTTTCTGGTGTCCTTTGACAGCTCTTTGGTCTTGGCCATAGTGGAGTGTGGAGTCTGACTGTTTGAGGTTGTGGACAGGTGTCTTTTATACTGATAACGAGTTCAAACAAGTGCCATTAATACAGGTAACGAGTGGAGGACAGAGAAGCCTCTTAAAGAAGAAGTTACAGGTCTGTGAGAGCCAGAAATCTTGCTTGTTTGTAGGTGACCAAATACTTATTTTACTGAGGAATTTACCAATTAATTCATTAAAAATCCTTCATTGTGATTTTCTGGATTTTTTTTTCTCATTTTGTCTGTCATAGTTGAGGTATACCTATGATGAAAATTGGAGACGTCTCTCATCTTTTAAGTGGGAGAACTTGCACAATTGGTGGCTGACTAAATACTTTTTTGCCCCACTGTATATGCACGAGCACGCATTTTTTATGTGTGTTTATGCATTAAATAGTGGGTCATTCCATCTTGGCATGTTTTCTGATTCATCTTTTGATGTAGGTGTCATGACAGTGCTTATTGTAAAGTGCAGAGAGGTGACGCCAACTTCCTTTCGCGTCACCACCTTATATAAGGCACTGCCTTATATCGTGGGGTGAGCTGCCATGGCTATGCTTCTTGTGCCGGTTGCCCATGCTAGGTGCTTGCCGTGTACTGCTATCCAGTTCCACCAATAAAGCTGTGTTCAACGCCACTACTCTCTTCACCTCATTCATCACCAGGATTGTGGACATAACATTTGGGAACTGAGGCTTAACACTTTGAGTGTGAGATTTTGCATGGCCCTAAGTGGCAGAGCACGGCCCTCCGCCTGTCATCTCACTCTGACATCCCCGGCTCCACTGAGGATTTGTACTGATTTGTACTGATCTGCCAGTTTCAGAAGGTGGCAGACACACGTTGGAGGACTCAATGGATGACATGCAATACACCAAAGAAGAAGAACTCCTCATTTCCTTTTCCTATTTTCATGCTTTTAGCCCAGAAAGCTAATATGGCTGCCGTCCATCATTGTGCACCGTCACTTAGATGGCTTCGTACATGGAAAATAGCTGCGGGATACAAGTGAAATTTATGTGGGATAATCATAAGACTTTGTAGATGTGGTAGAGTGTGTAAATGATCGACAGAACACAAAACAGTGACCACGATGGGTGAAAATGCAGTAACCACGGCAGCGAGCGAGTCCCATTAGCACCAGGAAAGTGACAAATTTCTTTGATTTTTTTCTTCATTGTACTGATTTTCTGGTTCATATACTTTGAAGATAAGATAACAAGATATCCCTGTAGAGACAACAGTGTCAAAAAAAAAAAACATTCTTTGTCTAAATATGCCCAAAGTCCAGTTTTGACTGAGTTACAGAATTTAAAGAGCTGCTGCAACATTATGCAAATTAGATGCGTAAAATCACTCCTATCTGAAACTTTGGATCATATTTTACATCACTCTAATTGACAGTAAGCCATTATATCTTACCACTTTCAAGTTATAGCCTTGAAAATCTGAACTACTTTATTGACAAAAAATATTTACCACTCTTGACCACTAGGGGTTATGTTGCAATTCGGCGACAGACACACTCAAACGGTTAACTCATGGAGGAGTGCACTACACCACTCCATCCCTTCCTTGAGCTCCCGGGTGAAACGATGTTACCTTGGCCGCTTTGGTTCAAAGCTTTTCAAACCTACATCACCGCGCTGGACCTCGGGCAGCTCAACAAGTTGAAGGCACGTGCGCTTCCCATCCACAACTTTGGCATCAAGGACGCTCAGTGCATCACACTCATTTGAGGATGTTGTGGACCTGCTAGCTAACCACTTCCACTCTCAAGACAGTGTGACTGTACGGAGAATCTATTTTTGCCAGCGACATCAACGTGTAGGTGAGTCCATCCAACAATTTTTCGCTAACTTAAGACAGCTAGCTAGCGAGTGCCACTTTGGACAGCTGGAAGATGAAATGGTGTGCGTCCAGCTAGCAGAACACACGTGCATCACCGTATTGTGAGCTAGGCTATTAATGGGGCCGAATGACAACATTAGCCAGAGCTGTCGAGCTAGGCTCAGGTTTTCCTCTTGTAGCGCAGGAAGTGACTCTGGTTGAAAGAATTGTATTGCTTCTTTCCCTTATGTGCTTTTTCAGGGTATTCATGCTATATATAATATTTATTGTGGGGTAGTCTCTTATCTTGGGCACTTAGGGAATGTATGGTTTCTATGAGAGTGTATGACTTCAAAAAAGATGGCTGCCACCGGAGTGAGGAGTGGTCTGATGGGACACTTTCTGCCTATATACTTATTCTTATTAATGTCTTTGTGTCTCTGTAACTGCAACAAGAAGGGTTTTCCGGCCTACTCAACTAAAGGTGAAGCTAAAAAGTTTTATTTATATGGATTTGGACATGGACATTTCACCCTGTACGCTATCTGGTCTGCAAAAGCCCTGAGAAAAAGCTCCCAAAACAAGGCAAACATGACGGGTAAGCAAATATCACAATATGGCAGAGGCTATACAGTTAAAGTACTGTTAGTACTGCTACTTCTGGCAGGGGATATTCACCTTAACCCTGGACCTGCCACTATTAAACAGCAGACCACTGGGTTAGCACAAACATCTGAGCTGGCGAATTGGTTGTTTCTATCTACGGCCCTTCATAGCGAGTCGGGTGAGTCGAATTGCACTGAACAGACTCACATATCTGATCCTGCTGTAAACAGCTGCACTACGTCCAAACTTTTGGAAACCGGAGCGGTTAAACAAATTGCAAATGAGGCGAGATCCGAAAACTGAGCTGTACAAAAGCAAAAACAACATCTATTTTTCCAAACTGTTAATCATGCACGAGTTCTTTGGGACGCAAAGGCTAAACCAAAGGGGATCCTCGGTGGACATCTAAACATACGAAGCATAATCCCCAAAAGAGATGAGATTTCGGTGTTGCTGTCTGACTCAAATCTGGACTATCTTTGTCTCTCAGAAATCTGGCTACACAGTAACATTGACACCAATATGATCGATATTGTGGGCTATCAGTGTTTTAGAAAAGACAGGCAGCCAGGGAGGGGAGGGGGTGTTTTAATTTACATCAAAGAGAAATTTAAATGTCAATTGGTTGATTTGAATACTTCACTTGAATGTTTAGCTGTTAATGTACACTACCGTTCAAAAGTTTGGGGTCACTTAGAAATTTCCTTGTTTTTGAAAGAAAAGCACTGTTTTTTCAATGAAGATAACTTTAAACTAATCAGAAATACACTCTAATATCTAATATACATTGCTAATGTGGTAAATGACTATTCTAGCTGCAAATGTCTGGTTTTTGGTGCAATATCTACATAGGTGTATAGAGACCCATTTCCAGCAACTATCACTCCAGTGTTCTAATGGTACAATGTGTTTGCTCATTGCGTCAGAAGGCTAATGGATGATTAGAAAACCCTTGTGCAATCATGTTAGCATAGCTGAAAACAGTTTAGCTGGTTAGAGAAGCTATAAAACTGACCTTCCTTTGAGCAGGTTGAGTAGCTGAAAAAAATTATTATTTCAAATACAAATCATTATTTCTAACCTTGTCAATGTCTTGACTATATTTTCTATTCATTTTACAACTTATGGTGGTAAATAAGTGTGACTTTTCATGGAAAACACAAAAAAATTGTCTGGGTGACCCCAAACTTTTGAACGGTAGTGTATGCCTCTCACCGGTAATGAATTTCAACATCGCAGTATTGTACAACCCACCCTCACACAATTCTTCTTTTTATAATGAATTAAGTGATCTGGTTAAACAACTTGAGAGGAGCAGAGAAACCATATTTTATGGTGACTTCAATATCAACTGGTCTGATAATAAGGAAAAACAGAAACTGAAAAGCCTCATGACTAAATTTAATTACAAACAAATGATCAAAGGACCCACCAGGATAACCAAACAATCGAGAACACTTATTGACATGGTATTCGCTAATAAACCAGAACGAATAACCAGAACCTATAATCTTGTAACTGGTCTCTCAGATCATAACATGGTTCTTGCTGTCAGAAAACTCACTAAAAAGCGACTACAGTATTTTGGAGGAGTCAATATTGACAAATCAAATTTTATTATTCCCAAATCAAAAAATGAGGAGTTTGAACATTACTTAGAGAATCAAAATTGGGAGCAGCTCATGTCTATATATGAAGTAGATGATTGTTGTAATTTTATAACTGCAACAATTACTAAGTCCATAGAAAAATTTACAAAGCAAATTAAAAGTAGACAACAGAAGATTAACCTACCATGGTTAAATAATGAAATAAGAAAACTTATGAAGAGGCGAGACTCTGCATTGAAAACATCATTAACCTCTAAACTGCAAAATGATCACCTTGTGTACAAAAGTTTAAGAAATAAAGTGGTACATGAGCTGCGGAAATCAAAAGTATCTTATTACAATAAACTGATAGATCATGCAAAGGGTAACAACAGTTCCCTATGGAGGCATTTAAATAACTTAACTAATAAAAAAAAATGTTCAGAAGGGGGTAAAGGAACTTAGAATCAATGGCAAGACCATCAGTGACAAGGCTACATTGGCAAATGAATTTAATTCATATTTTGTGGGCTCTGTGGAAGACTTAACAAAAAACTTTGTGCCGCCAAATGTGCTCAACAACACAAATTCAATACTTCCAACAGATTCTTTTCACATCGATGAGGTAAATGAGGAGTTAATTGCTGGTATTGTCAAAACACTGTCAAACTCAAAAACTAATGATATCTACAACATGAGCACCTCCTTTCTCAAAACGCACAGCAAAATATTAATCAAACCACTGACTCATCTCATTAATCTCTCCATTAGGTCTAGTACATTTCCTTCTGGCTGGAAAAAAAGCTGTCGTCATACCAGTTCATAAATCAGGCAGTAAAGACGATATATGCAATTACCGCCCAATCTCTATTTTACCAGTCCTGTCTAAGGTTCTTGAAAAAGTTGTAGCTACACAGCTGATAGACTACTTACAAGACAGTCAACTTCTTCATCCACATCAATTTGGTTTTAGACCAGGATACTCAACAGAAACAGCAAATTGTTGCCTTATTGAAAATGTCAAACAGTCCTTGGACAGGGGTAATGTGGTAGGAGCTGTTTTTCTAGATCTCAAAAAGGCTTTCGATACTGTAAACCACAGTTTGCTTTTATCCAAAATGGTATCTTTTAACTTCTCTCCAGACACATTAGACTGGTTTGCATCTTATCTCTAGAATAGAGAACAGTGTGTAAAAGTTCACCAGGATAAATCCTCACTTTTAAACAACCATATGGGTATCCCACAAGGGTCCATTCTTGGTCCTTTACTTTTCAGCATTTTTATTAATGACTTGCCGCTACACTGCTCTGCTGCAACATGCCAACTTTATGCAGATGATGCAGTTATTTACACAGCTACCAAGACTCCAGCACAGGCTGCAGATGTGCTGTCTACAAGTATGGTTGATGTCCAAGAGTGGCTCCTCCAGAACCATCTATTGCTGAACCTTCAGAAAACAGTTTCAATGTGCTTTTCAATCAAAAAATATAACCTGCAATGTTTTAAAGTTAATATACATGATCATGACATCAGTTTAGTTACAGAATTCAAATACCTTGGCGTTGTACTAGATCCTCAACTCAAATTTAATCATATAAAGAAAATTTCAAAAACAGTAAAAAAAAATCTGAACTGCTTTAAATTAATTAGATATTACATACCTTACGAACCTGCTGTACTGTATATGCATTCTATGGTTTTTTTCTCATATATCATACTGTTTGAAAGTCTGGGCTCAAGCAGCCCCTTCCACAATAAGACATATAGGTTCATTATATAATCAAACCCTAAAAATCTTGGACAAAAAGCCCATTAGGTGGCATCACTGTAATATTTTAAAAAAATATTACAGTGATACTATTACTATTGAGTTTTGAGAGTTTCATTGACCTCTGTTTACTGAAATTAACTTTCAAATGTTTCCATAAATCAGCACCTGAGCCACTTGCTGGTTTCATCCAAAGACAGGACAGCAGCAGAGCCACCAGGAGTTCTGTTAACAATAACTGTAAAATATTCCACCGCAGAACCACATTTGGACAAACAGCTTTCTCTATAAAGGGCAATCACATCTGGAACACAATGCCAAATGAAATTAAAGTAATAACAAACTTTAAAACATTCACTAAAAAGGTTAAAAACTGGCTGAAAAATAAACAAGAATGTACCCATGTATGAAATGATTGTCTGCAGGGTGAGAGTGAATGAAGGGAAGGAATGAATGTTTGTTTATAGTGAGTGATGAAGGGAGGGAGGCCTGAAAGAGGCAAATGTGTGTCAGGTTGTTATATTTGTGTATTTATAATATTTATAATTGTGTATTTATAATGTATTTATGTTTTTTGCATTGATGTATGTGGTTATTGTGTATTCCTTTTCTTTCCTTTTTTTTTTTTCTTTTTACTTGTTTCTCCTTTCTAAAGCCCATCCAGGGACAAGAGTTGCAAATTAGCTAATAGCTATACACTCTGTGCAACACATCAGATTGATTGTCATTGATTAATTGTCTATGTTTATTGCACTGTCCCTGTCAAATAAACAAATCTATCTATCTATCTAGCTCTCCAGCTGGAGGCCACAGACAAGCTAACCTTGGAGCTAAACTGGCGTCAGTCACAGAGGCCACCTAAGCCATCTGCCACAGCAAATGTTGCGGACTTGGATAGCTTGGATGACGATGTTACGGAAACCAATTCTGCCAGTTGAAGGTCTGCCCCGGGAAAACCCCTGTGCAAGGGTTGTGGGTCCACAACTCACTGCAATAAGGTGAAGGAATGCCCGGCAAGAGGAAAACATTGTAGCAGATGTGGACAATTGAACCATAATGCCAGAGTGTGCCCCTTATCTGAGCCAGAGAGCCAAAGGAAGAATTCACTCCACCCACCCCGGACAACTATCCATACGGTGAGCCCCAGCACAAACAGGTACATGTTTTCCTCAGTGGAGTTAGACGCCGTGGAGGTGCCACTGTTACTCGACACGGCGGCGGTGCGGTCAATGCTGAAGTGGGCCACTGTGAAGAAGTTCTTCCACCACTACAGGATTAAAGGTAATCCAGCACCATTCTATGGCTACGGAGGTAGCATGCTGTGCAAAGTTGGACTTTGGAGGTAACAGTTCAATACAAGTCTGTGAAGATGGTTGACTTCACATTCCAAGTGGCAGAGCATGACGATAACATCATGGACTGTGACTTATTCTATGGACTGGGTTTCACCATTAAAGACGGTGCCAGGAACGAATAGTCGAGTTGTGGCAGCTGGAACCCACCAGTTCCAGTGGTCAAAGAGGACTTTGTGTGGGATGAAGGGCTACCGGACACTCTAGCGGTCAAGTAGGACCAGTTTCACTCAGGTTTGACGTGGGAAAGTTTCAGTGGTGCTGCTCAGGACATGGTAGAGAGGGGTACCGAGCATGGCGGCATGGCACCTGCGTCAGCAAGCGACACCATGCTAGCCCAAGATGCCTCCTGTGCTTGGCTGCAGAGGGATGGGGGGTCTGCAGCTACGATAGTGACTGCTACAATGTTTTTACAAGAGGATGGGGGAGGACCAATGAGCATGGAGTTACCGCATGCTTAGTAGCACCACACCAGGCTGAGCAGGGCCCCACTTAAGGTTATGGACTTGGTTTGGGTTTAGGGTGATGAACGACCAAGGCGAAGATGGGCCAAATGACAGCCAGCAAAACATCAAGCACATCTGCAGATAGTGGCGAAGTTGGGTGCAGCATACTTCCGGCTGTCGGACGGCTCATCAAGGCATACCAATCAGCTTCGACGTGTCCAGGAGGCTCCAAGGAGTTGGTGACGGCGGTGTGGGAACTAGGCTCTGTCATTCAGAAGATCAGCCATCGCTCCGGTGGCCTGCTGCTTTCAGGGGCGTGGTTACTGAGGGGCTGCCCCACCCCCCACCCCTCATGCCGGTTCCACCTTTCCCACCCAAGTGACTGTGCTGTAGCAATGTGTTTATAGTTCTGTTGTGGTTGTGTTTTATGTGTTAGTTTAGGAGCAAGGCAGATATTTTTAGTTGAATAAAGGACATTTTACTTTATTCTGGTTGCAGAATAATCCACCATCTCATGCGGGTTGTGTGGTAGTCCATCCACCAACTCTAATTTAGGTTGTGTTGTGTGAATGTGTTAGGCCATTTGAGTACCTTAGTTTTCGTTATTTCAGAGTGTGATTCAGTTTCTTGACTGGGTGGGTTTGATTGTATGTGTGGTTTTGAACTTTGTAAAGGGGGAAGAAGGTCATGACGGCTCTTAATGTGAAGTGCAGTGTGGTGACGCCGACTTCCTGTCGTGTCACCGCACTGCTCTATATAGTGGGGTGAGCCGCCATGGCTCGGCCTCTTGTGCTGGATGCCCATGCTAGGTGCTTGCCATGTACTGCTATCCAGTTCCACCAATAAAGCTGTGTTCAATGCCATTACTCTCTTCATCTCATTCATCACCAGATTTATGGACATAACAGTAGGTTTCCAAACTTAATGAAAGTTCACAAGCACAACAGTACTGTATTATTCAGAATCAAATTTTATGCAGTGGTGTTCATGTGCTAAAAGTTGTCTTCATGAAGTGTCTATCAGCTTTTGCGTCTTGTCAATAGCACATTTTTTGTGTTGATTATGTAAGACTCAGCTGAAATAGTCTGGTGTTGCAGTGGGTTAAGAACTAAATATGGTATTCTGGAGGTTTGTGGTTTGAATCCCAACATACCTCTCCTGTGCATTTTACAATATAAGGTCTGCTACACCTGAGGTCTACAGCTGCTTAGAACCTAATGATTGCTGCTTGTGGCTATATTCAACTCTTGAATTTGCCAGATGACAAAGAGTGTTCATATCCTTAGTAAGGTCATGTCAGGCCCCAAGGCTACAGGTGTGCCAAGTGAGAAAAGATGATGATGATGATGATGATGATGATAGATTTGCCTGATATAGTTGACTCAAGTATTTACTCAACATGTGACATTTACTTATCTGCTTATGTTTTTTTTTCCCATAGTAGTTTCTCAGTGTAGTTTCTGAGGTCTCTACACAAGGAGACAAATTTCTGTGAAAAAAAAAAAAAAAAATCTACTTGGTTTAAACAAAATATTTCAACATTACTGAACTAATCGAGGGGTGTCAAACTGTTTGCAGACCAGAACTTGTTTGTTAAATTATCCAATTTGGCCCTTGAGGTTTTTTTTTTCCAACTTCATAGTAGAGCCAAAGGGATGTCAAGGTGGCTGTTAAAATCCCAACCCGATCTCACCAAAAGTAGTACAAATATATTTTCCATCCCATCAAACCTGCCATTCATACCAGTGTTTTTCAACCTTTTTTGAGGCACTGCATCCTTATTACATTAAAATAATCCCACAGCACCTCACCAACCCCAAAATTTGAACTTTTTTTTTTTTTTTTTTTACATTTTTTTAATCCTTTATTAGTCCCAAAATGTTATGAAAAAACAGATTGTAGCATGTCTATTGTAGGGAAAATTGGTTTTAAAGTCCAAAGATTATTTAATTTATACCTAGAGGTGTGTGTGAAAACAAAGGTTTGCTTTTGGTCCACTCACACACCAGAAAAAAAAACTCATTTGGGGGCACCAGTCCAAAACTTGGACAATTTGTTATAACTAATCTTTATACCTTCAATTAATCAGTCTCAGATATTCGTGAATTCTCCTGGGTGACTTCAGAAACAGACACAGGAAAAAGAAATCAACAGAAACTTCCATATACCATTTACAGTTTTAATGATCAGACTCAGATTAAATGACATTACATTCAACAGATTTGTTGGTAAAGTAAAATGATCAAGTATCAAGCATCACATTCAACTTGTAACTGATTATTGAGCAAAATATTGTAATCACATCTGTGGAACCAAGGAAACTTTAGTGTGAATTTGTAACTGTGATGAAAATGGAGAATGTAACCAAAATATGAAGAAAATTGGACACAAATTTTATGAAGAAAATTATAAAAGTTGATTATATGGAAAAATATATTCTGGGTTACTCTAAAAAGTAAAAACAGAAGTTATTGAAAAAGAAAATTTTATTTTTCCTTCAGCTTTATAGCTCCTATTGTAGCTTATGGACTAACTTTTAACATTAAAAACTGGTCATATTAAATTACAATTAGACACCACATTTAGCCCAGCAGATAGGAAGCTGGAATCTGACTTACAAACCGCTGTGTCTTCAGAGTTCAGCGATGATTTTGAATGCCAGCAGATGGCAAAAGGGGGAAAGACTGCACGCAGTCCTTTGCAACGGATAGGTGACATCTTCTCCTAGGAAACAGGTCCTTCCCTGGCCCGCAACTTTGGGATGTCCACCGGCCGACAAGAACCACAGCCTGAGGGAAAAATGGATGTAAACCCCACAAAATCCGAGTTCTTCAGATGTCATGGGGATTGGCGAAAACAGCTTCCAGTGTGAGAAAAAAAAAAACAATCAGTCCACTTTAAAACATGGTGAGTTGATGAACATTAATAGAAAAAGTTTAACAGAATAAAAAAGGAAAAAAAAAACATCTGAGAACATGGAGTTTCACTCCATATAAAAGAGAAGTTTGAGCTCAAAACAGAAGAAAAAGTATTTTTCACAGACATTTAAAGGAAAGATAGAATTCAAGGCAGGACACACTGACAACTTGGACAAACTTTCAGAAAGAACAACTGCCTGAACTAGGAAGGTTCTTCCTTGAACTGAGTAAGTTTTCAGGGCAAAATCTTGACTGATATGAAAGGAAACCAATTGTCTCCCATCGCGGGAGGTTAGAATGAACTCTTGTCAAATAAGAAAGCAGTCCTTTGTCAGAAACTGACCAATACAAATGAAAGGGGGTGTTGTCCAGCAGAGACTGGCTGGTGATTTGCTGGCACCAGTCAGGTGACTTGAGTAAACTTTCCAAATAGGATGAAGCACATCTTGATTAAAATGAAAATTCATTTTATGTGTGTAAGCTAAATTAACTTCAGTGATTCATGACTAGTTTTCATTCTTGCTACATTAAACATGCACTTTCATACACTTGTCGTCCTATAATTAACATGCATTAGAATAAGGTTCGTTTAAGCATTTTCAAACATGCAAGGCATTTAAACCAATGATTAATGAAACATTTCAAACCAGAATGGTATGTCAGAGTCCTGCTTGATTTTTCCAGGGTGTCCTGAAAAAGAGAATAATCTGATATTGAGCATTTTTGTTAAAAGGAAGTCATTTCATACAGTAACCCCAGTTCAGCTTGCAGAGGCAACAGCGAACATATTCCGGAGTTGTCCACCAGGGGGTAATATTGAGCTGTTGATAATTCCTAGAGACCTGTGGACGAATTTTTGGAAACAATGAATTTTTAATAATATATGCAAGTTTTATTCATCACTGTCATGTTCATATCTGCATTGTTGGTCAAAGGCTCCTTTATACCAGAGTGTGGGCAAATGGAGGCTCTGCAGATCTGAGTGCAGTTTTGTTCCCACTTGAAAAAACTGAGTGGGATGGTTATGTTTTTAAAGCATTTTTCAGTTTTTGTTAAAACTGTTTTCAAATATAGGTGACATACCGGCTTGCTGACATTACCGGGCTCTCCTCACTTATTTGGCTTCATTCCTGCACCAGAGCTTTGGAATTCATTTTTCTGTTTACTCTTCCAAACTTTCTGGAATTGTGCAGCTGTTAGGAAACTCAGCCACGAGTGGTCCTGCTGCAATTTAACTTGCTTATACACAGTGTGAAACGATTACATACAAATCAGCTTTGATTTTTAAGGTGAATAAATTAGTATTAAAATGAGACTTACCAGGGCAGACAGAGGGATGGGCCAGTGGAGCTCTGTGACAGTTTTTCTCCACTGCTTGGTTGGTGCTGAAGTACGCCATGGCCGGTCCCAAGCCCGGATGAGAAAGAAGGAGGGTTGGGCGTGAGGCTAGCAACCCCACCTCATAAAAACCCTGCATGCTATAGAAATGCCAACAACAGACCAAGAGACTACTGCCCTGGGAGAGGAAGGGTCCTCATCAAGAGGACATATAGGACTACAAGGCTGACCCCCCTTCTATCGACTAGGACCATCAACGTCAGAACATGGAATGTGAGGACCATGTATGAGATGGGAAAAACAGCACAAGTAGCCACAGAGATGAAGAGCTACAACCTCACACTGCTTGGAATCAGTGAGACCTGTTGGACACAGTCAGGACAAAGAAGACTGCTCACCGGAGAGATGTTGCTGTATTCCGGCCATGAAGAAGACAACGCTCCACAGACAGAAGGCATCGCACTCATGTTGTCAGGACCTGCACAGCGAGCACTGATAGGATGGGAAGCACATGGATCAAGAATAATTGCAGCATCCTTCAGAACGAAGAAGAAGATCAAGATGAACGCTATCCAGTGCTACGCCCAACCAACGACAGTTATGAAGTCAAGGACCGATTTTACAATAGACTGCAAAACGTCATGGCCAAGTACCCAGAGAAAGACATCAACATCCTCATGGGCAACCTCAACGTCAAGATTGGACAAGACAACACCGGATATGAGGAAGTGATGGGAAGACACGGACTGGGAGTGATAAATGAGAACGGCGAGAGATTTGCAGACTTCTGTGCAATGAACGACCTGGTCATCGGTGGCAGCACTTTCCCCCACAGAAGAGTACATAAGGCCACCTTGGTATCACAGGACTTAGTGACTGAGAACCAGATCAACTAACTAACTAACTAACTAACTAACTAACTAACTAACCTGCACTTATATAGCACTTTTCTAGTCACAAAGACCACTCAAAGCGCTTTCACTAATACTAATCCTCTATTCTAAGGGTCTATAGGAAACAGATATCTAGGGGCAATTTAGAACAGCCAATTAACCTAACATGCATGTCTTTGGATTGTGGGAGGAAACCGGAGCCCCCGGAGTAGACCCACGCAGCACAGGGAGAACATGCAAACTCCACATAGAAATGTTCCAACCCCTGCCAACCTGGGGATTTTAACCAGGAACCTTCTAGCTGTAAGGCAACAGTGCTAACCACTGCACCACCGTGCTACCCCGATCGACCACATCTGCATTGCCAAGAAATTCAGGAAGTGCTTACAGGATGTAAGGGTGAGAAGAGGAGCAGACATCACATCTGACCACCACCTGCTGGTAGCCAGGCTGAAGCTGAAGCTGAAGAAGAACTGGATGGGGGCAACAACGAAGAGGCTGAAGTACAATGTCAGCATGCTGAAAGATACCAAGACCAGAGAAGAATTCAGACTGTCTCTCACCAACAAGTACCAAGTGCTACAAGAACTGCTTGAGGAAGAGGTCACCACCGAGAACCAGTGGCAGAAGGTGAAGGAGATACTTGTGTCAACCCGTCAGGAGGTAGTAGGCCCCAAGAGACACCAACAGAAGGAGTGGATATCGGTAGATACTCTACGCAAGATCCAGGAGAGAAAGCAGAAGAAGGCAGCAGTAAACAACAGCTGAACAAGAGCAGCAAAAGCCAAGGCACAAGAAGACTTCACAGAAGCCAACAGAGAACTGAAGAGCAGCACAAGAGCAGACAAGTGCAAGTACATCGACAGCATGGCAGAGGAGGCCGAGGAAGCAGCAGCCAGTAACAACATGAAACAGCTGTATGACACCACTAAGAAACTGTCAGGGAAGTACAGCAGGCCCGAGCGACCAGTCAAGGACAAGGAAGGAAACACAATCCTGGGAACAGAGCAACAACTGCATAGATGAGCAGAGCACTTTGAAGAGCTCCTGAACAGACCTGTCCCTCCGAATGCCCCGGACATCGACCCTGCTGTCATTGACCTGGACATCAACTGGAAGCCGACCAGGGAGGAGATTAGGAAAGCCATCAAGCTACTGAGGAACGGCAAGGCAACAGGACCAGACAACATCCCTGCAGAAGCACTCAAGGCAGACCTGGAGACCACCGTAGAGATGCTGTACCCTCTCTTTGAGAAGATATGGGAAGAAAAAGAACTACCAGCAGACTGGAAGGAGGGCTACCTCATCAAGCTACCCAAGAAAGGAGACCTCAGCAACTGTGCCAGCTACAGAGGAATAATGCTTCTGTCAGTTCCAGGGAAGGTCTTCAACAGGATCCTACTTGAGAGAATTAAAGGTGCCATCGACCCCCTCCTCCGAGACCAGCAGGCCGGCTTCCGCCGGAACAGATCATGCATTGACAAGATCGCTACCTTGCGCATCATCGTCAAGCAGTCTTTAGAGTGGAACTCCTCGCTGTACATCAATTTCGTTGACTACGAGAAGGCTTTCGACAGCGTGGACCGCAAAACCCTCTGGTAGCTGCTTTGCCACTACAGAGTGCCAACCAAACTGGTCAACTTGATCAAGAACTCCTATGAAGGAATGACCTGTCGAGTAGTCCATGAAGGACAGCTAACAGACAGCTTCAGGGTGAAGACCGGAGTCAGACAAGGCTGCATCCTGTCACCTTTCCTCTTCCTCCTGACGATCGACTGGACCATGAAGACGTCAACAGCAGACAGAAGAAACGGAATCCAGTGGACACTGTTTGACCAGCTAGATGATCTGGACTTTGTAGATGACCTGGCCCTGCTCTCCCACAGCCACCAGCAGATGCAGGACAAGACAACAGAGTTGGCAGCCACCTCGGCACAAGTTGGCCTCAAGATCCACGAGGGCAAAACCAAGATCCTCAAGATCAACACATCAAATGATTATCCAGTTACACTGCACGGGAGTGAGCTGGAAGAGGTAGAGGCCTTCACATACCTGGGCAGCGTCATTGACAAGCAGGGCGGCACAGACGCAGACGTCAGAGTAAGAATCGGCAAGGCGAGGGCAGCATACTTGCAGCTGAGGAACATCTGGAGCTCCAAGGTGGTGTAAACACGCACAAAGATCCGGCTGTTCAACTCTAACGTCAAGACAGTCCTACTGTATGGAGCAGAGACATGGAGGACAATGAAGACCACCATCAGGAAAGTGCAGACGTTCATCAACAGCTGCCTGAGAAGGATCCTCCAGATACGCTGGCCCGATACCATCAGCAACGTAGACCTGTGGCAGCGTACCATCCAGCTGCCAGCCGAGGATGAGATCCGGCGTAGAAGATGGAGATAGATTGGGCACACCCTGAGGAAGCCAGCCAGTAACACCACAAGGCAAGCACTCAAGTGAAACCCCCAAGGGAAGCGGAAGAGAGGAAGGCCAAGAAACACCTGGCGACGAGACCTTGATGCTGACATCAAGAAGATGGGAAAGACCTTGAGACAGCTGGAGAGAACAGCCCAGGACAAAGCACTCTGGCAGACTGTTGTTGGCGGCCTATGCTCTAGGAGGAACAATAGGCCTAATTAACTAACTTTGGTTGGTGATGAGGGCAGCCGACATCAGGATGTGGTTTCTGGAGGAGGTGATGATATTTTCCTGGCTGGTGTGCCCATCTGGATGGTGTTGTGGGCTCACACATCTCAGTGTTGGAACGTGAGCAGTTTCTTTTAAGAGTATTTTTTTCAGGTACTCCTATCAAGCCTGCAGCAGCTCTGACTGTCTCCGTCTGCTGTGGACCTGACACCAGATTGTCCTGGTTCAGCTCTGGGCAGTCTCCCTGTTCAGCTCCACTCCATATTCATTCATGCATCCCAGTTCACTTCACATTAACTTCTGTCCTGTGGTGCTCTGCTCCTCACACAAACAACAGGTACCTAGAGTTCTGAGTTTGTGTCCCACACTGAGCCATTTATCTCTTGTACTTTTTATTTTACATTTAGGTACTTACTCCACTAATGGTTAATGTTAGGGAAAGCAGCAGAGGAGCGTTTCTCAGTGGTGCCCACAGAGAAATGTTATGGTGCCACCAGAGAAAACTTTCACAGTGGTGCAAATGCCACGAGTCTACTGCATGTGAAAAGTGTTTTTCTCGTCTGTCATACATGTTTACTCAGAGTCAGAAATCAAGCTGTTTGTACGAGTTTTAGGTGACACTATACAGTAGGCTGTAAAATCCACACACATCTCCTGAAAAGGAAGAAATGTGTCCCAACACTTTTATTTATACACCTATTTTCATTTACCAGAAATATATTTACCTCCGCCTGTCACGTTTCCATTTACTCCTTACTGTCCGATTTTAATTTTTTACAATGGTATTGTGTCTCAGGGTCCTTTGGATCACTGATATCAATCCCAGACACCTGTCAAAATTAGTTTGCCAGGTGAGCCCTTGATGCCATCGACTGCCTGCCATCCATGGACGAACTTGACACCGAGCCAACCATTGACAAACTCAGAAAGGTCATTGATAGCTTGGCCGCTGGCAAGGCACCCGGCAACGACGGTATACCCCCCGACCTGATCAAGCACTGCAAGACCACCCTACTGCTGCCATTGCATGACGTCCTCTGCCAGTGCTGGAAGGAAGGTGCCGTACCACAGGACACGAGGAACGCCAAGATCATCACCCTCTACAAAAACTAAGGGGAGAGAAGTGACTGCAACAACTACAGGGGCATCTCCCTCCTCAGCGTTGTTGGCAAAGTCTACGCATGAGTTGTTCTCGTTCGTCTACAGAAGCTTGCCGAACGTGTCTACCCCGAGTCTCAGTGTGGCTTCCGCGCTGAGCGATCGACAGCAGACATGACATTCTCCATCCGCCAACTTCAGAAGAAATGCAGAGAACAGAACATGCCCCTGTACATCGCCTTCATCGACCTCACCAAAGCGTTCGATCTGGTCAGCAGAGAGGGCCTTTTCAAGATCCTGCCAAAGATAGGATGCCCACCAAAGTTGCAAAGCCTCATCAAATCATTTCACACCAACATGCAGGGGATAGTGCAGCACGACGGCAACGTCTCAGAGCCATTCAACATACGCAGTGGAGTGAAACAGGGCTGTGTACTTGCACCAACCCTCTTTGGGATTTTCTTTGCTATGCTCCAGAGGCATGCCTTCAGCACAGCAACAGAGGGAATCTACCTGCACACAAGATCTGACGGCAGGCTTTTCAACCTCGCCCGCCTGAAAGCCAGAACCAAAGTACGCGAGGCTCTAATCAGAGACATGCTGTTCGCAGACGACGCTGCAGTCGCAACCCACACACAGCAGGAGCTTCAGACCCTGATGGACCGCTTCTCCCAGGCATGCAAGGACTTCGGGCTTACCATCAGCCTGAAGAAGACTAACGTCTAGGCGCAAGTCACGGAAGCACCACCAACCATCACCATCGACGACTACAAGCTGGAGGTCGTGATTCAGTTCACGTACCTGGGGTCCACGATCAGCAACAACCTCTCCCTTGATACAGAGATCGACAAGAGGATTGGAAAATCAGCCTTCACACTCGCTCGCCTCACCACACGAGAGTGGGAGAATCCCAAACTCTCTGTCAAGACGAAGATGGCAGTGTACAACGCCTGCATCATCAGCACACTGCTCTATGGGAGTGAGACGTGGACAACATACGCCTGGCAAGAAAAGAGACTGAACTCCTTCCACTTGCGCTGCATTTGCCACATCCTGGACATATCCTGGCAGGACAAAGTGCCCAACACAGAAGTTCTGTCCCGCGCCGGCCTTCCCTCCATGTTCACTCTACTCATGCAGCGCAGGCTCCGCTGGCTAGGCCACGTTCACCGTATGGAGGATGGCAGAATCCCCAAAGACGTCCTCTACGGAGAACTGGCGACTGGCAGGAGAGGCGTTGGCTGCCCACAGCTGCGTCTAGAGAGAGACGTCTGCAAGAGAGACATGAAGGCCCTGGAGATCAACACAGAGCGCTGGGAGGACCTTGCAGCGGACCGCTCCAAATGGAGAGGCACCCTGACCAGACAGCTCAAGGCGGGTGAAGAGAGACTGACTGCTGCAGCAGATGAAAAAAGGACCCGCAGGAAGAACCGCCACAGACCCAGCAGCACGGAGGCCACCCACAAGTGCCACCTGTGTGACAGGGACTGCCATTCGCGCATCAGCCTTTTCAGCCACAGGCGGTGCTGTTCCAGCAGAGTAAACGTTTAGGATTCTCTTCCATGGTCATCATAGACCGACGGAGGCTAACGACGAACGACTTAAGAAGGATGTTCCACATTATTAAGCATGCCACCAATTTCAAGCGCAATGGGAAAGAAAAAGGATCTCTCTGCTGCTAAAAAGCATCAAATAGTGCAATGCCTTGGACAAGGTATGTAAAACATTAGATATTCCACAAAACTTAAGAGTGATCATCGTACTGTGAAGAAATTTGTGGCTGATTCAGATCACAGAGTGGTTCGTACAGATAAAGGCATAATGAGGAAGGTTTCTGCCAGACAAATTCATCAGATTAAGAGGGCAGCTGCTAAAATGCCGTTACGAAGTAGCAAACAGGTATTTGAAGCTGTTGGTGCCTCTGGAGTCCCATGAACCTCAAAATGTAGGATCCTCCAGAGGCTTGCAGTCATGTATAAGCCTACTATACCACCACTCCTAACCAACGTTCACAAGCAGAAACGTGGCAGTGGGCTCAGAAATACATGAAGACTAATTTTCAAACAGTCTTGTTTACTGATGAGCGCCATGCAAAGCTGAATGGTCCAGATGGCTGGAGTAGTGGATGGTTGGTGGATGGCCACCATGTCCCAACAAGGCTGCGATATCAGCAAAGAGGTGGAAGAGTCATGTTTTTGGCCAGAATCATGGGGAGAGAGCTGGTAGGCCCCTTTAGGGTCCCTGAAGGTGTGAAAATGACCTCGACAAAGTATATAGAGTCTCTGACTGACCACTTTCTTCCATGGTACAGAAAGAAGAACCGTGTCTTTTGTAGCAAAATTATCTGCATACATGACAATGTACAGTCCCATGCTGCAAAGAATACCTCTATATGTCACTGACTACTATGGGCATAAAAAAAGAGAAACTCATGGTGCCCCCCCCCATCTTAAATAAAGTTGAATTGAATTGAATTGAATTAAATACAGTGGGGCAAAAAAGTATTTAGTCAGCTACCAATTGTGCAAGTTCTCCCTCTTAAAAGATGAGAGACGTCTCCAGTTTTCATCATAGGTATACCTCAACTATGAGAAACAAAATGAGGGAAAAAAAATCCAGAAAATCACATTGAAGGATTTTTAATGAATTAATTGGTAAATTCCTCAGTAAAATAAGTATTTGGTCACCTACAAACAAGCAAGATTTCTGGCTCTCACAGACCTGTAACTTCTTCTTTAAGAGGCTCCTCTGTCCTCTACTCGTTACCTGTATTAATGGCACCTGTTTGAACTTGTTATCAGTATAAAAGACATCTGTCCACAACCTCAAACAGTCAGACTCCAAACTCCACTATGGCCAAGACCAAAGAGCTGTCAAAGGACACCAGAAACAAAATTGTAGACCTGCACCAGGCTGGGAAGACTGAATCTGCAATAGGTAAGCAGCTTGGTGTGAAGAAATCAACTGTGGGAGCAATTATTAGAAAATGGAAGACATACAAGACCACTGATAATCTCCCTCGATCTTGGGCTCCAAGCAAGATCTTACCCCGTGGGGTCAAAATTATCACGAGAATGGTGAGCAAAAATCCCAGAACCACATGGGGGGACCTAGTAATGACCTGCAGACTGCTGGGACCAAAGTAACAAAGGCTACATCAGAAACACACTACGCCGCCAGGGACTCAAATCCTGCAGTGCCAGACGTGTCCCCCTGCTTAAGCCAGTACATGTCCAGGCCCGTCTGAAGTTTGCTAGAGAGCATTTGGATGATCCAGAAGAGGATTGGGAGAATATCATATGGTCAGATGAAACCAAAATAGAACTTTTTGGTAAAAACTCAACTTGTCGTGTTTGGAGGAGAAAGAACACCATACCTACTGTGAAGCATGGGGGTGGAAACATCATACTTTGGGGCTGTTTTTCTGCAAAGGGACCAGGATGACTGATCCGTGTAAAGGAAAGAATGAATGGGGCCATGTATCATGAGATTTTGAGTGAAAACCTCCTTCCACCAGCAAGGGCATTGAAGATGAAACATGGCTGGGTCTATCAGCATTACAATGATCCCAAACACACCGCCCGGGCAACGAAGGAGTGGCTTCGTAAGAAGCATTTCAAGTTCCTGGAGTGGCCTAGCCAGTCTCCATATCTCAACCCCATAGAAAATCTTTGGAGGGAGTTGAAAGTCTGTGTTGCCCAGCGACAGCCCCAAAACATCACTGCTCTAGAGGAGATCTGCATGGAGGAATGGGCCAAAATACCAGCAACAGTGTGTAAAAACCTTGTGAAAACTTACAGAAAACGTTTGACCTCTGTCATTGCCAACAAAGGGTATATAACAAAGTATTGAGATGAACTTTTATTATTGACCAAATATTTATTTTACCGAGGAATTTACCAATTAATTCATTAAAAATCCTTCAATGTGATTTTCTGGATTTTTTTTTTCTTATTTTGCCTCTCATAGTTGAGGTATACCTATGATGAAAATTGGAGACTTCTCTCATCTTTTAAGTGGGAGAACTTGCACAATTGGTGGCTGACTAAATACTTTTTTACCCCACTGTATGACCTCCTCATGTTGCAAATTCAATAAATGACCATTTTCAGTTCTTTACAACCAATAAAATGTTTTGAAACACTGTTGTGCATAATAATTTGAAACAGTGCATTTTGATTTTTTTAAAAATTTTTTAATGCCCAATGGTCCAGCGGCGGTGTATCCACACACTGGACCTTAAATACACTTAAGACCCAGAGGGCAGCAGGTGCAGTGAATCATGCAGGTGTGTAGATTACTCCAGAACCGGGTAAACTGGAACAGGAGGGGAGGAGGAGCATGCTTGCCTGATCATCACAGTTTGTCTTTCCATTGTTTGAAGATTTTGCTTCACCCTGAAGGATGAACAAATAAGATGAAGGCAGAATTTCCTTTTTACTTTTACATTTATTTTAAATGTCTTTGAGCTTCTTTTGTATTAGGACCAGTCAGCACGTATCTCATTTAGTAAAAAATATTCTGGTGTTATGTGTGATCTCTCAGTTTCAAGTATTAGTTTTTCTACAATAAAATTAAATAGCATTTTTAAAAACAAAATATTCAATGAAACAGCCAAACATTGAGGAACAACATAGTGGTATGGGGAATATTAGGAATAGGGCCTCTATTAATTATTGATTTCTTCATTAAATGGGCTGGTGATCCAACATAAGAAGAACTAAGATTATAAAATTGAGTCATGTGGGAATATTTGTCTTCATTAACTTAAATCCTTAGCCCAACTCAATTCTACGGTTGGGCTAGAACTGATTAACTAATTAGGGTTCCAAGCCAAGGAACGCAAGGTATCAAATTCAGTGGTCATAGGACAGGGATGTGCAACTGGCGGCCCCGCCAGTCCATTTCCAAAAATCAATTATTTATATTGCATTTGGAACTGTTTGCGGTCATGTGGTCAGAATAGATGCGAAGGTTTAAAGCTCTGTTGTACAGCAGGTCTTGAGGCCAGTATACATGGACAGAAATATCTTCTGACTTGAAATGTTTTGCTTTGCTCATTTCTCATTTATCCATTTTGCTGTGTTTTATTTCATTTTTTTTTTTTTTTTTTTTTTTTGTTACTTATTTGTACCCGTAGGTAGACTTGGTTTGCAGTCTGGTGACAAGCCACCGGCTGCTGGTCGCTGCGTGCGCGAGCGCCCTAAACCTACATGTTTTTGGTGTGCGGGAGGAAACCGGAGAAATCTCGGAGTAAACCCGCGCAACACGGGGAGAACATGCAAACTCCACACAGCTCACTGTTGGTCGGGGGCTGGGATCGAACCCACGACCTCATGATCCCCGCGATCCCCCGGCCGAGGGTAAAACTGTGCTGCCACAGTGCTAAACCACTGCGCCACCGTGCAGCCGGTGGATGGACAGAAATATCTTCTGACTTGAAATGTTTTGCTTTGCTCATTTCTCATTTATCCATTTTGCTGTGTTTTATTTCATTGATAAAAGTTTTGTAAAAGGCCACCAGGCAGAGGGGCTGGCATGAGAAATTTTGCCTGTAAATATGCATCAGTGAATAAAAGAAATGCATAAATATAATTGCTTAACATCACATATTCTGCCAATAGGTTTTTCGCTCATGCCATAATCAATGAATAAAGCATATCCAGGGTCTATGTGTTAATGTGCCTGCTTTAGGTGTTGGCTCCATAGAATGGAGCCAAAAGAGAGATTCTGTGATAGAAATGTTTAGATAAGTTAGGATATTAAATATTTTTACACAATGTGCTTGCTCTAAATATCAGTTAAAAGATTTCCCAGCTCACGCATAACATAACAGGATGTGGGTTTTTAGTTCTGCACACAAAGACCCTCTATTGCCTAGCAATGAAGTACTTGCTTCTGCTTACATATAGAAAAATAGAAAGATGAACCTGGGTTAAGGGTTGCGATATAAGGAACCGAAAGAAGACAGCAGAACTGAAAGGATACAGTGGAATATCAACAGGAAAACACCTGCCAGAGACCATTCTAGGGGAGATTGCATCTGATGGAGTCAGCAGTCCTTGGCCATTGTGTGAGGTTGCTGGGACCTCCCAGAACCAACAGGTATATGTACCGTATTTTTTCCTTTTTCGGGGTCTTCGCTATCAGGTTGTGCTGGGACGAAGGACTCACAGCTGTGATATTCTCTGCATGCTTCAATGAACAGATATGTTGAGAAGTAATACTTCTCATGTGATTTTTAATCCTCTGGTGTATTTTAAATGGTTTTGTGCTAACGGTCCAGTTTTTGAACACACTTTTCAGATCAGGAAAGTTTTACAACTTCATGACTACTGACATGATTGGCCAGTTGGCCCACTCCATTGACAGGCATCGGAGGTGACCAGATGAAAAGCTTTCAACTTTCTATTGCAGACAATTCTGGGCCGGCCCATATTAACAAGGTGAGCAGGGAACCTTTTTAAACAAATCTCTGTAGGATTGACTGCAATATAATATGCAATATATATACAATATATAATGCAATTATATATGCAATTATATATGGTTGGTGGATGTGCAGCAGAAAGTCTAAGCTCTCTCTCCGCGGATGCGGCGGGCCAGCTGGATGTCTTTGGGCATGATGGTGACCCTCTTGGCGTGGATGGTGCACAGGTTGGTGTCCTCGAAGAGACCCACCAGGTAGGCCTCGCTGGCCTCCTGCAGAGCCATGACGGCGGAGCTCTGGAAGCGCAGGTCAGTCTTGAAATCCTGAGCGATCTCCCTGACCAGGCGCTGGAAGGGCAGCTTACGGATGAGCAGCTCCGTGGATTTCTGGTAGCGACGGATCTCTCTCAGAGCCACGGTACCGGGCCTGTGACGGTGAGGCTTCTTCACTCCGCCGGTGGCCGGAGCGCTTTTCCGAGCAGCCTTGGTGGCCAGCTGCTTCCTGGGGGCTTTTCCTCCAGTAGATTTACGGGCGGTCTGCTTGGTTCTCGCCATCGCTCTTTATTCTGCTGTCTGTGAGCAGCACAAAAGTCAATATAATATAATTGCAATTATATATGCAATATAATATATAGAGAACATTCTTCCATCACGCACCAGGGTGAGTTACTCTAATGACAAACCCTGGTTCACAGCTAAGCTCAGACAGATCAGGAAGGAGAAGGAAGCAGCGCTGAAAAGTGGAGACAGGGACTGCTACAGGGAGGTTAAATACCGGTTTAACAGAGAGCTGAAGAGGGCTAAATCTCTATACTCAGAGAGACTCCAGCAGCAGTTCACTGCTAATGATTCGGCTTCTGTGTGGAGAGGACTGAGGCAAATCACCAACTATCGACCTAAGGCTCCTAAAGGTCAGGATGACAAAGCCCTTTGTCAAAGACTGTCCCAACACTATGCCCGTTTTGACACCTCGTCATCTGTGTCCAACTCCCCCCCTCCCTCCAGCTCCACAGCCTCCACATTCCCTACTTCATTTAAGGCACCCCCCCTCCTCCCCCCCTCCCCTTATCATCAGTGAGCAGGATGTGCTCAAACAGTTCTCCAGACTGAACCCGCGCAAGGCCCCCGGCCCAGACGGCGTGTCTCCCTCCACCCTGAGACTCTGTGCGAAACAGCTGGCTCCTGTATTCACAGACATTTTTAACACCTCCCTTAAGTTATGCCACGTGCCGTCCTGCCTCAAATCCTCCACCATCATCCCTGTCCCCAAGAAGCCACGGATCACTGGACTTAATGACTACAGACCTGTAGCGCTCACCTCTGTAGTCATGAAGTCCTTTGAGCGCCTGGTCCTGTCCCACCTCAAGTCCATCACCACCCCTCTCCTGGACCCGCTGCAGTTTGCCTACCGAGCCAACAGGTCTGTAGACGATGCAGTCAACCTGGCCCTCCACTCCATCCTGCAGCACCTGGACTCCCCGGGAACCTACGCCAGGATCCTGTTTGTGGACTTCAGCTCCGCATTCAACACCATCCGCCCCGCTCTGCTCCGGGACAAGCTGTTCCTGCTCAACGTGCCTGACTCCCTCTGCAGGTGGATCATCGACTTCCTGACGGACCGGAGGCAGCATGTGCGGCTGGGAAAGACTGTCTCAGACTCTACTAGCATCAGCACCGGATCACCCCAGGGCTGTGTACTTTCCCCCCTACTCTTCTCCCTTTACACCAACTCCTGCACCTCCAGCCACCAGTCTGTCAAGTTGATCAAGTTTGCGGACGACACCACCCTCATCGGGCTCATCTCCAACGGCGACGAGTCCGCCTACAGGAGAGAGGTGGCCCAGCTGGCGTCCTGGTGCAGCAATAACAACCTGCAGCTGAACGCTCTGAAGACAGTGGAGATGATTGTAGACTTCAGGAAAGTCACTACTCCTCTGCCCCCCCTCACCCTCTCAGGCTCTCCCATCACCACTGCTGATTCCTTCCGCTTCCTAGGCACTACCATCACCAGGGACCTCAAATGGGAGCTGACCATCAGCTCACTCATCAAAAAAGCCCAGCAGAGGATGTTCTTCCTGCGGCAGCTGAGGAAGCTCAAGCTACCCACCAAGATGTTAGTGCAGTTCTACACAGCCATCATCGAGTCCATCCTCACCACCTCCATAACCGTGTGGTACGCAGGAGCCACTGCCAGGGACAGACTAAGGCTGCAGCGCGTCGTGCGCACTGCTGAGAAGGTGATCGGCTGCAAGCTCCCATCTCTCCAGGATCTGTACATCTCCAGGACCCGGAGGCGTGCTGGCCGGATCATAGCCGATCCCTCACACCCTGGTCACGTACTGTTTGCCCCCCTCCCCTCTGGTAGAAGACTTCGGTCCATCCAGACTAAAACCTCCCGTCACATGAACAGCTTCTTCCCCTCTGCCATTAGACTGCTGAACACTAAGTGACTTATTGACTCTCGTGCACCATGTACAGCAGCTCAACCAGACTCATGTCAATCATCACTGTTTTCTTCCTGCATTACCGACTGCACTATATAGTTCTCCACAGTATCTGCTGCTGGCTAATATATATTTTAACTGTTGACCAGTATCACTTAATCTTATCCTACACTTTATTACATGTATAGTTTATTTCTCTTATCTTATCATGTTTAATGTTGCAGCATTGTACCGAGACAAATTCCTAGTTTGTGTACTACATGAACAATGGCAATAAACCTGATTCTGATTCTGATTCTGATATTCAGCAGAAGCAAGTCTTTTTGTTATAATTATAATTTTACCAGAATTTAAGAATTTCATTCATTCATTCATCTTCTTCAGCTTAATCTTTTTCGGGTCGTGGGGGGGCTGGAGCCTATCCCGGCATCTTTGGGCGAGAGGCAGGGTCCACCCTGGACAGATTGTCAGTCCATCTCAGGGCCAACACAGAGAGACAGACAACTATTCATTCTCTCAGTCATACCTAAGGACAATTTAGATTCCCCAGTTTGATGCCAATTAACCTAACTTGCATGTTTTTTGGCATGTGGGAGGAAACCAGAGAAATCCCGGAGTAAGAATTTGATGATTATAATTTTTAACAGAAATTTAAGAATTTAATGTAATTTTTTGAAGAATTAAGAACATGCAGAGAATATTTTAATCATTTGCATTTTAGGATAATATTAATGAACAATCTAGTCATTGGTACATTTTAGGGTCAGATTAATAAACCGCCTTTTATAGAGAATAAGAAGTATTGATACAGAAAAGGTGTACTATGGATTGCAAGAATATCAATTACAAACAACAATTGAGTAATATATAAATAAAGTATGATATATTACAAGAACATCAATTACAAATGATTGAGTAATATATTAAGATAAGATAAGATAAGATAAGATAAGCCTTTATTAGTCCCACAACGGGGAAATTCCAGGATTGCAACAGCACAGGGATAGCAACACTCAGAGCAACAATCAGAAGGCAAGAAAAAAAACAAGCAAGCAAGAGCAGCTAATAAACATATGTACGTATTACTATAAAATATATATATATACACACACACACAGACACACAGTGCAGAGCATTGTAGCTGGATGGAATAAATATATGAATATATGAACACACAGTGCAGAGCATTGTAGCTAGATGGAATAAATATGTAAATATATAAACACCCACAGTACGGAGCATTGCAGCTAGGTGGAATAAATATGCAAGTATATAAACACACACAGTGCGGAGCAATGTAGCTATATGTACATATATTAATTATTATATGTATTAATGGAAATAACGGGCATTTAAGGAATACATGACACAACACAAGAATCTTAAGTAAAAACAAATAATGAGTGAATTGTGTCTTCATAAGAAATATTCGGAACAATACAATAAACTTTAGTACCAACAAATAGTGAGCAATTGTGTTTGGCCAGTTTGATTAAATCAGTTGGGCTGATCTCTGTAAAAAGCTATCAGTGGTTTTGGTTATCGGACGCGAGCCAAGGTAAATAGCCTCTGTTATAGAGTTAAGCTGGTTTAAATGACCCATAGTGCTGAGTGGCAAGGGACAGAATTGAGACACAATCACACAACAACTTCTGCAAATATTGTATATACTGTGTATGCTGACATTGTCTTGCCTCTGTAAGTCTTGTGGGAATAAATGTGTTGCTGGTTAACCTCTTATATCCCAATTTAAGACACAAAGAGTGGTGTAGAAGGAGTTAGTCCTGATCCCGAATTCCCATTTCTGGTTTTCTGAAATAAGAGGCAGTGTATTGTGAGGGTTGGAAATAAAGTCGAAAGCCCCAGGAAATGTGATTTTTTTTTTTTTTTTTTTTGGTCCACCAGAAACAAAAGATCCTGTTTTTCACTATAATTCTGAGTTGGCCACACCCACTTGGCATCAACAGTGTTCAAGCAGAAGCCTGATGTGGGCAGAATTGTCGAAAGGAATTCAGGGATCTGGAGTTTGGACCCTAGGGATTGTAAATGTTTGCTAACTTTTTCTTCCATAGTTTGTATAGAGAACCTGATAACTATAGCATTGTCAAAACCATTTTTTTACTCTGAAGGAAATATGTGAGCGGACAGAAAAGGCTATTGAGAGGCAGACAAATGTGGCAGGCAGAAAAATGGAAGTCAGAAAGTTTCAGCAGTGGGTGTGTGACATGCAGAGTCAAGGATTTTTACCAGGGTCAGAAAAAAAAAAACCATGCCTGAGTAAACTAAACTGGTAGGAATACTGCAGATAATCATACAACGTTATCTCACTGCAGAGGAAAATTATGTTAAGGCAGGAAATCATAATTTTGGAAAGATTTAAAACACGTTGCAGGAAACAGAGAATAAAAGGACCAGGGCTATGTGTTTCATTCCTAAACTTGTGGCAGCATTGAAAGAAGGACAGGTAGTTGTAAGTGATTCTGGAAAGGTGACCATACAACTGATTAAGCAAAAAGAGGACAGTGAGAAACCACCTCATTACAAGGAAGTTGCCTCACCTCCTCCGACAGCTCCCCCAGCCCTTTGTGTGTCACAGTCAAGCCCACAAGGCCATATGCAGAGTGTGTAAACATGCTCTCCAAAAAATATAAATGAATAAATAAAAAAACGCCCCTTACAACATTTGTTAAAGAAAACTATGACATGGTAAATGCAGTTGACATAATGCACGGCTCAGGAGACATACACGCAGGCTCAGGGTAGATCTAATAGCTTTATTAACAACAAGTGTGTATGAATGTGTCTGCGGGATGTGAATGTATTGGTGGTGACGTCTGCGTCGGGCACGGAGGCAGGAGGCCGTACAGCCGGACAACCCTATGGGAAAAGCAAAGGGAGAAGGGTGACGGGCACCACACCAACACAGGAGATATGAAAATGGTGACTGGCTTACTTGGAATTAGCAGGTGGCTGGCACAGCAAGGATGAGGTCCGGTAGACAGCGACCTGGAGCGCCTGGTGCAGCAGCGAGGGAATGGAGGCGGAGAGGAGTGGTCCACCGCCGGGGAATCCACCTGTGCATAGGGGAGCAGACTGGGAGAAGAATGAGGTAAGAGCTTCTTACCAGAATGTTTGCTGAGCGGTTTAGATTCCTTACAGCAATTGTAGCGAGTGAAGACTGACGGCTTCAGGCCGAAGCCCAGGGCGAGGCGGCTTAAATCCCTCGCCGCTGATGAGGTGCAGGTGTGCGTGCAGCTGGCGCCGCAGATGGGCGGCGAGGCGTGACAGCAGTAACAGGAGTGCTTCACATGAGGCCAATGCTGAACACAGAAGACAGCAAAAAAAGCTGCAGACACAGTGCAAAAAATTATCAACCTCAGGAGGTGGAGGATGAGGAGTCCCTGACCAAACTGGGGATAGCTGCCACCTCCACCCCCTCACCAAAACTGAAAACAGGAAATGAGGGGGATGATGTAGGGGCTGCAATGAACAAATTACAAAGATCTTTTGCAGAGGCTAGAATTAGTCTACAAAGTTTGTCTGTTACTGGGGGAAATACCCCTAAGAAAATCACTGATTACACAGACAAAAATGAACCTACAGGCACACCAAAACAGTGGAAATATGATGATTATGGATCAACAAAAGAAATTATGACCGAAAAGGCACCTCAGCGCACGCTTTTACAAGTAGGAGCCATACCCAAAGAAAATTATAAGCACATGCCCATGATAGCTACTGAAACTGGGGCAGCACAATATTCAGAATGGTCCTTTAAGGACCATAAAGGCATTTGTGATACATTGCCTTGGTTGACCTTGGGATAATACCCGTGGATCAGAGCCATGCAGAAGGCTACAGTTGGTTGTCATTTGTGTTTGGCAGATATCGGGAGAATAGTGGCTACTCACACCTCAGCGTCTATGCTCAAAAACATAGAGGAAGAGGTTGGCACCACAAATGAGCTTGATGAGGCTCCATTCAGACAACACAGTGATAATATTTTTGCAGTAATGAGAGGGATGTTCCTGTAGCTCTCATTAGTGCAGAACTAACAGATATTCCCATGAAAAAAGGAGAGGAAGCAGGACCCTATGTGGATAGGCGTTTGGCACTTTGGACTGACATGACTGGGTAAAATCCATGAAATAATGCAATTACACAAGTGGTATTCCACAATGTTGTACAGACCTCGGTACCACCGCCTGTTAGAGCCGCACTAGAGGGGGTATTGGTCTTAAACACCCACCCCTGGGCAGAATGGCTGTCTCATGTGCATCACTATGTGAGACAATGCAACAAAAAACAAGATGAAAAAGAGACAGAAACAGCAGATTTATCTAATCAGCTGGTAAAAGCCCAGCTGAAAGCAACTAGGGATGTGGTGAATAAAGATAAAAACCAAAAGAATACTGTACAGGCTCCAGCTGTTACAGTGACAACCCCTCAGGCCATTATTGGCCCCGTCCCTGCTGAGCCCTTTGCGTTGGCACCCCAACAACAATGGTATTCCCGCCCACCACAAAGAGGGTGTGGTAGAGGTACATTCAGAGGAGGCATGAGACCATCAGGCCCACCCAGTGACATGTGCCTACGGTGTGGCAGAAGAGGCCATTGGGCTCGTGGTTGTAGAGCTCCACCTACTGGCAGAGGAAGTGTCTGGACAAATTATGGGCTCACCCCACCTCTAGCACCCAGGGTGTGGCCAGATCAGCCACAGCAGATACAGTTGCCTCAGCAATCACACATGGCTCCCAACCAAAGCACGATGCCTAGTCAACAATGACTAAAGAGCTGCACTGAAGGGGCAGCACTGTCGGATCCAATGCTATTCCTCATGGTGGGAGACAAGACTTATGAAATGGTGGACACATGGGCTTGGTTTTCATCAATATCAATGTCTCTACCCCTGTCCACTAACTATACATCAGTTGTTGGCATCTCTGGGACCCCGAAATGTCTCCCATTCTCAGTACCATTGAACTGTTCATTAGGGCTTGACTTTGTCCGTTCTTTGGCTGGCTTCGTTCTTTGGCTGGACTGGATTTTATCCATTCTTTTCTCTATTCACCAGACCTGTAAATTGCTTTAGAAGAGATGTGTTGCTGAAAGTGAGGGCACACGTCTACTTTGCTTCTACTGGAACTGTTGTGTGTCTGCCAGATGGGACTATGCTCCAGTGCACTTCAGATTTGTCTGCTTCCCTAAATGCTCCACAGCTGCAAATACAGGAAACGAACACAGAGGAAGATCAAACCTCTTTTGCAACTGTGTGGTGGCTACAGCTGAATGATGTGAGCCCTGACAAAAATCAACTGGTAGACACATATATATTATAATTATTATTATATTGATATAGTTCCGGTTCCGCCAGACAGGTGGCGCCACACGAGTTGGCTGCCCGTTGCAACAGCCTTTTTTTTTATCTTCCTTCTTCTTTCTACACCTTTCACTCTATATATATATCACGGACACACAGATCGCCCCAAAGGTCTCCCGAGTCGGCGGACAGATCTTGTTGATCTCTGTATCAAGGGAGAGGTTGTTGCTGATCGTGGACCCCAGGTACGTGAACTGATTCACGACCTCCAGCTCGTAGTTGTCGATGGTGATGGTTGGTGGTGCTTCCGTGCCTTGCGCCAAGACGTTAGTCTTCTTCAGGCTGATGGTAAGCCCGAAGTCCTTGCATGCCTGGGAGAAGCGGTCCATCAGGGTCTGAAGCTCCTGCTGTGTGTGGGTTGTGACTGCAGCATCGTCTGCGAACAGCATGTCTCTGATTAGAGCCTCGCGTACTTTGGTTCTGGCTTTCAGGCGGGCGAGGTTGAAAAGCCTGCCGTCAGATCTTGTGTGCAGGTAGATTCCCTCTGTTGCTATGCTGAAGGCATGCCTCAGGAGCATAGCAAAGAAAATCCCAAAGAGGGTTGGCGCAAGTACACAGCCCTGTTTCACTCCGCTGTGTATGTTGAATGGCTCTGAGACGTTGCTGTCGTGCTGCACTATCCCCTGCATGTTGGTGTGAAACGATTCGATGAGGCTTTGCAACTTTGGTGGGCATCCCATCTTTGGCAGGATCTTGAAAAGGCCCTCTCTGCTGACCAGATCGAACGCTTTGGTGAGGTCGATGAAGGCGACGTACAGGGGCATGTTCTGTTCTCTGCATTTCTCCTGGAGTTGGCGATGGAGAATATCATGTCTACCATCGATCGCTCACCGCGGAAGCCACACTGAGACTCGGGGTAGACACGTTCGGCAAGCTTCTGTAGGCGAACGAGAACAACTCGTGCGTAGACTTTGCCAACAATGCTGAGGAGGGAGATGCCCCTGTAGTTGTTGCAGTCGCTTCTCTCCCCTTTGTTTTTGTAGAGGGTGATGATCTTGGCATCCCTCATGTCCTGTGGTATGGCACCTTCCTTCCAACACTGGCAGAGGACGTCATGCAATGGCAGCAGTAGGGCGGTCTTGCAGTGCTTGATCAGGTCAGGGGGTATGCCGTTGTTGCCAGGTGCCTTGCCAGCGGCCAAGCTATCGGCCTTGTTCGGCCTTGCTGAGTTTGTTGACGGTTGGCTCGGCGTCAAGTTTGTCCATGGATGGCAGGCAGTCGATGGCATAAAGCGCTGACGGTGTCATGGTGTTCTGTCTGGAGTAGAGGTTGGAGTAGTGTTCCACCCATCTCTCCATCTGCTTGTTCTTTTCTGTGACCATCTCCCCAGTGGAGGATTTGAGGGGGGCCGTCTTGCTCTGAGCCGGACCAAATGCTTTCTTGATGCCATCATACATACCACGGATGTTCCCTGTTATGGCAGCAGTTTGAATGTCTTGGCTGAGCTGAGTCCAGTACTCGTTGGCATAGCGCCGAGCAGTCTGCTGAACTTTGCTTCTCATAGCCCTGAGAATCTGGAGATTCTTCTCGTTTGGGTACTTCTTGTACTCAGCAAGTGCTGAGCGCTTGGCTTCAATGACGGGGGTCATCTCGGTCAACTTGGCATCAAACCAGTCCTGTGACTTCGAGGTCTTCCTCCCAAAGGTAGCCAAGGCTGTGCGGTGGATGGTGTTTTGCAGCTCCTCCCACTTCTGCTTTGCAGATTCTCCTTCTTGTGGTGCACCAAGTTCCTTCTCAAAGGTGGAGGCAAACTGCTCAACAAGTTCTGGTTGAGCCATCTTGCTGGTGTCAATCCGTGCCTTTCCAGGCTGTCTAGCATGATGGAATTTCTTCAGCTGCAGCTTGACCTTGCAACACACTAATGAATGGTCTGTGTCGCAAGCTGCACTCCAGTGCACTCTACAGGAGCATAGCTGCTGGAAAGTTTCTTCCTCGTCAAGAGGTGTAGCAGTTAGTATGTCATAATAATTATCTTAAACTGTGAATTTTTCTATTGTCCTTTTCTTAGTCGTTTGGGGGGGGGGGGGGTGCTGTGGTCTATATTAATCATATATCCCATAACCTACATATGTAAAAGCATGTGAGAATGTTTGGTGATTACATATGTAAAGCGACTTCACACCTCAGAACAGGACAAAGAGGTCTCAACCGCCAGCAGGGATCAAAGAGCATCCGAGGCACTGTGGTGGAGACCAGATCGATCGCCCTGACCTCCCAAGGCCAGGTGGAGGGATACGGAGACAAAGTATCAGTAAATATCAGCTTTGATATGCATGTCTTTTGTTATGTGTAGGTATAAGTATGTAGAGCTGAATATGTTCTGCCTCTTTCTACTTCTGCTTCTGCACTGAGATGAGACTTGTTAGAGGAGCGAAGCTGTTAATAAACTTTGGTTTATAAGTCGCATCGCCTCGTTATTCCAAGCTCTTCTACACTGGTCCAAGTCCAGCTGGTGCCAGTGCTTTGAGCGTGGATGTTGCCAGGAAACCTTGTGTTGGGGCTTGGTCTTGAAGAATGAGTTTGTGATGCACAGATCGTGATATGTGCAGAACTCGAGTAGCCGCTGTCCATTGTCGTTCATTCCGCCCACGCCAAAAGGTCCAAGACAGGAGGGCCAGGAGTCATGGTCAGCACCCACTCTGGCATTGAAGTCTCCAAGGAGAATGAGTTGTTCAGAGTTGGGGATGATCCTGACAGTTGTTGCGAGATTCTCGTAGAACTCGTCTTTTTCCTCTGGTGTGGCTGTCAGTGTTGGGGCATACACACTGACGAGGGTGACTGGGCCTTGAGTGGTGTTCAGGCGGAGGGTGAGGAGTCATGCAGAGCCAGTGCTGCCCGGTTCCACCATCTTCAGCAAGGTGTTCTTCACTGCGAAGCCCACTCCGTGTTCCCTGTGTTCATCACTGCCCTTTCCCTGCCAGTAGAACGTGTAATCCTTCTCTCTCAGTGTGCCTGCATCAGCCAACCGTGTTTCCTGGAGAGTGGCGATATCCACTCCCAGTCTCTTCAGCTCATTATTGATGATGGCAGTCTTCCTGGTGTCGTTGATGTCCTTGAGGTTAGCAGTGAGTCCTGTCATCATAGTGCGGACGTTCCAAGTTCCCAGTTTTAGAGTTGGTCTCTTTTGTTTTATTGTCTTGCCTGGTGCGAAGGTTCTCAGCCTGCTGTTCGGACTTCTCCTCATCCCCATGCACCCAATAAGGAAAGCAAGCTGTGGCGGGACAACACCTTATTGGCTGGGGGCTGCCCAGCTTGAGGTGGGCGGTAGCTGTCCAGTGAGATCCGATGATCCCTCCCACCATCGGGAACAACCCCTGGCACTGCGCTCTACGCCAATTGAGCGGTGGCTTATAACCGGTAACTGTCGTTCCCCGTGTTTTGTCTACGCCAAAGGCGAAGCTGGAGTGTCCTCTCCAGTGATCCGGTGTTCTACCTTCCAGCGTTGGGTGTTGGTAGGATTCAAGCCTGGGCAGGAAGATATGGAGGACAAGATGTTGCCCATGCAGCATGTCCCCCCTCTCCACGTCACTGATGAATCCAAAGGAACAGCAGGGCTGCTACAGTTTGGCACCAGCGCCGTCGCAGGAGCTGCCAGAACGATGTTGAGCACAACAGAGAACTGCCTTAGGGGCTCTGACTCCGGATTTTTCCTCAGGGTTGACTCCCGAAGCCTTTCCCATGACCGAGTGTGCCAGAAGGCAGCAGAGGTTTGAAATCAGGGTTTACCTTCCCCTAGATGGGCTACCTTCCCAGGTTCCCAGTCACCATCTACCCGAAGCATCTGGTTTTAAGGCGCCAGAGATCCGCCCTCGCCCCTTCTCCTATTAGTAAAAGCAGTTCCGCCGGGCTTAGAGACTAAACCACACGGGCAGGCTAGGAGTTGGACTTAGTTGTCGGAGGCTTTTCGAGACGCACGCCATAAGGAGCATTTTATGAGCACTGGGAGCTTAACTCCAGTGCCGCTCCTGGCTATGACAACCTTGGAATGAAGATAACTTTAAACCAATCAGAAATACACTCTAATATCTAATATACATTGCTAATTTGGTAAATGGTCACTTCCTGTTTTGCTGTCTGCCTGTGTGGTTTGCTCTCCAGCTCTCCAGCCACTAGCTATGGCTACTAGCTCTCTTTCCTCTCCTCCTCTGGTGTGCTCTCTCTGTCAGATGTTTAGCTACACCTCTGCCTCTTTTAGTGATAACGGTAAATGTAATAAATGTTGTCTTTTTGAGGTGCTCGAGGCGAGGCTGTCTGATTTGGAATCCCGGCTCCGCTGCATTGAAACACCGTCTGCGCCAGTTAATCTCGACGGACGCCCATTAGCTGCAGCGGAGCTAGCTAGCTTAGGTCCCACTGTCAGCGGTTCCCCGGCTCTCCTCAGCAGCGAGGAGACTGGGTGGGTGACGGTGAGAAGGAAGCCTAGTCGCAAAGCCCCGGTTCACCACCAACCTGTTCACGTTTCTAATCGTTTTTCCCCGCTCAGCGACACACCCGCTGAGGAAAAAACTCTGATCATTGACGACTCTGTAGTCAGAAACGTGAACCTAGAGACTCCAGCGGCCATAGTCAAATGCATTCCTGGGGCAAGAGCAGGCGACATCGAGTCAAATTTGAAAATGCTGGCTAAAAGTAACTGTAAATACTCCACAATTGTTATTCACGCCGGCATTAATGACATCCGTCTCCGGCAGTCGGAAGTCACGAAACTTAATATAGAATCGGTGTGTGAGTTTGCAAAAACGATGTCTGCCACTGTAGTATTCTCTGGGCCCCTCCCCAATCTGACCAGTGATGACATGTTTAGTCGCTCGTCATCCTTGAACCGCTGGCTGTCTGTGTGGTGTCGTAAAAATGACGTGGGCTACATTGACAATTGGAGCTCTTTTTGGGGAAAACCTGGTCTTATGAGACGAGACAGCATTCATCCCACTTTGGATGGTGCTTCTCATTTATCTAACAATCTGGCATCTTTTTTATCCAAATTTCCAAAACCATGACTACTCAGAGTTGGGACCAGGAAGCAGAGTCGCAGTCTTACACGCCTCTCTGCAGCTCCTCTTCATCCGCCACCCCTCAGTTTAGCCCCTGTCTTCCCCATCAGAGAATCGTTGTCTGCTCCCTCCAAAGTAAATAAAAATATAATGTATAAGCATCCCAAAGTGATAAAGCAAAATATTGGTAAAACTCAAATTAAACATAAAGCCTCTAAATTGAATGATTTGGCCTCTGTTCCTCCTCATAATTTAAAAATTAAATGTGGTTTATTAAATATTAGGTCTCTAACTCCCAAGTCTCTGTTAGTCCATGATCTGTTAATTGATCATCAGATTGATTTAATTTCCCTTACAGAGACTTGGTTAGGGCAAGAGGATTATGTTGGTTTAAATGAATCAACTCCCTCTGGTTATTTAAACTGTCAAAATCCCAGAAGTTCTGGTCATGGAGGAGGAGTAGCAACAATTTACCATTCCAAATTACTAGTTATTGTAAAGCAAAATACATGTTATAATTCCTTTGAGGGCCTGGTCCTCAGTGTTGGGCACTTTAGCAATTTCAGGTTAAACCCAATTTTATTTGCCATAGTTTATCGTCCCCCATCAACCTATTCAGAATTTTTATCCGAATTTGCTGATTTCTTAGCTGATTTAGTGCTGAAATCTGATAGAATAATTATAGTAGGGGACTTTAATATACATGTGGATGTAGATAGTGACTGCCTTAATGTGGCTTTTAATTCAATATTAGACTCGATTGGGTTTTCTCAGAAAGTAGGAAATTCTACTCATTACCTCCACCATACATTGGACCTTGTTCTGACATATGGCATAGAAATAGAAAATCTTGTAGTGTCTCCTCATAACCCCGTACTCTCAGACCATTGTCTGTTAACCTTTGATTTTACTATTTCTGACTATTTGGCTCCTAAAGAAAAATATTATCACAGTAGATGCCTCTCAGATGATGCCGTTTCCAAATTTATGCAGATTGTTTCCTCTATGCCATGTGTCAACACAACGGAAATAAGCTATAGACAGCTTGCTCCTTCTGTAATTGATAACATGGTGGATAGTGTTTCAGCTTCTCTGCATCAGGCTCTAGACTTGGTGGCCCCCTTA
The DNA here is from genome assembly GCA_020510985.1 of Pholidichthys leucotaenia. Taxonomy (NCBI): domain Eukaryota; kingdom Metazoa; phylum Chordata; class Actinopteri; order Cichliformes; family Pholidichthyidae; genus Pholidichthys; species Pholidichthys leucotaenia. The sequence goes on from CM035843.1 coordinate 408,524,439, forward strand.
AAAAAGAAAAAGTCTAATCAGAGATTTTTAACTCCTTGGTTCAACACAGAAACTCGTAGCTTAAAACAGAAGACTCGTCAATTAGAAAGAAAATGACGCTCTACTAATTTCGATGAAATCTATTTAGCTTGGAGAAATCATTTTTTAATTTATAAAAAATCTCTTAGAAAAGCTAGAACGAGTTATTATTCTGCATTAATAGAAGAGAACAAGAATAATCCCAGGTTTCTTTTCAGTACTGTAGCCAGGTTGACAAAGAGTCAGGACTCTGTCAATCCTAGCATCCCCTTAGAGCTTACTAGTCAGGACTTTATGAACTTTTTCAATAATAAAATTTCATTCATCAGAGATAAAATCAATCAGATTCTTCCCACAGTTAACTTAAATACTGTAACTATTACAACTCCTTCTATTGATGTCTGTCTTGATGAGTTTACTCCAATCGACCTTTGTGAGTTAGACAAAGTAGTTTCCTCATCCAAACCTTCAACTTGTCTTTTAGACCCTATTCCTACCAGGTTATTTAAAGAAGTCTTCCCACTTATTGGTAGCTTTATTCTTCATATAATCAATTCTCATTAACTTTAGGCCATGTACCGCAGGCTTTTAAAACGGCTGTAATTAAACCCTTACTCAAAAAGCCAACGCTAGATCCAGGAGCTTTAGCTAACTATAGACCAATCTCTAATCTCCCTTTCATTTCAAAAATCTTAGAAAGAGTTGTTGCTACGCAATTATTTGACCACCTGCAGGGAAATGGTTTACTTGAGGAGTTTCAATCTGGGTTTAGAATCCATCATAGTACTGAAACAGCCTTAGCGAAGGTCACTAACGACCTCCTCATTGCATCTGATAATGGACTAGTTTCTGTACTTGTCCTTTTAGATCTTAGTGCAGCTTTTGATACTATTGTTCATAATATTCTACTTGATAGATTAGAACACTATGTTGGACTTAATGGAACTTCGTTGCAGTGGTTTAGATCTTATTTATCTGATAGGTTCCAGTTTGTTCATGTAAATGATGAGTTTTCTCTCAGCTCAAAGCTTAGTCATGGAGTTCCACAGGGATCTGTGCTTGGCCCTACTCTTTTTAGTTTATATATGCTTCCGTTAGGCAACATTATTAGAAAGCACTGTATACATTTTCACTGTTATGCAGATGACACACAATTATACCTGTCAATGAAGCCAGATGATACTAATCAATTAGCCAAGTTAGAAGCCTGTCTTAAGGAAATCAAAGCTTGGATGACTTGTAATTTCCTGCTATTAAATTCAGATAAGACTGAAGTCATTCTTGTTGGTCCAAAAAACCTTAGAAATTCCTTTCCAAATCAAACTTTCAGTTTGGATGCAGTTACTCTTTCTCTTAATAGCTCTGTGAGGAACCTTGGAGTTATTTTTGATCAGGATTTGTCCTTCAATTCACATATTAAATTTGTTTCTAAGACTGCCTTCTATCATTTGCGTAATATTTCCAAGATTAGGAGCATCTTGTCTCAGAGTGAGGCTGAGAAGCTGATCCACGCTTTTGTTAGCTCGAGATTAGATTATTGTAATTCTTTATTATCAGGCTGTCCTAAAACATCTTTAAAAAGTCTTCAGCTGATCCAAAATGCTGCAGCAAGAGTTTTAACAGGTACTAGAAAGAGAGATCATATCTCTCCGGTTCTGGCCTCCCTTCATTGGCTTCCCATAGAGTTTAGAATTAAGTTTAAAATCCTTCTTCTTACTTACAAAGCTCTAAACAATCAGGCTCCTTTTTATTTAAAAGATCTGATACTACCGTATCATCCTAACAGAGCACTACGCTCCCAAAATGCAGGTTTACTTGTAATACCTAGAATCTCCAAAAGTACAATGGGAGGCAGAGCCTTCAGTTATCAAGCTCCTCTCCTGTGGAATCAGCTGCCAATCTGGATTCGGGAGTCAGACTCGATCTCTGTTTTTAAGAATAGGGCTAAAACCTACCTTTTTGATATAGCCTACAATTAGGGAGGGATCATGTGTTTCTGAACCCTCCCTTAGTTATGCTGCTAATAGGTTTAGTCAGCCGGGGGACCTCCAGTAATGCACTGGGCCTCACTCCTTTCCTCACTCTCTATGAAATATTTTTTTTTTTTTGCTGGTCATTAACATTTGTTTGTTCTCTCCCATAGATTGAATCCCCATTCTGCTGTTTGCTCTCTACATGTCTGTTCTTTTCTTCTTCTCTATCCCCTCACCCCCCAGCCAGTCGCAGCAGATGACTGCCCCTCCCTGAGCCTGGTTCTGCTGGAGGTTTCTTCCTGTTAAAAGGGAGTTTTTCCTCTCCACCGTCGCCAAGTGCTTGCTCACAGGGGATCGCCTGATTGCTGGGGTCTTTCTGCAACTGTGGGGGTCCCCCCTACAGTTGATAGTGCTATGAGATGACTGTTGTTGTGAAATGGCGCTATATAAATAAAGTTGAATTGAATTGAATTGAACTGAAAAATGACTATTCTAGCTGCAAATGTCTGGTGTTTGGTGCAATATCTACATAGGTTTATAGAGGCCCATTTCCAGCAACTATCACTCCAGTGTTCTAGTTTTTTTTTTAGATTTAGTATACTTTATTGATCCCCAGAGGGGAAATTGAGGGTCATCCACCACCTGGATGGATGAAGGCCACTTTATAGTCTCCAGTTAACCAAACCTGCATGTTTTTGGCATGTGGGAGAAAAACGGAGAAATCCCGCGGTAAACCCACGCATACACGGGGAGAACATGCAAACTCCACACAGATCACTGTTGGTCAGGGGCTGGGATCGAACCCACAATCCCCACGATCCCCTGGCCAAGGATAAACCTGTGCTGCCACAGTGCTAACCACTGCGCCACCGTCCAGCCTAAAGGTACAATGTGTTTGCTCATTGCATCAGAAGGCTAATGGATGATTAGAAAACCCTTGTGCAATCATGTTAGCACAGCTAAAAACAGTTTAGCTGGTTAGAGAAGCTATAAAACTGACCTTTCTTTGAGCAGGTTGAGTATCTGGAAAAAATTATTATTTCAAATACAAATCATTATTTCTAACCTTGTCAATGTCTTGACTATATTTTCTATTCATTTTACAACTCATGGTGGTAAATAAGTGTGACTTTTCATGGAAAAAAACAAAATAATTGTCTGGGTGACCCCAAACTTTTGAATGATATATATATATATATATATATATATATACGTATATACACTGTATATATACAGTGTATATATATACAGTATATATACAGTGTTGGGCTGCACGGTGGAGCAGTGGTTAGAACTGCGGCAGCACAGTTTACCCTTGGCCGGGGGATTGTGGGATCGTGGGTTCGGTCCCAGCCCCCGACCAACAGTGATCTGTGTGGAGTTTGCATGTTCTCCCCGTGTTGCGTGGGTTTACTCCGGGATTTCTCCGGTTTCCTCCCACATGCCAAAGACATGCATGTTAGGTTAATTGGCTGTTCTAAATTGTCCCTAGATATCTGTTTCCTATAGGCCCTTAGAATAGAGGGTTAGTATTAATGAAAGCGCTTTGAGTGGTCTTTGTGACTAGAAGATAAGAGATAAGATAAGCCTTTATTAGTCCCACAACGGGGAAATTCCAGGATTGCAACAGCACAGGGATAGCAACACTCAGAGCAACAATCAGAAGGCAAGAAAAAAACAAGCAAGCAAGAGCAGCTAATATACATATGTACGTATTACTATAAAATATATATATATACACACACACACAGACACACAGTGCAGAGCATTGTAGCTGGATGGAATAAATATATGAATATATGAACACACAGTGCAGAGCATTGTAGCTAGATGGAATAAATATGTAAATATATAAACACCCACAGTACGGAGCATTGCAGCTAGGTGGAATAAATATGCAAGTATATAAACACACACAGTGCGGAGCAATGTAGCTAGATGGAATAATATGTAGATATATAAATATATAAACACACCCAGTGCTGAGCATTGTAGCTAGATGGAATAAATATGTAAATATATAAACACACACAGTGCAGAGCATTGTTGCTAGATGGAATGAAACAGCATAACCGTCTACTTAGTTATCCTACATGGTATGATTATGTGCCCATACATATTCTCACCCTCCATAGCGACCGGTATGTTCCTAGTTGTATGCCGGAGGGGACCATTGTGTAAGTCTATTGCATCTTTTGCATTCAAAAAACTATTAGTTTGTTACGTCTTTTTGCTATCTCTGCGAGCAGCCCTGCTTAGGTTGTACAGTCTGACAGCCGTTGGTAGGAAGGACCTACGAAACCTCTCGGTTGTGCACCTGGGATGATGTAGTCTGCTGCTAAATGAGCTCCTCAGTGCATTCAGTATGTCCTGCATAGGGTGGAACTCGGACTCCAGCAGAGATGACAGTTTAGCCACCGTCCTTCTCTCTCCTATCTCCTCCATCGGATCAAGGCGCTGCCCCAGGACAGAGCTAGCTTTCTTAATCAGTTTGTTCAGTCTCTTCCTATCGGCTGCAGTAATGCCACTGCCCCAGCAGACCACTCCAAAAGTGATGGCTGATGCCACCACCGTGTCATAGAATGACTTCAGCAGCGCCCCTTGTACACCAAAAGACCTGAGTCTCCTCAGCAGGAACAGCCTGCGCTGTCCCTTCTTGTAGAGTGCATCAGTATTGTGTGACCAGTCTAGTTTATTGTTCAGATGAATACCCAGGTACTTATAGGATGTCACCATCTCGATGTCTGTTCCCTGTATATTTACTGGTACTGTGAGGGGCTGCCCATGCCTGCGGCAGTCCACCACCAGCTCCTTAGTTTTCCTCGCGTTGATCTGGAGGCAGTTCCGATGGCACCAGTCCACGAAGTCCTGGATAAGCCCTCTGTACTCAGCTTCATCTCCATTGGAGATGAGGCCAACGATCGCAGAGTCATCAGAGAACTTCTGTAGATGGCAGTGTGTTGTGTTGTGTGAGAAGTCCGCAGTATAAAGAGTGAACAGGAAGGGAGCCAGCACCGTTCCCTGGGGGGCCCCCGTGCTACTGATGATCGTGTCGGACACACAGTCCCGGGTTCTCACAAACTGAGGCCGGTTCGTGAGGTAGTCCAGGATCCATGATGACAGGTGCTGGTCCACCCCTGCGCGCAGCAGCTTGTCCTTCAGGATCATCGGTTGGATGGTGTTGAAAGCACTGGAGAAGTCAAAGAACATGATCCTCACCATATTCCCGGGCTTCTCCAGGTGGGACAGAGAACGGTGAAGGAGGAAGATCACCGCATCCTCCACCCCAATGCCATGCTGGTAGGCGAACTGGAGTGGATCCATCGCTGGTTCCACCAGGGGGCGGAGGTGAGCAAGGAGCAGTCTCTCCAGGGTCTTCATCAAGTGGGACGTCAAGGCCACCGGTCTGTAGCTGTTCAGGTCTTTGGGGTGGGAAGTTTTTGGTACAGGTACCACACAAGATGTTTTCCACAGCTGTGGTACCCTCCCCAGTTTCAGGCTCATGTTGAAGATATACGTCACAATCCCACACAGCTGGTCTGCACAGGACTTGAGGAGCTTTGCGCTGATGCCGTCCGGTCCCGGCGCCTTCCTCGCCTTGATCTTCCTCAGCTCCGTCCTCACCTGGGTCCTGGTCAGGGTCAGGATGGGGGGCTGTGTGTTGGGAGTGGGGGGGTGTTGGTAGAGTGGGGAGTGGGCAGCAGGACTTGATTTCTTTAGAGGCAGCAGTGGTTGTTGTGCAGTCAGGGGGGAGGGCGGTTGGTCAAATCTATTGAAAAACAGATTCAGGTTGTTCGCCCACTCCCTGCCCCCTGTGGCCTGGGGGGAGGTATTCTGGAGCCCCGAGATGGTTTTGAGGTTTCTCCAGACCCCGCTGATGTCGCTCTGTTGCAGCTTGTCCTCCATCTTCTTCCTGAAGCTGTCCTTGCCTTCTCTGATCTTTCTCCTCAGCTCCCTCTGTACGGACTTCAGCATCTCCCTGTTCCCTGACCTGAAGATCCTCTTCTTCTCTCTCAGAAGTGTTTTTATCTCAGGGTTGATCCAAGGTTTGTTGTTTGAGTGATGCCGTATGGTCTTGGTGGGAACGGATTTGTCCACACAGAAGCTGAGGTAGCCCGTGAAGGTGTGAATGAGGCCATCGATGTCCTCACCATGTGGATCGCAGAGCTGCTTCCAGGCGGTGGCTTCAAAACAGCCCTTTAGGGTGTCCATTGTCTCCTCAGACCATAACTCCACAGTGTGCATGGCCGGAGGTTGTCTGTGCACTAGGGGTTTGTACACCGGCCGGAGATGAACCAAGTTGTGATCCGATCTCCCGAGTGGGGGGAGTTGTGATGAGGTGTACGCCTCCTTAGTGTTTGCGTAGAATAAATCCAGTGTTTTATTGTCTCTAGTGTGGCATGTGACATACTGGGTGAACGTGGGTAGAATGGGAGACAGTGAAACATGGTTGAAATCGCCTGAGATGAGGAGAAGAGCATCTGGGTGTTCTGTCTGCAGCCTGCTGGTTACTGAATGGATGACGTCACGTGCTGTCCCAGCGTTCGCCGTCGGATTTGCATAAACAACAATGCAGATCACGTGTGAGTGTTCTCTCGGGAGATATGTAGGCCTCATGCTAACAGCTAGCAACTCAATGTCTTTGCTGCAGTGTCGTTGTTTAACAGTGATATGTCCCGGTCTGCACCAGTTGTTGTTAACATACATTATCACTCCACCGCCCCTAGCCTTGCCACTGTCTGGTGTTCGGTCAGCTCGTATCATGTGAAAACCCTCCAGCTCAATGTTAGCATCTGCTGCTAGTTTCAGTTAGCCACGTCTCAGTAAACAAAAGGAGAGAGCACTCCCGGTATGTGCTATCATAACGGGAGATAGCCGCTAGCTCATCTAACTTTCCCAGTATCGACCGTACATTTCCCATGACAACAGATGGAAGGGAGGGTCTGTACCTTATATTTTTTGTCCTCCGCCTTACTCCAGCCCGGCAGCCGCGGCGTTTTCGCCTCAGTTCTCTCGGTATGTCGAGTTTTTCCAATGGGACCGGGTGGCGGTTGAATGCTAGCAGCTGTTCTCTGCTGTATCGTATCCTGCTATAAACAGTGGCTCCGTCCACCGGCTCAGGAGACATTTAGGACGATCTGTGTGTCCGTGATATAAGTGGGGTGAAAAAAAAAGACGGATCAAAAGAGAGAGGAAGGGAAAAGACTCGGAATCGAGCCGCTGTTGCAAAAGGCAGCCTACTCGTGTGGCGCCGAGAGAAAAAAAAAAAAAAAAAAAAAAAAAAAAGCGCTATATAAGTGCAGGTTAGTTAGTTAGTTAGTTAGATATATAGTGTATATAGTGTATATGGCGCAGTGTATATATATATATATATATATATATATATATATATATATATATATATATATATATATATATATATATTTCATGGGTCCCTTGGGTAGGCTCTGTTTGACCATATGACCCCCCACATGATCCACTCCACTGTGCTATTGACATAATATTGGGCTCAGGGAACACGCACACAGGCTCTAGTTAGATTCAAAGCTTTATTCAACAACAGAGAGTGTTTGGATGCGTGAGTGAGAGGTGTGGATGGATTTATGGTGAACAGGGAGCGCCAAGAGCGGAACAGTTCGCCGTGCAGCCAGGCAACCCTAAGGGCAGAGCAGAGATGCAGGTTAATGACAGTCTTACACCCCGTGGGGGTTAACACTCAGTGTGCTGCTTACGTGCAGGTGTTGTGGTGGCTGGCGTTGGCTGACGCAGGACTTCTGCCTGTGGGACAGCATTCCAGTGTGCACTCGGCGAGGAGAGGAGAGGAGAGAGCTGCGGAGGTTGAGGCGAGGATGAGGAAATCCGCCACCTGGAGAATCCACCTGTGCACAGGGGAGAGACTGAAGAGCAGGTAAGAGAATGTACAGCTTACGTGCTGGGTGAAGGATGGTGCAGACCGGGAAGAGATGGTCATGCGCTGGAGTTGGGAGCGTAGACGAGCAGACGGCTCCAGACCGAGGCTGTAGGCAGAGCGGGTTAAATAGTCCGCAGCTGATGAGACGCAGGTGTGTGCGCCGCAGGAACTGATGATGGGCGAGAGCGAGTTGTGACAGTACTCCCCCCCTCCCGAGCAATGCCTCCCAGCGCTGGCTTACCTGGGTGGACCCGGTGGAACTCCGTGATGAGATGTTTATCCAGCACCCAGGAAGGGTGCACCCAGGACCTCCACTCAGGGCCATACCCCTCCCAGTCCACCAGGTACTGGAGTCCGTGACCCTGGCGGCGGGAGTCCAGGATGACAGTGACCCCCCCACGCCGGGTCGCCACCGATCATCATGGGAGGAGGAGTAGCTCTAGGAGGAGGAGAGAGAGGGTCAGAGACAATGGGCTTGATACGGAAGACGTGGAATGTTGGACAGACACGGAGGGAGGGGGGGAGAGCCAAACACACAGCCACCGGATTGATTACCTTGGTCACAGCGAAGGGTCCAATGAAGCACTGAGCCAGCTTCTTCTTCTCTTCCTTTAAGTTGATGTCCCGGGTCGACAACCAAACCTGCTGGCCCACCTGGTAGCAAGGAGCGGCTTTCCTGTGGCGATTAGTGACTCTGGAGTTGCGTGCCACCGTGCGTAAAAGCACCTGGCGCGTCTTGGTCCAAATGCGCCAGCAGCATCTAAGGTGTGCCTGGATAGAGGGAAGTGCCACCTCACTTTCTTCTTCGGGAAACAACGGGGGGTCATACCCCAGGGACGCCCAGAAAGGAGACATTCCCGTGGCCAATGATAAGGTGGAATTGTGGGCGTACTCCACCCAGGGTAGACAGGTGCTCCAGGAAGAAGGACTTGAAGAGGTGACGCAGTGCAACACCGCTTCCAGCTCCTGGTTGGTGCGCTCGCACTGCCCGTTAGACTATGGGTGGTGGCCAGAGGACAAACTGACCGTGGCCCCCAGTGCGTTGCAAAAACATTTCCAGACCCTGGACACGAACTGAGGCCCCTGGTCAGAGACGACGTCTACTGGGATCCCATGCAGCCTGACCACATGTTGAACTAACAAGTCGGCCATTTCTCGTGCCGTAGGGAGGCCACGGAGTGGCACGAAGTGGGCCGCCTTGGAAAACCGGTCCATGATGGTCAGGATGGCATCGTAGGAGTTGGACGTGGGGAGGCCTGTGACAAAATCCAGGGCGACATGAGACCAGGGCCTCCCGGGGACCGGCAGTGGATGGAGGAGACCAGCTGGGGGGGAGGTCGAGGCCTTACCCGTTGCGCACTGGGGACAGGCACGGACGTAGTTGGTGACGTCACTCCGGAGTCCGGGCCACCAGAAGGATCGCTGGAGGAGCTCCACCAGCCGGGAGATACCAGGATGACAGGCGAACTTCGAAGTGTGTGCCCAGTGGATGACGTCACCCCGGACGGATGATGGCACGAACAGTTTCCCAGCTGGACCGCCGCCAGGATCGGGTTCGGCCTCTTGTGTCTTTCAGACCTTGTCCCTGATCGCCCATGAAACGGCCCCCACGACACACGGGGGTGGCAGGATGGTGTGGTCCCGGACCTCTGGGTCCTCTGGGGTAAACTGCCTGGACAGCGTGTCAGGTTTGCCGTTCTTGGAGCCGGGGCGAAAGGTGATGGTAAATCTGAAGCAGCCGAAGAAGAGCGACCAACGCGCCTGGTGGGCGTTCAGATGCTTGGCTGACCTCAGGTACTCCAGATTCTTGTGGTCGATCCAGACCACAAAAGGCTGTGGTGCTCCCTTCAACCAATGACGCCACTCCTGCAGCGCGAACTTCACTGCCAGGAGTTCCCTGTCACCGACGTTGTAGTTTTGCTCCACTGCGGACAAGCACCGAGAGAAGAAGGCGCAGGGGCGCACCAACCCATCCACCGGAGATTGCTGGGATAACACTGCCCCCACCTCCGTTTCGGAAGTGTCCACCTTGACCAGGCACTGGAGTGTCGGGTCTACCTGGGTCAGGATCCGGGAGGAGGAGAACTCCGTCTTCAGTTTCTCAAAGGCGGATGCCGCTTCCTCCGTCCACCGGAACGGCACCTTGGGAGAGGTGAGGCGGGTCAGGGGAGAGGCGATGGCACTGTACTTTGGCACAAAACGGCGGTAGAAGTTGGCGAATCCTAAAAATTGTTGCACCTGTTTCCTAGATGAAGGGACGGGCAACTCCACCACCGCTTTGACCTTGGCAGGGTCGTGGAGAATCTGGTTATGAGAGATGACGAAACCCAAGAAGGAGCTCTTGTTGGTATAGAGTTCACATTTCTCTGCCTTTACGTACAACCTGTTTTCGAGGAGTCGCTGAAGGACCTACTTCACATGAGCCTGATGCTCCTCCCGAGACTGGGAGAAGATCAGGATGTCGTCCAGGTAGACGAAGACAAAACCCCCCAGGAAATCACGAAGAACGTCATTAATGAGACGCTGGAAGACGGCTGGAGCGTTGGTGAGCCCAAACGGCATGACCAGGTACTCAAAATGGCTGCTGGGCATCTAGAACCCTGTCTTCCAGTCATCGCCCTCCCGGATCCGAACGAGGTGGTATGCACTGTGAAGGTCTTGGTAAACCAGGAGGCCCCCTGGAGGGAATTGAAGGCTGAGTCCACAAGTGGCAGCATGTATTTTTCTTTTATACTGATGTCGTTTAGGGCCCGAAAGTCAATACACAGCCGCAGAGACCCATCCTTCTTGGCCACAAAGAAAAGCCCGGCTCTGACTGGGGACGAGGAGGGCCGGATGATGCATGCGCTGAGTGACTCCCTGATGTAGGCGTCCATAGATTCGCTCTCTGGGGCTGACAGGCTGTAGAGACGACCAGATGGCATGGACGCCCCTGGGCGGAGGTTTACAGCGCAGTCATACAGGCGGTGGGGGGGAAGGGATAGTGCCTTGGACTTGCTGAAAACGAGCCCTAGATCGTGGAACTCCAGGGGCACCAAGGAGAGGTCTGGCGGAGGCGAGTCGGGAGCAGGGAGCAGCACCGACGGGGCACAGGCAGCGGACTGGAGGCAGGCGCTCATACAGAAAGTACTCCAGGAGAGGACGCTGCTGGACTGCCAATCAAACGTTGGGTTGTGGAGACGCAGCCAGGGGTGGCCCAGGATGACGGGAGAAGCCGAGGTGGGCAGGACAAAGAGGCTTAAGTCTTCCCTGTGATTGCCAGATATAATGACAGAGATAGGTTTGGTCCTGTGGGTGACCCTCTCGAGCGGGGTACGGGCGAGAGTGACCAGATTAAGGGGGGCTGGCAGCGCTTGGCATGGGATGCCAAGGCGGGTTGCCAGGCTCTGAGAAATAAAGTTCTGTTCCGCCCCCAAGTCCACCAGTGCATGAGTAACGTGGCCAATGGGATTATAACAGAACCTAACCGGGAGGAGGCATTTGGTGAGAGGATTGGAAAGGGTTGCGTCCGCGAGGCCCCCTACAGTGACTCGCGGACTCCCCTCTTTTGGCCTAATCGGACAGTCCTCCACGGAGTGCTGGTCACCCCCGCAATACATGCAGAGGCCCAGCTCCCTGCGGCGCTGTTTCTCCGCCAGTGGAAGCTTGGTCCGCCCTATTAGCATTGCTTCGGATTCATCGGCGGACTCCGGAGCGGGTAACGCCAGGGGGCAAGACCGAGGAGCGCGGACGGATGTCCCGCTCGAGCGGCTGTAAGTTTTCCGCTCGACGACCCGCTCCCTCAGCTGATCTAAACTAATTGCAAGGGATATTAATTCAGGTAGCCATTCCAGCAAATCCCGGCTGGCCAGCTCGTCCTGTAGACTGGGACTCAGACTACGGGTGAAGATGCTGCAGAGTGCAGCATTGCCCCACCCTACTTCCGCCGCAACCACCCGGAAGTCAACAGCGTAGTCGGTGGCCAACCGGCTACTCTGACAAAGATTAAGTAGCCGGGTGGTTAAAACGCTGTCACAATCCGAGTGATCGAAAACTTTGTTGAAGTCACGCACGAACTGGGCTTAGGTCAGGTTTGCGTAGCTGGGCTTCACCATGACGGCATAGGCCCTAGCTAACGCTTGCCCTTCCAGAAGGTTAGCCACATACCCAATTCGGCAATGATCAGATGGGAAGTCCCCAGGGACGCGCTGAAACACCGACTCACACTGGAGGAGGAACCCGTGGGCTTCGCCCAGTTTCCCGCTCAAGTGCGTGGGTGTTGGGATGGGGGTGAGCCGAGTTGGCGGTCTCGGGCTAGCTTGGCTAGCCGGGGAGGCGACAGGAGCTGGCCCGCTATGCAGAGCCGGAGGAAATGCCTGTTGAGGATCCAGGTGATCCAACCGATGGGAAATTTGGGTGAGCTGATTTAGAATTACCTGTTGTTGATGAGCAATTAAGTTTACTCAAGCCTCGAGAGTGGAAAGTCAGCGTGCGAGCCCACTGTCCTCTGAGCCACTTTGCTGGAGCCGTACTGACATAATGTTGGGCTCTGGGAACACGCACACAGGCTCGAGTTAGATTCAAAGCTTTATTCAACAACAGAGAGTGTTTGGATGCATGAGTGAGAGGTGTGGATGGATTGATGGTGAACAGGGAGCACCGAGAGCGGAACAGTTTGACATGCAGCCAGGCAGCCCTAAGGGCAGAGCAGAGATGCAGGTTAATGACAGTCTTACACCCCGTGGGGGTTAACACTCAGTGTGCTGCTTATGTGCAGGTGTTGTGGTGGCTGGCGTTGGCTGACGCAGGACTTCTGCCTGGGGGACAGCGCTCCGGTGCACACTCGGCGAGGAGAGGAGAGAGCTGCGGAGGTTGAGGCGAGGATGAGGAAATCCGCCGCCTGGAGGACCCACCTGTGCACAGAGAAGAGACTGAAGAGCAGGTAAGAAAAGCTTCACCCAGCTTACGTGCTGGGTGAAGGATGGCGCAGGCCGGGAAGAGACGGTCATGCACTGGAGTTGGGAGCGTAGACGAGCAGACGGCTCCAGACCGAGGCTGTAGGCAAGGCAGGTTAAATAGTCTGCGGCTGAAGAGACGCAGGTGTGCGCGCTGCTGGAACTGATGATGGGCGAGAGTGAGTTGGTACAGCTATGAACTATTCACATGATGATCAGGAACTGTATGATGATCAGTGGGAGTCTTTGCTGGGGGTACAGACTTAGTGTGGAAGGACATTAATGTGGGTCCACAAGGAGTTGCTGCTGCAGTTTATTTGGACAAGGACTTGTTGCCTCTGTATGCCCTCTCGGACACTGCTGCACCCCATGTCACACTGGGGGTGTCCACAGGGGAGGAGGCAAGGGCACTGGGACCAATGGTGAAAAACGTCTTAAGTTGACTGACTGGGTTGTCACACAATGTAGGGACCTGCATTACTCACCATATGCTGATTGCTATCGCATCTCATGCAATGTCACAATTCAGGCTAGTCCACAAACATTGCACCTAGACAGAACACATGGCAGAGAAAACATTGATCATCCAGATTGTGGTGCACTTCTGGACACTCTGCCCCCTCCTCTATGGTCGAACAGCTCTCAGAACTCAGAACTCAGAACTCAGAAAAGGATTTATTGCCAAGTACATTAACAGTAAACAACTGATAACATACGAGGGATTTGACTTGACACAGAAAATGACCTGCATTTCCGGTGACGCGGCAGCGTCGAAACGCTCCTGTCATCAGATGGGTACAGGATGCATAGGGAAGAAAAGGATAACACAATAGGAAAGAGCAAAAAACCATTGATTGTCAGAATACCGGTCATATATGATCAATATTATGATTACAAGAAAAAAAGCCCTCAATGCACAATTAGCAGACAAGAATGTACACAAAGACACAAAGGGAGCAGTGAGTGAATGATCTTCTCATCAGTTTATTGAGTCAGTGTGGGTGTAGTGTTGAGTGGAGGTGTTTATATCAGTTAAGAACAACAAAGTCTCTTCAGCAGGAGACGTTTTGTCTAGCGGCTGGCATTTGTCCTTGGGCCAGGCAGCTGGCTGTCCGTAGAGTCAATGCAGCTCAAATGTTTTGGAAACAAAAAACTGCAGATAATCTGGAGGACATTGTGTGAGGGCAGGTCAGATTAGTTGAATAGTACTGATCCCAGAGAAAAAGACTTTATATTCTCTTACAGATTCAGTACTTTAATCCTTCAGTGCTGGACGTTGAATTCTTCATGGACGGCTCTCAGCGTGATCATGATGTAATCCATTTTCCTAGACAGTTCTCCATTAGCCGCTGTCAGAGTCCTCCCCATTTGTTCAATTTGATGGTTAAGCCTCGCCTGGCCAGCATTTTGATAGGCTACGTCCATCTTCATCAATTTATGGTACACCAGGACAATCCCAGATCCAATCAGAACGATCCCGATGACCATTGCTACGAAGATGTATAAATCTTCGACATCTTCAATAGAGAGATCAGACAGGCACAAGAGTTTCCAATTACTTGTGTCCCTCAAATAGCCCGCAGCCGCAGTTCCTGCGGGGCAAACTACCTCCCCTGGGGCACTTTTCCTCGTTGAAAAAATAGTGTCAATTGCGTTCAAAGCCCAGCTTAATAAATCCATAATTTTGTTCGATAATCAGCAGTAGAGACACGCAGACAGACGATAGCAAGCTGGGATCCAGTCAGTTAGGGGAGGAAGGAAAAAAAGTCAGAGCTGGAGAGAAGGAAAAAAGCGTCTGCTCTCTTGGGGAGGCGGAAGTGAAGGACCTGCAGTGAAGCTCTGCAGATGTTGGTCTGATTACCTGTTCACCAGTCAAAATCTCACTGAAAACAAATACTCAACCAATAGGGCGAGCACAGTATTCTCTCACAAAAGAGAAGGAGAAAGGCATAGCAGAAACATACAGGGTCTTCTTCAGGCAGGGGTTTTAGTGCCAACACAGTCCCCATGGAACACACTAATTCTTCCTGTAGAGAAGCCTGGCAAAACGGACTATAGGATGGTACACGACCTGAGACCTGTCAATTCTGTGGTCTTTCCTATGAATTACACTGTTCCACATCCTCATCTGCTTCTGAATAGCATTACACCACATTACATTTTTTTTTCTTACTGTTGTGGATATTTCTAATGCTTTTTTAAGCATTCCACTGAATGCAGACAGCAGGGCTCTTTTTGCATTCACCTATCAGGGTCAGCAATACACATACAGCAGACTACCACAAGGTTTTGTTGACTCACCAGCCATTTTTAATCCCACACTGCATCAGTATTTGCAGGATTTATTTCTGCCCCCTGGCACATTGCTGTTGCAGTATGTTGATGATCTGCTATTAGCAGGCCCTGCTGCTGCCTCTGTGCTTTCAGCCACAGAGATCCTCTTGAAACATTTTTCCCACAACGGCTACAAACTAAGCCACAAAAAGGTACAGTGTTTCACACTATGGAAATCAGTGGAGCCAAAAGAGGGATTCTGTGATAGAAATGTTTAGATAAGTTAGGATATCAAATATTTTTACACAGTATGCTTGCTTTAAATATCAGTTAAAAGATTTCCCAGTTCACGCATAACATAACAGGATGTGGGTGTTTAGCTCTGCACACAAAGACCCTCTATTGCCTAGCAACAAAGTGCTTGCTTCTGCTTTCATATACAGTAGAAAAATAAAAAGATGAACCTGGGTTAAGGGTTGCAATATCAGGAACTGAAAGGAGTCAGCAGAACTGAAAGGAGACAGTGGAATATCAACAGGAAAACACCTGCCAGAGACCATTCAAGGGGAGAGAGCATCTGATGGAGTCAGCAGTCCTTGGCCATTGTGTCAGGTTGCTGGGACCTCCCAGAACCAACAGGTATATGTACCGTTTTTTTTCCTTTTTCGGGGTCTTCGCTATCAGGTTGTGCTGGGACGAAGGCCTCACACCTGTGATATTCTCTGCATGCTTCAATAAAAAGATAAGTTGAGGAATAATACTTCTCGTGATTTTTAATCCTCTGGTGTATTTTAAATGGGTTTGTGCTGTCTAATTTTTGAACACACTTTTCAGAACAGGAAGGTTTTACAAGTCCACCAGCAGATGGCACTCTAATAGAAACCTAGTGCCATTCTCTGCAAGTGATAAAACATAGAGCAAGAGTGAGGAAGCCACTTAGGGATAGGCGATACCAGCACTTTTCCTTTCAATACGATACCATTAATTTATGGGACTTTTTCTTTGATGCCGATACCGGTACTTTTTGCCCCTAAAAGGAAAATCACATGATTGCATTCTCATTAACAACTTTATCTACCTTATTCACAGGGGTGCTGCTGTATGAATGATTATGGGCGGAGCTTCCGGTTTCTGCTGACGTAGTGTTAAATCAGTCAGTAAGAGTGGAGTAGCGGGCATTTAAAATAGCGTTTTTAAAGTTTTTCAAATTCATTTTAATGTATAGTCCACATGTGTGTTTTGCACTTAAGTGGCAGCGAATTTCAGCTCTTCTAGTTTTTGTATTTTTTTGAATGTTTTGGCGTAGTTCTGGTACTTGCTGGTGTTCAAAGTTGTACCATAGACTGGATAAATGGAGGCTTCCCACCACACGGTGACAGACGACATCCAACCATGGTGTTGTGGTGTACATCTGCTCTAAGGTAAATTTGATTATATCCAACATATTTTAACAAAATGCAGCCAACTTTATTGCGGTGGAGACATGCTGGTCAAAATGCACACCACACCATTATGAGTACAGGCAAAGAGAAGTCATAAATCATGACTCTCTTTGTTTGCTAGCGGCAAGTCCTGGGAAAACCACATGAGTGCCTGGTATCATTGGGAAGCCAAGAAATCGTACTTTCTAAAAATACCTATGTTTTTGTGGAAAACGTAACTCCCTACTGATTGAACGTGAGTTTTCAACCTAGCTAAAATATAAACAAATCATATTTTTCTGGGTCAGTTTTTGCACACTTCCTACAAATTAAATATCATTTTGAAGGTCTTTCAATACAGAATATGGAATTATTGTTACATCAGTTTTAAAAATAAGACTCATTTTTCCAGTACGGGTCATTTGTTTACAGCTTTAGCATCTTAACAGTGGCGCTAACTAACAGAGCTACTGTGTACGAGGCCACTTTTTAAGGTCATCTTCCCATCCATCGATAGTTGTGGGAAGTGGTTTGATTATTTTACTGTTTTGAGGTGCAAGAGGCCATGTTCCCGCATTTCTGATGCTGGTCATTGTTTTTTAACAAGGAAAAGTGTCCCGTTTCAGTGACAACCTTATGTTCTAAACTAGTACCCGAAGTTGCTACCATAATTCATGCAAGGCATCATGGGGCCTAGGAATAAGGTGAATTACAAGAGCAATAAGAAATATGAATAAAACTCATGAACATAAATATTTGAAAGAAATGCTTATAAAATGATAATAAAACAGAACAATGTGCAAAGTAAATAAAAATAAATTGAAAAATAATTCAATTATAATAAAAATCATTGAGACCTAAAATGAATGCAAAATTAAGATAAGATAAGCCTTTATTAGTCCCACAATGGGGAAATTCCAGGATTGCAAAAGCACAGGGATAGCAACACTCAGAGCAACAATCAGAAGGCAAAAAAAAAAAACAAGAGCAGCGAGTATACATATGTACATACACTACTGTTCAAAAGTTTGGGGTCACTTAGAAATTTCCTTATTTTTGAAAGAAAAGCACTGTTTTTTTCAATGAAGATAACTTTAAACTAATCAGAAATACACTCAATATCTAATATACATTGCTAATGTGGTAAATGACTATTCTAGCTGCAAATGTCTGGTTTTTGGAGCAATATCTACATAGGTGTATAGAGGCCCATTTCCAGCAACTATCACTCCAGTGTTCTAATGGTACAATGTGTTTGCTCATTGCATCAGAAGGCTAATGGATGATTAGAAAACCCTTGTGCAATCATGTTAGCACAGCTGAAAACAGTTTAGCTGGTTAGAGAAGCTATAAAACTGACCTTCCTTTGAGCAGGTTGAGTATCTGGAAAAAAAATATTATTTCAAATACAAATCATTATTTCTAACCTTGTCAATGTCTTGACTATATTTTCAATCAATCAATCAATGCATCAGATTTATATAGCGCTTTATCATAGACACTCAAAGACGCTTTACAGAAATTAAGGGTCATCCACCACCTAGATGGATGAAGCAGCCACAATACGGCGCCATCCATTTTAACTATTCACACACACACACATTCACACAAAGGGCCACTTTAGAGTCTCCAATTAACCTAACCTGCATGTTTTTTGGGATGTGGGAGGAAACCGGAGAAATCCCGGGGTAAACCCACGCATACACAGGGAGAACATGCAAACTCCACACAGATCAATGTTGGTCGGGGGCTGGGATCGAACCCACGATCCCACGATCCCCCGGCCAAGGGTAAACTGTGCTGCATATTTTCTATTCATTTTACAACTCATGGTGGTAAATGTGACTTGGAAAAAACAAAATAATTGTCTGGGTGACGCCAAACTTTTGAACGGTAGTGTATAAATATAAATATATATATATAGACACACAGTGCGGAGCATTGTAGCTAGATGGAATAAATATATAAATATATAAACACAGCATGGAGCATTGTTGCTAGATGGAATAAATATATAAATATATAAACACACAGTGCAGAGCATTGTAGCTAGATGGAATAAATATATAAATATATAAACACAGCATGGAGCATTGTTGCTAGATGGAATAAATATATAAATATATAAACACACAGTGCGGAGCATTGTAGCTAGATGGAATAAATATATAAATATATAAACACAGCATGGAGCATTGTAGCTAGATGGAATAAATATGTAACTAGAAAAGCACTCGGAGAGCGCAGACCTCCGCCAAGCGCCACAGTTCTCCCCATACAGTGTTTAACATCATAAATATTAATCCTACATTACACGGCGAACTGAAGTTTAAAAGGGTGCTTTATTCATCTTCCACGAGGCTCGCTCAGCGCTGCGGCAGCGTGCTGGAGTGAGCCATGTGTCTCAAAGTCAGCAACAAACAATGCGAGTGATCAAAAAGAGAGAGAGCAAGAGATATGCAGTCAACTTATATACCCAGCTCAGGCAATGCATGCATGGCACATTAGCATCACAGTATACAGCAGGAAAGCATGGACATTTGCATTAGAGTCACACATATCAGGATTACTGGCCGAAAGAGGGAGGGAGGCGCATCTGCATAATGATCAGTCCATACCTCTCACTGTTCTAATTGCTCACGCTGAGCGCTCTTTCAGGCCCGTACGCTGTGGGGGTCACACACGAGGTGTTCCTCCACACTGTCAGTATTTTGTTTTTTCCCGTATATATATTTTTTTCTTTTTGGCGTACAGAAATGGCAATATGCCCGTGTTTGCTAAAATTGGCTGGGTGTTACAATTCACCGCACAACCACGTACAACCCACAGGCCCACAAGTTATGCAAGCATTTTCATAGATCACTGAAAGCAGCACTCAGGGCTTCATTGACGGATGCAAATTGGGTCGACAGGCTGCCATGGGTTTTATATTGGGGTTGCACTCCGCGCCGAAAGAGGATCTGGAAGCTTCCCCGGCAGAGCTGGTTTTTGTGCAGCCATTACGGCTGCAGTCAGTGGGGAGGGCGGTTGGTCAAACCTATTGAAAAACAGATTCAAAATTAATTCAATTTCTTAATCTGGTGAAGATTCTCAGTCATCCAAGTGGGTAAGTATGCTGCGTGAAAGCTCAGTCTGTGGTGATCCCGAGTTTGGTTCTGTACTGTGCTCGGATCTCCTGTTTATCTCCCATTTTTCCATGTGTATATTTAATTATGTTTTCATTATTATGTCTGTGCTTTTATTTTGACAGCACCGTGGCAGGACTTCCTGCTGTCAAATCTGCTCATGACCTGTCATGGCTGTGTGCACTTTGTAATTACGTTTACTCCACACCTGTTTGTAGTTTGAGTTTCTGTTCCCTATTTAAGATCGCTAGCTAGACATAGTCTTTGTGGCAATCTCATTGACCTTAGATTGGAGTCCCTATGTCCGGCTCCAGTCTCACTACAGCGTCAGGTTTCGCCCTCGCTGCAATCATTTGTAAGTGTTCATTCTATAGCGTCAGATTTCGCCCTCACTATTCTCTTATGTAGGTGTTTGTACTCTTTCTTTGTGTTTCACATTTAGTGTATGTGTTTTGCCCTAAGTGGCTCTTTGCTTTGTTACTTTCTGTTAATAAATAAGCAAACTCAGGGTCGGCATTTGGCGTCTCATTCATGCCCTGAAAAGGGCAAACACAACAGTATATCGCAGCCAAGCGAGGTGCCAGCCACAGTGAAGCAGTGGCTCTCTTTTTTCCTTTTACTGGGTGTCTGTGTTTCTTTTTCGGGAGGAGGTTCTGGCGTCATTCAGAACGTGGTATCCTATGAGCCTGGGCTTTGAGCTCATCCAGGCTCTAATGGAAATTGATGACTTCCTATTCATAGCTCACCAACGCTCCCCCGAAGACACTTTGTGGTACCTGAAGGGGAGGGAGCTTCCTGACCAGGTCAATCCTCCGTGGGGCTCCCGTCTGGAGCCTGCTCCGGGCTGCCAGAAGAACGCTCTTGTCTCCCAGTCAGCTGTTTTTCCCTCGCCGCTGCAGAGAGTGAAGACAGCAGCCTCAGCTTCCGCGTCATTTTTTTTTCTGCTGTTTCACCAGCTTCCCTACCCCGGACAGCCTTGACTGCTCCTCCCTCCTCCTCGGCACTTTCTTCAGCTGCTGCAAGCCCTGTGGTTTCTTTTCCAGCTCTGCCCGTCGCCGATCCTGTTGGGGCGGCTCCTCTTTGTCTTCCCAAGGGGTCCGCCATCACCATTCCTAAGGGAGAGGAAAGAACCGAGCCTACTACAGCAGGAACCATCGAACCCCAGGAAAACAGGCAAGTGTCTTTTCATTCTTTTCCACAATGTGATAAAATACCTTGTCTGATTCCTGAGGGGAGGGCACAGGTTTTGCAGTCCACTGAGACCCCACTACCTGCTGCAGCCTCTAAAATTGACCTCGCTATCTTTGTGTCTCCTCCTTTACCCCCCGAGTGTCCACCAGTGCCTGGTGTTGAGTCTAACATGCCTTAAACCCCAGTTCTTTGACACGACAGCCAAATAACCAGGCTGAGAGATGAAGTACATTTTCCTTTTTTTACTGAAAGTGAGATATGGTTACAGGCAGCGCTGGGACACACCTCTTTAGGCAATTCCTGGTGAGAGTGTGCCCCCCCAAAATGGAGCCCTATAGTTTTTATAGCCTGACCACCCCCCTCATGCAAGAGGGAGGGGTTTTTACCTCATTGTATCTGTAACATATTTTAAACTTACGTGTCAGCTCAGCTGTGTACAGAGCTGATTCTAACTGATTTCAATGAATGAATTATGGGGTGTAATCTAAACTTTGCAGTGTAGCGTGTACAGCAAGCAGATAAAGAAGTGTGAGCGAGAGACAGAGAAATCAAGTCAATTTATCAACACTGGATTAAACCGCCAGATGAAGGAGGAGCCTGTGGCCCTGGTGAGCCAGGTCAGAATCAGAATCAGAATCAGAATCAGAATCAGAATCAGAATCAGGTTTATTGCCATTGTTCATGTAGTACACAAACTAGGAATTTGTCTCGGTGCAATGCTGCAACATTAAACATGATAAGATAAAAGAAATAAACTATACATGCAATAAAGTGTAGAATAAAAGTAAGTGATACTGGTCAGCAGTTAAAATATATTAGCGAGCAGCAGATACTGTGGAGAACTATATAGTGCAGTCGGTAATGCAGGAAGAAAACAGTGATGATTGACATGAGTCTGGTTGAGCTGCTGTACGTAGTGCACGAGAGTCAATAAGTCACTTAGTGTTCAGCAGTCTGATGGCAGAGGGGAAGAAGCTGTTCATGTGACGGGAGGTTTTAGTCTGGATGGACCGAAGTCTTCTACCAGAGGGGAGGGGGGCAAACAGTACGTGACCAGGGTGTGAGGGATCGGCTATGATCCGGCCAGCACGCCTCCGGGTCCTGGAGATGTACAGATCCTGGAGAGATGGGAGCTTGCAGCCGATCACCTTCTCAGCAGTGCGCACGACGCGCTGCAGCCTTAGTCTGTCCCTGGCAGTGGCTCCTGCGTACCACACGGTTATGGAGGTGGTGAGGATGGACTCGATGATGGCTGTTTAGAACTGCACTAACATCTTGGTGGGTAGCTTGAGCTTCCTCAGCTGCCGCAGGAAGAACATCCTCTGCTGGGCTTTTTTGATGAGTGAGCTGATGGTCGGCTCCCATTTGAGGTCCCTGGTGATGGTAGTGCCTAGGAAGCGGAAGGAATCAGCAGTGGTGATGGGAGAGCCTGAGAGGGTGAGGGGGGGCAGAGGGGTAGTGACTTTCCTGAAGTCTACAATCATCTCCACTGTCTTCAGAGCGTTCAGCTGCAGGTTGTTATTGTTGCACCAGGACGCCAGCTGGGCCACCTCTCTCCTGTAGGCGGACTCATCGCCGTTGGAGATGAGCCCGATGAGGGTGGTGTCGTCCGCAAACTTGATCAACTTGACAGACTGGTGGCTGGAGGTGCAGGAGTTGGTGTAAAGGGAGAAGAGTAGGGGGGAAAGTACACAGCCCTGGGGTGATCCGGTGCTGATGCTAGTAGAGTCTGAGACAGTCTTTCCCAGCCGCACATGCTGCCTCCGGTCCGTCAGGAAGTCGGTGATCCACCTGCAGAGGGAGTCAGGCACGTTGAGCAGGGACAGCTTGTCCCGGAGCAGAGCGGGGCGGATGATGTTGAATGCGGAGCTGAAGTCCACAAACAGGATCCTGGCGTAGGTTCCCGGGGAGTCCAGGTGCTGCAGGATGGAGTGGAGGGCCAGGTTGACTGCATCGTCTACAGACCTGTTGGCTCGGTAGGCAAACTGCAGCGGGTCCAGGAGAGGGGTGGTGATGGACTTGAGGTGGGGCAGGACCAGGCGCTCAAAGGACTTCATGACTACAGAGGTGAGCGCTACAGGTCTGTAGTCATTAAGTCCAGTGATCCGTGGCCTCTTGGGGACAGGGATGATGGTGGAGGATTTGAGGCAGGACGGCACGTGGCATAACTTAAGGAGGTGTTAAAAATGTCTGTGAAGACAGGAGCCAGCTGTTTCGCACAGTGTCTCAGGGTGGAGGGAGACACGCCGTCCGGGCCGGGGGCCTTGCTCGGGTTCAGTCTGGAGAACTGTTTGAGCACGTCCTGCTCACTGATGATAAGGGCAGGGGGGGAGGAGGGGGGGTGCCTTTAATGAAGTAGGGATTGTGGAGGCTGTGGAGCTGGAGGGAGGGGGGGAGTTGGACACAGATGACGAGGTGTCAAAACGGGCATAGTGTTGGGACAGTCTTTGACAAAGGGCTTTGTCATCCTGACCTTTAGGAGCCTGAGGCCGATAGTTGGTGATTTGCCTCAGTCCTCTCCACACGGAAGCCGAATCATTAGCAGTGAACTGCTGCTGGAGTCGCTCTGAATCCCAGCCCCACAGCCATGCCATGGACAGAGGAGGAGGTCTGCCAGCCATTTGGAGCCTGCGCGGAAGGTGAAGCATCCCTGGGTCTCCAGTGGTAGACCAAAAGAGCCTCAAAAGCTAGTGATCCAAAGAAATTCAGGAACAAATGAGAAACAAAGTAATTGAGCTCTATCAGTCTGGAAAAGGTTATAAAGCCATTTCTAAAGCTTTGGGACTCCAGTCAACCACAGTGAGAGCCATTATCCACAAATGGCGAAAACATGGAAAAGTGATGAACTTTCCCAGGAGTAGCCAGCTGAACAAAATTACCCCAAGAGCGCAGCCATGACTCATCCAAGAGGTCACAAAAGACCACACAACAACATCCAAAAAACTGCAGGCCTCACTTGCCTCAGTTAAGGTCAGTTTTCATGACTCCACCATAAAAAAGAGACTGGGCAAAAATGGCCTGCATGGCACAGTTCCAAGATGAAAACCACTACTGAGCAAAAAGAACATAAAGGCTCATCTCAGTTTTGCCAGAAAACATTTTGATGATCCCCAAGACATTTGGGAAAATACTGTGTGGACTGATGAGAGAAAAGTTGAACTTTTTGGAAGGTTTGTGTCCCATTACATCCGGCATAAAAGTAACAAAGCATTTCAGAAAAGGAACATCATACCGACAGTAAAATATGGTGGTGGTAATGTGATGAACCAGGAATTCTGCTGTCTACCAAAAAATCCTGAAGGAGAATGTCCAGCCACCTGTTCATCACCTTAAGCTGAAGTGCACTTGCATTCTGCAGCAGGACAATGATCCAAAACACATGAGCAGGTCCACCTCTGAATGGCTTAAGAAAAACGAAATGAAGACTTTGGTGTGGCCTAGTCAAAGTTCTGATCTGAATCTGATTGAGATTCTGTGGCATGACCTCAAAAAAGAGGTTCATGCTGGAAAACCCTCCAATATGGATGAATTACAACAAATATGCAACGATGAGTGTGCCAAAATTCCTCCACAGCGCTGTAAAAGACTCACTGCAAGTTATCGCAAACACCTGATTGCAGTTGTTGCTGCTAAGGGTGGCCCAACCAGTTATTAGGTGTAGGGGGCAATCACTTTTACACCCAGGGCCTTGTAGGTTTGGATTTTTTTCCTTAATAATAAATACGGGGTAGTGCGGTGGCGGTGTGGTTAGCACTGCGGCAGCACAGCAACTCACCCTTGGCCGTGGGATCCTGGGTTCGATCCCAGCCCCCGACCAACAGTGATCTGTGTGGAGTTTGCATGTTCTCCCCATGTCTGCGTGGGTTTACTCTGGAATTTCTCCGGTTTCCTCCCACATGCCAAAAACATGCATGTTAGGTTAATTGGCTGTTCTAAATTGTCCCTAGATATTTGTTTCCTATAGGCCCTTAGAATAGAGGGTTAGTATTAATGAAAGCGCTTTGAGTGGTCTTTGTGACTAGAAAAGCGCTATATAAGTGCAGGTTAGTTAGTTAGTTAGTTAGTTAGACTGTGAGAGTGAATGGTTGTCTGTCTCTGTATTGGCCCTGCGATGGACTGGCGATCTGTCCAGGGTGGACCCTGCTTCTCACCCAAAGATGCTGGGATAGGCTCCAGCCCCCCCGCCACCCAAAAAGGATTAAGTGGAAGAAGATGAATGAATGAATGAATGAATAAACACCTTCAATTTAATTCAATTCAATTCAATTCAACTTTATTTATATAGCTCAATTTCACAATAACAGTCATCTCATAGCACTCTAAACTGTAGGGGAAACCCCCACAATTGCAGAAAGACCCCAGCAATCAGGTGATCCCCTGTGAGCAAGCGCTTGGCGAC
Source organism: Pholidichthys leucotaenia (assembly GCA_020510985.1). Lineage (NCBI taxonomy): Eukaryota > Metazoa > Chordata > Actinopteri > Cichliformes > Pholidichthyidae > Pholidichthys > Pholidichthys leucotaenia. The sequence goes on from CM035843.1 coordinate 408,549,685, forward strand.
GGTGGAGAGGAAAAACTCCCTTTTAACAGGTAGAAACCTCCAACAGAACCAGGCTCAGGGAGGGGCAGTCATCTGCTGCGACTGGCTGGGGGGTGAGGGGATAGAGAAGATGAAAAGAACAGACATGTTCTTTTTACATTCAGTTAAAAACTGCATTTTGTTTACTTGTGTTATCTTTGTCCAATATTTAAATTTGTTTGATGTTCTGAAACATTTATGGGTGACAAGCATACAAAAAAAGAGAAATCAGGAAGGAGGCAAACACTTTTTCACACCACTGTACTTAAAGTGACATGCCGGAAAAAATCAAGGATTTTTTTGTTGTTAACATGTCTGTAACATATTTTTTTGTGACTTACAAGACATATCAAGAGCAAAATCAGTGACAAGTCTGTGTTTTTCTGCTGTGAATGTCCAGTTAATGTCCACTCCCCCAAAAGGTGACTATGGACAGAACGTTTCTAGCTACATAAGTATTTGTGCTTTTCCTGATTGGTTATAACATTACCCAATCAGGCCAAGCAGTGGGCATTTCTAAACACCTGAGTTCACTCCCCCAAGAGAAGAGGGAGGAGCTGACGTGGCTCCGTAGACGGAGGCTAGGTTCAGGTTCAGGTTCAGGTTACTTTATTTGTACCCGTAGGTAGATTTGTTTTGCAGTCTGGTGACATCCATATTTACAAGCCACTAATTACATTCAACATAGACACAAACACAGGCGCACATAAAGCTGACTATAAACATGATAAAAAATACTCAAGGCTCCATCAAACAGGGTATAAAAAGACAAAGAGATGAGGGAGAAACCAGAGGTAAGAGAGAAGGGTCATATTAAAGTTAAAAGTTAAAAACTAGTCAGAGGTTAAAAAACTCAAAGGTCTAAAACCCAATAAAATATTTAGAACCCAAGTGACATCATACAAAATAAGTAAATATAAAATGAAGTTAATAAATAGGTACCTAAATTATGTACAATATATTTTTATAGCTTGTTCAACTCTTTGACAGCAGCAGGGACAAAGCTGTTTTTGTAGCGCTGGGTTTTACTTTTTGGGACAGCAAACCTCCGTCTGGAGGGAAGAAGCTGAAAGTTGCAGTGCAAAGGGTGGGAGTCATCATTTAAAATGGAGGTAGCCATCCTCTTTACCTGTCTGGTGTACAGGGATGTCAGGCTCAGCTGTGACTCACCAAGCAAACGACTGGACCATCTAACTACCTGATCCAAGGATTTCCTCTGTTTCAGTTTTATCTGACCAAACCATGACACTAAAGAAAAGGAGGCTAATGGTCTCAGTCAGCGTCCCTTCCCGGGGATGGCGCAAAACCAACCGTGGCCACCCGTAGTTTTCCACCGCTGGGGCTACCGTATTCCGGAATCCCATCATGCATGCGGGACACAGTCAGTTCGGACACCGAAGTCCATCGGATGCCACACCTGCATGTGAGAGGTCCCAGAAGCGCCCAGAGTGGAATGGGAGTCACATGGTTGGAAGGCCGGACCAGAGAGAGACTTCTGCTCTAAGAGAAACAAAGGTACCAAGACCACCACCTGTCCCTTTTGCATTTGTGAATGGGTTTTTGGGGGGGCGGGGTACAAAACACCCTGGGCACACCATTCTTTCCCCAACAAGGAGGGCACAAGAGGAGAAATAAAACCCCACTGGAGGGGAGGCGAGTTGGGTAATTGGGGGGGGGGGGTGTGCAATGGTTGGGGCGAGGCTGCGTGTGCTGCACTGAGGTCATGGTTCCACAGCAGCCAGCGGGTGCACCGGATCCCCGGCCCCCAGCGAGCCATCTGGCAGGCATCCATCAGCCCCCAGGTGGGACCACTGAGAGCCAGCTCACTTTGTAGGGGTCGCGGCGGACGGAGCGCCATGCCCGCCAGCTCGCTTCCTTCACTCCCACATAGGAGAGACTTGGACAGCAAGTCGAGAAGACCCTTGGTGAGTGGGCAACCAGAGACTACAGTGGAGCCCTCCAGCATCCAAGCGGGGCCTGGCAGCAACTCTCTGTTCCACCAAGAATGATCCATCCTCGGATTCACCTACGGAAACCTTGTTACAAATTTTACTTCTAGATAGCCAAGTTGGATCACCTTCTCAGAGCCTTGGACAATTTTCTCTTCTTCCTATTCTTCTTGTCAGTTGCTCTTGGATTCAAACATGTACGGCTGAATCACTTCAGTGTTTTGACCAGCCATTGTTTAGTGATGCAGTTCTCAGCGTTCTCAGGTCAGAGGACAGTGGAGGGCCTTGCAGCATCCACTAGTGGTGGGTGGGAGTATGGGTGGAGCTAATTACAATATTCATAGATTCACGCATACTTTAGTAGGCAGAAGATATAACAGCTCTTTCCAAGCAATTCTAAGGAAATGAAAGTTTTTGTGTGGATAAAAAGCCACAATACACTATTTTGGGCAATACACATTTCTTTTTGAGGTGGTTTTAGAGCCGACGGAGCTCGTCTTTAACTATAAGTTTTAAATAATTCTGCCACAGTGATCTATTAAGTGCTGTGGAAGGTAATTTCTACTCTTCTGACGGAGACAGGTGTATGTTAAAAGCAAATTCCTGCTGCTTTTACAATGCTTGTCTTTCCATCATTTGGAGATTATGCTTGACCCTGAAGGGTGAACAAATAAGATGACGGCAGAAGTTCTTATTTACTTTTAAGATTATTTTAAGTATAGTTGAACTTCTTTCATATTTGGACAAGTTAGCGCATATCTCATTTAGTAAAAATTTTCCATTTGCTACCCATGCTTCTAAGCACAATGATGGCGGTTTGGTGTTATGTGTGATCTTTCACTTTCAAGTATTAGTTTTGTTGCATACTATCTACAATAAAACAGCATTTGTAAAAGAAAATAATGAGACAGACAAACAGACAAACACTGTGGAACAACATAGTGGTATGGGAATTATTCAGAATAGGGTTTCTATTAATTATTGATTTCTGTCATGCGGTGGCCCCCGCGAGCCACCATAAGACACCAAAAGTCGCCGGTGAGGTTTGCATTGATGTTTTATTCACGAACACAAGAACACACAAAGTAATGAGCCTCGGTGGGCTAAAACACACAAGACTAGACACAGGAGATCATAAGGCGCTAACACCCAGCTTACTTACGATTCAGATCATGAACAAGGACTATGGAACACACGTTGGACGTCTGAGGCGAGAAACGCTCGCTCAACGTCTGACAAGGAATAATTGATGAGACTGCTGCTTCATACTGCTCCCAGAGCCCGCTTAAGTACAGGGCTGCTGATGAGCCGCAGATGCAGCGCAGTTTACTAGTGAGTATGAAGCACCTGGGACGAGAATCGGAATCTGCAATTCCAAGTCTGTGGTCCTCAGCCAGGAAAGGATTGTCCTTTCCAGGTTTGGGATGAGCTGCTGACACATGTAGAGGAGTTTAGGAGAATAGAGCGGGAGATTAACAAATCGAGGAGAGCAGCATCTGCCGTAATGGAGACATTGTGCTGGTCTGTTATGGTGAAGAGGGAGCTGAGCTCTAAATCAAAGCTGTTGAAGACACAAGCTGCTGAAATGAGTTTTCTCTGTACTCTGGACTCACACTTAAGCCACTTTTCCACTGGCACCTATTCAGCTCGACTCACAGTGACTCTACTTGCCCCGGCACGGTTTAGGTTTTTTTTTTCCATTAAAATTAAAATTAAATTAAATTAAATTAAATCACCCTTATTGTCATTCAACTGTACAACCAATCATGTACAGTAGAACGAGATTGTGTTTTACCTATCTACTGTGTTAATCACACACACCCCAAGTGTAGAATCAGAGGGCCGCTGCCATGCAAGGCGCCGCCACAAATTTCCCTCCTCCATTCCATTATTGCTGAGCACCAAGCTGGATGGCAGGAAGTTCCACTTTTATGGTCTTTGGCATGACCCGGCCGGGATTTGAACCCCAGCCTCCCGGGTGTGGGGCGGATGCTCTACCAACTGAGCCACCACTCCGGACTCCATTACAACTGAGTACCACCTCAAGGAGGGTGGGTTCATTTCAGGAAGGTGGCCCGTTATGCTGTTGACATGCTGACATTCTGCTGGCAGAAGCAAATACTTACAGCAAGCACAAAATACAAACAAAGCACAGAGTTAGCATTGATGGCTTGGTAGCTAGCTCACTAGCTAGCTTTTTGTCTGCATACAGGAGACAACGGCAATATCCTTGTGTGTTCAAAGTGAGCTTGCCACCAATGGGACAAAAAAAACACAAGAGATGCTTAAAATCATAAAACACCATCTTCCTTGTGAGCAGCTATCCCCTTGGAGAGCTCCTGATATACTTTTGCGCTGCTCCACCGACAGGGCTGAAAAGTTTATAGGCTTGAAAGCTCATCATGGTCATATTTGACCAAATGTGGTTTATTTTTCAATGGCAGGGATCCAAGCGCTGCAACACCAATGGAAGAAGTGAGTGCAGCGATGAATAAACCACATTTCGTCAAATTTGATCACTATGAACTTTTCAGTCCCTCTAGATTCTCTCGTTAGCCACCAAGCACAAAAGAGTCCACACCTCATCATTGGACAACAGTGTTGATTTGTGTGTATCCATTTATCTTATTAATTATCACAGAAATAATAAAAACTCACGGCCGAATTTATAAATGGGGGTTTTGAATCTTGTGAAGACGTTGCTCTCTTCCAGAGACATTATGCCCTGGCCAATCAGTGGCCTGCAGTCTGGTGACATCACATTTTAAGCTGAACTCTACTCGTTTGGAACCCCACATCAGTAGGTACTAAAAAAGTATCTACTCACGTACTAATGGAAAACCATTCAAACTGAGTAGAGCTGAGGCAAGTCGGGCTGAGTAGGTGCTTGTGGAAAAGGGGCTTTAGAGATAGAGTGAGGAGTTTAGTTATTCAGGAAAGGTTCAGAGCAGAGGTGCTGCTCATCTACATCAAAAGGAGCCTGTCGAAGCCCCTCAACACAAGCCGTAATTTAGACATTGTATTGTTGGCTTAATCAGGTCCGTCAGTCCAAGTCTTAATTTAGCCGACAAATAGACATTGTAAATTGGGCTATGTTTAGTCCGTCTAATACAGACCATATTTAACTGAAAAAAAGACAGTGAAAATCGGGTTGTATTTAGCCCATCAAATACAGACCATATTTAACCCCAAAATAGACATGTCATGAACACCCCTCTGGATCAAAAACAAACCCAAGCGCTTGACTGCAGTTGAGGCATTTAATAACAGAAAAAGCATAAACAGTCCAAAAATTACTGTGCAGACGATACAAAAATACAAACAAGAATAACTCACACAGTTGACTCTCCAGAGCTGAAGACCCTCTGGAGAAAAGGAGGGGGAGACTGTCCAAAGGAGTGTAGTCCAGTCTAAACACAATTGTGACTGCCACAAAGACAGAGTGAAAGGGCAGTGTTTAAATACATGGAATACTATGGGCAGCAAGTGTGAGAGCTGAGCTGGCAAGTGAACTAATTGCATAACTGCTCCCAGCTGATGAGAGAACAGACTGAGAGCAGTGAGAGCGAAAGTAACAGGTATCCTAAAGCACAATCACTCACAGCTGATGAACTGAAACAGACTGTGAGTGAAAAGTGGGTGTGTCTGGGAACAGAGGAAAGAGGCTCGTGTCACCCAAAAAACATAACAAGCTGACAAGAAAATAATAACAGACAGAAAAATACTCAGAACTCCAAGCGGAGTCTGAACTCTGGCTTAGACTCATGACAAGTTTGACATTTTTATTCTAAATTGTCCTTCGGTTTGGATGTGACGGTGAATGGTTGTCTGTCTCTCTGTGTTGGCCCTGCAGTAGACTGGCGATGGGTCTAGGGCGTACCCTGCCTCTCGCCCAAACATACGCTGGGATAGGCTCCACCCCCCCCCCCCCCCTCCCACACACACACACACACACAAACTGCCGTGACCCGAAAAGGATTAAGCGGAAGAATTCAATTCAATTCAATTCAATTCAACTTTATTTATATAGCGCCATTTCACAACAACAGTCATCTCATAGCACTATCAACTGTAGGGGGGAACCCCCACAGTTGCAGAAAGACCCCAGCAATCAGGTGATCCCCTGTGAGCAAGCACTTGGCGACGGTGGAGAGGAAAAACTCCCTTTTAACAGGAAGAAACCTCCAGCAGAACCAGGCTCAGGGAGGGGCAGTCATCTGCTGCGACTGGCTGGGGGGTGAGGGGACAGAGAAGATGAAAAGAACAGACATGTAGAGAGCAAACAGCACGATGGGGACTCAATCTATGGGAGAGAACAAACAAATGTTAATGACCAGCAAAAAAAAATATTTCATAGAGAGTGAGGAAAGGAGTGAGGCCCAGTGCATTACTGGACTAAACCTATTAGCAGCATAACTAAGGGAGGGTTCAGAAACACATGATCCCTCCCTAATTGTAGGCTATATCAAAAAGGTAGGTTTTAACCCTAATCTTAAAAACAGAGATCGAGTCTGACTCCCGAATCCAGATTGGCAGCTGATTCCACAGGAGAGGAGCTTGATAACTGAAGGCTCTGCCTCCCATTGTACTTTTGGAGATTCTAGGTATTACAAGTAGTCCTGCATTTTGGGAGCGTAGTGCTCTGTTAGGATAATACGGTAGTATCAGATCTTTTAAATAAAAAGGAGCCTGATTGCTTAGAGCTTTGTAAGTAAGAAGAAGGATTTTAAACTTAATTCTAAACTCTATGGGAAGCCAATGAAGGGAGGCCAGAACCGGAGAGATATGATCTCTCTTTCTAGTACCTGTTAAAACTCTTGCTGCAGCATTTTGGATCAGCTGAAGACTTTTTAAAGATGTTTTAGGACAACCTGATAATAAAGAATTACAATAATCTAATCTCGAGCTAACAAAAGCGTGGATCAGTTTCTCAGCATCACTCTGAGACAAGATGCTCCTAATCTTGGCAATATTACGCAAATGATAGAAGGCAGTCTTAGAAACAAATTTAATATGTGAATTGAAGGACAAATCCTGATCAAAAATAACTCCAAGGTTCCTCACAGAGCTATTAAGAGAAAGAGTAACTGCATCCAAACTGAAAGTTTGATTTGGAAAGGAATTTCTAAGGTTTTTTGGACCAACAAGAATGACTTCAGCCTTATCTGAATTTAATAGCAGGAAATTACAAGTCATCCACGCTTTGATTTACTTAAGACAGGCTTCTAACTTGGCTAATTGATTACTATCATCTGGCTTCATTGACAGGTATAATTGTGTGTCATCTGCATAACAATGAAAATGTATACAGTGCTTTCTAATAATGTTGCCTAACGGAAGCATATATAAACTAAAAAGAGTAGGGCCTAGCACAGATCCCTGTGGAACTCCATGACTAAGCTTTGAGCTGAAAGAAAACTCATCATTTACATGAACAAACTGGAACCTATCAGATAAATAAGATCTAAACCACTGCAACGAAGTTCCATTAAGTCCAACATAGTGTTCTAATCTATCAAGTAGAATATTATGATCGATAGTATCAAAAGCTGCACTAAGGTCTAAAAGGACAAGTACAGAAACTAGTCCATTATCAGATGCAATGAGGAGGTCGTTAGTGACCTTCGCTAAGGCTGTTTCAGTACTATGATGGATTCTAAACCCAGATTGAAACTCTTCAAGTAAACCATTTCCCTGCAGGTGGTCGAATAATTGCGTAGCAACAACTCTTTCTAAGATTTTTGAAATGAAAGGGAGATTAGTCTATAGTTAGCTAAAGCTCCTGGATCTAGCGTTGGCTTTTTGAGTAAGGGTTTAATTACAGCTGTTTTAAAAGCCTGCAGTACATGGCCTAAAGTTAATGAAGAATTGATTATATGAAGAATAAAGCTACCAATAAGTGGGAAGATTTCTTTAAATAACCTAGTAGGAATAGGGTCTAAAAGACAAGTTGAAGGTTTGGATGAGGAAACTATTTTGTCTAACTCACAAAGGTCGATTGGAGTAAACTCATCAAGACAGACATCAATAGAAGGAGTTGTAGTAGTTACAGTATTTAAGTTAACTGTGGGAAGAATCTGATTGATTTTGTCTCTGATGGATGAAATTTTATTATTGAAAAAGTTCATAAAGTCCTGACTAGTAAGCTCTAAGGGAATGCTAGGATTGATAGAGTCCTGACTCTTTGTCAACCTGGCTACAGTACTGAAAAGAAACCTGGGATTATTCTTGTTCTCTTCTATTAATGCAGAGTAATAACTTGTTCTAGCTTTTCTAAGAGATTTTTTATAAATTAAAAGATGATTTCTCCAAGCTAAATAGATTTCATCTAAATTAGTAGAGCGCCATTTTCTTTCTAATTGACGAGTCTTCTGTTTTAAGCTACGAGTTTCTGTGTTGAACCAAGGAGTTAGAAATCTCTGATTAGACTTTTTCTTTTTTAAGGGGGCCACCAAGTCTAGAGCCTGATGCAGAGAAGCTGAAACACTATCCACCATGTTATCAATTACAGAAGGAGCAAGCTGTCTATAGCTTATTTCCGTTGTGTTGACACATGGCATAGAGGAAACAATCTGCATAAATTTGGAAACAGCATCATCTGAGAGGCATCTACTGTAATAATATTTTTCTTTAGGAGCCAAATAGTCAGAAATGGTAAAATCAAAGGTTAACAGACAATGGTCTGACAGTACAGGGTTATGAGGAGACACTACAAGATTTTCTATTTCTATGCCATATGTCAGAACAAGGTCCAATGTATGGTGGAGGTAATGAGTAGAATTTCCTACTTTCTGAGAAAACCCAATCGAGTCTAATATTGAATTAAATGCCACATTAAGGCAGTCACTATCTACATCCACATGTATATTAAAGTCTCCTACTATAATTATTCTATCAGATTTCAGCACTAAATCAGCTAAGAAATCAGCAAATTCGGATAAAAATTCTGAGTAGGTTGATGGGGGACGATAAACTATGGCAAATAAAATTGGGTTTAACCTAAAATTGCTAAAGTGCCCAATACTGAGGACCAGGCCCTCAAAGGAATTATAACATGTTTTTTGCTTTACATTAACTAGTAATTTGGAATGGTAAATTGTTGCTACTCCTCCTCCACGACCAGAACTTCTGGGATTTTGACAGTTTAAATAACCAGAGGGAGTTGATTCATTTAAACCAACATAATCCTCTTGCCCTAACCAAGTCTCTGTAAGGGAAATTAAATCAATCTGATGATCAATTAACAGATCATGGACTAACAGAGACTTGGGAGTTAGAGACCTAATATTTAGTAAACCACATTTAATTTTTAAATTATGAGGAGGAACAGAGGCCAAATCATTCAATTTAGAGGCTTTATGTTTAATTTGAGTTTTACCAATGTTTTGCTTTATCACTTTGGGATGCTTATGCATGATATTTTTATTTACTTTGGAGGGAGCAGACAACGATTCTCTGATGGGGAAGACAGGGGCTAAACTGAGGGGTGGCGGATGAAGAGGAGCTGCAGAGAGGCGTGTAAGACTGCGACTCTGCTTCCTGGTCCCAACTCTGAGTAGTCATGGTTTTGGAAATTTGGATAAAAAAGATGCCAGATTGTTAGATAAATGAGAAGCACCATCCAAAGTGGGATGAATGCTGTCTCGTCTCATAAGACCAGGTTTTCCCCAAAAAGAGCTCCAATTGTCACTGTAGCCCACGTCATTTGGAGATGACGTGGGCTACATTTGAAGATGGATTCTAAGAGTGGTGCACACTCTCTCTCCTCTGCCGTCTCTGCTGATTGCTAATCAAGACCTACTGCACTGATTACCAACTGCCTCTACCCGCTGCTGTAAAGATCAGTTTGTCTGTCTTTGTGCCAGAGAAGCAGCTGCCTTCTGCATTGTGTGTCAACTGGGATCTTTCATGTGCCTTCTCTACACCTCCAACGTTGGACCTGTGTTAGGAAAACATTTCATCTAAACCAAATTCTCTCCTTAAATACCTTCCTTCTCCCCAGGACCTTCCACTAGTGAGGGCTAGATGAGGATTTCTTGAGGCATTGAAGCTTTTCATCAAACTGGTTCATATGGACAAAGCTTCATGTGAAACTTGATTTGCTCTACTAAGCCATCTACTGGACAAAAAGTAGAAAACATGCAGACTTTTACAAGGGCTGGATTGGTGTGTATTTTTTTTTTTTTTTCAGTAAATGTACTATCCTTTAAGAAATATCAATGATCAAAGAGGGAAAAAAATTATAAAACTAGAGTGACTATATTGGATGTGCTTGTGTTACTTAGTGTGCTTGTGTTACTTATCTATTTTTATTAAGAAATAATAACTTTTCAACAGTCTTGGACTAAGGCAATTTTTTTAGATTATTTTACCAGCTTTTGAGAATACTCTCTCACAGGGCACAGAGGATACAGGTGATCAAAGGAAGGCTACTGCAAGTTTGCACAGTGTAGGGTAGGCATGTTTCTGTCTTTCCCAGTACATTCTCTTTCTCAGTACATTCAGCTCTATTGTCCTAATTTTCATGCAGGGCATGACAGTGCCTCTGCATAGATGATGTGTTTTTATTGTATCCAAGTTCTTTGATACACAACCGACACTTCACCTAGCAAATAAAAATAAATCTAAAATAAATAAATGACATGAAATATCCACTACTGTATTTATGAAAAATCCACCCAACTTAATAACACACAGCCCCCCATCCTGACCCTGACCAGGACCCAGGTGAGGACGGAGCTGAGGAAGATCAAGGTGAGGAAGACGTCGGGACCGGACGGCATCAGCGCAAAGCCCCTCAAGTCCTGTGCAGACCAGCTGTGTGGGATTGTGACGTACATCTTCAACTACCCTCCCCAGCTTCAGGCTGGGGAGGGTAGTTGAAGATGTAGTTGAAGATGTAGTTGAAGATGTAGAGGCTGTGGTACCCTCCCCGGCCTGAAGCTGGGGAGGGTACCACAGCTATGGAAAACATCTTGTGTGGTACCTGTACCAAAAACTTCCCACCCCAAAGACCTGAACAGCTACAGACCGGTGGCCTTGACGTCCCACTTGATGAAGACCCTGGAGAGACTGCTCCTTGCTCACCTCCGCCCCCTGGTGGAACCAGCGATGGATCCACTCCAGTTCGCCTACCAGCATGGCATTGGGGTGGAGGATGCGGTGATCTTCCTCCTTCACCGTTCTCTGTCCCACCTGGAGAAGCCCGGGAATATGGTGAGGATCATGTTCTTTGACTTCTCCAGTGCTTTCAACACCATCCAACCAATGATCCTGAAGGACAAGCTGCTGCGCGCAGGGGTGGACCAGCACCTGTCATCATGGATCCTGGACTACCTCACGAACCGGCCTCAGTTTGTGAGAACCCGGGACTGTGTGTCCGACACGATCATCGGTAGCACGGGGGCCCCCCAGGGAATGGTGCTGGCTCCCTTCCTGTTCACTCTTTATACTGCGGACTTCTCACACAACACAACACACTGCCATCTACAGAAGTTCTCTGATGACTCTGCGATCGTTGGCCTCATCTCCAATGGAGATGAAGCTGAGTACAGAGGGCTTATCCAGAACTTCGTGGACTGGTGCCATCGGAACTGCCTCCAGATCAACGCGAGGAAAGCTGGTGGTGGACTGCCGCAGGCATGGGCAACCCCTCACAGCACCAGTAAATATACAGGGATCAGACATCGAGATGGTGACATCCTATAAGTACCTGGGTGTTCATCTGAACAATAAACTAGACTGGTCACACAATACTGACGCACTCTACAAGAAGGGACAGCGCAGGCTGTTCCTGCTGAGGAGACTCAGGTCTTTTGGTGTACAAGGGGCGCTGCTGAAGACATTCTATGACACGGTGGTGGCATCAGCCATCACTTTTGGAGTGGTCTGCTGGGGCAGTGGCATTACTGCAGCCGATAGGAAGAGACTGAACAAACTGATCAAGAAAGCTAGCTCCGTCCTGGGGCAGCGCCTTGATCCAGTGGAGGAGATAGGAGAGAGAAGGACGGTGGCTAAACTGTCATCTCTGCTGGAGTCCGAGTTCCACCCTATACAGGACATACTGAATGCACTGAGGAGCTCATTTAGCAGCAGACTACATCATCCTAGGTGCACAACCGAGAGGTTTTGTAGGTCCTTCCTACCAACGGCTGTCAGACTGTACAACCTAAGCAGGGCTGCTCGCAGAGATAGCAAAAAAACGTAACAAACTAATAGTTTTTTGAATGCAAAAGATGCAATAGACTTATACAATGGTCCCCTCCGGCATACAACTAGGAACATACCGGTCGCTATGGAGGGTGAGAATATGTATGGGCACATAATCATACCATGTAGGATAACTAAATAGACGGTTATGCTGTTTCATCCCACCTAGCAACAATGCTCTGCACTGTGTGTGTTTATATATTTACATATTTATTCCATCTAGCTACAATGCTCAGCACTGGGTGTGTTTATATTTATATATCTATATATTTATTCCATCTAGCTACAATGCTCCGCACTGTGTTTTTATATATCTACATATTATTCCATCTAGCTACATTGCTCCGCACTGTGTGTGTTTATATACTTGCATATTTATTCCACCTAGCTGCAATGCTCCGTACTGTGGGTGTTTATATATTTACATATTTATTCCATCTAGCTACAATGCTCTGCACTGTGTGTTCATATATTCATATATTTATTCCATCCAGCTACAATGCTCTGCACTGTGTCTGTGTGTGTGTGTGTGTGTGTGTATATATATTTTATAGTAATATGTACATATGTATATTAGCTGCTCTTGCTTGCTTGTTTTTTTTCTTGCCTTCTGATTGTTGCTCTGAGTGTTGCTATCCCTGTGCTGTTGCAATCCTGGAATTTCCCCGTTGTGGGACTAATAAAGGCTTATCTTATCTTATCTTATCTTATCATCTTAACTAAGTAGATGGTTGTGCTGTTTCATCCCATCTAGCTACAATGCTCTGCACTGTGGGTGTTTATATATCTACATATTTATTCCATCTAGCTACAATGCTCCCCACTGTGTGTTTATATATCTATATATTATTCCATCTAGCTACATTGCTCCGCACTGTGTGTCTGTGTGTGTGTGTATATATATATTTTATAGTAATATGTACATATGTATATTAGCTGCTCTTGCTTGCTTGCTTTTTTTCTTGCCTTCTGATTGTTGCTCTGAGTGTTGCAATCCCTGTGCTGTTGCAATCCTGGAATTTCCCCGTTGTGGGACTAATAAAGGCTTATCTTATCTTAACTGTAAAAACCTTATTGGGAGAAATGAGATCAAAATGTTGCCAAATGGGAGAAGTCAGCCTTTTTAGTGCTGGCTCCATCTGAAAATGACGATTGGCTGTGACAAATCACATACACAGTCAAAGGTCTGACAACACAAAACATGAGGGACGGGGATTTCTATTGTGTATCGCTGCTCACGTTATTTCATGTTGCGTGCAAAATCATGAACCGCCTCCTCACCTAGTCAAGTGGTACGACCGGCTGACGAGGCTTCAGACATCATCACATGCATCATCAATACATGCCCCGAAACAACCGTAATATTACCTGCAGTTGTTCAGCTGTATACTCACCATTTTCCTCTTCTCTCCCATCTTCACAGGGGTTGCCAGTTCCTCTCAGATCACATCACTCTCACCTTGTAAATAATTGCTGGATCACCACACAAACTCGTTGGTGTCTGTTTCTGGGTCCATTACCTAAAAGAGTTACATTTGGCATGAATGTTATGCTGGTAAATCAGACTTGAGTCTGTTATGCCATGCAGAGAACTGAACCTTTATTGAACACTCACAGAATTATGTACAGTCTGGCCGTAGCCCGCCTGACGTCACCACACAGGGTGGGTATGGCAAGCCCTAAGGACCACACACACACACACACACACACACTACATTCACTACACATCATTCCCCTCCCCCCTACAAAAGTGCAAAACTCACACAGAATTCAGACCCACCCCAATTTAGGACCCGTTCAGGCACTAAGAGAAATAACAGTAAACAGTGAACAGTGATGGCCAAACACATTCACCCAAAAAAACCCCAACTAAAACTAATGTTTGTACACAAAATAATTCTGCATCGCAACAACCATTCACATGCACACCAAATGAACATATTTACAATACAGTTACTTACTGTATGTTACACCACAGTCCATGGACAGCCAAGGATCAAACCGGCTCGGAGGCCCAGGGCAGCCCCACGTCATGCACGTCCCTGGCCACCGCCTGCCCCCGGGATCGAAGCCGACCTCCCCAGCAAGAATGTCGCTTCTCCTCACCCTCGACCGCTTCTCTCGTCTGGACCCGCAGTGCTGCTGCTTGCCACGCAGTCCCTCCATGCCTGTCGGTCCGCTCTTGACCATCTCCGGAACCGCTGCAGCTGCTGCCGTTGTAGCTCCAAACACTCAGGCCCCCTGTGGCCGAGCTCTGGGGAAAACTAATACTCGCTTGTCAATGTCACTCATTGACTCGGGCACCCTGCCATAATGCCCAGCACCCTCACCCAAGGCGTTTTGAGCTCTGGCACTGAGGTCCTGCTCGACCTCTGTGGAGCCTGACACCTCCTCTCTGTTGTCTTTCTCTCTGTGCTACCACTGCGCCCAAGTGCTGCCCCCTTCTCCTGTCAAGTGCCATCAGCTGTACTGTCACAGGTGTTCACACACACACACACACACACACACACACACACACACAAATATGCACATGCTCTATTCATTCCCATTCACACGTTCATACACGCTCTCTCACACACCAGGTCCAATCATGTTCAGCCCACGCTTTCTCGCACCGGCAATCTCTTTCTTCGTTAGCATCAGGAGTATTTCTTCGCTGCGTTTGTGGAAATGCGGCACCTAGCTTTCCATGTATGAGTTTTCATTACCTGCTATTATTCAGCCAAGCACTTGAAGTTCGGTTAATCCCTCGGTGTAATCGGCTGACCCTGCTCACCCTCTTCATCCTCCAGGCTACACGGATTGCCCCGGGATCGCTCCAGCCCCGTAAGTGTCATGTTCACCTTTCTCTTTGTGCTGACAGCAGTCCTGCGGCACTAGGCTTCCCCTTGACCGGGCTGTAGAGCATCTGGCAGATGCCCTGTACGTCTGGTGGCCTTAATTCATCATTTTCAACTTCCTGTATTTGTGTGGTTAAGCTGAATTATTTATTTTGTGGCTTGTTTAATAAAATGGCACTTTCTACTCACGCAATTTGGTTTTCCATTCCTTCCCTCATGCGCCATTATGAGGCGCACGAGGGATTATGACAGAACACTCCGACCAGTCAGAAAAAACCCAGTGGAGTAGAAGTGTTTTTCTTTTCCTGTCCACGCCTTTTTCTCTTCCTCCCCGAGTGTCAACATGGTGGAGAGGGTGCGTTGCTGAGGTGCTATGCTTTTTGTGCTTCCTGGAGGAGATCTTTTCATGGACGCAGAAGCCCTGTTCCTCCCTGGCTGTTCGACAGGCTCGGGACACCGCGAGGAGGGTGATGGAGCGAGACAGCCTCTGGGATCATTCGAAGGCAATGGAGATCCTCTGGGACATTTTCACCGCACTATGTGAGGAATCGGCTATGATCTCCCAGTGCCCGAGCTCCTCGTGGCCACTGTGCTCATTTTTCCAGAGAAAGCTGGGCTTTTCTGCATGGGTGATCCATTGCCTAGTGCAGTTCTTTGCATTCCGGATTATCTAATTCCTGAGTCGCCCAGGAGGAGGAGAGGGAGGAATCCCCGCTGCAAGAAGCGTACAGCCCCGCTTACGACAGATCCGCCTCCCCCTCCGAGCCATGCTCCACTCTGTTACAGGAGGAATTGGAGGAACGTAGGCTGGCTGTCCTGGCGGAGACAGACTTCATCTTGGAAGTGAAGCCATGGCTCCTCCCGGAGATGGCTGAAAGATTAAAGGAATTTACCACAAGGGAGGAGGAGCCGTAGCCCAATGAGGCATGCCAGGAGAGGAGAAAGGACACCTCGGAGGCCGCTGGAGACCTCCAGTGCCAGGACAACAGGCAAGTTTCTTCTCATTTAATTTTCACGGTCAATGAACAATTTTGTCTGCCTCCTGGCAAGGAGACTCAGGGTGTGCAGCCCCCTGAGTTCTCCGCCCCAGCGGCATATAGTGCTCTTCTACCTGGTCTCACCAACTCCTTTCAATGTGCCGCTATGAGCACATCGGTCCTGGATCCAGATCGCTCAGTGGAAGAGGAGCCGGAGGCCTGGGGGGGTCCTGTCCATGGGCCAGCGAAAAGGTCATCCACGGCCACCACGCCAGAAGAGCTGGAGGTGTGGATGATGGCACATGAGAGTACCACGACTGCAACCATCATCATGCTGGCTGCGGGGGCCGCCGCAGCAGAGCCATTCCACCAGACCAGACCTCCAGCTGATGGGATCCGGAACGTCGTCGTCGGAGTCCTGGACGGCGATATAGCTTAAGCACAGGCAAGTAATCTCTCCAGTAGTTCATCTGTCTATGGTGGAGAGATCTTGTCTGGCTCTTGGGGAGAGAAGTTGAATGTGGCTCTCAGCCGCATCTGGACCCCCCTCACCGGGCTCTGCCGCTGCCGGCGACCCTAACCGTTCCTCCTCTCTTATCCTCTTCGAGCTCCATCCTAGGCTCTCCAGAGAGGAGCTGCTACAATCTGGGTTACCCACAGACGACGATGCAGGCCCAGTTTTCTTGGAGGGGGCCGGCGGGGGTGAAGCACCCGACGGACCGAGGGAACCTGTGCACCCTAGATCGCCAGAGTCCTGGACGGCGGTGGAGCCAGAGTTTAGGCAAGTGTGCTCCATTATGTCAGCAATGTCAATGTCACACTGCCCAACTCATGGTGAGGTGGACTCGGGGCAGCTCACAGTAGCCCTCGGTGCCTCCACACTGGGCTCTGCTGCTGCTGGTGACCCTGACCCGGTTTCTCTTTTTTTCCTTTGGGTTTGGAGCCCCCGGCCAGGGTCACCAAAGAGCTGCTGGTCTCGTCGGAGGCCGCCCAGGATTGGGGTCTAGCGTCAGGTGATGTGAGGAGTATCACCTAGCTCGCTGGGGAGGCCACGGTGGGGGCAATGAGGCCCCCAGTGGGCGTCACCGCAAGTGCAATGGTGCTCCAGCCGGAGTGCACCGCAGATGCATCAGAGCCCCAGCAGGGGTCCACTGCGGGTGCAGCACAGCCCCAGCCGGGGTCCACCACAGGTGCAGCAGAACCCCAGCCGGGGTCCACCACCGATGCAGCAGAGCTCCTGCCGGGGTCCACCGCCGGTGCAGCAGAGCTCCAGCTGGAGTCCACTGCCAGTGCAGCCACATCCCAGACCGGGACCATCGCGGGTGCAACCACATCCCAGACCGGGACCATCGCGGGTGCAGCCATGTCCTAGACCGGGACCATCACCGGATAGTGTTTGTTGCTAAAGGAGGTGGGGGGGGGGTGTGGTTCCCTTGAGGGATGTTGTTTCTTTTCTTTTTGGCTGATGGTACTGGGGTGTCTGGTCCCCACCCTTTGGGGAGGGGGCTGTCATGAATCTGGGTTTGGCTATTCCAAACACAGTTCTGACTTATTGTAATGGTTTGCCCTATTTTCCACCCGGCGCTTCAGGGAGCTATTGGGCCTCCGATCCCTGATAGCTTGGGCACGCCCCCTTCTCCTGTCAAGTGCCATCAGCTGTACTGTCATGGGTGTACACACATATACACACACACATGCACACGCTCCATTCATTCCCATTCACACGCTCATACACGCTCTCTCACACACCAGGTCCAATCACGTTCAGCCCATGCTTTCTCTCACCAGCAATCTCTTTCCTCATTAGCATCAGGAGTATTTCTTTGCTGCATTTGTGGAAAGAGATTGTCGGAGAATTCACCTCCATATGCAGTACCGAGCTCTTCACGTATGAGTTTTCATTACCCGCTATTATTCAGCCAAGCACTTGAAGTTTGGTTAATCCCTCGGTGTAATCGGCTGACCCTGCTCACCCTCTTCATCCTCCAGGCTACACGGATCGCCCCGGGATCGCTCCAGCCCCGTAAGTGTCATGTTTGCCTTTCTCTTTGTGCTGACAGCAGTACTGCAGAACTAGGCTTCCCCTTGACCAGGCTGTAGAGCATCTGGCAGATGCCCTGTATGTCTGGTGGCCTTAATTCATCATTTTCAACTTCCTGTATTTGTGTGGTCAAGCTGGAATGTTAATTTTGTGGCTTGTTAAATAAAATGGCACTTTCTACTCACGCAATTGGGATTTTCATTCTCTCCCTTGTGAGCTGTGTAATGCCGCACGATAATTTATGACACTGTGTTGGTTTGAAATTTGTCATATTCAACAGATCGCTGAACATGTGTGGCCCAGTTACATGTCTTGATTTCAAATTGTGGCCCAACTGATTTTGTAATTATAGCCCTGTTGTATGATATAGTTCTCTAAGAAAGGTGGGTTGAGGGGGTTTCAACACTGATCTCAATAAAAAACCTGGATTGGCCGCCAGAAATGAAGCCACCAAAAACTCTGTGGCCGCCATATTAGTACACCCAAAACACTCAGCAAGTAAATGGCAAATGAATGGGTTTAGTAGTTAACGGTGCCACTTTTACCTCAATAACTTCCCAAAAAATTAACAGATTTTGAACTTCTTGGCATTTTCTCCCCATGTCTGCGTGGGTTTACTCCCGGATTTATCCGGTTTCCTCCCACATGCCAAAAACATGCGTTAGGTTAATTGGCATCAAACTGGGGATTCTAAATTGTCCTTAGGTATGACTGTGAGAGTGAATGGTTGTATCTCTCTCTGTGTTGGCCCTGCGATGGACTGGCTGTCTGTCTAGGGTGTACCCTGCCTCTCACCCAAAGATGCTGGGATAGGCTCCAGCCCCCCCGCGACCCAAAAAGGATTAAGTGGAAGAAGATGGATGGATGGATGGATGGATGGTATGGAGACACAGCTTATAATCTTGCACAACTCAAGAAATCAAGTTGACATTATGTTTAGCAGCCTTGGGAAGGGTGGACAATGGGAAAAGTCAAGCCAAGGTGACGAGACCTGTGAGTAATGCACACAGTAAATGTGCTTAGGCATGTGAAATGAAATGAAATGAAATACTTTATTTCAAACAAAAAAACAAAAACAAATGATAAATGTTATAAAGAAAGTGGCATAGTCTACAGTGTTTGAAAAGGAGAAGGAAGAAGTTAATACGCATTTACTCCAACTCCTCTTTTCCCTAAATGCAACCCATGTGAAATACACGACTCACAAAAAAGTTAGTGATACTCGGCTTCTGGGTGAAATTTCACGATGCGCCTAAAATGCACCATAACCTTTACAGGTGATCTTAATTTGACCTTCTCTAACCTTTTGAATGCACATTTCTAATTGTTCAATATTTCAGCACTTTTTATATAACTTGCGGTGCGGCGGTGCAGTGGTTAGCACTGGGCAGCACAGCAACTCACCCTTAGCCATGGGATCCCGGTTTTGATCCCAGCCCCTAACCAACAGTGATCTGTGTGGCGTTTGCATGTTCTCCCCGTGTCTGTGTGGGTTTACTCCTGGATTTCTCCCACAGTCCAAAATCATGCAGGTTAGGTTAATTGGAGACTCTAAAGAGGCCCTAGGTGTTAAATGTGTGTGTGAATGGTGAAGGGATAGTGCTGTACCATGGCTGCTTCATCCATCTAGGTCACAGGTGTCAAACTCATTCCATGGAGGGCCAAGACCCTGCAGGTTTTACCTCCACCCAGTGGCTTCAACAGGTGTTTTCTCTGAATTTCTTCCCACTGATTGCTGATCAGTGAAAACACCTGCTGAAGAGACTGGGTGGAAGTAAAACCTGCAGGGTCTTGGCCCTCCATGGAATGAGTTTGACACCCCTGATCTAGGTGGATGCCCTGAATTTCCCCTCGGGGGATCAATCAAATACACAAACTCAAATAAAAAAAAAAATAACTTGCTGTTCTTTAACAAGGTGCTTAATGGCAAAATTCACAACAGGTGTTTGATCCATGAATCAACCAATAAATTTTCGGGATCAGTGAGAACTGGTATTTAAACAGTCATCATCATGCTGTTCACATTTTGACATCATGAGACCAAGACGATACCTAACAATTGATAAACAGTACCTTGCCATTGTGATGCTTCAAACAGGATGTTCTCAGAGGGAAGTGGCCACTGAGCTTAGAATGTCACAGAGTGTCATCAGCAGGTTGCAACAGAGATACAGAGACTGGAAGAGTCACAGAAAGGCATAGAAGTGGACGTCCTTTGGCCAAATCCCACGCTGATGGCCACTTCATTGTGAATAGTGCCCTGCAGAACCAGATGATCAATGATCTTCAACTCCAGGCACATTTATGGGAGGCGAGAGGCACCAAAGTGTCACGTCAGACCCTTCAAAACCATTTACGTCAGTGTGGTCTGCGTGCTAGGCGACCTGCAAAGGTACCTGACACAACACCAGGCAAAGGCGTCATCGTCTTGCATGGGCCAGGGAGCTTTTATGCTAGACGAGGGACCAGTGGGCCTCAGTGCTGTTTTCCAATGAAAGTTGATTCACGCTGGGCAGAAATGATGGCTGCCAACGATGTTGGAGACGTCAAGAAGAGCGCTATACATCAGCCACTGTTGAGCCTTTGGTGATGGTGGTGTTACAGTCTGGGCAGGTGTGTCTAGTCAATACAGAACTGTCCTACACCTTGTGAATGGTACAGTGACAAGCCGATACTACCTGAATAACATTATTAACATCATTAATCCAGTCATTGTGCCCCTGCATGAACAAAACAGGCCTAATTTCATCTTCATGGACGACAGTGCTTCAGCTCACTGAGGTTGCATCATTAGGGAGCGGCTTCTGGAGGCTCGGGTACCTCAAATGGAGTGGTCTGCACTTTCTCCTGACCTGAATCCTGTAGAAAACCTATGGGATCAGCTGAGTTGCCGTGTAGAGGCTCGTAACCCTGAGCTCCACAACCTCAATGACCTGAGGGCCGCCATTTAAGAAGAGTGGAATGCCATGCCTCAGCAGACAATAAGTCGACTTGTGAACAGCATGAGATGTTGTCAAGCTGTAATTGAACCTCAGGGACACATGACAAGTTATTGAGACATTGGCATTTTTTGTTGGGGTATACCCACCACTGTTGTTGGCTTTTGTTTCAAAAAATTGTTTGATATGAGGAAATCACCACTGCATGCTTCTACTTAAATGTTCTACTTTCATGATATAATATTACTGTAGCGTGAACTTTTTACATTTTTCATAAATTTCACCCGGAAGCAAAATATCCCTAACTTTTTGTGAGTAGTGTATGTACATACTGTATTACCTCTATTTAGAGTCCCAAATACACATTATAAACTATATTTTTAAACATATCAACATTTACACACATCCACCCTTGCATACATACAGTCGATACATATGCATACATACAGTATATACCCAGCCCAAAACACAGTACCGTCCCACCTACTATGCAGGTATTCAGACAGTGTCCCAGAGTAAGTTTAATGCATCTTACATATTAATACTACACCTCTAACATATATCCTTTTAGCAAATAATGTTTATACCTCTTTTTGAATTGGTTTCTGTTTGTAAATAGTTTCACTTCTAGCTCCAGACTGTTCCACAAATCTACACCACAGACAGATATGCACATACTTTTCTTTATTGTGCCAACCATAGGTTTTGTAAAGTTTAAGTCTCCTCTGAAATTGTAATCATTGTTTCTTTCTTTGAATATTTTTTGTATGTTGGTTGAAAATTGATTATTAATTGCCCTGTACATTATTTGTGCTGACTTAAATTTGACTAAATCCATGAACTTTTTGGCATGTGACTTTAAAAACAGTGAATTGGTGTGGGCTCTATATCCTACATTATTTATTATCCTTACAGCTTTTTTTGTAATGTGCATATTGGCTGTAGGTTGGTTTTGTAGGTGTTTCCCCAGACTTCTACACAGTAGTTAAGACATGGTAAAAACAGTGAACTGTAGAGTAAGTGTAATGATTTATAGTCCAAAATGTGTCTTATATTCCTCAGTATCCCAGTACATTTTGCTAACTTGGCCCAGATGTGACTAATGTGAGGTTTCCAGCAGATTTTATTGTCTAGCGTCACCCCCAGAAACTTATTTCTTGCACTATTTCAATTCTGGTATCATCTATCATTACCATTATTTCATAATTTATTTTATGATTTCCAAACAACATAATCTTATTTATTTTTGTTAACCACTGCTTTAACCTTTTCCTTTCTGTTGTAAACACATCTAAAACCCACTGTAAATTCTCACCAGTGCAAAGGATATTTGTGTCATCTGCAAACAAAATAAATTTCAGTATTTTTGATACTTGGCACTGTGGCAAGAGGAAGAAACAGACAGGAGCCAAAGGTGGATTTTTATCGTTACTCGTCAACTGTCACCAAACATCTAATGATAATCACTCCCAGACTCCAAAACTGGGAAACACAAACCACGCCCCCAACCCCAAGTCCCACTGGGTGAGAGGTACCTCTTCAGTCTGCCACACAGCAGCCCCCCCCCCCCCCCCACACACACACACACTGAACACCCAGAGGGGACTCCCATAGTCAAAATCAGTCTCTCACTGGGGGCCTGATGAGCCTGGCATAACAGCTGTGCTGTCCTCCAACCGGAGCCACCAGAGAAACCTGTCGTGCGGGACTTCCTCGTGGACAATGGGCAGGTGAAACACAGTCCATAGCAGGCTGAAAACCAGAAAACTCATCGAGTGTAGACCTAGCCGGTGTCTTAGAAGGGGGGCAACCCCGATGGGGAATCTGGGCTGGAACCATAAGCTCATCCGCCATAACATGCATCGGCTTAAGCTTATCTAATGTGACCCACTCTTTACACCCACCCATCTTTAGCACAAAACTCTTAGGCCCCATCCCCAGAACCTGAAATGGATTGTCATAAGGGGGTTGGAGAGGTGAGCGGTGTGCATCATGGCACACAAAAATGAAATGGGCTGCACTGAGCTCAGTAGGCACAAACATTCGCGGAACACAGTGATGAACGGGGCTCAGAGCCAGTATGCCATCGGACGAAAAGGGGTAGATGGCGGGGCCGGCCTGCAGGGTGGAACTTTTACGCAAAAACTCTCCCAGAATGCGGAATGGTTGCCCAAAAACCAGCTCAGCAGGCGAAACATCAAGATCTTCCTTAAGAGCTGAACACAACCCAAGCATCACCCACAGCAGACGATCCACCCAATTACCATCAGAGAGCATAGCATGCAATGCTGCTTTCAGTGACCGGAGAAAACGTTCACCCAAGCCATTAGCCTGACGGTGGTACGCTGTAGTACGGTGTACCTGCACTCCCAATGACCTTGCAAGCGCCGACCAGCGCTCCTACACGAACTGGGGGGGGGGTGCTATCAGAGGTAATATCTGATGGGGTGCCAAAATGGCAACCCGGGAAGAAAGAAAAGCGCATGCCACATCCGCGGCTAAGGTGGAGGACAAAGAGACTGCCTCTGGCAACCTAGCGGTCCAATCCACTATGGTGAGCAGGTGCATAAAACCCTGCAAAGGGGGTTAGAGGACCCACCAGGTCCACATGCACATGGTCAATACATTTAGCCAGAATCTGAATCGGTTCCAGGGGTGCCTTGGTGTGCTGGTGGACTTTAGTGCATTGATTTGCCAAGCTTGTGGCCGTCCACCCCTTGGCATCCCTGCGGAGGCCGGGCCAGACAAACTTGGCTCCGACCAGTTTTACTGACGCCCAAATTCCAGGGTGAGAGAGGGAGTGAACTGAGTTGAAAACTCGACGGCGCCAAGACGCAGGGACAACAGGGCAGGGGCGACCAGTGGAGATGTCACAGTGGAGAGTAGGACTGCCCTACTGTATCATCGTCTCCTTGAGTTTGAGGGCTGTATCTGTAGACCAAAGGGCAAGGATGTCCAGATCATTGGGCTGACAACATGCTGGCGTGGCAAATTAGGTTTCGCCAATGGTAACAGAAGACCGCAGAGACAACACAACAATTTGTTGCA
The DNA here is from genome assembly GCA_020510985.1 of Pholidichthys leucotaenia. Classification (NCBI taxonomy): domain Eukaryota; kingdom Metazoa; phylum Chordata; class Actinopteri; order Cichliformes; family Pholidichthyidae; genus Pholidichthys; species Pholidichthys leucotaenia. The sequence goes on from CM035843.1 coordinate 408,573,706, forward strand.
GACCTTTGCCACCTAGCTAGCATGTGCAGATTCAGTTTGTTGGAGGATAAAATGGTCCGGAACTAGTTGGCTGAGCACACTAGCAACTTGCAGCTGCAGACAAAAATGCTAACAGTGCCAAACAACATGACACACTAGCTTAGACCATTGAGCTAGCATTCCAACTAAAGTCCACCAACAGGTTAACATCAGAGCTAGGTGTTTAGCAGCAACAACAACAACAGCCAAGCCACACACCGCTAGCACATGTGGAAACCACAGAAGGGCCCGGTGACATGGCAAAAGAGGCCAAAGTAAACACTGTGGAGCAGAAGAACACCACTAGGCACTTCTCATGTGGCAACTGCGGCTCCCCAATGCTCCAAGAGAGAGCATGTTCCTTCCCAGCAAGGGGGCAATGATACATCATTGCCCCCTTGCTTACAGCCATGTGGCAAATTCAACCAATTCACCAAGGTTTGCCGGTCAGCACCACCACTGAGCCTGCTGGTCAGTTCAAGTCACTCACCCGCGACTACCATCCATACAGTGAGTTCCAGAGGTGCGGCATACGCATTCTGCATGGTAGGGCTGCACAACTTCAGCTTACCGCTCCTGCTTGACACCACTGCAGTGAGATCGATGTTGAACTGGGTCACCGTGAAGAAGTTCTTTCCCAACCACATGATCAGGAAAAACCCAGCGGAGCTAAACAGGTATGGTGGCTACTGGGTCACTAATGTAGGGACCATCATACTAACGGTCTGCTACGATTCAAGAGCCGTTATTGATTTTGTCTTCCAAGTGGTTATGCATGGAGACAACATACGAGGATGTGACCTGTTTTATCAACTGGGCTTCTCCATCCACGACAGTAAAGGGCTCCATTTGACCGATGATGATGAGGTTGGCCGCAACACACCCTGAAGACGATGACGGGGGTAGAGGAGGTTCTACCAATGGTGACAGCAACACATGACCACGACAAGACTTCCCAGGAGAGGGGGAGAAGAGACTGGACTACTTCCAAATCCACGCTCAGCACCAGCCTCCAGGAGCCACCGCTGAGCTGCAGGATGAAGAGTCTGCAACCCAACAAAATGTTTGTGTAGTAGAGCCACCCGATGCTTTCAGAATTCACGACAGACATCAGCCTCCAGAAGATGCCGCTGAGTCACAGGATGAAGAGTCTGTGACCCAACAGGACGCAGCAGAACCACCACAACCTGGTGGATGCCCCACAGCAGACATGAGAGCCACACCATCACAACCATGACGCCAAATGCAACCGAACAAAGCACCACCCACAGTGATGGACTGGGTCCGGGTCTGCAGAACCAAGGTACCAGATCCGCAGTCAGCCTCCACACCATCTCCGCTACTACCGGCACCCATCAAGATCACCGTGCAGCTGGGGCCAGCAACTCTCCAGCCAGCAGATGGTTTGGTGTGGCACACCAACCGCCCTCACCGAGTTCGAGCAGCTGCTCCAGATGACACAGCTACGCGGGAGTCGACTCACACAGTGTCGGACATGGACTGGGGTTTCGAAGAAGACAATCCCGGTCTGCAGGCCTCTGCCCTTCCAGGGGCGTGTCCACCACAGGTTCACCTCAGGGCCCCTTGAACTGAACTGCCTTCCTCAGTAATAGAAGGAGTGTTCAGCTAGGGGCACGGCTGCCAGTGAACAGTGGCATAATAAATAACTCAGCAGCGCTGGGCGATGCAGTAGTCTTCCTGCTGGCCCTAGCTAGTTTGGGGTTCTTTCACTGTACCAAACTGGGGAGGATCAATTCAAATATATTTTTTGTTCTGTTCTTCCAGGGAGGGGGTGGTGGTGAACGTGGTGTAAGGAAAACCACAAATTTGGTCAGCATCGGCTTGATGACGTAGATCACGCCGAACATATAAATGTGAGGCGTGAAGCGTGAAGCGCTATATAAGTGCAGGTTAGTTAGTTAGTTAGTTAGTGAGGGACCGCCATTTTACAGCCTCTTTCAGCTCTCGTTTGGCACTCAGCCTCCCAACCATTAAAACTGCTGTACAACCATAATAGTGTTTTTTGTAATAAAGTTTGTGTTCCCAGCAAACGCCACTCTCTGTCAGTCCTTCCAGTTTTCTAGACATAACATCCAGTTCCATAATGCTGATGTTAATGATTTTGGCTTCTTCAGGTGTTCCATTTAATTCGATGTGTATTTTACAGTTTCTTGCCAATTTTGAATCTTTTTTTTGCTTTCTCTGGTATCTTGCTTTTCTGGCTATATCTGCATTTTGTTTTGTGAGGTGCTTGTTTATGTAAATGTTCGTTCCTTTCAATTTCCTACCTTGTTTTAACAGTGCAGTCTTGTGTTTTCTGTTGATAAACCTCATGAAGAAATCTGGTTTGTTGCTGTTGCTTTTCCTGGGTAGAGGGTAGCAGACCTCAATGGTGTTACAGTCCAGCTGTGTTCCTTTCGAATGCACTGCAGGAAAGCCGCCACCTGTTGCTCAGTGGATTTGGCTTCCAGCTCACTGAGTCCCCCTCCGCTATCCGCGGCCACCACCCGAGCATATGTTTCAGGTTTAATGTGGAGCCCTGTGATGATCACGTTGTTCACCCGGGTGTATTGTTCTAGGTCTGCCACTCTGTCAGCACTTTTACCTCCTCGAACCGGTCCAGAATATTTTTCTGCTGCAGCCTTACAGCAGAAACCTCTTCAGCTAAGAAGTTGAGCACCTTTTTAATATCGTCTATCACCTCAGCCTGCTGAGCTTTCTCAGGACCCATGATCCCAAACAATTTATGTTGACTAAACAGCTAACTGAACAGCTGTTTAGCTAGCTGAGTGGCCGCTCCCATTTTCCAAGTCCATAAATGCGATTATCGGTGTCTTAAGCCACACAGGGGTCGAAACAAGGATCTCTGGATAAAATTGTCCAGTCAGTAATCCAAACTCAGTTGTCAGAAGCCAGGACAGTAGTAAAAAACCAAGCACCAAAACACAGAAATGGATTGATTAACAGGAACTGGCGATTGGTCGACATCGAACTAATAGTCCCAGTGATAGTCCTATATGAATAAATTAAAATAATATGCAGTGCTTTAATCTTGCTATCAACCCCTTAATGCCTGAATTTATTTCCAATTATGAAAAAAAAAATTCACTTGTGTTTTTGCTTTCAAGTGGATGCTAAATTAACTTGAGAAAGTTAATTTCACTATACACATAAAATAGATATAATTTTAGGTATGATGCAAATTAGCGACAACAGGCATCTATGGTAAAAAAAGGTAAAAAAAAAACACCTGTTCCCATCTCAAGTATGAAGAGTCTTTTATTTATGCAACAAAGTTATTTTCAGTATTTTCAACTCTCATGACTGCCAAACTATAACCCTAACCCTAACCCTAGCCCTAACCCTAGCAATCAGGAAATGATGGTGCTCCGTCTCTGACCTTTCCTACGAGAAACTAATGTTTGCAAAAGGTTCCTAGGTATGTGTTGGAAGTGCTCCAACCGGAAGTGGAGGAATACAGACGGTATTTTGGTTGCATTTGGAGCGGAAGCGGTTTGATGCGAATTCGCGACAACAGGCGTCAAGGGGTTAAGTGCCTTGGGCTAATCTAATTTGTAAAATATGGGATCACAACCTTTTCACAAAGGTCCTATTTAAAATGAGGTAAAAATTTGACAGAAGAAAGCCTTATACTGTATATTTTCTGTGATGATGTAGATCTGGGCCTTGTTATACATCGCCTACTTAACTAGTATAGACTAACCATATTGTTGCATAGCATTTTGTATAGCATTTTGGCACATTATTGTGAAGTGTGGTGTAGTGATGTGCACTTCTCGTCACGTCATTGCACCGTCCTATATAAGGCGGAGGGCGTCCATATTGTGGACTCTTTTACCGGTGCCCTCTGCCAGGTGCCTGCTGTGTAGCCACTGTTCACCAACATCAGTAAAGCTGTGTTCGTCAACCCATCTCAATACCCAAGGTATTTTACATAAACATTTGGCAATCAAGGATTAACTCATGGAGGTGTGTGTTACACGACTTTGTCCCTTTCTCGAGCTCCCAGTAGCAACCTGGGTATTGAGGGCTAGTGAGTCCTGTGCACACTCCGAGCTTCAGAGTCCTTTGAAGATGAACTTGGAGACGTGGAGCTGCTAGCCAACCATTTCCACACCCCGGATAGCATGACCGTCAGGAGGATTCTTTTTCGGCAGTGATATCAGCAAGTAGGTGAGTCTATTCATCAGTTTGTTTCTGACTTGAGGCAGCTAGCTAGCGAGTTTCACTTTGGGCCATTGAAAGATGAAATGGTTTGTGATCAGCTTGCGGAGGACACATGCAGCTCCGCATTGCAGGCTGGGCTACTCACGGCGCCCAGGGACTTAACATTAGCCAGAGCCGTCGAACTAGCTCTCCAGCTGGAGGCCACAGACAAGCTAGCTTTGGAGCTAACCTGGTGCCAGTCACAATGGCTGCAAGAGCCTCCTGTCGTGGCAAATGTTGCAGACTCGGGTAGTGAGGATAGCTTGGATGACAATTCTATGGAAGCCAATGCTGCCAGCCGAAGGTCTACCCCGGGAAAACCCCTGTGCAAGGGTTGTGGGTCCGCAACGCACCACGATAAGGCGAATAAAGCCAAGGAACACATTTTCCGCAGTGGAATTGGACGGCGTGGAGGTGCCACTGCTGCTCGACAGAGGAGTGTAGGGGTCATTGCTGAATTGGGCCACAGTGAGGAAATTTTTCCCCCCACTACAGGATTAGAGGTATCTCGGCACTGTTGTATGATTATGGAGGTGGCAGGCTGTGCATGGTTGGTACCTTGGAGTTAACGGTCCGATGCAAGCCTGCAAATCTGGTTGTCATCACATTCCATGTGACAGCCCAAGGAGATAACATCATGGGCTGTGATTTGTTTTACAGACTGGGTTTTGCCATAAAAGACAACGCCGGGAACGAATGGTCAGGTTGTGGCCAGTGGAACCCTCCGGTTCCGGTGGTTGATGAGGACGTTGTGTGGGATGAAACGCTAACAGACACCATGGTAGTCAAGCAGCTCAAGCTTCACTCAGGTTCGGCACAGGAGGGTCTCTGTGCTGGTGCTGGGGAAACGGTAGAGGGGGTACGGAGTGTGGCGGTGAGGCGCCTGTGCCGGAAAGTAACACCGATGTGCTAGCCCCAGATGCCTCTGGAGCTTGGCTGCAGGGGGATGGAGGATCTGCAGCTACAATGGTGAACGCTACGATGGTTTTATAAGAGGTCGGAGCCAAACCGACGAGTATGGATGAACTGCATGCTCAGCAGCACCATTTCAGGTCGAGCCGGGCCCCGCTGAGGGTGTTGGACTTTATTCAGGTTCGGGGTGAAGAACATCCAAGGTGAAGATGGGAAAGACGACAGCCAGCTAAACATCGAGGGTGTCTGCGCATAGTGGCTAAGCTGGGCACAGCTTAATTCAGGTTGTCCGATGGCTCAGTGAGGCCTGCCAATCAGCTTTGGCATGTCCGGGAAGGGACTCCAGGTGACAAGGCTGGATGAGAGCAGGTGTCGGCGGTGAAGAAGCGAGGTTCCATCTTCCCGAAGATCGCCATTGTCCTAAGGGTCTGCTGCTTCAAGGGGTGCGCTTGCTCAAGGGCTGCCCTGAGCCCCTCCATGCTTGTTCTACTCCTTCTGCCCAAGGAACAGTGCTGTAAATGATTAAAGTGTTGATAGTTCTTGTGTTTCCATATATATATACGTATATACAGTATATACTGTATATACGTATATATATATATATATATACAGTATATATATGATGTAATCTGGGATTATTTTATGTATTTTGCTTAGTTTAGGATCTTATATATACAGTGGTACCTCTACTTACGAATTTAATTCGTTCCGGAAGAATTCTCGTAACGTGAAAAATTCGTAAGTAGAGGCGCGTTTTACATGTAAATGCCGTAATCCGTTCCAAGCCCCCAAAATTCGGGCATAAATTTTTTATAAATCGTAAAAACGCATCAAAACATGTAACAAATACATGTTACAATTAGATTACTGCACAATAAACATAAAATGAGAGTTTAAAATGAGAGAAAGAATAATAAAAGAGAATAATAAAAGAGAAAGAATAATAAAAATTATGTTCATTTACCCTTTAACTGCTATCATCGTCGACGTCGTCACCCTTTGCCTTCTTTGGTTCATGTTCTGATCAAAGGACGTTTGCTTTTGTCGGCTTGTAAGTGTTTCGTTTTGTTTTAATACCGTGCTGATCGTTTATGTATTACGGCCATATTCTTTGGCGAGATCAACCAAACGCATAAAGTTTTGGAAAAAAAAAAAAACTTCGTGGCCAATGGGATACCAGGAAGATGCTAGGCGATAGCCAATGGCAGAGCAGCTACAGGTATGTTTACGTTCGGTAAACTACGGAAGCTGCGAGGAGCGCGTACTTTTTTGCCTTTCGTATCCTGAAATTTTGTTCGTAACTAGAGGCAATATTTTCCCGTTGAGGCGTCTCGTAACCTGAAAATTCCGTATGTAGAGACGTTCGTAAGTAGAGGTACCACTGTATAAGGAGTTTATATATATAGGAGCTTATATATCAAATCAAATCAAATCAAATCAAACTTTATTGTCATATTGTTGTACATACAACTGTAGTGCAGGCAAGATGAAATTGCGTTTCTCTCGGCATCCATATAAGAACTAACTAACTAACTAACCTGCACTTATATAGCGCTTTTCTAGTCACAAAGACCACTCAAAGCGCTTTCATTAATACTAACCCTCTATTCTAAGGGCCTATAGGAAACAAATATCTAGGGACAATTTAGAACAGCCAATTAACCTAACATGAAGAAGTAAGAAGTAAATAAGAAGTAGCATGATTTAAGACACATTCCCACATAGCTCCCCCCCACCCCCACCCCCCCATCCATTCACACATCCCTGAGACATACTTGGGGAAAAAGAAGAATAACTAACTGTAATATACAAAATGACCGTAGGTGCAGTAGTGTGTATGAGAGATTCCGGGTCAACTGTTCAGCATCCTGACAGCTTGTGGAAGGAAGCTGTTGATCAGTCTGGTGGTTCTGCCTCTGATGCTCTGGAATCGTTTACCAGATGGAAGAAGTTCAAAGTGTTTATGCAGAGAGTGAGAATGGTCCTTGACAATGTTTAGTGCCTTGCTCCTACAGCGGTTCTGAAAAAGTTCTTGGACAGAGGGGAGGGAGACTCCAATTACCCTCTCCGCCCCCTTGACTATCCTCTGCAGGGCTTTTTTGTCTGACATACTGCAGCTGGAGTACCATGTAGCAATGCAGTACGTCAGAACACTCTCCACCACACCTCTGTAGAAGGTCCTGAGGATGCAGATGGGGAGAGAGGCCTGTTTGAGTTTCCTCAAGAAGTGCGGTCTCTGCTGAGCCTGCTTCCTGATCTCCAAGGAATTCTTGCTCCAGGTCAGGTCCTGTGAGATCTGCACTCCGAGGAACTTGATGTTCTATACTCTCTCCACTAAACGGCCGCCGATGCTGAGGGGTGTGTGCTCAGGCTGCGACCACCGGAAGTCGATAATCATCTCCTTCGTTTTGTCCACATTGAGCACCAGATTGTTCTCCCTGCACCAGCCCTCCAGGTCTCTCACTTCTTCCCTGTACATAGATTCCTCATCCCTCTGGATAAGTCCCACCACCGTGGTGTCATCTGCAAACTTAATAATCTGGTTCCCCTCGTGTCTGGATACACAGTCATGTGTTAGAAGTGTAAACAACAGTGGACTGAGTACACAGCCTTGAGGGGATCCGGTACTCAGCGTGACAGAGTTGGAGATGTTGTTTCCAACCTGGACAGACTGAGGTCTCTCAGTCAGAAAATCCAGGATCCAGAGACATGTGGCGGTGTTCAGACCGAGAAGGAGTAATTTCTCCATCAGTCTCTGGGGAATAATGGTGTTGAATGCTGAACTGAAATCAATGTACAGGAGTCTGGCGTAGGTGTCTTTCTGGTCCAGGTGGGTGATGACAGAGTGTAGGGTGGTGACTATAGCATCCTCCGTGGAGCGGTTTGAACGATATGCAAACTGGAGCGGGTCGTGTGATGCAGGGAGGCAGGCTGTAATGTGTGGTTTGACAAGTCGCTCAAAACACTTCATCACAATTGGTGTCAGTGCAACAGGACGATAGTCATTCAAACAGACACCACTGGTTTCTTTGCCACCGGTACAATGATAGAGGTCTTGAAGCATCTAGGAACGATGGCCTGTCTCAGGGAGATGTTATAAATGTCAGTCAGGACATCCGCCAACTCGCTTGCGCAGTCTCGGAGCACACGTCCCGGAATGTTGTCTGGACCTGCAGCTTTGCGTGGGTTGACTCTGGTTAGGGTCCTCCGTGTGTCCGCTGTGTTGATGGTAAAGGCTGGTCCGACCGATGGTGGGGGAGGGCCAGCCCTCCCTCTGATTGTCTACTTTGATGCTTCAAAACATGCAAAGAAGTCATTAAGCCTGTCTGGAAGCGAAGCGTTGTCATCATCGACCCCCTGCCTAGACTTAAAGCCCGTCAGTGTCCGAACTCCCTGCCACATCTGCTTGGTGTTCCTAGTGTCACAGAGGTGTCCCTGGATTTTCTCCACATAGGCGCGCTTTGCCGCCTTAATTCCCTTAGAAAGCGCAGACCTGGCTGAGCGGAGGGCGATCCTGTCCTTCGCTCTGAAGGCTGCATCTCTGGCTGTGAGCAGCGAGCGCACCTCTGCAGTCATCCAGGGCTTATGATTACCCCGCATAGTGATGGTCTTCACTGTAGTGAAATCCTCTGTGCACTTCGCGATGTAGCTGGTGACCGAATCAGCATACTCCTCCACATCTGTCCTGTCTTCCTGGGAGGCTGCTACTTTGAAGACCTTCCAGTCTGTATATATATATATAGGAGTTTATATGTGTGTGTGTGTGTGTGTGTGTGTGTGTGTGTGTGTGTTGTAATCTGAGATTATTTTATGTATTTTGCTTAGTTTAGGAGCACAGCGTGTAATTTTTGTTTATGTACGGACTTTTTTTTAGTTATGGGTGGCAGAATAATATTTTAGTACAAGTGTGCGTAGTAGACCGCGGCGCACCGTGACCGCGGCGCACCGGGCAATGTCCGTCCTCTGTAGCGGGGGGGTGGGGGGATGGGACTTGTTATCTTCTACATTACAGATATTTTAATATAATTTTTAATGCACTGTAGTTTATTTTTTCTTGTAAAAAAAAGCCACACATTTTTTACATGGCATGCTTCTTGGTGTGTGGGGGCTTGTTTGTTCATTCATTCATTCATGAATGAATAAACAACCCCCCCCCCCACACACACACACAGCCCTGAATGTCACCTTTCATTAGAGCCCAACATCAAGCTTCTATTTTGAATCATTCAAAAATTGCAGACTTTTTTCCAAACTGGGCCATTTGGCACAATTTGGCACAGTTCAAAAACGCCTGGGAACAACCTGTGAAGAAAGCTGTGTAATATATTCATTTTTTGTGGTATTGTTACAAAATTTTGACCTCAGCAGGATAACACTTGGTTCTACATTTCTGTTGCATTTTATTTTCTTCAAGTTCAGTATGTTTAGATGACTGTTACTCAGTGGCCGGAGCACTTAGAGAGATTATGACTGTTTTGCCAAAACATTCAAAGTGTTTTCTTTTAAATGAAACCAACCCCATGAAGATGCTGCAAAGGGTTGAAGAACAGCTTTCGATTTACTTTGGGTACATTATTTTTAGGCGTTTTTAGGGAAATTGACCAGAGTGCAAGGGGTTAAGCATGCCACCAGTTTCAAGCACAATGGAAAAGAAAAAGGATCTCTCTGCTGCTGAAAAGCGTGAAATAGTGCAATGCCTTGGACAAGGTATGAAAACATTAGATATTTCACAAAACTTAAGAGTGATCATTGTACTGTGAAGAAATTTGTGTCTGATTCAGATCACAGAGTGGTTCGTACAGATAAAGGCATAATGAGGAAGGTTTTTGCCAGACAAATTCATCGGATTAAGAGAGCAGCTGCTAAAATGCCGTTACGAAGCAGCAAACAGGTATTTGAAGATGTTGGTGTCTCTGGAGTCCCATGAACCTCAAGGTGTAGGATCCTCCAGAGGCTTGCAGTCATGCATAAACCGACTATTCCGCCACTCCTAACCAATGTTCACAAGCAGAAACATGGCAGTGGGCTCAGAAATACATGAAGACTAATTTTCAAACAGTCTTGTTTACTGATCAGCGCCATGCAAAGCTGGATGGTCCAAATGGCTGGAGTAGTGGATGGTTGGTGGATGGCCACCATGTCCCAACAAGGCTGCGACATCAGCAAAGAGGTGGCGGAGTCATGATTTTTGCCGGAATCATGGGGAGAGAGCTGGTAGGCCCCTTTAGGGTCTCTGAAGGTGTGAAAATGACCTCAGCAAAGTATATAGAGTTTCTGACTGACCACTTTCTTCCACGGTACAAAAAGAACTATGTCTTCCTTAGCAAAATTATCTTCATGCACGACAATGCACCATCTCATACTGCAAAGAATACCTCTTTGTCATTGGCTGCTAAGGGCATAAAAGGAAAGAAACTCATGGTGTGGCCCCCATCCTCCCCTGACCTCAATCCTACTGAGAACCTTTGGAGCTTCCTCTAGCAAAAGATCAATAAGGGTGGGAGGCAGTTCACATCAAAACAGCAGCTGTGGGAGGCTATTCTGAAATCTTGAAAAGAAATCCAAGCAGAAACTCTTCAAAAATTCAGAAGTTCAATGGATGCAAGAATTGTGAAGGTTATATCAAAGAAGGGGTCCTGTGTATGTAACTATGACATGTAACTTAGCCTGTTAAGATGTTTTTGATTGAAATCGCTTTTTATTTCAGTAAATATGACCTCTTAATGTTGCAAATTCAACAAATGACCATTTTCAGTTCTTTACAACCAATAAAATGTTTTGAAACTCTGTTGTGCATAATAATTTGGAACAGTGCATTTTGAGTTTTTTTTTTTAATTTTGCAAAAAAAAAAAAAGTTTCCATTGGGAGGTTTGTTCAATAAAATTTGAATTATGCTCTCACGGTTGATGACTTGAAAATTATACTGACTGTCATTTGCATCGACTATTTAGGAAAACCGGAGACAAGTATCATTTACATGATAATTTGGAATGCGGTGTCTTATGCTCCTCCAAACTGCCTGTGCCTGTGTTGATGACCTATTTCCTCAGATGTGCCTGTGCACAATTTTGCAGTGCTCTAAGTGGATGGGTGGTTATTACTGAAATGAAGTGACTGCATCTGTATTCATAATTTTGTGTGTTGTTAGTAGATCACTGGCAAAAATTGGCCACTCCCTTAGGTGCTCTGTCTAATTTGCACATTCGTTAATTTGTGCTGCCTGAGTAATTCTGCCCCGAAGAGTTAATGATATTTACACTGCATGATGACAGCATGCTGAATATATTAATTTATTCAGCATGCTGGTCATCATATTTTGCAAATTAGATTAGGCCTAGGCACTTAATAATCACAAGATTAAAGCACTGCATGATATTTTAATTTACTCATATTGGACTATCATGAGGACTGTTAATATGATGACATGCCTAAACACACTTACTGCATGTATTACTCACAGGCCTACTTGCCTTGGCTTGACTTTTCCAATTATCCAACCCTCCTCGGCTACTAAAAGTAATGTCAACTTGATTTCTATAGTTCACCAGTTGCACAAGATTATAAGCTGTGTCTCCATACAAAGAAGTTCAAAATCTGTTAATTTTTTGGGAAGTTATTGAGGTAAAAGTGGCACATTTACAACTAAACCCATTCATTCTCCATTGACTCACTGAGTGTTTTGGGTGTACTAATATGCTGTCCAGGAGGCTTCACTTGGCTCTGTACTCACTAATAAGGCATGAGCTTTTCAGTTTTTCTATAGAGATCAGTGGGTTTCAGCAGGAAAAATGCACCCAGCTGTAAAGAGAGAAACTCAAATATGGAGCCTAAAAATCAAGTTGAAGTAGTTCTGGACTTTAGTTTCAAGCTATCCAACAAAAGACTCTGTGCCATAACTAAGACCCCCTCCAATCCGTGACCTTTGTTATTTACAGTGTCTTAAGTACATGGGTCATGTATGTCAGCTTGATAACGCTGAAACACAAAAGCAAGCGCTTTTTGACTGAAGAACGACTAAAGGTGCCTTCAGACCAAACGCGAATAGGCGGCGCGAATATATACAAGTCAATGGAAAGACGCGAGCTCCTGGTCCTTCTGTCTCCAGGTGAGTGTCACTGTCATTTTCAAACTAGTTTACAGTCCAATGTTGATATTTTTACTCCAGTCACAACAGAATGCCAGGGCTCGAGCTATCCTTCATACGTGAATGCGGAAATGAGCGAGATTCATGTGTGCTCACCTCTTTCCATTGACTTTGTATGAATTCGAGCCGCCCGTTCTCGTTTGGTCTGAAGGCACTTTAAGGCAATGTGGAACAGGCTAGAAAGGCTACTGGACAGAGATATACACCAAATTAAGAGAACGATGATGGACAAGAACAAACTCATGCGACTGCTGAACTCTATATGCACGAGCATGCGTTTTTTATGTGTGTTTATGCATTAAATAGTGGGTCATTCCATCTTGGCATGTGTTTTCTGATTCATCTTTTGATGTAGGTGTCATGACAGCACTTATTGTAAAGTGCAGAGTGGTGACGCCGACTTCCTGTCGCGTCACCGCACTGCCTTTTATCGTGGGGTGAGCTGCCATGGCTATGCTTCTTGTGCCAGTTGCCTACGCTGGGTGCTTGCCATGTACTGCTATCCAGTTCTACCAATAAAGCTGTGTTCAACGCCACTACTCTCTTCACCTCATTCATCACCAGGTTTGTGGACATAACATTTGGCAACTGAGGATTAACCCTTTGAGTGTGAGATTTTGCATGGCCCTAGTGGCAGAGCATGGCCCTCCGCCTGTCATCTCACTCTGACATCCCCGGCTCCACTGAGGATTTGTACTGATTTGTACTGATCTGCCAGTTTCAGAAGGTGGCAGACACACGTTGGAGGACTTAATGGATGACATGCAATACACCAAAGAAGAAGAACTCCTCATTTCCTTTTCCTGTTTTCATGCTTTTAGCCCAGAAAGCTAATATGGCTGCCGTCCATCATTGTGCACCGTCACTTAGATGGCTTCGTACATGGAAAATAGCTGTGGGATACAAGTGAAATTTATGTGGGATAATCATAAGACTTTGTAGATGTGGTAGAGTGTGTAAATGATCGACAGAACACAAAACAGCGACCACAATGGGTGAAAATGCAGCAACCACGGCAGCGAGCGAGTCCCATTAGCCCCAGGAAAGTGACAAATTTCTTTGATTTTTTTTTTTTATTGTACTGATTTTCTGGTTCATATACTTTGAAGATAAGATAACAACATATCCCTGTAGAGACAACGAGGTCAAAAAAACAAACAAACCATTCTTTGCGTAAATATGTCCAAAGTCCAGTTTTGACTGAGTTACAGAATTTAAAGAGCTGCCGCGACATGACAGTAAGCCATTATCTCTTACCACTTTCAAGTTATAGCCTTGAAAATCTGAACTACTTTATTGACAAAAAATAAGATAAGATAAGATAAGATAAGCCTTTATTAGTCCCACAACGGGGAAATTCCAGGATTGCAACAGCACAGGGATAGCAACACTCAGAGCAACAATCAGAAGGCAAGAAAAAAAAAACAAGCAAGCAAGAGCAGCTAATATACATATGTACATATTACTATAAAATATATATATACACACACACACACACAGACACACAGTGCAGAGCATTGTAGCTGGATGGAATAAATATATGAATATATGGACACACAGTGCAGAGCATTGTAGCTAGATGGAATAAATATGTAAATATATAAACACCCACAGTACGGAGCATTGCAGCTAGGTGGAATAAATATGCAAGTATATAAACACACACAGTGCGGAGCAATGTAGCTAGATGGAATAATATGTAGATATATAAAAACACAGTGCGGAACATTGTAGCTAGATGGAATAAATATATAGATATATAAATATAAACACACCCAGTGCTGAGCATTGTAGCTAGATGGAATAAATATGTAAATATATAAACACACACAGTGCAGAGCATTGCTGCTAGGTGGGATGAAACAGCATAACCGTCTATTTAGTTATCCTACATGGTATGATTATGTGCCCATACATATTCTCACCCTCCATAGCGACCGGTATGTTCCTAGTTGTATGCCGGAGAGGACCATTGTGTAAGTCTATTGCATCTTTTGCATTCAAAAAAACTATTAGTTTGTTACGTCTTTTTGCTATCTCTGCGAGCAGCCCTGCTTAGGTTGTACAGTCTGACAGCCGTTGGTAGGAAGGACCTACGAAACCTCTCGGTTGTGCACCTGGGATGATGTAGTCTGCTGCTAAATGAGCTCCTCAGTGCATCCAGTATGTCCTGCATAGGGTGGAACTCGGACTCCAGCAGAGATGACAGTTTAGCCACCGTCCTTCTCTCTCCTATCTCCTCCATCGGATCAAGGCGCTGCCCCAGGACAGAGCTAGCTTTCTTAATCAGTTTGTTCAGTCTCTTCCTATCGGCTGCAGTAATGCCACTGCCCCAGCAGACCACTCCAAAAGTGATGGCTGATGCCACCACCGTGTCATAGAATATAAATATTGACCACTCTTGACCACTAGGGGTTATGTTGCAATTCGGCGACAGACACACTCAAACGGTTAACTCATGGATGAGTGCATTACACCACTCCATCCCTTCCTCGAGCTCCCGGGTGAAACAATGTTACCTTGGCCGCTTTGGTTCAAAGCTTTTCAAACCTACAGTATATCACTGCGCTGGACATCGGGCAGCTCAACAAGTTGAAGGCATGTGTGCTTCCCGTCCACAACTTTGGCATCAAGGACGCTCAGTGCATCAGACTCATTTGAGGATGTCATGGACCTGCGAGCTAACCACTTCCACTCTCGAGACAGTGTGACTGTACGGAGAATCTATTTTTGCCAGCGACATCAACGTGTAGGTGAGTCCATCCAACAATTTTTCGCTAACTTTAGACAGCTAGCTAGCGAGTGCCACTTTGGACAGCTGGAAGATGAAATTGTGTGCGACCAGCTAGCTGAGCACACGTGCAACACTGTATTGTGAGCTAGGCTATTAATGGGGCCGAATGACAACATTAGCCAGAGCTGTCGAGCTAGCTCTCCAGCTGGAGGCCACAGACAAGCTAACCTTGGAGCTAAACTGGCGTCAGTCACAGAGGCCGCCTAAGCCGTCTGCCACAGCAAATGTTGCGGACTTGGATAGCTTAGATGACGACGTTACGGAAACCAATTCTGCCAGTTGAAGGTCTGCCCTGGAAAAACCCCTGTGCAAGGGTTGTGGGTCCACAACGAACCGCATTAAGGTGAAGGAATGCCCGGCAAGAGGAAAACATTGTAGCAGATGTGGACAATTGAACCATAATGCCAGAGTGTGCCGCTTATCTGAACTGGAGAGCCAAAGGAAGAATTCACTCCACCCACCCCGGACAACTATCCATACGGTGAGCCCCAGCACAAACAAGTACACATATTGCTCAGTGGAGTTAGACGGCGTGGAGGTGCCACTGTTGCTCGACACGGCGGCGGTGCGGTCAATGCTGAAGTGGGCCACTGTGAAGAAGTTCTTCTCCCACTACAGGATTAAAGGTAATCCAGCACCATTCTATGGCTACGGAGGAAGCATGCTGTGCAAAGTTGGACTTTGGAGGTAACAGTTCAATACAAGTCTGTGAAGATGGTTGACTTCACATTCCAAGTGGCAGAGCATGACGATAACATCATGGGCTGTGACTTATTCTATGGACTGGGATTCACCATTAAAGACGGTGCCAGGAACGAATGGTCAAGTTGTGGCAGCTGGAACCCACCAGTTCCAGTGGTCAAAGAGGACTTTGTGTGGGATGAAGGGCTACCGGACACTCTAGCAGTCAAGTAGGACCAGTTTCACTCAGGATTGACGCGGGAAAGTTTCAGTGCTGCTGCTCAGGACATGGTAGAGAGGGGTACCGAGCATGGCGGCATGGCACCTGCGTCAGCAAGCGACACCATGCTAGCCCCAGATGCCTCCTGAGCTTGGCCGCAGGGGGATGGGGGGTCTGCAGCTACGATAGTGACCGCTACAATGTTTTTACAAGAGGATGGGGCAGGACCAATGAGCATGGAGTTACCGCATGCTCAGCAGCACCACACCAGGCTGAGCGGGGCCCCACTTAAGGTTATGGACTTGGTTCGGGTTTGGGGTGATGAACGACCAAGGCGAAGGTGGGCCAAATGACAGCCAGCAAAACATCAAGCACATCTGCAGATAGTGGCAAAGTTGGGTGCAGCATACTTCCGGTTGTCGGACGGCTCATCAAGGCATGTCAATAAGCTTCGGCGAGTCCAGGAGGCTCCAAGGAGTTGGTGACGACGGTGTGGGAACTAGGCTCTGTCATTCAGAAGATTAGCCATCGCTCCGGTGGCCTGCTGCTTTCAGGGGAGTGGTTACTGAGGGGCTGCCCTCCCCCCCCCCCCCATACCGGTTCCACCTTTCCCACCCAAGTGACTGTGCTGTAGCAGTGTGTTTATAGTTCTGTTGTGGTTGTGTTTTATGTGTTAGTTTAGGAGCAAGGCAGATATTTTTAGTTGAATAAAGGACATTTTACTTTATTCTGTTTGCAGAATAATCCACCATCTCATGCGGGTTGTGTGGTAGTCCATCCACCAACTCTAATTTAGGTTGTGTTTTGTGAATGTGTTAGGCCATTTGAGTACCTTAGTTTTCGTTATTTTAGAGTGTGATTCAGGTTCTTGATTGGGTGGGTTTGATTGTACGTGTGGTTTTGGACTTTGTAAAGGGGGAAGAAGGTCATGACGGCTCTTAATGTGAAGTGCAGTGTGGTAACGCTGACTTCCTGTCGCGTCACTGCACTGCTCTATATAATGGGGTGAGCCGCCATGGCTCGGCCTCTTGTGCTGGATGCCCACGCTAGGTGTTTGCCATGTACTGCTATCCAGTTCCACCAATAAAGCTGTGTTCAACGCCATTACTCGCTTCACCTCATTCATCACCAGATTTATGGACATAACAGTAGGTTTCCAAACTTAATGAAAGTTCACAAGCACAACAGTACTGTATTATTCAGAATCAAATTTTATGCAGTGGTGTTCATGTGCTAAAAGTTGTCTTCATGAAGTGTCTATCAGCTTTTGCGTCTTGTCAATAGCACATTTTTTGTGTTGATTATGTAAGACTCAGCTGAAATAGTCTGGTGTTGCAGTGGGTTAAGAACTAAATATGGTATTCTGGAGGTTCATGGTTTGAATCCCAACACGCCTCTCCTGTGCATTTCACAATATAAAGTCTGCTACACCTGAGGTCTACAGCTGCTTAGAACCTAATGATTGCTGCTTGTGGCTATATTCAACTCTTGAATTTGCCAGATGACAAAGAGTGTTCATATCAGATTCAGAATCAGAATCAGAATCAGATTTATTGCCATTGTTAATGTAGTACACAAACTAGGAAATTGTCTAGGTGCAATGCTGCAACATTAAACATGATAAAATAAAAGAAATAAACTATACATGCAATAAAGTGTAGAATAAGAATGAGTAATTCTAGTCAGCTGTTTAAATATATTAGCGAGCAGCAGATAATGTGGAGAACCATATAGTGCAGTCGGTAATGCAAGAAGAAAACAGTGATGATTGACATGAGTCTGGTTGAGCTGCTGTACATAGTGCACGAGAGTCAATAAGTCAGTGTTCAGCAGTCTGATGGCAGAGGGGAAGAAGCTGTTCATGTGATGGGAGGTTTTAGTCTGAATGGACCGAAGTCTTCTACCTGAGGGGAGAGGGGCAAACAGTACGTGACCAGGGTGTGAAGGATCGGCTATGATCCGGCCAGCACGCCTCCGGGTCCTGGAGATGTACAGATCCTGGAGAGATGGGAGCTTGCAGCCGATCACCTTCTCAGCAGTGCGCACGACACACTGCAGCCTTAGTCTGTCCCTGGCAGTGGCTCCTGCGTACCACACGGTTATGGAGGTGGTGAGGATGGACTCGATGATGGCTGTGTAGAACTGCACTAACATCTTGGTGGGTAGCTTGAGCTTCCTCAGCTGCCACAGGAAGAACATCCTCTGCTGGGCCTTTTTGATGAGGGAGCTGATGGTCGGCTCCCACTTGAGGTCCCTGGTGATGGTGGTGCCTAGGAAGCGGAAGGAATCAGCAGTGGTGATGGGAGAGCCTCTGAGGGTGAGGGGGGGCAGAGGGGTTGTGACTTTCCTGAAGTCCACAATCATCTCCACTGTCTTCAGAGCGTTCAGCTGCAGGTTGTTGTTGTTGCACCAGGACGCCAGCTGGGCCACCTCTCTCCTGCAGGTGGACTCGTCGCCGTTGGAGATGAGCCCGATGAGGGTGGTGTCGTCCGCAAACTTGATCAGCTTGACAGACTGGTGGCTTGAGGTGCAGGAGTTGGTATAAAGGGAGAAAAGTAGGGGGGAAAGTACACAGCCCTGGGGTGATCCGGTGCTGATGCTAACAGAGTCTGAGACAGTCTTTCCCAGCCGCACATGCTGCCTCCGGTCTGTCAGGAAGTCGGTGATCCACCTGCAGAGGGAGTCAGGCACATTGAGCAGGGACAGCTTGTCCCGGAGCAGAGCGGGGCGGATGGTGTTGAATGCGGAGCTGAAGTCCACAAACAGGATTCTGGCGTAGGTTCCCGGGGAGTCCAGGTGCTGCAGGATGGAGTGAAGGGCCAGGTTGACTGCGTCGTCTACAGACCTGTTGGCTCGGTAGGCAAACTGCAGCGGGGCCAGGAGGGGAGTGGTGATGGACTTGAGGTGGGGCAGGACCAGGCGCTCAAAGGACTTCATGACTACAGAGGTGAGCGCTACAGGTCTGTAGTTGTTAAGTCCAGTGATCTGTGGCTTCTTGGGGACAGGGATGATGGTGGGGGATTTGAGGCAGGTCGGCACGTGGCATAGCTTAAGGGAGGTGTTAAAAATGTCTGTGAAGACAGGAGCCACCTCTTTCGCACAGTGTCTCAGGGTGGAGGGAGACACGCCGTCTGGACCGGGGGCCTTGCGCGGGTTCAGTCTGGAGAACTGTTTGAGCATATCCTGCTCACTGATGACAAGGGCAGGGGGGGAGGAGGGGGTTGCCGCCTTTGATGAAGTAGGGACCATGGAGGCTGTGGAGCTGGAGGGAGGGGGGGAGTTGGACACAGCTGACGAGGTGTCAAAACGGGCATAGTGTTGGGACAGTCTTTGACAAAGGGCTTTGTCATCCTGACCTTTAGGAGCCTGAGGCCGATAGTTGGTGATTTGCCTCAGTCCTCTCCACACAGAAGCCGAGTCGTTAGCAGTGAACTGCTGCTGGAGTCTCTCAGAATACACAGATTTAGCTCTCCTCAGCTCTCTGTTAAACCAATATTTAACCTCCCTGTAGCAGTCCCTGTCTCCACTTTTCAGCGCTGCTTCCTTCTCCTTCCTGATCTGTCTGAGCTTAGCAGTAAACCAGGGCTTGTCATTTGAGTACCTCACCCTGGTGCGTGATGGAAGAATGCTCTCCTCACAAAAGTGGATATATGAGTTCACAGTGTCCGTGTACTCATCCAGATCATGCGTGGCTCCTTTAAACATGCCCCAGTCAGTTATTTCCATTCACGTTTCCAGCTTCTCCTCAGCTTCACTGGTCCATTTCTTCGTAGTGCTCACAACAGGTTTAGTGAGCTTCAGTCTCTGTCTGTAAGTGGGAATGAGGTGGACCATCACGTGATCAGATAGTCCGAGCGCAGCGCGGGGAACAGCGCGATACGCGTCCTTCACTGTGGTGTAACAGTGATCCAGCGTGTTTTTTCCTCTGGTGGGGCATTTAATAAACTGTTTGTAGCGGGGGAGATCGTGGCTCAGATTGCTCTGGTTAAAGTCGCCAACCACAATAACCATAGAGTCTGGAAAAGTCCGCTCCGTATGTTGGATGTGATCCGCGAGCGCGCGCTGAGCTTCGCGCGCGTCCACGTCGGGAGGGATGTACACAGCGACGAGGATGAATGAAGCGAACTCCCGCGGGGAATAAAATGGCTTGCAGTTAATAAAAAGAAATTCCAGGGTGGGAGAACAGTGTTTGGAAATTACCGTTACATCAGAACAACAACAACAACAACTCGTGGATTTTTGTGGGGGGTGCTTCGGGAGTATGGGGTATCGGGCTTGTTGTTACGAGCTATTCGGTCTCTGTACGACCGTTGTGAGAGTTTAGTTCGCATTGCCAACACTCGGTCGGAGTCATTCCCAGTGAGAGTTGGACTCCGCCAGGGCTGCCCTTTGTCACCGGTCCTGTTCATAATTTTTATGGACAGGATTTCTAGGCGCAGCCAGGGAATGGAGGGTGTCATGCTTGGTGACCACAGGATCTCATCTCTGTTGTTTGCAGATGATGTTGTCCTGTTGGCTTCATCCAGCAATGACCTACAGCTCTTGCTGGGACGGTTTGCCGCTGAGTGTGAAGCGGCTGGGATGAGAATCAGCACCTCCAAGTCCGAGTCCATGGTCCTCAGCCGGAAAAAGGTGGATTGTCCTCTCCGGGTTGGGGACAGGCTCCTGCCCCAAGTGGAGGAGTTTAAGTATCTTGGGGTCTTGTTCACGAGTGAGGGGAAAATGGAGCGAGAGATCGACAGACGGATTGGAGCAGCATCTGCAGTGATGCGGACGTTGTACCGGTCTGTTGTGGTGAAGAGGGAGCTTAGTTCTAAGGCAAAGCTGTCGATTTACCAGTCAATCTACGTTCCTACTCTCACCTATGGTCACGAGCTTTGGGTAATGACCGAAAGAACGAGATCGCGGATACAAGCGGCTGAAATGAGCTTTCTCCGTAGGATTGCTGGACTCACCCTCAGAGATAGGGTGAGGAGCTCAGTCATCCGGGAGAGGCTCAGAGTAGAACCGCTGCTCCTCCACATTGAAAGGAGTCAGTTGAGGTGGTATGGGCATCTGATTAGGATGCCTCCTGGACGCCTCCCACTTGAGGTGTTTCAGGCACGTCCCACTGGGAGGAGACCCCGGGGCAGACCCAGGACTCGGTGGAGAGACTATGTCTCCCAGCTAGTCTGGGAACGCCTTGGTATCCCCTCTGAAGAGCTGGAGCAGGTGGCTGGGGAGAGGGAAGTCTGGGCTTCTCTGCTTGAACTGCTGCCTCCGCGACCCGGACCTCCGGAAAAGCGGTAGAAGATGGATGGATGGATGGATGGATCAGAACAACAGCTGCTGTTGATGTAAAAGCAGACTCCACCTCCTGAGGATTTACCGGAGAGCTCTGTGTCACGATCAGCACGAAACAGCTGAAATCCCTCGAGGTACAGCACGCTGTCCAGTGTATTTTCCCTGAGCCAGGTCTCAGTAAAACAGAGGGCAGCCGAGGAAGAGAGGTCCTTAAAACGCATCAGCAGTCTTAGTTCATCTACCTTGTTAGAGAGAGAATTGGCATTGGACAGAAATATGCCAGGCAAAGCCGTGCGCGTGCCTCTCCTGCGGAGCCGAACGAGAGCGCCCGCTCGTCTTCCTCTCTTTCGCCGTCTCACTTTTCGAGCCAAGCAATGAACCAGATCGGCGGCAGGAGCTAAAAAAACTGGGAGTAGGTCCGTGAGAGTGAAAGTCTTGATATTTAGAAGCTCTTCACGGGTATAAGAGCAGGCAGACACACAAATGACAAACAAAAACAAACAAAGGGCGCAACGAAACACCATGGTGACCACTGTGGGTGCCATCTTGCGCAGTCCACTTATCCACCACTTATCCACCACTTACTTATCCTTAGTAAGGTCATGTAAGGCCCCAAGGCTACAGGTGTGCTAAGTGAGAAAAGATGATGATGATGATGATAGATTTGCCCGATATAGCTGACTCAAGTATTTACTCAACATGTGACATTTACTTATCTGCTTATGTTTTTTTTTTTTTTTTTTTTTTTCCCCATAGTAGTTTCTCAGTGTAGTTTCTGAGGTCTCTACACAAGGAGACAAGTTTCTGTGAAAAAAAAAAAAAAATTCTACTTGGTTTAACAAAATATTTCAACATTACTGAACTGATCCAGGGGTGTCAAACAAATTGTTTGCAGACCAGAACTTTGTTTGTTAAATTATCCAATTTGGCCCTTGAGGTTTTTTTTTTCCAACTTCATAGTAGAGCCAAAGTGACGTCAAGGTGGCTGTTAAAATCCCAACCCAATCTCACCAAAAGTAGTTCAAATATCATATTTTCCATCCCCTCAAACCTGCCATTCATACCAGTGTTTTTCAACCTTTTTTGAGGCACTGCATCCTTCTTACATTAAAATAATCCCACAGCACCTCACCGACCCAAAATTTTGAACTTTTTTTTTAACATTTTTTTTAATCCTTTATTAGTCCCAAAATGTTATGAAATGACAGATTGCAGCATGTCTAGTGTAGGGAAAATTGGTTATAAAGTCCAAAGATTATTTAATTTATACCTAGAGGTGTGTGTGGAAACGAAGGTTTGCTTTGGGTCCACGCACACACCAGAAAAAAACTCATTTGCCCAAAACTTGGACAATTTGTTAATAACTAATCTTTATACCTTCAATTAATCAGTCTCAGATATTCGTGAATTCTCCTGGGTGACTTCAGAAACAGACACAGGAAAAAGAAATCAACAGAAACTTCCATATACCATTTACAGTTTTAATGATCAGACTCAGATTAAATGACATTACATTCAACAGATTTGTTGGTAAAGTAAAATGATCAAGTATGAAGCATCACATTCAACTTGTAACTGATTATTGAGCAAAAGAGTGTAATCACATCTGTGGAACCAAGGAAACCTTAGTGTGAATTTGTAACTGTGATGAAAATGGAGAATGAAATAACTGTAACCAAAATATGAAGAAAATTGGACACAAATTTTATGAAGAAAATTATAAAAGTTGATTATATGGAAAAAGATTCTTCTTCCGGCTTTCAGAGAGAGCAGACACATTTCTCCTCCTCTCCTCTCCTCCTCCCTTGACTGATCCCAGCTTGCTGTGTCCTATCTGTGTCTCGCTCCTTCTCGCTGATCTCAATCCAAACGGAAAAATGGAATTGAGCTGGGCTTTAAATGCAATTGACACCACTTCAAACAGAAAATCGGGCCCGGGGGAGCCCAGGTGTGTGAGAGACTCATGGTACAATTGGAAACTCATGTGTCTGTGTGATTCGATTGAGGATGTGGAAGATGAACACAGGATTTCTGCTGTTTGGCTTTGGAGTTTTCCTGGTGTATCGGAAATTAAAGAAGCTGGAAGAGCTAATCAAAATTAGCAAAATTATCAAAATTAATTACTCTTTTGATCACTTTTTTTTTTCACCCCACTTATATCACGGACACACAGATCGTCCCAAATGTCTCCTGAGCCGGTGGACGGAGCCACTGTTTATAGCAGGATACGATACAACAGGGAAGAGCTGCTAGCATTTAACCGCCACCCGGTCCCACTGGAAAAACTCGACATACCGAGAGAATTGAGGCGAAAGCGTCGCGGCTGCCGGGCTGGAGTAAGGCGGAGGACAAAAAATATAAGGTACAGACCCTCCCTTCCATCTGTTGTCATGGGAAATGTACGGTCGATACTGGGAAAGTTAGATGAGCTAGCGGCTATCTCCCGTTATGATAGCACTTACCGGGAGTGCTCTCTCCTTTTGTTTACTGAGACGTGGCTAACTGAACTAGCAGCAGATGCTAACATTGAGCTGGAGGGTTTTCACATGATACGAGCTGACCGAACACCAGAGAGTGGCAAAACTAGGGGCGGTGGAGTGATAATGTATGTTAACAACAACTGGTGCAGACCGGGACATATCACTGTTAAACAACGACACTGCAGCAAAGACATTGAGTTGCTAGCTGTTAGCATGAGGCCTACATATCTCCCAAGAGAACACTCACACGTGATCTGCATTGTTGTTTATGCAAATCCGACGGCGAACGCTGGGACAGCGCGTGACGTCATCCATTCAGTAACCAGCAGGCTGCAGACAGAACACCCAGATGCTCTTCTCCTCATCTCAGGCGATTTCAACCACGTTTCACTGTCTCCCATTCTACCCACATTCACCCAGTATGTCACATGCCACACTAGAGACAATAAAACACTGGATTTGTTCTACGCAAACACTAAGGAGGCGTACACCTCATCACAACTCCCCCCACTTGGGAGATCGGATCACAACTTGGTTCATCTCCGACCGGTGTACAAACCCCTAGTGCACAGACAACCTCCGGCCATGCACACTGTGGAGTTATGGTCTGAGGAGACAATGGACACCCTAAAGGGCTGTTTTGAAGCCACTGCCTGGAAGCAGCTCTGCGATCCACATGGTGAGGACATCGATGGCCTCATTCACACCTTCACGGGCTACCTCAGCTTCTGTGTGGACAAATCCGTTCCCACCAAGACCATACGGCGTCACTCAAACAACAAACCCTGGATCAACCCTGAGATAAAAACACTTCTGAGAGAGAAGAAGAGGATCTTCAGGTCGGGGAACAGGGAGATGCTGAAGTCCGTACAGAGGGAGCTGAGGAGAAAGATCAGAGAAGGCAAGGACAGCTTCAGGAAGAAGATGGAGGACAAGCTGCAACAGAGCGACATCAGCGGGGTCTGGAGAAACCTCAAAACCATCTCGGGGCTCCAGAATACCTCCCCCCAGGCCACGGGGGGCAGGGAGTGGGCAAACAACCTGAATCTGTTTTTCAATAGATTTGACCAACCGCCCTCCCCCCTGTCTGCACAACAACCACTGCTGCCTCTAAGAAATCAAGTCCTGCTGCCCACTCCCCACTCCACCGACACCCCCCCCCACTCCCAACACACAGCCCCCCCATCCTGACCCTGACCAAGACCCAGGTGAGGACGGAGCTGAGGAAGATCAAGGCGAGGAAGGCGTCGGGACCGGACGGCATCAGCGCAAAGCTCCTCAAGTCCTGTGCAGACCAGCTGTGTGGGATTGTGACGTATATCTTCAACATGAGCCTGAAACTGGGGAGGGTACCACAGCTATGGAAAACATCTTGTGTGGTACCTGTACCAAAAACTTCCCACCCCAAAGACCTGAACAGCTACAGACCAGTGGCCTTGACGTCCCACTTGATGAAGACCCTGGAGAGACTGCTCCTTGCTCATCTCCGCCCCCTGGTGGAACCAGCGATGGATCCACTCCAGTTCGCCTACCAGCATGGCATTGGGGTGGAGGATGCGGTGATCTTCCTCCTTCACCGTTCTCTGTCCCACCTGGAGAAGCCCGGGAATATGGTGAGGATCATGTTCTTTGACTTCTCCAGTGCTTTCAACACCATCCAACCGATGATCCTGAAGGACAAGCTGCTGCGCGCAGGGGTGGACCAGCACCTGTCATCATGGATCCTGGACTACCTCACAAACCGGCCTCAGTTTGTGAGAACCCGGGACTGTGTTTCCGACACAATCATCAGTAGCACGGGGGCCCCCCAGGGAACGGTGCTGGCTCCCTTCCTGTTCACTCTTTATACTGCGGACTTCTCACACAACACAACACATTGCCATCTACAGAAGTTCTCTGATGACTCTGCGATCGTTGGTCTCATCTCTAACGGAGATGAAGCTGAGTACAGAGGGCTTATCCAGGACTTTGTGGACTGGTGCCATCGGAACTGCCTCCAGATCAACGCGAGGAAAACTAAGGAGCTGGTGGTGGACTGCCGCAGGCATGGGCAGCCCCTCACAACACCAGTAAATATACAGGGAACAGACATCGAGATGGTGACATCCTATAAGTACCTGGGTATTCATCTGAACAATAAACTAGACTGGTCACACAATACTGACGCACTCTACAAGAAGGGACAGCGCAGGCTGTTCCTGCTGAGGAGACTCAGGTCTTTTGGTGTACAAGGGGCGCTGCTGAAGTCATTCTATGACACGGTGGTGGCATCAGCCATCACTTTTGGAGTGGTCTGCTGGGGCAGTGGCATTACTGCAGCCGATAGGAAGAGACTGAACAAACTGATTAAGAAAGCTAGCTCTGTCCTTGGGCAGCGCCTTGATCCGATGGAGGAGATAGGAGAGAGAAGGACGGTGGCTAAACTGTCATCTCTGCTGGAGTCCGAATTCCACCCTATGCAGGACATACTGGATGCACTGAGGAGCTCATTTAGCAGCAGACTACATCATCCCAGGTGCACAACCGAGAGGTTTCGTAGGTCCTTCCTACCAACGGCTGTCAGACTGTACAACCTAAGCAGGGCTGCTCGCAGAGATAGCAAAAAGACGTAACAAACTAATAGTTTTTTGAATGCAAAAGATGCAATAGACTTACACAATGGTCCTCTCCGGCATACAACTAGGAACATACCGGTCGCTATGGAGGGTGAGAATATGTATGGGCACATAATCATACCATGTAGGATAACTAAATAGACGGTTATGCTGTTTCATCCCATCTAGCAACAATGCTCTGCACTGTGTGTGTTTATATATTTACATATTTATTCCATCTAGCTACAATGCTCAGCACTGGGTGTGTTTATATTTATATATCTATATATTTATTCCATCTAGCTACAATGCTCCACACTGTGTTTTTATATATCTACATATTATTCCATCTAGCTACATTGCTCCGCACTGTGTGTGTTTATATACTTGCATATTTATTCCACCTAGCTGCAATGCTCCGTACTGTGGGTGTTTATATATTTACATATTTATTCCATCTAGCTACAATGCTCTGCACTGTGTGTTCATATATTCATATATTTATTCCATCCAGCTACAATGCTCTGCACTGTGTGTCTGTGTGTGTGTATATATATATTTTATAGTAATATGTACATATGTATATTAGCTGCTCTTGCTTGCTTGTTTTTTTTCTTGCCTTCTGATTGTTGCTCTGAGTGTTGCTATCCCTGTGCTGTTGCAATCCTGGAATTTCCCCGTTGTGGGACTAATAAAGGCTTATCTTATCTTATCTTATCTTATCTTAAAATACGGACCCGGCGAAGCTCCTTCAACAAATTCGACCAGCTGGGGAGAGCACTGATAGCGGCAAATGGTGGGAAAGGTGGGAAACATCTCGGAGTCGCTGGGTGCTCTCCAGGAAATGATTTTAAAGCCTTAAATTGTGATGTACAGAATCGCATGAGAGATGAAATTTCTATGCTCTAAGTGAACTGTGCTCATCAGGCCTTGATTCGGCATCCTTGGAAGAACTCATTCCTCCAGGAGTAGAGATAAAGCAGAAGGGAGTTTGGCTTCTCTTTAACCCAAACAATTGCTGATGTGCAACAATCTGAACTCTCCAAGGACAGCCATGTGACTAACATGGAATTTTACCATCTGGCATGAACTGAAGAGAGATGAACTCTGTGGACATGTTATCTATGTTTTAGGACACTGAGGACATAACATCTAGCCGTTGCCTAAGAGATGATTTTTGTTGTCCACCAGTAACTGATACTTTCACACACTGCATTCCCACTGATATCACATGACTGACATACACACACTGGTCTCTCTCTTGCTTTGTTAATGTGTGGAGCTGTATTGTCTGCTAAGTATGCTTAGAGGGTTTTTTTCTATGTGATCACAATCTTGCTCATTCGAGCCATATTTTGATAACTATGTTTTTTCTCTCTGCCCAATGTGTCACCCCCGTCCCCCCTCCCCCTCTTTACCCCCCTGTATGAGGCGCCTTGTATGACTGCCGCATCATTAGGGAGCGCTTAACATGAGCGTACCTTAGTGATAAGTGAAATTCCTTGTATGTGTAAGCATACTTGGCAATAAAGTGGATTCTGATTCTGATTCTGATTCTGAAAGATATTCTGGGTCACTCTAAAAAGTAAAAACTGAAGTTATTGAAAAAGAGAATTTTATTTTTCCTTCAGTTTTATAGTTCCTATTGTAGCTTATGGACTAACTTTTAACATTAAAAACTGGTCATATTAAATTACAATTTGAAATCACATTTAGCCCAGCAAATAGGAAGCTGGAATCTGACTTACAAACAGCTGTGTCTTCAGAGTTCAGCATTGATTTTGAATGCCAGCAGATGGCAAAAGGGGGAAAGACTGCCCGCAGTCCTTTCCAATCGTTGCAACGGTTCTAGCTTACAGACTCAGAAACAGGGCAACAGTGGAGCTGCCAGTAGAGTGAGCGGCTGGCCCCTGGGTAGGTGACGTCTTCTCCTAGGCAACAGGTCCTTCCCTGGCCCGCAACTTTGGGATGTCCACCGGCTGACAAGAATGACAGCCTGAGGGAAAAATGGATGTAAAACCCTCGAAATCCTAGTTCTTCAGATGTCATGGGGATTGGCGAAAACAGCTTCCAGTGTGAGGAAAAAAACATTCAGTCCACTTTAAAACATGGTGAGTTGAGGAACATTAATAGAAAAAGTTTAACAGAATAAAAAACGAAAAAAAAACAAACATCTGAGAACATGGAGTTTCACTCCATATAAAAGAGAAGCTTGAGCTCAAAACAGAAGAAAAAGTATTTTTCACAGACATTTAACCTGTTGCACTCCCATGTACTGCAGACAGGCACGTCTCTGCATCCTAGAGCACACGAGGGCGCTCTCGTGCGCTCTAGGACGCACGAGGGCACTGCGCCTAGAGCGCACTGAAAAAAAAGCTGCATTTCCGTTCATCCACTGCAGACACAGCCGCGAACAGATCAGATATGACTGACCTCTCATTCGACTAATAAGAGCCTTGAATTGGGTTTCTGAAACCTTGAAGAACCAATGACTGAAAACCTAGCAAGAAGGACCCGCCTACCAACGCTGTGAATGCAGCGAGCCAATTGAAACACAGAAGTTCGAAAGCTGTTTTGTGTAAGGCTGGGTGAAGAGAGACTGACTCCTGCAGATGAAAAAAGGACCCGCAGGAAAAACCTGCCACAGACCCAGCAGCACGGAGACCACCCACAAGTGTGACCTGTGTGACAGGGACTGCCATTCGCGCATCGGCCTGTTCAGCCACAGGCGGTGCTTTTTTTTTTTTTATTCCAGCAGAATAGACGTTTAGGATTCTCTTCCATGGTCATCATAGACCAACGGAGGCCGACGACGAAGGTCATAAATCATTCGCCAAAACCACAATCATGGAAGCGCAAAACCGCAATAATGGAATAATGTTTTGACCGGGTCGCGAGACCAGAACCACAAGTCCGTAACAAGGGACCAGTGTCGCGTTCGTCTGACAATGAGGAAGAGAAGTTCGCCAGGACACTGCTGCTGTGAAGAGGTAAGTGTTGTAAGCTAAGTTATTCTTTATCCCTGAAAATTGTAATCAAAAATGACTTTTGACCGATCGGTAAATTACAACTGTGCAGTGCACAAAGTCTGAAGTCCGTGCGCCGCAGTACACAGTTCGTGCGCCGCGTCCGGACGGTGAATGTCCCCCCCCCCCCACTACTCCCCCGTGGTGACTGCGCCGCGGTCGCCACATCGCATGACTATTCCGTCATGTAGCGATGGCCGATGTCCGTCCTCTGTAGCAAGGGGGGGGCAACCCCCCACACAAACACACAGCCCTGAGTGTCACCTTTCATTAGAGCCCAAGATGAAGCTTCTATATTGAATAATTCAAAAGTTACAGACGTTTTTCCAAACTGGGCCATTTGGCACAATTTGGCACAGTTCAAAAACGCCTGGGAACTACCTGAGGAAAAAGCTGTGTAATATATTCATTTTTTGTGGTATTGTTACAAAATTTTGACCTCAGCTGGATAACACTTAGTTCTACATTTCTGTTGCATTTTCCAGCCCAGATCTGAAGCTGTGTGTTATTTGCAAGCATTTGTATCCAAAAAAACACCCAGGCCAAATTTATTTTCTTCAAGTTCAGTATGTTTAGATGACTGTAACTCAATGGCCAGAGCACTTAGAGAGATTATGACTGTTTTGCCAAAAAATTCAAAGTGTTTTCTTTTAAATGAGACCAACCCCATGAAGATGCTGCAAAGGGTTGAAGAACAGCTTTCGATTTACTTTGGGCATGTTATTTATTGGCGTTTTTAGGGAAATTGACCGGAGTGCAAGGGGTTAAAGGAAAGATAGAATTCAAGGCAGGACACACTGACAACTTGGACAAACTTTCAGAAAGAACAACTGCCTGAACTAGGGAGTTTCTTCCTTAAACTGAGTAAGTTTTCAGGGCAAAATCTTGACTGATATGAAAGGGAACCAATTGTCTCCCATCGCGGGAGGTTTGAATGAACTCTTGTCCAATAAGAAAGCAGTCCTTTGTCAGTAACCGACCAATACAAATGGAAGGGGGTGTTGTCCAGCAGAGACTGGCTGGTGATTTGCTGGCACCAGTCAGATGACTTGAGTAAACTTTCCAAATAGGATGAAGCACATCTTGGTTAAAATGAAAATTCATTTTATGTGTGTAGGCTAAATTAACTTCAGTGATTCATGACTAGTTTTCATTCTTGCTACATTAAACATGCACTTTCATACACTTGTCCTTCTATAATTAACATGCATTAGAATAAGGTTCGTTTAAGCATTTTCAAACATGCAATGCATTTAAACCAATGCTTAATGAAACATTTCAAACCAGAATGGTATGTCAGAGTCCTGCTTGATTTTTCCAGGGTGTCCTGAAAATGAAAATAATCTGAGAATTGAGAATTTTTGCTAAAAGGAAGTCATTTCATACAGTAACCCCAGTTCAGCTTGCAGAGGCAACAGCGAACATATTCCGGAGTTGTCCACCAGGGGGTAATATTGAGCTGTTGATTATTCCTAGAGACCTGTGGAATGTGATCCAAGGCATCTGGAAGGTTTCAAACTGTTCTTGAAGCAAAAAACTGCCTGGCTGGGGAGGACGTTGCGGGATTTATGATTGCAGACTATTCCATTCCTGGCAATAAATGGGATCCTTATCATCCCTTTTACCACGGAATGTGTTTTCAAACTGTGGTTCTTAGGTGAAGGAAACAATTTTTGACCAGACTTTTGGGTGAAACAATTTCTTTAAAGTGAAGAGAGGTTTTATTGACAATTTAGTTTTTTAATTAGGCCTGTAACAATAACAAATTTTTGCAAACAATGAATTTTTAATAATATATGCAAGTTTTATTCATCACTGTCATGTTCATATCTGCATTGTTGGTCAAAGGCTACTTTATACCAGACTGGGCAAATGGAGGCTCTCCAGATCTGAGTGCAGTTTTGTTCCCACTTGGAAAAACTGAGTGGGATGGTTATGTTTTTAATGCATTTTTCAGTTTTTGTGACAACTGTTTTCAAATATAGGTGACATACCGGCTTGCTGACATTACTGGGCTCTCCTCACTTATTTGGCTTCATTCCTGCACCAGAGCTTTGGAATTCAGTTTTCTGTTTACTCTTCCAAACTTTCTGGAATTGTGCAGCTGTTAGGAAACTCCGCCACAAGTGGTCCTGCTGCACTTTAACTTGCTTATACACAGTGTGAAACAATTACATACAAATCAGCTTTGATTTGTAAGGAGAATAAATTAGTATTAAAATGAGACTTACCAGGGCAGACAGAGGGATGGGCCAGTGAAGCTCTGTGACAGTTTTTCTCCACTGCTTGGTTGGTGCTGAACTCCGCCATGGCCGGTCCCAAGCCCAGATGAGAAAGGAGGAGGGTTGGGCGTGAGGCTAGCAACCCCACCTCGTTCCCCATTGTGGGACTAATAAAGGCTTATCTTATCTTATCTTAAAAACCCTGCATGCTATAGAAATGCCAACAACAGACCAAGAGACTACTGCCCTGGGAGAGGAAGGGTCCTCATCAAGAGGACATATGAT
Source organism: Pholidichthys leucotaenia (assembly GCA_020510985.1). NCBI lineage: Eukaryota > Metazoa > Chordata > Actinopteri > Cichliformes > Pholidichthyidae > Pholidichthys > Pholidichthys leucotaenia. The sequence goes on from CM035843.1 coordinate 408,605,593, forward strand.
GCCGTGTGGTGAAAGCCGTGAGTCTACGGAAGCTACAAGGCTGACCCCCCTTCTATTGACTAGGACCATCAACGTCAGAACATGGAATGTGAGGACCATGTATGAGATAGAAAAAACAGCACAAGTAGCCGCAGAGATGAAGAGCTACAACCTCACACTGCTTGGAATCAGTGAGACCCATTGGACACAGTCAAGGACAAAGAAGACTGCTCACCGGAGAGATGTTGCTGTATTCCGGCCATGAAGAAGACAACGCTCCACACACAGAAGGCATCGCACTCATGTTGTCAGGACCTGCACAGCGAGCACTGATAGGATGGGAAGCACATGGATCAAGAATAATCGCAGCATCCTTCAGAACGAAGAAGAAGATCAAGATGAACGCTATCCAGTGCTACGCCCAACCAGCGGCAGTTATGAAGAAGTCAAGGACCGATTTTACAATAGACTGCAAAACGTCATGGCCAAGTACCCAGAGAAAGACGTCAACATCCTCATGGGCAACCTCAATGCCAAGATCGGACAAGACAACACCGGATATGATGAAGTGACGGGAAGACACGGACTGGGAGTGATAAATGAGAATGGCGAGAGATTTGCAGACTTCTGTGCAATGAACAACCTGGTCATCGGTGGCAGCACTTTCCCCCACAGAAGAGTACATAAGGCCACCTTGGTATCACCTGACTTAGTGACTGAGAACCAGATCGACTAGCTAACTAACTAACTAACTAACTAACTAACTAACCTGCACTTATATATTGCTTTTCTAGTCACAAAGACCACTCAAAGCACTTTCACTAATACTAATCCTCTATTCTAAGGGTCTATAGGAAACAGATTTCTACGGGCAATTTAGAACAGCCAATTAACCTAACATGCATGTCTTTGGATTGTGGGAGGAAACCGGAGCCCCCAGAGTAAACCCACGCAGCACAGGGAGAACATGCAAACTCCACACAGAAATGTTCCATCCCCTGCCAACCTGGGGATTTGAACCAGGAACCTTCTAGCTGTAAGGCAACAGTGCTAACCACTGCACCACCGTGCTGCCCCGATTAACCACATCTGCATTGCCAAGAAATTCAGGAGGTCCTTACAGGATGTAAGGGTGAGAAGAGGAGCAGACGTCACATCTGACCACCACCTGCTGGTAGCCAGGCTGAAGCTGAAGCTGAAGAAGAACTGGATGGGGGCAACAACGAAGAAGCTGAAGTACAATGTCAGCATGCTGAAAGATACCAAGACCAGAGGAGAATTCAGACTGTCTCTCACCAACAAGTACCAAGTGCTACAAGAACTGCTTGAAGAAGAGGTCACCACCAAGAACCAGTGGCAGAAAGTGAAGGAGATACTTGTGTCAACCTGTCAGGAGGTAGTAGGCCCCAAGAGACACCAACAGAATGAGTGGATATCGGCAGATACTCTATGCAAGATCCAGGAGAGAAAGCAGAAGAAGGCAGCAGTAAACAACAGCTGAACAAGAGCAGCAAAGGCCAAGGCACAAGAAGACTTCACAGAAGCCAACAGAGAAGTGAAGAGCAGCACAAGAGCAGACAAGCGCAAGTACATCGACAGCCTGGCAGAGGAGGCCGAGGAAGCAGCAGCCAGTAACAACATGAAACAGCTGTATGACACCACCAAGAAACTGTCAGGGAAGTACAGCAGGCCTGAGCGACCAGTCAAGGACAAGGAAGGAAACACCATCCTGGGAACAGAGCGACAACTGCATAGATGGGCAGAGCACTTTGAAGAGCTCCTGAACAGACCTGTCCCTCCGAATGTCCCGGACATCGACCCTGCTGACATTGACCTGGACATCAACTGGAAGCCGACTAGGGAGGAGATTAGGAAAGCCATCAAGCTACTGAGGAACGGCAAGGCAGCAGGACCAGACAACATCCCTGCAGAAGCACTCAAGGAAGACCTGGAGACCACCATAGAGATGCTGTACCCTCTCTTCGGAAGATATGGGAAGAAAAAGAAGTACCAGCAGACTGGTAGGAGGGCTACCTCATCAAGCTACCCAAGAAAAGAAACCTCAGCAACTGTGCCAGCTACAGAGGAATAACGTTTCTGTCAGTGCCAGGGAAGGTCTTCAACAGGATCCTACTTGAGAGAATGAAAGGTGCCGTCGACCCCCTCCTCCGAGACCAGCAGGCCGGCTTCCACCGGAACAGATCATGCATTGACCAGATCGCTACCTTGCGCATCATCGTCGAGCAGTCTTTAGAGTGGAACTCCTCGCTGTACATCAAATTCATTGACTACGAGAAGGCTTTCAACAGCGTGGACCGCGAAACCCTCTGGAAGCTGCTTCGCCACTACAGAGTGCCAACCAAACTGGTCAACTTGATCAAGAACTCCTATGAAGGAATGACCTGTCGAGTAGTCCATGAAGGACAGCTAACAGACAGCTTCAGGGTGAAGACCGGAGTCAGACAAGGCTGCCCCCTGTCACCTTTCCTCTTCCTCCTGGCGATCGACTGGACCATGAAGACGTCAACAGCAGACAGAAGAAACGGAATCCAGTGGACACTGTTTGACCAGCTAGATGATCTGGACTTTGCAGATGACCTGGCCTGCTCTCCCACAGCCACCAGCAGATGCAGGACAAGACAACAGATTTGGCAGCCACCTCGGCACAAGTTGGCCTCAAGATCCACGAGGGCAAAACCAAGATCCTCAAGATCAACACATCAAATGAGGATCCAGTTACACTGCATGGGAGTGAGCTGGAAGAGGTAGAGGCCTTCACATACCTGGGCAGCGTTATTGACAAGCAGCGCGGCACAGTCGCAGATGTCAGAGTAAGAATCGGCAAGGCGAGGGCAGCACACTTGCAGCTGAGGAACATCTGGAGCTCCAAGGTGGTGTAAACACGCACAAAGATCCGGCTGTTCAACTCTAACGTCAAGACAGACCTACTGTATGGAGCAGAGACATGGAGGACAATGAAGCCCACCATCAGGAAAGTGCAGACGTTCATCAACAGCTGCCTGAGAAGGATCCTCCAGATACGCTGGCCCGATACCATCAGCAACGTAGACCTGTGGCAGCGTACCAACCAGCTGCCAGACGAGGACGAGATCTGGTGTAGAAGATGGGGATGGATTGGGCACACCCTGAGGAAGCCAGCCAGTAACACCACAAGGCAAGCACTCAAGTGGAACCCCCAAGGGAAGCGGAAGAGAGGAAGGCCAAGAAACACCTGGCGACGAGACCTCAATGCTGACATCAAGAAGATGGGAAAGACCTGGAGACAGCTGGAGAGAACAGCCCAGGACAAAGCACTCTGGAGGACTGTTGTCGGCAGCCTATGCTCTAGGAGGAGCAATGGACCTAACTAACTAACTTTGGTTGGTGATGAGGGCAGCCAACATCAGGATGTGGTTTCTGGAGGAGGTGATGATATTTTCCTGGCTGATGTGCCCATCTGGATGGTGTTGTGGGCTCACACATCTCAGTGTTGGAAAGTGAGCAGTTTCTTTTAAGAGTATTTTTTTCAGGTACTCCTATCGAGCCTGCAGCAGCTCTGACTGTCTCCGTCTGCTGTGGACCTGACACCAGATTGTCCTGGTTCGGCTCTGGGCAGTCTCCCTGTTCAGCTACACTCCATACTCATTCATGCATCCCGGTTCACCTCACATTAACTTCTGTCCTGTGGTGCTCTGCTCCTCACACAAACAACAGGTACCTAGAGTTCTGAGTTTGTGTCCCACACTGAGCCATTTATCACTTGTACTTTTTATTTTACATTTAAGTACTTACTCCACTAATGGTTAATGTTAGGGAAAGCAGCAGAGGAGAGTTTCTCAGTGGTGCCCACAGAGAAATGTTATGGTGCCACCAGAGAAAGCTTTCACAGTGGTGCAAATGCCACGAGTCTACTGCATGTGAAAAATGTTTTTCTCGTCTGTCATACATGTTTACTCATAGTCAGAAATCAAGATGTTTGTATGAGTTTTAGGTGACACTATACAGTAGGCTGTAAAATCAACACACATCTCCTGAAAAGGAAGAAATGTGTCCCGACACTTTTATTTATACACCTATTTTCATTTACCAGAAATATATTTACCTCCGCCTGTCAAGTTTCCATTTACTCCTTACTGTCCGATTTTGATCTGACCACTTTCTTCCATGGTACAGAAAGAAGAACCGTGTCTTTTGTAGCAAAATTATCTGCATACATGACAATGTACAGTCTCATGCTGCAAAGAATACCTCTATGACTACTATGGGCATAAAAAGAGAGAAACTCATGGTGTGGCCCCCATCTTTCCATGACCTTAACCCTATTGAGAACCTTTGGAGCATTTTCAAGAAAAATGAGGGTGGGAGGCAGTTCACTTGAAAACAGCAGCTGTTTGAGGCTGTTCTGACATCTTGCAAAGAAATTCTAGAAGAAACTTTCCAAAAACTCACAGGTTCAATGGATGCAAGAATCGTGACGGTTATATCAAAGAAGGGGTCCAATGTTAATATGTAACTTGGCCTGTTAAGATGTTTTTGATTGAAAAAGCCTTTTATTTCAGTAAATATGACCTCCTCATGTTGCAAATTCAACAAATGACCATTTTCAGTTCTTTACAACCAATAAAATGTTTTGAAACACTGTTGTGCATAATAATTTGAAACAGTGCATTTTGATTTTTTTTGTAATTTTTAATGCCCAATGGTCCAGCGGCGGTGTATCCACACACTGGACCTTAAATACACTTAAGACCCAGAGGGCAACAGGTGCAGTGAATCATGCAGGTATGTAGATTACTCCGGAACCGGGTAAACTGGAACAGGAGGGGAGGAGGAGCATGCTTGCCTGATCATCACAATTTGTCTTTCCGTTGTTTGAAGATTTTGCTTCACCCTGAAGGATGAACAAATAAGCTGAAGGCAGAATTTCCTTTTTACTTTTACATTTATTTTAAATGTCCTTGAGCTTCTTTTGTATTAGGACCAGTCAGCACGTATCTTATTTAGTAAAAATATTCTGGTGTCATGTGTGATCGCTCAGTTTCAAATATTAGTTTTGTTGCATACTATCTACAATAAAATTAAATATCATTTGTAAAAACAAAATAATCAATGAAACAGCCAAACATTGAGGAACAACATAGTGATATGGGGAATATTAGGAATAGGGCCTCTATTAATTATTGATTTCTCCATTAAATGGGCTGTGGAGTACCTCACCCTGGTGCGCGAGCACCAGGGTGAGGTACTCCAACGACAAGCCCTGGTTCACAGCTAAGCTCAGACAGATCAGGAAGGAGAAGGAAGCAGCGCGATACGCGTCCTTCACTGTGGTGTAACAGTGATCCAGCGTGTTTTTTCCTCTGGTGGGGCATTTAATAAACTGTTTGTAGCGGGGGAGATCGTGGCTCAGATTGCTCTGGTTAAAGTCGCCAACCACAATAACCATAGAGTCTGGAAAAGTCCGCTCCGTATGTTGGATGTGATCCGCGAGCGCGCGCTGAGCTTCGCGCGCGTCCACGTCGGGAGGGATGTACACAGCGATGAGGATGAATGAAGCGAACTCCCGCGGGGAATAAAATGGCTTGCAGTTAATAAAAAGAAATTCCAGGGTGGGAGAACAGTGTTTGGAAATTACCGTTACATCAGAACAACAGCTGCTGTTGATGTAAAAGCAGACTCCACCTCCTGAGGATTTACCGGAGAGCTCTGTGTCACGATCAGCACGAAACAGCTGAAATCCCTCGAGGTACAGCACGCTGTCCAGTGTATTTTCCCTGAGCCAGGTCTCAGTAAAACAGAGGGCAGCCGAGGAAGAGAGGTCCTTAAAACGCATCAGCAGTCTTAGTTCATCTACCTTGTTAGAGAGAGAATTGGCATTGGACAGAAATATGCCAGGCAAAGCCGTGCGCGTGCCTCTCCTGCGGAGCCGAACGAGAGCGCCCGCTCGTCTTCCTCTCTTTCGCCGTCTCACTTTTCGAGCCAAGCAATGAACCAGATCGGCGGCAGGAGCTAAAAAAACTGGGAGTAGGTCCGTGAGAGTGAAAGTCTTGATATTTAGAAGCTCTTCACGGGTATAAGAGCAGGCAGACACACAAATGACAAACAAAAACAAACAAAGGGCGCAACGAAACACCATGGTGACCACTGTGGGTGCCATCTTGCGCAGTCCACTTATCCACCACTTATCCACCACTTACTTATCCTTAGTAAGGTCATGTAAGGCCCCAAGGCTACAGGTGTGCTAAGTGAGAAAAGATGATGATGATGATGATAGATTTGCCCGATATAGCTGACTCAAGTATTTACTCAACATGTGACATTTACTTATCTGCTTATGTTTTTTTTTTTTTTTTTTTTTTTCCCCATAGTAGTTTCTCAGTGTAGTTTTTGAGGTCTCTACACAAGGAGACAAGTTTCTGTGAAAAAAAAAAAAATTCTACTTGGTTTAACAAAATATTTCAACATTACTGAACTGATCCAGGGGTGTCAAACAAATTGTTTGCAGACCAGAACTTTGTTTGTTAAATTATCCAATTTGGCCCTTGAGGTTTTTTTTTTCCAACTTCATAGTAGAGCCAAAGTGACGTCAAGGTGGCTGTTAAAATCCCAACCCAATCTCACCAAAAGTAGTTCAAATATCATATTTTCCATCCCCTCAAACCTGCCATTCATACCAGTGTTTTTCAACCTTTTTTGAGGCACTGCATCCTTCTTACATTAAAATAATCCCACAGCACCTCACCGACCCAAAATTTTGAACTTTTTTTTTAACATTTTTTTTAATCCTTTATTAGTCCCAAAATGTTATGAAATGACAGATTGCAGCATGTCTAGTGTAGGGAAAATTGGTTATAAAGTCCAAAGATTATTTAATTTATACCTAGAGGTGTGTGTGGAAACGAAGGTTTGCTTTGGGTCCACGCACACACCAGAAAAAAACTCATTTGCCCAAAACTTGGACAATTTGTTAATAACTAATCTTTATACCTTCAATTAATCAGTCTCAGATATTCGTGAATTCTCCTGGGTGACTTCAGAAACAGACACAGGAAAAAGAAATCAACAGAAACTTCCATATACCATTTACAGTTTTAATGATCAGACTCAGATTAAATGACATTACATTCAACAGATTTGTTGGTAAAGTAAAATGATCAAGTATGAAGCATCACATTCAACTTGTAACTGATTATTGAGCAAAAGAGTGTAATCACATCTGTGGAACCAAGGAAACCTTAGTGTGAATTTGTAACTGTGATGAAAATGGAGAATGAAATAACTGTAACCAAAATATGAAGAAAATTGGACACAAATTTTATGAAGAAAATTATAAAAGTTGATTATATGGAAAAAGATTCTTCTTCCGGCTTTCAGAGAGAGCAGACGCATTTCTCCTCCTCTCCTCTCCTCCTCCCTTGACTGATCCCAGCTTGCTGTGTCCTATCTGTGTCTCGCTCCTTCTCGCTGATCTCAATCCAAACGGAAAAATGGAATTGAGCTGGGCTTTAAATGCAATTGACACCACTTCAAACAGAAAATCGGGCCCGGGGGAGCCCAGGTGTGTGAGAGACTCATGGTACAATTGGAAACTCATGTGTCTGTGTGATTCGATTGAGGATGTGGAAGATGAACACAGGATTTCTGCTGTTTGGCTTTGGAGTTTTCCTGGTGTATCGGAAATTAAAGAAGCTGGAAGAGCTAATCAAAATTAGCAAAATTATCAAAATTAATTACTCTTTTGATCACTTTTTTTTTTCACCCCACTTATATCACGGACACACAGATCGTCCCAAATGTCTCCTGAGCCGGTGGACGGAGCCACTGTTTATAGCAGGATACGATACAACAGGGAAGAGCTGCTAGCATTTAACCGCCACCCGGTCCCACTGGAAAAACTCGACATACCGAGAGAATTGAGGCGAAAGCGTCGCGGCTGCCGGGCTGGAGTAAGGCGGAGGACAAAAAATATAAGGTACAGACCCTCCCTTCCATCTGTTGTCATGGGAAATGTACGGTCGATACTGGGAAAGTTAGATGAGCTAGCGGCTATCTCCCGTTATGATAGCACTTACCGGGAGTGCTCTCTCCTTTTGTTTACTGAGACGTGGCTAACTGAACTAGCAGCAGATGCTAACATTGAGCTGGAGGGTTTTCACATGATACGAGCTGACCGAACACCAGAGAGTGGCAAAACTAGGGGCGGTGGAGTGATAATGTATGTTAACAACAACTGGTGCAGACCGGGACATATCACTGTTAAACAACGACACTGCAGCAAAGACATTGAGTTGCTAGCTGTTAGCATGAGGCCTACATATCTCCCAAGAGAACACTCACACGTGATCTGCATTGTTGTTTATGCAAATCCGACGGCGAACGCTGGGACAGCGCGTGACGTCATCCATTCAGTAACCAGCAGGCTGCAGACAGAACACCCAGATGCTCTTCTCCTCATCTCAGGCGATTTCAACCACGTTTCACTGTCTCCCATTCTACCCACATTCACCCAGTATGTCACATGCCACACTAGAGACAATAAAACACTGGATTTGTTCTACGCAAACACTAAGGAGGCGTACACCTCATCACAACTCCCCCCACTTGGGAGATCGGATCACAACTTGGTTCATCTCCGACCGGTGTACAAACCCCTAGTGCACAGACAACCTCCGGCCATGCACACTGTGGAGTTATGGTCTGAGGAGACAATGGACACTCTAAAGGACTGTTTTGAAGCCACTGCCTGGAAGCAGCTCTGCGATCCACATGGTGAGGACATCGATGGCCTCATTCACACCTTCACGGGCTACCTCAGCTTCTGTGTGGACAAATCCGTTCCCACCAAGACCATACGGCGTCACTCAAACAACAAACCCTGGATCAACCCTGAGATAAAAACACTTCTGAGAGAGAAGAAGAGGATCTTCAGGTCGGGGAACAGGGAGATGCTGAAGTCCGTACAGAGGGAGCTGAGGAGAAAGATCAGAGAAGGCAAGGACAGCTTCAGGAAGAAGATGGAGGACAAGCTGCAACAGAGCGACATCAGCGGGGTCTGGAGAAACCTCAAAACCATCTCGGGGCTCCAGAATACCTCCCCCCAGGCCACGGGGGGCAGGGAGTGGGCAAACAACCTGAATCTGTTTTTCAATAGATTTGACCAACCGCCCTCCCCCCTGTCTGCACAACAACCACTGCTGCCTCTAAGAAATCAAGTCCTGCTGCCCACTCCCCACTCCACCGACACCCCCCCCCACTCCCAACACACAGCCCCCCCATCCTGACCCTGACCAAGACCCAGGTGAGGACGGAGCTGAGGAAGATCAAGGCGAGGAAGGCGTCGGGACCGGACGGCATCAGCGCAAAGCTCCTCAAGTCCTGTGCAGACCAGCTGTGTGGGATTGTGACGTATATCTTCAACAAGAGCCTGAAACTGGGGAGGGTACCACAGCTATGGAAAACATCTTGTGTGGTACCTGTACCAAAAACTTCCCACCCCAAAGACCTGAACAGCTACAGACCGGTGGCCTTGACGTCCCACTTGATGAAGACCCTGGAGAGACTGCTCCTTGCTCATCTCCGCCCCCTGGTGGAACCAGCGATGGATCCACTCCAGTTCGCCTACCAGCATGGCATTGGGGTGGAGGATGCGGTGATCTTCCTCCTTCACCGTTCTCTGTCCCACCTGGAGAAGCCCGGGAATATGGTGAGGATCATGTTCTTTGACTTCTCCAGTGCTTTCAACACCATACAACCGATGATCCTGAAGGACAAGCTGCTGCGCGCAGGGGTGGACCAGCACCTGTCATCATGGATCCTGGACTACCTCACAAACCGGCCTCAGTTTGTGAGAACCCGGGACTGTGTTTCCGACACAATCATCAGTAGCACGGGGGCCCCCCAGGGAACGGTGCTGGCTCCCTTCCTGTTCACTCTTTATACTGCGGACTTCTCACACAACACAACACATTGCCATCTACAGAAGTTCTCTGATGACTCTGCGATCGTTGGTCTCATCTCTAACGGAGATGAAGCTGAGTACAGAGGGCTTATCCAGGACTTTGTGGACTGGTGCCATCGGAACTGCCTCCAGATCAACGCGAGGAAAACTAAGGAGCTGGTGGTGGACTGCCGCAGGCATGGGCAGCCCCTCACAACACCAGTAAATATACAGGGAACAGACATCGAGATGGTGACATCCTATAAGTACCTGGGTATTCATCTGAACAATAAACTAGACTGGTCACACAATACTGACGCACTCTACAAGAAGGGACAGCGCAGGCTGTTCCTGCTGAGGAGACTCAGGTCTTTTGGTGTACAAGGGGTGCTGCTGAAGTCATTCTATGACACGGTGGTGGCATCAGCCATCACTTTTGGAGTGGTCTGCTGGGGCAGTGGCATTACTGCAGCCGATAGGAAGAGACTGAACAAACTGATTAAGAAAGCTAGCTCTGTCCTGGGGCAGCGCCTTGATCCGATGGAGGAGATAGGAGAGAGAAGGACGGTGGCTAAACTGTCATCTCTGCTGGAGTCCGAATTCCACCCTATGCAGGACATACTGGATGCACTGAGGAGCTCATTTAGCAGCAGACTACATCACCCCAGGTGCACAACCGAGAGGTTTCGTAGGTCCTTCCTACCAACGGCTGTCAGACTGTACAACCTAAGCAGGGCTGCTCGCAGAGATAGCAAAAAGACGTAACAAACTAATAGTTTTTTTGAATGCAAAAGATGCAATAGACTTACACAATGGTCCTCTCCGGCATACAACTAGGAACATACCGGTCGCTATGGAGGGTGAGAATATGTATGGGCACATAATCATACCATGTAGGATAACTAAATAGACGGTTGTGCTGTTTCATCCCATCTAGCAACAATGCTCTGCACTGTGTGTGTTTATATATTTACATATTTATTCCATCTAGCTACAATGCTCAGCACTGGGTGTGTTTATATTTATATATCTATATATTTATTCCATCTAGCTACAATGCTCCACACTGTGTTTTTATATATCTACATATTATTCCATCTAGCTACATTGCTCCGCACTGTGTGTGTTTATATACTTGCATATTTATTCCACCTAGCTGCAATGCTCCGTACTGTGGGTGTTTATATATTTACATATTTATTCCATCTAGCTACAATGCTCTGCACTGTGTGTTCATATATTCATATATTTATTCCATCCAGCTACAATGCTCTGCACTGTGTGTCTGTGTGTGTGTATATATATATTTTATAGTAATATGTACATATGTATATTAGCTGCTCTTGCTTGCTTGTTTTTTTTCTTGCCTTCTGATTGTTGCTCTGAGTGTTGCTATCCCTGTGCTGTTGCAATCCTGGAATTTCCCCGTTGTGGGACTAATAAAGGCTTATCTTATCTTATCTTATCTTATCTTAAAATACGGACCCGGCGAAGCTCCTTCAACAAATTCGACCAGCTGGGGAGAGCACTGATAGCGGCAAATGGTGGGAAAGGTGGGAAACATCTCGGAGTCGCTGGGTGCTCTCCAGGAAATGATTTTAAAGCCTTAAATTGTGATGTACAGAATCGCATGAGAGATGAAATTTCTATGCTCTAAGTGAATTGTGCTCATCAGGCCTTGATTCGGCATCCTTGGAAGAACTCATTCCTCCAGGAGTAGAGATAAAGCAGAAGGGAGTTTGGCTTCTCTTTAAGATAAGATAAGATAAGATAAGATAAGATAAGATAAGCCTTTATTAGTCCCACAATGGGGAAATTCCAGGATTGCAACAGCACAGGGATAGCAACACTCAGAGCAACAATCAGAAGGCAAGAAAAAAACAAGCAAGCAAGAGCAGCTAATATACATATGTACGTATTACTATAAAATATATATATATACACACACACACAGACACACAGTGCAGAGCATTGTAGCTAGATGGAATAAATATATGAATATATGAACACACAGTGCAGAGCATTGTAGCTAGATGGAATAAATATGTAAATATATAAACACCCACAGTACGGAGCATTGCAGCTAGGTGGAATAAATATGCAAGTATATAAACACACACAGTGCGGAGCAATGTAGCTAGATGGAATAATATGTAGATATATAAATATATAAATACACCCAGTGCTGAGCATTGTAGCTAGATGGAATAAATATGTAAATATATAAACACACACAGTGCAGAGCATTGTTGCTAGATGGAATGAAACAGCATAACCGTCTACTTAGTTATCCTACATGGTATGATTATGTGCCCATACATATTCTCACCCTCCATAGCGACCGGTAAGTTCCTAGTTGTATGCCGGAGGGGACCATTGTGTAAGTCTATTGCATCTTTTGCATTCAAAAAACTATTAGTTTGTTACGTCTTTTTGCTATCTCTGCGAGCAGCCCTGCTTAGGTTGTACAGTCTGACAGCCGTTGGTAGGAAGGACCTACGAAACCTCTCGGTTGTGCACCTGGGATGATGTAGTCTGCTGCTTTAACCCAAACAATTGCTGATGTGCAACAATCTGAACTCTCCAAGGACAGCCATGTGACTAACATGGAATTTTACCATCTGGCATGAACTGAAGAGAGATGAACTCTGTGGACATGTTATCTATGTTTTAGGACACTGAGGACATAACATCTAGCCGTTGCCTAAGAGATGATTTTTGTTGTCCACCAGTAACTGATACTTTCACACACTGCATTCCCACTGATATCACATGACTGACATACACACACTGGTCTCTCTCTTGCTTTGTTAATGTGTGGAGCTGTATTGTCTGCTAAGTATGCTTAGAGGGTTTTTTTCTATGTGATCACAATCTTGCTCATTCGAGCCATATTTTGATAACTATGTTTTTTCTCTCTGCCCAATGTGTCACCCCCGTCCCCCCTCCCCCTCTTTACCCCCCTGTATGAGGCGCCTTGTATGACTGCCGCATCATTAGGGAGCGCTTAACATGAGCGTACCTTAGTGATAAGTGAAATTCCTTGTATGTGTAAGCATACTTGGCAATAAAGTGGATTCTGATTCTGATTCTGATTCTGAAAGATATTCTGGGTCACTCTAAAAAGTAAAAACTGAAGTTATTGAAAAAGAGAATTTTATTTTTCCTTCAGTTTTATAGTTCCTATTGCAGCTTATGGACTAACTTTTAACATTAAAAACTGGTCATATTAAATTACAATTTGAAATCACATTTAGCCCAGCAAATAGGAAGCTGGAATCTGACTTACAAACAGCTGTGTCTTCAGAGTTCAGCATTGATTTTGAATGCCAGCAGATGGCAAAAGGGGGAAAGACTGCCCGCAGTCCTTTCCAATCGTTGCAACGGTTCTAGCTTACAGACTCAGAAACAGGGCAACAGTGGAGCTGCCAGTAGAGTGAGCGGCTGGCCCCTGGGTAGGTGACGTCTTCTCCTAGGCAACAGGTCCTTCCCTGGCCCGCAACTTTGGGATGTCCACCGGCTGACAAGAACGACAGCCTGAGGGAAAAATGGATGTAAAACCCTCGAAATCCTAGTTCTTCAGATGTCATGGGGATTGGCGAAAACAGCTTCCAGTGTGAGGAAAAAAACATTCAGTCCACTTTAAAACATGGTGAGTTGAGGAACATTAATAGAAAAAGTTTAACAGAATAAAAAACGAAAAAAAAACAAACATCTGAGAACATGGAGTTTCACTCCATATAAAAGAGAAGCTTGAGCTCAAAACAGAAGAAAAAGTATTTTTCACAGACATTTAACCTGTTGCACTCCCATGTACTGCAGACAGGCACGTCTCTGCATCCTAGAGCACACGAGAGCGCTCTCGTGCGCTCTAGGACGCACGAGGGCACTGTGCCTAGAGCGCACTGAAAAAAAAGCTGCATTTCCGTTCTTCCACTGCAGACACAGCCGCGAACAGATCAGATATGACTGACCTCTCATTCGACTAATAAGAGCCTTGAATTGGGTTTCTGAAACCTTGAAGAACCAATGACTGAAAACCTAGCAAGAAGGACCCGCCTACCAACGCTGTGAATGCAGCGAGCCAATTGAAACACAGAAGTTCGAAAGCTGTTTTGTGTAAGGCTGGGTGAAGAGAGACTGACTCCTGCAGATGAAAAAAGGACCCGCAGGAAAAACCTGCCACAGACCCAGCAGCACGGAGACCACCCACAAGTGCGACCTGTGTGACAGGGACTGCCATTCGCGCATCGGCCTGTTCAGCCACAGGCGGTGCTTTTTTTTTTTTTTATTCCAGCAGAATAGACGTTTAGGATTCTCTTCCATGGTCATCATAGACCAACGGAGGCCGACGACGAAGGTCATAAATCATTCGCCAAAACCACAATCATGGAAGCGCAAAACCGCAATAATGGAATAATGTTTTGACCGGGTCGCGAGACCAGAACCACAAGTCCGTAACAAGGGACCAGTGTCGCGTTCGTCTGACAATGAGGAAGAGAAGTTCGCCAGGACACTGCTGCTGTGAAGAGGTAAGTGTTGTAAGCTAAGTTATTCTTTATCCCTGAAAATTGTAATCAAAAATGACTTTTGACCGATCGGTAAATTACAACTGTGCAGTGCACAAAGTCTGAAGTCCGTGCGCCGCAGTACACAGTTCGTGCGCCGCGTCCGGACGGTGAATGTCCCCCCCCCCACTACTCCCCCGTGGTGACTGCGCCGCGGTCGCCACATCGCATGACTATTCCGTCATGTAGCGATGGCCGATGTCCGTCCTCTGTAGCAAGGGGGGGGCAACCCCCCACACAAACACACAGCCCTGAGTGTCACCTTTCATTAGAGCCCAAGATGAAGCTTCTATATTGAATAATTCAAAAGTTACAGACGTTTTTCCAAACTGGGCCATTTGGCACAATTTGGCACAGTTCAAAAACGCCTGGGAACTACCTGAGGAAAAAGCTGTGTAATATAGTCATTTTTTGTGGTATTGTTACAAAATTTTGACCTCAGCTGGATAACACTTAGTTCTACATTTCTGTTGCATTTTCCACCCCGGATCTGAAGCTGTGTGTTATTTGCAAGCATTTGTATCCAAAAAAACACCCAGGCCAAATTAATTTTCTTCAAGTTCAGTATGTTTAGATGACTGTAACTCAATGGCCAGAGCACTTAGAGAGATTATGACTGTTTTGCCAAAAAATTCAAAGTGTTTTCTTTTAAATGAGACCAACCCCATGAAGATGCTGCAAAGGGTTGAAGAACAGCTTTCGATTTACTTTGGGCATGTTATTTATTGGCGTTTTTAGGGAAATTGACCGGAGTGCAAGGGGTTAAAGGAAAGATAGAATTCAAGGCAGGACACACTGACAACTTGGACAAACTTTCAGAAAGAACAACTGCCTGAACTAGGGAGTTTCTTCCTTAAACTGAGTAAGTTTTCAGGGCAAAATCTTGACTGATATGAAAGGGAACCAATTGTCTCCCATCGCGGGAGGTTTGAATGAACTCTTGTCCAATAAGAAAGCAGTCCTTTGTCAGTAACCGACCAATACAAATGGAAGGGGGTGTTGTCCAGCAGAGACTGGCTGGTGATTTGCTGGCACCAGTCAGATGACTTGAGTAAACTTTCCAAATAGGATGAAGCACATCTTGATTAAAATGAAAATTCATTTTATGTGTGTAGGCTAAATTAACTTCAGTGATTCATGACTAGTTTTCATTCTTGCTACATTAAACATGCACTTTCATACACTTGTCCTTCTATAATTAACATGCATTAGAATAAGGTTCGTTTAAGCATTTTCAAACATGCAATGCATTTAAACCAATGCTTAATGAAACATTTCAAACCAGAATGGTATGTCAGAGTCCTGCTTGATTTTTCCAGGGTGTCCTGAAAATGAAAATAATCTGAGAATTGAGAATTTTTGCTAAAAGGAAGTCATTTCATACAGTAACCCCAGTTCAGCTTGCAGAGGCAACAGCGAACATATTCCGGAGTTGTCCACCAGGGGGTAATATTGAGCTGTTAATTATTCCTAGAGACCTGTGGAATGTGATCCAAGGCATCTGGAAGGTTTCAAACTGTTCTTGAAGCAAAAAACTGCCTGGCTGGGGAGGACGTTGCGGGATTTATGATTGCAGACTATTCCATTCCTGGCAATAAATGGGATCCTTATCATCCCTTTTACCACGGAATGTGTTTTCAAACTGTGGTTCTTAGGTGAAGGAAACAATTTTTGACCAGACTTTTGGGTGAAACAATTTCTTTAAAATGAAGAGAGGTTTTATTGACAATTTAGTTTTTTAATTAGGCCTGTAACAATAACAAATTTTTGTAAACAATGAATTTTTAATAATATATGCAAGTTTTATTCATCACTGTCATGTTCATATCTGCATTGTTGGTCAAAGGCTACTTTATACCAGACTGGGCAAATGGAGGCTCTGCAGATCTGAGTGCAGTTTTGTTCCCACTTGGAAAAACTGAGTGGGATGGTTATGTTTTTAATGCATTTTTCAGTTTTTGTTACAACTGTTTTCAAATATAGGTGACATACCAGCTCGCTGACATTACTGGGCTCTCCTCACTTATTTGGCTTCATTCCTGCACCAGAACTTTGGAATTCAGTTTTCTGTTTACTCTTCCAAACTTTCTGGAATTGTGCAGCTGTTAGGAAACTCCGCCACAAGTGGTCCTGCTGCACTTTAACTTGCTTATACACAGTGTGAAACAATTACATACAAATCAGCTTTGATTTGTAAGGAGAATAAATTAGTATTAAAATGAGACTTACCAGGGCAGACAGAGGGATGGGCCAGTGAAGCTCTGTGACAGTTTTTCTCCACTGCTTGGTTGGTGCTGAACTCCGCCATGGCCGGTCCCAAGCCCAGATGAGAAAGGAGGAGGGTTGGGCATGAGGCTAGCAACCCCACCTCGTTCCCCATTGTGGGACTAATAAAGGCTTATCTTATCTTATCTTAAAAACCCTGCATGCTATAGAAATGCCAACAACAGACCAAGAGACTACTGCCCTGGGAGAGGAAGGGTCCTCATCAAGAGGACATATGATGCCGTGTGGTGAAAGCCGTGAGTCTACGGAAGCTACAAGGCTGACCCCCCTTCTATTGACTAGGACCATCAACGTCAGAACATGGAATGTGAGGACCATGTATGAGATAGAAAAAACAGCACAAGTAGCCGCAGAGATGAAGAGCTACAACCTCACACTGCTTGGAATCAGTGAGACCCATTGGACACAGTCAAGGACAAAGAAGACTGCTCACCGGAGAGATGTTGCTGTATTCCGGCCATGAAGAAGACAACGCTCCACACACAGAAGGCATCGCACTCATGTTGTCAGGACCTGCACAGCGAGCACTGATAGGATGGGAAGCACATGGATCAAGAATAATCGCAGCATCCTTCAGAACGAAGAAGAAGATCAAGATGAACGCTATCCAGTGCTACGCCCAACCAGCGGCAGTTATGAAGAAGTCAAGGACCGATTTTACAATAGACTGCAAAACGTCATGGCCAAGTACCCAGAGAAAGACGTCAACATCCTCATGGGCAACCTCAATGCCAAGATCGGACAAGACAACACCGGATATGAGGAAGTGACGGGAAGACACGGACTGAGAGTGATAAATGAGAATGGCGAGAGATTTGCAGACTTCTGTGCAATGAACAACCTGGTCATCGGTGGCAGCACTTTCCCCCCACAGAAGAGTACATAAGGCCACCTTGGTATCACCGGACTTAGTGACTGAGAACCAGATCGACTAGCTAACTAACTAACTAACTAACTAACTAACTAACTAACCTGCACTTATATATTGCTTTTCTAGTCACAAAGACCACTCAAAGCACTTTCACTAATACTAATCCTCTATTCTAAGGGTCTATAGGAAACAGATTTCTACGGGCAATTTAGAACAGCCAATTAACCTAACATGCATGTCTTTGGATTGTGGGAGGAAACCGGAGCCCCCAGAGTAAACCCACGCAGCACAGGGAGAACATGCAAACTCCACACAGAAATGTTCCATCCCCTGCCAACCTGGGGATTTGAACCAGGAACCTTCTAGCTGTAAGGTAACAGTGCTAACCACTGCACCACCGTGCTGCCCTGATTAACCACATCTGCATTGCCAAGAAATTCAGGAGGTCCTTACAGGATGTAAGGGTGAGAAGAGGAGCAGACGTCACATCTGACCACCACCTGCTGGTAGCCAGGCTGAAGCTGAAGCTGAAGCTGAAGAAGAACTGGATGGGGGCAACAACGAAGAAGCTGAAGTACAATGTCAGCATGCTGAAAGATACCAAGACCAGAGGAGAATTCAGACTGTCTCTCACCAACAGGTACCAAGTGCTACAAGAACTGCTTGAAGAAGAGGTCACCACCAAGATCCAGTGGCAGAAAGTGAAGGAGATACTTGTGTCAACCTGTCACGAGGTAGTAGGCCCCAAGAGACACCAACAGAAGGAGTGGATATCGGCAGATACTCTATGCAAGATCCAGGAGAGAAAGCAGAAGAAGGCAGCAGTAAACAACAGCTGAACAAGAGCAGCAAAGGCCAAGGCACAGGAAGACTTCACAGAAGCCAACAGAGAAGTGAAGAGCAGCACAAGAGCAGACAAGCGCAAGTACATCGACAGCCTGGCAGAGGAGGCCGAGGAAGCAGCAGCCAGTAACAACATGAAACAGCTGTATGACACCACCAAGAAACTGTCAGGGAAGTACAGCAGGCCTGAGCGACCAGTCAAGGACAAGGAAGGAAACACCATCCTGGGAACAGAGCGACAACTGCATAGATGGGCAGAGCACTTTGAAGAGCTCCTGAACAGACCTGTCCCTCCGAATGTCCCGGACATCGACCCTGCTGACATTGACCTGGACATCAACTGGAAGCCGACCAGGGAGGAGATTAGGAAAGCCATCAAGCTACTGAGGAACGGCAAGGCAGCAGGACCAGACAACATCCCTGCAGAAGCACTCAAGGAAGACCTGGAGACCACCATAGAGATGCTGTACCCTCTCTTCGGAAGATATGGGAAGAAAAAGAAGTACCAGCAGACTGGTAGGAGGGCTACCTCATCAAGCTACCCAAGAAAAGAAACCTCAGCAACTGTGCCAGCTACAGAGGAATAACGTTTCTGTCAGTGCCAGGGAAGGATCCTACTTGAGAGAATGAAAGGTGCCGTCGACCCCCTCCTCCGAGACCAGCAGGCCGGCTTCCACCGGAACAGATCATGCTACCAGATCGCTACCTTGCGCATCATCGTCGAGCAGTCTTTAGAGTGGAACTCCTCGCTGTACATCAAATTCATTGACTACGAGAAGGCTTTCAACAGCGTGGACCGCGAAACCCTCTGGAAGCTGCTTTGCCACTACAGAGTGCCAACCAAACTGGTCAACTTGATCAAGAACTCCTATGAAGGAATGACCTGTCGAGTAGTCCATGAAGGACAGCTAACAGACAGCTTCAGGGTGAAGACCGGAGTCAGACAAGGCTGCCCCCTGTCACCTTTCCTCTTCCTCCTGGCGATCGACTGGACCATGAAGACGTCAACAGCAGACAGAAGAAACGGAATCCAGTGGACACTGTTTAACCAGCTAGATGATCTGGACTTTGCAGATGACCTGGCCTGCTCTCCCACAGCCACCAGCAGATGCAGGACAAGACAACAGATTTGGCAGCCACCTCGGCACAAGTTGGCCTCAAGATCCACGAGGGCAAAACCAAGATCCTCAAGATCAACACATCAAATGAGGATCCAGTTACACTGCACGGGAGTGAGCTGGAAGAGGTAGAGGCCTTCACATACCTGGGCAGCGTTATTGACAAGCAGCGCGGCACAGTCGCAGATGTCAGAGTAAGAATCGGCAAGGCGAGGGCAGCACACTTGCAGCTGAGGAACATCTGGAGCTCCAAGGTGGTGTAAACACGCACAAAGA
Source organism: Pholidichthys leucotaenia (assembly GCA_020510985.1). Taxonomy (NCBI): domain Eukaryota; kingdom Metazoa; phylum Chordata; class Actinopteri; order Cichliformes; family Pholidichthyidae; genus Pholidichthys; species Pholidichthys leucotaenia. The sequence continues at coordinate 408,625,471 of CM035843.1, forward strand.
TCCGGCTGTTCAACTCTAACGTCAAGACAGACCTACTGTATGGAGCAGAGACATGGAGGACAATGAAGCCCACCATCAGGAAAGTGCAGACGTTCATCAACAGCTGCCTGAGAAGGATCCTCCAGATACGCTGGCCCGATACCATCAGCAACGTAGACCTGTGGCAGCGTACCAACCAGCTGCCAGACGAGGACGAGATCCGGCGTAGAAGATGGGGATGGATTGGGCACACCCTGAGGAAGCCAGCCAGTAACACCACAAGGCAAGCACTCAAGTGGAACCCCCAAGGGAAGCGGAAGAGAGGAAGGCCAAGAAACACCTGGCGACGAGACCTCAATGCTGACATCAAGAAGATGGGAAAGACCTGGAGACAGCTGGAGAGAACAGCCCAGGACAAAGCACTCTGGAGGACTGTTGTCGGCAGCCTATGCTCTAGGAGGAGCAATGGACCTAACTAACTAACTTTGGTTGGTGATGAGGGCAGCCAACATCAGGATGTGGTTTCTGGAGGAGGTGATGATATTTTCCTGGCTGGTGTGCCCATCTGGATGGTGTTGTGGGCTCACACATCTCAGTGTTGGAAAGTGAGCAGTTTCTTTTAAGAGTATTTTTTTCAGGTACTCCTATCGAGCCTGCAGCAGCTCTGACTGTCTCCGTCTGCTGTGGACCTGACACCAGATTGTCCTGGTTCGGCTCTGGGCAGTCTCCCTGTTCAGCTACACTCCATACTCATTCATGCATCCCAGTTCACCTCACATTAACTTCTGTCCTGTGGTGCTCTGCTCCTCACACAAACAACAGGTACCTAGAGTTCTGAGTTTGTGTCCCACACTGAGCCATTTATCACTTGTACTTTTTATTTTACATTTAAGTACTTACCTCCACTAATGGTTAATGTTAGGGAAAGCAGCAGAGGAGAGTTTCTCAGTGGTGCCCACAGAGAAATGTTATGGTGCCACCAGAGAAAGCTTTCACAGTGGTGCAAATGCCACGAGTCTACTGCATGTGAAAAATGTTTTTCTCGTCTGTCATACATGTTTACTCATAGTCAGAAATCAAGATGTTTGTATGAGTTTTAGGTGACACTATACAGTAGGCTGTAAAATCAACACACATCTCCTGAAAAGGAAGAAATGTGTCCCGACACTTTTATTTATACACCTATTTTCATTTGCCAGAAATATATTTACCTCCGCCTGTCAAGTTTCCATTTACTCCTTACTGTCCGATTTTGATCTGACCACTTTCTTCCATGGTACAGAAAGAAGAACCGTGTCTTTTGTAGCAAAATTATCTGCATACATGACAATGTACAGTCTCATGCTGCAAAGAATACCTCTATGACTACTATGGGCATAAAAAGAGAGAAACTCATGGTGTGGCCCCCATCTTTCCATGACCTTAACCCTATTGAGAACCTTTGGAGCATTTTCAAGAAAAATGAGGGTGGGAGGCAGTTCACTTGAAAACAGCAGCTGTTTGAGGCTGTTCTGACATCTTGCAAAGAAATTCTAGAAGAAACTTTCCAAAAACTCACAGGTTCAATGGATGCAAGAATCGTGACGGTTATATCAAAGAAGGGGTCCAATGTTAATATGTAACTTGGCCTGTTAAGATGTTTTTGATTGAAAAAGCCTTTTATTTCAGTAAATATGACCTCCTCATGTTGCAAATTCAACAAATGACCATTTTCAGTTCTTTACAACCAATAAAATGTTTTGAAACACTGTTGTGCATAATAATTTGAAACAGTGCATTTTGATTTTTTTTGTAATTTTTAATGCCCAATGGTCCAGCGGCGGTGTATCCACACACTGGACCTTAAATACACTTAAGACCCAGAGGGCAACAGGTGCAGTGAATCATGCAGGTATGTAGATTACTCCGGAACCGGGTAAACTGGAACAGGAGGGGAGGAGGAGCATGCTTGCCTGATCATCACAATTTGTCTTTCCGTTGTTTGAAGATTTTGCTTCACCCTGAAGGATGAACAAATAAGCTGAAGGCAGAATTTCCTTTTTACTTTTACATTTATTTTAAATGTCCTTGAGCTTCTTTTGTATTAGGACCAGTCAGCACGTATCTTATTTAGTAAAAATATTCTGGTGTCATGTGTGATCGCTCAGTTTCAAATATTAGTTTTGTTGCATACTATCTACAATAAAATTAAATATCATTTGTAAAAACAAAATAATCAATGAAACAGCCAAACATTGAGGAACAACATAGTGATATGGGGAATATTAGGAATAGGGCCTCTATTAATTATTGATTTCTCCATTAAATGGGCTGTGGAGTACCTCACCCTGGTGCGCGAGTACCAGGGTGAGGTACTCCAACGACAAGCCCTGGTTCACAGCTAAGCTCAGACAGATCAGGAAGGAGAAGGAAGCAGCGTTGAAAAGTGGAGACAGGGACTGCTACAGGGAGGTTAAATATCGGTTTAACAGAGAGCTGAGGAGAGCTAAATCTGTGTATTCTGAGAGACTCCAGAAGCAGTTCACGGCTAACGACTCTGCTTCTGTGTGGAGAGGACTGAGGCAAATCACCAACTATCGGCCTCAGGCTTCTAAGGGTCAGGATGACAAAGCCCTTTGTCAAAGACTGTCCCAACACTATGCTCGTTTTGACACCTCGTCAGCTGTGTCCAACTCCCCCCCTCCCCCCAGCTCCACTGCCTCCACGGTCCCTACTTCATCAAAGGCGCCCCCCCCCCTCCTCCCCCCTGCCCTTGTCATCAGTGAGCAGGACGTGCACAGACAGTACTCCAGACTGAACCCACGCAAGGCCCCCGGTCCGGACGGCGTGTCTCCCTCCACCCTGAGACACTGTGCGAAAGAGCTGACTAATGTCTTTACAGACATTTTTAACAGCTCCCTTAAGCTATGCCACGTGCCGACCTGCCTCAAATCCTCCACTATCATCCCTGTCCCCAAGAAGCCACGGATCACTGGACTAAACGACTACAGACCTGTAGCGCTCACCACTGTAGTCATGAAGTCCTTTGAGAGCCTGGTCCTGCCCCACCTCAAGTCCATCACCACTCTCCTCCTGGACCCGCTGCAGTTTGCCTACTGAGCCAACAGGTCTGTAGACGACGCAGTAAACCTGGCCCTCCACTCCATCCTGCAGCACCTGGACTCCCCGGGAACCTACGCCAGGATTCTGTTTGTGGACTTCAGCTCTGCATTCAACACCATCCGCCCCGCTCTGCTCCGGGACAAGCTGTCCCTGCTCAACGTGCCTGACTCCCTCTGCAGGTGGATCACCGACTTCCTGACGGACCGGAGGCAGCATGTGCGGCTGGGAAAGACTGTCTCAGACTCTGTTAGCATCAGCACCGGATCACCCCAGGGCTGTGTACTTTCCCCCCTACTCTTCTCCCTTTATACCAACTCCTGCACCTCCAGCCACCAGTCTGTCAAGCTGATCAAGTTTGCGGACGACACCACCCCATCGGGTTCATCTCCAATGGCGACGAGTCCGCCTACAGGAGAGAGGTGGCCCAGCGGGCGTCCTGGTGCAGCCACAACAACCTGCAGCTGAATGCTCTGAAGACAGTGGAGATGATTGTAGACTTCAGGAAAGTCACAACCCCTCTGCCCCCCCTCACCCTCAGAGGCTCTCCCATCACCACTGCTGATTCCTTCCGCTTCCTAGGCACCACCATCACCAGGGACCTCAAGTGGGAGCCGACCATCAGCTCCCTCATCAAAAAGGCCCAGCAGAGGATGTTCTTCCTGTGGCAGCTGAGGAAGCTCAAGCTACCCACCAAGATGTTAGTGCAGTTCTACACAGCCATCATCGAGTCCATCCTCACCACCTCCCTAACCGTGTGGTACGCAGGAGCCACTGCCAGGGACAGACTAAGGCTGCAGCGCGTCGTGCGCGCTGCTGAGAAGGTGATCGGCTGCAAGCTCCCATCTCTCCAGGACCTGTACATCTCCAGGACCCGGAGGCATGCTGGCCGGATCATAGCCACCTCTCACACCCTGGTCACGTACTGTTTGCCCCCCTCCCCTCAGGTAGAAGAACTTCGGTCCATTCAGACTAAAACCTCCCGTCACATGAACAGCTTCTTCCCCTCTGCCATCAGACTGCTGAACACTAAGTGACTTATTGACTCTCGTGCACTATGTACAGCAGCTCAACCAGACTCATGTCAATCATCACTGTTTTCTTTTTGCATTACCGACTGCACTATGTGGTACTCCACAATATCTGCTGCTCGCTAATATATTTAAAAACTGCTTTGACTAGTATTACTCATTCTTATTCTACACTTTATTGCATGTATAGTTTTTTTTTATTTCTTTTATTTTATCATGTTTAATGTTGCAGCATTGCACCGAGACAAATTCCTAGTTTGTGTACTACATGAACAATGGCAATAAATCTGATTCTGATTCTGATTCTGATTCTGCTGATCCAACATAAGAAGAACTAAGATTATAAAATTGAGTCATGTGGGAATATTTGTCTTCATTAACTTAAATCCTTAGCCCAACTCAATTCTACGGTTGGGCTTGAACTGATTAACCTCTTGCACTCCATTGTACCGTGGGCGGGCAAGTCTCTGCATCCCAGAGCGCACGAGGGCGCTCTCGTGCGCCCTCGTGCGCTCTAGGATGCATGATGGAGCTGCTTCCAAATGCGCACTGAAAATAAAAGCTGCATTTCCATTCTTCCACTGCAGACACAGCCGCAAACAGATTAGTTCATCTGATTGACCTCTCATTCGACTAATAAGAGCCTTGAATTGGGTTTCTGAAACCTTGAAAAACCAATGACTGAAAACCTAGCAAGAAGGACCCGCCTACCAAAGCTGTGAATGCAGTGAGCCAATTGAAGCAGAGAAGTTCGCAAGCTGTTTTTTGTAAGGCTGGGTGAAGAGACTGACTGCTGCAGCAGATAAAAAAAGGACCCGCAGGAAGAACACACAGACCCAGCAGCACGGAGACCACCCACAAGTGCTACCTGTGTGACAGGGACAGCCATTCGCACATCGGCCTCTTCAGTCACAGGCGGTGCTTTTTTTTTTTTTTATTCGAGCAGAATACTAACTAACCTGCACTTATATAGCGCTTTTCTAGTCACAAAGACCACTCAAAGCGCTTTCACTAATACTAACCCTCTATTCTAAGGGCCTATAGGAAACAGATATCTAGGGACAATTTAGAACAGCCAATTAACCTAACATGCATGTCTTTGGATTGTGGGAGGAAACCGGAGCCCCCGGAGTAAACCCACGCAGCACAGGGAGAACATGCAAACTCCATACAGAAAGGTTCCAACCCCTGCCAACCTGGGGATTCGAACCAGGAACCTTCTAGCTTTAAGGCAACAGTGCTAACCACTGCACCACCATGCTGCCCACAGAATAGACGTTTAGGATTCTCTTCCATGGTTATCACAGACCGACGGAGGCCGACGACGAAGGTTGTAAATCATTCGCCAAAACCGCAATCATGGAATTATGTTTTGACCGGGTCGCGAGACCAGAACCACGAGCAGACCAGCGTCGCGTTTGTCTGACAATGAGGAAGAGAAGTTCACCAGGACACTGCTGCTGTGAAGAGGTAAGGTGTTATAAGCTAAATTATTCTTTATTCCTGAAAACTGTAATCAAAAATGACTTTTGACCGATCGGTAAATTACAACTGTGCGGCACATGAAGTCTGAAGTTCGTGCGCCGCGGTACACGGGTCGTGCGCCACGTCCAGACCGTGAACGCCGCACCCCCTGCTACTCTTCTGTAGCAAGGGGGGGGGAAGCCGTGGTGACTGCGCCGCTGTCGCCACATCGCCACATGAGTCTATTCTGTCATGTAGTGATGGCCGATGTCCGTCCTCTGTAGCGAGGGGGGGGCAACCCCCCCCACATACACACAGCCCTGAATGTCACCTTTCATTAGAGCCCAAGATGAAGCTTCTATATTGAATCATTCAAAAGTTACAGACGTTTTTCCAAACTGGGCCATTTGGCACAATTTGGCACAGTTCAAAAACGCCTGGGAACTACCTGAGGAAAAAGCTGTGAAATATATTCAATTTTTGTGGTATTGTTACAAAATTTTGACCTCATCTGGATAACACTTGGTTCTACATTTCTGTTGCATTTTTCAGCCCGGATCTGAAGCTGTGTGTTATTTGCAAGCATTTGTATCCAAAAAAACACCCAGGCCAAATTTATTTTCTTCAAGTTCAGTATGTTTAGATGACTGTAACTCAATGGCACTTAGAGAGATTATGACTGTTTTGCCAAAAAATGCAAAGTGTTTTCTTTTAAATGAGACCAGCCCCAAGAAGATGCTGCCAAGGGTTGAAGAACTAACTAACTACTAACTAACCTGCACTTATATAGCGCTTTTCTAGTCACAAAGACCACTCAAAGCGCTTTCATTAATACTAACCCTCTATTCTAAGGGCCTATAGGAAACAGATATCTAGGGACAATTTAGAACAGCCAATTAACCTAACATGCATGTCTTTGGCATGTGGGAGGAAACCGGAGAAATCCCGGAGTAAACCCACGCAACACGGGAAGAACATGCAAACTCCACACAGATCACTGTTGGTCGGGGGCTGGGATCGAACCCACGATCCCACGATCCCCACAATCCCCCGGCCAAGGGTAAACTGTGCTGCCGCAGTGCTAACCACTGCGCCACCGTGCAGCCAAGAACAGCTTTCGATTTACTTTGGGCACGTTATTTTTTGGCATTTTTAGGGAAATTGACTGGAGTGCAAGGGGTTAACTAATTAGGGTTCCAAGCCAAGGAACACAAGGTATAAAATCCAGTGGTCATAGGACAGGGATGTGCAACTGGTGGCCCCGCCAGTCCATTTCCAAAAATCAATTATTTATATTGCATTTGGAACTTTTTGCGGTCATGTGGTCAGAATAGATGTGAAGGATTAAAGCTCTATTATATAGCAGGTCTTGAGGCCAGTATACATGGACAGAAATATCTTCTGACTTGAAATGTTTTGCTTTGCTCATTTCTCATTTATCCATTTTGCTGTGTTTTATTTCACTGATAAAAGTTTTGTTAAAGGCCGCCAGGCAGAGGGGCTGGCATGAGAATTTTTGCCTGTAAATATGCATCAGTAAATAAAAGAAATGCATAAATATAATTGCTTAACAACACATATTCTGTCAATAGGTTTTTCGCTCATGCCATAATCAATGAATAAAGCATATCCAGGGTGTATGTGTTAATGTAGACCAAAAGAGTGATTCTGTGATAGAAATGTTTAGAAAAGTTAGGATATTAAATATTTTTACACAATGTGCTTGCTCTAAATATCATTTAAAAGATTTCCCAGCTCTCCCATAACATAACAGGATGTGGGGTTTTAGTTCTGCACACAAACACCCTGTATTGCCTAGCAATGAAGTACTTGCTTCTGCTTACATATAGAAAAATAGAAAGATGAACCTGGGTTAAGGGTTGCGATATAAGGAACTGAAAGAAGACAGCAGAACTGAAAGGAGACAGTGGAATATCAACAGGAAAACACCTGCCAGAGACCATTCCAGGGGAGATTGCATCTGATGGAGTCAGCAGTCCTTGGCCATTGTGTGAGGTTGATGGGACCTCCCAAAACCACCAGGTATATGTACTGTATTTTTTCCTTTTTCGGGGTCTTCGCTATCAGGTTGTGCTGGGACGAAGACCTCACAGCTGTGATATTCTCTGCATGCTTCAGTGAACAGATATGTTGAGAAGTAGTACTTCTCATGTGATTTTTAATCCTCTGGTGTATTTTAAATGATTTTGTGCTAACGGTCCAGTTTTTGAACACACTTTTCAGATCAGGAAAGTTTTACAACTTCATGACTACTGACGTGATTGGCCAGTTGGCCCACTCCATTGACAGGCATCGGAGGTGACCAGATGAAAAGCTTTCAGCTGTCTATTGCAGACAATTCTGGGCCGGCCCATATTAACAAGGTGAGCAGGGAACCTTTTTAAACAAATCTCTGTAGGACTGTCTGCAATATTCAGCAGAAGTAAGTTTTTTTGTCATAATTATAATTTTTCCAGAATTTAAGAATTTCATTCATTCATTCATCTTCTTCCGCTTAATGTTTTTCGGGACGCGGGGGGGCTGGAGCCTATCCCAGCATCTTTGGGTGAGAGGCAGGGTCCACCCGTGACAGATTGCCAGTCCATCGCGGGGCCAACACAGAGAGACAGAAAACCATTCATTCTCACAGTCATACCTAAGGACAATTTAGATTCCCCAGTTTGATGCCAATTAACCTAACTTGCATGCTTTTGGCATGTAGGAGGAAACTGGAGAAATCCCAGAGAAAGAATTTGATGATTATAATTTTTAACAGAAATTTAAGAATTTAATGTAATTTTTTGAAGAATTAAGAACATGCAGAGAATATTTTAATCAACTGCATTTTAGGATAATATTAATGAACCATCTAGTCATTGGTACATTTTAGGGTCAGATTAATAAGCCACCTTTTACAGAGAATAAGAAGTATTGATACAGAAAAGATGTACTATGGATTGCAAGAATATCAATTACAAACAACAATTGAGTAATATATAAATAAAGTATGATATATTACAAGAACATCAATTACAAATGATTGAGTAATATATTAATGGAAATAATGGGCATTTAAGGAATACATGACACAACACAAGAATCTTAAGTAAAAACAAATAATGAGTGAATTGTGTCTTCATAAGAAATATTCGGAACAATACAATAAACTTTAGTACCAACAAAGAGTGAGCAACTGTGTTTGGCCAGTTTGATTAAATCAGTTGGGCTGATCTCTATAAAAAGCTATAAATGGTTTTGGTTATCGGACGAGAGCCAAGGTAAATAGCCTCTGTTATAGAGTTAAGCTGGTTTAAATGACCCATAGTACTGAGTGACAAGGGACAGAATTGAGACACAATCACACAACAACTTCTGCAAATATTGTATATACTGTGTATGCTGACATTGTCTTGCCTCTGTAAATCTTGTGGGAATAAATGTGTGGCTGGTTAACCTCTTATATCCCAATTTAAGACACAAAGAGTGGTGTAGAGTAAAAGGAGTTAGTCCTGATCCTGAATTCCCATTTCTGGTTTTCTGAAATAAGAGGCAGTGTATTGTGATGGTTAGAAATAAAGTTGAAAGCCCGAGGAAATGTGATTTTTTTTTTTTTTTTGGTCCACCAGAAACAAAAGATCCTGTTTTTCACTATAATTCTGAGTTGGCCACACCCACTTGGCATCAACAGGGTTCAAGCAGAAGCCTGATGTGGCCAGAATTGTCAAAGGGAATTCAGGGATCTGGAGTTTGGACCCTAGGGATTGTAAATATTTGCTAACTTTTTCCTCCATAGTTTGTATAGAGAGCCTGATAACTATGGCGTTGTCAAAACCATTTTTTTTACTCTGAAGGAAATATGTGAGCAGACAGAAAAGGCTATTGAGAGGCAGACAAATGTGGCAGACAGAAAAATGGAAGTCAGAAAGTTTCAGCAGTGGGTGTGTGACATGCAGAGTCAAGGATTTTTACCAGGGTCAGAAAAAAAAAACAAACATGCCTGAGTAAACTAAACTGGTAGGAATACTGCAGATAATCATACAAAGTTATCTCACTGCAGAGGAAAATTATGTTAAGGCAGGAAAAAATAATTTTGCAAAGATTTAAAACAAGTTGCAGGAAACAGAGAATAAAAGGACCAGGGCTATGTGTTACATTCCTAAACTTGTGGCAGCATTGAAAGAAGGACAGGTAGTTGTAAGTGATTCTGGAAAGGTGACCATACAACTGATTAAGCAAAAAGAGGACAGTGAGAAACCACCTCATTACGAGGAAGTTGCCTCACCTCCTCCGACAGCTCCCCCAGCCCTTTGTGTGTCACAGTCAAGCCCACAAGCCCATATGCAGAGTGTGTAAACATGCTCTCAAAAAAATAAATAAATAAATAAAAAATGTCCCTTACAACATTTGTTATAGAAAACTATGACATGGTAAATGCAGTAACAGGAGTGCTTCACATGAGGCCAATGCTGAACACAGAAGACAGCAAAAAAGCTGCAGACACAGTGCAAAAAATTATCAACCTCAGGAGGTGGAGGATGAGGAGTCCCTGACCAAACTGGGGATAGCTGCCACCTCCACCCCCTCACCAAAACTGAAAACAGGAAATGAGGGGGATGATGTAGGGGCTGCAATGAACAAATTACAATGATCTTTAGCAGAGGCTAGAATTAGTCTACAAAGTTTGTCTGTTACTGGGGGAAATACCTCTAAGAAAATCACTGATTACACAGACAAAAATGAACCTACAGGCACACCAAAATAGTGGAAATATGATGATTATGGATCAACAAAAGAAAATATGACTGAAAAGGCACCTCAGCACACGCTTTTACAAGTAGGAGCCATACCCAAAGTAAATTATAAGCACATGCCCATGATAGCTACTGAAACTGGGGCAGCACAATATTCAGAATGGTCCTTTAAGAACCATAAAGGCATTTGTGATACATTGCCTCAATTGATCTTGGGAGAATCCCCGTGGATCAGAGCCATGCAGAAGGCTACAGTTGGCAGTCATTTGTGTTTGGCAGATATCGAGAGAATAGTGGCTACTCACACCTCAGCGTCTATGCTCAAAAACATAGAGGAAGAGGTTGGCACCACAAATGAGCCTGATGAGGCTCCATTCAGACAACACAGTGATAATATTTTTGCAGTAATGAGAGGGATGTTCCTGTAGCTCTCACTAGTACAGAACTAACAGATATTCCCATGAAAAAAGGAGAGGAAGCAGGAGCCTATGTGGATAGGTGTTTGGCACTTTGGACTGACATGACTGGGTAAAATCCATGAAATAATGCAATTTCACAAGTGGTATTCCGCAATGTTGTACAGACCTCGGTACCACCGCCTGTTAGAGCCGCACTAGAGGGGGTATTGGTCTTAAACACCCACCCCTGGGCAGAATGGCTGTCTCATGTGTATCACTATGTGAGACAATGCAACAAAAAACAAGATGAAAAAGAGACAGAAACAGCAGATTTATCTAATCAGCTGGTAAAAGCCCAGCTGAAAGCAGCTAGGGATGTGGTGAATAAAGATAAAAACCAAAAGAATACAGTACAGGCTCCAGCTGTTACAGTGACAACCCCTCAGGCCATTATTGGCCCCGTCCCTGCTGAGCCCTTTGCGTTGGCACCCCAACAACAATGGTATTCCCACCCACCACAAAGAGGGTGTGGTAGAGGTGCATACAGAGGAGGCATGAGACCATCAGGCCCACCCAGTGATATGTGCCTATGGTGTGGCAGAAGAGGCCAGTTGGCTCGTGGTTGTAGAGCTCCACCTACTGGCAGAGGAAGTGTCTGGACAAATTATGCACTCACCCCACCTCTAGCACCCAGGGTGTGGCCAGATCAGCCACAGCAGATACAGCTGCCTCAGCAATCACACATAGCTCCCAACCAAAGCATGATGCCTAGTCAACAATGACTAGAGAGCTGCACTGAAGAGGCAGCACTTTCGGATCCAATGCTATTCCTCATGGTGGGAGACAAGACTTGTGAAATGGTGGACACATGGGCTTGGTTTTCATCAATATCAATGTCTCTACCCCTGTCCACTAACTATACATCAGTTGTTGGCATCTCTGGGACCCCGGAATGCCTCCCATTCTCAGTACCATTCATTAGGGCTTGACTTTGTCCGTTCTTTGGCTGGCTTTGTTCTTTGGCTGGACTGGATTTTGTCCATTCTTTTCTCTATTCACCAGACCTGTAAATTGCTTTAGAAGAGATGTGTTGCTGAAAGTGAGGGCACACGTCTACTTTGCTTCTACTGGAACTGTTGTGTGTCTGCCAGATGGGACTATGCTCCAGTGCACATCAGATTTGTCTACTTCCCTAAATGCTCCACAGCTGCAAATACAGGAAACAAACACAGAGGAAGATCAAACCTCTTTTGCAACTGTGTGGTGGCTACAGCTGAATGATGTGAGCCCTGACAAAAATAAACTGGTAGACACATATATATTATTATTATTATATTGATATATATATATATATATATATATATATATATATATATATATATATATATATATATATATATATATTGTGTGTGTGTGTGTGGGGGGGGGGGAAGTCAATTTTGGACAACCTCTAGTAAACCCCCAGAAAACAGTGTGGATTAGATGCTAATGGCAAATATAAATATTCCTAATAAATGTACCTAATAGACTGTGATTTAATGATTAATGGTAAATGGGAGCATTTATGGGGAATGTTATCAAAGGACTGAATGTGAACTGTTAGATGTAAACTGTTAGTGAAAGCAGAAGTGTTTCTACGCCAGAGGTGGCGCTCAGCATTGATAAGACACTGTATAGTGTTAGAGAACAATAGAAGGAGAGTAGCAAATGTTCCAGAGAGAGTGTTAAGAGAAAATGGTGTCAAGCGATGTGCTGGGTAAGTGTGGACCGTGCCGGGTGTGGTGAGAAGTTAATAAAAAGCCGCTGCAAAGTCTGACAGCTTGTCTCCCTCATCCTTCCTCCCCTTCGCCTCTCCTGGGTGTAACAAAACTTGGTAGCAGAGGATGGTTCAGTCGTGTCTGAGACGGTGAGTGAGTGCAAATAAAAAAAAAAAAGAGAGGCCGTAACGATGGAGCTGGAGCAGCTACAAGATAAGCTAAGCGAGGCTTTGGTGCCGTTACGGGCCGAACAGCTAAATGAGGTCTGTTTATTTGCAAAGATAAGCCCAGCCGAGCCGTCTAAGAAGTACACGCTGATACGACTGTTAATCGAGGAGGTGGAGAAAGCCATTGAACGCGAAGATGAGGATGTAGCCCGCGAGTTTCTGCTAAAGCTAATAGCATGTGCTAATGAAGCAAAGCTAAGTGAACCGTTGATGCAGGCAGCGGCAGCGGCCGGCACGAGCCGCGAGGCAGAGGCACTCGCCAGTTTACAGAGCCAGTGTGCCGCTCTGCATGAAAGTATCATTGATTCAGCTAAAAGGGTTGAAGAGGAAATAATAAGGCTGACGGATGACGAGGCCGCGCAGCCACCAAGCCGCCATTTTGTGACACAGCCCGGGGCCGCGCCACCACCGAGCCGCCATTTTGTGATACAGCCCGCGGTCCCCGCAGCGCCCCTACCGCCAGAAGTGATCATTAAACGGGAGTTTAAGATAAATGGGCAGATAGGGGAGAGGGGCCAAAAAGACAAGTGTCTTATTCCAATCTCACTCACCAGATCGATATGGGCTTAAAGAAAAAGTACAGTGAGGTTGAGATAATTGAGGCTGTTGTCAGAGCAGTGAGTCCTGGATTGAGTTTGCGCGCTATGCTGGAGATTAAGTCAGATCTCACCCTGCCACAGCTGCGCATAATCCTGCGAGGACATTATAAAGAAGATAGTTCCACTGACTTGTATCATCGTCTGATAAACCTCACACAAGACAGTAATGAGTCACCTCAGATCTTCCTGTTTCACGCCATTGAGCTAAAGGAAAGACTTTTAACAGCATCCAGAGAGCCTGGCACGGAAGAGCAGTTTAGTTCTGATCTTATTCAGAGGAAGTTTCTAAGGGCGGTGGAAACAGGACTGATCAGTGTTGATGTGAAATATCAACTGAAGCGCTATTTGGAGGATCCTGCCGTCACTGATGAGCTACTGATTTCAAAGATGAATGCAGCAGCCAGTCTTGAATGGGAACGGCAGCAGAAATTTAAAAGGCACGCAAAAGAACCAAAAGTTCGAGAATGCCGAGTGGAAAATCTGACGGGTCAGTATGCAACCGAGAGAGAAGTGGATGGCCAAGAGCGCCTCCTACCATCGACAAAAGGAAAAATCCTTAAGTCCCAAAGCACAGTGGCCTGTACGGAATCTGAGCTCCTGGACATCGTCACGCAACTGAAGAGTGACATGGAGGAGATCAAGAAGGCCATACGTGAGTCTCCCAGAGCACCTCACGCTCAAAGAGCCAGGAGGACACATGGCTGCAAGAGATGTCAGTCCACCAGCAATGGCGACCAATGCAACCACTGCTTCAAATGTGGAGTCAGCGGCCACATGTCAAGGGAATGTCGGATAGGGAGGAGACTAGGAAGAGGAACAGGGCAAGTAGACACAGCAGCCAATACTGTCGCAACCACATCAGAACAAGCTAACACACAAGAACTGTATGAGCTCGTTACTGACAGTATTCGGAGGTTGGAAGCAAGGCTGGTAGCAAGGCACCACCTGAAGAAATGGTCCATGTTAATCTACTGTCCCTTAATCGCCAATTACAGTTACTCAACTTGGTTGGAAAAAAATATGTCATCACCTGCTTCCTCGATGACAAGGAGACACAAGCATTGTGGGACACAGGGTCACAGGTCTGTTTAATGAACGACACCTGGAGACAGGAGCACCTGCCACACACCACCGTCAGAGACTTAGCCGAGTTGGTGGGTCCAAGTATCCTGAATGGGAGGGCAGTGAACCAGACACCGATTCCATTCTCAGGGTGGGTCGAAGTCACATTTAAGCTGCCGACAGTTAGTTGCCCACTGGTGGAACTCTTAGTTCCTGTGCTAGTGATGAAGGAGGACAGAGTGGCAGAGCCGTCTATCATTGGGTTCAACGTGATTGACCATGTCCTGAAGATGGGCATTAAACCCCCTTGTGCCATCACTGAAGCTGTTAGCGCAGCCTTCTCATTTGACCGTAAGAAAACAGAGGTGTTTTTGAAAGTGATGCAAAGTGAGGAGGATAGGCTGGGGGAAGGAATGGTAAAAGTTGGCATTGAGTTGGTTACCCTCCCTGCTGGCCAAACCAAAACAGTCAAAGGTTGCGTCAGAGCAGGCTCACTTCCAGACACACAAGACGTCTTGTTTGAGCCGAGTCAGTACACCCAGTTACCAGAGGGTTTGCAGATGCAAAGTGGGTTGGTGCAGTTGTGGAAAGGGAAGCGATCTATGTTCAAAATACCTATAACAAACAGTACGTCCCGTGATATCCAGCTGCCCGCTAAGACCATTTTGGGGGAAAGGCAGAGAGTTAAAACTGCTTATCCGGCAGATATTACACCCCCTGCTGCAAATCCAGCGACTGTCGACGCGACGACGAGTGAAACAGGAAGAAATAAAGAGACCGAGATGAACTGTGCTGTCAAAGAGACTATGGACATGTGGGACCCTCCAGTTCCCCTTGATCATCTCTCGCCCATACGGCAAGAGCAAGTAAAACAGCTACTACGGGAGGAACGGCAAGCATTTTCCCGTGATGAGTATGATGTAGGGACAATTCCCTCTTTACAGTTGAAGATCAGACTCAAAGATCACAATCCTGTCAAAAAGGCTTATGTTTCTGTTCCCAAACCACTTCATAAAGAAGTAAAGGAGTATTTAGAAGACCTGCTTAACAGGGGCTGGATCACCAAATTCAAGTCATCGTATTCCAGTCCAATCATCTGTGTGCGAAAGAAAGATGGAGGTCTGCGTTTGTGCTGTGACTTTAGAGAGTTGAACAAGAAGTCCATCCCTGACAGACACCCAATTCCCCGCATACAAGATATGCTGAACAGTCTAAGTGGGAGTGTGTGGTTTTCAGTCCTCGACCAAGGGAAGGCGTATCATCAGGGTTTCCTGGAAGAGTCGTGTAGGCCCCTCACTGCATTTATCACTCCCTGGGGTTTGTTCGAATGGGTAAAAATTCCATTTGGTTTGTCCTCAGCACCAGCAGCATTCCAAAGATCTATGGAAGAGTGCTTGTGGGGGTTGAGAGGTGATATTTGTCTGCCTTACCTCGATGATAACCTTGTTCATTCACAGAGTTTTGCAGATCATTTGCAAGACCTGAGAAGCGTCCTGCACCGCTATCAAAGCCATGGGGTGAAGCTGACTCCCCGAAAATGTGAGTTATCCAAGCAGCAGGTACGTTTTCTTGGTAAAATGGTAACAGGACAGGGCTACACCATGGACCCTGCGGGCATTGCCCCAGTGCAGACATTCAAACAGCAGCAACCTTCCACTGTTGGAGAGTTAAGGAAATTGCTAGGTTTTTTTTCATATTACCACAGCTATATTCCAAACTTCTCTCGTATAGCAAAGCCTCTTTACGACCTTCTGGCTAACGATCACACAGACAAAGCAAAGAAAAACTCAAAGAAACATGTCAAAAAGAACGATGGTGACCACTTGCCCTCATCCCATGTGATCAGGTGGCACCCAGAGCATCAAGCAGTAGTTTGTAAGCTTGTTGACCTTCTTTCCCAACCCCCAGTGTTAGGTTACCCGAACTTTGAGGAACCCTTCATTGTGCACTGTGACACTTCACAGGAGGGGCTAGGGGCGGTGTTATACCAGCGACAACAAGACAAACTGGTGGTGATAGCGTATGGCTCCAGGACACTGTCAAATCCAGAGAAGAACTACCACCTTCATTCAGGGAAGCTGGAGTTTCTTGCCATGAAGTGGGCCATCTGTGAGAGGTTTCAGGATTATCTGTACTATTCTCCGTCATTCACTGTCTATACGGACAATAATCCTCTAACGTATGTGCTCACCACCGCAAAGTTAAATGCAACCACACAGAGGTGGGTAGCAGAACTGGCTGATTTCCAGTTTGTGATTAAGTATCGCCCTGGAAAAGCAAACAGAGATGCAGATGGACTTTCACATATGCCCTTAGATATGGAGCAGTACATGAACAAATGCACCCAGAATGTTGATCCTGATGTGATGAATTGTGTGGCACAGGCAGTCAAGGTAAAGTCACAAGAAAATGAACCATGGCTCTGCCCAGTCACCATTTCTACTCTCATTAGGGAAGTAGATCAAGAAGCCAGCTCTATAGCTGAAATATCAAAAAGTGATCTAAAAAGAGCTCAAGAAGAAGACTCCGTGATTGGAGGGGTGTTGCGCTATGTGCTATCAGAACAATGGCCAAGAAGTGTAAAGCAGCAGAACAGTAAAATTGCAGCTTTAGTCAGGCAGAAACACAAGCTGTATTTGGAAGATGATGGACTGCTTTACAGGAGAATGGCAACACATGACCAGCTACTTCTATCCCAGAAGTTTCACAAGCTCGTGTTCAAAGAGCTCCACGAAAACATGGGCCATTTAGGGGTAGAGAGAGTGATTAACTTGATAAGAGAGCGTTTTTATTGGGCTCACATGCAAAGAGATGTGGAGCACTGCATCACTAAAGTTTGCAGTTGTTTGAAGAACAAACGTCCCAATAAGACAACAAGGGCACCACTGACTAACATTGTCACCACGTACCCATTTGAATTAGTGTCAGTGGATTTCCTGCATTTGGAGAGGTGCAAAGGAAGATATGAGTATATCCTGGTTGTAATTGACCATTTCACTCGTTTTGCCCAGGCTTACCCTTGTCGTAACAAAGCTGCCCACACCGCTGCTGAGAAGATCTTTGAAGATTTTGCCCTCAAGTTTGGTTTCCCCACATGACTCCATCATGATCAGGGTAGAGAGTTCCAAAATAAACTTTTTGCAAAACTCCAAGAGTACGGTGGTGTGCAGGGGACAGCGCCCTACCATCCCCAAGGGAATGGGCAGGTGGAACGATTCAATCGTACACTGTTGGCAATGCTCAGAAATTTGCCCGAAGCAGCCAAGGAAGACTGGAAGTCCTCTCTGGCAAAAGTGGTCCATGCATATAATTGTACACGTAGTTAGGCTACGAGGTACGCACCATATTTTCTGTTGTTTGGCCGTAGTCCAAAGTTGCCTATTGATCTAATGTTTGGCCTCACAACAAGAGAGCAGAGTGTTTCTCAGCAA
Source organism: Pholidichthys leucotaenia (assembly GCA_020510985.1). Classification (NCBI taxonomy): domain Eukaryota; kingdom Metazoa; phylum Chordata; class Actinopteri; order Cichliformes; family Pholidichthyidae; genus Pholidichthys; species Pholidichthys leucotaenia. The sequence continues at coordinate 408,643,269 of CM035843.1, forward strand.
GACTATGCTGAAAAGTGGAGAGCTACAATGACTGAAGCTTACAAACTCGCTTCTAAAACAGCAAACAAAGAAGGGATGAGAAGTAAAGCACTTTATGATAAAAAGGTTCACGGTGCTGAGTTACTCCCTGGATCCAGAGTATTGGTCCGAAACTTGACCGAAAAAGGTGGGCCAGGAAAATTAAGATCATTCTGGGAAGACAAGGTGTATGTCGTGACCCAAAAGAAGTACCCAGACAGTCCAGTATATGAAATCAGACCTGAAAAAGGCAAGGGACGCACTCGGGTCATGCACAGAAACTGTGACTTTCTTCCCATGGAAACAGTGGAGCATACCTCTAAGAAAATAAGAGAAAGAGACTCTAAAAGACAAAGGCATGTGGACAGACAAAGCAACACGGATGATGAAGATGAAGAGGGTTGGAATGCCATAATCGGATTACGAGCTGGGAAGGATCAAGAGCAGCGTCCACTGAGAGCCGATGCACCGGAGTTCTACCCGCACAGGGACACTACTCCGGAGGATGAGGACCAGGACCCAGATGACGTCACGCAGGTGCAGCTGGCACCAGAGGTCGACGATCTGGAGGTCCCAGATCCAGCTGAGGCAGACCAGGACCAGGGTGATGAGGTGTCAGAGTCCAGTTCCAGTGACCAGGAGGGACCAGACGAGATTCCTGCTAAAACGTATCCTTCCGGAATAAGAAAACAGCCATTGAGATTGACTTATGATAAGTTAGGCCAACCTTGTACTTCATTGCACTTCATCTGTCTAGAACAAATTTGTAGAAGCTAAAGATAACCATTGGTCAGACATAAATGTTTTGAAAAGTAACTTGGTAGTTACTGTGATGGTTGATTTAAAAAAAAAGGAAAAAAGAAAAAAAATTGAAAAACACAAAAAAAGAGATTTTCAGTGTGCTACTAAGGCACAGACATCACACACAGGTTTATTTGGTAGGCTATGACTAGATTGAGTACCCTTACTCTCAGGAAAGATGCAGATACCCACCATGGTGGATGGAGCGGTTGAAGGTTATCGTACACAAAGACCTCTTCTGCAAATGTATTGCATGGAATAGGAGATACATGCTGTACTATGGACAATTACCAGTTGCATCTTTATGGACTTTAATGAACTCTGACTCCTGTTTAGTAATACCCCACTTACATGTAATACATGGTTACCAAATGTGGACTGAAAGAAGAAAAGAGAAAAAACAGTAGTTTTGAGAAAGGTGTAATGTCAGGACGACATTAACTTTTTGAGGGGTGAGTGTAGGAAAAAGTCAATTTTGGACAACCTCTAGTAAACCCCCAGAAAACAGTGTGGATTAGATGCTAATGGCAAATATAAATATTCCTAATAAATGTACCTAATAGACTGTGATTTAATGATTAATGGTAAATGGGAGCATTTATGGGGAATGTTATCAAAGGACTGAATGTGAACTGTTAGATGTAAACTGTTAATGAAAGCAGTAGCGTTTCTACGCCAGAGGTGGCGCTCAGTATTGATAAGACACTGTATAGTGTTAGAGAACAATAGAAGGAGAGTAGCAAATGTTCCAGAGAGAGTGTTAAGAGAAAATGGTGTCAAGCGATGTGCTGTGTAAGTGTGGACCATGCCGGGTGTGGTGAGAAGTTAATAAAAAGCCGCTGCAAAGTCTGACAGTTTGGCTCCCTCATCCTTCCTCCCCTTCGCCCCTCCTGGGTGTAACATATATATATATATATATATCTCAAGCCCAAGCTAACATCCCAAGCCCAAGCTAACGCTTGCCCTTCCAGAAGGTTAGCCACATACCCAATTCGGCAATGATCAGACGGGAAGTCCCCGGGGACGCGCTGAAACACTGACTCACACTGGAGGAGGAACCCACGCGCTTCGCCGAGTTTCCCGCTGAAGTGCGTGGGTGTTGGGATGGGGGTGAGCCGAGCTGGCAGTCCCAGGGAGGCGACAGGAGCTGGCCCGCTATGCAGAGCCAGAGAGAATGCCTGTTGAGGATCCAGGCGATCCAACCGATGGGAAATTTGGGTGAGCTGATTTAGAATTACCTGTTGTTGATGAGCAATTAAGTCCACTCGAGCCTCGAGAGTGGAAAGTCAGCGTGCGAGCCCACTGTCCGCTGAGCCACTTTGCTGGAGCCGTACTGACATAATGTTGGGCTCAGGGAACACGCACACAGGCTCGAGTTAGATTCAAAGCTTTATTCAACAACAGAGAGTGTTTGGATGCATGAGTGAGAGGTGTGGATGGATTGATGGTGAACAGGGAGCGCCGAGAGTGGAACAGTTCGCCGTGCAGCCAGGCAACCCTAAGGGCAGAGCAGAGATGCAGGTTAATGACAGTCTTACACCCCGTGGGGGTTAACACTCAGTGTGCTGCTTACGTGCAGGTGTTGTGGTGGCTGGCGTTGGCTGACACAGGACTTCTGCCTGGGGGACAGCGCTCCGGTGCACACTCGGCGAGGAGAGGAGAGAGCTGTGGAGGTTGAGGCGAGGATGAGGAAATCCGTCGCCTGGAGGATCCACCTGTGCACAGGGGAGAGACTGAAGACCAGGTAAGAGAACGTATAGCTTACGTGCTGGGTAAAGGATGGTGCAGGCTGGGAAGAGACGGCCATGCACTGGAGTTTGGAGCGTAGACAAGCAGATGGCTCCAGACCGAGGCTGTAGGCAGGGCGAGTTAAATAGTCCACGGCTGATGAGACGTAGGTGTGCGCGCCACTGGAACTGATGATGAGCGAGAGCGAGTTGTGACAGCTATGAACTATTCACATGATGATCAGGAACTGTATGATGATCAGTGGGAGTCTTTGCTGGGGGTACAGACTTGGTGTGCAAGGACATTAATGTGGGTCCACAAGGAGTTGCTGCTGCAGTTTATTTGGACAAGGACTTGTTGCCTCTGTATGCCCTCTCTGACACTGCTGCACCCCATGTCACACTGGGGGTGTCCACAGGGGAGGAGGCAAGGGCACTGGGACCAATGGTGAAAAACTGTCTTAAGTTGACTGACTGGGTTGTCACACAATGTAGGGACCTGCATTACTCACCATCTGCTGACTGCTATCGCATCTCATGCAATGTCACAATTCAGGCTAGTCCACAAACATTGCACCTAGACAGAACACATGGTAGAGAAAACATTGATCAGCCAGATTCTGGTGCACTTCTGGACACTCTGCCCCCTTCTCTATGGTCGAACAGCTCTGCAGATGTTGGTCTGATTACCTGTTCACCAGTCAAAATCTCACTGAAAACAAATACTCAACCAATAGGGCGAGCACAGTATCCTCTCACAAAAGAGAAGGAGATAGGCATAGCAGAAACAATACAGGGTCTTCTTCAGACAGGGGTTTTAGTGCCAACACAGTCCCCATGGAACACACCAATTCTTCCTGTAGAGAAGCCTGGCAAAACGGACTATAGGATGGTACATGACCTGAGACCTGTCAATTCTGTGGTTGTTCCTATGAATTACACTGTTCCACATCCTCATCTGCTTCTGAATAACATTACACCACATTACATTTTTTTTTCTTACTGTTGTGGATATTTCTAATGCTTTTTTTAAGCATTCCACTGAATGCAGACAGCAGGCCTCTTTTTGTATTCACCTATTAGGGTCAGCAATACACATACAGCAGACTACCACAAGGTTTTGTTGACTCACCAGCCATTTTTAATCACACACTGCATCAGTATTTGCAGGATTTATTTCTGCCCCTGGCACATTGCTGTTGCAGTATATTGATGATCTGCTATTAGCAGGCCCTGCTGCTGCCTCTGTGCTTTCAGCCACGGAGATCCTCTTGAAACAGCTTTCCCAGAAAGGCTACAAACTAAGCCACAAAAAGGTACAGTGTTTTCACCCTGGAGCTCATTATTTGGGCAGGCAAATCACATCTGGTGATTCCGCGGTGTCTCCATCACAAAGGTCATCAATTCTCTCACACCCTAAACCGTGCACTGTCAGGGAAATGAAGTCATTTTTGAGTCTTACCAGATACAGCAGAAAATTTGTCACAAATTACATTGCGCTCATTAAACCCCTGCACAATCTTCTTAAAGAAGCGGACACAAAAATCTCACATTACCATTGCAATGGACTACTTCAGCCGAGGGTGCGTTCATCGAACTAAAGCAATTTATGTCACATGCATGCTCACTCAAACCATCTGATAACACTTCCCCATTTCACTTGGATATTTCTGAACAGCACGGAATTGGAAATGTTGTGCTGTATCAGAAGGGGGAAGGTACAGGGTCAAGGTTAGTTCTAATGTACTACAGTTCAACATGTCATGAACTGAGCCGGTTTTCCTCCCGGGCTCAGTTCCATAACTTTCCTCTGTGTTTTGCATTTATCTGTGTATTGTGTATTTTGTACTGACCCGTGGTTCTCCCAGGCTCAGTCTCATGGGTTTCCATTTTCACATTTATTTGTGTATTGTTATACCTTTTGAGTTCCATATTGTCTTCCATGGTTCCTTGATACTGTTTAGTTTGCCTTTGTCATGTCATGTCTCATTTTGTAATCCATTCCTAATTTGTTTCTGAGTTTGATGGTTTTGTATTGGTTTTCTGACTGACGGCTGTCAGGCAGCACGTTTGGGTCTGCACTTGGTGTGGGCATTGCCTGTCAGCCTGTCAGCCAGACCACTCCCCTGTCATGACACTCAGCTGATTCCTTTTTCCCTTGATTACTCTCCACGTTTCCTCACTCAGGTGCAGCTAGTTTCTGGGTCATTAGTTTATGTATTTAGTCTGGTCTTTGTTCATGACTCATTGCTGGATTATTGTATTTCTCTGCCCCATTCCATTCATGTCTCATTAATTGTATCTGCCACGTTTCGTGGGGGCTCCCTGCATCACGTTTCATTTGTGCCCTTCTGCCTGTCCTGTGTCCACTGTGCTGTGTTTGCCCAGGGATGCCAATGTAAGTTTATTCGTGTTTGCATTTTGTCTGCTGCACTATTTTTTGGGACTTTGCTTCTTCACTTTAATAAATTTTGCCTTGGGTGAAATCCTGCATTTTAATCTGTCTTTCTCTGCACCTCGTTAGAGGCACGTACATGACAGAATAATCCAGCTCAAAGGTACGATTCAGCGGATTATACCTGGGCATTATTTTTTCATTTTTGTGCTATTTTTTCCACTCATCTGTATTGACAGCTCACCATGGACTTTCGAGTTTTTGGACTGAGCACATAGGAGTGCGCAGTGGCCCAGCTGGCCATGGATTTTGCCTCCAGGGCTCGAGCCACCCTCTCTCCCGAAGCCCTTCTTTGTTTTTTGGACAACGCTGTCGGGGTGATTCAGACGTGCCCCAGTCTGTGGAGATACCCAGGGTTATTACTTCTCACGCAGATATTCGAGTCCCGGCAGCACCTCAAGGGAGTGGTGAGAGGGTCCTCCTCGGTACAACCCTGGCAGCCCAAGAAGCGCTCCCAGAAGCCAAGAGCTTACCATTCACTTCCCGAAACTGTGTCCTCTTCTCCCCGCCAGGTGTCCCATCCTACTCCCAGGGAGACAGAACATGACCTCAGGACAGCAGCTGATGTCATCACCTGCCAGAAATTCAGGCAAGTCCTTCTTCATTCCCTTTCTCTCTTTCCTGAAGTAGTTTGCCTGATTCCTGATGAGGAGATCCAAATTTTACAGTCCACTGGGTCACCCTCATCAGTTGCTGTTCTCGCTTCTCAGCCTGTTTTTTCTGTCATCCCCAAATCTCCGCTGATCCCGGGGGGGGGGGGGACCTCAGACGCAGGAGGAGCCTTCTCCGAGGGAACCTGAGCCCCTGCCTGGAACCGAGCACGCCCAGACCATGGAGTCTCCTCACCTCTGTGACGAGCCCACGCCTCCTGCTCCTACTCGTCATTGCCATTCCCGGAGGTCCCACCAGAAAGACTCAACCGCCTCTACACCCGCCATCCCTCTTTTACAGGAGAAGGAGAATTTTGCAGCAGATCCACGTTTTCCTCCAGCTGCCTCATCGACAGCCACCTCCTCCTCCTCAACATTTTCATCCGCCAATGTGTGTAGGGCCGTCTCTTCCCCGGGTCCATCCACCTCTGTGCCTGCTGAGGCAGCTCCTCCGCTGCTTACTGAGGAGCCCAGGCCCACTGTGGACACAGAGAGGGATGATTGGGCTCCAGGCACTGCTGGAAACATCAAGAACCAGGTGAACAGGCAAGTTCCATTTTTCCCATTTTCATTATTGATGAACAATCTTGCCTGATCCCTGGTCAAGAGACTCAGGTTATGCAGTTCCCTGAGTTCTCTTCACCAGCGGCGAATGACAACCCCTCACCAGTTCTCTCCATGTCCTTTCCTTTTGCCTTCAAGAGTCCGCTGGACCTGGAACCGAGCCACCAGACGGAGGACGAGCTTGTGGCTCTGGGGGACCTTACTCAGGTGCCAGTAGTGAGTGGAACCCCAGCTGCCACGTCAAAGGAGTCACTGGGGTGGGTCACTTTACCTGGGAATTCATGGACTGCTGACACCATCAGGCCTGCTGTGGAGGCCACTGCAGCAGAGATGGAACCTGCGCTGGACTGTCTTGAGGCCGGGCCCAAGACGTCGTCGTCTGGATCGACGGAGTCCAGTACAGCAGTGGAGCGCGAGACCAGGCAAGTTGTGACGGAGTAGCCTCATCACTGGCTGCAGGCACACAGACACTCATACAGACGGCAATAGGCACACTCACTTAGACACAACTATGGACTGTAGGTGATTTACTAGTTTAAGCGGCAGACACACACACACACACACACACACACACACACACACATGCACACACCTGCCATGCATTTTCTCATTTACTTCTGTTTGGAAATTATCTTAAAATATCGAACGTTTATCTTTTCTTTTTCCCTTACCTGTTTTGTGGCGCAGCCAGGGGTGCACACTTGGTTGTTCTGCTTCACTGGAAAGCATACTCTTATTTCCATACCACATAAACTCCTTTTTTTTTGTTTGTTCCCGTGCCCGTCCACTTAGCTGCCTTGATGCACGATTCAGATGTCTAATGAGCTAAACAGATGGAATCAATTGAGTAGATTAAGTATGGGTTTTCACACGCCTGTTGGTCAGGTGACCCAGGGAGATTGTGGTCATGAATTTTAATAAATATTTGTTTGTAAATGGACTGACTTTGTGTGTGGGAAAACTTATTTTTTTATTTAAAAATTTATGTGTAAAGTATATACGAGGCATTGTTAACTGTTTTATGGAAATATTTATTGAAGTGTGTGTTTTTCTATGAATGATACGCCCAGTGGGAGGGGCTTGATCATTAAAAGGGGGTTGTTGTGGGCTAAACTGGAAGTCTGAAGTTTGTTGTAGAGGAGGTAACATATAGTCTGCTGTCTGGAAGTAACTGAGTGACATGTTTTCTCCCATTTTAAAGGAGTTAAGAGAGGACTCCATTTTAAAGGGACAGTTTGGTACAGAGACTGTTTGGGTTTCTCTCCATTTGTTTCCACTGTTTGTTTTCTCCTCACCTGTACATAACTTTGCACTTGTGAGGCTGGTAATTAAAAAGGCTCAATACCATCTATACGACTTTGCCATGATTTTGGGGAGGATTTGAAGAAGCTGGAAAAGAACCCCGTGACACAAGTGCTCTCATTTAGTTCTCTCCCTTCTGAATTGGAGCAATCTTGCCTGGCTCTTGGGGAGGAGAGCGGGCTCCGCTGCTGCCAGCGACCTTGACCTTGTTTCTCCTTCTGTTGTTTTTGAGTCTCATCCCAGGGTCGCCGGGGAAGATATGCTCCAGCCTGAAGCCCCCGTAGATCTAGCCTCACCACCTACAGATGTCACAAGTCCAGCTTCTCCCGCTGTGGAGGTTCATCCTGTGTCCAGCTTCCCCGGTGGAGGTCATTGCGGTGGTTCCGTCCCAACCTGGGACCTTCGTGGGTGCAGCTTTGGCCCAGGCCGGGTCCACCGCGGGTGCAGCTTCCTCTGACCCTGATGACCTTCCACCACCTGGATTGTCGGAGTCCTGGACGACAGTGGAGCTTGAGCTCAGGTGAGTGCTCTCTTTTGACTTTCTCTTCTCAGTGTTAAACCATTCTTGCCTTGCTCTTGATGAGGAGAGCTGGGTGCAGCCACCCGCTGCACCTGAACTCACCCCACTGGACTCCGCCGCTGCCGGCAACCCTGACCACTCCTCTCTCTGTGCTGTTACTGAGCTCTCCCCCAGGGTCACCGGAGAGGGCCGAACTCCACCTGAGGCCTTCAAAGATCCAGGTTCAGTGCCTGTGGTTGCTGTGGGTCCAGTTTCCCCTGCTTTGAAGGTTTCCACAGGCTCAGCTGAGCTCCAGCCTTGAGCCACCGTGGGCGCAGCCATGGCCCAGCCGGGGCCCACCATGGGTGCAACGTTGGCCCAGCCAGGATCCACCGTGAGTGCAACAGAGGTCAAGCCCAGAGCCTTCATGGGTGCTACTGAGCTCCGGGCTAGGGCCACTGTGGGTGCAACCATGTCCCAGACCAGGACCCCCACGGGTGCTACCGTTCTCCTTACTGGGACCAGCGAAGGCGTTGTCCCTCCTCCTCCATGGCCAGATGCCATTGTGGTTCTTCTCTCCTCACTGCCAGACACTGACGTGGTTCCTCTCTCCTCTTCCCTGCCGGATGCCATTGTGACTCCCTTCTCTTCCCTGCTGGACACCATCGTGGTCTCCTTCTCTTATCAGCCCGACACCGTCTGGGTGTCCCTTCCTTGGGTTACTCTTCCTATTCCGGGCTTCCCTGAGGGGGAGCCGCCTCCTGGGCCAGTCTCCTGGGCGTGGGGGGTGAAGGAGTCTGGTTGGCTGCCTAATGGACTTAGCCACTGGGTTGGGTGGCCTTTGTTTCCTGGTAGGCCACCCAACTTGTTCCACCTGGTTGTCCGGTTGGTCTGGGACTCTGGGTGACCTCCCAAGCCCTTTGGCTCTAGGACTTGGGGGGGGGGGGGGTAATTTTGTGTTTCTCTGGTGTGGGCCCTGAGCAGGGTTGTTTTTTGTTCCCTCCTGACCTGTTTCCCCCTACCTCCCGCCCTGGATGGATGATTGTTGTTCCTGCCTGGGGGGTGGTGGGGGGGTAGGTTTATTCTTTTCTTCTGTTGATGTTACACTGGGTGTCTGGAGTCCACCCCTTGAGAGGGGGCTCTGTCATGAAATTACTAACTAACTAACTAACTAACTAACCTGCACTTATATAGCGCTTTTCTAGTCACAAAGACCACTCAAAGCGCTTTCATTAATACTAACCCTCTATTCTAAGGGCCTATAGGAAACAGATATCTAGGGACAATTTAGAACAGCCAATTAACCTAACATGCATGTTTTTGGCATGTGGGAGGAAACCGGAGAAATCCCGGAGTAAACCCACGCAACACGGGGAGAACATGCAAACTCCACACAGATCACTGTTGGTCGGGGGCTGGGATCGAACCCACGATCCCACGATCCCCACAATCCCCCGGCCAAGGGTAAACTGTGCTGCCGCAGTGCTAACCACTGCGCCACCGTGCAGCCCAGAAATGAGCCGGTTTTCCTCCCGGGCTCAGTTCCATAATTTTCCTCTGTGTTTTGTATTTATCTGTGTATTGTGTGTTTTGTACTGAGCCGGGGTTCTCCCAGGCTCAGTCTCATGGGTTTCCGTTTTCACATTTATTTGTGCATTGTTATACCTTTTGAGTTCCATATCGTCTTCCATGGTTCCTTGATACTGTTTAGTTTGCCTTTGTCATGTCATGTCTCATTTTGTAATCCATTCCTAATTTGTTTCTGAGTTTGATGGTGCAGCTAGTTTCTGGGTCATTAGTTCATGTATTTAGTCTGCTCTTTGTTCATGACTCATTGCTGGATTATTGTATGTTTCTTCCATGCTCCATATGTGTCTCATTAATTGTATCTGCCACGTTTTGTGGTGGCTCCCTGCATCATGTTTCATGCATGCCCTTCTGCTTCTTCTGTGTCCACTGTGCTGTGTTTGCCCAGGGACACCAATGTAAGTTTATTCGTGTTTGCATTTTGTCTGCTGCACTGTTTTTTGGGACTTTGGTTCTTCACTTTAATAAATTTTGCCTTGGGTGAAATCTCGCATTTGAATCTGTCTTTCTCTGCTCCTAACTAAAAGGATCACTCGTTTAAGGGCCAATTTCAAGAACAAGCTGCAAAACCATTAAAGCGTACCTGTGATGGTCGTCTAAATGCATTCAACTTGAAAACATTAGGCAAAGTATTCGTTATTTTGTTAAATAATTATTGCCAGCCATATACCACCATAGAAATATGCAAATACGACCGCAGGCATGGCCAGCCAATGAAAACTCTGCGTGCAGCCATGACACATGCGGATGTGACGTCATATCGTTGCCAATACTCCGCCTGTATGAGCGACTAGGGTGCTGTTGTGAGTGTTTTTATTCTATTATGGCTGAATTGTCGGACTCTGAGGAAGAATTCATCCAACATGGCTACAGGTTTGAGCCAGAAAGGTCTGCAATTTCGTCTGAAAGGATTCGTCTGTGCCCTGTTCAGAGATTGTGCAATCACTTTTCCGCTAAGATCTTCTGACAAGGTGAGCTGGGTTTGGGTACACAAAAGAAGTGTTTATCTTTGTTTTTTCGCTTATTATTGAGACATCCAAAGGCTTTACATTCCGCCATGTTGCGATATCCATATCGCATTGTATGTTTTTGTTGTAACAAGAGCGCCGAGTGTCTGCTCCTCTGTATAGCGGCGAGGGAGGAGCCGAATCATCTGCCATGTTGCGGCCGTTACGAGCTCAGATCAGACGAGATGACCCGCTGAATTTAAGCATTTATTTATTTATTTTCTACTCGTTTTAGTTCTGCATTTAATATGAACCCTGAGTTTGAAATAAACGTTTGAATTTGAATTAGAATATCCTGAAAGCCACTGCTCATCCGGGCACTCCAGGCTCAGCCAATATTGATCCAGATCGTGGTGCCAACAATATTTCGTCACAGGAAGCATCCTGGCAGGCCATGTAGCCGCTAGTATGGCTGCACCCATGTTTTGCTGACATAGTTGAACCAGCACATCAACAATGGATTTATATCACATTGCTTTGAACTTGAATTTGAACTTAAACTAGAACTAGAACATGAGACAGGGGCTCAATATAATGTCTTTTTTTTCATGACCACCACAGGTACGCTTTAAGATGGTCATCTCCCAACATAAAAAAAGACAGGAGAGCTTGCTATCAAAATGATTTTTTTTTTTTTTTTGGAACATCACACTAGTCACCTATACATATATAAAAAAAAATAGTATTTACATAGAATTTTAATTTTTGCTTCACACTGGTTATGTGAGTGAAAAGAAATAACTAAATCAAAGCAAGAGTTCTTGTTCACCCACTGTGTTGGTAGTCTTGAATGAAGTTGAAGCCAGAAAACTCAACATGTCGACCCATGGTCCATCAAATGAACAATCAAAAAGATCGAGTGTGTGAGGTACACACTCCTTGTTAGAGGCGCGCACATGACACAACAAAAAGGACACCCACCGTCCACACGTCCTGTTGCCGCAATAGCCAAAGCATTGGAGAAAGCTTCTCACATTACCATGCAACACACTGTGATTGTGCACACAACACACGGAGTAGCTTCATATCTACAAAGTGTGTTGTAGATATATGTGTGTTTCAGTCAAAAGAACACAAAGGTTGAAAAGAATACTACAAGCACCAAGTGTTATTTACACAAGGCAAGGCACAAACATGGCAGAGGACATGCTCATAGGTAAACCCCATGACTGTTGTGCAGTTGTGGAAACAGACATGAAAGCTTTTCCAAATCTCCAAGCAAATGAAATTGAACATCCAAATTTGAATCTTTTTGTGTGAAGAATGTTGTTATACGAAAACAGGTCGATCTTTGAGTGCTTCATTTGCAGTTGTAAAATATGATGAAGAGACAGGTGCTTTTTCAAACTGTCGAGGCAGAAATGGTAGACCAGCCTGCCTCTGCTCAAAAAGCTGAAATTGTAACCCTCACTAAAGCATGTCAATGTGCAAAACTAACTAACTAACTAACTAACTAACCTGCACTTATATAGCGCTTTTCTAGTCACAAAGACCACTCAAAGCGCTTTCATTAATACTAACCCTCTATTCTAAGGGCCTATAGGAAACAAATATCTAGGGACAATTTAGAACAGCCAGTTAACCTAACATGCATGTTTTTGGCATGTGGGAGGAAACCGGAGAAATCCCGGAGTAAACCCACGCAACACGGGGAGAACATAAGATAAGCCTTTATTAGTCCCACAATGGGACTAATAAATTCCAGGATTGCAACAGCATAGGGATAGCAACACTCAGAGCAACAATCAGAAGGCAAGAAAAAACAACATCTAGTAAACATATGTCCATATTACTATAAATGTATATATATAGACACACAGTGCAGAGCATTATGGCTGGTGAATGTGCAGCAGAAAGTCTAAGCTCTCTCTCCGCAGATGCAGCGGGCCAGCTGGAAGTCTTTGGGCATGATGGTGACCCCCTTAGCGAAGAAGAGACCCACCAGGTTGGCCTCGCTGGTCTCCTGCAGGGCCATGACGACGAAGCTCAGGAAACGCAGGATGGTCTTGAAGTCCTGAGCGATCTCCCTCACCAGGCGCTGGACGGGCAGCTTACGGATGAGCAGCTCCGTGGATTTCTGGTAGCGACGGATCTCTCTCAGAGCCACGGGCCTGTGACGGCGAGGCCTCTTCACTCTGCCGGTGGCCAGAGCGCCTCTCCGAGCAGCCCTGGTGGCTAGCTGTCTCCTGGGGGGCTTCTTCCTCCAGTAGATTTTACGGGCGGTCTGCTTGGTTCTTGCCATCGCTCTTTATTATTCTGTCTTATATTTCTTTCACGCCGCCTAAACTCCAGCCCGGCACCCGCGTCCTTTTCGCTACAGCTCCTGGTATGTCGAGTTTCCCATTAGCACCGGGCGGCGGCCAAGTGCTAGCTAGCACTAGCTCCTCCCCGCTGTAACGTCTCCCGCTGCAAACCGTGGCTCCGTCCGCCGACCCGGGAGACCCCCGGGGCGATCCGTGCGTCCGTGATATATATACAGAGTGAAAGGTGTAGAAAGAAGAAGGAAGATAAAAAAAAGGCTGTTGCAACAGGCAGCCGACTCGTGTGGCGCCGCCGGTCCGGCGGAACCGGAACCGGAAAAAAAAAAAAAAAAAAAAAAAAACCTCCACACAGATCACTGTTGGTCGGGGGCTGGGATCGAACCCACAATCCCACGATCCCCTGGCCAAGGGTAAACTGTGCTGCCGCAGTGCTAACCACTGCGCCACCGTGCAGCCAAAACAACACAAGGCAAACATTTACACTGATTCAGCTTATGCCCACCAGGCTGCACATGTTGATTTGCCGCACTGGAAAAGAAAAGGATTCCTCACCTCAATTAACACACTGAATTGACACCTAACTGAAAAGGTTGAGCTGTTGGAGGCCATGGGTCAACCAAAGACAGTGGCAATTTTGAAGTGCAAAGGACATCAGAAAGGAAATGCTATTGTAGCCAAAGGAAATGAAGCTGCTGATATGGCTGCTAAGCAAGCAGGTGGTTATCCTACCCAGGCAAGTATGATAGTACAGAAGGAAGATCAGAAGTACATGGAAGTGGATGAGGAGGAAAGCAAGCAGCTACAAGAGAAGGCAAGTCCTGAAGAAAAGAATAGGTGGATAGAGAAAGGAGCAAAGAAGGATGAAGAAGGTTTATGGAAATCAGTTGATGGAAGGCTAGTAGACCCAGCTAAGGTGTTGTTGTTGTTGTGTAGAGAAGCACACTTGAAAGACCATGTCTCAAAAACAAAAACCTCTGCTTTAACTGAAGCACATTGGTGGCATCCACATTTGGCTGTGGTTGTAGAACTAGTGGTTTCTGAATGTGAAGCACGCTAGAAGTTTAATCCCAAACGTATGTTAAAGGCTGGGAGGGAGGTTACTTATTTTACCGAGGAATTTACCAATTAATACATTAAAAATACTTCAATGTGATTTTCTGGATTTTTTTTTCCTCATTTTGTCTCTCATAGTTGAGGTATACCTATGATGAAAATTGGAGACCTCTCTCATCTTTTAAGTGGGAGAACTTGCACAATTGGTGGCTGACTAAATACTTTTTTGCCCCACTATATATATATATATATATATATATATATATATATATATATATAGACACAGTGCAGAGCATTGTAGCTAGTTGGAATAAATATATGAGTATATAAACACACAGTGCGGAGTATTGTAGCTAGATGGAATGAAACAGCACAACCGTCTACTTAGTTATCCTACATGGTATGATTATGTACCCATACATATTCTCACCCTCCATAGCGAACGGTATTTTCCTAGTTGTATACCGGAGGGGACCATTGTGTAAGTCTATTGCGTCTTTTGCATTCAACACTATTAGGTTGTCACGTCTTTTTTGCTATCTCTGCGAGCAGCCCTGCTTAGGTTGTACAGTCTGACAGCCATAGGTAGGAAGGACCTGCGAAACCTCTCGGTTGTGCACCTAGGATGATGTAGTCTGCTGCTTAATGAGCTCCTCAGTGCATTCAGTATGTCCTGCATAGGGTGGAACTTGGACTCCAGCAGAGATGACAGTTTAGCCACCATCCTTCTCTCTCCTATCTCCTCCACTGGGTCAAGGCGCTGCCCCAGGACAGAGCTAGCTTTCTTGATCAGTTTGTTCAGTCTCTTCCTATCGGCTGCTGTAATGCTACTGCCCAAGCAGACAACTCAAAAAGGGATGGCTGATGCCACCACCGTGTCGTAGAATGTCTTCAGCAGCACCCCTTGTACACCAAAAGACCTGAGTCTCCTCAGCAGGAACAGCCTGCACTGTCCCTTCTTGTAGAGTGCGTCGATATTGTGTGACCAGTCTAGTTTATTGTTCAGATGAACACCTAGGTACTTATAGGATGTCACCATCTCGATGTCTGTTCCCTGAATATTTACTGGTGCTGTGAGGGGTTGCCCATGCCTGCGGCAGTCCACCACCAGCTCCTTAGTTGATGATGGTTATTGGGTTTTGTGGTGTTTTGTGTCTCTCCCTCCGGGCCTGGATTCCCCCCCCCCCCCCGCCGCCCCACCCCCGGGGTTACTTTTGTAGTTGTTGCTCTTTTTTTGGGGGGGTTCTCTTCTCTTTTTGATGTTACCGTGGGTGTCTGGGGAGCCACCACTTGAGGGAGGGGTACTGTGGTGATCCCAAGTTTGGTTCTGTACAATGCTTGGGTCTCCTGTTTATTTCCCTTTTTTCCATCTGTATGTTTAATTACGTTTTCATTATTATGTCTGTGCTTTTATTTTGACAGCACCGTGGCAGGACTTCCTGCTGTCAATTCTGCTCATGACCTGTCACGGCTGTGCGCACTTTGTAATTATGTTTACTCCACACCTGTTTGTAGTTTGAGTTTCTGTTCCCTATTTAAGATGGTTAGCTAGACTTAGTCTTTGTGGCAATTTCATCGACCTTAGACTGGAGTCCCTATGTCCGGCTCCAGTCTCGCTACAGCATCAGGTTTTGCCCTCGCTGCAATCATATGTAAGTGCTTATTCTATAGCGTCAGGTTTCACCCTCGCTATTTTCTTATGTAGGTGTTTGTACTCTTTCTTTGTGTTTCAGATTTAGTGTATGTGTTTTGCCCCACATGGCTCTTTGTTTTGTTACTTTCTATTAATAAATAAGCAAACTCAGGGTCGGCATTTGGCGTCTCATTCATGCCCTGAAAGGGGAAAACACGACACAGTCAAGTCAACTGGATTCAAGTATTTTTTACTTCTGAAATGTTTCACCATTCATTTAAATTCTATGGTAAAACCAAACAGCATATACAGTTATGTGAAAAAATTTGGACACCCCATTAAGTATTCAGTTCTTTATTAAGAAATGTTCATGTATCTATGTCTTACCTTGCTTTTGTTTTTATTTACATTTTTTAACACTTATTTTAGTCATTTTAAGTGGGAATGAATGTGGGGGTGTCCTCAAAAAGATGGGGGGTGTCCTCATTTATTCCTCAGTGTTTGTTTAGAATCACATTTTACAGAAAATTTGGGAAAAAAAATCTCTTTAATTCATTTTTAATTGTTTGGTTGTATTACATGAATCTCCCAGTATTTTCAACATTGATATTAAATATTCATATGTCCAAATATGTAAAAAAAAACAAAAAAACAACACACACAGGATTATACAGGGTGTCCTAATTTTTTCACTTGATTGTATGTGTAATTTTTTTCACAAAGCAGTGTTTTTTTAATTTTTATTTAATTATTTATTTTATTTTTAGACTATCCTCCTAATTCCTGAGGGTGCTGCTGCAGAAACGGCGCAACTTCCGGTTTCGGCTAAAGTCGTGTTATATCAGCCAGCAAGAGTGGAGTAGAGGGGCATTTAATATAGTGATTTAAAAAGTGTTTTAAATTTGTTTTAATGTATAGTCCACATACCTGTTTTGCAGTCAAGTGGCAGATA
This sequence comes from Pholidichthys leucotaenia, assembly GCA_020510985.1. Classification (NCBI taxonomy): domain Eukaryota; kingdom Metazoa; phylum Chordata; class Actinopteri; order Cichliformes; family Pholidichthyidae; genus Pholidichthys; species Pholidichthys leucotaenia. The sequence continues at coordinate 408,659,778 of CM035843.1, forward strand.
ATGTCAGCACTTGTAGTTTTTGTATTTTTGAATGTTTTTGTGTAGATAAGATAAGCCTTTATTAGTCCCACAACGGGGAAATTCCACGATTGCAACAGCACAGGGATAGCAACACTCAGAGCAACAATCAGAAGGCAAGAAAAAAAAGCAAACAAGCAAGAGCAGCTAATATACATATGTACATATTACTATAAAATCATTTTCAGTATTGTCTCCAGCTTTTGGTTCTGCAGTTAGTTTTACTAGTTGCGTTTGAATTTCTGCAACTTATTTTGAGAGTTCTTGGAGTGAGTTTAGCGTGATATTGTCCTCATCTTCATCTGAACTGCATTGCACAGTTTGCACGTGGAAGGTCACTTTTTGTTTTGAACTGCTCAAATGTTGTCTCATCGTTAAATTTTTGGCAGCAATTTGGTCTTCTTCAGTGCGTAGCAAGAGAAGCAAATCAGGAAAAGTTGGGGGACTTGCTCATTTTTGTTTAAACTGGAGTGCAGTTAAAAAGGAATCATCCCAACAACCTCGACAAAACTGCATGACAAGCAGCCTGTCAAAATCCTGGCTTGAAGTGCCCCCACGCTTCACAGTGTGAGTCAAAGCTACGTGAAGACGTTGTAGATATGACAAGGGTTTCTCACCTGTATTTTGGAAGATGTCAATAAACCTGCCGTAAAGCTCTCCACCATCTTGAACTGTACCATAAGCAGAATCTAACAGCTGAAGGTATTCTGATGGTGAGCTGTTGGGGTTCAAGTACTTGACTACATCAGCTGCTGGGGGTAAAAGAGACTCAATGATCTTTTGGGATTGCTGCAATTTGGAAATAGCAGAATCAGTCAAGATTAATTCTACACTGGAGCGCCAAGTGTCATAATCTAGCTCATAAGTTGGTCGGGGGTCTTTGCCAGAAAAAGCTCCGAGCTTTTGTGAAAACGGCTGCACGGAAAAATCTTCCCTTTTTACAATGTGCTCAACTACCACACGTTGCACTTCTGGGGGATTTAAATCATGTGCAGAAATGGTGGGCATACTTTGAGCTGGGGTGCTCGCCGTGTGATTCGACTGGTTAGTTGGCTAGTTAGTTGGCTGGTTAGTCGACTGGTTAGTTGGTTAGTTGCAGCTGAGCACCGGGCTCAGCTGCAGAAGGCAGAGGTTGAGGTTCATCTAAGAAAACTTCAGGTAAGTTATCAGGTAACTTAACTTGCTCTGATTGATCATTTTCAGATTCTTTGATTAACTCAGACATCCGTAACATCACGTATTTCAGGACATCTGCAAAATCTCTGCCCCTCATCTTCGCTGGGTTTTTAATGTTAGTGAGAAATGACTTGGTCATTTCGCTCCCTACACGGTGCGTATAAACATTGGCAAGAGATTGTATCATATAGCTGGCTCCACTATCAGATACTTGAGTACATGGCAATGGGTCAAGAGTTTCAAAAGCAATACTCGAGTGATACTCAAAAATAGAACTCTGGAAAAACTCAGACTTACTATCTGTTACTTTTATGACTCTTGAAATCGATCCATACCGTTTCAAAAACTCTGTCACCTCATCAAGTTGCTCATCTCCAGTGATTTCACTCACTATCACTGCATTTGGAATTTTCACAGATTCACGTTCAACAATATCCATTTTGGGTACGTATAGGCTTGAAATAACGTAAGGGAGAGATAAAAAAAAAGGCTCCTGGCTGGGCTCGCCACTTCTTATTGTAACCCTTGCCTTATGTTAATTAGGTAAGGGAAATAATTAAGTGTAGACCAGTTGCTAGGTTCGTAAGGGTTACAATAGGGAATTAAAGTGAGTGTGGAATGAAATAGCTGGAGGCAAGAAATGAGCAATAATGGTTGTTATTTATAGGGAAAAAGTGAGCAATATATACAGACAATTTACCACTATACAAATATACAACGGCCGGTATGAAATAAAACCCCAAAGATGTCCTACTGAGCTCAGTGTTTGTTTGTCCTTTCGGGTTAGTCGTTTGACCAGTCAAGATATCTTGTATCTCCAGACTCAGGTTTCTTTTCCTCTTTTAAAGCGGCAACTTGGGTTGTTACCACTTTGAATCCTGGGCACTGGAGAGAGGAAGGGTGCTCTTCAATTGAGATCTTGGTTAGATCTTGGTTCAATCTTGGTTCAATTTCGGGTCAGGCTCGTCATCTCCATTCGGAAAAAATCCAGGATCCAGAAGGTTTTTGGTCAGCAACCAAAAAAACCTAGCCTGCACGACTATAATGGTATTATTGTTTACAGCTAGAGTAATTCGTCTTCCAATCCCTTCTTATATAATACCATAATTACTATTATTACAATCCAGCAATATAGTAATATCTTACATTTCACATCTTACATGCATGTGTTCTTTTCTCATAATCTCTCTTGGTAGCACATGAAATACCCTTTTTTTATGTAACCAATTAAATGAATTCCTTGTGGAGCGTGTAAATTACTAACTAACTAACCTGCACTTATATAGCGCTTTTCTAGTCACAAAGACCACTCAAAGCGCTTTTCACTAATACTAACCCTCTATTCTAAGGGCCTATAGGAAACAGATATCTAGGGACAATTTAGAACAGCCAATTAACCTAACATGCATGTCTTTGGATTGTGGGAGGAAACCGGAGCCCCCGGAGTAAACCCACGCAGCACAGGGAGAACATGCAAACTCCACACAGAAAGGTTGAAGAGGCGGATTTGGCTCAGACAATTTATTACACAACTCACACAACAAGCATAGACAGAATGACATCTCAGAAGAGACTGTTCTCTTAAATAACATGGCATTCCTCTAGAAGCTTCTAAAACACAAAAGGTGACCTTCGCGTCACATTGCATTCACTTCATTCATCCTTCACACCTCCCTGTTATCCCACCAGGGAGCCCCTGCTCTTTGTTCTTGTCTAAGATGGTACACAATTATGCTCTCCCCATGTGCCGCCATACCCCCCCCCCCCCCCGAGCATCTTGGATAGAACAATAGAATAACAGTCCGTATGCTGTGATAGAACCATTAAACATCAGTCCACATGCTGCTTGGGCTTCAGTCTTCTCCCGTATCTGCTGGAGCAAGGATTCACCGCCTCCGCGGCGCTGTCATGCTGGGGGGTTGATGTTTGGGGGGGAAAACTTTTTGTCTGTCCGTGTGGGTGCCCTGGGGAATCTTTTCTCTGGGGAGCTCCCCGTGGGGGTCTTCCACGCCGAGGGGCCCTCGCCAACAGCACCTGCTCGTCCGCTACCACGAAAGCGGGTTTGAGTCTGTCTATGCCAATCTTTTCCCTCCTACCCCCCAAGTCTAGCAAAAAATGCTTATCCCCTGTTTCCAGCACTCTGAACTGTCCATCATAGGGTGGGCGCAGTGGAGGGCAGTGGGTGTTGTGTCTGACAAACACGAACTCCGTGTTTTTCAAAGTTTTAAGCACAAAAACGCACGGAAAACTGTGGTGGGCAGGGCCCGGCAGTGTGCCTGTGTCTATGCTACGCTGCAACAGCTGAGACGGGGGGCTGTCCGGCGCGGGATTATCTGGCAGAAACTCCCTGGGCAGCCGGAGTTGTTGCGCAAAAACGAGTTCTGCCGGGGAAGCTTCCAGATCCTCTTTAGGCGCAGAACGTAACTCCAATAAAACCCATGGTATCTTGTCTACCCAATTTGCATCCGTCAGTGAAGCCCTGAGAGCTGCTTTCAATGATCTATGAAAACGTTCGCATAACCCATTAGCCTGTGGATTGTACGCGGCTGTGCGGTGAATTGTGACACCCAGGCTGCGGGTCATTGTTGACCAGAGTTCGGAAACAAGTTGAGGGCCTCTGTCGGACGTAATGTCCGACGGGACTCCAAAACGCGCCACCCATGCTGTTAAAAACGCGCACACCACCTCCTCGGCCGTGGTTGCCGCCAGCGGACCCGCTTCTGGCCAGCGTGTGGTGCGGTCCTCCATTGTCAGGAGGTGCGTGTACCCCTGTGATGGTGGGAGGGGGCCCACGAGGTCCACGTGGACATGGTCGAACCTCTTAGCCGGAATGTGAAACAGTTCCAAGGGAGTCTTCGTGTGTCTGTGTACTTTGGCTCGTTGGCACACCACGCAGGCTGCTGCCCACTCTTTCACTTGTTTGCGAAGGCTCGGCCACACAAATTTCTCTCCTACCATTTTGACCGACGCGTGCTCTCCTGGGTGCGCCAAAGAGTGAACCGACTTAAACACGCGGCGGCGCCACGTGGCCGGGACCACAGGGCGTGGGCGACCCGTGGAGACATCGCAGATTGGGGGGGCATGCCATCCTGCAGCACCCTGCTCTCCAGCCTTAACCCTGTTGGTCCAGACTGGAGCGTGCGCACGTCCACATCACTAACCTGCTCCAGGGCCGTGGCTGCATAATCTATCCCCACGCAGACCGGGGCCACCACGGTGCGCGAGAGGCAGTCTGCCACTACATTCAGTTTGCCCGACACATGCTGAATATCGGTAGTAAACTCTGAGATCGCGGCCAGCTATCTCTGCTGCCGGCCCGACTACGGTTCTGAAACCTTGGCCATCACGAATGTTAGCGGCTTGTGGTCAACGAACGCGGTGAAACTGCGCCCTTCCAGCCAGAACTGGAAGTGGTGAATGGCCAGGTGAAGAGCCAGCAACTCTCTGTCAAATGCGCTGTATTTACGTTCACTGTCGCGCAAAGTCCTGCTGAAAAAGGCAAGCGGCTGCCAAGCCCCGGCAACGCGCTGCTCCACAACAGCCCCTATGGCCACATCTGAAGCGTCAGTGGTGAGCGCTATGCGGACCGTTGGCTCTGGATGTGCCAGCAATGCGGCGTTTGCCAGGGCTACTTTGACTTCTGAGAACGCCCGCTCTCGCTCCAGGGTCCATTTGACCCTATCCGCGGGTTTCTTTTTTCTGAGCGCAGCGTACAGTGGTTGCATGAGCTGTGCTGCACGGGGAAGGAAACGGTTATAAAAGTTCACCATTCCCAAAAATTCTTGTAGCGCCCTGACCGTTTGTGGCCGGGGAAAATCTGCCACTGCGCGCACTTTGTCAGGCAGCAGGATCGTTCCTTCGGGAGAGACGCAGTGCCCCAAAAAATCAATCCCCGTCACCCCAAACTGACATTTCGCTGGGTTGATTATTAACCCATGCTCTTCCAACCTCCGGAAATCCGTCGTGAGGTGGGTTTCGTGTTCGTCTTCGGACGCACTGGCTACTAAGATATCGTCCAGGTGGACGAACATGAAAGGGAGATCACGCAGCACTGCATCCATCATGCGTTGGAACGTCTGTGCAGCTCCTTTAAGCCCAAATGGCATGTGCAAAAACTCGAATAAACCGAATGGAGTTATTACCGCTGTTTTGGGTATGTCCTCAGCGCGCACTGGGACTTGGTGGTAACCGCGGACCAGGTCTATTTTAGAAAAAAAGTGCGCTCCTGCAAGGTGAATGGAAAAATCCTGAATGTGAGGAATTGGGTAGCGGTGGTGCGCTGTGGCATTGTTCAACTTGCGGAAATCCCCGCAAGGTCACCACGAACCCTCAGCTTTAGGGACCATGTGTAGCGGGGAAGCCCATGGGCTGTTTGAGCGCCTGATGATGCCCAACCTCTCCAGGTTGGTGAACTCCTTGCGCGCTATGGCCAGTTTAGCTGCGTCCAAGCGCCGAGGTCTTGCAAAAACGGACGGCCTGGTGGTGGTGATAAAATGCTCCACCCCGTGTTTAGCGATGGCTGCCGAAAACGTTGGGACTGTGAGTGCTGGGAATTGAGTGAGCAGTGTGTGGAACTTACCGCATGTAGCTGTGACGTTGGCTTGTGCTGTTGACCAGGTCACTCGAGCTATACAGGGGAGAGAGTCAAAGGACAGTGCATTAACTAGGCGTCTGTTAGCGTCATCTACCAACAAACCATGTGCACACAGAAAATCAGCCCCCAGTATATGGTAATTTAATGCTGCTATGACAAAAGTCCACTCAAATGTACGGCCTTGTAGAGACAAGAGTAGAGTCCTCTCACCAAAGGTCTTAATCTCCGAGCCATTTGCTGCCGCCATCTCGGGGCCGCTAGATCCTACCAGCTGGTCAGCGTAGGTCGGCCGGATGAAACTCTTCTGGGCGCCGGTGTCCACGAGGAAATGCCTCCCCTAACGTGCGTCCGTCAAGTAGAGCAGCTTGTTCTCCTCCCTGAGGGTCGCGGCTGCTACCGACCCCCGCTCTTGGCGTCTCCCGAGTCGCTTGAATTGGCACGGTGGTATACATTTGCGTGCCATCTCTGCGAAGCGGCGGTGGTAGAAACAAAGCGTGTCTCCCCCACGTTCCTTGGCCCCCGCTGCTGCTGTCGTCGGTGGCTCTGCTGCTGCCGTAGATGGCTCCTCGCCTCCTCCGGTCGTCACGCCGAGCTCCGTCACTGCCGCAATGGTCGTGAACGCCCTGGTGGCGACGATGATCCGGTCTGCTTCCCAGGCTAGCGCACAATAGTTCCGCTTGGCCAGCAACGGCGAATTGGCCAGGATCGCTCTCGCCGCTGTCGGAAGGTTCCGGAGGAAGAGGTGGGTAAAAATAAAATGGTCGTCGTCTGTGCCCTTTAACCTCAGCATCTTCTCCATCAGGTCTATGGCTGACCCGTCTCCCCACTTGGTCCGCGTCAGGAGTCTCTCTGCTCTCTCACCATCCGAGAGTGTGAAGTGCTGGATGAGCGCAGCATTCAGCGCGTCGTACTTGCCGTCGGTTGGTGGCTGATCGAGCAGGCTCTCTACGTGCTGAGCCGTGCGGGCGTCGAGTGCTGCGACAACATAGTAGAACTTGGAGGGCGAACTGCGCCTTGATGAGGTGGAACCAGGAGCGCAGGTTGTGCTGCCAAAAATCCGGTAGCATGATCGCAACAGCACATGTGTGGCTGGGAGTTCCCGTCGAGGTTGGCTGCGGGGATCTTTCTTCGTGTTCCATGATTCGTCTTGGGTCACCAGTGTGGAGCGTGTAAATGAAGAGGCGGATTTGGCTCAGACAATTTATTACACAACTCACACAACAAGCATAGACAGAATGACATCTCAGCAGAGACTCTGAGACACACAAAAGGTGACCTTCGCGTCACATTGCATTCACTTCATTCATCCTTCACACCTCCCTGTTATCTCACCAGGGAGCCCCTGCTCTTTGTCCTTGTCTAAGATGGTACACAATTATGCTCTCCCCATGTGCCGCCATATCCTCTTTTTATCTCTGCATCATTTAACCATGAAATTATGATTAATCCTTTCTAACCTTGTCTTTGTAATTCATGAAATGAAATACAAATAAGTTATCACATAACCAGGGAATATTCTGTCTCATAACTTCCAATATTCCCTTTTAAAAATCAGTAAAACCCTGTCTGAGCTACTGGGTTTAACATAACCTATGGATTTGCATAGTAGACCAAAACCATGTGCTTTTAGCATCAAACTACACATTGCATTCGACAGAAATAGTGCATATGAACTAAAAGTACTTCAGCATACTGTTGGGAACTGAAATCACATTTAGGAAAACCATACAGACACAAAAATAGCCCTTTCCATTGCTTTTAAACAGAAAAAAATCCACTCGCGATTAGCATTAGCATGATGCTAACGTTAGCATGAATCTGACTCACCAAGATGAGGTCTCAGTGTGAACACAGCAAAGGACACAGCCACAATGCTCCTCATGCTCGTGCTCCCGTCAACTTAGGACAATAAAGGTTGCAGATTAGCGCTTGGAGAGTGTTTAGATCCATTTATAGCATCTTTCTGAATGAAACTCACCAAGAAGAGATATCTGTGTGAATCAGACCGCTTCACAACCTCTCTCATCCACGCATATCATGAAAGACTGAATTCCGAGTGCGCGCTTGCTGCCTCTACTCGGAAGGCGGGGCTAATATCGCTCTTAATGAATGGAAAGACCCAGATCACCCAACGTGACCATGAAACGGAAATTTAAAAGTTGGATGACGAGGATCGCACTTCCTCTTCCCCAAGCTAGTCGGTTTTCAAAATAAAATCACACAATTGCATTAATACAATTGACATCTGAGAAAAAAAAGGGTCATTTTCTCAGCTGGGTTACAGACTCCTTTGGCTTTGGTGATAAATTCATAAATATAATCAAAATATTGTATTTTGATTAATATTATTTATTTATTTATTTATTTCTTATTTGATTTTGATTAATATTGTATTATACTCAAACAACTCAGTTTCACTGCCCCATGGTACTTCCCAAAGATTCCCTATTAATAAAGGAATCCAACAAGGCTGTCCAATGTCACCCTTGGTATTTATTGCAGCTGCAGAGATGCTTTCTATCTGTCAGATCTTGGTAAACTTTCAGTTCTGGGAGAACAATTAGCCATAAGTCAGCTAGCTGATGACACAACAATCTTTCTGAATCATTAATGAAATTCCTAAAATCCTGGAAATAATTAGCCACTTCTCCAGTGCCTCAGGTCTTAAATTGAATATTAGTAAATGTTGTAGGGAATCCATGCTGGGATAATCATCTCAGACTGGAAGGAGAGGGGAGGCAAATAGTCCCTCTGCCGGTAGAGCGTGGGGGATTAAACAGATGAGGACAATAGGTATTGTGATGGGAGAAGTTATGGTAATGCAGCAGGAAGGAGTAGCTGCGGGGACAGTGGGGGTGATGATGTGTTGAATGTATTGTGATGCAAGATCTCAGGCAGCAAGGGGAAGGAGTGAGGTGATATAAAAGGAGAGACCCTGGTGTATGAAGGGAATGCTTTTTCTGTGTATGAATGAAGTGAGAGAGTGAATAAAGTTCGTCTGCCATGCAAGTCTGGTTTCTTATTGCACTCTCCACACTGGTGACCCTTGACGAATTATGGAACATGAGGAAAAAACCCTGGAGTCGGCCTGGACAGGAAGCCACAGCAACGCAGCAAGCATCCCAGAGATGGCCCGGACGGAAGGCCCCAGCAACGCATGCGCTGTTTCGGTCAAACTACCGGACTTTTGGCTGCACGACCTGCAGTCTTGGTTCCTCCACACCGAGGCTCAGTTCGCCCTCCGGGGAATAACAGCAGATGACACCAGATGTGTCCTGACCACACCAGATTTGTGGTCGCAGCGCTGGACGCTCGCACGACTCAGCAAGTAGCGAGCCTGGTCCAACAGCCTCCAGCCCACAATAAATACGGGACTCTCAAAGCCGCGCTGACCCGGCGCTACACACTCTCGGACTGCAAGAGAGCAGAGAGACTCCTGAGGCGCTCCGAGTTAGGAGATGGGTCGGTGGTCGAACTGATGGAGAAGATGTTGGTGTTGATGGGCAAGGACGACGGGCATTTTCTGTTTGCCCACCTTTTCCTCCGGAACCTCCCAATAGAGGCAAGAGTGGTCCTTGCCGACTCACCATTGCTGGCCGTGCATGACTACCGAGCGCTAGCCCAGGAGGCAGATTGGATCATCCTCACCACCAGAGCCCTCACAGTGAACGTGGCGGCATCGGAACCCAGCGAGACGACCAGCGGAAGCGAGGAGCCGGCAATGATAGCGGCAGCGGGGGCCAGGAAGCGCCAGAGAGACACGCTCTGCTCCTACCACCGCCGCTTTGAAGAGAATGCACGCCGATGTGTGCCACCATGCCAATTCAAGAGTTCGGGAAACGCCAAGGCCGGCAGTCAGTAGCAGCTGTGACCGCCGGTGAAGAAAACAAGCTGCTCTACGTGACGGACTCGCGCTCGGGGAGACAGTTCCTAGTAGACACCGGCTCCCAAAAGAGCCTCATCCTGCCGTCCTACGCCAACTGGCTAGCAGGAGCTAGCGGCCCCGAGCTGATGGCCGCAAACGGCTCGGACATTAGGACTTTTGGTGAGAGGACACTGACTGTATCCCTACACGGCCGTATGTACGAGTGGACATTCGTCATAGTGGCATGCAGTTTCCCAATCTTGGGCGCTGATTTTCTGTGTGCATACGGGCTGCTAGTCGATGTTGCTAACAGACGCCTGATCAGTGCAATGTCTTTTGATTCTCTCCCCTGTACAGCTCGAGGGGCCGGGCCAACAACGCTACCCAATGTCACAGCCCCAGGCGGTAAGTTCCACACACAGCTCACTCAGTTCCCAGCACTCACGGTCCCGACATTTTCAGCAGCCATCACTAAACACGGGGTGGAACACTTTATCACCACCACTGGGCTGCCTGTTTTCGCACGACCTCGGCTCCTGGACACAGCTAAACTGGCCATAGCACGCGAGGAGTTTGCCAACTTGGAAAGGTTGGGCATCATCAGGTGCTCAAACAGCACATGGGCATCCCCACTACACATGGTCCCTAAGGCCGAGGGATCATGGCGACCGTGCGGAGATTTCCACAGATTGAACAACACCACAGCGCACGACCACTACCCAATTCCTCATATTCAGGATTTTTCCGTTCACCTCGCTGGGGCACACATTTTTTCTAAAATAGACCTGGTCCGTGGTTACCACCAGGTCCCGGTGCGCACGAGGACATACCCAAAACGGCGGTAATAACTCTGTTTGGCCTGTTTGAGTTTTTACGCATGCCCTTCGGATTAAAAGATACGGTACAGACATTCCAACGCATGATGGATGCGGTGTTGCGCGATCTGCCATTTGTGTTTGTCTACCTGGATGACATCCTGGTGGGCAGCGTGTCCGAGGACGAACACATAACCCACCTCAGGTCGGTTTTGCGGAGGCTGGAGGAGCACAGGTTAATAATCAACCCGGCGAAATGCCAGTTCGGCGTGACGGGGATTGATTTTTAGGGGCACCGCATCTCACCGGAGGGAGCGATACCCTTGCCGGACAAGGTGTGCACCATGGCGAATTTTCCCTGGCCTCAGACGGTCAGGGCCCTGCAAGAGTTTTTGGGGATAGTTAACTTTTATAACTGGTTCCTCCCCCGCGCAGCTCAGCTCATGCAGTCATTGTACGCCACGCTCAAGAAATGGAAACCAGCGGACAGAGTCGACTGGACTCCGAAGCGGGAGCGGGCATTCTCTGAGGTTAAAACAGCCCTGGCAAACGCCGCACTGTTGGCGCACCCGGACCCGGCGGCTCGGAGAGCGCTCACTACCGTTGCCTCGGACGTGGCCACAGGGGTCGTCGTGGAGCAACGCGTCACCGGTTCTTGGCAGCCGCTCGCTTTTTTTAGCAGGGCTTTGCGCGACAGTGAGCGCAAATACAACACATTCAACAGAGAGTTGCTGGCTCTCCACCTGGCCATACGTCACTTCCAGTTCTGGCTGGAAGGGCACAGCTTCACTGCGTTCGTGGACCACAAGCCGTTAACGTACGCGATGGCCAAGGTTTCAGAACCATGGTCGGGCCGGCAGCAGAGACAGCTAGCCACGATCTCGGAGTTTACGACCGATATTCAGCATGTGGCCGGTAAACTGAATGTGGTGGCGGACTGCCTTTCGCGCGCAGTAGGGGCCCCAGTCTGCGTAGGGACAGATTATACAGCCATGGCCACAGAGCAGACTGGCGATGCGGACGTTTGCGCGCTCCAGTCTGGACCAACAGGGTTAAGGCTGGAGAGTAGAGTACTGCAAGACGGGAGCCCCCACCAATCTGTGACATCTCCACGGGATGCCCGCACCCGGTGGTCCCAGTTGCTTGGCGCCACCGCGTGTTTGAGTCAGTTCACGCTCTGGCGCACCCAGGAGTACGCGCATCAGTCAAAATGGTGGGAGCGAAGTTTGTATGGCCAGGCCTGCGCAAACAGGCGAAAAAGTGGGCAGCAGCCTACGTAGCATGCCAATGAGCCAAAATACACAGACACACAAAGGCCCCTTTGGAGCCGTTTCGTATACCGGCTAAGAGGTTGGACCACGTTCACGTGGACCTCGTGGGCCCCATCCCGCCATCGCAGGGGTTCACGCACCTTCTGACAGTGGTGGACCGCACCACACGCTAGCCAGAAGCAGTGCCGCTAGAGGCAACCACGTCCGTGGACATGGCACGAGCCTTTTTGACAACATGGGTGGCACGTTTTAGCATCCCTTCGGACATCACGTCCGATAGGGGCCCTCAGTTTGTTTCCGACCTCTGGTCCGCGATGGCCCATAGCCTGTAAGTCGCAATTCATCACACAACTGCGTGCAACCCACAGGCCAATGGGTTATGCGAGCATTTCCATAGGTCACTGAAAGCAACGCTCAAGGCTTCGCTTACGGATGCAAATTGGGTAGACCGGTTGCCGTGGGTTCTGTTAGGGTTGCGTTCTGCATCAAAAGAGGATTTGGAGGCTTCCCCGGTGGAGCAGATAATCCCGAGCCAAACAGCCATCTGTCTCAGCATTCACAACATAGCGTGGACACAGGCACGCTACCGAGCCCGGCCCACCACTGTTTTCCACGCGCTTTTGTGCCAAAAACTTTGAAGAAAACGGCGTTCATGTTTGTCAGGCACAATGCCCACCGCCCCCATTGCGCCCACCCTACGATAGCCCGTTCAGAGTGCTGGAACCAGGGGACAAACATTTTTTGTTAGACTTGGGGGGTCGTCGGGAGAAAATATGTATAGAGAGACTTAAGCCTGCCTTTGTGGTGGCGGACGAGCAAGTGATGTTGGCTCGAGCTCCTCGGCGTGGAAGACCCCCACTGAGAACTCCCTAGGTAAACGATTCATTAGAGCAGCCACAAGAGCAAGTCGAATGTTCACCCCCCCTCGCCATTGCCCACCCGCAGACAGACAACCCCCAGGAGCCCCCCACCGGCACAGCAGCGCTGCGGAGTCGAAGAACCCCCGTTACAGCAGATATGGGAGGAGACTGAAGCCAAAAGGACGTGAGGGTTGACACTCAGTCTGAGACTCTGGGGGGGGTGGGCGGTGTAGGGAACCCACGCTAGGATAATCATCTCTGACTGGAAGCAGAGAGGAGGCAAATAGTCCCTCTGCCAGTAGAGCATGGGGGATTAAACAGATGAGGACAGTAGGTACTGTGATGGGAGAAGTTATGGTAATGCAGCAGGAAGTGGTAGCTGTGGGGCCAGTGGGGGTGATGATGTGTTGAATGTATTGTGATGCAAGATCTCAGGCAGCAAGGGGAAGGAGTGAGGTGATATAAAAGGAGAGACCCTGGTGTATGAAGGGAATGCTTTTTCTGTGTATGAATGAAGTGAGAGAGTGAATAAAGTTCGTCTGCCGTGCAAGTCTGGTTACCTCCGCCAGGCCGCAGGCCGCAGGAGGTTATGTTTTTGCCAGCGTTTGTCAGTCTGTTTGTCTGTCTGTTGGTTAGCAAGATAACTCAAAAAAGTTTTGGACGGATTTCAATGAAACTTTCAGGCATTGTTGCAAATGGTACAAGGAAGAACTGATTAAATTTTGGGGATGTTCCGGATCACCGTCTGGATCCAGGAATTTTTTAAATGATTCTTTAACGTTGTGAGATAGGGCCCGGAGGTAATGTCTAGTTCAGTGCTTCCACCAGCAGGAAGCACTGAACTACATATTGAAGCTCGTCCAGCTTGTGACAGAGCCGCTAAAATGCAGCATACACTGAATGACAGCCCACAGGCTGCTGCATCTCACCGTGCTAAAGACAGAGACAGTACACGGCAGCATAGACAGGATGAGGGGCTATTCCCAGATGCTATTGAAGCTCGTCGAGCTTAGTTTTATTTTATTGATTTTTTCTTATTACCTCCGCCAGGGCCATTTTCAACACAGAGGATGCGGAGAATCACCGTGCTGCAGCGAGAGAAGAAATGCAGCGACTCAGGTGCTATTGAAGCTCGTCGAGCTTAGTTTTTTTTTTTTTTGATTGATTTTTTTTCTTATTACTGTACCTCCGCCAGGAGGTTATGTTTTTTTTTTTTTTTTTTTTTAAAGACGATCTGCTCGATATTGCCAGTCATGCCTCGTTCAAAGTCTAAAAGTGTGAAACAGAGAAGTGTTAGAAAAATACCCGATTCTTTGATTGAAAGGTCCAAGAACAAACCGGAGATTTCTTCAATTTAAAGGATGGTACATTTATTTAGAAGTCACATGTAAAGCAAGCAGCGCCGGGTGCAGCGTGACGCAGCTTCCTCTGGAGCGTGGTCAGACTGAACGCCGACTTCCGGGTGCAGGTTACAATTATCCCCTCGGGTTGGGCGAGCCAGTACAATGGGATGGGCTTGTACGCGACTATCTGATTGGCTAATCTACCGATGGCGGGAACAGGCCATCCACTGAACACAGACACTAGAATGTGCTATCAACAGTGCGTGGGTATTGAGTCTGGGTGTGTATCTAATGTGAAAGACCTGACTTAAAAGAGAGAGAAAAGACAGAGAGAGCTCTATACCTTTGTCTCATTCCTGTTATCAATATACCATAACATATTTGTTCATAAGCATGCAAACAGAATTTGTATGGAATATGTGTAGAGCATAATGGGAGATCACTTACAGAATTATTATTCTGGCACTAACTATACATTAACCCTTTCAATCCCTCCTTTGACATGATTTTATCATGTCAACCATGTATGGTGTGAGTCACTCTAGTAATTAACAGATGGTGAATAAGGCAGGTCCCTGCATTGTGTGTCAACCCAAGAGGCTTGCACCATTGGTTCTGCTACCCGTGCCTCTCCCCTTGTACCAGTCCATACAGTCGGGTACCAGTCCATACAGTCATACAGTCACTCGTGCCTCCCCCCTCCCCCCATCGCTGCACCTTAGCACGGTGCAGCGATGTCTAAGAGGTGAACTGTCACCAGGTCCTGTACCCCTCTCGAGGTCTCCTCATGATCACTGTTCTTTGTCCAGAGGAGTGGACCATGTAGGGGTCATAGGGTCGAATAGAATCAGTCCACAAAACCTTTGTCCACCGGGTGACCCTTGCCAGGGCTCACATCATTCAGCTGCACTCATCACACGGTTGCGACAGAGGTTTGACCTTCCTCTGCGTCTGCTTCCCGTATCTGCAGCTGTGGAGCACAGTTCCATCTTGGTGACACAGGAACGAAACAACTGCGTCCCCGCTCTCAGAGGCACGCCTCATCCCATGAGGTCTACAGGACAGTCTGGTGGGTGCAGCAGAGGGTATGTAACATCCAGTCCAGCCAGTGAACAGTTCAGTGATGCTGTCCCAGGGATGCCACCCCCCTGTCACTGGAAAGAGGTGGACATGCTGGTGTTGGTAAGGCTCGAGCTCCTGGCTCCACCCTGGATGCTGGAGGTGCGGTGGATGCGCTCGGGTACCAGTCCATTCTTCCTCTGGGGACTGAAGTCATACAGTCACTCGCCCTACAACCTTTTCAGTGTCACGGGCACACGTCGTGATGGTCTGGTGCTCTCCGGCATGAATCTTCCCTGTACCCTACACCTTTGATCAAGTGCCGATACAAAGGGCTCAGCTGGGGCATGACCAATAATGGTCTGAGGGGTTGCCATCACAATGCATGGAGCTTGTAAAGTTTTATCCTTATTCACTACAACTGTAGTTATCTATGTGTTGTTGTAAGTTATCTCCCAGTAGCCTTGAGTGTGTGATTGTTGACTATATGAAATCTGCATGTGGTGTTTGTGTTGTGGTGCGTGTGTTGGGTGATGGGGCCTATATGTTCAGTGGGTAGGTAGTAGAAGAATCAGAATCAGAATCAGAATCAGGTTTATTGCCATTGTTCATGTGATACACAAACTAGGAATTTGTCTCGGTGCCATGCTGCAACATTAAAAACATAATGAGAAAAAGGGATAAACTAAAAAACTAAAGGACTAGAAACGTGCAATAAGTGTAGAAAAATAAGTAATAATAAGTAATAATAATAATAATACTAGTAATAATGAGTAGTACTAGTCAAGGCAGTTTAAAAAATTAGCATGTAGCAGATAATGTGAAGTACCACATAGTGCAGTCAATAATGCAACAGAAAAACAGTGATGAATGACATGAGTCTGGTTGAGCTGCTGTACATAGTGCACGAGAGTCAAAAGTCACTTAGTGTTCAGCAGTCTGATGGCAGAGGGGAAAAAGCTGTTCATGTGCCGGGAGGTTTTAGTCCGAATGGACCAAAGCCTTCTACCTGAGGGGAGGGGGGCAAACAGCACGTGACCAGGATGTGAAGGATCGGCTATGATCCGGCCAGCACGCCTCCGGGTCCTGGAGATGTACAGGTCCTGGAGAGATGGGAGCTTGCAGCCTATCACCTTCTCAGCAGTGCGCACGACGCGCTGCAGCCTTAGTCTGTCCCTGGCAGTGGCTCCTGCGTACCACACAGTTATGGAGGAGGTGAGGATGGACTCGATGATGGCCGTGTAGAACTGCACTAACATCTTGGTGGGTAGCTTGAGCTTCCTCAGCTGCCGCAGAAAGAACATCCTCTGCTGGGCCTTTTTGATGAGGGAGCTGATGGTTGGCTCCCATTTGAGGTCTCGGGTGATGGTGGTGCCCAAGAAGCGGAAGGAATCTGCAAAGGTGATGGGAGAGCCTGTGATGGTGAGGGGGGGCAGGGGGGATGTGACTTTCCTGAAGTCCACAATCATCTCCGCTGTCTTCAGAGCATTCAGCTGCAGGTTGTTGTGGCTGCCCCAGGACACCAGCTGGGCCACCTCTTCCCTGTAGGCGGACTCGTCACCGTTGGAGATGAGCCCGATGAGGGTGGTGTCATCCGCAAACTTAATCAGCTTAACAGACTGGTGGGAGGAGGTGCAGGAGTTGGTATAAAGGGAGAAGAGTAGGGGGGAAAGTACACAGCCCTGGGGTGATCCAATGCTGATGCTAACAGAGTCTGAGACAGACTTCCCCAGCCGCACATGCTGTCTCCGGTCCGTCAGGAAGTCGGTGATCCACCTGCAGAGGGAGTCAGGCACGTTGAGCAGGGACAGCTTGTCCTGGAGCAGATCGGGGCGGATGGTGTTGAATGCGGAGCTGAAGTAAACAAGTAAACAATATTGTTCAACATTAGGAGACATCCATATCCATGCATTGTTGTATTCAGGCATTCAGAGCTTCTAACCTTCTCCCTTATTCAGATTACCTAACCGTAATTAGCATGATGGAGATAAATAACGCAAGAACCCTATAAGTCTCACACCCCTACATCCGTGTGGTGAGCTATGTATGATTTATGTATTATCATTATCACACTGTGTTTACAAATAATCTGTGATGGCAGAATGGTCTTCCTCGTCATCATCTTTCGTCTTGGGGTCTTCAGCTCTTCCTCTCGACCCAGCAGCTGGTCTAAGACTTGCTGACGACTCCCACTGTGGAAAATTGCATTTGTTAACGCTCTTCTGGGCTTCTGAATATATGGCCTATAGTGTCGTACTCTGGTTTTGGTAAAGGGATAACCAAATGCAATTTGGAATTTGATTCAAATTTTCCTCATCCCCTCATTTGTTAATGTTAAGATTGGTCATATAGGAGATTTCTGGGCATCTTTGTGCCACCTTTTGTGCTGATGCTTATGGTTTTATTTTGGGAGAATATTCTATGTTAAGGTCAGGTATTGGTTTTCCATGGATGGCTCTATTCTGCACTAGAGATGACAACATGTCCAACATTTTCCAATCCATGTGTTTGGGTCTAACCAGCGGGATGTGTGGAACCCCCCATTGGTTGAAATGCCTCTTATCCTCTTCAATTAGGACAATGGATGCTTCCACACATTTCCTTGTTTATCAGTCTAATTTTATGACCAATCTAGAGGATGGATTTACAAATGATGGTAGTTCACAATTTGGATCAGATCCATTCAATTGCCTATAGTACATTGAATACAATGCTACTTTTACAGATGTTGATAGGTGTTCTACTGGTAGCTTGTCATTTGCAGAATTTGATCGTTATTTTTCTGACTCAGAGTCCTGTATGTCATTACCCAGAATTCTTACTTTACATGCAATAATTTAATTTTTGCTAATTTTCTGCATACGTGTAGAAGTGAGTCCACTTATCTGTTCTAGTCTTTAAGTATGCAGTTCAGTTTTCAGTGGTGGAGGTGGACGCATCTCCTGCCAGCAGCGGCCATTGTGGGGCGTGCTCTCTCCTCCTCCTCCTCCTCGCTGTCCTCCCCCCTTGTCCTCTTGGCCTCCTTTTATAAGAGAAACAGATTCATGGGGAGCCTCAGGCTCCCCTTGTGTCAGCCATTCCATAAATAAGTTCAGTTTTTTTTCCAAATTTTCTTTTCCCTTCTTATCTAGATTTCCAACATTGAGTCAAGAAAGGAACTGCTTCAAAGTCTTCATTTAGTTTTCCTAATTAATACAAGATGGGATAATAAGATTAACTCTCCACCATGCCAACAGATACTATCTGCACTACTGTAATTGAACCTTGCGGACCTTTGTCTTCCAAGAGTTCTGTTCAATAAGGTTTCAATAGTCACAGCTTAACTAGTTTACCAATTTCATTTAAGAAAAACAAAATAACCCCCTGTGCATTTTGATATGCTTCAGCATTGATAAATAAGATCAGTTTGTCCAGTTGAATTTAAATAAATGATTAAAAGTTGTGTCACACTTTCAGTCAAGCGAAAGGTGGACATTTTGCCTAATTAGAATTTGATTTAAATTTTCTTGAATGCCTCATTTTATATATTCCTTGGTAAATTGTGGAGTGAATGTAGTTTACCCTGACCCAGCTTGGCCACCGCTGAATCAGGAAAAATCACATTCCTCATTACTGTCATATTCCTGAAATATGACGTATCATATATCACATATCACACCATTATGTGGTGAGTAACATCAAATGCATACCCTCTGTTGGGGAGGAACATAACTGGGGTGTTAGATTGATTTTAAATAACCGAGTATATAGTAAGGCTATAATCTTTGCTGTGAGTGTTTGCTCATTACTAAATAAATGTTAATATTCACAATTAAGGAAATGCACTGAAAGAATGGACACCTAATGTCTCATTGTTGCTTTAAGTGCTTGGAAACATTTAAGACGGCTACCTGCATTTGTGCCTTCTTCCTGGCACTCTTAGCCAAAAATTTAATTTATTTGTTGTTGGTTTTCTGTTTGTTTGGTTTTTAAACCTGCAGCTGCAAATCTTATGTGGATCTTTATTTTCTTTGGTCACACATGCTCTGCTTTAATTTCTTTTTCCATTTCCATCTCAACATCAGAAATATTTTCTACACTTGCTAAATCCACCATTCTTCTTCTCTTCCCCTACGTACTTTTTCCCATCAGAAACACTCGCTCAATTCTTTACCATCCACTATCCATCTGTGTACAAGACTTCACCTTTCCCTGGACTAGCTGATGAAACATCTCACATCTATAATCTCTTTCAGTATTAAAATTTCCTTCTGTTCACTGTCCTGTCGTTAATAGTTATTTTCTCCTAACAAATTTTAGATCTTTTCCTTGTAAATTTGCAAGTTCCTTTTCAGGAGTTTGTGACATTTTGTAATATTTGGCAAACTTCCTCAATTGTGCAATTTCCTCCAAACCTTGCAGCTTTACCCTTATACCCTTTTGCATAAATTTTCAACCCTTGTCTTAAGTTGTGATTGTAAATCAGCATTTTTATCATATTTTGCACCTCCATGCTCAAACCTTATGTTAAGTTAAAATGTCTACTGCAAGTCTTTAACAATGTTATTAGATTTCACCAGATTTGTAGAGATGTGCAAAAAATACAGTTAGGAGGGTCTGGGAACCTCCAAATATGTATTGGCCCTTAACTATTAAGGAGCCCTAAACCTGCCTCATTTCTCTTGGTCACTAGGTGGCTAGTTTTCTTGTAGCAAAAGTTCCCACTGCCTGATATTCTGTGGAATAATGACCTTTCAAGCGTCAAGAAATTTTCAGATTTTGGTCTTAGTTGCTAGCCTTTGTTTTATTAGATGTTTCTTAGATGGAGCATAGGTGAGCAATATAAGCTGCAGCTTCAGCCATCACGCTTTTTGGATAACTTATGTTGAATTGTGCAATCAGAGGAGTTATTGTTTAATTTGACCCTGTTGGATTCCTCTTCCTTGATACATTGTTCTATTCCTTTAATGGAGCCTTCAAACCTTAGTGGACTAGTAACTTTTCTATCTGTTCCTGTCTTGACCTCTCATCTTGACCTCTCCCCCCTTGAAACAGAACGGCTTAATATCAAAGCCGGTTCTTTTTCAACATCCTGTAGGGAAGGATACCTGTTGTGTTGCTAATTTGGGGGGACCCCTCGGGGGCCCTTGTGGGTGTTTGAGCTCAGTGGCCAAATTGCTTAACATAGGAAGTATTAGTCCCACGGGGGCCTCTGACTATTCTGACCTCCTGTGGTCATGCAGCTGATACTGACAGGTCAACTTAGATGGGGCATGGGTATGGCTTTTTTGAAGATTGGTCATGTATTGTGTCTGCTCAGTATGTGGTCTTGGCACATCTCTGATATGGAAGGCAAAAATACTGTATAGCTAGGTCTCCCTGGTGGGGGGGCTGTTTTCACATCCTGCGAACATTCCTCTGTCCTGCATTTGTTTGACCCATCTGGCAAATTTCTCCCTTCCTTTCTTTTGATTTGTGATTGGGACCTTTGTCAACCATCTAGCCCTTGTCTAGGATAGTGCCGACCCCAGGGAGCCGGGCTTACAGGCTAGAGACATTTCATATAGGTGTTAATCAGTCTCAACTGGTTGATACACACACAGGAATACAGTACAGATATCAGCTGAGTGATGAATCACCCCACATTTCACAAATAGAGAACAACAACCTTAATTTTCTACCAGCCTCAGCGGCTTGATACATATACAGGAATACTATACAATATCAGATGTGTGAGGACTCACTCTGCTGGTGTGCTCAATTGTTCCTCTTTTGATCCATTGTGTTGCTTTCTTTGATTGCTGGAGTGGGACAGCGAAGTGGAGGGAGGAGGGGGTCCCTGCGTGAAGGAGGAGGCAGGTGCTGGGGGAGGGGTCGTCCACAGCCAACACTGTCTCAAATTTAATGGAGAGAAACAAGCTATTAAACAGCATGTTTTTGTCCTTTTCTGTTATATCGTGTTTATTGATTATTTTGCATTTGTTCTCACCGTTGCAGCATAAGTCTCTTATTCTTACGTTTTTTCTTCCTCCAATCGTTTCTCCATAATTTTGTCTTGCGTCCTGCACAAAACTTTAACATTTCATCAGTTTTCAATTTTCTTCAAAAACAAATTTCCGTTTCCATATTCTGCCCACTCTCATCTCCACAACAATAACTTCTATTTACTTCATTCATTCATTTTAGTTTATTGTATTTATTCAATTATTTTGTATTTATAATTTAATTCATTTATATTTTTACTTATCTGCACCAACCTGCAATTTTCATTTAAATTCTCTCACCTTTATATAGTGTAGGATTTCCTACAGTGTTGTTGAGGAATAAATCTCCTTATTCTCCAGTTCCCTTTGCCTAATTTTAAAGTTGAACTTTTTATCTCTCCAAGCCGAACGGGTATGCTTTGCCTCATTATAGGCAAACCTGCATTTTAGCAGGCCCCTGAGGTCTTTTGTTGTTATTCACCATGCATGGAATTTTTAAAGCCTTCCTTTCAACCAGAGAGATAAAGTTCCAGATTTATTATTAAGATTTTAAGTTTTGTTGGCAGTAATTTCGTGAAATAGTGCACTTCCTCTATTTGGCCACACGATGGAGGCACTGTGCCACAGCTTGAAGGTGATTCAAAATGGCGCCCTCGCATGCGCAGTAAATGGGACACTTGCAAAATGGCCCCTGAGCCTATTGTTCACAAACCACGTTTTTTTTTTTTGTTTTGTTTTTTTTTAAGAAAAATGGAGCACTGCCTCCTTAATCCCAGCTATACACACACTAGCACACTAGAATAGCTTTACAACTTTAATTTAGCGCTTCATTTTAATGCCGTTACCTCAAATAATTCTCCTCTCAGTAACCTGTTTTACCAATTGCACCTCCACTCGGTGGTGGGGGTTACTTCCCTTTGTTCTGACCATGCGGTCCGGAGGCCGCCATTAGTTAATATTTCCAACCCCTGGTATTTCTCAAATCACATTTTTATCCCTTATAAACACAGAATTACAGACATTCGGGACCAGGCTAACCCTTGTTCCCATATTTGAGGAGACGAAGACGGTGGAATTCCGCTTCCCTAAGTCTCTTTATTTCAGCACAGACTGTAACTGAAATTTGTTGGCTCCCTGGCTAATCCGGGTCCTTTATTTGAGGAGACGAAGACTCCGCTTCCCTAAGTCTCTTTATTCTGGTACAGACTGCATCCAGAATACTCCACTTACGTGGCATCAGGTTCTAATCCTGACTGTTTTCATTTGAGAAGACTGGCACGGCCGTTGCCCAAGTCTTATTAAGTCCTGGGTACAGACTGCATCCCTGAACCTCGCCGATTCATTTAATCTTTTGTTAAACAGAGGCTACTTTCACAGAGGCCTCGGCAGGTCCCCCTACGAAGCGGTAGCTTAATTTAACTCTGATATACAGCGGACACTTTCCCTAGGGGTCTGTTTCGGCCCCAAGAACAAGCGGTGTCTTGTATCCAGCAAATTAAATGATCGCGGCTTCACTCCCAGAGTGGCATCGGGTCGAATGCTTTCAATGGCTCCCCCGGCATCAGGTTGCTAAAACCTGGCTCTTTTCATTTGAGGAGACATACCAGGGTGATTATTAGTCACTCTAGTTCCTAAGTCTCATCATTTTGGTTCAGACTGACTCCAAAATGGTTTTATTTGATGGACTATATACCCGTAATATATATCCATTGACCGCGGCCTGTTCTACCTCAGACTGAACATAGAACACGTGCACTCTTTAACTTTTCAAACTATTGTTTAAACTTTACATGTGACTCCCAACCAAATGATAAATTTCGAGATCGGATATACCCCTTTATCAGACAACTGTAAATTTAGAATGGCCAAACTGCAGAATTTTGTAGAAAAAGGCTCTGCTTACCTTTTTATTCAGGCGCCACAGTGGCCTGCAAAAGGGTCCTTCCGATGTGGGTCCTTTCTATGTAGTTTTTTTTTCCAGGCTCATCTCGAGATACTTCAATCCGGGTCACCGGCACCAATTGTTAGAAAAATACCCGATTCTTTGATTGAAAGGTCCAAGAACAAACCGGAGATTTCTTCAATTTAAAGGATGGTACATTTATTTAGAAGTCACATGTAAAGCAAGCAGCGCCGGGTGCAGCGTGACGCAGCTTCCTCTGGAGCGTGGTCAGACTGAACGCCGACTTCCGGGTGCAGGTTACAATTATCCCCTCGGGTTGGGCGAGCCAGTACAATGGGATGGGCTTGTACGCGACTATCTGATTGGCTAATCTACCGATGGCGGGAACAGGCCATCCACTGAACACAGACACTAGAATGTGCTATCAACAGTGCATGGGTGTTGAGTCTGGGTGTGTATCTAATGTGAAAGACCTGACTTAAAAGAGAGAGAAAAGACAGAGAGAGCTCTATACCTTTGTCTCATTCCTGTTATCAATATACCATAACATACTTGTTCATAAGCATGCAAACAGAATTTGTATGGAATATGTGTAGAGCATAATGGGAGATCACTTACAGAATTATTATTCTGGCACTAACTATACATTAACCCTTTCAGAAGGCAACAGAGTGCAGAGTGCATGAGAAAAAAAAAGGCAGGAAGATAACACAGACTATGCGGAGAATCACCGTGCTATTGCTAGTCATATGTTTTCATGGTCAAGGAATCTGAAAATGTACACACAAACACTGTATGGGGGGGAACTGTGACCGCCATTATGGAAAATGCCATTTTCGTGAATAACCACGGAACCACTAATCCTATCATTGTCAATCCAATTGCGAGTCATATGTTTTCGTCGTCAAGGAATCTGAAAACGTACACACAAACACTGTATGGGGGGAACTGTGGCGCTTGGCGGAGGTCTGCGGTCTCCGAGTGCTTTTCTAGTTTCTTATTGCACTCTCCACAATGAGAAATTTTCCCACTAAAAGACTGCCCTCTTTAGGCAGCACATGATGTCCCTATAAAATCAGAAGTAAAATACTTGGGCATGCAAATAACTAAAGATGAACAGAAATGTATAATATTTGGAATAAACTTTCCAAATGTAAAACATATTTAAACCACTGGTCTCACAGAGACCTCTCCATTTTTGGCCAAATTGTTTTGACTAAAATGGAAAGCCTCTCCAGGCTATCCAGCGTATTCTATGGGCTTCCCTAAAGAGGCAATCAAAGCTATAAATCAAACAAACTTTGAATTTATTTGGAAAAGAAAAACCCATTACATTAGGAAAGGTAATATGGTCAAACAATTTGATGAAGGAGGTTTGCAAGCGATTGATTTTGACTGTTTAAATGGAACTCTTAAAATGAACTGGTTAAGATCTTTTTTAAGAAATCAAAATAAGTCTCTGGTTTCACATTCCCACTCATATTTTTGCCAAATTTGGTGGAATAAAATTTCTCTTTAGCTGTGATTTTGATATTAAAAAGCTCCCCAGTAAACTCTCCTCTTTCCACCAGCAGGTCTTACTATAGTGGAAGTTAATCTCCACACACAAGTTCAGCCATCACAACACTCCACTGTGGAACTGTAGATCTGGAACTGTGAAAAACAGCTCAGTCTTTAATAAAAATTGGATGGGCAAAGGCATTTGGTCTGTGCTACATCCATTGAATGATAGAGGTCGTCTCATGTCACTGAGTGAATTCTGTGCTAAGTATGATCTACCAACAGATCATAAAGACTTTAATAGAATGTGTAAGGCTGTCCCTCAGAATATGATTGTTATGTGTGGTCATTACTCTCTGGACAATGCACACATTGATCCATGTCTTCCTAAGCTTTTGGTAAGTGGACTTGACTTAATGAATAATACATTTACAAACTCTGTTATTGGAAGATTATTTGCTGCTACTTTTTACCCCTTTCAATCAAACGCAAACTCATTTTCTCAACTATTCTCAAATGAGGAAAAGAAAGACAATGTGCATTACTGGCTGTATCCTAAAAGACCAAAACTTTCTGAATTCTCAAAAAAGGACATTATCTTTGGATTAATCTGGACCAACAAAGACTTTGAAATACTCCTGAATTTTACGATAATCTATGGGAAATTTTTTATTTGTGAATGTAGGCACGCCAAAACCAAGCCTCTCTTCCTGATCTTTCATAAAGAACTGTGTAACATTCTCTGTTCTATAAATTTCATGAAAGTAAAATATGCTGCAAGGCCACGTAGACTCACTTCTAATTTGAAATTGGCTGAAAACCCCTAGCAATTTTTATTTTTAATTTCATAATTTCTTTATTTATTCTTTATTTCCTTTTGTGTTCTATTTATTTTAATTTATATTGTTTCTTTTTCCTTCTGTTCTTGTCTCCTACTGTCTGATGTTCTGTATACGCTCAATTGTTCTACTTTGCCAATGTTGTATTGTATATTTAAAAGCCAATGCTGGATCCAGGAGCTTTAGCTAACTATAGACCAATTTCTAATCTCCCTTTCATTTCAAAAATCTTAGAAAGAGTTGTTGCTACGCAATTATTTGACCACTTGCAGGGAAATGGTTTACTTGAAGAGTTTCAGTCTGGGTTTAGAATCCATCATAGTACTGAAACAGCCTTAGCGAAGGTCACTAACCACCTCCTCATTGCATCTGATAATGGACTTGTTTCTGTACTTGTCCTTTTAGACCTTAGTGCAGATTTTGATACTATCGATCGTAATATTCTACTTGATAGATTAGAACACTATGTTGGACTTAATGGAACTTCATTGCAGTGGTTTAGATCTTATTTATCTGATAGGTTCCAGTTTGTTCATGTCAATAATGAGTTTACTTTCAACTCAAAGCTCAGTCATGGAGTTCCACAGGGATCTGTGCTAGGCCCTACTCTTTTTAGTTTATATATGCTTCCGTTAGGCAACATTATTAGAAAGCACTGTATACATTTTTATTGTTTTGCAGATGACACACAATTATACCTGACAATGAAGCCAGATGATAGTAATCAATTAGCCAAGTTGGAAGCCTGTCTTAAGGAAATCAAAGCTTGGATGACTTGTAATTTCCTGCTATTAAATTCAGATAAGACTGAAGTCATTCTTGTTGGTCCAAAAAACCTTAGAAATTCCTTTCCAAATCAAACTTTCAGTTTGGATGCAGTTACTCTTTCTCTTAATAGCTCTGTGAGGAACCTTGGAATTATTTTTGCTCAAGATTGTCTTTCAATTCACATATTAAATTTGTTTCTAAGACTGCCTTCTATCATTTGCGTAATATTGCCAAGATTAGGAGCATCTTATCTTAGAGTGATGCTGAGAAACAGATCCACGCTTTTGTTAGCTCTAGATTAATTTATTGTAACTCTTTATTATCAGGTTGTCCTAAAACATCTTTAAAAAGTCTTCAGCTGATCCAAAATGCTGCAGCAAGAGTTTTAACAGGTACTAGAAAGAGAGATATCTCTCCGGTTCTTGCCTCCCTTCACTGGCTCCCCATAGAGTTTAGAATTAAGTTTAAAATCCTTCTTCTTACTTACAAAGCTCTAAACAGTCAGGCCCCTTTTTATTTAAAAGATCTGATACTACCGTATTATCCTAACAGAGCACTACGCTCCCAAAATGCAGGATTACTTGTAATACCTAGAATCTCCAAATATACAATGGGAGGCAGAGCCTTCAGTTATCAAGCTCCTCTCCTGTGGAACCAGCTGCCAATCTGGATTCAGGAGTCAGACTCGATCTCTGTTTTTAAGAATAGGGTTAAAACCTTCCTTTTTGACATAGCCTACAATTAGGGAGGGATCATGTGTTTCTGAACCCTCCCTTAGTTATGCTGCTAATAGGTTTAGTCAGCCAGGGGACCTCTCAATAATGCACTGGGCCTCACTCCTTTATTCACTCTCAATGAATTTATTTTATTTTATTTTATTTATTTTTTTTGCTGGTCATTACCATCTGTTTGTTCTCTCCCATAGATTGAGTCCCCATCGTGCTGTTTGCTCTCTACATTTCTGTTCTTTACATCTTCTCTATCCCCCCCCCCCCCCCAGCCAGTCACAGCAGATGACTGCCCCTCCCTAAGCCTGGTTCTGCTGGAGGTTTCTTCCTGTTAAAAGGGAGTTTATCCTCTCCACCGTTGCCAAACGCTTGCTCACAGGGGATCGCCTGATGGCTGGGCTCTTTCTGCAACTGTGGGGGTTCTCCTACAGTTGAAAGTGCTATGAGATGACTGTTGTTGTGAAATGGCGCTATATAAATAAAGTTGAATTGAATTGAATTGACTATTGCTATTACTACAAAATAAAGTTTTGAAAAAAAGGTTAAAAAAAAAGAAGTGGCTTCTTCGTTTCCTAGACTGCAAACTACAGCCTCGTCTGAGGAGGCTGCGGAGCTCGCAACGAAGATTGAACATCAGAGTTGAGACTTGGAATTTTTTGGTCCACAGCGTCGGATGGTTAGATCTCTGAGAGCGGGCCAGAGAAATTTGTCGGTTGGTTTGGCAACGAGGTCAGGTGATGGGACTGGAGTCTGAGGGCATGGGAAAATGAGGAGGAGGAGCGTGGTGAAGGAAGGTGTGGTGGGTTGGAGCAGCGGCGTTGTGAATGGGCCAGACTGGTGTAGAGGAATATATAATAAAATATTGTCATAAGGTACAGGAATTATTTATTTTATTTAATCATGGGTGTGAAAGATTTAAACCATCTCTTCTACACCCGCTAAATTAAATAAATAAGCACTCGTAAAAGGGGCATCAGTCACAATGGACAATAATATTAACTTTAATTTTAATTAATTTTGTACCTTCAATTACTTAATGGATCAGTCTCAAAATTTAAGTGAGTTCTTTTCCTGCCGTGATCTAAGAAACATATATACACTACTGTTCAAAAGTTTGGGGTCACTTAGAAATTTCCTTATTTTTGAAAGAAAAGCACAGTTTTTTTCAATGAAGATAACTTTAAACTAATCAGAAATACACTCTAATATCTAATATACATTGCTAATGTGGTAAATGACTACTCTAGCTGCAAATGTTTGGTTTTTGGTGCAATATCTACATAGGTGTATAGAGGCCCATTTCCAGCAACTATCACTCCAGTGTTCTAATGGTACAATGTGTTTGCTCATTGCGTCAGAAGGCTAATGGATGATTAGAAAACCCTTGTGCAATCATGTTAGCACAGCTGAAAACAGTTTAGCTGGTTAGAGAAGCTATAAAACTGACCTTCCTTTGAGCAGGTTGAGTATCTGGAAAAAAATATTATTTCAAATACAAATCATTATTTCTAACCTTGTCAATGTCTTGACTATATTTTCTATTCATTTTACAACTCATGGTGGTAAATAAGTGTGACTTTTCATGGAAAACACAAAATAATTGTCTGGGTGACCCCGAACTTTTGAACGGTAGTGTATGTGAAAGGAAAACGCTTCAACTTCTCTCATTCACCCTTTTATTAAACTCATTCAGGTTACATGACATGGCATTCAAATGATGGATAAACAGATTCAAATGATAACAGCGTACGATATCACATCAACTGTTATTGGATTCCTGAACATAAAATCCAGCGTTACACCTCTGTAGAACCAAGGAGGAAACAGACTTATGTTTCAACGGTAAATGAAGGCTGAAATGTCTAACAAAACAACACAATTTTATGGGGAAATTCATAAGATGATTATCTAAAAATGAACTTCTGAATTAATCTATAAAAATTAAGGGCAGTTACTTAAAAATGACTAAGAGTCTTCCTTCAGTTTACAGTTTTACCATTTGGGTAAGAGACTAATTGAGCCCTGAAATACGGGCTATATTTAATTGTAATTTAATTGTTCGGACATCACGTTTTATCCCAGGAGATAGGAAAAGGGAGTTTCACTCACACAACAGTTTCACTCAACAGTTTCATTCACACAACGTGGATACAGGTCCACGTTTCAGCGGGTCGGTACCGCTGGGTTTTGAAGTTAGGATGCCGGATAACTCGGCTGGGGGCCCTTCAAGACAGTGGCAGCCATGGATGGTTTGTCTCAGGGCGGTGTGAAAATCCTTGGAATGAGTCCAGCCGAATCGGTGAAGTCTCTAGGAGCGGGATAGACCAAAAAAAACTGAAGGAACCACTTCTCAGTCAGGCGGATATGAGGCCGGAAAGAGAGTCCAAAAACACAGTCTCTGTTCACTTTAAATTAGGAAAATTAAAGGTCCACTTTAACGGTGTAAAAAGTCATAAAAAATGAGAAAAACATTTACTAGGATAAGAATGGTTTCTGAGGTGAAGGAAAAAAGTTTGAGAATTTGATTCTCTGAGAAAGCGAGCTCTTAAGAAAAAGGTGATTTCTCCTCAGTAACCAGAAAAACTAATGCAGGATTTGACAAACTTCACACAGAACAATTTAGATAAAATAAAAC
This sequence comes from Pholidichthys leucotaenia, assembly GCA_020510985.1. NCBI lineage: Eukaryota > Metazoa > Chordata > Actinopteri > Cichliformes > Pholidichthyidae > Pholidichthys > Pholidichthys leucotaenia. The sequence continues at coordinate 408,689,115 of CM035843.1, forward strand.
TACACTGGACCTTGAAACGGTGGAATAAAATCTTCCCAGACTTCTCTGATCTCATTCTGTCTCTTTGTTTGTCTTACATTTCTAACTGTCTCTTTTTGTGTTTCTAACCGCGTTCTTCTTTTTCTTTTTTTTTCTTACTGTATTCATCTTCTTCTCTTTTTCTCTTCTGCAGGGCAGCTTCTACTACTTTTTAAATGACCCCACCTGGGTCATAAACTTGTGATGCCTATTGCAAGACTGACCAATCGACTTTATCAAAAGCAGTTTGAAATGGCTGCCATCCAATGTGAAAACATTTCTTTCTTTGAGAGCAGTCAATCAAACGAAGACACCATCCCATGAAATTGCAGAGAAAAAATCAACAGTCAGTTCTTATGAAATTAGGTGCTCAATATAAAATCTAACTAAATTAAATGACTTGGCTACTATTGGGTGATCATGCATTTATACCATTACTCTAAGGTTACATTTGTTTGAATAACACTTGTGAACATAACATTTCTTATACATAATTATAATACATGCATTCATATTTAGATCAAAGCTTGATGTATTACTGCCAACTATGGTTAGTGATAAAAACGATGATTCTCAGTGTCCTTAGGATGAAGGAAGAGAATAAGCTTAAAGAAACTTAATGTATAGAACAAATTAAAAAGTCATCCTACATACTGAAGCACATTCCATAGGTATCCACTAGGAGGTACTGTTGAGCTGTAGATTTCTTTAGGTCCATGATATCTGGAAGAAAAGAATCTGGGAACCATCGAAGGTCATAAACCTATCTGATTAAGCTGTTTATGACCCTTTTAAGAGCATTGGTTTCCTGTAAAGGAGGATGTTATCCAACTGCAGTGTGCAGCTGGAGGTCTGGTCTCCAGTGTGTAATTGGAACAAGGGTGTAATTTGGGTGGTGCCATTAGGCGTCTCAATGGAAGAAATTCAAGCTAATTTAAAAGGGGGGGTAGTAAAAGCAGCTCGTAGACTACAGGCTACTCGGGAAGGACAGAGGAGAGACACTGAGGGTGTGGTGATTGAGTTTGAAGGAGAAGTGCTCCCTAAAAGTATAAATTTGGGTTTTTTGAGGTACGGGGTACGAGAATTTGGTCCTTATCCACTCCAGTGCTATAATTGGCAAAGATTTGGACACACAGCTAATACATGTAGATGGAGAAGAAGGTGTGCAAGGTGTGGGGGCAACCATCAGTATGGAGAATGTGATCAAGAAATGTTGTAATTGTGGCCGGAGTCATAGTGTGGCCTACGGAGGCTGTGAAAAGAATGATGAGAGAAAGGGAAATTCAGCGAGTCAGAGTACAGAATCAGAATCAGAATCAGCTTTATTGCCAAGCATGTTTACAGCTGTAAACAAACGAGGAATTTGACTTGACATTGGGCGTGCTCAATAAGCGCATCCCAATGACGCGGCAGCCATGCAAGGCGCCTGTCAACAGTGGAGGATAAAGAGGGGGATGGGGGGATGACACATTGGGCAGAGAGAAAAAACATAGTTTATCAAAATAAAGCTCGTATGAGCAAAATTGTGATTACATAGAAAAAAAACCTCTAATGCACAATTAACAGACAATACAGATCTCACAATAACAAAGCAGCGGTTGAGAGAGACAGTGTGAATGTGTGTGTGTCAGTGTATGTGTATCAGTCATGTGATGTTGTATGCAGTGCATGTATCAGTTACTGGTGACAGCAAAAATCCTCCCTGGCAACGTTTAGATGTTATGTCTTTAGTGTCCTCAAAACACAGATAGCATGTCTGTAAGAGTTCATTCTCTCAGTGCATGGCCGATGGTAAACTCCGTGCTGGGCACATACGCTGTCCTTGAGAGATCAGATTACTGCGCACCAGATGCCTATGTTAGGGAGAAGCAAAAAGCAAAAAATCTCTTCTGCCTTATCTTCATCCAGGAGGAATGTAATCTACAGGGCGCCGAATCAAGGTCTAATAGGCACAGTTCACTCAGAGCATAGAATTTTCATCTCTCATGCGATTCTGTGCTTCATAATTTCCATATACAGGCTTAAAAAACATTCCCTGGAGAGCACCAGCGACTCCAAGATGTATACCACCTACTGAATCAGCTACCATTCAGTTCACCATTTGCCGCTATCATTGCACTCCCCAACTGGTCGAATTTGTTGAAGGAGCTTTGCCGGGTCCGCATTTTTATCGGCTCTCCCAACTTCTTTAATTTCTGATACATCAGGAAACTCTAAAGCCAAAGTAGAAATCCTGTGATCATAAGCCAAACAGATAGATGTCTTCCGCATCTCCAGTCGAATCCCACAGACACATGAGTTCCCAATTGTCCATGAGTCTCCCCACTTGGGCTCCCCCTGGCCCGATCTTCTTTTAAAGTGGTGTCAATCGCATTTAAAGCCCAGCTTTCCAGATCCATAATTTTCCATTTGGATTAAGATTCAGCCAGAAGAAGAGCGACACAGACAAGACACAGCAAGCTGGAATCAGAAGGGAGTAGGAGGAAGAGGAGAGGAGGAGAAAAGCGTCTGCTCTCTCTGAAAGCCGGAAGAAGAAGTCTCCTATGCTGAAGCAGTGAAAAGGAAGGACCAGAAAGGAGGGAATGGGCAAAGGACTGGAGGGAGGCTGTCTGTAGGGGAAAGAGAACTGGGACAGAGTGGGGAAATCCAGGTTGATCTGAAGAAACTGGTTATTTTTATAGCAGGAGTTGTGAAGATGCATTCCCGGGGCCAGAGCAGGTGATATCAAGTAAAATTTGAAAATTATGTTTTCAAGTGCTGGCTAAAAGTAACTGTAAATACTCCACAATTGTTATCCACACCGGCATTAACGACATCCGACTCCGGCAGTCGGAAGTCTTACATGACTCTCTGCAGCTCCTGTCCATCCGCCATCCCTCAACTTAGCCCCTGTCTTTCCCATAAGAGTTTGCCCCCATCCATCCATCTTCTTCCGCTTGATCCTTTTTCGGGTCACGGGGGGTGGTGATGGTGGGGTGCTGGAGCCTATCCCAGCATCTTTGGGCGAGAGGCAGGGTCCACCCTGGACAGATCGCCAGTCCATCGCAGGGCCAACACAGAGAGACAGACAACCATTCACTCTCACACTCATACCTCATGACAATTTAGAATCTCCATTTATATGCCAATTAACCTAACTTGCATGTTTTTGGCATGTGGGAGGAAACCGGAGAAATCCCGGAGTGCTCCCTCTAAAGTCAATAAAAATATAATGTATAAACATTCCAAAGTGATTAAACAAAAAGGTGGTAAAACGCTAATTAAACATGAAGCCTTTAATTTTATTTTTTTTCCCTTGTCCTGTCAGGCAGCTAGACAAACAGAACAGGGATCTGTCACCCTTATTGTGCCAAAACAGATTTACTTTGCCAAGAAGAGCTTATACAGTACCTAACTGTGTATTGTATACTGTTGTAAACTCCTCCTGTAATAACTTTTAATACTTTGTTTTAACTATTTTACCCATAGAAGACCCAACAGGATGGGGAAGAGGGAAAGGAAGTGTGTGTAGGGGGAGAAGAAAAGGGAGGGGAACAGACAAAAAAACAAACAAACCAACAACTAAAACAAACAAAAGAAACTGCTTCTTCCACCTTCCGCACCTGTTAAAGGAGAGACAGTTGTGCATGTATGTCTGCATGCACATATATGAGAACGTGTGCAAAATAAGTGTGTGCATGTGAATGGTTTGTCAGGTAACATACGAAGTGGAGGGCCGCGCAGCAGCTCTCTCCCCGGGAACCCCGAGCAGGCAAGGCAGCGCCCCCAACCCCCACAGGGCACAAACGTCCAAGGTCAGCAAGCCCCAGGAAAGCCAGGCATCCACCCCCCAAGGGACGATCAAGGGAGGCCAGGCTGCTCGGCGGCTGGCATGGTGAGCCCATACCCCCGGACCCGCCCCCCCCCCCCCCAATGGGGACAACGCCCACCCCCGGGCCCCAGGCACCAGGAGGCCAGCGACCCCACCCCACGGGGTGGAGACCGGCCTGCACCCCCCGGCGCGAGCCCCCCCAGGCACCACCACAGCGGGCCCGCCCCAGTGCCTCTGTCACACACCACGGGACCCCCATGCCCAAAGAAGTCCCCCCGACCAGGGGAGCCCACGTTGCTGAGAGGCACTACCCCCCTTAATCCAGCACCTCCCGACTCGCAGACACACCCCTCCTCACACCTTCACACCCACATGCTCCCATGTGCACCCATATGCACTATCTCCCTCTCACTCACCCAGACCGACCCATTCTCTCTCACTCCTGTACCTATTCAAACTCACCCTTCATTCACCCTTGCTTCATAAGGTGGCTGCGAAGCAAATGCAGCCAGCCTGAACACGCACACCAGTGCCTGGCAGTGACCAGGGAGACCACTGGCACAGGCCACAGAAGTAGACCCCCACCCCCGGCGTCCATCTGAATGACCAATCAGCAGACCACCACAGGCGCCCCGAGATGCTACCCGACATGCAAAGCACTGCACAGAATCAACCCACCATCACCTCCTCCATTCGTGACCCCCTCACTCTTACTTACGCTCATATTAAGCCCCCTTCTCTCACTTCCTTGGTTGTACTTATATATTCAGTATCACCCAGGGATTTTGACAACATGATAGGTCCCAGGCTCCCCATCAGGCCCCCACGCCCCCAGCAGGAGCAGAACAACAGGGGTGGGGGAAGACCCCCCCCCCCCCGCACAGAACATGATGGGTGTGTGTCGGTTATATGATGTAATTGTGTGTAAATGTGTGGACTACCAAAGTGCAATTAAAATTGAGGGGATAGTGATTGGAGCACCACTAGCCACTGCGAGGGGCAGCAGGGCCCCCATCCCCCCAAGCCTTCAGTGTCTAAAATGCAATTAAAATTGAGGTGAGTGCAGCCCCACCACGCAGCAAAGGTATCCCCTTCACCGACACAGTGTGGCACACCCCCACCCCAAAGCCCTAAATGTAACAAAAAAAATGTATATTCCACCCAGAGTCAGGGGGAGGGGGAGGGCAGGAAATAAGACTGGGAAGTAGGCAGTCTAAAAGTGAGGCCATCCCCCCCAGAAGCCAGCTTGCAGACTGGTTCATGAGGCCACCCACTGCCCCCAAATCCCAACCCAGGGCGAGGACCACCAGTGGAAGCAGCCCAGGACCCACCAGCATCACGCCCTGGCGCTCCCAGCACCACTAACATGATGGGGCAGCCATACCAATTTCCACTCATCTTACACACATAAACATGGACAACAACAATGGGCCGGACCCACACGGCGCCCAACATGCCAGGCGACACCCTCGAGCGCCCACGCAGGCCCATGATCACCAACCCCAGACGCACACCGACAGCCGCAGACCGCCCTGCAACCACAGCCACCCCAGAGCAACCCAACGGAAACACGGCCATCAACCCGCACTAATGGCCCCCCAACCACCCCAAAGCACCAACACACACCTGCCCCCAATGACACCAGGGACGATGCAACAAAGCCCCTCACCCCGCAACACAACAGCAGATCAGCTGGGACAAGCAGGCCTCAAAACGCCAGCCCCTATGCCACTAGATGGACTGCCCAACCCCTGCCACCCAACAAAGTTCTCCTACCTATACCCACATCCTCCACCCCCCAGACATCCACCCACAAGTAACCGCTTCCATACACACACATACCCCCACTCACCATCACACATGCCCACCTACACCCATACACAGCCCCACCTGCCCACTCAACACACACACCCACTTCTGCATCCGCTCATACACAAGCCCCCCACTCACACCCACTCTCACACACATGCACACCCACACCCGCAGACCCCAGTGGACGGGGAGGGTGACCCAGGATGCAGGCACCAACCCCAGGGTGCCACCAGGGCCCCAGGGAAAACACGACCCCGCCACGCAAGGATGCACTGGGGCCAACCCGCACCACCGGCGCACACCCAGCCCCGGCTCAGGGGGGGAATGCCCCCCCCCCCCAGACCAAAGGCCCAGGGCCAGACCCAGACCACCACCCCCTCCCGAGGGGCGAGGCGAGCCAGCTGGGGGCCACAGCCCAACCCCCCCCAGCCCACCCCGCAGCCCCCCCAACCAACTCCCCTCCCCAGGGCCAGATAAACGGCCACCCCGGAATGGACCCCCCAGGCCAAGGAGAGCGAGCCACCGCCTGCCACCCCTCGGATTATAGAATTAATAAGCGGGGACCAGAGAGAATTGAATTCCGCCAATTGATTATTTGAGGAGGCTGACATTCTCTCCAGGCTAATATAATAGTAAATTATTATAATAAGTCATGCATAAGCTATTTCTTGATTTCCAGTTCATGAGGATAGTTTTCTTTGTGATGCATAAGGCAGTGAGAACCATGTGTGACACCCTTGCATCTATATTTATTTCACTTAAATCACCTAATATGCAACGTGTGGGTGTGGGTGGGACACTATACCCAAGCCATGCCGACAAGTCCTCACATGTCTTCTGCCAGAACTTTTGAACCGGTGCACAGGACCACATAGCATGCATATAGCTATCCGGGACTTTGCTGGTGCAGTGAGAACAGATATTTGTGTGACTCAGGCCCATTTTGAACATCCTTTGTCCTGTGTAATGAATTCTATGTAGAACTTTATAACTACTAACTAACTAACTAACCTGCACTTATATAGCGCTTTTCTAGTCACAAAGACCACTCAAAGCGCTTTCATTAATACTAACCCTCTATTCTAAGGGCCTATAGGAAACAGATATCTAGGGACAATTTAGAACAGCCAATTAACCTAACATGCATGTTTTTTTTTGGCATGTGGGAGGAAACCGGAGAAATCCCGGAGTAAACCCACGCAACACGGGGAGAACATGCAAACTCCACACAGATCACTGTTGGTCGGGGGCTGGGATCGAACCCACGATCCCCACAATCCCCCCGCCAAGGGTAAACTGTGCTGCCGCAGTGCTCACCACTGCGCCACCGTGCAGCCCAATATACTTATACTGTATAAGTTGTAAGATAGAGTTTTTAGTCATCTTAAAAGTGTTTAAACATAAGTGTGTCCAGAAACTTTCCTCCTTATTAATCGATGTCTGTCTCCCATTTTGATATTGGAAGAGATACGGACTCATCCAGCTTTGATAACAGTCCATGTATTTTCAATATCAATTTAGGGGAACGGAGCTTTAGAAACTTTGCCACCTTAACTGGCACCTCTAAATCTGTCTGATTAAGATTAAATCTTGCTTTTATTATGGATTTAAGCTGTTGATATTCAAAATACTTTTTATCACTGATGTCGTACTGTGACACTCGTTCCTGAAATTGGATAAAAATTTCCACCTTGAATAAAATGTTCTAAGTTATTTATTCCCTTCTCTTGCCATAGTGGAAATTTTAATGTCCTCTCTGTTGCAAGATATCAGAATTATTCCAAATGGGCATGAGTTTACAGGGGACAAGTGAAGATCCTGTTATTTTTAAAAATTTCCACCAAGCCTTCAGAGAGGAACTGATATTAATACTTTTAAAACAGTCATGCCGTTTAGTACAGGGACTTACAGTATAAAAGGTAAGTCAGAGATATTTAGCGACCCACAGAGAGCCTGTTCAGCATCTAATCATAGGTTTCCTAGTGGGGTTGCTTTTTTTTTAAACAAACTGCAGTCTATTGGCTAAAAAGTAATTTAAAAAAAATTGGTAAATCTAAGCCTCCGCACTCTTTCACTTGTTGGAGGGTTTTTAAAGTAATCCGTGATGGTTTATCCTTCCATAAAAATTCACTTATATTTGAGTCTAGAGACTTAAACCAGGCCATTGCTGGATGGGTAGGAATCATTGAGAACAAATTGTCATGGCGCCCTCAGGGCCATCATCATCACCAGAGTGGTGGCTCAGTTGGTAGAGCATCCGCCCCACACCCGGGAGGCAGGGGTTCAAATCCCGGCCGGGTCATGCCGAAGACCATATAAAAGTGGAACTTCCTGCCATCCAGCTTGGTGCTCAGCAATAATGGAATGGAGGAGGGAAATCTGTGGCGGCGCCTTGCATGGCAGCGGCCCTCTGATTCTACACTTGGGGTGTGTGTGATTAACACAGTAGAGAGGTAAAACACAATCTCGTTCTACTGTACATGATTGGTTGTACAGCTGAATGACAATAAGGGTGATTTAATTTAATTTTTAAATTAATTTAATTTTAATTTAATCAACCTCAGCTGCACGCACACCTGCTGCCAATCATCAGCGGGCTTTAAATAGCCAGACCTGCCTGTGACTCAGCACAGAGCCATCTGTCAAACTCCCTACAACACACCTCTCGTCAACAGCCACGTCCTGGCTCATCGTCTACTCTTCAGACCAACGTGTCGCCACACGTAAGCAAACATTGACTTACCTTGTCAAGTTCATCCTCCCCTGTGCACAGGTGGATCTCCCTGGTGGCGGATTCCTCCCTCCTCAGCGGTGGTTCAGCTCCACTCCTACCACAGGGTAACTCGTACTCTCCCCTGCACAGGAGCCAGACACTGTCTCCCTGGCTGTCGCCTTCAAGGCCAACCTGAGCTCACCACCACCATCTGCAAAGTAAGCTGTCATTGTTATAACACTCTTTGCCCAGGAGCTGAGCTAATACGTCTGCTTTGTCATTATAGGGTTGCCAGGCTGAACGGCGTCCTGCTGTTCCCCCAGCATGAGTCCTACACTGCACACACGACACACTGTACATACACGCACGCATACACGAGCACAGTTAGCCAATAAAAGGATAATTGTACTTCACTCGAGTCTGTCTTTTGTCCCCTGGGTCCAGAATTATGTCAGTACGGCTCCATCAGAGCGAACCAGCGGACAGCGTGCTAGCACGCCGATTTAACACCTTAAAAGCTCGAGTGGAGCAGTTAGCTTACCAACAGAACATTATCCTTAGATAAGATAAGATGAGCCTTTATTAGTCCTACAATGGGGAAATTCCAGGATTGCAACAGCACAGGGATAGCAACACTCAGAGCAACAATCAAGAAGACAAGAAAACAAGAGCAGCGAATATACATACACTATTGTTCAAAAGTTTGGGGTCACTTAGAAATTTCCTTATTTTTGAAAGAAAAGCACTTTTTTTCAATGAAGATAACTTTAAACTAATCAGAAATACACTCTATACATTGCTAATGTGGTAAATGACTATTCTAGCTGCAAATGTCTGGTTTTTGGTGCAATATCTACATAGGTGTATAGAGGCCCATTTCCAGCAACTATCACTCCAGTGTTCTAATGGTACAATGTGTTTGCTCATTGTGCCAGAAGGCTAATGGATGATTAGAAAACCCTCGTGCAATCATGTTAGGTCTACAATGCTGTAATTGCTGCAAATGGAGAATTCTTTGACGAAAGCAAAGTTTGAAGGAAAAAATTATTATTTCAAATACAAATCATTATTTCTAACCTTGTCAATGTCTTGACTATATTTTCTATTCATTTTACAACTCATAGTGGTAAATAAGTGTGACTTTTCATGGAAAACACAAAATAATTGTCTGGGTGACCCCAAACTTTTGAACGGTAGTGTATATACACACAGTGCGGAACATTGTAGCTAGATGGAATAAATATATAAATATATATACACACAGTGCGGAGCATTGTAGCTAGATGGAATAAACAGCATAACCATCTACTCGGTTATCCTACATAGTATGAATATGTACCCATACATATTGTCACCCTCCGTAGTGACCGATATTGTCCTAGTTGTATACTGGAGGGGACCATTGTGTAAGTCTATTGCATCTTTTGCATTCAATACTATTAGGTCGTTACGTTTTTTTGCTATCTCTGGGAGCAGCCCTGCTTAGGTTATACAGTCTGACAGCCGTAAGTAGGAAGGACCAGCGAAACCTCTCAGTTGCGCACCTAGGATGATGTAGTCTTCTGCTAAATGAGCTCCTCAGTGCGTTCAGTATGTCCTGCATAGGGTGGGACTCGGACTCCAGCAGAGATGACAGTTTAGCCACCATCCTTCTCTCTCCTATCTCCTCCACTGGGTCAAGGCGTTGCCCCAGGACAGAGCTAGCTTTCTTGATCAGTTTGTTCAGTCTCTTCCTATCGGCTGCAGTAATGCCACTGTCCCAGCAGACCACTCCAAAAGTGATGGCTGATGCCACCACCGTGTCATAAAATGTCTTCAGCAGCACCCCTTGTACACCAAAAGACCTGAGTCTCCTCAGTATGAACAGCCTGCGCTGTCCCTTCTTGTAGAGTCCATTGGTATTGTGTGACCAGTCTAGTTTATTGTTCAGATGAACACCCAGGTACTTGTAGGATGTCACTGTACTGCCTCCGCTGATTGGACAGTCAGCTAAACTCCTTCCTCACATCAAGACTCTGAAGACACAGTTCTCAGTCCACAGGTTTAATGACACAAGGAAAGTGTGAAACTGTAACACATAATACAAGGCACAATCACTCCTTGACCTTCATACAGACATTACAATGAAAATACATAAATTGCTTACTTTTAACTTAAATACGATATAAAACTATATTTACAACAACTCCCGCCGCCATAGTAAATTGTTTCCCTCCAAATTACCTACCAACGTCCTCCGACCAATACAACGGCCGTTGCTAGCATAAATCGCGGGAAAACCACTTTAGCGTCTAAAGTTATTAAACCCAACGTAACCTTAATAAACCGTCTAGGAATGCACACAAACAACAGTAAATACATACCCACGATGCTACCAAAGGCAGAGGATGTATGTGACTGCTGCTGGAGTTGACTGAGGCGGTAAAACACACACAACGGACTTTTCCTCAATACTCTGACTGACTTCCTGTTTACAGTTAGTCGGAGCCGAAGGTGACGTCACCTTCGGCTACGAACCATGCCGATTTCAAGGTGAACCCAACACAACATTACAACGGGTTATTCAAAATTAATTAAGAATATAAATAATATTCCACTTTAACTTTAACATTAAATAGTTAACAGAACACTCCCCGCCTGGCGTGATTCTACGCCACCTCACTTAGTCCGTCTAGCCCATCTAGTCCATTTAGGCATCTGGGGGAAGAAGAAGTACTATTTCTGTAACAGGTCTCACAAACAAAGTTTCTTTTCCTGGCGTGATGACCTTTACTTCCACCTGACGGACTTTCCCATCTTCGCTATGGAAGGCCTGTGTTACCAGACCAAGTGGCCATTCATTCCTTGGTACTTGGCTGTCCTTGAGGAAAACAACGCTCTTTGGTTCAATGTTTGGATGAGGTGACTGCCACTTCCTACGTGCTTGAAGTGTTGGAAGGAATTGCTTACGCCATCTATCCCAGAAGGTGTTGGACAGGTGCTGAACCTGTCTCCACTGGCGCTTGTAGAGGTCTGAAGGCCCAAACTCTCCTGCAGGAGCGGGAACAGAGTTCACCTTTTGTGTTAGAAGAGCAGCTGGTGAGAGTATGAACGACTCGTCGGGGTCGGTTGCCACAGGAACAAGAGGCCGAGCATTAATGATGGCTGCTACTTCTGCCATGAAGGTTACCAAAACTTCATGGGTAAGTTTGTCCTTCAGCTGGAGGAACATGGAGTCCAGAATCTTCCTAGCGAGACCAATCATTCTTTCCCACGCTCCACTGAAATGGGAGGCATGTGGAGGATTGAAAGTCCAAGAACATCCTTGGTCCGACAGGTAAGATTTCACACTTTTGTAGTTGATGTTAGAAGGTATCTTCAAAGCCTTACATGCACCCACAAGGTTTGTGCCTCTGTCTGAACGAATGCTTTTGGCCGGTCCTCTCACAGCTAGAAACCGTCTTAATGCATTGATGAAGCTGGATGTGTCGAGGGATTCTATGACTTCAATATGAACGGCTCTTATGCTCATACATGTAAAAATCACAGCCCACCGTTTGCTTTGGGAGAGGCTTCCTCTAGTCCGGCGTGAAGAAACGCTCCAAGGGCCAAATACGTCGAGCCTGACGTTTGTGCAGGGAGGATCTGATGAAAGGCGGTCTGGTGGGAGGCTGGCCATTTTTTGGCTACTAGTTGGGGCTCTGAGTCGTCTGCATGTTACACATCGGTGAATGATGCTGCTCACCTTCCTCTTGCCACCGACTATCCAAAAGCCAGCTGAACGGACAGCTCCTTCCGTAAAGAAACGCCCTTGATGGTGGACCTGTTCATGATACTGCCGAATGAGTAAGGTTGCAATATGATGGTTGCCTGGAATGATCAGAGGAGTCTTCTCGCTCTGATCAAGACCTGAATGGTGAAGACGACCTCTGACTCTTAACAGGCCGTGTGTGTCGACAAACGGATCTAGATTTTTGAGGGGACTGCTTTTAGGGATCTTTTTGTGCATTCTGATACATTTGATTTCCTCATTGTAAACCTCTTCCTGCACTGTTTGAAGGATGATAGCTGAGGCTTGGTTGAGTTCCTCAACGTTAAATTCTGCCTTGCAGAGATGCCAGCCTTTGCAAGAGTTGTTCATCATGGTTGTGTTGAAACAACGAGCTATGTGTTTCAGGTGTGCGATGGCACGAGTCAGTGACTTCCATGAAGAGAACTTGGCAAATCTTTGGGAACCAAGCCTCTTGGATGCGGTTACAGTGCTTAAAGTGGACACTAGAGGACGGATGTCTGGATCTGAACTTGAGTCCACAAGGTCATAGGTACTTTTGGGAACATCTTGCTCTGGCTTGTACAAAAAACTAGGTCCACTAAACCAGTTAGTGTTGCTTAACAGGCCTGCAGTGACAGAACGCGTTGCATGATTTGCAGGGTTCTGGTTTGTGGCTACATAGCACCACTGATGTGGACTGGAGGATCTTCGAATACGCTGGACCCAGTTATTTACATACACATAAAATTCAATTCAATTCAATTCAACTTTATTTATATAGCGCCATTTCACAACAACAGTCATCTCATAGCACTATCAACTGTAGGGGGGGGGAACCCCCACAGTTGCAGAAAGACCCCAGCAGTCAGGCGATCCCCTGTGAGCAAGCACTTGGCGACGGTGGAGAGGAAAAACTCCCTTTTAACAGGAAGAAACCTCCAGCAGAACCAGGCTCAGGGAGGGGCAGTCATCTGCTGTGACTGGCTGGGGGGTGAGGGGATAGAGAAGAAGAAAAGAACAGACATGTAGAGAGCAAATAGCACGATGGGGACTCAATCTATGGGAGAGAACAAACAGATGTTAATGACCAGCAAAAAAAAAAAAAAAAATATTTCATAGAGAGTGAGGAAAGGAGTGAGGCCCAGTGCATTACTGGAGGTCCCCCGGCTGACTAAACCTATTAGCAGCATAACTAAGGGAGGGTTCAGAAACACATGATCCCTCCCTAATTGTAGGCTATATTAAAAAGGTAGGTTTTAGCCCTATTCTTAAAAACAAAGATCGAGTCTGACTCCCGAATCCAGATTGGCAGCTGATTCCACAGGAGAGGAGCTTGATAACTGAAGGCTCTGCCTCCCATTGTACTTTTGGAGATTCTAGGTATTACAAGTAATCCTGCATTTTGGGAGCGTAGTGCTCTGTTAGGATAATACGGTAGTATCAGATCTTTTAAATAAAAAGGAGCCTGATTGTTTAGAGCTTTGTAAGTAAGAAGAAGGATTTTAAACTTAATTCTAAACTCTATGGGAAGCCAATGAAGGGAGGCCAGAACCGGAGAGATATGATCTCTCTTTCTAGTACCTGTTAAAACTCTTGCTGCAGCATTTTGGATCAGCTGAAGACTTTTTAAAGATGTTTTAGGACAGCCTGATAATAAAGAATTACAATAATCTAATCTCGAGCTAACAAAAAGCATGGATCAGTTTCTCAGCATCACTCTGAGACAAGATGCTCCTAATCTTGGCAATATTACGCAAATGATAGAAGGCAGTCTTAGAAACAAATTTAATATGTGAATTGAAGGACAAATCCTGATCAAAAATAACTCCAAGGTTCCTCACAGAGCTATTAAGAGAAAGAGTAACCGCATCTAAACTGAAAGTTTGAGTTGGGAAGGAATTTCTAAGGTTTTTTTGACCAACAAGAATGACTTCAGTCTTATCTGAATTTAATAGCAGGAAATTACAAGTCATCCAAGCTTTGATTTCCTTAAGACAGGCTTCTAACTTGGCTAATTGATTACTATCATCTGGCTTCATTGACAGGTATAATTGTGTGTCATCTGCATAACAATGAAAATGTATACAGTGCTTTCTAATAATGTTTCCTAACGGAAGCATATATAAACTAAAAAGAGTAGGGCCTAGCAAGATCCCTGTGGAACTCCATGACTAAGCTTTGAGTTGAAAGAAAACTCATTATTTACATGAACAAACTGGAACCTATCAGATAAATAAGATCTAAACCATTGCAACGAAGTTCCATTAAGTCCAACATAGTGTTCTAATCTATCAAGTAGAATATTATGATTGATAGTATCAAAAGCTGCACTAAGGTCTAAAAGGACAAGTACAGAAACTAGTCCATTATCAGATGCAATGAGGAGGTCGTTAGTGACCTTCGCTAAGGCTGTTTCAGTACTATGATGGATTCTAAACCCAGATTGAAACTCTTCAAGTAAACCATTTCCCTGCAGGTGGTCAAATAATTGCGTAGCAACAACTCTTTCTAAGATTTTTGAAATGAAAGGGAGATTAGAGATTGGTCTATAGTTAGCTAAAGCTCCTGGATCTAGCGTTGGCTTTTTGAGTAAGGGTTTAATTACAGCCGTTTTAAAAGCCTGCGGTACATGGCCTAAAGTTAATGAAGAATTGATTATATGAAGAATAAAGCTACCAATAAGTGGGAAGACTTCTTTAAATAACCTGGTAGGAATAGGGTCTAAAAGACAAGTTGAAGGTTTGGATGAGGAAACTATTTTGTCTAACTCACAAAGGTCGATTGGAGTAAACTCATCAAGACAGAGATCAATAGAAGGAGTTGTAGTAGTTACAGTATTTAAGTTAACTGTGGGAAGAATCTGATTGATTTTATCTCTGATGGATGACATTTTATTATTGAAAAAGTTCATAAAGTCCTGACTAGTAAGCTCTAAGGGAATGCTAGGATTGACAGAGTCCTGACTCTTTGTCAACCTGGCTACAGTACTGAAAAGAAACCTGGGATTATTCTTGTCCTCTTCTATTAATGCAGAGTAATAACTCGTTCTAGCTTTTCTAAGAGATTTTTTATAAATTAAAAGATGATTTCTCCAAGCTAAATAGATTTCATCTAAATTAGTAGAGCGCCATTTTCTTTCTAATTGACGAGTCTTCTGTTTTAAGGTACGAGTTTCTGTGTTGAACCAAGGAGTTAGAAATCTCTGATTAGACTTTTTCTTTTTTAAGGGGGCCACCAAGTCTAGGGTCTGATGCAGAGAAGCTGAAACACTATCCACCATGTTATCAATTACAGAAAGAGCAAGCTGTCTATAGCTTATTTCTGTTGTGTTGACACATGGCATAGAGGAAACAATCTGCATAAATTTGGAAACAGCATCATCTGAGAGGCACCTACCGTAATAATATTTTTCTTTAGGAGCCAAATAGTCAGAAATAGTAAAATCAAAGGTTAACAGACAATGGTCTGACAGTACAGGGTTATGAGGAGACACTACAAGATTTTCTATTTCTATGCCATATGTCAGAACAAGGTCCAATGTATGGTGGAGGTAATGAGTAGAATTTCCTACTTTCTGAGAAAACCCAATCGAGTCTAATATTGAATTGAATGCCACATTAAGGCAGTCACTATCTACATCCACACGTATATTAAAGTCCCCTACTATAATTATTCTATCAGATTTCAGCACTAAATCAGCTAAGAAATCAGCAAATTCGGATAAAAATTCTGAGTAGGTTGATGGGGGACGATAAACTATGGCAAATAAAATTGGGTTTAACCTGAAATTGCTAAAGTGCCCAATACTGAGGACCAGGCCCTCAAAGGAATTATAACATGTTTTTTGCTTTACATTAACTAGTAATTTGGAATGGTAAATTGTTGCTACTCCTCCTCCATGACCAGAACTTCTGGGATTTTGACAGTTTAAATAACCAGAGGGAGTTGATTCATTTAAACCAACATAATCCTCTTGCCCTAACCAAGTCTCTGTAAGGGAAATTAAATCAATCTGATGATCAATTAACAAATCATGGACTAACAGAGACTTGGGAGTTAGAGACCTAATATTTAATAAACCACATTTAATTTTTAAATTATGAGGAGGAACAGAGGCCAAATCATTCAATTTAGAGGCTTTATGTTTAATTTGAGTTTTACCAATATTTTGCTTTATCACTTTGGGATGCTTATGCATTATATTTTTATTCACTTTGGAGGGAGCAGACAATGATTCTCTGATGGGGAAGACAGGGGCTAAGCTGAGGAGTGGCGGATGAAGAGGAGCTGCAGAGAAGCGTGTAAGACTGCGGCTCTGCTTCCTGGTCCCAACTCTGAGTAGTCATGGCTTTGGAAATTTGGATAAAAAAGATGCCAGATTGTTAGATAAATGAGAAGCACCATCCAAAGTGGGATGAATGCTGTCTCGTCTCATAAGACCAGGTTTTCCCCAAAAAGAGCTCCAATTGTCAATGTAGCCCACGTCATTTTTAGGACACCACACAGACAGCCAGTGGTTCAAGGATGACGAGCGGCTAAACATGTCATCACTGGTCAGATTGGGGAGGGGCCCAGAGAATACTACAGTGGCAGACATCGTTTTTGCAAAGTCACACACCGATTCTATATTAAGTTTCGTGACTTCCGACTGCCGGAGACGGATGTCATTAATGCCGGCGTGAATAACAATTGTGGAATATTTAGAGTTACTTTTAGCCAGCATTTTCAAATTTGACTCGATGTCGCCTGCTCTGGCCCCAGGAATACATTGGACTATGGCCGCTGGAGTCTCTAGGTTCACGTTTCTGACTACAGAGTCGCCAATGATCAGAGTTTTTTCCTCAGCGGGTGTGTCGCTGAGCGGGGAAAAACGATTAGAAACGTGAACAGGTTGGTGGTGTACCGGGGCTTTGCGACTAGGCTTCCTTCTCACCGTCACCCACCCAGTCTCCTCGCTGCTGAGGAGAGCCGAGGGACCGCTGACAGGGGGGCCTAAGCTAGCTAGCTCCGCTGCAGCTAATGGGCGTCCGTCAAGATTAACTGGCGCAGACGGTGTTTCAATGCAGCGGAGCCGGGATTCCAAATCAGACAACCTCGCCTCGAGCACCTCAAAAAGACAACATTTATTACATTTACCGTTATCGCTAAAAGAGGCAGAGGTGTAGCTAAACATCTGACAGAGAGAGCACACCAGAGGAGGAGAGGAAGGAGAGCGCGTAGCCATAGCTAATGGCTGGAGAGCAAACCACAAAGCAAACCACACAGGCAGACAGCAAAACAGGAAGTGACGATACGTTACCACAAGGAAGTGACGATCCGAAAAAAAAAGATAAAAGCGTCTGGTTTCATTGCAGATGTAACCCAGAACCACTTTGCTGTCTGTGTAATATTTCGATTAGATTAGATTCAACTTTATTGTCATTACACATGTATGAATACAAGGTAACAAAACACAGTTTAGCATCCAATCAGAAGTGCAAAGGACAGCAGTGCAGTATATACGGTAATTAACAGTATGTGCAATTTAAGCAAATATATGCAAATATATGCAGCAGTGCAGAAAGTTAAGAGTACTGTTATGTGCAAATAATGTGCAATAAGTTAGATGTAGTTATGTAGTTATGCAGTTATGTACAGGTGAGGATGGTAAAAGATGATAAAAGATGATTGTAAGAGAGTCAGCGGGGAACTAAGTTCAATAACGTGACAGCTGTTGGAAAGAAACTGTTCCTAAACCTGCTGGTTCTAGTCCGAAGGCATCTGAAACGTCTTCTGGACGTATGTCACTGCATATGTCATATGACATATGTCACTGCATCGAGATGGAGATCAAGTTCTGATGAGATCAGGTCAGCTAACTCAACAGCAAGTACTGCTGCGCAAAGCTCTAGTCTCGGGATTGTGTGCTCTGGACGGGGGGCCAGCTTGGCCTTTCCCATAACAAACCCGACATGATTATTTCCAGCAGTGTCCGTGACTTTGAGATATGCTGCTGCGGCGATTGCTTTCGTTGAGGCATCAGAGAAGACACATAATTCCCTGCTGACAGCTGCTGATGGTGAAGTTTCAGTGTAGGGCCTGGAGATTGACAGGTTTGACAACTCTTTTAGAGAAGCTCTCCAGGAAGTCCAGACTTCCTCCATTTCTCGAGGTAATGGTGCATCCCAGTCACCATTCTCAACAGTGAGTTCCCTAAGAATAGCCTTGCCTTGGATAGTAACCGGTGCTACAAACCCAAGAGGGTCATAGAGACTGTTGATGGTGGATAAGACACCTCGGCGAGTGTAAGGTTTTATCTCATCAGAGACGACGAAGACAAAGCAATCTGTTTGGAGGTTCCAATTGAGTCCAAGACTGCGTTGTGTTGGCACTTTGTCTGCACTGAGGTCAAGGTCTTTAAGGTCACTCGCATGGTCCTTAGATGGAAAGGCTTCCATGACCTCTTTATTGTTTGCTGCAATCTTATGTAGCCTCAGGTTCAACTTGGAGAGGACTTCCTGTGTTTTTTTTAGTAAGTCGACAGCAGCTTTGACTGTGGGCAGAGACTTCAGTCCATCGTCTACGTAAAAGTCTCGCATTACAAAGTGCTTTACGTCAGGGTCAATGTGAAACTCGCTGACCTGAACGGACTGGTGCAAGCCGTGAATAGCCACTGCAGGGGAAGGGCTATTTCCGAAGACATAGATAGTCAACAACAGCTTTGGAGAGATCGTTATCATGGAACCAGAGAAACCTCAAGAAGTTCCTATCTTCTTCTCTACCCAAAAAGGAATAGAACATTTGTTCAATGTCCGCTGTGAATGCAACAGCTTCTTTTCTGAAGCGGAGCAGTACACCTAGTAACGTGTTGTTCAGGTCAGGTCCAGTCAACAGCACATCGTTGAGTGACACACCATTGAATCGGGCATTGGAATCAAAAACCTCTCTAATCTTTTTTGGTTTCTTAGGATGGCACACACCAAATGTTGGCAAATACCATCGTTCTTCTTCCTCATTGAGGGGAGGGGCTAACTCAGCATGACCATTTTTAAACATCTGTCCCATGAAGCTAAGGAAGTGTTCCTTCATTTCTGGCTTCCTCTCGAAATTTCGCGTGAGGGACACGAGGCGGCTCAGTGCCTGAGGCCTGTTGTTGGGAAGCTGCCGACGTGGATTCTTAAAGGGCAATGGAGCTACCCAGCTGTTGTTTGAGTCTCTCTGTAGTCCATTATTCATTATTTTCATGAATGAAGCATCTTGAATTGAAAGCGCAACTTGATTATCCTCTCTAGTCCTCTTGAACACATTGCACCCAAGATGATCAATGTCACAGGTAGCTTCCTCCACAGAATATGCTGGTGGGTGGTTTGTGACCTGGTTGGTGCTGTATTTTTCCTTAACACAGAACACATTAGGGCATGGTTCGAAGAGAGATGGCTGTCGTAGCTCTGTGGTGTTTGTGTAGAAGGCGTTGATTACTGATGGTCTATGGACGCTGCCGAGACACACATTGCCTACAACAACCCACCCTAGATCTAATTTCTGTGCATAGGGCTGGTTGTGTGAGCCGTTCACCTGTTTGCGAACTTTATGCACTCTGATAATGTCCCGACCGAGGAGAAGGATGATCTGGGCATTTGGGTCCATATCTGGGATGAAGTGCGCCATTGTCTTTAGATGTGTATGATGAAGAGCAACCTCAGGGGTTGGAATCTTGTCTCTGTTGTCGGGAATGTCGTTGCACTCTATGAGGCTGGGTAATGGAATGCGGACTGTCCCATCCAGAGATTCCACTTCATAGCCGCTTGCCCTCCTTCCTGATGATTCCTTCCTTCCTGCGCATGTTCTCAGTGTGTAAGGAGCACTTGGACTTCTGTCGCCAAACACGTCGAAGAACTGTGAACGAACCAGTGACCTGTTGCTCTGCTCGTCCAGAATTGCATAGAGCTTCACTGCTTTGTCTCTGTGATCGGCTGGATATACTTTCATGAGGCATATTTTGGAACAGGATCTGTCTGTCAGATCTCCACCGCAGACCTTTGTGCATTTGTTCGTAATATCAGATTGAGGTTGAGGCACAGTTTCGACCTCCTCCCCGCCATGCTCTGGATCGGGATCCTTCACTTCTGTCCAGGGTGCAGGTCCTGGATGTAGGGCTGAGTTATGTTTTTCGCTCTTGCACTCAGAACACTGAACTTTGGCTTTGCAGTTTTTAGCGATGTGTGATGAAGATGAACAACATTTAAAACACAGAGTGTTCTCTTTCAAAAACATCTTACGATCTTCAATGGATTTTTCTCTGAAAGCACGACATTTACTTAAAGGGTGTGGTTTCCCATGAATAGGACACATTTTATCACAGCCATCAGATTTTAATGAGGAGTCAGTAGAATCAGAATTAGCTCTGGTGGATATCTCGGTTTTGCAGACTGAGACTCTTCGATGTTTGTTTGGCTGCCATGCTAACTTTTCAGCCCTGGGAACAGTGTCTGTCTGAGTGATGAAGTTGAAGCTTGGATCATTGGCAATGCTAGCTTCCTGGCTAATGAATTTTACAAAAAAGGCAAAGGGAGGATAAGGCACGTGCTTTTGTCGCTTATAAGATGCACCAGCTGAAGCCCACTTTTCCTGCAGACGAAAGGGGAGTTTCTGCACAATTGGGTTGACACCTCTTGCCGTGTCGAGGAAGGAGAGACCAAGTAAGTCTCCTTCATCCTTTGCTGATAGAAGTTCCATCAGAAGATCACTCAACTTAATCAGTTTGGCGTAATCTCGGTTTCCTATCTTTGGAAAAGTGTCGATGCGTTTGAAAAAAGCGTCCTCTACTGCCTCTGGCGAGCCGTAAGTTTGCTCGACTCTATCCCAAATCATATTCAGGCCTGCTTCTGGATGATTGATGTGAATTACTCTGAGCTGCTCAACATGTTCTTTTGACTCCTTGCCGAGCCACTTTAAAAGAAGGTCCATCTCCTCACTTGCTGTTAGATCTAAGCCGCTGATTGCAGACAGAAATGAGCGTTTCCAAGCTCTGTAATTCTCAGGCTTATCACTAAATTGAAGTAAGCCTGTAGACACAAGCTCACGGCGTGCACGGTACCTCACAAAGTCATTTGGAGTGGAGCTGTTATGGTTGGAATTAGGAGGTACAGGATAAGATGGGAGAAATGTACCACAATAGTCATTTTGAAATCTGGAGTGCTGTGTTGGAGTAATATTGCTGCTTTCAAATTTCACTTGTCGTGGGTCACAAACATTTTCATCCTTATATATTTGAACCCACTGTGGACTGGGGTGTGAGTCTGATTTTATTGAGACATCATCTACACATAGCTGGTGTTCTGTCTCCAACACTTTGGCTTGGTCAGCAACATACTGTTGAGTGCGTTGTGTGGCTGTCAAGGAGGCAGAATCTAATAATACAAACTCTCGACTTCGTCTTTCACCACTGACAACTGCAGCTTCCAGCACTTCTGCTTCAGCAACAGCTGCAGCAGTCTCTTTCTTATATTGTAGAATTTGCATTGATGCTTCACACTTAGCTTTTTCTAGTTTTAGGCTTATTTCTTCTTCAGCGTAGGAAAGGCGAGCTTTTGCTGCTTCCGCTCGTGCTCTTGCTTTGGCTGCAGCAGACTGTGTAGATGACACACTGGAGTGCGCAGAAGGAGCGTGTGAGTGTGTCTTTGACATGGCTCTTTTTTCTGACTAGCACAGTTGCAAGCGTACTTCTGAATAGACACTTATGTGTTGACCGTTTACTGGTCGAATGTGATGATGATCTACTCACTGTCTGCCAGCATGTTCACGTTATCATGCCCGCTAGGAAGCCGTGGTTTCACTGTACTGCCTCTGCTGATTGGACAGTCAGCTAAACTCCTTCCTCACATCAAGACTCTGAAGACACAGCTCTCAGTCCACAGGTTTAATGACACAAGGAAAGTGTGAAACTGTAACACATAATACAAGGCACAATCACTCCTTGACCTTCATACAGACATTACAATGAAAATACATAAACTGCTTACTTTTAACTTAAATACGATATAAAACTATATTTACAACTCCCGCCGCCATAGTAAATTGTTTCCCTCCAAATTACCTACCAATGTCCTCCGACCAATACAACGGCTGTTGCTAGCATAAATCGCGGGAAAACCACTTTAGCGTCTAAAGTTATTAAACCCAACGTAACCTTAATAAACCGTCTAGGAATGCACACAAACAACAACAGTAAATACATACCCACGATGCTACCAAAGGCAGAGGATGTATGTGACTGCTGCTGGAGTTGACTGAGGCGGTAAAACACACATAACGGACTTTTCCTCAATACTCCGCCTGACTTCCTGTTTACAGTTAGTCAGAGCCGAAGGTGACGTCACCTTCGGCTACGAACCATACCGATTTCAAGGTGAACCCAACACAACATTACAACGGGTTATTCAAAATTAATTAAGAATATAAATAATATTCCACTTTAACTTTAACATTAAATAGTTAACAGAACAGTCACCATCTCAGTGTTTGTTCCCTGTATGTTTACTGGTGCTGTGAGGGGTTGTCCTTGCCTGCGGCAGTCCACCACCAGCAAGTTTTCCTCGCGTTGATCTGGAGGCAGTTCCGATGGCCCCAGTCCACAAAGTCCTGGATAAGTCCTCTGTACTCAGCTTCATCTCCGTTGGAGATGAGGCCGATGATCGCAGAGTCGTCAGAGAACTTCTGTAGATGTCAGTGTGTTGTGTTGTGTGAGAAGTCCGCAGTATAAAGGGTGAACAGGAAGGGAGCCAAAACCGTTCCCTGGGGGGCCCCCGTGCTACTGATGATCGTGTCGGACACACAGTCCCGGGTTCTCACAAACTGTGGCCGGTTAGTGAGGTAGTCCAGGATCCATGATGACAGGTGCTGGTCCATCCCTGCGCACAGCAGCTTGTCCTTCAGGATCATCGGTTGGATGGTGTTGAAAGCACTGGAGAAGTCAAAGAACATGATCCTCACCACATTCCCAGGCTTCTCCAGGTGGGACAGAGAATGGTGAAGGAGGAAGATCACTCCATCCTCCAGCCCGTTGCCATGCTGGTAGGCGAACTGGAGTGGATCCATCGCTGGTCCCACCAGGGGGCGGAGGTGAGCAAGGAGCAGTCTCTCCAGGGTCTTCATCATGTGAGATGTCAAGGCCTCTGGTCTGTAGCTGTTCAGGTCTTTGGGGTGGGAAGTCTTTGGTACAGGTACCACACAAGATGTTTCCCACAACTGTGGTACCCTCCCCAGCTTAAGGCTCAGGTTGAAGATGTGCGCCACAATCCCACACAGCTGGTCTGCACAGGACTTGAGGAGCTTTGCGTTGATGCCGTCCGGTCCCGACGCCTTCCTCGCCTTGATTTTCCTCAGCTCCGTCCTCACCTGGGTCTTAGTGAGGGTCATGTTGGGGGGCTGTGTGTTGGGAGTGGGGGGGTGTTGGTGGAGTGGGGTGTGGGCAGCAGGATTCAATGTCTTTAGAGGCAGCAGTGGTTGTTGTGTAGTCGGGGGGGAGGGCGGTTGGTCAAACCTATTAAAAAACAGGTTCAGATTGTTCGCCCACTCCCTGCCCCCCGTGGCCTGGGGTGAGGTATTATGGAGCCCAGAGATGG
This sequence comes from Pholidichthys leucotaenia, assembly GCA_020510985.1. Taxonomy (NCBI): domain Eukaryota; kingdom Metazoa; phylum Chordata; class Actinopteri; order Cichliformes; family Pholidichthyidae; genus Pholidichthys; species Pholidichthys leucotaenia. The sequence continues at coordinate 408,712,823 of CM035843.1, forward strand.
TTTTAAGGTTTCTCCTGACCCCGCCGATGTCGCTCTGTTGCAGCTTGTCCTCCATCTTCTTCCTGAAGCTGTCCTTGCCTTCTCTGATCTTCCTTCTCAGCTCCCTCTGTACTGACTTCAGCATCTCCCTGTTCCCCGACCTGAAGGTCCTCTTCTTCTCTCTCACAAGTGTTTTAATCTCAGGGTTGATCCAGGGTTTGTTGTTCGAGCAACACCGTATGGTCTTGGTGGGTACGGTGTTGTCCACACAGAAGCTGATGTAGTCTGTGATGGTGTGAGTGAGGCCATCGATGTCCTCACCATGTGGATCGCAGAGCTGCTCCCAGGCAGTGGTTTCAAAACAGTCCTTTAGAGTGTCCATTGCCTCCTCAGACCATAACTTCACTGTGCGCATGACCGGAGGTTGTCTGTGCACTAGGGGTTTGTACACCGGCAGGAGATGAACCAAGTTGTGATCCGATCTCCCAAGTGGGGGGAGTGGTGATGAGGTGTACGCCTCCTTAGTGTTTGCATAGAATAAGTCCAGTGTTTTATTGTCTCTAGTGTGGCATGTGACATACTGGGTGAACGTGGGTAGAATGGGAGACAGTGAAATATGGTTGAAATCGCCTGAGATGAGGAGAAGAGCATCTGGGTGTTCTGTCTGCAGCCTGCCAGTTACTGAGTGGATGACGTCACGCGCTGTCCCAGCGTTCGCCGTCAGATTTGCATAAATAACAATGCAGATCACGTGTGAGTATTCCCTCGGGAGATATGTAGGCTGCATGCTAACAGCTAGTAACTCCATGTCTTTGTTGCAGTGTTGTTGTTTATCCGTGATTTGTCCCGGTCTGCACCAGTTGTTATTAACAGACATCATCACTCCTCCGCCCCTTGCTTTCCCACTGTCTGGTGTTCAGTCTGCCCGTATTGCGTGGAAACCCTCCAGTTCAATGTTAGCATCTGTTGCTAGCTCTGTTAGCCACGTCTCCGTAAATAGTATCAAGCTACTATCTCTGTATATGCCCTCGTAGCGGGAGATAGCCGCTAGCTCATCTATTTTTCTGAGTAGTGATTGTACATTCCCCATAATAACGGATGGGAGGGTGGATCTGTACCTTACATTCCTCGCCCGCTGTCTTACTTCAGCTCGACAACCACACCGTTTCCGTCTTATTTCTCTCGGTATGTAGAGTTTTTGCGTTAGCATCGTGGGCCGGTTAAGTGCTAACAGCTGGTCCCTATTGTACTGCCTCCTATGAGAAACAGTGGCTCCGTCCGCTGGCTCAGGAGACATTTGGGCGATCTACGTGTCTGTGATGGATCAAGGTGTCGCCGAAACAGAAAGATTAGCAAGAGAGCCAGATAGTAAATAGAATATAGGAAGAAATTGATCCGCCCGTGGGTTCATCCTACAGTGTGAGACGGTTTTCCAGTGGGTGCCAGGGGATTTTCCCACCAATCACAGCAGGATAGGCTATGTGGCTAACTTGCTAGAGGGTACAGCGCTAGCTTGGGCCTACGCCATTATGGCCAAACCCAGTTATGCAAATCTCACATACCAACGGTTCATTGCCAATTTTCACGAGGTGTTTGACCACTCCAATCGGGATAGCGTGCTCACCACCCGGTTGCTAAATCTCCGACAGGGCGGTAGGTCGGTGGCGGACTATGCTGTTGATTTCCGGGTGGTGGCCGCTGAGGTCGGTTGGGAAGATGCCTCGCTGTGCAGCATTTTTATCCGGAGCCTAAGTCCTAGTCTCAAGGATGAGCTAGCTAGGTTGGATAAGCCAGAGAAACTCACAGAGTTGATTTCTCTTACCATTAATTTGGATAACAGACTGAGGGAGCAAGCAGCCGGGTGGAGAGAGTCCAGCCACTCGAGCGTGCAGTTTTTCCGCTCCTCCCAGTCGTCTCAATTGGCCCTGACCTCGCCGGAATCACTAGACGGGCAGGAGGATATGGTAGTCGGGCGCTCCAAAATTACCTTAGCTGAGAAACAGCACTGCAGGGAGTTAGAGCTGTGTATGTACTGTGGGAGCAGTGTGCACGAAGTAGAGAGTTGCAACACTCGGCCAAAAGAGGGGGTCCGAGTGTCGCAGTAGGGGGACTCACGGACGTGTCTCAGTGCAAACCCCTCACCAATTGCCTCGTGCCCAACAGGTTCATTTACAAGCACACAGAACATACCACACATGCACTGATTGACTCGGGGGCTGAGCAGAGTCAGGGGACCCGGTTAGGGTTTCCCTGTCATACTCTCCAGCCACCTGTCAAACTAATAGCCCTATCTAAAACCCCCTTAGCAACTGTATCTCAGCAAACCGCCCCAGTGTCTGTGATTGTGTCTGGGAACCATCGAGAGGACCTATGCCTGCTGGTGCTGCCCTCCTCCACGTCCCCGGTCATCTTGGGTTACCCCTGGCTGCGGCTCCACAACCCGTCATTTGATTGGCGGATGGGGAACATCACGTCTTGGAGCTCGTTCTGCCTCAGCGTGTGTCTGCAGTCCGCACCATGCGCCCCGTTGGTGTCTTTAGCCCCCCACGCCCCCCCCCCTCCTCCAGATCTGTCCAAGGTGCCACCTGAATACCATGATCTGGGGGCGGTGTTCAGTAAGTCGCAGGCGCTGTCACTTCTCCCACCCCCCACCGCCCCTACAACTGCACTATTACTCTCCGGGCTGGTGCCCCGCTGCCGTCGAGCCGCTTATACAGCCTGTAAGCTCCAGAGCGGGAGGTGATGGATACATACATTAAGGAGTCGCTCAGCTCGGGCATTATTCGCCCATCCTCCTCGGCAATGGGGGCAGGGTTCTTCTTTGTTGGCAAGAAGGATGGCTCCCTGCGGCCATGTATCGACTTCAGGGGGCTCAACGACATCACAATAAAGGATAAGTACACCCTGCCCCTCATGGACACGGCTTTCGACTCCCTCCAGGGGGCCTCTTGGTTCACCAAGCTCGACCTTCGCAACGCCTACCATCTAGTGCGGATTAAGGAGGGAGATGAATGGAAGACGGGATTCTGGACTCCATGCGGCCACTTCGAATATCTCGTGATGCCGTTTGGGTTGACCAACGCACCAGCCGTCTTCCAATGCCTGATAAACGACGTTCTCCGGGACTTTCTGGGTGCCTTTGTCTTGGTTTACTTGGATGACATCCTCACCTTCTCTTGGTCATTAGAGGAGCATTGGGTGCACGTGAGACGGGTCCTCCAACAACTCCTGGAGAACAAACTGTTTGTGAAGGCTGAGAAATGCGAGTTCCACACCAACAAGACTTCATTTCTCGGCTTTGTTATCTCCTACAACCAGATTCTCCCCGACCCGGTGAAGGTCAAGGCCATGGTGGATTGCACCCCCCCCCCCCCCACCTAGGAAGCAACTCCAGCAGTTCCTGGGGTTTGCCAGCTTTTATCGCCACTTTGTGCCCAGGTACAGCATGGTTGCCCGTCCCCTGACCTGTCTCATGTCCCCGAAGGTACCCTTCCATTGGACAGAGGAGGCTGCAGCGGCATTCGGCACCCTCAAGAAGGAGTTCTCATCGTCCTGTGCCCTCACGCAGGTGGACCCATCCCTCCAGTGCTTGGTCGAGGTGGATGCATCAGATTCCGGGGTGGGGGCTGTGCTCTCCCAGCGCTCTCCAGTAGACGGGGTGGTCCGACCCTGCGCCTTCTTCTAGCACCACCTGTCTCCAGCGGAGAGTAACTACAACATCGGCGACAGGGAGCTCCTGGCGGTGAAGCTTGCGCTGGAGGATGGGCGCCACTGGTTGGAGGGGGCTGCCTAGCCTTTCGTGGTGTGGACCGACCACAAGAACTTGGAGTACCTGAGGACCGCCAAGTGGCTGAACTCCCGGCAGGCCCGTTGGACCCTGTTTTTTGGACGGTTCGATTTCACGATCATCTACCTCCCCGGGCCAAGAACACCAAACCAGACGCCCTCTCCAGGCAATTCTCGGCGGAGGTACCTGAGGACCATGAGCAGACCATCCTTCCACCATCCTGTGTTGTTGGCGCCCTCTCGTGGGACATCAGGGAGAAGGTCGTGAAGGCACAGGAGGTTGAGCCTGATCCTGGAGGTGGTCCCTCGGAGCGGTTGTTCGTCCCCACATCGGTTCGGGGTGAGGTAATTCAGTGGGCCCATGCCTTGAGGTTTGCATGCCATCCAGGGGTGTCCTGCATGGTGGAGCTTCTTCAGAGGTCGTTTTGGTGGCCGGGGCTGCGAAAGGACGTCACTGCCTACATCTGGGCCTGTGCTCAGTGCGCCACCGGGAAGTCGTCCTCTTCTCCACCGGCCGGGCTCTTTCACCCCCTGCTGGTCCCCAGCCGTCCCTGGTCCCACATCGCCCTGGATTTTGTTACTGGCCTCCCACCGTCCAACCACTTCACTACGGTCCTCACCATTGTCGACCGGTTCTCTAAAGCTGCCCACTTCGTTCCTCTCCGGGGGCTGCCTATGGCACGAGAGACAGCGGACCTACTGGTGCAGCCTGTTATATGCCTCCACGGGATCCCCACTGACGTCGTCTCTGATCGTGGGCCCCAATTCGTGTCCCAGGTCTGGAGGGCGTTCTATAATGCACTGGGGTCAACCATGAGCCTGTCGTCTGGATACCACCCGCAGAGCAACGGGCAGTGCGAACGGGCTAATCAAGAGCTGGAGGCTGCCCTGCGCTGCGTCATCGCCTCCAGTCCATCTTCACGGAGCAGCCACCTGCCGTGAATCGAGTACACCCATAATTCTACGGTTTCCTCAGTGATCGGCATGTCCCCCTTAAGGGCCTCCTTAGGGTACGACCCCCCACTGTTCCCAGAGGAGGAGAAGGAAGTGGCGGTGCCTTCTGTCCACGCCCACATGAGGTGCTGCTGCCAGCTCTGGATCGCCACCCGCAGAGCTCTCCTTCGGACCACTGAACGGAACACCAGGATGGGTAACCGCCGCAGGAGACTGGCTCCCCAATACAAGGTGGGTCAGTAGGTATGGCTGTCAATGCAAAGTATTAACCTGAAAGCTGAGAGACGGAAGTTGGCCCAGCGCCTTATTGGGCCCTTCCCCATTATTCGTGTGGTTAACCCTGTGGCTGTACGCCTAGCTCTTCCTCCCTCCCTCCGCATCTGTCCAACTTTCCATGTCTCACAGGTGAAACCCGTCTGCTCCAGCCCTCTCTGCCCTCCTCCCAAGGCTCCACCTCCACCAGTGGTGATAGATAGCGACCCGGTGTGGAGAGTCAATTCCATCCTGGACATTCGCCGCCGGGGTCGCGGCCTGCAGTACTTGGTGGACTGGGAGGGGTATGGCTCCAAGTGGAGGTCCTGGGTACGTCCAGCATTCGTGCTCGACAAACAACTCATCAGGGACTTCCACCGGACGCACCCGGGTAAGATAGGACAGGTGCCAGGAGGAACCTCTAGAGGGGGGAGTACTGTCATGGTGCCCTCAGGGCCATCATCAACCTCAGCTGCACACACATCTGCTGCCAATCATCAGCGGGCTTTAAAAGCCAGACCTGCCTGTGACTGGCCTGTGACTGTGAGCACGGAGCCGTCTGTCAAACTTCCTACGACATGCCTCTCGTCAACAGCCACGTCCTGGCTCATCTTCTACTCTTCAGACCAACACGTCGCCACACGTAAGCAAACATTGACTTACCTTGTCAAGTTCATCCTCCCCTGTGCACAGGTGGATCTCCCTGGCGGTGGATTCCTCCCTCCCCGGTGGCGGTTCAGCTCCACTCCTGCCACAGGGTAACCTGCACTCTCCCCTGCACAGGAGCCAGACGCTGTCTCCCTGGCTGTCATCTTCAAGGCCAACCTGAGCTCACCACCACCATCTGCAAAGTAAGCTGTCATTGTTATAACACTCTTTGCCCAGGAGCTGAGCTAATATGTCTGCTTTGCCGTTATAGGGTTGCCAGGCTGAACGGCGTCCTGCTCTTCCCCCAGCATGAGTCCTACACTGCACACACGACACACTGTACATACACGCACGCATACACGAGCACAGTTAGCAAATAAAATGATAATTGTACTTCACTCGAGTCTGTCTTTTGTCCCCTGGGTCCAGAATTATGTCACAAATAGTTGATTTTAGGAAGGACCATCATTTTAACGGTTGTGACTCTTTCCATTAGTGATAAATGTAGTGTCCTCCAGCGCGTAAGGTCATCTTGTATTGTTTTTAAAAGGGGAATGTGATTTAGTCGCAATAACTCTGACAGCCTGGGGGAAATATCTATTCATAAATATTTAATATTACCTGATTGTATTGGAATAGTAGATGCATTTGAGAAATTGCAATTTATAGGTAGAACTATTGATTTTACCCAGTTAATAGAGGTCTGATAATGATGAAAATTTATCAATGAGCGCCACTGTCTGAAGAAGAGATCTTTGTGAGTTTTCAAGGAAAATCAATACATCATCAGCATAAAGACTTATCTGGCATTGTTTTTCTCCAGTTTGAATACCTCTGATATCAACATTTTGTTGTATGGCTGCTGCCAATAGTTCAATAAAGATGTTAAAAAGTGAGGGAGAGAGTGGACACCCCTGCCGAGTACCTCTCTGGAGATTAAAGCTTCGGGAAGTCTAATCATTTGTTCAGACAGATGCAGCTGGACAACTATGTAGTGTTTTAATCTAGTTTATGAAAGTTGAACCAAACCCGAACTTGTTTAACACCATAAAAAGAAATTTCCAGTTAACACGGTGAAAGGCTTTCTCTGCATCCAGGGACAAGGTTGGAGTTTCTACGTTACTGATCTTGCAGTAGTCTATTAAATTAAATAGCCTACGTGTATTATCAGCCGAGTGCCTACACTTGGTGAAACCTGTTTGATCTGGGTGTATAATAAACGGAATTATCCTTTCCAGTCTTTTGGCGAGAGCTTTGCAAATTATTTTAAGATCAACATTCATAAGTGAGAAGGGACGGTAGCTGGATGGAAGCGTAGCTTCTTTTCCAGGTTTAAGGAGCAGGATAATACTAGCCAAATTCATATTTGGAGGAGTTACATTATCTTCTTTAATTTGGTTCACCATTTTAAAAAACGTAGGTGCCATCACAGGCCAACATTCTTTATAAAATTCTACTGGAAAACCATCTGGTCCCGGGGCTTTGTTGTTTGGGGGATGTGCTTAAGTGCGTCCTGGAGTTCAGACACCTGAAGAGATGCATCCAGAGCTGCAGTTTGTTCATTATTTAATTATGGTAAATTAATATCATCCAAAAATTTATTTATCTCTGAGTCAGATGGGTTAACCTGAGCTGAGTAGAGGTTTTCATAAAACTTTCTGAAGGAGTTATTTATTTCTTCAAGCTCATGGGTAATATTTCCAGTCATACCCTTGATAGAGTGGATAGTTGTTTTTTCTTTATTCAATCTAAGCTGGTTCACAAGATATCGCCCCGATTTATTACTGTGTTCAAACTTCTCAAGACACAGTTTTTGTATTAAAAATGGTGCTCTTTTGTTTATTTCTTTTAATTCCAGCTTTAATTTTCTCAGATCGTTAAGTGTCTGTTCCTGTGGGGAAATGGCACAGGTTGTCTCCAGTGATTTAATTTTCTGTTCTAAGTCCAGTACCAGTGCTTTTTCTTTTTATTCTTATATGAACAGTAAGCACAATGGCGGAGTGGTTAGCACTGCGGCAGGATAGTAACTCACCCTTGGCCTGGGGATCCTGGGTTCAATCCCAGCCCCTGACCAACAGTGATCTGTGTGGTGTTTGCATGTGCTCCCCATGTCTGCGTGGGTTTACCCCGGGATTTCTCCGGTTTCCTTCCACATGCCAAAAACATGCAAGTTAGGTTAATTGGCATCAAACTGGGGATTCTAAATTGTCCTTAGGTATGATTGTGAGAGTGAATGGTTGTCTGTCTCTGTGTTGGCCCTGCGATGGACTGGCGATCTGTCCAGGGTATATCCTGCCTCTCGCCCAAAGATGTGAGATAGGCTCCACCCCCCCACCCCCCGCGACCCGAAAAGGATTAAGCAGAACAAGATGGATGACCGCTTTTGCTGCTTCCCAGAGAACACCTGGGGATATTCCTGGCACATCATTATATTCCAGATATGATTCCCACTCTTTATTAAAGTAGTTAATCAAGTCTTTGTCTTCCAGTACTGAAAGTCTTTGTCTTTCAGTAGTGATATATTAAATTTCCAGCTCCGAGTTTCCCTTGTGGCTTTCCTATTTACTAGTGTGAGAGATTCAATTCAATTCAATTCAATTCAACTTTATTTATATAGCGCCATTTCACAACAACAGTCATCTCATTGCACTATCAACTGTAGGGGGAACCCCCACAGTTGCAGAAAGACCCCAGCGATCAGGCGATCCCCTGTGAGCAAGCACTTGGCGACGGTGGAGAGGAAAAACTCCCTTTTAACAGGAAGAAACCTCCAGCAGAACCAGGCTCAGGGAGGGGCAGTCATCTGCTGCGACTGGCTGGGGGGTGAGGGGATAGAGAAGAAGAAAAGAACAGACATGTAGAGAGCAAACAGCACGATGGGGACTCAATCTATGGGAGAGAACAAACAAATGTTAATGACCAGCAAAAAAAAAATATTTCATAGAGAGTGAGGAAAGGAGTGAGGCCCAGTGTATTACTGGAGGTCCCCCGGCTGACTAAACCTATTAGCAGCATAACTAAGGGAGGGTTCAGAAACACATGATCCCTCCCTAATTGTAGGCTATATCAAAAAGGTAGGTTTTAGCCCTATTCTTAAAAACAGAGATCGAGTCTGACTCCCGAATCCAGATTGGCAGCTGATTCCACAGGAGAGGAGCTTGATAACTGAAGGCTCTGCCTCCCATTGTACTTTTGGAGATTCTAGGTATTACAAGTAATCCTGCATTTTGGGAGCATAGTGCTCTGTTAGGATAATACGGTAGTATCAGATCTTTTAAATAAAAAGGAGCCTGATTGTTTAGAGCTTTGTAAGTAAGAAGAAGGATTTTAAGCTTAATTGGGAAGCTTCTATGGGGAGCCAATGAAGGGAGGCCAGAACCGGAGAGATATGATCTCTCTTTCTAGTACCTGTTAAAACTCTTGCTGCAGCATTTTGGATCAGCTGAAGACTTTTTAAAGATGTTTTAGGACAGCCTGATAATAAAGAATTACAATAATCTAATCTCGAGCTAACAAAAGCGTGGATCAGTTTCTCAGCATCACTCTGAGACAAGATGCTCCTAATCTTGGCAATATTACGCAAATGATAGAAGGCAGTCTTAGAAACAAATTTAATATGTGAATTGAAGGACAAATCCTGATCAAAAATAACTCCAAGGTTCCTCACAGAGCTATTAAGAGAAAGAGTAACCGCATCCAAACTGAAAGTTTGATTTGGAAAGGAATTTCTAAGGTTTTTTGGACCAACAAGAATGACTTCAGTCTTATCTGAATTTAATAGCAGGAAATTACAAGTCAGCGGCTGAAATGAGCTTTCTCCGTAGGATTGCTGGACTCACCCTCAGAGATAGGGTGAGGAGCTCAGTCATTCGGGAGAGGCTCAGAGTAGAACCGCTGCTCCTCCACATTGAAAGGAGTCAGTTGAGGTGGTATGGGCATCTGATTAGGATGCCTCCTGGACGCCTCCCACTTGAGGTGTTTCAGGCACGTCCCACTGGGAGGAGACCCCGGGGCAGACCCAGGACTCGGTGGAGAGACTATGTCTCCAAGCTAGTCTGGGAACGCCTTGGTATCCCCTCTGAAGAGCTGGAGCAGGTGGCTGGGGAGAGGGAAGTCTGGGCTTCTCTGCTTGAACTGCTGCCTCCGCGACCCGGACCTCCGGAAAAGCGGTAGAAGATGGATGGATGGATGGATGGAAATTACAAGTCATCCACGCTTTGATTTCCTTAAGACAGGCTTCTAACTTGGCTAATTGATTACTATCATCTGGCTTCATTGACAGGTATAATTGTGTGTCATCAGCATAACAATGAAAATGTATACAGTGCTTTCTAATAATGTTGCCTAACGGAAGCATATATAAACTAAAAAGAGTAGGGCCTAGCACAGATCCCTGTGGAACTCCATGACTGAGCTTTGAGTCGAAAGAAAACTCATTATTTACATGAACAAACTGGAACCTATCAGATAAATAAGATCTAAACCACTGCAACGAAGTTCCATTAAGTCCAACATAGTGTTCTAATCTATCAAGTAGAATATTATGATCGATAGTATCAAAAGCTGCACTAAGGTCTAAAAGGACAAGTACAGAAACTAGTCGATTATCGGATGCAATGAGGAGGTCATTAGTGACCTTCGCTAAGGCTGTTTCAGTACTATGATGGATTCTAAACCCAGATTGAAACTCTTCAAGTAAACCATTTCCCTGTAGGTGGTCAAATAATTGCGTAGCAACAACTCTTTCTAAGATTTTTGAAATGAAAGGGAGATTAGAGATTGGTCTATAGTTAGCTAAAGCTCCTGGATCTAGCGTTGGCTTTTTGAGTAAGGGTTTAATTACAGCCGTTTTAAAAGCCTGCGGTACATGGCCTAAAGTTAATGAAGAATTGATTATATGAAGAATAAGGCTACCAATAAGTGGGAAGACTTCTTTAAATAACCTGGTAGGAATAGGGTCTAAAAGACAAGTTGAAGGTTTGGATGAGGAAACTATTTTGTCTAACTCACAAAGGTCGATTGGGGTAAACTCATCAAGACAGACATCAATAGAAGGAGTTGTAGTAGTTACATTATTTAAGTTAACTGTGGGAAGAATCTGATTGATTTTATCTCTGATGGATGAAATTTTATTATTGAAAAAGTTCATAAAGTCCTGACTAGTAAGCTCTAAAGGAATGCTAGGATTGATAGAGTCCTGACTCTTTGTCAACCTGGCTACAGTACTGAAAAGAAACCTGGGATTATCCTTGTTCTCTTCTATTAATGCAGAGTAATAACTCGTTCTAGCTTTTCTAAGAGATTTTTTATAAATTAAAAGATGATTTCTCCAAGCTAAATAGATTTCATCTAAATTAGTGGAGCGCCATTTTCTTTCTAATTGACGAGTCTTCTGTTTTAAGGTACGAGTTTCTGTGTTGAACCAAGGAGTTAGGAATCTCTGATTAGACTTTTTCTTTTTTAAGGGGGCCACCAAGTCTAGAGTTTGATGCAGAGAAGCTGAAACACTATCCGCCATGTTATCAATTACAGAAGGAGCAAGCTGTCTATAGCTTATTTCCGTTGTGTTGACACATGGCATAGAGGAAACAATCTGCATAAATTTGGTAACAGCATCATCTGAGAGGCATCTACTGTAATAATATTTTTCTTTAGGAGCCAAATAGTCAGAAATAGTAAAATCAAAGGTTAACAGACAATGGTCTGACAGTACAGGGTTATGAGGAGACACTACAAGATTTTCTATTTCTATGCCATATGTCAGAACAAGGTCCAATGTATGGTAGAGGTAATGAGTAGAATTTCCTACTTTCTGAGAAAACCCAGTCGAGTCTAATATTGAATTAAATGCCACATTAAGGCAGTCACTATCTACATCCACATGTATATTAAAGTCCCCTACTATAATTATTCTATCAGATTTCAGCACTAAATCAGCTAAGAAATCAGCAAATTCGGATAAAAATTCTGAGTAGGTTGATGGGGGACAATAAACTATGGCAAATAAAACTGGGTTTAACCTAAAATTGCTAAAGTGCTCAATACTGAGGACCAGGCCCTCAAAGGAATTATAACATGTTTTTTGCTTTACATTAACTAGTAATTTGGAATGGTAAATTGTTGCTACTCCTCCTCCACGGCCAGAATTTCTGGGGTTTTGACAGTTTAAATAACCAGAGGGAGTTGATTCATTTAAACCAACATAATCCTCTTGCCCTAACCAAGTCTCTGTAAGGGAAATTAAATCAATCTGATGATCAATTATATATATATATATATATATATATATATATATATATATATATATATATATATATATATATATATATACACACAGTGCGGAGCATTATGGTTGGTGAATGTGCAGCAGAAAGTCTAAGCTCTCTCTCCGCGGATGCGGCGGGCCTGCTGGAAGTCTTTGGGCATGATGGTGACCCTCTTAGCGAAGAAGAGACCCACCAGGTAGGCCTCGCTGGCCTCCTGCAGAGCCATGACAGCGAAGCTCAGGAAGCGCAGGTCGGTCTTGAAGTCCTGAGCAATCTCCCTCACCAGGTGCTGGATGGGCAGCTTACGGATGAGCAGCTCCGTGGATTTCTGGTAGCGACGGATCTCTCTCAGAGCCACGGGCCTGTGACGATGAGGCTTCTTCACTCCACCGGTGGCTGGAGCGCTTTTCCCAGCAGCCTTGGTGGCTAGCTGCTTCCTGGGGGGCTTTTTCCTCCAGTAGATTTTACGGGTGGTCTGCTTGGTTCTTGCCATCGATCTTTATTATTCTGTCTTATATTTCTTGCACGCCGCCTAAACTCCAGCCTGGCACCCACGTCGTTTTGGCTACAGTTCCCGGTATGTCGAGTTTCCCGTTAGCACCGGGTGGCGGTTGAGTGCTAGCTAGCAGTAGCTCTTCCTGCTGTAACATCTCCTGCTGTAAACGGTGGCTCCGTCCGCCGACTCGGGAGTCCTTTGGGGTGATCTGTGTGTCCGTGATATATATATAGAGTGAAAGGTGTAGAAAGAAGAAGGAAGATAAATAATGGCTGTTGCAACGGGCAGCCAACTCGTGTTGCGCCACCGGTCCGGCGGAACCAGAACCGGAAATATAAATAAATAATATATATATTATAAATATATATTAATAATAACCTATATATAATAACCTATAGATATTATATATATAATAACCTATATAATAACCTATATATATTATAATAACCTAGCAACTGGTCTACACTTAATTATTTCCCTTACCTAATTAACATTAGAATCAGAATCACTTTATTGCCAAGCATGTTTACAAAATAAACATACGAGGAATTTGACTTGACATTGGGCGCGCTCTCTCATTCCACATTTGCATTCGCATTCCAATGACGCGGCAGCCATGAAGGCGCCTGTCATACAGTGAAGGGTAAAGAGGGGAATGGGGGGGGGGGGGGTGACACAATGGGCAGAGAGAAAAAAACATAGTTAATCAAAATAAAGCTCGTTATGACCAAAATTGTGATTACATAGAAAAAAAACCCTCAAATGCACAAATAGCAGACAACAAATCACACAATAACAAAGGAGCGAGAGAGACCAGTGTGTGTAGTCAGCGTATAATCAGTATGAATGCAGTGTGGATGTATCAGTTGCTGGTGAACAACAAAGGAGCACCTCCTGGCAACGGATGGATGTTATGTTCATGTATTCTAAACACAGATAAGCATGTCCAAGAGTCTATCTCTCTTCGTGCATGCCAGATGGCAAAGTTCTGTATTAGACACATGATAATGCTGTCCTTGAAGAGCTCAGTCTGCTGAACAACAGCAATTGTTTGTTGATTGTTTGGGTTAAAGAGAAGCCAAAACTCTCTTCTGCTTTGTCTTCATCCAGGAGGAGAGTAACCTTCAGGGCGCCAAATCAAGGTCTAAAGGCACAGTTCACTCAGAGCATAGAATTTTCTTCTCTCTTGCGATTCTGTGCTTCATAATTTCCATATACAGGCTTTAAAATCAAACTGGTTGAATTGTTGTTGAAGGAGCTTTGCCGGGTCCGCATTTGGATCAGCTCTCCCAACTTCTTTAATTTCTGATACATCAGGAAACTCCAGAGCCAAAGTAGAAATCCTGTGATCAAAGCCAAACAGATAGATGTCTTCCGCATCTCAGTCGAATCACACAGACACATGAGTTCCCATTTGTCCATGAGTCCCCCACTTGTGCTCCCCCTGGCCCGATCTTCTTTTGAAGTGGTGTCAATCGCATTTAAAGCCCACCAAATCCATAATTTTCCATTTGGAATAAGATTCAGCCAGAAGAAGAGCGACACAGACGAACACAGCAAGCGGGATCAATAAGGGAATAGGAGGGAGTAGGAGAGGGGGAGAAAAGCATCTGCTCTCTCTGAAAGCCGGAAGAAGAAAGCATAAGGCAAGGGTTACACATACGTTAGTGGCTTATGATCAACGAACCCGGTGAGCTCGCACCCTTCCAGCCAAAACTGGAAGTGGCTCATCACCAGGTGGAAGGCCAATAACTCTCTGTCAAACATATTGTATTTGCATTCATTGTTGCGCAAAGTATGGCTGAAAAATGCAAGCGGCTGCCATGCACTGGAAACATACTGCTCCACCACTGCCCCATGGCAACGTCAGATGCATCAGTGCTGAGTGCTGTCTGCGCTGAAAGGGCAGGGTGGGCTAGCAAAGCGGCGTTAGCAAGTGCTGTTTTGGTGTTTGTGAAAGCCTGGACTCGCTTGGGGGTCCAGTCACTGTTTTCCGTGGGCTTCTTTTTTTTGAGCGTGGTGTACAACAGTTGCAGCATCTGGGCTGCTCGGGGGAGGAAATGGTAGTAAAGGTTGACCATGCCCAAAAATTCCTGCAGGGCCTTCATGGAAAATCTGACACGGCACGCACCTTATCAGGCAGCAGAATCGCGCCCTCTGGCGAAATGCGGCGACCCAAAAAGTCAATCACTGGCACACCGAACTGGCACTTCTCCAGATTAACAATAAGCCTGTGCGCTTCCAACGTCTGGAAAACTAGTTTGAATGGGCAAGGTGCTCCTCCTCGGAGGCGCTAGCCACCAGAATGTCATCTAAATAGACAAAAACGAAAGGCAGGTCACGGAGAACCACGTCCATCATTCTTTGGAAGGTTTGCGCGTGCCCTTTAACCTGAACGGCATGCGTAAAAACTCAAAAAGGCCAAAAGGAGTTATTGCTACTGTTTTGTAAACGTCCTCTGTGTGCACCGGGACCTGGTGATAACTGTGGACCAAATCCACCTTCGAAAAGACGTCATGGCCAGATGCACAGAAAAATCCTGGATGTGCAGGATGGGATACCGGCTGTGTTCCATGGCATTGTTCAAGCGCCGGAAATCACTGCACGGTCGCCACGACTCATTGGCCTTGGGCACCATGTGTAGCGGGGATGTCCACGGGCTGTTGGAGCACCTAACGATGCCCAGTTGCTCTAAGTTAGCGAACTCCTCGCACACACTGGCCAGCTTAACCGTGTCCAGGCACCGAGGGTGTGCAAACACCGGCGGGCCTTTTGTGGTTATGAAATGTTCGACTCCATGTTTGGTTACTGTAGCCGAAAAAGTTGGGACCGTGAGTGCTGAGAACTGTGAAAGTAAATGCTGGTACTTACCCCCTGAAGCTATAACGTTAGCCAGTGTTGTTGACCCAACTCCCTGAGCTGTGTAGGGCAAGGAAGAAAAAGAGACAGCATCCATTAAACTTCTGTTGGCAACATCGACTAACAACCCATAAGCACATAAAAAATCTGCGCCTAAAATGGAGGCAGAACATACAATTACCACAAAGTCCCACCGGTAATTGCATCCGTGTAAGCATACAGTCAGCGTCCGTTTACCAAACATCCTGAAGGTGGATCCATTGGTGGTTGTGAGCTCAGGACCGCTGCCTCCTGCCAACCTGTCTGCGCTGACCGGCAGGATGAGGCTCTTCTGGGAGCCGGAGTCCACCAAGAAACATCTCTCTGAATGGCGAGGTGGCCAGGATCTCCCTCGCTGTAGCAGGTAGGTTCCTGAGTAAAAGGTGGGTGAACAGAAAGGATTCGTCGTTCTTCCCCATCAACACTAACATGCTCTCCATCAGCTCCACAGCTGATCTGTCACCTAACTCTGAGCGTGTTAGGAGTCTCTCTGCCCTCTCACTGTCCGATAGGGTATAACGCTGGAGTAGCATCCGCTTGAGTGCTTCATATCTCCCCTGGGCCGGCGGCTCCTGGAGCAGGCTCATTACCTCCTGCATGGCGCACACATCCAGCGCAGCAACCACATAGTAATATTTAGTGTCGTCCTTTGTGATCCTGTGGAGTGCGAACTGGGCTTCTACATGTAGGAACCACGCGGTCGGACTTTGAAGCCAGAAGTCTGGGAGCTTGACTGTGACAGCACATGCCGTGCTGGAGCCGTGCTGGTGCCGTGCTTCCTTCCAACATATAAAGTACAGAAAAAAACTCCCTCTGAGTGCCTGAGTGAACTCTTTTATACACTTCTATTCTCGCCTCTGGCACACAGGGTAAGCTTATTAGTATTCAAACCATGCCTAAATATCTTCTCCGCCAACAACCCCGTTGTCCTGGGTGGAATGCCATGTGTATTGTGTCCACCACACTAATCTCTCTCTCTCTCTCATACCTGCCAACTACTCCGGTTTTGCCGTAATGGTTACGGTTTTCAAGACCCCATTCCAGGTTACGGCTTTATGAATCAAAATTACGGTTTTTCACTAAAAATTCAGTCAAAAATTTTAAATCGTAAAAAAAAAACACGAAAGCAATTCCAAACACGAGATCGCTAGGAATCGTATCTAAATTTAGAACAGAGCAACACATGATGGCGGCCGGGATGGTAACACTTTTTCAGTGCTGAGACAAAGTTGCTGATTTTGCCACTAAAATAACTAACCAACAGCGAATATCGGATCAACATTTGTGACGCACATGCACAGGCTGAATTTCCACCTTGGTTGAACCAGCTTTTGAAGTAGAAATACCCCTTTATTCGCCTTTCACCGGGCTCTGTGAGTAAACTGAGTTGCGTTTCTTTTCGTGGTTCGCTGCTACGCTTTACCTGAAGCGTTTGCTAAGCTAATACTATCACTATTGAGGTATTGAGGTTTCTATTCTCGCGCGAAATCCCGGAGAGGCGTGCGTACATGGCGAGATGTAAACACGATGTAAACTGCTGCAGACGTTTCCACGACTGCACTTCAACCCTGGCAAATGGACCATGGATTCGACATCTAAAGGGAGAATACATTTTATATAATGCCTAAGATTCTGAAGAACATGTGCTGTGTAATTGCAAGCCTTGTCATGCTTGGTGTATCATGTAAACACATAAAATATCAGAGCGATTTTGCCGTCTTTTACGCACGTGTCTGTTATACAGTGCTAGTATACCCTGCTGATATTTCTAGTCTTCTAGTTACCTCCACCAAGGAAGTTATGTGATCATCAGCGTTGGTTTGTCTGTTTGTTTGTTAGCAAGAATGCCTCCAGATCAACGCGAGGAAAACTAAGGAGCTGGTGGTGGACTGCCGCAGGCATGGGCAGCCCCTCACAGCACCAGTAAATATACAGGGAACAGACATCGAGATGGTGACATCCTACAAGTACCTGGGTATTCATCTGAACAATAAACTAGACTGGTCACACAATACTGACGCACTCTACAAGAAGGGACAGCGCAGGCTGTTCCTGCTGAGGAGACTCAGGTCTTTTGGTGTACAAGGGGCGCTGCTGAAGTCATTCTATGACACGGTGGTGGCATCAGCCATCACTTTTGGAGTGGTCTGCTGGGGCAGTGGCATTACTGCAGCCGATAGGAAGAGACTGAACAAACTGATTAAGAAAGCTAGCTCTGTCCTGGGGCAACGCCTTGATCCGATGGAGGAGATAGGAGAGAGAAGGACGGTGGCTAAACTGTCATCTCTGCTGGAGTCCGAGTTCCACCCTATGCAGGACATACTGGATGCACTGAGGAGCTCATTTAGCAGCAGACTACATCATCCCAGGTGCACAACCGAGAGGTTTCGTAGGTCCTTCCTACCAACGGCTGTCAGACTGTACAACCTAAGCAGGGCTGCTCGCAGAGATAGCAAAAAGACGTAACAAACTAATAGTTTTTTGTTTTTTTTTGAATGCAAAAGATGCAATAGACTTACACAATGGTCCTCTCCGGCATACAACTAGGAACATACCGGTCGCTATGGAGGGTGAGAATATGTATGGGCACATAATCATACCATGTAGGATAACTAAATAGACGGTTATGCTGTTTCATCCCACCTAGCAACAATGCTCTGCACTGTGTGTGTTTATATATTTACATATTTATTCCATCTAGCTACAATGCTCTGCACTGGGTGTGTTTATATTTATATATCTATATATTTATTCCATCTAGCTACAATGCTCCGCACTGTGTTTTTATATATCTACATATTATTCCATCTAGCTACATTGCTCCGCACTGTGTGTGTTTATATACTTGCATATTTATTCCACCTAGCTGCAATGCTCCATACTGTGGGTGTTTATATATTTACATATTTATTCCATCTAGCTACAATGCTCTGCACTGTGTGTTCATATATTCATATATTTATTCCATCCAGCTACAATGCTCTGCACTGTGTGTCTGTGTGTGTGTGTGTGTGTATATATATATTTTATAGTAATATGTACATATGTATATTAGCTGCTCTTGCTTGCTTGTTTTTTCTTGCCTTCTGATTGTTGCTCTGAGTGTTGCTATCCCTGTGCTGTTGCAATCCTGGAATTTCCCCTTTGTGGGACTAATAAAGGCTTATCTTATCTTATCTTATCTTAAGATAACTCAAAAAGTTATGGACGGATTTTCATGAAATTTTCACAGATTGTCAGAAATGGGGTATCCTACAGATGATTAGATTTAGGTGGTAATCCGGATCACCGTCTGGATCCAGGAATTTTTTAAAGGATTCTTTTTTTTCTTTTTTTTTTATTTAACATTGCGAGATAGGGCCATTTTCAATATTTTATTTATGATGTTAAACACTGTATGGGGGGAACTGTGGTGCTTGGCGGAGGTCTGCGCTCTCCGAGTGCTTTTCTAGTATTCATAATACATCACATCTGGCCTATTCAAAGTTCTATGCAGTGTTGAGATAGTCTTTTGAATGCAAATTTAATGAATGAATGAATCTTTATTTTGGATAGATTAAAAGTAAAGATTAAAAAGAAACAGAATAATATAACAAAGGCGAAAAAATCCAACAAGGTCAAATTAGACAATAACTCCTCTGATTATACAGTTCAACATAAATTATCTGAAATGGGTGATGGCTGAAGCCGCAGCTTATATTGCCCACTCATATTCCATCCAAGAATTCAAAAGAAAAACAAAACAAGAACGATTACAATTCAGAACAAAGCTAAGACAAAATGTGACAAAAAACTAAGCAACAACACAACACAGACTGGATATGACAATCCTTATGTGATTTTACATGTCATCTTGTATATATGTTTGGAATATTTCTTCCTTTAGTTTTTGTTTAAATTGTCCAAGCGTTGTACATGATTTTAATTCAGGTCCAAAATCGTTCCATAATCTGACTCCTTGCACTGAAACACAGTGTTGCTTGGTGGTAGTTCTCACTGAAGGTTTTTGAAATATACGTTCCTCTGAAATGATATTGTTTCTCCCTTATTTGGAACAGCTTTTGTATATTTGTGGGCAGTGATAGATTCCTCACTTTAAACATTATTACTGTAGTTTTAAAATCAACCAGATCTTTCAACTTGAGAGCTTTTAATTTAAGAAAAAGTGGGTTTGTTGGTTCCCTGTAAGCAGCTTTGTTTATTATTCTAATAGCTCTCTTCTGAAGCATAAAGACTGGATATATGTTTGTTTTATATGTATTTCCCCATACTTCAGTACAATATGTCATGTATGGGAGTATTAATGAATGATACAAAGTATATAATGTGGGTTGATTCAGCAAATATTTTGCTCTGTGTAGTATTGCAATTGATTTAGATATTTTACCTTTAATATAATTAATATGTGACTTCTATGTCAAATGCTAATATTTGTTTGACACTGTGTCCCCTGGACCCCGGCTAGCTACTAGGCTTTTCAGGTTTGAAAGTTGAAGAAATATGAGGTTGTTAGCTACATTTAACTAGATTTAATGCTAATATTTGTTTGGCAAATATTAGCATTATTATTATTATTATTTGCATTAGCATTATTAGCATTAGCATCGGCCCCTGGATCCCAGCTAGCTACTAGGCTTTTCAGGTTTGAAAAGTTGGCAGGTATGCGCTCTCTCTCTCTCGCTCTCTCTCTATCTACGTCGGCTGAAGGAGGAGGACGGAAATAGGGAACTACGTGGTCTTTTGGACTTTTTTTTCGTTTTCCCATCATTGCCCGCATAATAAACTTTTGATTTTTGGGGAGGAGGATGGCAACCTTGGAAATGCCACCTCCATCTATCCGCCAGGGGGTGCGGATCATTCCCCCGGACGACACTGTTACTGTGAAGGGGGTCCTTATGGCTGTGGGTGCCCAGGTGGGCCCTGATGCGATCCGCTATGCGTCCAGGATGAATAGGGCTGTAGTTGTGTTTCTGGCTACTGAGGAGAATGTCCACACTCTGGTTGCGAGCGGTATTGTAATCGGGGACATGTCTGTACAGGTGTCCCCCTTATCAGTTCCATCAACACTTATCACCGTCTCGGGTGTTCCACCTTTCATTATTGACGAGCAGTTGGTGGCGGAGCTCCGCAGTTTCGGGAAGTTTGCGGGCCCGTTTAGACACGTGAGTTTGGGACTCAGGGAAGCCAAGTTTAAACATGTGAAATCACTCAGGCGACAGGTGTTCATGTTTCTAGACTCACCCACACAAACTCTGGAAGTGTCCTTCCGGGTCAAACACGGGGACGGCTACTATATGGTGTATGCAAACTCGGGACAGATGAAGTGTTTTGAATGTGGCGATGTGGGCCATAAACGTTTCGCCTGCCCGCACAGGCACCCGGCGGGGGGCTCTGGTGGAGCTGTGGCCGAGGCGGCCGGTGCGGCTTCCGCTCGCGACGCTGCTGCGGACGGTTTTGCGGGGGCTTCCGCCGCTGCGGAGCCCGGCTGGGCCGCACAGCCTGCCAGCGAGGCCTCCGCACCCGCCGCTGCTGCGGACGACGTTGCGGGGCCTTCCGCCGCTCCTGCTCCGGAGCCTGCCGCTGTGTCTGTGGACAGTCTGCCTGTGGCGCCCGCAGCGCGGCCTGCAGCTGGGGGCGTGACTGGTGATGGCGCCCAAGCAGTCAATGACGTTGACTCAGCATCGCGCTGTGTGACATCAGCGGCTGTGCTTCCGCAGCCTGCTGCCACTTCAGAGCAGCAGGCGGAACAACGCCGGTCACCTGATATAGGCGCCGCCCCGGAACACGTGGCACACGTGGCTGGTGAAGGATCAGCTGCACCAGCTGACGTGCCGGCTGGATCTAACAGTCAGCAAAGTTGTGCTGATGAGGGAATGGAGTGTGAATCTGACGCTGTGTCTGCTAAAAATGAGTTTATTGGGGCAAATGGCAAAGCCAATGCGGATTTGTATTCATTAGACAAAGTAAATGCTTTCCTGGATGGAACCTATAATAATAGGGCCGTTAACATCGCTGATTACTTCAGTGACACTGACAAATTCGTTCGGTCTGTTAATGTACTGACGAAGCAGGTTGGTGTTGACCTCCTGGATGAAAGAAAACGCTACCGCCTGAAAAAGCACCTCACAGCCCTGCGTAAATCAGCAGGGGGAAAAAAGGCCAAGCGCGCAAAGATGGAATGATTTCCATGGCAACAGCACGGTGCTCCTCACATCGATCGCCTAATGCAGAACATAAAATTAGGGTCCTTAAACATCAATGGTGGGAGGGGTAATCATAAGAGGGGATTCATTAGTGACCTGTTCAGACGGAAAGGTCTCAACGTTTTGTTTTTGCAGGAAACTCATACCACTTCCGCAGATGAGGTGGACTGGGGCTTGTAGTGGAAAGGCCCATTTTCACTCAGTCACGGCACCAATCTAAGCGCAGGAGTGGCCATTTTGTTTGGGGAATCAGCAAATGCACAAGTTTTATCGGTGGTGGAGATAGTGGGGGCAGGCTGCTTCTTGTTAGGGCCCAAATAGGGGACTCCGTGTTTTGCCTGGTTAATGTTTACGCGCCAAACAACGGCGCTGAAAGGGTTGCCTTTTTCAATATACTGACTACTGAATTGCAGCGCTATCACCAAGAACAACTTGTTGTTGCTGGTGATTTCAACTGTACCTTGGATTTCACTGTAGATCGCACTAATGCAGAACCTCATATGCAGTCTTCTAGAATCTTGGAAAATTTCACTGTGCAGTTCGACTTAGTGGACACGTGGAGGTCTAAAAATTTAAATGCGAGACAGTATACCTGGGTCAGGGTCACTGACGGTGTTGTCAGTGCTGCTAGATTAGACAGGATATATGTTTCTAGAACCTTTAGCCCGGACTCCTTCACAGTAACATAAGTCCCGTCAGTTTCATCGATCATCACCTGGCTCTGCAGGAGGCCGGCGAGGCCTACCTGGTGGTCTCTTCTTTGCTAAGGGGGTCGCCATCATGCCCAAAGACTTCCAGCTGGCCCGTTGCATCCACGGAGAGAGAGCTTAGACGTTCTGCTGCACATTCACCAACCATAATGCTCCACACTGTGTGTCTATATATATATATATATATATATATATATATATATATATATATATATATATATATATATATATATATATATAGTAATATGTACATATATTTACTAGCTGTTCTTGTTTTTTTCTTGCCTTCTGATTGTTGCTCTATGTGTTGCTATCCCTGTGCTGTTGCAATCCTGGAATTTCCCCATTGTGGGACTTATAAAGGCTTATCTTATCTTATCTTATCTTATCTTATCTTACTGCGGTGTTACTGAACTCACCAGGGAAACGGGCAAAATCTTATTGGCACTTCAATAACAAGCTCCTACAGGACAACGCCTTTTGTCAGTATTTTGTGTGCTTCTGGGAACACTGGAGGACCACAAAGGCTCGTTTTAGTTCCCTCGAACAGTGGTGGGACGTTGGCAAAGTGCAAATTCGCCTTTTTTGTCAACGGTATGCTGCGAACTCAACTGCCATCATCAAGGCCAAGGTCAGTGAACTTGAGGACGCTGTCAAGAGGCTGGAGGCCAGCTTGGTTACGGGTCGGGATTCTACCGCTGGTCCTTTGCTGCAGGAGAAGAGATCGGCCCTGCGCACATTCATGCAGGGAAGAGTGGAGGGGGTGCTAGTGAGGTCACGCTTCACTCGCCTGCAGGACATGGATGCACCAACGTCCTTCTTCTTCAATTTTGAGAAGTCTACTGCGAAAAAGAAGTTGATGGCTTGCTTGACACTCCCAGATGGTCGGCTGACTACGGACCCACCCGAGATGCGGCGCCATGCAGTGGATTACTACGGGGCCCTGTTTGCTGCGGGAACGTGTTGCAAAGAATCTCAAACTCAGCTCTTCGAAGCCCTTCCGGTGCTCGGCCCGGGGGAGAGGGCCGCTCTGGACTGTGCCCTGACTTTGGATGAGCTGACTGTGGCTGTGAATCAGATGGCTCTGGGACGCGCGCCTGGACTTGATGGTCTTTCTTCAGAATTTTTTAAGCACTTCTGGAATATTATTGGATCAGACTTCTATGACGTTCTGACTGCCTGTTACAGGAAGGGAACATTACCTGTCTCCTGCCGCCATGCAGTGCTGTCTCTATTGCCTAAGTAGGGGGACTTGGCCCTGCTGAAAAACTGGAGGCCCGTGGCTCTTCTTTGCACGGACTACAAGGTGCTCTCTAAAGCCTTGGCAAACAGACTGAACACTGTCTTGGGTTTGATCGTAGATAAGGATCAAACATATTGTATTCCTGACCAAAACATTATGGACAACGTTTTCCTCATACGTGACGTTCTCCAGCTCAGTAAATTTCATGACTTACAGTTCGGGATTGTGTCATTGAACCAGGAAAAGGCTTTTGATAGGGTTGACCATTCCTATTTGTTTTCCACCCTGAGGGGGTTTGGTTTTGGAAATATGTTTTTGAGGTGGGTCAATCTGCTATATACTGGAGCTGAGTGTTTGGTAAAGATGGGGGCAGGCCTGAGTCGACCAATCCCTGTACACCGGGGAATACGCCAGGGGTGTCCACTCTCGGGTCAGCTGTACAGCTTAGCTATTGAGCCTTTGCTGTGCAGGTTGCGCACTCTGCTGGGTGGTCTGGTTCTGCCGGGGCCATCAAGCTGTTGCCGCCCGATCGTCTTGTCTGCTTATGCGGATGACGTCAACGTTTTCATCACCTCCCACGGGGATGTGCAGCGTCTGGTGGACACTTTGTCAGTTTATGAAAGGGCATCTTCTGCACGGGTGAATTGGGCCAACAGTGAGGGTCTATTGGTGGGCCACTGGTCACGTCAAGGCGTCCCTCGCCTGCCCGGTGGTCTTCAGTGGGGGACGGCCGGTCTCAAAGTGTTGGGGTTTTTTCTGGGTTCGGAGGCTTTTGAACGAAAGAACTGGGAGGGTGTTAAGGACAAGGTGTGTGCTCGCTTTTCTAAATGGAAATGGTTGCTACCACAGCTGTCATAGAGGGGCAGGGTTCTGGTCGCAAATAATCTGGTCGTCTCGGCTCTTTGGCATAGGCTGGTGTCTTTGACACTGCCCAGGAGCCTCGTGGAGGACATTCAGAAGATCATCGTGGACTTCTTTTGGTCTGGTCACCACTGGGTCCGTGCGCCTGTTTTCTACCTGCCTGTGGCCGACGGGGGACAGGGCCTGGTGGACATACATTCCAAGATCGCCTGCTTCAGGCTTCAAACTGCACAACGCCTCCTTTACGGATGCGGACCCTGCTGGATGGACACTGCTAAACTGTTCCTGAGGAGAGTTGGTCGCTTGGGCTATGATAAGCAGCTCTTCCTCGTGACATCTGGGGAGGTGGACCTTACTGGACTATCTGCTTTTTACACGTCCGTCTTGCATGCATGGCGAGTCTTCAACATAGGCCGCATCCGTGACGAGACACTGGGCATGTGGCTGTTTGAGGAACCACTGTTTTTCAATCGACTCATCGATGCTGAGGTGCTGCAGTCTGTCAGTCTGCTGACTTGCTTGCAGGAAGCACGCTGTACCAAGCTTGGTCATCTAATAAAGATGTCGACCACATCGATGGATACGCTGAGGCGGAGCGCCAACATTACATCTGTCAGACTGCTGCAAAGGGTGGTGGGGGATGTGTGCGCCGCCCTGCCACAACCGCTTCGAGCGTTTGCGACAAACCGCACTTTTTCCAATCAATGGGATGACGACACTGTGTCCACCTTTCCTGCAATTTCCATAACTCCAGCTGTGGGGGAGTGGCAGGGAGGAGAGGATCACCTGCTGACCTTCAGAATTCCTCGCCTGGGCAAGTTCCAGTTTGTCGGGACAAGGGCAGTGTATCACATCTGTGTGTCACGCCGCGCCGCTCATCAGCGGCGCCAGCTGCACGCACACCTGC
Organism: Pholidichthys leucotaenia; assembly: GCA_020510985.1. Taxonomy (NCBI): domain Eukaryota; kingdom Metazoa; phylum Chordata; class Actinopteri; order Cichliformes; family Pholidichthyidae; genus Pholidichthys; species Pholidichthys leucotaenia. The sequence continues at coordinate 408,738,026 of CM035843.1, forward strand.
ACATCATCAGCGGCGAGGGATTTAAGCCGCCTTGCCCTGGGCTTCGGCCTGAAGCCGTCAGACTTCACTCATCGGATTGCTGTGAGTTCCCTCTCATACTTCAGCAAGCATTGTGGTAAGAAACCCTTACCTTTTCTTCTCCAAGTCTGCTCCCCTGTGCACAGGTGGATTTCCCGACAGCGGACCATTCCTCTCCGTCACCTGTCCCTCGCTGCTGCACCGGGCTCTCCAGGTTGCTGTCTACCGGACCTCATTCCTTGCTGTGCCAGCCACCTGTCCATTCCAAGTAAGCTCCTCTCCAACTTGTACATCTCCTGTGTTGGTGTGTGCTCGTCACCCTTCTCCCTGTGCTTTTCCCATAGGGTTGTCCGGCTGTACGGTCTCCTGCCTCTGTGCCCGAAGCAGACGCCATCACCAACACATTCACATCTTGCAGACACACATTCATACACCCTTGTTGTTAATAAAGCTATTTGAGCTACTCTGAGCCTGCGTGTGTGTCTCCTGAGCCATGCATTATGTCAGTACGGCTTCAGCAGAGCGGCTCAGCAGACGGCGGGCTCGCACGCCAACTTACCACTCTCGAGGCTCGAGTGGACCAAATAGCTTATCAGCAACAGGTGATACTCAACCAATTGATCAGTATAACTAACCGATTGGACCGCTTGGACCCCCAACAGCCGTTCCCCCCGGCTCGTCAGGGTGGCGCAGCTCCTGCTGCTCCAGCGGCCGTCCAGCAGGCTCCTGGAGCACCGACTCGGCTCACGCCCATTCCAACCCCCGCCCACTTTAGCGGTAAGCTCGGCGGAGCGCGGGGGTTCATAATGCAGAGTGAGTCCGTGTTGCACCGTGTGCCCGGAGACTTTCCTTCAGATCATAGCCGAATTGGTTATATTGGCAATCTCCTAGAGGGGCGAGCACTAACCTGGACTTACGCCGTAATGGCGAGGCCCAGTTATGCCACCCTCACTTATGACCAATTCGTGAGACGCTTCCTGGAGGTCTTTGATCACTCTCGTACCGAGACAGTCCAGGTCGATCGGCTTCTCAGCCTCCAGCAGGGAAGCCGGTCGGCAGCGGACTATGCGATCGACTTCCGGGTAGCGGCGGAGGAATTGGGCTGGGATGAACGCTCATTCTGCGGCCTTTTCCTCCGCAGTCTCAACGATGATCTGAAGGATGAACTGGCTGGGCGGGATATCCCGGAGACTCTAGCGGAGCTAACGTCTCTAGCTATCAGTTTGGATAACAGGCTGCGCGAGCGCTCCTCGGGGCAGAAGTCGTCTTCTTCTCGCCCTCGTGGCGCCTCGTCACGCCAGTTCCAAGCTCGCCCCCTGGTGACGCCGCCACCATCGCGCCCCGAGGAGTTGGAGCCGATGGTGACGGGCTGGATAAAGCTTTCCCCGGCGGAGAGACAACGCCGCCGTGAGTTGAATCTCTGCATGTATTGCGGGGATAGTCAACACACGGTGGAGCTTTGTCCACAGAAGCCAAACGGCGGGGTCCGCGAGTCACTGTAGGGGGCCTCGCGGACATCAATCGGTTAAGTCCCCTCACCCAATTGAAGCTGCCCGTCCGATTTTGTCACAACTCCACTGGGCATCTCACTCACGTACTGGTGGATTCAGGCGCGGAGGGCAGTTTTATTTCACAAAACCTGGCAACCCGATTGGGCATCCGCTGCCAGGCACTAAAAACTCCTCTCTCCCTGGTCAACCTCTCCCATGCCTCCTTGGGGAGAGTAACACACCAGACCGTCCCCGTTCCGGTTATCATATCTGGGAACCACCGGGAGGAGATAACTTTCTACGTCCTGCCCAACTCTGTGTCGCCCGTCATCCTGGGGTACCCCTGGCTACGCCTCCACAACCCCGTTTTGGATTGGAAGTCCGCCAGGGTGTCGGCATGGAGCACATTTTGCATGAGCACCTGTTTACCTGTTTATGAGCCTGGTTTGGATCTGCCACTAAACAGGACAAGACCAGACTGCAGCGGATCATTAAGTCTGCGGAGAGGATCATTGGTACTGACCTACCCTCCATTGAGAACTTATATCGGTCCATAACCAGGAAATGGGCGGGAAACATCTGTGCTGACCCATCACACCCCGGCCACAAACTGTTTGAACTTCTATCTTCTGGTCGTTGTTACAGATCACTGAAGGTCAAAACCATCCGTCACAGGAACAGTTTCTTTCCTCAAGCCATCACTCTGATGAACTCCTAACATTCACCTAGTCCTACCTGTTGCTGTACTCATGACTTTTCATCCATTATTACATTGCACATAACTCTCACACTGCTTTTTACTTCATTCACATTATATCACTGAATCTGAGTTCACAATGAAATACTGTGTGACTGTATATTTTTTCATATATTTCTGCAAAGTGTGGTTAGTCTGAGTAAATAACTGCATATATTCCTGTATATATTTGCATCCTTTTGTAGAAACGTGGACAGACTGTAATTTACTGTACATACTCTGTTGTCATTGAATCCTTATTTAAATCCTCCACCTGAACAATGAGAGCAAGTTTTTAGCAAAAGTCAAATTCCTTGTATGTGTTGTGCATACTTGGCCAATAAAGCTGATTCTGATTCTGATTCTGATTCTGATTACAGTCCGCTGCCTGCTCTCCGTCCTCTTCCCCAACACCTACGGACGCTGCGCCCCCGGACCTATCCCTGGTGCCATCGGAATTTCACGACCTGGGTATGGTATTCAGCAAGTCCAAGGCGATGTCTCTTCCTCCACATAGACCCTATGACTGTGCAATAAACATCCGCCAGGGGGCACCCTTACCCTCTGGGTGACTCTACAGCCTGTCGGCGCCGGAGAAGGAGACCATGAACGCTTATCTCAAGGAGTCGCTGAGTGCTGGGATTATCCGTCCCTCGTCATCACCTGTGGGGGCAGGATTCTTCTTCGTGGGCAAGAAGGACGGTTCCCTCTGTCCTTGCATCGACTATCGTGCCCTAAACGACATTACGGAGAAGGATCGCTACACCCTGCCCCTCATGGACACCGCCTTCCACTCCCTCCAGGAGGCGACTTGGTTCACCAAGCTGGATCTACGCAGCGCATACCACCTCGTCCGGATCCGGGAGGGAGATGAGTGCAAGACAGCCTTCCGTACCCCAAACGGCCACTTTGAGTACCTTGTGATGCCGTTCGGGTTGACCAACGCTCCAGCCGTCTTTCAGCGCCTAATTAATGACGTCCTCCGGGATTTCATTGGCCTTTTTGTGTTCGTCTACCTGGATGACATTCTCATCTTCTCCAAATCCAGGGACGAGCACCGGGTCCATGTGAGGCGGGTCCTCCAAAGACTGCTGGAGAACCGGTTGTATGTGAAGGCCGAAAAATGCGAGTTCTACGCTAAGACAACATCCTTCCTTGGGTTCATCATCTCCCACGACCAGGTGCTTCCGGACCCAGTGAAGGTGAAGGCGGTGGTGGAATGGCCCACACCTGCATCGAGAAAACAGGGCAGCAATTAATCGGGTTTGCAAATTTCTACCGCCGCTTCGTCCCTAATTTTGGCACCATCGTCGGCCCGTTGACCCGCCTCACGTCCCCTAAGGTCCCGTTCCGGTGGACCGAAGAGGCCGCGGCTGCTTTTCAGGCGCTGAAGGCGGAGTTCTCCTCCTCCCGGGTCCTTAGCCAAGTCAACCCTGCGCTGCAGTGCATCGTGGAAGTGGACGCTTCGGACACAGGAGTGGGGGCGGTTTTATCCCAGCAGTCGCCAGATGATGGAGTCAAACGGCCCTGCGCCTTCTTCTCTCGGCGCTTGTCCCCGGCGGAACGGAATTACGACGTGGGGGACAGAGAGCTCCTCGCCATCAAGCTCGCGCTGCAGGAGTGGCGTCACTGGCTAGAGGGGGCGGACCTGCCGTTCGTGGTCCTGACGGACCACAAGAACTTGGAGTACCTGAGATCTGCCAAGCGTCTGAACGCCCGCCAGGCGCGCTGGTCCTTGTTCTTTGCCAGGTTCCGATTCAACATCACCTTCAGGCCTGGCTCCAAGAACGGCCTGCCCGACACCCTCTCTAGGCAATTTGCCCCTGAGGAGTCGGAGGACACGGTCCACACCATCCTACCCAGGTCATGCGTCGTGGGAGCCGTCACCTGGGACATAGAAAGCAAGATCCGGAAGGCGCAGGAAGTGGAACCTGACCCTGGCGGCGGACCGGAGGGGAGGCTGTTCGTGCCATCCACGGTTCGGGGGGAGGTCATCCACTGGTTGCACACGTCCAAGCTCACCTGCCACCCTGGTTCCTCCCGGATGATCGACCTCCTCCAACGGTCCTTCTGGTGGCCGGGCCTGCGGAGGGACGCTGCCCACTATGCCCGGGCCTGCCCAGTGTGTGCCACCAGAAAATCAGGTAATGCCCCTCCAGCGGGTTTGCTCCAGCCTCTGCCCGTCCCTGGCAGGCCCTGGTCGCATATCGCCCTGGATTTCGTCACCGGACTCCCAGTCTCAAACACCTTCGACACCGTCCTGACCATCGTGGACCGCTTCTCCAAGGCGGCACACTTCGTCCCCCTACGAGGTCTCCCAACCGCCCTGGAGACGGCGGACCTCCTAATCCAGCACGTGGTCAGGCTGCACGGGATTCCGGTGGATGTGGTCTCGGACCGGGGGCCCCAATTTTCTTCAGAGGTTTGGAGGTCATTCTGCAACGCCCTGGGAGCCGAGGTGAGCCTCTCCTCCGGCCATCACCCCCAAACCAACGGGCAGTGTGAGCGGACCAACCAGGAGCTGGAGGCTGTGCTCCGCTGCGTCACGGCGTCCAAACCAATGTCCTGGAGTAACCACCTCGCCTGGGTTGAATACGCCCACAACACCGCTCACTCTTCTGCTACAGGGATGTCCCCCTTTAAGGCATCCCTGGGCTACGACCCCCCGCTGTTCCCGGCGCAGGAGAGTGAGGTAACTGTCCCCTCAGTTCGGGCGCATCTCAGGCAGTTCCGCTCCATCTGGGTGTCAGCGCGTAATGGGCTTTTACGCACGGCGGAGCGCAACAGAGCCGTGGCGGACCGGCACAGAAGACCTGCCCCAGCATACCGAGTTGGTCAGCGTGTTTATGTGTCGACCCAGGATGTGATTTAAAAGGGCGAGAGGAGGAAACTGGCACAGCGTTTTATGGGCCCATACCCCATCACCAGGATTATCAACCCGGTGGCTGTGCGTGTAGCTATTCCCCCCTCCCTCCACATCCACCCCACCTTCCACGTATCCAAGGTGAAGCTGGCAATCTCCGACCCCCTTTGCCCTCCTCCTGCTGCGCAACCCGCGCCCCGGATGATTGATGGCCATCCGGCCTGGCCCGTTTCCTCCATCCTGGACTCCCGGCGCCGGGGTCGTGGGTTGCAGTACTTGATGGACTGGGAGGGCTATGGGCCTGAACATCGGCAGTGGGTACCCTCGTCGTTTGTGTTGGACCCATCTCTCATTACTGAGTTCCACCGAGCGCACCCAGAGAAACCATCACCAGGAGGCGCTGCTAGAGGGGGGAGTACTGTCACGCCGCGCCGCTCATCAGCGGCGCCAGCTGCACACACGCCTGCACATCATCAGCGGCGAGGGATTTAAGCCGCCTCGCCCTGGGCTTCGGCCTGAAGCCGTCAGACTTCACTCATCGGATTGCTGTGAGTTCCCTCTCATACTTCAGCAAGCATTGCGGTAAGAAGCCCTTACCTTTTCTTCTCCAAGTCTGCTCCCCTGTGCACAGGTGGATTTCCCGGCGGCGGACCATTCCTCTCCGTCACCTGTCCCTCGCTGCTGCACCGGGCTCTCCAGGTTGCTGTCTACCGGACCTCGTTCCTTGCTGTGCCAGCCACCTGTCTATTCCAAGTAAGCTCCTCTCCAACTTGTACATCTCCTGTGTTGGTGTGTGCCCGTCACCCTTCTCCCTGTGCTTTTCCCATAGGGTTGTCCGGCTGTACGGTCTCCTGCCTCTGTGCCCGAAGCAGACGCCATCACCAACACATTCACATCTCGCAGACACACATTCATACACCCTTGTTGTTAATAAAGCTATTTGAGCTACTCTGAGCCTGCGTGTGTGTCTCCTGAGCCGTGCATTATGTCACTGTGTGAAGGTTCTGAATCTGCGCTCTCTGAAGGATGTCATGGAGTCGAGGTGGGCGGGTTTTTTGGGGGCCAGAGGTCTCCTCGAAAGGCAGCTGGCGGTGCATGTACAAGCCTACCTATTGAGAAACAAAAGTTAAAGCACATTGCGGGGCTGCTGCACAGACCAACATTGCAGACAAGGGTGAGATTACCGAGAGGGATCACGCTGAGGGTCAGACAGATGAGCCAAATGAGGCCCAGGTAGATGGTGGGACCAGAAAGATGAATATAAAAGCACAGCACAGGGTGAGCGAAAGACAGGAAGAGACAGCTACCAGGGTGGCTGAGTCAGTGTTGGAGGATGAGGATGACATCGAAATAGATGAAGAGTTATGTAAAATCTCCATCAAGCGAAAGAATTTGGAAACCAAACAGCAGAGGAGCAAAGTAAAAAGGGTTGTCAAAGACAGTTCTGAGGTTTCTCTATCTCAGCCAGATTCTTATGCTGGGTCTGAGATAGAGAGTGATGGTGAAAGTAGTGATGATGTGGCCAGTGGAGGCGGTTACCCCTTCACAAAAATACAGAAGTTTTTGCAGGACACTAAGGGGTCCAGAATGGTTAAAGTTGAACGCTTCTTCCCTGATCTAAAACGTTTTGTTGACTCTGCTCGGGCCTACATGAAAAATAGGGGAGAGCTTGAGCAGGAAAGTTTCACTGATCAGGAGATCTACAGACTAAAAAAGCTTGTACTAAAAGTTAAGAACCAAATTGCCCAGGATGATTAGTCTTTTATCGCTCATTCTTTCTTTTCTGTTTCTGTATTGGCTTTGCCCTCTTATATACATGTGTAGTTTTAATTTTGGCACACTCAACATCAATGGAGCAAGAGAAATGTCCAAGCGAGCGAGTGTTTTTACTCTTGCAGAATGCAAGAAAATTAATGTTCTGTTTGTTCAGGAGACTCATAGTTCTGAGGACAATGCTGCTGACTGGAGGAGGGAATTTCAGGGTGAAATTATTCTTAGTCATAAAAGCAGCAAATGTGGTGGAGTGGGTATTTTATTTTCTCGAGATTTTATTCCACTTTCTTATGACATTGATGAGATAATTGCAGGCCACATTTTAAAAGTTCGAGCTGTTTTTGAGAATGTGAAAGTTGCTTTTATAAATGTGTATGCTCCAACCGTAGGCACAGAAAGATTGGCCTTTTTAAATATTTTAGATGACACGATCAAAAATTGCAGTAATGATGACTTTTTATTTGTGGGAGGTGATTTTAATTGTACAGAAAATCCTCTTATGGATAGGAATCACCCAGAGCCACATGTTGCATCCAAAAGAGTTTTAAAAGGTCTCATAGCAGCTCATGATCTGTGTGATGTGTGGAGAAATTTTCATGGCAAGGCTAGACAATACACATGGAGTCATAGAAAGGAAAATATTCTGTCCTTACCTAGACTGGATAGGGTTTACAGTTTTAAGCACCATTTTAGCATTTTTAAAAGTGCCTTTATAGTCCCTGTTGGCTTCACAGATCATTCCCTGGTTCAGTGTTGTGTTTTTATCAAGAATATAAAGTGCAGTAGTGCATACTGGCATTTTAACACGTCACTTTTATCGGATAACAGTTTTAAAACTGCTTTTATGTTTTTTTGGAGTAATTTTAAATTAACAAAATCAAATTTTAGTTCTTTGCAGCAGTGGTGGGATGTAGGGAAGAGCCAAATAAAGAATCTGTGCCTACAGTATACTCGCAATGTCTCTGGAGACTTGGCCAGGTCTGTCAGGGACCTGGAGAGAGAAGTAGTGGAGCTGCAGTCTTTGGCAGGCTCCACAGGAGAAAGAGGACATTTTGAGGCCCTCAATGGCAAAAAGTCTGTTTTAACTGACCTACTGGGTGTGGCTGCCAGGGGCGCTGTGGTACGCAGTAGGCTCCAGAACATCGCACTAATGGACGCTCCATCTCATTTTTTCTTTGGTCTGGAGAGGAAGAATGGTCAGAGGAGGATGATCCACTCTCTTAGCTCCGAGGACGGGCGGCCGATCCATGAGTCTGCGGAGATCCGTCGCTTTGCAGTTGCTTTCTACAAGGATCTCTTTAAGAAAGAATTTGTTGAGAATCCACATGCACTGAGTCATTTTTTGACGGACTTGCCAAAGGTGATGGCTAGCGTGAATGCGGAGCTGGAGAGCGGGATCACTCTGCAAGAACTGGCAGTGGCTGTCCAGTCTCTTCAGTGTGGAAAAGCCCCAGGGATAGATGGCCTACCAGCAGAGTTCTACAAGGCGTTCTGGTCTGAGATCTGTGAGGACTTGCTGGAAGTACTGTCTGACAGTCTGCGGAAGGGTCACCTGCCCCTAAGTTGTAGGAGAGCAGTCCTCACCCTTCTTCCAAAAAAAGGCGACTTGAAAGACATTAAGAACTGGCGTCCGGTGGCCCTCCTCTGTACTGACTACAAAATTCTCTCCAAAGTGTTGGCTACCAGACTGAGGAAGGCGATGGAGCAGGTCATACATGTAGACCAGACCTACTGTGTACCTGGTAGGTTGGTTACAGACAACATTTTTTTAATTTGTGATGTTTTGGACCTCTCCAGCTCATTGGTCAAAGAACTTGGTCTTATTTCAATAGACCAAGAAAAGGCGTTTGACCGAGTTGAACATCCATACCTTTGGCAGACATTAGAGGCCTTTGGTTTCAGCTCAGGGTTCATCGCCATGATCCAGGCTTTGTATAGAGACATTGAGAGTATTCTTAAGATTAATGGTGGTTTGAGTGCTCCTTTCAAAGTTGAGAGGGGTGTCCGACAGGACTGCCCCCTCTCAGGTATGCTGTACTCTCTTGCCATTGAGCCCCTCCTTTGTAAACTAAGGCAAGGCCTCACTGGTTTTAAAGTCCCCAACTCTGACTCTGTTTTTAAAGTGTCTGCCTATGCTGATGACGTTGTTGTTTTTACAAGAAATCAAAATGATGTAGACTACCTTTTAAGAACTGTCAATCTTTTTGGTGAGTACTCCTCAGCGAGAGTGAATTGGGGTAAGAGTGAAGCTGTTGTGGTGGGGGGGAGACCACAAAAAATTGCCCTACCTGGTGGCCTCTCGTGGACACAAGGTGGTTTTAAATATCTTGGTGTGTTTTTAGGAAATCAGACTTTTACTGAGAAAAATTGGAAGTGTTTTTTAGAAAAAAACTGAAGGAAGACTAAAAAAATGGAAATGGATTCTGCCAAACTTGTCCTTCAGAGGTCGTGTTTTAATTATCAACAACTTGATTGCTTCAATGCTGTGGCATCGACTGTCTTGTCTGGACCCTCCACCCAATTTGCTGGCCAGAGTGCAATCTATAGTCGTGGACTTTTTCTGGGACCGTCTTCACTGGGTTCCACAGAGTATCCTGTTTTTACCGAGGGAAGAAGGTGGTCAAGGGCTCATCCATCTGGCCAGCAGGGGGGCTGTCTTTCGCCTGCAGTTCATTCAGCGACTGCTGAGTGGCCCCCTTGACCTTGTGTGGAGACCTATTGCCAGGGCTGTCCTGGCTCCCTGTGGAGGGCTTGGACTAGAGGAGTCGCTGCTTTTAATGGATTTAAGGGGCCAAAAACTCCCAGAACTTCCCCAGTTTTACCAAAGTGCTTTTAAAATCTGGGGACTTTTTAAAAAGAACTCTCCCCAGGCTTCCTTGTCGCCTTTCTGGCTTTTAAAGGAACCACTTGTGTTCGGGACCTGTTTTGATGTGGGCAATGTTTTAGGACCTTCTGTTTTAAAAAAGTTTATTTTTGCAAAGGTTACAACGCTGGGACATTTGGTGAATTTATGTGGTCCTAACTTGGACAATGCTGTTGCCCTGTGCTCGGCTCTTGGCGTCTCTTCAGTCAGAGTTATAATGAACTTGTTGAAAGATTGGAGAGACTGCCTGTCTGCAGAAGAACACTCTGCTATTGTTTTACACTGCAAAAACTCTGCAAACTGCTGATGAACCTTTTCCTTTTAGTATTTTATCTCCTGATTTTAAAGATGGCACTGGTGTGTTTTTAAACTCTTAGCACATTAACATTTGTGACTCTCCTGGTAAAAAAATGTATGGACTTTTGGTGAAAATTCTAAATGTGAATAAGTTAAAAGGTCGAGCTGATACACCATGGAGGAAACACTTGGGTCTGGGTCCAGAGGTGAGGCCTGCCTGGAGAGCACTCTATAAACCACCATTAACTAAGAAGGCTGGAGACCTACAATGGCGAGTTTTACATGGTGCTGTGGCTGTAAATGCTTTTATCTCTCTTTTAAACCCAAATGTTGTTGAGGTTTGTCCATTTTGTCCTCAGAAAGAAACTGTGTTCCATTGTTTTCTGGACTGTAACAGACTGCAATTGTTGTTTGTTTTTTTGGGGAAGCTGTTTTATCTGTTTGGAGAAGTCTTTTCCCAGCAGATTTTTATCTTGGGCTTTCCATATAGACAGAGGACTAAGAAAAAGAGTGAACTCTTAAATTTCATCCTGGGTCAGGCTAAAATGGCTATTTATGTTAGTAGGAAAAGAAAAATTGAACACATGCTGGATTGTAATGTAAAAGACATGCTGGTTGACATGATCAAGGCTCGAATAGTGATTGATTACAATTACTATCATCTGATGCAAAATGTTGAAACTTTTGAGGCTATGTGGTGCTTTAAGCACATCCTGTGTTGTGTTAAGGAGGGGAAAATTACCTATGGTATGGTCCTGATGTAAGAAGCAAGTTTTTTTTTTAGTTTTCCTGGTTTGGTTACTTATGTCTTTGATTTCTTGTCAGTGAGTCATTTTACTTTTCCATTGCTTCTTTTAGTTGTTTTAATTGTTGTATTTTTCTGTTGAACTTGTGACAATAAAGGTGTGTTGAAAAATCAAATCTCTCTCTCTCTCTCTCTCTCTCTCTCTCTCTCTCTCTCTCTCTCTCTCTCTCTCTCTCTCTCTCTCTCTCTCTCTCTCTTTCTCTCTCTCTCTTTGCGACAAACCTATTTCCAATCAATGGGATGACGACACTGCATCCACCTTTCCTGCAATTTCCATAACTCCAGCTGTGGGGGAGTGGCAGGGAGGAGAGGATCACCTACTGACCTTCAGGATTCCTCGCCTGGGCAAGTTCCAGTTTGTTGGGACAAGGGTGGTGTATCACATCTGTGCGAAGGTTCTGAATCTGCGCTCTCTGAAGGATGTCACGGAGTCGAGGTGGGCGGGTTGTTTGGGGCCAGGGGTCTCCCCATAAGGCAGCTGGCGGTGCATGTACAAGCTACCTATTGAGAAACACACAGCAGATCTCCAGTGGAGGATTGTGCATGGGGCAGTAGCTACGAATAAATACAGGGCACACCTTGATCCGACTGTGGGGGGGGGGGGATGTTTGTTTTGTTCCCAAGTTGAGACCCTCAAGCATTTGTTTGTCCAATGTTTTCGTTTATCTGGACTTTTTGAGATTTTGCGCGAGTGGTTTCGGGCTTTGGGTGAACGTTTCTCTTTTGGTCTGTTCATTTACGGTCCGAAGTATAAAGTGGAAAGGAAGGCCACCCACACTTTGATGAACTTCCTATCTGGTACTGCTAAGCTTGCCATCTGGCTGACGAGGAAAAATCGGGCAAGCAACGCTGCCACTGTGGATCCTGTGTCCGCTTTCAAGGTCTTGTTGAAAGTCAGACTCCGGGTGGAGTTCTCTTACTGGGCACTGTTACTCTGGGCACTCTTACTTAGCACTGCGGCAGCACAGTTTACCCTTGGCCGGGGGATTGTGGGGATCGTGGGATCGTGGGTTCGATCCCAGCCCCCGACCAACAGTGATCTGTGTGGAGTTTGCATGTTCTCCCCGTGTTGCGTGGGTTTACTCCGGGATTTCTCCGGTTTCCTCCCACATGCCAAAAACATGCATGTTAGGTTAATTGGCTGTTCTAAATTGTCCCTAGATATCTGTTTCCTATAGGCCCTTAGAATAGAGGGTTAGTATTAATGAAAGCGCTTTGAGTGGTCTTTGTGACTAGAAAAGCGCTATATAAGTGCAGGTTAGTTAGTTAGTTAGTAGTTACTATCAAATGGTGGACAATTTGGAGGCATTCATCAATAGATGGGCTGTAGGGAATGTTTTGTGTTCAGTGGGTCAGGGGGATGAGTTATGTTTGCACTTTTGAGATGTGACACACTTGGACAAGTGATATTGGTCTTTTTGCAATTTCAGAATGTGCAATAAAGCCTTTTTTAAAAGTCAAAAGTCTCTCTCTCTCTCTCTCTCTCTCTCTCTCTCTCGTGCGCATGCGTGGGCGTTTGTGGGAGCAGGGGTGTGGAGTGGTGTCGAGTGAGTACTTTAAACTTTGTATTTTCTAACTTTTTCTCTATCTTGTGTGTTTGAGGTGTGTGTGTTTAATATAGTGGGTTGAGTGTGTGTGTGCTGGGGTGTGAGTGTTGGAGTGAGTGTGTTGGGGATCGGTAGCTTCTGCTGCCGGTTTTTCCTGGCCGGCATCATGCCGGTGATTGATGGTGGTGTGGAGTTTGAGCGCTTAACCCGGCGTCATGGTGTGAGAATCCTCCCGACAGTTCCCTGTTCTGTGGAGGAGGCCAGCCTCGCTGTAGGACAGGTGGTTGGGCATGGCAGCATAAAATCAGCATCGAGGATGAACAGCGCAATTGTCATCTTTCTGGATTCGACTGAGAAAGCTGATCAGGTGGTGGCACAGGGAGTGGTCCTAGGTGACACTTTTACTCCCGTTTTACCGCTGGCGAATCCGTCTAGGAGGATCACCATCTCAAACGCTCCTCCTTTCGTTAAAAATGATCAGCTGATTAGAGAGTTGTCCCGTTTTGGCCAGGTTGTGTCCCCTATCAGAATGGTCTCTCTGGGTAGTAAATCACCCCTGCTGAAGCATGTTGTATGTCATAGGAGGCAGTGTTTCATGGTGTTGAAAGACAGCTCTGCTGAACTGAACGCGTCTTTTAATTTCAGGATTGACGGCTTTAGCTACTTGGTGTTTGCAACATCTGAAACCATGAAGTGTTTTGCGTGTGGCGCAGAAGGCCATCTTATTAGGTCATGTCCTGAAAAGGCGAACACAAAGAGCACTGGCGGTAAGAAAGGTGACGCCGCTGTTTCTGGTGGTCCGGAGGGTAGCGCTACATGTGGTGCGGCGAATGCCGCTGCGGCGCCCGCTTCTGCTGGGGCGGTCGCGGCCGCAGCCGCGGCCGCGTCCGCGTCCGCTTCTACTTCTGCGGGGGCGTCCGCGTCCGCGTCCGCGTCCGCGTCCGCGTCCGCGTCCGCGTCCGCGTCCGCTTGTGCTGGGGCGGCCGCGGCCGCCTCTGCTGGGGTGGCCGCGGCGGGCGCGGTAGTTGCCCCCCCAAACAGTGATGGTGGGGAATTTCTGTCTGGCGGCAGCTCTGATCATTGTGACGAGCCTGTCGCCCGGGGTAAACAGGTGGAGGGTGTAAGTAAAAGTGCAGTTAAACGAAGGAACGTGAATGAACAGACTTTGCAGGCGGGGGAGTAGCGGTTTGAGGCTGTAGCGGACACACAGAGCAAACACTGCATGACAAACGTTGCAGTTCATGAAGAAATGCAGGAATGTAGTTTTGCTGAAGAGGATCCTTTTAAAGCTGCACAAAAAAGAAAAAGTGCTGAAAACTTACAGAGCTCTGCTAAATCTAGTAGGGTTGGGAAGTTAGATTTAGTAGATGAGAGCGTCTCTGACGAAAGTGGAGCTGAGTCTGAAATGATGCAGACGCAGACGCAGGAGGAGCAAAGCTCCTATTGTTTTTCCAAAATTAGGCAATTTCTCCAGGTGACCAAGGGGAGCAGAGCTGTGAAAGTGGAAAATTACTTTCCAGATCTGGAGTTATTTGTGGCATCAGCTCGCAAGCTGATGAAACTGAATGATGGGAATGAGACTTTTACTGATCAGGAAATTTTTCGTTTAAAGAAACTGGTTGTCAAACTGAAATCACAAATTACTAACAGTCATGTTGACTCTTAGTTTGTTTCTTCCCTTTTATGCTATGTGTGTGTTTTTTTACTGTACCCTATTTTTATCCTTTTTAATGCCCCACCTTAGAATTGGCACTCTCAATATTAATGGGGCCAGGGATGATGTAAAAAGGGCCTCTTTATACAAGCTTTTTAATTTAAAGAAACTTGACGTGCTGATGGTCCAGGAGACTCACAGCACTGTGGACATTGAGAGCCATTGGAGAAAAGAGTGGGATGGCTGCATTTTTTTTAGCCACAAATCCAGTAGCAGTGGGGGGGTGGCTGTACTTTTCTCTAGGGGTTGTGTGCCTGTCTCTTATGAGGTAGAAGAGGTGGTGAGAGGTCATTTCCTCTTATTAAAGGTACAGTTTGAAAACGTGAACTTCGTTTTTATAAACGTGTATGTGCCAACACAGAGAGCAGAGAGGATCAGGGTCTTTGACGTGCTTTCGGATACGGTTAAGTCCTGTGATCCAAATAGTTTTTTATTTCTGGGGGGTGATTTTAACTGTACATTAAACCACAGACTGGACAGGAACCATCAGGAACCTCACCCTGCTTCTGCCAATAGGCTGAGGGAACTAGTGAAGGCGCATGAAATGGCCGATGTGTGGAGATCACATCATGGGGACCAGAGGCAGTACACCTGGAGCCATGCTAAAGATAACCTCTTATCTATGGCTAGGTTAGACCGTTTCTATGGTTTTAAACACCAAATGAGTGTTTTTAAAAATAGTTGTATCTGTCCTGTTGGTTTCACTGATCACTGCCTGCTGATTTGTTCTGTTTTCATTGAAAATGTAAAGTGTAAGAGTGCTTTTTGGCATTTTAATAATACACTTTTAAATGATGTGTTTTTTAAGGGAGTTTTTCATGATGTATGGAAGTCACACAGGGAACAAAAACCCTCTTTTAGTTCTCTCCAATTGTGGTGGGATTTTGGTAAGGCCCAGATAAAACAACTCTGCCAACAGTACACTCAAAATGTCACTCATAGCTTGACCCAATCCTTGAAAGTTCTGGAGACTGAGGTGGTAGAACTAGAGGAGTTGCTCAGTTCTACAGGAAAACAGGAGCACTTAGAGGCTCTCAAGTCAAAAAGGTCAGCCTTGGCTAGCTTGCTAGGGGTCACCGCACAGGGTGCTCTGGTCCGCTCACGCTACATGGATGTAGCTCTGATGGACTCGCCCTCCCAGTACTTTTTTGGACTGGAGGGGAAAAATGGACAGAGAAAGCTCATTCACTCCTTGTTGGGCGATGACGGGAGAACAATCTCCACAGCAGCAGAGATCAGGAAACACGCTGCTAGCTTTTACAGTGAATTGTTTAGAGCAGAGTGGAGGGAGGACACGTCACTGGGCCAGGTTTTCCTTGATGGTCTTCCAGTGCTCTCAGAGGACCTTGTTGCCGGCTTGGATGCTCCACTGTCTCTGTCTGAGCTGCATACGGCGCTAATGAGCCTCCAGAATGGAAAATCACCAGGCATAGATGGTCTCTCTGTGGACTTTTTTAAGGAATTCTGGCCCCTGCTTGGTCCAGACCTGCTGGAGGTTCTCCAAGATAGCTTGGAAAGGGGGACCCTACCCACGACCTGCAGGAGGGCCATCATCACACTGTTGCCGAAAAAGGGGGACCTCCAGAGCCTAAAGAACTGGAGGCCAGTCTCTCTGCTCTGCACAGACTACAAGATTCTCTCAAAAGCTCTGGCCCGAAGACTGAGAAAGGTGATGAGCGAGCTCATTCATGTAGACCAGACTTACTGTGTGCCTGGCAGGCTGATTAGTGACAACGTCACTTTAATTCGGGATATTTTGGAGGTCTCTGGTTCATTGGCGGTAGAAACTGGTTTGATTTCAATTGACCAGGAAAAGGCGTTTGATCGGGTTGAACACCAATATTTATGGACAGTTTTAACAGCTTTTGGGTTCAGCCCAGGCTTCATAGCCAGGATATGGGTCTTGTACAGTGACATTGAGAGTGTGCTGAAGATAAATGGGGGCCTGTCTGCCCCTTTAAAAGTCCAGAGGGGGGTTCGGCAGGGCTGCCCTCTCTCAGGGATGCTGTACTCCCTCGCCATAGAGCCTTTGCTTCACTGCCTGAGAAGGGATCTATCAGGAGTTACTTTTCCTGGCTGTGACACCACATTCAAGCTGTCGGCCTATGCAGATGATGTAGTCATTCTGCTAAACAAGCAGAGTGACATTGACGTTCTGGTTAGGAGTGTCAATCTTTTTGGCCAACTTTCCTCTGCAAAGATAAACTGGGGAAAAAGCGAGGCTCTGATGGTGGGGGAGAAACTAGAAAATCAGCTTACGCTGCCGGGTGGGTTGATTTGGAAAAAAGGAGGTTTTAAGTATCTTGGTGTCTTTATTGGAAATCAGCAGTTTGAGCAAAAAAATTGGGATGGGGTCATAGAGAAAATTAACGGGAGACTAAACAAGTGGAAGTGGCTAATGCCAAGAATATCTTTTAGAGGAAGAGTGCTCATTTTAAATAATCTTGTTTCCTCATCCCTGTGGCACCGCCTCATGTGCATGGACCCCCCTGCTGGTTTGTTGTCCAAAATTCAGTCTGTTTTGGTGGACTTTTTTTGGGGGGGTGGACTCCACTGGGTTCCTCAAGCCCTGTTATTTCTTCCCAAAGAGGAGGGGGGGCAAGGAGTGATTCATTTAGCTAGTAGAGGTGCTGCTTTTAGACTGACTTTCATACAGAGACTGCTGACGGGCCCCCAGGACCTGGTATGGAGGCCTTTGGCCTGTGTTATTTTACAGAGAGTCCTTGGGCTTGGGCTAGACCTCCCTGTGTTTTTAATGGTTTTTAAGAACTCTAATGCACTGTCTTTACCCAGTTTTTACCGCAGTCTCTTTTCAGTGTGGACTCTTTTTAAAAAACAAAGAGGGCCATGCGATTCCCTCTACTGGTTGTTGAAGGAGCCGCTGGTTTTTGGTGGTCGCCTTGGTGTCCTGCCGGGAGTTGGAAGGACCTTCCTTGATAGGCTGTGTTCCAGGAACATTCTCACTCTGAAGCAAGTGGTGGAACTGGCTGGTCCTGGCCTCAACAACGCCTCAGCTTTAGCAGCTCATCTTGGTGTCAGGTCGAATCGTTTCATCGATGGTCTTCTTGCACACTGGAAACAGGAGCTTCATGGACTTGAGCACTCCCTACTCTTGGACTTTTGCAATGGCACGCTGCAGCCAGAAAGCACTGACCCCTTTCCCTCTCTCACGCTCTATATGGACTTTGACGTCGCTCCTTGCTCCTTACTGGCATTCTGTGCTCCCACTGGTGTGGACTTTGGAGGAGCCAGTGGTAAGGCACTCTACAGACTGGTGGTGATGGCACTCAACAAGGACCGATTGAACACCTGTGTGGACACTCCTTGGAGAGCCTATTTTAAACTAGGAAAAGGGCATCGGCCTGCCTGGAGGGCTCTTTACAAAGCCCCTCTCCCTAAGAGGCATGGAGACTTACAGTGGAGGGTCCTGCATGGTATTATAGCTGTCAGTGCTTTTGTTTCTGTGATTAACAGCAGTGTCAGTGATCAGTGTGTTTTTTGTTCCTCTAGGGAGACAGTTTTTCATTGTTTTATTGAATGTCAGCGCCTGAGTGGCCTCTTTGAACTTCTCACAAAACTTTTTCATATTTTTAAGGAAGTTTTCTCTAAGCAGGTTTTCATTTGTGGTTTTATGTACAATCGTCGTTTTAAGCAGAAGTGTCAACTACTGAACTTTGTTTTAGGGCAGGCAAAGTTGGCTATCTATGTAAGCCGGAGAAGAAAACTTGAAAATGTTGAGAATGATGTTGATGTCAAAATTTTATTTGTGAGGCTACTTAAAGCCAGAATCAGGCTGGACTTTCAGTTTTTTATGGGGAATGGGGATGTGGAAGGTTTCAGGACCCTCTGGTCCCTGGAGAATGTCCTCTGTTCAGTTCATGATGGACAGCTTTTTTTGGGGCGTTTTTTGGGGGATTAATTTTCTGTGTAACATAGCATGATATAGAAATTGTATTGACTGATGGACAAGTGTGTTTATTAAAGATCTTTTAAAAATCAAAATCTCTCTCTCTCTCTCTCTCTCTCTCTCGCTCTCTCTCTCTCTCTCTCAGACACACACAGTACCATGGCCTAAGCAATGCCATGTCATCAGAGGATGACACTGATCAACAATTGCAGTCTAATGATGACAGCACAACACAAAGTTATATCAGTCAAGTATTCCTGAGTCAAACAATGCATTACAACAGCAACTAGAAAACCTCCGCCAAGGCTTCTTCCATCCCTCATGTGGGCCTTTTCCATTAGTATCGCCTTGGCCTTACTTACTTCTACTCGGCTCACTTTCTCGCCCTTTCCACTGTACCCAGCACGGTTTAACCAACACTATTTTCGTGCCTGTTAAGAGGCAGGGTACAACCGCGCTGAATCGAGCCGAGATGTGACGTCAACAGACTGCGAGCCGCTGATTGGTCAGGGCATAACTTCACGAAAGCGCCCGTCTTCGTTGAAATCTTTACGACCGCCATTTGGAATATTTCACGCACTAACTCGGTCACGGAGTAAATACGATATTAACCTCTTGCGCTCCGTTGTACCGCGGGCGGGCAAGTCTCTGCGTCCTCTCGGACGCATGGTCCTGATGGTAGTGATGTAGGTGGTGTGGCCTCCAAGCGCGCACTGAAAATAAAAGCTGCAGACACAGCCGCGAACAGATTAGTTCATCTGATTGACCTCTCATTCAACTAATAAGAGCCTTGAATTGGGTTTCTGAAACCTTGAAGAACCAATGAATGAAAACCTACGAAGGAGGACCCGCCTACTGTGAATGCAGGAGCCAATTGAAGCACAGAAGTTCGGGCTGGGTGAAGAGAGATTTACTGTTGCAACAGATTAAAAAAAAGACGCTGGAAGAACCTGCTACAGATCCAGCAGCATGGAGAACACCCACAAGTGCGACCTGCACTCATTCCAGCAGAATAGACGTTTAGAATTCTCTTCCGTCATCATAGACCGACGGAGGCCGACGACAAAGGTCGTAAATCATTCACCAAAACCGCAATAATGGAATTATGTTTTGACCGGGATCCACGAGCGGACCAGCGTCACGTTCGTCTGACAGTGAGGAAGATAAGTTTGCCAGGACAATGTGGCTGTGAAGAGGTAAGGTGTTATAAGCTAAGTTATTATTTAACCCTGAAAATTGTAATCCAAAAATGACTTTTGACCGATCGGTAAATTACAACTGTACGGCGCACGAAGTACGAAGAAGAGGAGCGGGGGGGGGGTGCGTTCACGGTCCGAACGCCCCCCGGTCCACGGGGGGAAGCCGCAGTTACTGCACAGCGGTTGCCACATAGCCATATGAGTCTATTCCGTCATGTAGCGATGGCCGTCCTCTGTAGCGAGGGGGGGGGGGACAACCCCCCCCCCCACACACACACACAGTAGCGGGGGGGGGGGGCCACGGTGACAGCGTTGCTGTGGAAACATGTCACATCCGAGTGTAATCCGTTATGTAGCGAGGGCCGAACTCCGTCCTCTGTAGCGGGGGGTGGGGGGTGGGGGGACAACCCCCCCCACACACATGCACAAACACAGCCCTGAATGTGACCTTTAATTTGAGCCCCAAATGAAGCTTCTATGTTGAATCATTCAAAAGTTACAGACGTTTTTCCAAACTGTGCCATTTGGCACAATTTGGCACAGTTCCAAAACGCCTGGGAACTACCTGAGAACAAAGCTGTGTAATATATTCATTTTTTGTGGTATTGTTGCAAAATTTGGGCCTCAGCTTGAAACACTTGGTTCCACATTTCTGTTGCATTTTCCAGCCCGGATCTGAAGCTGTGTGTTGTTTGCAAGCATTTGTATCCAAAAAAACACCAAGGCCAAATTTATTTTCTTCAAGTTCACTATGTTTAGATGATTGTAACTCAGTGGCCGGAGCACTTAGAGAGATCATGGTTTTTTTGCCAAAAAATTCAAAGTGGCAAATGAGACCAACCCCATGAAGATGCTGCAAAGGGTTGAATAACAGCTTTCGATTTACTTTGGGCACATTATTTTTTGGCGTTTGGCGGATTACACTCGGATAAGGCATGTTTCCACAGCACCGCTGTCACTGCGGCTCCCCCCACCCCCCCGCTACAGAATCGTAGCGGCGGGGGGGGGGGTGTTCACGGTCCGGAGGCGGCGAACGAACCGTGTAATGCGGCGCACGCACTTCGGACATTGTGCGCCGCACAGTTGTAATTTACCGATCGGTCAAAAGTCATTTTTGATTACAATTTTCAGGGATAAAAAATAATTTGGCTTATAACACCTTACCTCTTCACAGCCACATTGTCCTGGCCAACTTCTCTTCCTCATTGTCAGACGAACCGACGCTGGTCCGCTCGTGGTTCTGGTCTCGCGACCCGGTCAAAACATAATTCCATGATTGCGGTTTTGGCAAATGATTTACGACCTTCGTCGTCGGCCTCCGTCGGTCTATGATGACCATATAAGAGAATCCTAAACACTCTGCTGGAATTAAAAAAAATAAATAAATAAACCACTGCCTGTGGCTGCTGAAGCAGTCTCTCTTCACCCAGCTTTAGACAAAACAGCTCAGCGAACTTCTGTGCTTCAATTGGCTCGCAGCCATTGGCAGGCGGGTCCTTCTGGCTAGGTTTTCATTCATTGGTTCTTCAACGTTTCAGAAACCCAATTCAAGGCTCTTATTAGTCGAATGAGAGGTCAATCAGATGAACTAATCTGTTCACGGCTGTGTCTGCAGCTTTTATTTTCAGTGCGCGCTTGGACGCCATACACCACCTACATCACAATCTCCATGATGCGTCCTAGAGCGCACGAGGGCACTCTCATGCGCTCTAGGACGCAGAGACTTGTCCACCCGTGGGACAACGGAGCGCAAGAGGTTAACCACCACCCATTTCTACTTTTGTCTAGGCAAGAGGTAAACGATCGATCCACCCCAAACTGGACCTTGCGTCACTATTTACAGAGATGCAGGCATAAGATCTGCTGATCTGAGACCAGTGTGAGCTGCACATCCCAGCTGCTGAGTGAACCAGTCTTACAGTTTGAGTTTTGCACATTCTGAATAATCTGGAATTTGCTGCTGATTGTAATAAACAATTTAGTGACTTATGTGTTTGCATCATGATTTCTATTTTTGTCTGTTAATACACTGGTGGGAAAAGAGTCAATAGTACAAACCATTAATGGGTGACCCTGAAAATAATGGCACATTTTTAAGAAATTTATGTCACATGGTGGTAACCACATATAAAAAAGAGACATCTGCAAAACCTTCAGAGGTTTATTGTCAGTGCAATACTACATGAATGCATGTAGTACATGCATGTATGCATGTATACATGTATGCATTTATACATACATGTATGCATACATACATGTGTACATACATACATGTATGCATGTATACATGCATCAATGCATGTATAGTACATTGTTGACGCAGAGAATATATATTTCTACAGTATATGTATCTAGTAAATCAAGCATTTTCCATGTAACCTTGTGACTGCATTATTGTAATTGCTTTTAATCCTAGAACAAGTTTGTTTTGGCCTAAAATGCATCATAAGTGTCAAATATATCTTATTATACCTAACTCAGTATTGTTTACTTTTTGAATATATATTTTGTGGCTAATATAGTTATTAACCTGGCAATCAAGTTGTGTCAGCTGATCATTTTTTGCTATGACACCATCTCAGACTCAGTGCAGCTGGAGAATGTACGTCCATGATGTCTCAACAGTCTCCATGATTTTCACGCAGATCAGAGCAATTTTTTTTCCCACAATATTTTTATTGAACGTTTTTTTTTTTTTTTTACAAACAGCACACACAGTCAGACACTAACACAAAAGTAATTTAAAAACTAAAAAGAACAATAACAAAATACCAAAAAAAGGGTAATAAAAACAACAACCATTAACAAAAACAAGTCAACAACAATGCTCCTCTGTTTAGTCTAGGTAATCTATTACATAAGAATACATAATATAGATGAGATGAGATTCAACTTTATTGTCATTACACATGTATGAATACAAGGTAACGAAATGTGACTTGGCATTTGGGCACGCTCTGCAGAGCGCATCCAAGGCCGGGGCAGCCGCTAGGCACCAGTCATAAAGAAGAAAGGAAAAAAAAAGAAAAAGAAAATGGATATGACACAGTAGGTGAGAGAAAAAAAAAACATGTTTTATCAGAATGACGCTCGAGTGAGCGAAATTTTGATTGCAGGCAAAAAAAAAAAAACCCTCAATGCACATTTAGCAGACATTTAGCAGGAGATCACACACAAAAGTTGAGAGGCAGTGTATTGTATGCATGTAATGTTGTATGCATTGTGTAGTGTAAATGTAACAGTTGTTAGTGAGCGGCAGAGGGCGCCTCCTGGCAGTGGATAGATGTTATATTCATGTGACTTATAAACAAGTCCAGAGTCCAGAGTCTATCTCTCTTGCTCTCTCTCTTGCTTGCAGAAGGCACATGGGCATTGTCCTTGAGGGTCCAATCCGCTGACGACAACAACTGATTGTTGATTGTTTGGGTAGACATAAGAGCCGGTCCTTCCGCTTATCTCAATCAGGAGGAATGTAAACACGGGGCAAACAAGGTCAAATCAAATCAAATCAGCACAGTGCACTCAGAGAATAGAATTTGTCCTCACCCGTGTAATTCTGTGCTTCCATTATATGTGCAGGCTTAAACTGTTTTTCCATGGAGAGCACAGGGCTTCAGATGTATTCCTTCACTGAATCACTGTCATTCAGTTCACCGTTTGCCGCTACTCGTGCCCTCCCCAACTGGTCGAATTTGATAAAGGAGCTTGCCGGGTCCGCTTTGATCAGCTCTCTCACCTTCCTTCAATTTCTGATGCATCAGGGAACTCCACAGCCAAAAATAGAAGTCCTGAGATCATAACCAATAATGTTTCCACAGATGCATGAATTCCAATGTCCATGAGTCTCCTCGTAGGTTCCAATTCTTGGGCTCCCCCTTGGCCCAATTCTTGTTGAAAAATAGTGACAATAGCACATTTAAGCCACTTCCAAATCCATAATTTCCATTTAGATTAAGATTCAGCAGAAGAAGAGCGACTAAACACAGACAAAACGCAACATTGCAAAAGCTGGGAATAGATCAGGAAGGCAGGAGAGGAGGGAAGAAAACTGCGACTGCTCTCTCTCAAGGCAAGAAGGAAAAAAAAAAAAATTCCAAGCTGGTGAATATACTGTACATTCACCAGCTTGGAATTTGCAAGGTCCACACATATCATTCACCTTCTTCTTCAGAAGTTATGTTTACTTTCTTTACATAATCAATGAAAGGTCTCCATATATTCTCAGACACATTTTCCTTTGATTTCAGTATGTATGTTATTCTTTCTAGAAGAAGGTTGGTAACATCTATCTTAACCACTGAGTCACATCTGGTCTATGAGTTTTTCCACAGTAATGCAATACATTTTTTGGCATTAAGCAAACTGAGGTCGATGAATGTTCTTTCACTCTTATTAAAGTTATGTTTTTCTGTATACAGACCCAACAAAAACAGTTTAGGGTTCAATGTGATTTGTTTTGAAATTATTTTTTTCAATTGGTACCCTCACCTCTTCCCAAAACATTCTGATTTTTCTACATTCCCATAAACAGTGAAATAGGGTTCCTTTACTTAGATCAGAGCAATTTTTTGCACAGGAAATAAACCAGACATTCTTAAGCTCTACAACCACTGATCGTTTTTGAAGCTGTGTTGACATCAGTGACAGGCTGTATTGACATCAGTTGCCAGGCTGTGCTGAACGCCAGACTGATCGTTTGAAGCGGTAATTTTCCCACAACAGAGCCATCTGAAGCACACACAGCGTACATATTTTAGTACCTAACAGCGATAACTTGCAGAGATTACAGTGTAGTACGAAGTACTTATAGCAAACTAGCATTAGCAACATTAGCTTACCGTCACATATGACCTAGTTTGTATCCTCATGTCTTCGGCTCTCCCAGAAGCTGCAGAACTATTCCAGAGTGTTTCGTCTCACTGCCTGTACCCTTGTCTGGCGGTCCTTTTTGGCATTTACGGTGAAAAAAGCCACAGACGGAGGAGTCGCCTTGTAAAGCCGCCATGTTATGTTTGGCTTGGGTCGCGTGTTTTATATCACGGGAGTGTGGCGCCGCCTTGCTGTAAAAAAAATCCCGCCCACCACAGCTTAACCCCGCTTTACCCGGCTGCTATGGAGACACAACCGCGGCCAAAACAAGTGGTAGCGAAACGAGGCGAGTCGAACGGGGCTAGTGGAAAAACGGCAATGGATGACCTCAAAAATTTAATGGGTTCATGTGTAGGCCACAAGCCAGTTCTGGTGAAAGTTGCACCAAAGTTTATCCAGTAGTTTTGGAAGATTCTTGTTAACACACTGTGAGATTAGATTAGATTAGATTAGATTAGATTAGATTAGATTAGATTAGATTCAACTTTATTGTCATTACACATGTATGAATACAAGGTAACGAAACACAGTTTAGCATCCAATCAGAAGTGCAAAGGACAGCAGTGCAGTATATACGGTAATTAACAGTATGTGCAATTTAAGCAAATATATGCAAATATATGCAGCAGTGCAGAAAGTTAAGAGTACTGTTATGTGCAAATAATGTACAATAAGTTAGATGGGCAGTTATGTACAGGTGAGGATGGTAAGAGATGATGGTAAGAGAGTCAGCGGGGAACTAAGTTCAATAACGTGACAGCTGTTGGAAAGAAACTGTTCCTAAACCTGCTGGTTCTAGTCCGAAGGCTTCTGAAACGCCTTCTGGAGGGGAGAAGCTGGAACAGTCCATGAGCAGGATGGTTGGAGTCCCTAAGAATGCTGCGTGCCCGGCGCAGACATCTTTTCCTGTAGACGTCCTCTATAACAGGAAGTGGAGTCCCTGTGATGCGTTGGGCGGTTTTCACCACCCGCTGCAGCGCCTTGCGGTCAGCGACAGAGCAGCTCCTATACCAGACTGTGACACAGTTGGTCAGGGTAGAAGTTGAGAAGAGCCTTGGCGGAGGTATGCATTCTCCAGTCAACACCAAAATTTAATGGGTTCATCCTTGGCCCCCAAGGGCTACCTCTGGTGAAAATCTCATCATAATCCATATAGTAGTTTTTGTGTAATCCTGCTAATAAACAGAAAAACAAACAAACAAACAAACCACCCCGATCCCATTGCCTCTTTGGCGGAGGTAATTTATTTAGCGAATGCAAAGTCCTTAAGCCAAGCAGTTGCCTCCTGGTTTGCTGTATGGAGGGTGTGTAATCCTCCTTCCAGTCTTTGGAGCGGGCAAGCCTCTATGATGTGTTCCATTGTTTGCTCCTCTCCACATGCGCACAGTGGGCTAGGGCTACTGCCCCATCTGTAAAGGCTGGCCAAGCAGGGGCCATGTCCAGTCCTGAAGCGATTGAGTGTAGACCACTGTCTCCTTGGGAGGTTGGTGCCCGGGACCTGTTGGTTGGGGTTTATCACCAGCTGTTTGTTTGGGACCTCCTTGGTCTCCCATTCCTCTTGCCAAGCTGTCTGGATGGTGAAGTCAGCTGGGGGAGGGTTTTTCCCAATCGGCCGTCTGGATGGAAGTCGGGCAGTGGGTGGGGTGTAGATATCTGCATGGATTGGTAAGTGAGGAGAATCTTTAACTTTTTGGAGCATCCTTTGAGTTAATGCTGCTCGCCGGATGTGTGGAGGGGCTATGTTTGACAGTACAGAGAGCCAGGGGAGTGGTGTTGAGCGGATTGTTCCAGTTATAGTTCTCATGGTTGTGTTGAGCTGGGTGTCTACATGGTGTGTGTAAGATGACCTGGACCAGACAGGGGCACAATATTCTGCTACAGAGTATGAAAGGGCCAGTGCTGAGGTGCGCAGGGTGGAGACTGCCGCCCCCCATTTTGCACCAGCGAGCTTGCAGAGCAGGTTGTTTCGTACCTTCACCTTAGCAGCCGTCCCCTTTAGATGTTCCTTGAAGGATAAGGTCCTATCAAGGGTCACTCCAAGATAAGTTGGATTTGGGGCATGCTTAAGCTTGAGTCCGCTCAGGTGGATGTTTAGTTCTCTGGCAGCTTTTGCATTGTGGAGATGGAATACACTGGAGACGGTTTTTGCTGGGCTTGGTTTTAGGCGCCAGATTTTGCAGAACTGGTCCAGTTTGGCAAGATCTTCCGTGAGCACCCGTTCCAGTGGTTCAAAGTCTGGTGCTTGGAATGCCAAACAGATGTCGTCTGCATAGGTGAATTTGCGGGATTTTGTAGTAGGCAGGTCGTTTATGTAGAGGTTGAACAGAGTTGGAGCTAGAACTGAGCCTTGTGGGAGTCCGTTTTTCTGCATTCTCCATGCACTTGTCTTCTGACTGAGGTGGACTCTGAACCTTCGGTTGGTCAGCAGGGTTTTTATAATTGCTGTTGCCCAAGCAGGGATCGCCTTTATAAGTTTCAGGAGGAGGCCTTTGTGCCAGACCGTATCATAGGCGGCTGTAAGGTCGAGAAACACAGCCCCTGTCTTCAGTCTGCTCTCGAAGCCATTTTCGATGAAGGTGGTTAGGGCCAGTACTTGTTCTCCTGTACTGCGGTCCTTGCGGAAACCTGCTTGATCCACACTTAGAATATCCTCTACCTCTGGGGAAATGCGTTGCAGAATTAGGCGCTCCATGATTTTGTAAGGAACGCTGAGTAGGGAGATTGGGCGGTAGCTTGCTGGTAATTTGTGGTCTTTGCCAGGTTTTGGGATGGCAATGACCTTTGCTGTCCGCCATTTCTTTGGGATCGAGTTTGTTTGTGTGATCCTTGTGTAGAATTGTGTCAACCAGGTTAGGGCTCGGGGGCCAAGATTTTTCATGAATTCTGGGAAGATGTTATCGTATCCTGCTGCCTTTCCACATTTCAGGCTCTGTAGGACTTTCTCCAGTTCAGCAGCCTCGAAGGGTTCAGGGTTCGTTTCCTCTACAGGCATTTTTTGGTGTTTTTTTAGCTCAGTTGTAACTGCTCTTTTGGTGTCTTTGTCTTGGGGTGCTTTGGCGATAGTCAGTAGGTGGGATGCAACTTGGTTGGGTGTGACGGATGCTCGGCTTTGGCTAGGGGGGCAATGGATCAGCGTTCTCGTCGCGCCCTCCGCCAGTACCCGGGCTCGCCTGGGGAAGCTAATGATCCTACCAGCAGACTAAATTCGAAGAGACGACGCCTCTGTGCCAAGTCAAAGAAGAATCCTAGTCACAGTCCTAAAGCCGAAAGGCGGAGGTAATTAAAAACCTGCACAGGTGACTGGAAAGCTACAAACAGCATGTCTTACCTTTTTTGTAAAGTGCTTTCTTCTGGCCTTCTTTAATGAAAAATCCTTCATTATGTCCTTTAAGTCCAGCTCATGAATAACATCATACTCTATGGACATGAATGTGAGTCTGTTTAAGCCGCATGCTTGATCTAGTCTACTTTTTACCAAGCTCCGAGTCTACTGTCCCATGCACAGCTGTCTGATGTAAGCAATAATGGCCTTACATCAAACCTGGCTTTTCTTATGCTGTTCTCCATCTCTCAGCCTTCTCCACTGGCTTGTTCTCTTTTGGCAGGATCTGCTGGTCTTCTCCTCCAGGTGAGTGCTTTAACCTCTTGCACTCCGGTGTACCGCGGACGGGCACGTCTCTGTGTCATAGAGCGCATGAGTGCGCACGAGGGCGCTGCGTTCTAGAGTGCACTGAAAAAAAAAGCTTCATTTCCGTTCTTCCACTACAGACACAGCCAAGAACAGATTAGATATGATTGACCTCTCATTCGACTAATAAGAGCCTTGAATTGGGTTTCTGAAACCTTGAAGGACCAATGACTGAAAACCTAGCAAGAAGGACCCGCCTACCAATGGCTGTGAATGCAGCGAGCCAATTGAAGCACAGAAGTTCGAAAGCTGTTTTGTGTAAGGCTGGGTGAAGAGAGATTGGCTGCTGCAGCAGATGAAAAAAGAACCGCCACAGACCCAGCAGCACGGAGACCACCCACAAGTGCGACCTGTGTGACAGGGACTGCCATTCGCGCATCGGCCTGTTCAGCCACAGGCGGTGCTGTCCCAGCAGAGAAGACGCTTAGGATTCTCTTCCATGGTCATCATAGACCGACGGAGGCCGACAACGAAGGCTGGGTGACACACGTGTTTGCCAGTCTTTTTTTCTTACTACTGTTATTTGTTTTGAAAAATCGTTTGCCAAAACTGCAATCATGGAAGCACAAAACCGCAGTAATAGAATTATGTTTTGACCGGGTCGCGAGACCAGAACCCCGAGTCCGTAAGAAGTGGACCAGCTTCATGTTCGTCTGACAATGAGGAAGAGAAGTTCGCCAGCTACGCTGCTGCTGTGAACAGGTAAGTGTTATAAGCTAAATTAATCTTTATCCCTGAAAATTGTAAGCAAAAATGACTTTTGACCGATCGGTAAACTACAGCTGTGCGGAGCACGAAGTCTGAAGTCCGTGCGCCGCGGGACACGGTTCGTGCGCCGCGTCCGGACTGTGACCCCCCCCCCACCGCTACTCCTCTGTAGCGAGGGGGGGGGCGCGGTGACCGCGGTGATTGTGCACCGTGGTCGCCACATCGCCACATGACTATTCCGTCATGTAGCGATGGCCTATGTCTGTCCTCTGTAGCGGGGGGGTGGGGGGTGGGAGTTGTTATCTTCTACATTACAAATATTTTAGAATAATTCTTAGTGCACTGTAGGTTATTTTTTCTTGTAAAAAAAAGCCACACATTTTTTACGTGGCATGCTTCTTTGTGTGTGGGGGCTTGTTTGTTCATTCATTCATGAATGAATGAATAAACAACCCCCCCCCACACACACACACACAGCCCTGAGTGTCACCTTTCATTAGAGCCCAATATGAAGCTTCTATATTGAATCATTCAAAAGTTACAGACGTTTTCCCAAACTGTGCCATTTGGCACAATTTGGCACAGTTCAAAAATGCCTGGGAACTACCTGAGAACAAAGCTGTGTAATATATTCATTTTTTGTGGTATTGTTACAAAATTTGGACCTCAGCTGGATAACACTTGGTTCTACATTTCTGTTGCATTTTCCAGCCCGGATCTGAAACTGTGTGTTATTTGCAAGCATTTGTATCAAAAAAAACACCCAGACGAAATTTATTTTCTTCAAGTTCAGTATGTTTAGATGACTGTTACTCAGTGGCCAGAGCACTTAGAGAGATTATGACTGTTTTGCCAAAAAAATCAAAGTGTTTTCTTTTAAATGAGACCATCCCCATGAAGATGCTGCAAAGGGTTGAAGAACAGCTTTTGATTTACTTTGGGCACATTATTTTTTGGCGTTTTTAGGGAAATTGACCGGGGTGCAAGGGGTTAATGGCCCATCTGTCTTCTTGGTGCAGCAATTAGCATCCCCGCCTCCACTCGTTGGAGCTTAGAAAAATCCTTTACTCTTTGGGATTTTTTTTTTTTTTTGAACAATTCGTTTTTCCTAAGCTCTTTTCCTCTCAATAATTTTATAACTGCCACTCACAAACTTTTTTCCAGACATTTTGACAAAGCTAATTACTTCTTACCTCTCACTGGCGCTTGCATAGTCACATGTCAAAACAATTCCTCTGACAAATTATTGTTACATGGTACTCACATGGGGCACATGTAAATTGGACCAATCAGCAGTCAGCCACACACGAATATCAAGTGATGGACATAGAATTTGACCAATTAACAACAATGTGATTTTTTTTATTGGCTCATGATAGGCCCCTGATCTTCATAGGCCCCTGGGCTTCAGCTTAGCTTGGCCCGTTCATGAAGGTGGCCTTGGAAGTAAGGCTGCATGAAGTAAAATAATAAATAAAAAATAGTAACAGTTTGCTTCCTAAGGCTTTGTGATTTAAAAAAAAAATATATATATATATATATATATATATATATATATATATATATATATATATATATATATATATATATATATATATATATATATATATATATATATATATATATATATATATATATATATATATTGTGGGCTATATTAATCATATATTCCCTAACTTACATATGTTGAAGCATGAGGGAATGTTTGGTGATTACATATGTAAGGCGACTTCACACCTCTGAAAGGACAAAGACTCTCAACCGCCAGTGAAGAACAAAGACGTTCCCAGACACTGCGGTGGAGACCGGATGAGCTACCCTCACCCCCCCAGGGCGAAGAGAGGAAGTACCAAGACAATGGGGGGATTAAGATAATGAGGGATGTCAGCCTTTGTCTTTTGTTATGTCTTTTGTTATGTGCAAGTAGAGCACAGTCAGAGAGTCGGAGGTATTCGGTCTCTTTTTTCTTCTGCTACTTCTGCACTTAGATGAGACTTGTTAGGAGAGCTGATAATAAACTTTGGTTTATATATCATACCGCCTCGTTCTTTCAAGCTCTTCTACACTGGTGACCCCTGACGCGAGTATGGACCTGAGGCGTTCCCCCGCGATCGACTCATCTGTGGTGACCCAGGCATACGCCAGTGCCCATGCAGACAGGGGAACAGATGGACGACTTTCCCCCCTGGCAGAAGGGATTGAGAGGGCTCAACCGAGCACCAGCGCCGCTGAGAGAGCCGAAGCAAGGCACTTTCACCCTGCGGACACATCAGTGACGGTCTACACGAATGCCGTCGCTGTCAAGCTGCCGGACTTCTGGCAGGAAGACCCCGCCTCGTGGTTTCAACAAGCTGAAGCCCAGTTTACACTGGCGGGCATCACATCATATCGTCTCCAAACTTGACGCCGCCACTTCGAGGTGTGTGCGGAGCATGATCCGGCGGCCGCCGGCCCAAGACAAATATGAAACACTGAAAGCAACCATCGTGGCAAATTACGTCCCCTCAGCTGAAGAGAGAGCCGAGAAGATCCTGGCGGTCTACGGCCACAGAAGGTGCAAACCTAAAGCCCTCATGGAGGATTTGCTGCAGCTTAAAGAAGAGGACAATGACAACTTCCTCTTCCAATTCATATTCCTCAGCACGCTGCCGCCACACATGAGAGGGACACTCACCAACATGAGATGCAGCACCAAGCAAGACTTCCGCGTGCTCGCCAACGAAGCTCAATGGCTCGTCAACGCCTGCAAGGAGCAGACACCCACAGCAGCATCCGCAGACCTCAACGCTGATGCCCAGAACCACGAAGAGCCGCAACCCACTGAGCAGATCCAGCCCGCGGTGACAGCGACACGGCCAAAACGTAACAGACGGAGCGACGTCTGTTATTATCACCACCGCTTCGCCGAGAAGGCCTGCAAATGCGTTCCCCCCTGCAAATTTACGATTTCGGGAAACGCCAAAGCCAAGAGCCGTTAACAGCAGCGGTTCTCGGCGAGAAGAGTAAGCTGTTATATGTGACGGATGGACACACCAGCAAGCAGTTCCTTATTGACACAGGAGCTCAGCTGAGTTTCGTCATGCCCTCCCAAGCAGATCGAGCCATGGGCACCCGGGGCAACAGAGCGGTGGCAGCCAACGGCTCCAACATTGACACTTTCGGCGAAAAGAGCCTGCACCTCCACATCCATGGCCGCAACTACAGATGGACATTTGTTGTAGCGGCGGTGAGTTTTAACTTGTTAGGCGCAGATTTTTTGTGTGCACATGGGTTATTAGTGGATCTAGCGAATAGACGCTTGGTTAATGCACTGTCCTTTGCTTCTATTCCCTGCTCAGCCCGAGTTTCTCCACCACCTGTGCAGGCTAGCGTCACCACGGCAGGAGGTAAGTTTGAGCAACTCCTTACCCAATTTCCAGCACTCACAATTCCCAAATTCTCAGCCACTGTGGCTAAACACGGGGTTGAACACTTTATTCCCACAACGGGCCCACCCGTATTTGCCAAAGCTCGCTGCTTAGACGCGGCCAAGCTCAACATAGCTCGGGACGAGTTTACTACCCTTGAAAAATTAGGCATTGTTAGACGCTAGAAGAGCCCTTGGGCCTCACCACTTCACATGGTTCCGAAACCAGACGGTTCTTGGAGACCGTGCGGAGATTACCGCAGATTAAACAATGCGACAGCGCATGACCGCTACCCAATTCCTCACATTCAGGATTTTTCACTACATCTGGCGGGTGCGCGCATTTTTTCAAAAATAGACCTGGTCCGCGGTTAACATCAAGTCCCAGTTCGAGCAGAGGACATTCCTAAAACAGCTGTAATAACCCCTTTCGGCCTTTTTGAATTTCTGCGAATGCCTTTCGGCCTCAAAGGCGCTGCTCAAACTTTTCAGCGGATGATGGACGCGGTATTACGCGACCTTCCTTTTGTTTTCGTCTACCTCGACGACATGCTGGTAGCCAGCTCATCTGAGGAAGAACACGAGCAGCACCTCACTACGGTTTTTCAGAGACTAGAAGAGCACGGGTTAATAATCAATCCAGCCAAATGCAAATTCGGTGTGTCACAAATTGATTTTTTAGGACACAAAGTCTCTCCAAAAGGGGCAGCTCCACTTCCAGACAAAGTTCATGCGATAAAAAGTTTCCCACGGCCACAAACGGTCAAATCGCTGCAAGAATTTTTAGGAATGGTTCATTTTTACAACCGTTTCCTCCCCCACGCAGCTCAGCTCATGCAGCCCCTATATGACGCACTCAGAAAAAAGAAAGCTTCCAACGCGGTTGAATGGACCCCGGAGCGCGAACGCGCCTTCGCGGAAGTAAAGAGCGCTCTAGCTAATGCCACATTGTTAGTTCACCCCGATCCCTCGGCCCGCATTGCGCTAACCACAGACGCTTCGGACCTAGCTATAGGGGCAGTTGTAGAACAACATGTCAGCGGAATCTGGCAACCTTTAACATTCTTCAGCAAATCGCTAAACCAAACTGAGCGTAAGTACCGCACTTTTGACAGGGAGCTGCTAGCGCTTCATTTATCCATCCGCCACTTCCAGTTCTGGTTAGAAGGGCGGAGTTTCACGGCTTTTGTAGACCACAAACCGCTCACCTTTGCTATGGCTAAAATTTCAGAACCATGGTCAGGCAGGCAACAAAGACAGCTGGTTGCGATTTCAGAGTTCACCACAGACATTCGACATGTGGCAGGCAAACTTAACGTGGTAGCAGACTGCCTCTCTCGCGCTGTGACATCACCAGAGCGCGAGGAGACAGATTATACTGCCTCAGCCGCAGAACTTTTCACTAACGCGGACACATACGCAGCACCTATCCATGCAGGGATAGATTATGCAACCATGGCAGAGGAACAAAGCAGTGACGCGGACGTGCGCACACTCCTGTCTGGACCAACAGGATTAAGGCTGGAGGAAAAGGGTTTACGCGACGGCGTGCCCCCCCTAATATGCGATATTTCAACCGGCCGACCTCACCCGTTAGTCCCAGCCACATGGCGCTGCCGTATTTTCGACTCAATTCACTCCCTCGCGCACCCAGGTGTGCGCGCCTCGGTTAAAATGGTTGCCGAAAAGTTTGTGTGGCCAGGCCTGCGCAAAAACGTAAAAGAATGGGCAAAAACTTGCATTTCTTGTCAGCGCGCCAAAATACACAAACACACAAAAGCCCCTCTGGAGCCTTTTCCGATCCCGGCTAGAAGGTTCGATCACGTTCATGTCGACCTCGTGGGGCCACTACCTTCCTCCCAAGGTTTCACACACCTGTTAACAATGATAGACCGCACCACGCGCTGGCCAGAGGCAGTCCCTCTAGCGTCAACTACAGCAGAGGAAGTCGCTCGCGTTTTTTTGACAAACTGGGTGGCACGTTTCGGCGTCCCATCGGACATCACGTCTGATAGGGGACCTCAATTTGTCTCGGACCTTTGGTCAGCCATGTCCAGCAGCTTAGGGGCAACAATTCACCGCACCACCGCTTATCACCCTCGGGCTAATGGGTTATGCGAGCCTTTTCACAGGTCTTTAAAAGCCGCCCTCAGAGCCTCACTAACGGATACAAATTGGGTAAATAAACTTCCCTGGGTTTTATTGGGGTTGCGTGCTGCGCCTAAAGAGGATCTAGACGCCTCTCCGGCAGAATTAGTTTTTGCACAACCTCTCAGGCTCCCAGGTGAATTTTTACCAGAGAACCCAGAGCCAGGGCATCTTCCAGTCCCAAGGTTTTTAGGCAGCAACGGACCGGACTCTCTCCCCGGTCCAGCTCATCACTCCTTTCCACGGGTTTTTGTCCCTCAAGCTTTAAAGAATGCTGAATTCGTTTTTGTTAGACATGAAGCTTTAAAACCAACTTTCCGCCCAGCATACGATGGGCCATTCAGAGTGCTGGAACCTGGTGATAAACACCTTGTGCTTGATTTTGGGGATAGAAAAGAAACAGTCAGCATTGACAGACTTAAACCTGCCTTCTTGTTGAAAGACGAGCCTGCACAGTTGGCGAGAGCACCTCGGCGGGGTAGACCCCCCAAGAGAAAAGACTCAGCCCCCCTGCAGGGAACAACTAACCACTCTCCTTCCCACGCTGCAGATTCCTTACAAGAAGGTCCCAGCAGGACGCCTAAACGAACCCACAGCAGTTTTGGGAGAAGATTAAAACCCAGACAGCACAGGGACTGATGCAAACTACTCCACAGTTGTTCACTAATTGTGCTGTAACAGTTTAGGACTGACTTATGATTTTACTATGCTGTTATGATTACCACTGAACTCTCTTAGGGGCATGGCTGCTGGAAAGTTTCTTCTGTGGCAAGAGGTGTAACAGTTAGTATGTCATAGTAATTATCTTAAACTGTGAATTTTTCTATTGTCCTTTTTTAGTCGTTTGGAGGGGGGGGGGGCTGTGGGCTATATTAATCATATATTCCATAACCTACATATGTTGAAGCATGAGGGAATGTTTGGTGATTACATATGTAAGGCGACTTCACACCTCTGAAAGGACAAAGAGTCTCAACCGCCAGTGAAGAACAAAGACGTTCCCAGACACTGCGGTGTAGACCGGAGGAGCTACCCTCACCCCCCCAGGGCGAAGAGAGGAAGTACCAAGACAATGGGGGGATTAAGATAATGAGGGATGTCAGCCTTTGTCTTTTGTTATGTCTTTTGTTATGTGCAAGTTTAAAGTCAGAGAGCCGGAGGTATTCGGTCTCTTTTTCCTTCTGCTACTTCTGCACTTAGATGAGACTTGTTAGGAGAGCTGATAATTACTAACTACTAACTAACCTGCACTTATATAGCGCTTTTCTAGTCACAAATGACCACTCAAAGCGTTTTCACTAGTACAAACCCTCTATTCTAAATAATAAACTTTGGTTTATATATCATATCATATACAGTATATCATACCGCCTCGTTCTTTCAAGCTCTTCTACATATATATGTATATATTTATAGTAATATGTACATATGTATACTAGCTGTTCTTGTTTTTTCTTGCCTTCTGATTGTTGCTTTGAGTGTTGCTATCCCTGTGCTGTTGCAATCCTGGAATTTCCCCATTGTGGGACTAATAAAGGCTTATCTTATCTTATCTTAATAGTTTTTTGGTTTTTTTGCATTCATTGCACTGCATTGGAACGATATGGACTTGATATTAGCAGCTTCAGCATGCATTAATTTTTAAATTATCACAAAATATAGATCAATAAAATTTTGAATAATTGCCAGAAAAGGTCTGTGCATAGTGAGTTAAATAACAAGCATTCATATCATGGCAGCAGCATGAGCATTTTAATTTTGGGGTAAAATAAACAGCTGCAACTGTCTGTATTTACCCCAACATTAAAACACCCGAGCACTGTGTTGTGGTTCTTTGTGGCTCTGACTAGATTCTACAGCTGCTCTAAGGTAAATTTGGTTTTCCAACATCTCTTAACAAAATGCAACCAATTTTATTACAGTGAAGACATTGATATATCTCAGAGCTTTTTTTTGTTTAGCAGTGGAACTAATTAACGGAGCTACTGTCTGCAAAGCCACGTTTAAGATAAGATAAGCCTTTATTAGTCCCACAACGGGGAAATTCCAGGATTGCAACAGCACAGGGATAGCAACACTCAGAGCAACAATCAGAAGGCAAGAAAAAAAGCAAGCAAGCAAGAGCAGCTAATATACATATGTGTATACTGTATATATATATATACTATATATATATATATATATATATATATACACACACACACACACACACACAGACACAGTGCAGAGCATTGTAGCTGGATGGAATAAATATGTAGATATATAAACACACAGTGCGGAGCATTGTAGCTAGATGGAATAAATATGTAAATATATAAACACACACAGTGCAGAGCATTGTTGCTAGATGGGATGAAACAGCACAGCCGTCTACTTAATTATCCTACATGGTATGATTATGTGCCCATACATATTCTCACCCTCCATAGCAACCGGTATTTTCCTAGTTGTATGCCGGAGGGGACCATTGTGTAAGTCTATTGCATCTTTTGCATTCAAAAAACTATTAGTTTGTTACGACTTTTTGCTATCTCTGCGAGCAGCCCTGCTTAGGTTGTACAGTCTGACAGCCGTTGGTAGGAAGGACCTGCGAAACCTCTCGGTTGTGCACCTGGGATGATGTAGTCTGCTGCTAAATGAGCTCCTCAGTGCATTCAGTATGTCCAGCATAGGGTGGAACTTGGACTCCAGCAGAGATGACAGTTTAGCCACCGTCCTTCTCTCTCCTATCTCCTCCACCAGATCAAGGCGCTGCCCCAGGACAGAGCTAGCTTTCTTGATCAGTTTGTTCAGTCTCTTCCTATCGGCTGCAGTAATGCCACTGCCCCAGCAGACCACTCCAAAAGTGATGGCTGATGCCACCACCGTGTCATAGAATGTCTTCAGCAGCGCCCCTTGTACACCAAAAGACCTGAGTCTCCTCAATAGGATCAGCCTGCACTGTCCCTTCTTGTAGAGTGCATCAGTATTGTGTGACCAGTCTAGTTTATTGTTCAGATGAACCCCCAGGTACTTGTAGGATGTCACCATCTCAATGTCTGTTCCCTGTATATTTACTGGTGCTGTGAGGGGTTGTCCATGCCTGCGGCAGTCCACCACCAGCTCCTTAGTTTTCCTCGCATTGATCTGGAGGCAGTTCCGATGGCACCAGTCCACAAAGTCCTGGATAAGCCCTCTGTACTCAGTTTCATCTCCATTGGAGATGAGGCCAACGATCGCAGAGTCATCAGAGAACTTCTGTAGATGGCAGTGTGTTGTGTTGTGTGAGAAGTCCGCAGTATAAAGAGTGAACAGGAAGGGAGCCAACACCGTTCCCTGGGGGGCCCCCGTGCTACCGATGATCGTGTCAGACACACAGTCCCGGGTTCTCACAAACTGAGGCCGGTTCGTGAGGTAGTCCAGGATCCATGATGAAAGGTGCTGGTCCACCCCTGCACGCAGCAGCTTGTCCTTCAGGATCATCGGTTGGATGGTGTTGAAAGCACTGGAGAAGTCAAAGAACATGATCCTCACCACATTCCCGGGCTTCTCCAGGTGGGACAGAGAACGGTGAAGGAGGAAGATCACCGCATCCTCCACCCCAATGCCATGCTGGTAGGCGAACTGGAGTGGATCCATCGCTGGTTCCACCAGGGGGCGAAGGTGAGCAAGGAGCATTCTCTCCAGGGTCTTCATCAAGTAGGACGTCAAGGCCACCGGTCTGTAGCTGTTCAGGTCTTTGGGGTGGGAAGATTTTGGTACAGGTACCACACAAGATGTTTTCCACAGCTGTGGTACCCTCCCCATCTTCAGGCTCAGGTTGAAGATGTATGTCACAATCCCACACAGCTGGTCTGCACAGGACTTGAGGAGCTTTGCGCTGATGCCGTCCGGTCCCGACGCCTTCCTCGCCTTGATCTTCCTCAGCTCCGTCCTCACCTGGGTCCTGGTCAGGGTCAGGATGGGGGGCTGTGTGTTGGGAGTGGGGGGGGGGGTTGGTGGAGTGGGGAGTGGGCAGCAGGACTTGATGTCTTTAGAGGCAGCAGTGGTTGTTGTGCAGTCAGGGGGGAGGGCGGTTGGTCAAACCTATTGAAAAACAGATTCAGGTTGTTCGCCCACTCCCTGCCCCCCGTGGCCTGGGGGGAGGTATTCTGGAGCCCAGAGATGGTTTTGAGGTTTCTCCAGACCCCGCTGATGTCGCTCTGTTGCAGCTTGTCCTCCATCTTCTTCCTGAAGCTGTCCTTGCCTTCTCTGATCTTTCTCCTCAGCTCCCTCTGTACAGACTTCAGCATCTCCCTATTCCCCAACCTGAAGATCCTCTTCTTCTCTCTCAGAAGTGTTTTTATCTCAGGGTTGATCCAGGGTTTGTTGTTTGAGCAACACCGTATGGTCTTGGTGGGTACGGATTTGTCCACACAGAAGCTGAGGTAGTCCGTGAAGGTGTGAGTGAGGCCATCGATGTTCTCACCATGTGGATCGCAGAGCTGCTTCCAGGCGGTGGCTTCAAAACAGCCCTTTAGAGTGTCCATTGCCTCCTCAGACCATAACTTCACTGTGCACATGGCCGGAGGTTGTCTGTGCACTAGGGGTTTGTACACCGGCCGGAGATGAACCAAGTTGTGATCCGATCTCCCGAGTGTGGGAAGTTGTGATGAGGTGTACGCCTCCTTAGTGTTTGCGTAGAATAAGTCCAGTGTTTTATTGTCTCTAGTGTGGCATGTGACATACTGGGTAAACATGGGTAGAATGGGAGATAGTGAAACATGGTTGAAATCGCCTGAGATGAGGAGAAGAGCATCTGGGTGTTCTGTCTGCAGCCTGCTGGTTACTGAATGGATGACGTCACGCGCTGTCCCAGCGTTCGCCGTTGCTGCTAGTTCAGATAGCCACGTCTCAGAAAACAAAAGGAGAGAGCACTCCCGGTATGTGCTATCGTAACGGCAGATAGCCGCTAGCTGATCTACCTAACGACCGTACATTTCCCATGACAATAGATGGAAGGGAGGGTCTGTACCTTATATTTTTTGTCCTCCGCCTTACTCCAGCCTGGCAGCCGCGGCGTTTTCGCCTCAGTTCTCTCGGTATGTCGAGTTTTTCCAATGGGACCGGGTGGCGGTTGAATGCTAGCAGCTCTTCCCTGCTGTATCGTATCCTGCTATAAACAGTGGCTCCGTCCACCGGCTCAGGAGACATTTGGGACAATCTGTGTGTCCGTGATATAAGTGGAGTGAAAAAAAGACGGATCAAAAGAGAGAGGAAGGGAAGAAAGACTCGGAATCGAGCCGCTGTTGCAAAGGGCGGCCGACTCGTGTGGCGCCGGGAGAGAAAAAAAAAAAAGAAAAAAAAAGGTTTTAAGGTCATCTTCTTATCCCTCCATAGTCGTGGGAAATGGTATAATTATATTACTCTTTTTGAGGTGCAAAAGGCCTTGTTGTTGTAGCTCTTGTTACTTGCTATGAATGCACTCAGCATCATTCAGAGACATCACCTTAAATTTAATGTAGTGGACATTTATTAACAACCGTCTGTCTCAACTACAGACATATTAGGAACTTCACTTCCGTTCATATCACTCTGCGCCCGACGCACTAGTGACAGTCTTAATTCAACTTAGTATTAGTGTGCGACACTATATAATGTACTACATCCCCCTTTCTTAACTTGAAAGATTCATCTCACCATTTCTATAATACCCATTTTACTCTGTGCATGGTATGTCATTTCTATAACATTAACTCAACACAAACTATCGTTAACCTTAGCTCATTTCTCTTAGGAATGGTATCAAAGTCTGCTAGAGTAACATATCTTAATATTATACTTTTTCTTCAGGCTGTTATTAAAAGAAGTGATGTTTCTAAACATCAAACAACTCAAATAACATTTAATACCTTCTAAAGGCATGAACATTCTAAACAGTCAAACTCTCTGCCCCATTTATCTCTCTCTTTTTTCAACATTGAGCACGAGTAGCTGTTCTGAAGAATGAGTGCTGTGGTTTGCACACGAAGTAGTCTTTGTATCTTGCTGGTGGTCTAACCACTCGGCCACTCCTGGTTTGAGCTGGTTTGGGCGGGGATGTGTGCATACACTGAGCATCATCTGCAGCACTGGTATTTGGTGTGATGGTCTGCTTTTCATACACTGAGCATCGATCACAGTCCTTTTGCGCACATGGTGGTGTTCTCCTCAAGTGACGTCTATTTCTTCTGTACTGCTGACCTGAAGGTGTCATTACTTCATAAAAATGTGGTTCATTCCTCTGTGCAGTGACTGTTACAGGGCACCATCCATGAAGTGTCAACATGTGAGCTGTGTCACCTGGTTGTAGCTGTGGTATATGTGGTTATGTTGTAGGTCTTGGAGAGATTTGTGTGCACCTTTAGGTACTGCAGGCTGAAGGACCATGGTGGAACTGGGCAGAGTGCTTCTGAGGGCTCTACCCATAAGAATTTGAGCTAGAGAATATTCCATGCCTGTCACTGGAGTGTTTCCCAGGAGAAGTAGCGCAAGCCGAGGGTCAATGGTTGTTTGTATTGCTTTTCTGAGCACATTTTTGACAATATTAACTGTTCTTTCAGCAAGTCCATTTGATTGTGGGTAAGTAGGGCTGGAGTGGGTGAGCTTTATGCCCCATACTGTTGCAAAGTTTCTCTTTTCTTGACTTGCGAATGGGACATGATCACACACAATCTCTTTTGGTATTCCAAGCCTAGAGAAGACAGGTTTCATCTTGCTGATCACACTGTGATGTTTTGTCTGCAATGTTTAGTACCTCAGGATATTTTGAGAAGTAGTCAACCAATACCAAATATGATTGCCCACTGATCTCAAAGATGTCAGCCCCCACTTTAAACCAGGGCAGGTCAGGTATCTCATGAGAGATTAGCAGCTCCCTTTGGTTACGGGGTTAGAACTGTTGGCATGTCCCACAGGTCTCTATCATTTGTTCTATGTTTCTTGTCATTCCTGGCCAGTACCTGTATTTCTGGGCTAATGCTTTTGCCCTCTGCATTCCTTGGTGTGCCATATGTAGTTGTTGGAGTAGTTCTGTTCTCATAGAACGTGGAGGACTTATCCTGTCTCCAGCAAACATTATTTCTTCTCTTACAGCGATTGTGTCTTGTCAGCCGGTACTGTATCAATCTTGGATCTGTCTGTTATCTGTGACGAGACCAGCCATTTCTGTGTGTGTCTTGCTGTAGTGTGTCATCTTTTTCTGTTTCATCTTTGAGCTGTTTTAGAGACTCTGTGCTTAATGCATTTGTTGGCTCTAGATTGTAAATGACCCTCTTGTTTGTCATGTCATCTTCATTTGTTTGTTGCTCATGTACAGCAGCTCATGAGAGTGTGTCTGCTATTAATAAATCTTTTCCTGGGGTATAGGTGACTTTCAGGTCATATCTTTGTAGTTGCAAGAGTATTCTTTGAAGTCTTGATGGTGCTGCTACGAGTGGTTTTATCAAAATGTTCTCCAGTGGCTTGTGATCCAATTGCACCTCTATTCTCACTCCATACATGCACTGATGGGACTTCCTAACAGAGAAGGCTATTGCTAAAAAAGTTAGTTAGATAGATAATTCCCTTCCACAGCATGTGGGACACCAGATGGTGTATAGGGGTGGCACCTGTCCCTGTTTCTCTGACCCTAGGCCACACAACTACTGTAAGTAGTGAAAGATACAGTGGGCGGTCAGTCCTCTGGTAGCTCTGGTCGTTAACTTTCCTTTCCCCATTCTATTATGCTTAGCATCAAGCTAGAAGGTGGAAAGTACCATTTTTATATGGTCTTTGGGATAACCCGGCCGGGATTTGAACCCACGACCTCCGGATTGTAGGGTGGATGCTCTACCAACTAGGCCGCCACTCTGGTCACTATTGCTAAAAGTACCTTCTCAATTTGTGCATAGTTTTTTTTTTTTTTTCAGTCTTGGTCATTGCTCTGGAAGTTTAGGCTATAGGGTGTCCATTTTGCATAAGACACGCTCCTAGGCCATCCTTGGAGGTATCTACCTGTATGATGAGCTGCTTCTTTAGGTCAAAGAACCTGAGCACAGGGGCAGACACAAGAGCATTTTTGAGTTTGTTTACTGCCTCTTCGTGTTCAGGCTGCCACGGCCACATGCTGTCTTTTCTGAGAAGTCGTCTTAGAGGTGCTGTTATGGTTGTTTCTCCAGGGATGTACTGGACAAGTATTTTTTCATTCCAAGCATTTCTCTAGTCCTGCTTGAGGCTCTAGTCCTGCCTGCTTTCTCTACCTCTGCTGAGGTAATGATGTGACCCATGTAGTTCACACTGCTCACCTTGAACTGTATTTTCTCTTTGTTGATCTTGACATTAGCTTCTTTTGCTCTGGCCATCACTCTTTCATCGTGTTCTTTCTCTGAGGATGCAGCAACGATCATCTCGTCTGCAATGATGTGGACTCCTTGAATGTCTCCAAAGGGCCTTTTCCATTAGTCCCGATTAGCCAAACATGGCACCACTCAGCCTGCGTTTGAGCATTTTCCATTAGCCCCAGCACCGGTTAGCAGGCGCTATTTTCGTACCTGATCGAGGGCAGGGTACAAGTGAGCCGAGTCGGGCCGTGATGTGACGTCAACAGACTGGTCGCCGCTGATTGGTAAGGTCTTAACGTCACGAAAGCGACCTCTTCTGATGAATCTACACGACCGCCATTTGCAATATTTCACGGACTAACCCGGTCACGGAGTAAATACGATATTAATACAGACAGCGTTGTAGGTTTTGCGGAACGCTACACCGTGGTCCAACGAAGAGGTGCGGAGTTTTCTCTGCTTGATGGCAGATCCACAGTGGGGAGTGACCCGGACCGATACAGATGGCTGCCCAGCATAGAAACTGGACTATGGACAAGCTGAAGACGAACGTGAGAGAACCATCAATGGTGAGTGATTTGTAATAATGTGCATCTGTTTGCTTATTTATCCTGTTGGTGGTAAGCTCACTTTTTTTGAGCCATACAGCGCTGTTCTGTGCTGGCTAACTCGTTTTAGCTAACGATTTTTTGCTAGTAGCTAGCTAGTACCAACTGCTGATTCATGCTTGTTTTCTCCTAAATATTCGCTTGTGAGAGCAAAACGATGAAATATGTTAATCCTGGTTAAAGTCCTGGTTTGTGTTTTGTATTGCACTTTGGTGCTGCGCATTAAATTGTGTGCAATTTAATGCTAGAATGTGTTTCCACATGCCAGGGGTTAGCCTCCCTGTTTATACTGTGATACTGGTGAAATGGACCACAGGAGCCGAAATCTCGTCATATTAAAATTGCTTTTTCAAACCAGTGATTTATAAAGTCATTCATATAATTTTCTAAAGCATCAGAATAGACCCACACACCTATTCTGTGGATCCTGCAGTGCTTGTCAGGGAAACGAAGCATTTTTGTCACATTTGTGACTCATTTCAGAAAGATAAATCCGTATATTATACAGATTCATTACACAGACAGTGATATATTTGAAGCGTTTATTTATTTTAATTGTGCTGATTACGGCTTACAGCCCCTGAAAACCCCAAATTCTATTTTTAAAAAAATTGGAATATTACATAAAATTAACTTTAAAAAATAGTTTTTAAATATAAATGTTGGCCGCTGAGGTGTTGGTTAATATGGACTGTAGCCGTAATCATCAATATTAAAATAAACACTTTCAATATATCACTGTCCCTGTAATGAATCTATATATGGGTTTCACTTTCTGAAATGAGTGACAAAAATATTGAATTTTTTCATGGTATTCTAATTTTTGAGAGGTGCCTGTATATGTATTGAACTTGCTTGAAACTAACCAACATCCATTTCTGTCGTTCGTCTAGGCAAGACGAAATCAGCCTCCCCACAACCTACCTCGCCACTGTGGAAAGTACTGAAATCCTTTGCTTTTGTAGGTAAAGTGTCAAAACCAAAGTAGCACAATTTCCACTTAATATAAAAGGGACTGAATTGAGATTTATTTGATTGTGTGAATATGGCACATCAACTGTAAAATAGCCGCTTGTTAATGTATTTATTTTTTTGTCAGATCACTTGTGTGATCCTTTGTGAGTTATGTTCATAACTGTATGTTTTGGCGAATGTGAGATGTTCAGTCGTTAATATAATTTACTTTATATGTGTAGTTTATAGTCTATCATCAATAAACTCATGCAGTAACAGGACACATTACAAATATTTGACACCCATTGTAGTGCTTCCTTTTATATTTTAGCAATGCTAGAACAAAACACCGCCCACACTTGAAGCCAGGGCAAGAAGAGACACTTTTACAGACAAGACAAACTTTTACTGATAAAAACTTCCTATTTTGACTGAGCAACTCCACACTCAGTGATTCACACCATCAGTTAAAGTACTATATTCCATTCAAGTGAATGTATTAATTCATTCTGATTGCTGAAGCCACAGTAAAAGCAGATGATTTTAAATGTAACCCAGCCCTTGTAAAATCTAGTGAAGCGCAGCTACATGAAAATTGTGGTTAAATACAACAACGAAGTACTTTATTGTCACATTCAGATTGTAATCCCTCCTGTTTTGTTTTTCTTTTGAATTCTTGGATGGAATATGGTGGGCAATATAAGCTGCGGCTTCAGCCATCACCCATTTCAGATAA
The DNA here is from genome assembly GCA_020510985.1 of Pholidichthys leucotaenia. Taxonomy (NCBI): domain Eukaryota; kingdom Metazoa; phylum Chordata; class Actinopteri; order Cichliformes; family Pholidichthyidae; genus Pholidichthys; species Pholidichthys leucotaenia. The sequence goes on from CM035843.1 coordinate 408,782,673, forward strand.
CCTATGTTGAACTGTGTAATCAGAGGAGTTATTGTTTAATTTGACCTTGTTAGATTTTTTCCCCTTTGTCATATTATTCTATTTTCTTTTAATCTTTACCTTTAATCAATCTGAAATAAAGATTCATTCATTAATTCACATTCCACCACTGGCTTTTAGCAACGAGTGTATTTCCCAAATATGTTTTACACTTGCTTTAATTAACCACCACCCATTTGTCTTTTGTCTAGGCAAGAGGGAAACTGTCCACCCCAACTGGACCTTGCCTCACTATTTACAGAGATGCAGGCTGAAGATCTGCTGGACCAGTACGAGGGGCCGATCCAGTTGCTTCTCAGTGAGGGAGCGTGGCAGCCATGTGTGACCCATTCCAGTTGTTTTTATTCTTTTTTACAGTTTGAATTTTGCACATTCTGAATAATCTGGAATTTGCTGCTGATTGTAATAAACAATTTAGTGACTTATGTGTTTGCATCATGATTTTCCATTTTGTCTGTTAAGACACCGTTGGGAAAAGAGTCAACTGTACAAAGGATTTATCGGTGACCTTGATAATAATGGCTCATGTCAGTATATTTTAATAAATGGGTGATGGACTTGGTGATGGAATTTTGTTAATATTTGTAATTTATTTTACTTGGTTAAATTATTTTGTCTGTTCTAGAACTATGTAAATGTAATTCTGTGTCAGTTGTAAACATATTAAATAGTAGTAAAATATAATTTAGTATTATTACATCAACATACCATGCATGGTGGCGCAGTGGTTTAGCACTGTGGCAGCACAGTTTTACCCTCGGCCGGGGGACCGCGGGGATCATGAGATCGTGGGTTCGATCCCAGCCCCCGACCAACAGTGAGCTGTGTGGAGTTTGCATGTTCTCCCCGTGTTGCGCGGGTTCACTCCGGGATTTCTCCGGTTTCCTCCCGCACACCAAAAAACATGTAGGTTTAGGGCGCTCGCGCACGCAGCGACCAGCAGCCGGTGGCTTGTCACCAGACTGCAAACCAAATCTACCTACGGGTACAAATAAGTAACAAAAAAAAAAAAAAATACCATTCAGATATCATAAATTTACACGTGATGCAGCAGCAGATTAAAAAGGTAAACTATAAATGCATTTGTACTTACTTCTAACTTTAAATATAAGACCACATTTGAGCATTCTAAAACACCAGATTTCCTTAGCTTCTGGGGGGCGTTGACCCCCAGACCCCCCACCAAGGCTCCGCATTGGATCTGGCTTGGGGGCCTGCGTCCCCCAAGACCCCCGGCTTAGTTTCCTCTTTTTTTCCCAAACCCCATTCTCATCCCTGCTTACTGTATGAGAGTTGGTGAGTCGCACAGGCAAGGTCCCAAAGGCTCCAGCCAGAGAGGCAGTGTCTTCATCCCCACTTGCAGAGGAGATGAGAGGTGGACTTGATGCAGTGCAAGGTGCGCTCGGTCTGCCACCAGGAGGAGGAGGTCCTCTGCCATGGATTTCCACCTGTGCACAGGGGAGCAGAGCATAGAGTGGTAATGGGGTTTGGAGTAGGCTTACTTGGTGCTGGGGAGCTGGGACTCCCAGAAGAACAATGAGGAAAGAAGGAATCACAGGAGCTGGAACTCCGGAATGTAGGTGACGAAGCAGTGTAGAGGTCTTTGCCAGACCAGGGAGCTAGATGACTCCATGCAAACCAGAGGGCAGCATGGCTTAAGTAGGCAGGATGATGAGGAGAGCAGGTGTGCGCGCAGCTGTGGAGGAATTAGGCAACAGGCAGGCAGAGCGGATCACTACACCGGGAGAGGCTCAGAGTAGAACCGCTGCTCCTCCACATTGAAAGGGGCCAGTTGAGGTGGTATGGGCATCTGACTAGGATGCATCCTGGATGCCTCCCACTTGAGGTGTTTCGGGCACATCCCTCTGGGAGGAGACCCCGGGGCAGACCCAGGACTCACTGGAGAGACTATGTCTCCCAGCTGGTCTGGGAATGCCTTGGTATCCTCTCTGAAGAGCTGGAACAGGTGGCTGGGGAGGGGGAAGTCTGGGCTTCTCTGCTTGAACTGCTGCCTCCATGACCCAGACCTCCAGAAAAGCAGTAGAAGATGGATGGATGGATTAACATCTGTTTGTTGTCTCCCATATATTGAGTCCCCATCGTGCTGTTTGCTCTCTACATGTCTGTTCTTTTCTTCTTCTTCTTTATCCCCTCACCCCCCAGCCAGTCACATCAGATGACTGCCCCTCCCTGAGCCTGGTTCTGCTGGAGGTTTCTTCCTGCTAAAAAGTTTTTCCTCTCCACTGTCGCCAAGTGCTTGCTCACAGGGGATTGCCTGATTGCTGGGGTCTTTCTGCAATTGTGGGGATTTCCCGTACAGTTGAAAGTGCTATGAGATGACTGTTGTTGTGAAATGGTGCTATATAAATAAAGTTGAATTGAATTGAACTTTGAGACAATAGCTTCATGAGCATCACAGTGTTATGAAACATCTAATAAAGACTGCCGTCTGGTGACTGACTGTCAGAACTGCATCAGAGTTGAAAAACCTTAAAAAAATCTCAATACTATTTTTTTTTGATCATTTGGCCATCCAAGGTCTATTTGTAATTGGATGGCAGGAACAAACAATACAAAGCAAACAAAAAAAAATGAAGTCCCTCTCAAACTTCCTGCGAGCCCTCAAGTCACGTGATGCGACCGACATAACAAGGCCTGCTTGTTATGGTCACGTGACTGTAGGCATGTTGACACAGTGCTCAACACTCTGTTCACGACACTTCCGCGTTATATTGCTCGAGTCAGTGTCGAGTTGGCGGTGTCGAGCATAACATCACTAGCTCTGGCAGTCTCTGCGGCTCTGCACATGTCTATCACCTTCTCCAATGTGAGATTTGATTCTCTTAAAAGTCTGTCTTTCAGGTGCTGCTCATTCATGCTAAACATAGTTTTGTCTCTTATCATGTCATCTTCTGCTCCAGATTCACAGTCTTTTCTGAGTTCTGTCAAATGCTTTTCAATTGTAATAGATTCTTCCATTGGATGAGCCCAGAACTGATGCCTCTCGAATACTGTATTTTTCTGACAATGGGCTCTAAAAGCTGCTCGAATATCATCTGTAGTCAGGTCCTGCCCATGGTGAATATTCAGTGTGTTGTACACTTCAAGAGCCTCTTCTCCTAGTGCATGCAGAAGAATGGCTACTTTAATCTTTTCTTCCTTTTCCTCCGCACCACTAGCAGTCATATAAATCTGGAAGCGCTGTTCCCGTCTTTGCCAGTTTTCTCCAATATTACCTGTTAACAGCAATGGTGATGGTAGCTTGAAATGATCCATTTTCTAGCGTCTTAGTCACGGTAGCACCTGTTAGCCTGAATGTTAAGCTCCAGGTGCCCCCCTCCACCTGCCAGTGGATCTCTAGCTTTCTGACTGACAGGTGGCAACAGGTGAAGCTAGGGAGATTTACATCCAGCTCCCGAAAAATTAGTACTGGTGCCCCCCAAGGATGTGTCCTTTCCCCACTGCTCTTCTCCCTCTACTCCAGCGACTGCACCTCAGAGGACCCTTCGGTGAAGCTCCTGAAGTTTGCGGACGACACCACAGTCATTAGTTTGATCCAGGATGATGATGAGTCTGCATACAGGCGGGAGGTGGAGCAGCTGATCCTCTGGTGCGGCCAGAACCATCTCGAACTTAACCCAGCCAAAACGCTGGAGATGACTGTGGATTTCAGGCGACACCCTCCTTCATTCCCCCCACTCACCATCCTCAACAGCACAGTGTCCACTGTGAACTCATTCAAGTTTCTGGGTACCACAGTCTCCTGGAACCTGAAGTGGTCCTCTCATATAGACACTGTCCGGAAAAAGGCCCAGCAGAGGTTGTTTTTTTCTGCATCAGCTCAAGAAGTTTGATTTGCCTCAGGAGCTGCTGGTTGTCTTCTACACCGCCATCATCCAATCTGTCCTCTGCTTTTCCATCACTGTCTGGTTTGGATCTGCCACTAAACAGGACAAGACCAGACTGCAGCGGATCATTAAGTCTGCGGAGAGGATCATTGGTACCGACCTACCCTCCATTGAGAACTTATATCGGTCCATAACCAGGAAACGGGCGGGAAACATCTGTGCTGACCCATCACACCCCGGCCACAAACTGTTTGAACTTCTATCTTCTGGTCGTCGTTACAGATCACTGAAGGTCAAAACCACCCATCACAGGAACAGTTTCTTTCCTCAAGCCATCACTCTGATGAACTCCTAACATTCACCTAGTCCTACCTGTTGCTGTACTCATGACTTTTCATCCATTCTTACATTGCACATAACTCTCACACTGCATTTTACTTCATTCACGTTATATCACTGAATCTGAGTTCACATTGAAATACTGTGTGACTGTATATTTTTTCATATATTTCTGCAAAGTGTGGATAGTCTGAGTAAATAACTGCATATATTCCTGTATATATTTGCATCCTTTTATAGAAACGTGGACAGACTGTAAATTTACTGTACATACTCTGTTGTCATTGAATCCTTATTTAAATCTTATTTAAATCCTCCACCTGAACAACGAGAGCAAGTTTTTAGCCAAAGTCAAATTCCTTGTATGTGTTGTGCATACTTGGCCAATAAATCTGATTCTGATTCTGATTCTGATTCTGATTCTGATGTTCACACAGCCGAATTCCGGTGCTCATTCACTGCGGCATGTTGGATAACTGAACCGACTTCTGACACAATGTTGTAGCTCTTGTTACTTGCTATGAATGAGCTAAGCATCACTCAGAGACAGCACCTTAGATTTAACGTAGTGGAAATTTATTAACAACCGTCCAAGTCAAATACAGATATATTAGGAAATTCACGTCTGTTCATATCACTCCGTGCCCGCTGCACTAGTGACGTTCTTCATTTAACTTAGTATTAGTCTGTGGCACTATATATTACACATGTTCCCACATTTCTGATGCTGAAGTAATTGTTTTTTAACAAGGAAAAGTGTCCTGTTTCTGTGACAACTACACATTCTAAACTAATACTGGAAGTTGTGCACATAATTCACACAAGGCATCATGGGGGCTAGCAGTAAGGTGGATAGAAAAACTAGATGGATCATTGGCAGTCAGAAGTGAAGCCATCTGGCCACCATATGGCGTTTCCCCATTGCGGGACTAACAAAAGCTTATCTTATCTTATATTATATTAGTACTCCCAAAATACTAGCACATCCAAATCGACGGCCGCTAAACATAATGTCAACTTGATTTCTATAGTTCACCGGTTGCACAACGCTATAAGCTGTGTCTCCATACCAAGAAGTTCAAAATCTGTTAATTTTTGGGAAGTTACTGAGGTAAAAGTGGCCGGCAAGGGGCTTCACTTCTGGCGGCCAATGATCCATCCAGTTTTTCTATAGAGATCAGTTGCTCACCCGACTCCACTCGGCTCTGTACTCGCTAATGGGGCATGAGCCATCCAGGTTTTTTTTTTCATGATTGGTATTAATTGACAGTTCACGTCCAGGGAATGCCAACAGAGGAACACACAGCGACACGGAGAAGCAAGTTTGACTTAATTTTATTAATGCAAAAGAATGCCTCTGCAAGAGAAATTAGGAGGGAGACTTAACATGGAATAATAGGACAACACTCAAGTGGGAGGATAAGAGAACCTGGTAGAAGAACCCAGCACTTACGGTGAACCTGCTGGTGATGCAGGATGGCAGGAGTGGAGTTAGGTGAGGAGTCTGACCGGTCGCTGATGTGATGGTGGAGATGAGGCATGTAAGAGCGCAACAACCCTGAGAGACACACCACAGAGGAGGTAGCAACTTGTGAAGAGGTAAGCAAAAGATTAACGTTTTTTCAAGGTAGAGAGAAGTTAGACTTACTACTGTTGCAGGTAGTATACCCAACGAGCCAGTGCCCAGGCGTTAAGAGAAGATCTATTTAAGCGCTGGTGAGTCAAAGGAACAGGTGCATCTCATCAAGTAGGTAGAGATGATTCCCCTCGGGGTAGGAGAAAGTTGAACCGGACGGGCGGGGGAAGAACGTGCTCACAAGAACATGACAGTGCCCCCCCCCCCCCAAGAAACACGTCTTGGCAGTCCACTGGACTTGGTGGGATGTGCCATGTGAATGGCCTGGACCATCCCCTTGTCATGATCCAGGGGAGAGGAGGCAGCTTAGGGGGAGGGCAAAGAGAGCTGGCGGAGAGGAGTTTGATCTTGGAGATAAGATAAGATAAGATAAGATAAGATAAGCCTTTATTAGTCCCACAATGGGGAAATTCCAGGATTGCAACAGCATAGGGATAGCAACACTCAGAGCAACAATCAGAAGGCAAGAAAAAACAACATCTAGTAAACATATGTCCATATTACTATAAATGTATATATACTGTATATAGACACACAGTGCAGAGCATTATGGCTGGTGAATGTGCAGCAGAAAGTCTAAGCTCTCTCTCCGTGGATGCAGCGGGCCAGCTGAAAGTCTTTGGGCATGATGGTGACCCCCTTAGCGAAGAAGAGACCACCAGGTGGGCCTCGCTGGTCTCCTGCAGAGCCATGACGGCGAAGCTCAGGAAACGCAGGACGGTCTTGAAGTCCTGAGCGATCTCCCTCACCAGGCGCTGGACGGGCAGCTTACGGATGAGCAGCTCCGTGGATTTCTGGCAGCGACAGATCTCTTTCAGAGCCACGGGCCTGTGACGGCGAGGCCTCTTCACTCTGCCGGTGGCCGGAGCGCCTCTCCGAGCAGCCCTGGTGGCTAGCTGTCTCCTGGGGGCGGGGGGGGGGGCTTCTTCCTCCAGTAGATTTTATGGGCGGTCTGCTTGGTTCTTGCCATCGCTCTTTATTATTCTGTCTTATATTTCTTTCACGCCGCCTAAACTCCAGCCCGGTACCCGCGTCATTTTCGCTACAGCCCCCGGTATGTCGAGTTTCGAAGGTGGGGTGTATTTGTATTGCCGGCGGGAGCTTGAGGGGGACCATGATGTCGTTGATGATTTTGGAGATGGGGAATGGGCCCAGGAAATGGGGAGAAAGCTTCTTGGACTCTGTCTTCAATGGTACCTGGTCCGCCGATAACCACACCTGCTGCCCGATGGAATACTTTGGAGCCGGGGCCCACCTGTGATCAGTGTACTGGCAATTGAATTCAGCTGACCGGGCGAGGGCAGCATGAGCTGCCTTCCATAGCATAGAAATAGAAAATCTTGTAGTGTCTCCTCATAACCCTGTACTCTCAGACCATTGTCTGTTAACCTTTGATTTTACTATTTCTATTTGGCTCCTAAAGAAAAATATTATTACAGTAGATGCCTCTCAGATGATGCTGTTACCAAATTTATGCAGATTGTTTCCTCTATGCCATGTGTCAACACAACGGAAATAAGCTGTAGACAGCTTGCTCCTTCTGTAATTGATAACATTGTGGATAGTGTTTGAGCTTCTCTGCATCAGACTCTAGACTTGGTGGCCCCCTTAAAAAAGAAAAAAGTCTAATCAGAGATTTCTAACTCCTTGGTTCAACACAGAAACTCGTAACTTAAAACAGAAGACTCATCAATTAGAAAGAAAATGGCGCTCCACTAATTTAGATGAAATCTATTTAGCTTGGAGAAATCATCTTTTAATTTATAAAAAAAATCTCTTAGAAAAGCTAGAACGAGTTATTACTCTGCATTAATAGAAGAGAACAAGAATAATCCCAGGTTTCTTTTCAGTACTGTAGCCAGGTTGACAATGAGTCAGGACTCTGTCAATCCTAGCATTCCCTTAGAGCTTTCTAGTCAGGACTTTATGAACTTTTTCAATAATAAAATTTCATCCATCAGAGATAAAATCAATCAGAATCTTCCCACAGTTAACTTAAATACTGTAACTACTACAACTCCTTCTATTGATGTCTGTCTTGATGAGTTTACTCCAATCGACCTTTGTGAGTTAGACAAAATAGTTTCCTCATCCAAACCTTAAACTTGTCTTTTGGACTCTATTCCTACCAGGTTATTTAAAGAAGTCTTCCCACTTATTGGTAGCTTTATTCTTCATATAATCAATTCTTCATTAACTTTAGGCCATGTACTGCAGGCTTTTAAAATGGCTGTAATTAAACCCTTACTCAAAAAGCCAACGCTGGATCCAGGAGCTTTAGCTAACTATAGACCAATCTCTAATCTCCCTTTCATTTCAAAAATCTTAGAAAGAGTTGTTGCTACGCAATTATTTGACCACCTGCAGGGAAATGGTTTACTTGAAGAGTTTCAATCTGGGTTTAGAATCCATCATAGTACTGAAACAGCCTTAGCAAAGGTCACTAACGACCTCCGCATTGCATCTGATAATGGACTAGTTTCTGTACTTGTCCTTTTAGACCTTAGTGCAGCTTTTTGATACTATCGATCATAATATTCTACTTGATAGATTAGAACACTATGTTGGACTTAATGGAACTTCGTTGCAGTGGTTTAAATCTTATTTATCTGATAGGTTCCAGTTTGTTCATGTAAATAATGAGTTTTCTTTCAACTCAAAGCTTAGTCATGGAGTTCCACAGGGATCTGTGCTAGGCCCTACTCTTTTTAGTTTATATATGCTTCCGTTAGGCAACATTATTAGAAAGCACTGTATACATTTTCATTGTTATGCAGATGACACAATTATACCTGTCAATGAAGACAGATGATAGTAATCAATTAGCCAAGTTAGAAGCCTGTCTTAAGGAAATCAAAGCTTGGATGACTTGTAATTTCCTGCTATTAAATTCAGATAAGACTGAAGTCATTCTTGTTGGTCCAAAAAACCTTAGAAATTCCTTTCCAAATCAAACTTTCAGTTTGGATGCGGTAACTCTTTCTCTTAATAGCTCTGTGAGGAACCTTGGAATTATTTTTGATCAGGATCTGTCCTTCAATTCACATATTAAATTTGTTTCTAAGACTGCCTTCTATCATTTGCATAATATTGCCAAGAGTAGGAGCATCTTGTCTCAGAGTGATGCTGAGAAACTGAGCCACGCTTTTGTTAGATCGAGACTAGATTATTGTAATTCTTTATTATCAGGCTGTCCTAAAACATCTTTAAAAAGTCTTCAGCTGATCCAAAATGCTGCAGCAAGAGTTTTAACAGGTACTAGAAAGAGAGATCATATCTCTCCGGTTCTGGCCTCCCTTCATTGGCTTCCCATAGAGTTTAGAATTAAGTTTAAAATCCTTCTTCTTACTTACAAAGCTCTAAACAATCAGGCCCCTTTTTATTTAAAAGAGCTGATGCTACCATATTATCCTAACAGAGCACTATGCTCCCAAAATGCAGGATTACTTGTAATACCTAGAATCTCCAAAAGTACAATGGGAGGCAGAGCCTTCAGTTATCAAGCTCCTCTCCTGTGGAACCAGCTGCCAATCTGGATTTGGGAGTCAGACTCAATCTCTGTTTTTAAGAACAGGGTTAAAACCTTCCTTTTAGATATAGCCTACAATTAGGGAGGGATCATGTGTTTCTGAACCCTTCCTTAGTTATGCTGCTAATAGGTTTAGTCAGCCGGGGGACCTCCAATAATGCAATGGGCCTCACTCCTTTCTTCATTCTCAATGAAATATTTTTTGTTGCTGGTTATTATCATCATCACACTCTTTGTGCAACACATTAGACTGATTGTCATTTGATTAATTGTCTATGTTTATTGCACTGTCCCTGTCAAATAAACAAATAAAATAAATAAATAAAAACATGTTTGTTCTCTCCCATAGATTGAGTCCCCATCGTGCCGTTTGCTCTCTACATGTCTGTTCTTTTCATCTTCTCTATCCCCTCATCCCCCAGCCAGTTGCAGCAGATGACTGCCCCTCCCTGAGCCTAGTTCTGCTGGAGGTTTCTTCCTGTTAAAAGGGAGTTTTTCCTTTCCACCGTCACCAAATGCTTGCTCACAGGAGATCGCCTGATTGCTGGGGTCTTTCTGCAACTGTGGGGGTTCCCCCTACAGTTGAAAGTGCGATGAGATGACTGTTGTTGTGAAATGGCGCTATATAAATAAAGCTGAATTGAATTGAATCGTTCCTCGCTGGAGAATCCCTCCAGCCATCCACGTAAGTGCAATCCTCAGCTCACCCTGTCTTCCAGTCCCCTGTGCACAGGCGGAGTCCGTGGCAGCGGGTTTTCCCTTCCTTCCTTCGTCATCAAACTCCCCAGACACTCACCTGCAGGAGCTGCACCTCCGACCGAAGGACACTGTCTTCCTGTCCGTAGCCGTCGTGCTGAACCTGAGCCTGTTTCCATCTACTCTCACAGTAAGCAACTGTGTAACTCCAGCTATGACACTCACTAACGATCCCTCTCTGTGTGTCTTTAGGGTTGCCAGGGCATACGATGTGCCGCTCTGTCCCTGCTGCTCCTGCCTACACTCTCACGCACCAACATACACATTCTTGCTGTAATAAACCTAATTGTATCAATTCGAGGTCTGTGTCTTGTCTCTGGGTCAAAGAACCATGTCAGTACAACTCCACCAGAATGACCCAGCTGACAGCGCTTTGGTGTGCCGTACCAACCACATGGAAATTCGAATTGATCAACTGGCTTATCAGCAGCAGTCTATTTTGACCAAATTAGCCCCTGTCACAGATCGGTTAGACTGACTGACTAACTTCCAGCCTTTATCACAGGCCCAACCTATTCCCAGTAACTCCTCAGCTCCCGCTATCATACCAGCTAACCAGCCCAGACAGGGGTTCCCCCAATCGCTTTAGCGGTAAGCTCGGTGACGCCAGGGGCTTCGTCATGCAATGCGGGGTGGTTTTCCAGCGGGTACCTGAGGACTTCACTTTGGACCAAAGTAAGATCGGCTATGTGATTAATTTGCTGGAGGGAAGGGCGCTAGCATGGGCTTATGCAGTTATGGCTAGGGCCAATTACGCTAGCATGACTAATGGTCAGTTTATTGATGAATTCAATGAAGTTTTTGATCATTCAGACAGAGGCAGCGTGCTTACCTCTCGGCTGCTGAACCTGAGGCAGGGGACTAGGGCTGCAGCTGATTATACGGTGGACTTCCGAATAGCGGCTACCAAAGTGGGTTGGGAGGACGCCGCTCTGTGTAGCATCTTCCTTAGGAGCCTTAGCCCCCCGAGGAAAGCCGGCTAGGCTATCTGAGCTAATATCCCTTGTCATTTGTCTAGATAATAGACTGAGGGAATGGGCAGCGGAGAAGAAATCTCATGGCCGCTCAGGGTCACAGCTTCACCGCGCTCCATCTACTCCCCTTCTGGCCCTGCCAATTGGCTGATTTCTCTGAGACCCCAGAACCCATGGTTGTAGAACGATCTAGGTTGTCTTTGGCAGAAAAACAGTGCCACTGGGAGCTGGGGTTGTGCCTGTATTGCGGGAGCGAGGAGCATGAAGTAGTATCTTGCCCGATTCGGCCAAAAGGGGAGGTCTGTGCATCACAGTAGGGGGACTCACGGACTCGCTTCAGCCTAACCCCCTATCTAGACTCCTTCTCCCTATCTGTTTCTTTCATAAACTCACTGAAATACCCACACAGGCATTAATCGACTCAGGGGCAGAGCAAAGCTTCATTTCTCAAGACCTGGCAACCCGCTTGGGCCTACTCTGTTTTCCCCTCAAAACCCCGCAACAACTGACCACACTGTCTAAAGCCCCCATGGCCATGGTGACTCACCAAACTGCCCCAGTGTCGGTCATCATCTCGGGAAATCATTGGGAGGAGCTTCAGTTTTTTGTGTTACCGATCTCGTCATCCCCGGTGATCCTTGGGTTTCCCTGGCTGCGTCTTCACAACCCCACGATTGATTGGTGCTCAGGGAATATTAGATCATGGAGCTCATTGTGCCTCAGCACCTGTCTCCAGTCAGCCGCTTGCTCGCCATCCATTCCCCTGGAGTCTCCCACCGCCTCTCCCCCGGACCTGTCCAAAGTTCCCCCCGAATATCATGACCTCGGAGCCGTCTTCAGCAAGTCCCAGGCCCTATCCCTGCCCCCTCACCGGCCGTATGACTGTGCCATTAACCTCCGTCTGGGAGCTCCGTTGCCATCTAGCCAGCAGTATAGCCTTTCCCCGCCGGACCGGGCAGCTATGGAAGCTTACCTCAAGGAGTCCCTAAGTTCGGGCATAATCCGTCCATCTTCTTCAGCAGTGGGGGCGGGGTTCTTTTTTGTTGGCAAGAAGGATGGCTCTTTAAGACCATGCATTGATTTCAGGGAACCAAACAACATTACCATTAAGGATAAATACACCCTTCCCTTGCTTAACTCAACCTTTGACTCTCTTCAGGGGGCGTCCTGGTTCTCCACGCTGGATCTGCGCAATGCCTATCATCTGGTGTGGATCCGTGAGGGAGATGAGTGGGAGACAGGTTTTCGCACCCCCAGTGGTCATTTTGAATACTTAGTAATGCCCTTTGGGCTTACCAATGTGCCTGCTGTATTCCAGCGGCTCATTAATGACGTTGTAGAAAAACATGAAATTTAATAATTATGATCAGGTATAAATTATTTAATTTATATTGATTTATTGGAATCCGAGATCAAATCTCATTTCATATACACTAGAAAAGTTAATAACACTCGTGGTGCACCAGCTAAGATGCAATTTAATATTTAATTTCACTTTATACCTGTTTAATCACTCAATAAATTAATTAATAATCAGTCTCAAAAATTTTCCGTGAATTCGATACCGGGGCATGGACAAAGACGTGTCGAAGAGAAAGGAAAAGGGTTAAAGAGACAAAAGATAAAAGAGAGAAGCGCGTGCGTCGCTTATTTTTATAACTTCAGTCAAGCTTTCGCGGGTTTCCAGGTTGACAGGAATTCCAGCCAATGAGCTTTCTTCGTGGGCGTGCTTGACAAACTTTAGTCCAATGACAGGCTTTGTCTGCAAGGGACCAATGGGATGGAGAAGCTGAAGCCCAGTGAATGCTGGGTGACATTTGATACCGGTCCCCATGGATACACACAATTTTAATACACTGGAATATGCTTTTATACCCTTATGTATGGACTAAGCTAACCTTAGTGATTAGTGTAACTTATAAGCAGTCCTTCTAAATCAAAATGCAGGAATAAACATTCATTTAAACATTTTAACATGCATACATATAAAATCACAGATTAATGCATTTCACACATATTATTGATTTTCCACATTAAAAACATCAGAGTCCATTTGCTTTTCATAGTCCTGAAAAGAAGGGAAGATTTAGAATTGAGTTTGTAATAACGTACTTTAAAGTTCACTGGTTAAATCCAGCATGTCCCAACGTTTAAGGAAATGAACTGAGCTGTGGATCTGTGTGGTGGTCTGGGGCTCTTTGGGCCTGTTCCATGTCTCCATGTTTATGGGGGCAATAAAAAGTCAAAACAGGAAATGCATTAGTTGAATTCCTTAGACTGGTCAAAGGAATGACAAGTTCAGTTGTGGCCTGGGGGAAGAAAACAGTTTTTGACTGTCTTACTCCTGGGTGAAACAATTTTTTTTTTTTAATTTTAATTTTAATTTTGTATACTTTATTGATCCCCAGAGGGGAAATTGAGGGCATCCACCTGGATGGCTGAAGCAGCCATGGTACGGTGCTATCCCTAACCTTAACCATTCACACATTCACACCTAGGGCCACTTTAGAGTCTCCAATTAACCTAACCTGCATGTTTTTGGCCTGTGGGAGGAAACCGGAGAAATCCCGGGTAAACCCACGCAGATACGGGGAGAACATGCAAACTCCACACAGATCACTGTTGGTCAGGGGCTGGGATCGAACCAGGGATCCCATGGCCAAGGATGAGTTGCTGTGCTGGTGCAGTGCTAACCGCTACGCCACTGCACCGCCCATTAAAGTGTCTTTAAGCAGAAGAATAATTATTGCTGAGCCAAAGTGAGATGATTCTACAACGTGCTCAGGGATTTTCTGGGGGGTTTTGTATTTGTCTATCTTGATGACATTCTGATTTTTTTTCTAAATCCCTAGAAGAACATCTGGTGCATGTAAGGAGAGTGCTGCAGCGGTTGTTGGAGAACCACCTCTATGTCAAGGCAGAGAAGTGTGAGTTCCACACCTCTAAGACATCCTTTTTGGGATTCATCATCTCGCATAAGGAGATCCTCCCGGACCCTGGGAAAATTAAGGCGGCAGTGGAATGGCCGACCCCATCCTCCAGGAAGCAGCTCCAGCAGTTCCTGGGGTTTGCAAACTTCTACCGTCGGTTCATCAAGAACTACAGCAGCCTGGCCCTTCCCCTGATGCGCCTCACATCGACCAAGGTGCACTTTCAGTGGACTGAGGAAGTGGCTACGGTTTTTGCAGACCTCAAGAGGCAGTTTTCCGAGTCCCCCATTGTGGTGCAGGTGGATCCTGACCTTCAGTATCTGGTGGAGGTGGACGCCTCAGATTCTGGAGTGGGGGCCATCTTATCCCAGCGCTCACCGGCGGATGGGCAGGTCTGATCGTGTGTGTTCTTCTCCCGGCGGCTGTCCCCTGTGGAGCGCAACTACAGCATCAGTGACAGGAAGCTTCTGGCCGTTAAGTTGGCTCTAGAGGAGTGGCGCCATTGGCTCGAGGGGGCCTTGCAGCCCTTTGTGGTTTGGACAGACCACAGGAACCTGGGGTACCTGAGGATGGCTAAGCACCTGAATACCCGCCAGGCCCGCTGGTCCTTGTTTTTTTGGGCAATTTGACTTCACCATCACGTATCGTCCCGGGTCCAAAAATACCAAGCCAGGCGCCCTCTCGAGGCAAATTGCCACAGATGCCGTGGAACCTGAGGATCATCCCGTCCTTCCTGCCTCCTGTGTTGTGGGTACTCTTTCATGGGGGATCAAGGAGAAGATCAGGAGGGCGCAAGAGTCAGAAATGGACCCGGGGGGGGCAGCGGGTAAGATGTTTGTCCCATCGGCCGTCCGGGGTGACGTTATCGAATGGGCCCACTCCTTTAAGTTTGCCTGCCATCCAGGGAAACGGCGCACGGAAGAGCTTCTGCAACGTTCATTCTGGTGGCCCTCTCTTCAGAAGGATGTCGGGGAATATGTCCGTGCCTGCCCTCAATGTGCCACTGGAAAGTCCCCATCATCCCCTCCGGCTGGGCTACTCCACCCTCTCCCGACTCCTGGCAGGCCCTGGTCCCATGTGGCGTTGGATTTCATCACCGGCCTCCCCCCCTCCAACAACCACACCGCGGTTCTCACCATAGCGGACTGGTTCTCCAAGGCGGCCCATTTTGTCCCTCTTCTGGGTCTGCCTACGGCCAAGGAGACAGCAGACCCGCTGGTTCAACATGTGGTGAGACTGCATGGGATTCCCCTAGACATCATGTCCGATCGGGGTCCCCAGTTTGTCTCTCGGGTGTTGAGGTCATTTTGTAATGCCCTTGGGGCCACAGTGAGCCTGTCATCCAGCTACCACCCGCAGTCAAATGGCCAGTGTGAGTGGACCAACCAGGAGTTGGAGGTGGCGCTGCGGTGTGTGACATCACGCAACTCGGCCTACTGGAGTTCTTACCTGCCAAGGATCGAGTATGCCCACAACTCAATGGTCTCTTCGGCTACAGGTATGTCCCCGTTCCAGGCTTCACTTGGGTATTCTCCCCCATTGTTTCCCGAGGAGGAGGGTGACATCGCCATGCCATCGGTCCAGGCGCACCTGAGACGCTGTCGTCGGCTGTGGAGGGCTACCTAGGCAGCGCTGCGGCGGACAGCAGAGCGCAACTCTGCAGTGGCTAACCGCCACAGGACCCCGGCGCTGTCATACCAGGTGGGCCAGCAGGTTTGGTTATCAACTAAAAATATCAACTAGAAGGCCGAACGCCGGAAGATGACGAAACGTTTTATTGGTCCCTTTGTCATCTCCCATATCATTAATCCCTTTGTGTACGACTTGAGCTCCCCCCTCCCTCCACATATGCCCCACTTTTCATGTGTCTCAGGTGAAACCTGTGTCTTCCAGCCCACTGTGTCCTCCTCCCAGGTCTCCACCCCCTCCGAGGATGATCGACGGCAGTCCGGCGTCAGGTGTGACAGCTATCCTGGACGTCCGTTGCTGGGGCTGCGGCCTGCAATACCTGGTGGACTGGGAGGGCTACGGTCCGGAGGCGAGGTCCTGGGTGTGTTCCGCCTGCGTGCTGGATAAAGATCTCATCAGGGAGTTCCATCGGATGCACCCAGGTAGGCTGGAACGACCGCCAAGAGGCGCTCATTAGGGGGGGAGTACTGTCATGGCCTGCTCTGCTAATCATCCCCAGCTGCGCGCTCACCTGGTTCCCATTACGGCTGGCCTATTTATACCGCACTGCCTTGACTAGCGGTGCGGAGATGTCTCACTGCGCTCCAGAGGAGCTTCATCGCCAACTCCTTCTACTCGTCGTGATCTCATCCAAAGCCTTCTTCGTTCCTCGCCGGAGAATTCCTCCAGCCATCCACGTAAGTGCAATCCTCAGCTCACACTGTCTTCCAGTCCCTGGTGCACAGGTGGAGTCCGTGGCGGCGGATTCTCCCTTCCCTCCTTCGTCGTCAAACTCCCCAGACACTCACCTGCAGGAGCTGCACCTCCGACCGAAGGACACTGTCTTCCTGGCCGTAGCCGTCGTGCTGAACCTGAGCCTGTTTCCATCTGCTCCCACAGTAAGCAACAGTGTAACTGTGTAACTCCAGCTACGACACTCACTAAATCCTTCTCTGTGTGTCTTTAGGGTTGCCGGGTCGTACGATGTGCCGCTCTGTCCCTGTTGCTCCTGCCTACACTCTCACGCACTAACATACACATTCTTGCTGTAATAAACCTAATTGTGTCAATTCGAGGTCTGTGTCTTGTCTCCAGGTCAAAGATCCATGTCAACAACATTGATAAGAATTACCTATTTTGGCTGAGCGACTCCATACTCAGGGATGCACACCTTCGTAACCTCAGCAGAACACTTATAAAGTCTTTGTTTGCGAAGCGCTGTGGTGACTGACAGGTCGTGATGTTGCGTATTATCCAATCAGATTAGACAGTCTAGTAATTAGATGGAGGCTGAAGCAAATAATAAAATAGTATGAGAAGCTGTCAAATTTTGAGGGAAAAAAATGACTAAAATTTTGGAGGAAAATCTCAAATTTATTAGAATGTGTAACTTTTTCACCAAATTTTGCATTTTGTGTAAACTTGTATTTTTGTACATTTGATGTTTAATGTACAAAAATACAAGTTTACACAAAATGCTAAATTTGGTGAAAATGCTATACGTTTAACAATAATAATAATAATCATAAATTTTATTTGTTTAGCACTTTCCAAGGCTCTCAAAGACCCTCTACATTAACCCTTGTATTATATTGAAAAAAAAAATTACATTGATTATGTTGCAGGTCATTTTGACCCGTACTGTGTAAATCCACTCAAAACAGTCAAAAAACAGGTTAAACCAATAACAACTTTATTTTAGATTATATAAACATTTATAAAAGAGACATAACAATACATTTTTAATTTCAACACTATATTTAAGAACTATTTTGTTCAAGTTTTTTCCTCTGCATTTTTTTTTTCATTTAACTTTCCCCTTTTCCTCACATTTTCAATGTTCAACATTTTCAATGCTCTCCACATGATGGACAGAATGTAACTGTCTGCTTTCTGCAGATGTAATTCTTGCATTACACACAAGAGGTACTTGTTTTACTGTCCTCTCGGGAGGGACAGACCTGGCATCTTTTCCGTTTCTTTACACCTGTGTCCCCTGGATCCATTGCAGATTGGTTGGATGACCTGACCTTGACCTTTTCAATGACAGCTCCAGCTGCTGGGGATCGAGCTGCCCTGGCTCACCTCTGGATCTTGGGAGTGACAAGTGCTTTGCCATGTTCTTCCAGGAAAAGCCGACGTCGGTACAATTTGCCGGCATTCCATTGCTGGTTGATTTCAGTCCACAGGACATAGGCATTGTAAGCAGACACATCGACAATGTTGTAGAAAATCACCAACGGCCAACGGGCAGTCTTGCGCTGGCAGCTGTATGTTGCTGTGACTTTGTCCAGATTGTCAACTCCTCCTTTGGTGGAGTTGTAGTCCAGGATCATTTGTGGCTTCATGTCTTCTCTTGTGCTCAGAGATGCATCTCTGTGCATTATGCTCATTACAAGAACATTCTTGTTTCTCTTTGTCGGCCTCCGTCGGTCTATGATGACCATGGAAGAGAATCCTAAACGTCTACTCTGCTGGAACAGCACCGCCTGTGGCTGAACAGGCTGATGCGCACCGGTGTTCTACCTTCCAGCTTTGGGCGTTGGTAGGATTCAAGCCTGGGCAGGAAGATATGGAGGACAAGATGTTGCCCATGCAGCATGTCCCCCCTCTCCACGTCACTGATGAATCCAAAGGAACAGCAGGGCTGCTATAGTTTGTCACCAGCGCCATCGCAGGAGCTGCCAGAACGATGTTGAGCACAACAGAGAACTGCCTTAGGGGCTCCGACTCTGGATTTTACTCAGGGTTGACTCCCGAAGCCTTTCCCGTGACCGGGTGTGCCGCAAGGCAGCGGAGGTTTGAAATCAGGGTTTACCTTCCCCTAGATGGGCTACCTTCCCAGGTTGATGAGCCACCATCTACCCGAAGCATCTGGTTTTAAGGCGGCAGAGATCCGCCCTCGCCCCTTCTCCTATTAGTAAAAGCAGTTCCGCCGGGCTTAGAGACTAAACCACACGGGCAGGCTAGGAGTTGGACTTAGTTGTCAGAGGCTTTTCGAGACGCACACCGTAAGGAGCATTTTATGAGCACTGGGAGCTTAACCCCAGTGCCGCTCCTGGCTATGACAACCTTGGAACCAGGTTTCTCTTTGGGCAGTATGAAACAACTGCTGCTTTCTCACTGAAAACAAATATTGAGGAATGCAGAGGTCTGCCCTGCATCTTCAGAATTTCACTGGGAAGTTCTGGCTTATTTCTTCTGACTGTTCCCAACATAGTCAGCTTTCTCTTCTGAAGTTCATCTCCAAGGCGGTAGGATGTAAAGAAGTTGTCACATATGATGTTATGACCTTGCAACCCTTCACTTATCTCCAGCACCACACGCATCCCCTGATTCTTCTCAGATGCTCCTCCAGGTAGCTTTCCAGTATACACTTGCATATTCCATGCATAGCTAGATTTTGCATCACAGGCTACCCACATTTTGATGCCATACTTGGCAGGCTTGTTGGGCATGTACTGTCTGAAAAGACAGCGCCCCCTGAATGGTACAAGGTGCTCATCTACAGTAACATGCGGACCAGAATTGTACAACAAAGGTAGAATTTCAACCCATTTATCCCATACATCTCTAAACGCAGCTAGTTTGTCTCTTTCACATCGACCAGCTCTGGTGTCACGGTTGTCAAATTGGATCACACGAGATATCATGTGAAATGTCTCCAGAGACATTGTTGCTCGAAAGATTGGCCTTCCGTACTCTTCATCCCATAGACTTGCAGTTGCTTCTCCCTTTGACCTGTACACTCCAGCTAATACCAGAATTCCAACATAATCATGCAAGTCAGTCTGATCCAGTGGCTTCCATTTCTCCTGAAATACACGCCTCCCCTCCAAGTTAGTCATTTCCAGTATAATCTTCTCTATTGGTGGGGATATGAAGAGCTGAAATGCTGATTGAATATCATCAACTCGTGTGACAACAAATCTTGTAGGACCGGGAGTCATTTTGATGACATTGGAAGATGACAGTCTACCTCGGCTTTGGTGTGGTGATGTTGACCATCTTTAGATCAGAATCAGAATCAGAATGAGATTTATTGCCATTGTTCATTTAGCACACAAACTAGGAATTTGTCTCGGTGCAATGCTGCAACATTAAACATGGAGTAGCACTAAAGATAAAAATAAAAAACTATGCATGCAATAAAATGTAGAATATGAATGAGTAATAATAATCTATGCAATTATTAAATATATTAACAAGCAGCAGATATTGTGGAGTTCCACATAGTGCAGACGGTAGTGTAAAAGAAAACAGTGATAATTATCATGAGTCCGGTTGAGCTGCTGTACGTAGTGCACGAGAGTCTAATAAGTCACTTAGACTTCAGCAGTCTGATGGCAGAGGGGAAGAAGCTGTTCATGTAGTGGGAGGTTTTAGTCTGAATGGACCGAAGTCTTCTACCTGAGGGGAGGGGGGCAAACAGTGCGTGTCCAGGGTGTGAAGGGTTGGCTATGATCCGACCTGCACGCCTCTGGGTCCTGGAGATGTACAGGTCCTGGAGGAATGGGAGCTTGCAGCCGATCACCTTCTCAGCAGCGCGCACAATGCGCTGCAGTCTTAGTCTGTCCCTGGCAGTGGCTCCTGCGTACCACACGGTGATGGAGGTGGTGAGGATGGACTCGATGATGGCCGTGTAGAACTGCACCAACATCTTGGTGGGTAGCTTGAGCTTCCTCAGATGTCGCAGGAAGAACATCCTCTGCTGGGCCTTTTTGATGAGGGAGCTGATGGTCGGCTCCCACTTGAGGTCCCGGGTGATGGTGGTGCCCAGGAAGCGGAAGGAATCCGCAGTGGTGATGGGAGAGTCTGTGAGGGTAAGGGGGGGCAGAGGGGCTGTGACTTTTCTGAAGTCCACGATCATCTCCACTGTCTTCAGAGCGTTCAGCTGCAGGTTGTTGTGGCTGCACCAGGACACCAGCTGGGCCACCTCTCTCCTGTAGGCGGACTCATCACCATTGGAGATGAGCCCGATGAGGGTGGTGTCATCCGCAAACTTGACCAGCTTGACAGACTGGTGGCTGGAGGTGCAGGAGTTGGTGTACAGGGAGAAGAGCAGGGGGGAAAGTACACAGCCCTGGGGTGATCCGGTGCTGATGCTAACAGAGTCTGAGACAGTCTTTCCCAGCCGCACATGCTGCCTCCGGTCCGTCAGGAAGTCGGTGATCCACCTGCAGAGGCAGTCAAGCACGTTGAGCAGGGACAGCTTGTCCTGGAGCAGAGCGGGGCGGATGGTATTGAATGCAGAGCTGAAATCCACAAACAGGATCCTGGCGTAGGTTCCCGGGGAGTCCAGGTGCTGCAGGATGGAGTGGAGGGCCAGGTTGACTGCGTCGTCCACAGACCTGTTGGCTCTGTAGGCAAACTGCAGCGGGTCCAGGAGGGGAGTGGTTATGGTCTTGAGGTGGGGCAGGACCAGGCGCTCAAAGGACTTCATGACTACAGAGGTCTGTAGTCGTTAAGTCCAGTGATCTGTGGCCTCTTGGGGACAGGGACGATGGTAGAGGTTTTGAGGCAGGTCGGCACGTGGCATAACTTCAGGGAGGTGTTAAAAATGTCTGTGAAGACAGGAATCAGCTCTTCCGCACAGTGTCTCAGGGTGGAGGGAGACACGCCGTCCGGACCGGGGGCCTTGCGCAGGTTCAGTCTGGAGAACTGTCTGTGCACGTCCTGCTCACTGATGACAAGGGCAGGGGGGAGGAGGAGGGGGCCGCCTTTGATGAAGTGAGAACCATGGAGGCAGTGGCGCTGGGGGGAGGGGGGAGTTGGACACAGCTGACGAGGTGTCAAAACGGGCATAGTGTTGGGACAGTCTTTGACAAAGGGCTTTGTCATCCTGACCCTTAGAAGCCTGAGGCCGATAGTTGGTGATTTGCCTCAGTCCTCTCCACACAGAAGCAGAGTCGTTAGCAATGAACTGTTGCTGGAGTCTCTCAGAATACACAGATTTAGCTCTCCTCAGCTCTCTGTTAAACCGGTATTTGACCTCCCTGTAGCAGCCCCTATCTCCACTTTTCAACGCTGCTTCCTTCTCCTTCCTGATCTGTCTGAGCTTGGCTGTGAACCAGGGCTTGTCGTTGGAGTAACTCACCCTGGTGCGCGATGGAAGAATGCTCTCCCCACAAAAGTGGATATATGAGTTCACAGTGTCCGTGTACTCATCCAGATCATGCATGGCTCCTTTAAACATGCCCCAGTCAGTTATTTCCAAGCACGTGCGCAGCTCCTCCCCAGCTTCACTGGTCCATTTCCTCGTAGTGCTCACGACAGGTTTTGTGAGCTTCAGCCTCTGTCTGTATGTGGGAATCAGGTGGACCATCACGTGATCAGATAGTCCGAGCGCAGCGCGGGGAACAGCGCGATACGCGTCCTTAACTGTAGTGTAGCAGTGATCCAGCGTGTTCTCTCCTCTGGTGGGGCATTTAATAAACTGTTTGTAGCGGGGGAGTCCTGTGGCTCAGGCTGCTCTGGTTAAAGTCGCCAACCACAATAACCACAGAGTCCGGAAAAGTTCGCTCCGCTTGCTGAATGTGATCCGCGAGCGCGCGCTGAGCCTCGCGCATGTCCGCGTCGGGCGGGATGTAAACAGCGGCCAGGATGAATGAAGCAAACTCACGCGGGGAATAAAATGGCTTGCAGTTGATGAATAAATATTCCAGAGCGGGAGAACAGTGTTGGGAGATCACAGTTACATCGGAGCACCAGCTGCTGTTGATGTAGAAGCAGACTCCTCCTCCTGTGGTCTTGCCGGAGAGCCCCTTATCTCGGTCTGCACGAAACAGCTGAAATCCCTCGAGGAGGAGCGTGCTGTCTGGTGTCCTTTTGTTGAGCCAGGTCTCAGTAAAGCAGAGGGCACACAAGATGGAGAGGTCCTGAAATCGCATCAGCAGTCTCAGTTCATCTACCTTGTTATAGAGAGAATTGACGTTGGACAGAAATATCCCAGGCAGAGCCGTGCACGTGCCTCTCCTGCAAAGCCGCACGAGAGCGCCCGCCCGTCTTCCTCTCTTTTGCCGTCTCACTTTTTGGGCTAAAAGGTGAACCAGATCGGCGGCAGGAGCCAAAAAAACTGGGAGTAGGTCCGTGGGAGTGACAGTCCTGATATTTAATAGCTCTTCACGGGTGTAAGAGCAGGCAGACACACAATTGACGAACAAAAACAGACAAAGCAAAGCGCAGCGAAGCACCATGGCGACCACTGTGGGCGCCATCTTGAGTAGATGCCCATGTCCCCTCTGTGGATGATGATTGCTGCATTCCTTGGCTTTCATCCGATGGAGACACAACGGCAGGCTCGTCCTCTGAATCCTCCTCATCGTCGTAAAATTGACAATCTGGATCATCAATTACATTGTCCTCGGTCTCTGAAATCTCTTCCTCTGCGTCACTATCCCAGTTCAAAATATGTGATGAAGCTTCTTCAGTTGTAAACCTTCTGGAGCTCATTTTTGGTGTGTTTGTCAAAGAGATGGCATGAGAAAAGTGACAAGGACAAGGGAGAGAAAGTCCCTCCTCGACACACACCTGGTTCTCTGGCAGTCAAAATACAATTAACTGGGCAGTCAAAATAAAGTACATCAAAGAAGCATGTTTATTTTGGATCTGTACAGCTACTTACCCACATAAAAGTGTTTGAGTCAAAATGACCTGCAACATCATTTTTGTATACAAACTCTGCACATACATTCCACTACACATCAAAGTGTCCAGATTTTACATACCAGTTCATGACCCTAGATGAGGAAAAGTCACACAATTTCATGAAGAAAAAGAAAGGATAACCCCTACTTTGGTCAACACAAAAACCGAAATGGGTCAAATTGACCTTTAACATAATACAAGGGTTAAAAAAAAGAGAAATTCCACGAATTTCTTTAATAATTTTTGGCGAAAATCTTACTTGAGTCAATAATACTGTAAGGTAAAACTACTTTTACTTGAGGACAAAGTCTGGCTCCTCTCCCCACCAGGGCCATGCAGAGACCATTTGAGGGGCAGGGCTCAAATTTTAAATAATGGGCACATGGAACAAGATTTGTTAGTAATATACACTGAAAAAAATGGTGCAGTATTTACTTAAAAAAAAACCTTGTCAAGAATTTTCATTCAAAAAAATCTAATAAATTTGACTGAGGTTATTCTAAAGTAAAGTTTGCTTACTATCTAAAATAAATTTTGCAAATATATTCTATTAAAGTAATGAAGAATTTTATTTTTCAAGTAAAAAATTTACTTACACATTGGTATTAAATATTACTCAGTTGTCCATAGTTACTCCAACATCTTAAAGACGCACTCTGGCGGCTCTAAAACCACTTCAAAAACAAATATGTATTGGCCAAAATACTATATTGTGGCTTTTTACCAACAAAAAAATCTTCATTGCCTTAGAATTACTTGGAAAGAGCTTTTACATTGTCCACCTACTTAAGTAAGCACAGATCTATGGATATTCTAATTAGCTCCACCCATACCGCTGCCCACCAGTAGTGTGTGCTGCAAGGCCAGCCGTCCCCTCTCCTCTGAGAGGAGGCGGGGGGGGGGGGGGATTGTTGTGCAGAGTTCTACTCGCTTGCTGAGAATTGCATCCCATGGTCGCAGACACGCGGAAATGGAAGGGACTGGTGCGCGACCATGTGTGACAACGCACTGACGCTGTAATACCACCAACTCTAAAATATAACTCGACAGCCAGGCTTGTAAATGGGCTTTAAATTATGTTTATTCTCCAGACATTTTAGTGTTTCAAAGGGGGTTAGAAATCACAGTGATCCAAGTCTACATAATAACAGAATAAAATGACTATCGTGATTTGTTTTTTTCCAGATTCTTTGAGACTCTTGGATTCTTTAGTTCATCCAGATGTTTCAAGTTTGAGGGTCAGTTTGCAAGTTTGCAAACTGACCAGCAAGTTTGCACCAGCTTGAACGCGTAAAGCTGGTGCAAACTTGTTTTTGAGCATAATTTATTTACATATGATTATTACATATGCATTATTTTTTGATCATTTATCTTCAGTTAATGTTGTAATGATGCTGTAGTTACAATTTTGATGATGACGGAAATTGTTTTTTCATGTATTGTTCATTGCTGAGTCAGCTTTCCAATAAAATGTGTTAATTCCAGCTGGTGTCTGACTGTGTATTAATTCAACTAGATGAACTTCTTTGTAAGGGGGATTCATCTTGATGTGTGTGTGTGTGTGTGTGTGTGTGTGTGTGTGTGTGTTGGATGAGACTTTAAATTTATTATCATATTTTTCTCATTATCAGCCACTTAGGTTTGTAAAAATTCTGGCATATTATTATTACCTGTCAGTTTAATTTTCATGTAAGATAAGATAAGATAAGATAAGATAAGCCTTTATTAGTCCCACAACGGGGAAATTCCAGGATTGCAACAGCACAGGGATAGCAACACTCAGAGCAACAATCAGAAGGCAAGAAAAAAACAAGAAAGCAAGAGCAGCTAATATACATATGTACGTATTACTATAAAATATATATATATACACACACACACAGACACACAGTGCAGAGCATTGTAGCTGGATGGAATAAATATATGAATATATGAACACACAGTGCAGAGCATTGTAGCTAGATGGAATAAATATGTAAATATATAAACACCCACAGTACGGAGCATTGCAGCTAGGTGGAATAAATATGCAAGTATATAAACACACACAGTGCGGAGCAATGTAGCTAGATGGAATAATATGTAGATATATAAATATATAAACACACCCAGTGCTGAGCATTGTAGCTAGATGGAATAAATATGTAAATATATAAACACACACAGTGCAGAGCATTGTTGCTAGATGGAATGAAACAGCATAACCGTCTACTTAGTTATCCTACATGGTATGATTATGTGCCCATACATATTCTCACCCTCCATAGCGACCGGTATGTTCCTAGTTGTATGCCGGAGGGGACCATTGTGTAAGTCTATTGCATCTTTTGCATTCAAAAAACTATTAGTTTGTTACGTCTTTTTGCTATCTCTGCGAGCAGCCCTGCTTAGGTTGTACAGTCTGACAGCCGTTGGTAGGAAGGACCTACGAAACCTCTCGGTTGTGCACCTGGGATGATGTAGTCTGCTGCTAAATGAGCTCCTCAGTGCATTCAGTATGTCCTGCATAGGGTGGAACTCGGACTCCAGCAGAGATGACAGTTTAGCCACCGTCCTTCTCTCTCCTATCTCCTCCATCGGATCAAGGCGCTGCCCCAGGACAGAGCTAGCTTTCTTAATCAGTTTGTTCAGTCTCTTCCTATCGGCTGCAGTAATGCCACTGCCCCAGCAGACCACTCCAAAAGTGATGGCTGATGCCACCACCGTGTCATAGAATGACTTCAGCAGCGCCCCTTGTACACCAAAAGACCTGAGTCTCCTCAGCAGGAACAGCCTGCGCTGTCCCTTCTTGTAGAGTGCATCAGTATTGTGTGACCAGTCTAGTTTATTGTTCAGATGAATACCCAGGTACTTATAGGATGTCACCATCTCGATGTCTGTTCCCTGTATATTTACTGGTACTGTGAGGGGCTGCCCATGCCTGCGGCAGTCCACCACCAGCTCCTTAGTTTTCCTCGCGTTGATCTGGAGGCAGTTCCGATGGCACCAGTCCACGAAGTCCTGGATAAGCCCTCTGTACTCAGCTTCATCTCCATTGGAGATGAGGCCAACGATCGCAGAGTCATCAGAGAACTTCTGTAGATGGCAGTGTGTTGTGTTGTGTGAGAAGTCCGCAGTATAAAGAGTGAACAGGAAGGGAGCCAGCACCGTTCCCTGGGGGGCCCCCGTGCTACTGATGATCGTGTCGGACACACAGTCCCGGGTTCTCACAAACTGAGGCCGGTTCGTGAGGTAGTCCAGGATCCATGATGACAGGTGCTGGTCCACCCCTGCGCGCAGCAGCTTGTCCTTCAGGATCATCGGTTGGATGGTGTTGAAAGCACTGGAGAAGTCAAAGAACATGATCCTCACCATATTCCCGGGCTTCTCCAGGTGGGACAGAGAACGGTGAAGGAGGAAGATCACCACATCCTCCACCCCAATGCCATGCTGGTAGGCGAACTGGAGTGGATCCATCGCTGGTTCCACCAGGGGGCGGAGGTGAGCAAGGAGCAGTCTCTCCAGGGTCTTCATCAAGTGGGACGTCAAGGCCACCGGTCTGTAGCTGTTCAGGTCTTTGGGGTGGGAAGTTTTTGGTACAGGTACCACACAAGATGTTTTCCACAGCTGTGGTACCCTCCCCAGTTTCAGGCTCATGTTGAAGATATACGTCACAATCCCACACAGCTGGTCTGCACAGGACTTGAGGAGCTTTGCGCTGATGCCGTCCGGTCCCGGCGCCTTCCTCGCCTTGATCTTCCTCAGCTCCGTCCTCACCTGGGTCCTGGTCAGGGTCAGGATGGGGGGCTGTGTGTTGGGAGTGGGGGGGTGTTGGTGGAGTGGGGAGTGGGCAGCAGGACTTGATTTCTTTAGAGGCAGCAGTGGTTGTTGTGCAGTCAGGGGGGAGGGCGGTTGGTCAAATCTATTGAAAAACAGATTCAGGTTGTTCGCCCACTCCCTGCCCCCTGTGGCCTGGGGGGAGGTATTCTGGAGCCCCGAGATGGTTTTGAGGTTTCTCCAGACCCCGCTGATGTCGCTCTGTTGCAGCTTGTCCTCCATCTTCTTCCTGAAGCTGTCCTTGCCTTCTCTGATCTTTCTCCTCAGCTCCCTCTGTACGGACTTCAGCATCTCCCTGTTCCCTGACCTGAAGATCCTCTTCTTCTCTCTCAGAAGTGTTTTTATCTCAGGGTTGATCCAGGGTTTGTTGTTTGAGTGACGCCGTATGGTCTTGGTGGGAACGGATTTGTCCACACAGAAGCTGAGGTAGCCCGTGAAGGTGTGAATGAGGCCATCGATGTCCTCACCATGTGGATCGCAGAGCTGCTTCCAGGCGGTGGCTTCAAAACAGCCCTTTAGGGTGTCCATTGTCTCCTCAGACCATAACTCCACAGTGTGCATGGCCGGAGGTTGTCTGTGCACTAGGGGTTTGTACACCGGCCGGAGATGAACCAAGTTGTGATCCGATCTCCCGAGTGGGGGGAGTTGTGATGAGGTGTACGCCTCCTTAGTGTTTGCGTAGAATAAATCCAGTGTTTTATTGTCTCTAGTGTGGCATGTGACATACTGGGTGAACGTGGGTAGAATGGGAGACAGTGAAACATGGTTGAAATCGCCTGAGATGAGGAGAAGAGCATCTGGGTGTTCTGTCTGCAGCCTGCTGGTTACTGAATGGATGACGTCACGTGCTGTCCCAGCGTTCGCCGTCGGATTTGCATAAACAACAATGCAGATCACGTGTGAGTGTTCTCTCGGGAGATATGTAGGCCTCATGCTAACAGCTAGCAACTCAATGTCTTTGCTGCAGTGTCGTTGTTTAACAGTGATATGTCCCGGTCTGCACCAGTTGTTGTTAACATACATTATCACTCCACCGCCCCTAGCCTTGCCACTGTCTGGTGTTCGGTCAGCTCGTATCATGTGAAAACCCTCCAGCTCAATGTTAGCATCTGCTGCTAGTTCAGTTAGCCACGTCTCAGTAAACAAAAGGAGAGAGCACTCCCGGTATGTGCTATCATAACGGGAGATAGCCGCTAGCTCATCTAACTTTCCCAGTATCGACCGTACATTTCCCATGACAACAGATGGAAGGGAGGGTCTGTACCTTATATTTTTTGTCCTCCGCCTTACTCCAGCCCAGCAGCCGCGGCGTTTTCGCCTCAGTTCTCTCGGTATGTCGAGTTTTTCCAATGGGACCGGGTGGCGGTTGAATGCTAGCAGCTGTTCTCTGCTGTATCGTATCCTGCTATAAACAGTGGCTCCGTCCACCGGCTCAGGAGACATTTAGGACGATCTGTGTGTCCGTGATATAAGTGGGGTGAAAAAAAAAAGACGGATCAAAAGAGAGAGGAAGGGAAAAAGACTCGGAATCGAGCCGCTGTTGCAAAAGGCAGCCGACTGGTGTGGCGCCGAGAGAAAAAAAAAAAAAAAAAAAATGCTCAAGAGCTTCACTTTTAATCATGAACCTACAAGATACAGTATGCATGCATCCATTTATTTATGTATTAATTGAACTGGTGACATTTTGGACATTTTGCAGATGTAGCAGAAAGAGAGACTGTGTGCAGCTGTACACAGACATGAACTTTTATAAAGACTGAACACACAAATATGAGACAATTCACATTTAATAAGCACTATAAGGTAAAAAGGATGGAATTATAATCAAAACTAACAAATGCTCAACCACAGTGTGATCTGTCAAAATAAAAGTCAGCCTTAAGATCACTGCTAAAAAAAAAATCTGAGCCAGTATTCAGTACTTTTAGACAAGTACTTTTAGAGGAAGTAAAGTCAAAC
Organism: Pholidichthys leucotaenia; assembly: GCA_020510985.1. Lineage (NCBI taxonomy): Eukaryota > Metazoa > Chordata > Actinopteri > Cichliformes > Pholidichthyidae > Pholidichthys > Pholidichthys leucotaenia. The sequence continues at coordinate 408,811,814 of CM035843.1, forward strand.
ATGCCAAGGAAAGAACCCCAGAAAAACTTAACTGAATTTGCCCTGGTGTAAAATTCTGTTGCAATCAGAATGAAATTATGATGATTGAAGCTAATAAATGTAGTAAATTTCTTCAATCATACTCTGTGCATTTCCTGGCAACTACTCCTGCTGGAAAATGTCTCCGTCCCAAAACTCACCTTCTGTTGGTCCAAACATCAAACATTTTTTTGCAGGAGAGTCAGGGCAGGACTGTGGAGACGACCCACCTTTGGGGCAGATGCATTTTCCTGCATTTTCTTTTTCCAGAAATTGCATATATTTTCGTCTCCACAGTGTAAAGACTGAAATTCAATTCAATTCAATTCAACTTTATTTATATAGCGCCATTTCACAACAACAGTCATCTCATAGCACTATCAACTGTAGGGGGGACCCCCACAGTTGCAGAAAGACCCCAGCAATCAGGCGATCCCCTGTGAGCAAGCACTTGGCGACGGTGGAGAGGAAAAACTCCCTTTTAACAGGAAGAAACCTCCAGCAGAACCAGGCTCAGGGAGGGGCAGTCATCTGCTGCGACTGGCTGGGGGGTGAGGGGATAGAGAAGAAGAAAAGAACAGACATGTAGAGAGCAAACAGCACGATGGGGACTCAATCTATGGGAGAGAACAAACAAATGTTAATGACCAGCAACAAAAAATATTTCATTGAGAATGAAGAAAGGAGTGAGGCCCATTGCATTATTGGAGGTCCCCCGGCTGACTAAACCTATTAGCAGCATAACTAAGGAAGGGTTCAGAAACACATGATCCCTCCCTAATTGTAGGCTATATCTAAAAGGAAGGTTTTAGCCCTATTCTTAAAAACAGAGATCGAGTCTGACTCCCGAATCCAGATTGGCAGCTGATTCCACAGGAGAGGAGCTTGATAACTGAAGGCTCTGCCTCCCATTGTACTTTTGGAGATTCTAGGTATTACAAGTAATCCTGCATTTTGGGAGCGTAGTGCTCTGTTAGGATACGGTAGTATCAGATCTTTTAAATAAAAAGGAGCCTGATTGTTTAGAGCTTTGTAAGTAAGAAGAAGGATTTTAAACTTAATTCTAAACTCTATGGGAAGCCAATGAAGGGAGGCCAGAACCGGAGAGATATGATCTCTCTTTCTAGTACCTGTTAAAACTCTTGCTGCAGCATTTTGGATCAGCAAATGCATTTAATTTCTCCATTTATTAGTATCATTCCTCTAACTGTAAGAAATATTTTAAGTTCGGACAAGATTTGCATTGCAGCTAGTTTATTTCTGTGTAGGACTGATGGTGCTACATGTGTTATCGTCACAGTGTGCTGCTAAAATGGAACAAACTGGTAAAACCCTTTCACTTCTGGTTTTCCATAAATGTTTTAGTGTCAGTATTCCAAAGTGCAGGTTAAGCTTTAAATAGGCTTGTGTGTTTATGTCCTCTTTCTCACTTCATATCCAACACTACCCTTTGTCAATGTCATGTGTCTTTGTTATGCCCTTTCCTTCAGAATTTCAGATATTAATACAAAAGTAAATCCATATCAATTTTTCTGTCACACCCACAATTCTTTCTGCATTAATTCAAGTGGTTACGCCACACTAAACATGTAGTATTATAGTTATAAATTCTCCTAGGGGCCCAAAGACCAAGACCATGCCTGCTTATATTTGCCATAAAATGTGATTAAAATCACTTCTATATTGCTAGAGACCAAAGCCTTCAGAGTTTTTGTTTAAAGGTTCTGTATTGTAACCTGCTGACAACCATTTGCTTTGCAATTGACTTGACCTATTATTACTGTATTTCCTAAAAGACAACAGTCATGCACTTCTTATTCCATCCATCCATCCATCTTCTACCGCTTTTCCGGAGGTCCGGGTCGTGGAGGCAGCAGTTCAAGCAGAGAAGCCCAGACTTCCCTCTCCCCAGCCACCTGCTCCAGCTCTCCCTCATGGATTGTCGCCTTATCGTGGTGGGGGGGTTTGCGTGCCCCAGTGATCCCAGGAGCTATGTTGTCTGGGGCAATTTGCCTCTGATAGGGTCACCCAAGACAAACTGGTCCTGGGTGAAGGGCCAGACTAAGAATGATCCAACAGACTCTCATGATAAATAGAACAAAGTTTCAATGTACCCCGCCCGATATGGGGTGACCGGGGCCCTACCCTGGAGCCGGGCCCAGGGGAGGGCCTCGATGGCTAGTGTCTGGTGGCCGGGCTTCCGCCTATGGGACCCGGCCAGGCTCTATGCTATTTAAGTATGCTATGCCTGATCCACATATGCTATGTGGATCAGGCGGCGGTAAAAGGCGGAGACCTTGGCGGTCTGATCCCAGGCTTCCTAAACTGGCTTTTGGGATGTGGAATGTCACCTAATTGGTGGGGAAGGAGCCTAAGCTGGTGCATGAGGTTGAGAGATACCAGCTAGATATAGTCGGCCTCACCTCAACACACAGCTCCAGTTCCGGAAAAAGTCTCCTGGAGAGGGGCTGGAGCTTGGTCTACTCTGGAGTTGCCCCGAGAGAGAAGCGACAAGCAGGGGTGGGTATTCATGTATCCCCCACCTTGCTGCCTCTATTTTGGCATTTTCCCCAGTGGATGAAAGGGTTGTTTCCCTGCGCCTTCAGGTTGGGAAACGGGTCCTGACCATCATTTGTGCCTATGCACCAAATGATGGTTTAGAGTACCCACCCTTTTGGAGTCTCTGACTGGGGTGCTGGAGGGTGCTCCACTTGGAGACTCCATTGTCCTACTGGGGGACTTCAATGCGCCCGTGGGCAATGACAGTGAAACCTGGAGGGGGGTGATTGGGAGGAATGGCCTGCCTTATCTGAACCCGAGTGGTGTTCAGTTGTTGGACTTCTGTGCTAACCACAGTTTGTCCATAACGAACACCATGTTCAAGCATAAGGGTGTCCATATGTGTACCTGGCACCAGGACACCCTAGGTCGCAGGTCGATGATTGATTTTGTTATCGTGTCATCAGACCTGCGACCATATGTCTTGGACACTCGGATAGAGAGGTGCAGAGCTGTCAGCTGATCACCACCTGGTGGTGAGTTGGATCCAATGGTAGGGGAGGAAGCCATTCAGACCTGGTAGACCCAAACATATACTGAGAGTGGGCTGGGAATGTCTGGCTGAAGCCCCTGTCTGGGAGGTCTTCAACTCCCACCTCCGGAAGAACTTCAACCACATTCCGAGGGAATCTAGAGACATGGAGTCTGAATGGGCCATGTTTCCACCTCCATTGTTGAAGCAGTGGCCCCGAGCTGCGGCCGCAAGGTCGTTGGGGCGTCTTGTGGAGGCAACCCCCAAACCAAGTGTTGGACACCAGTGGTGAGGAGGGCCATTAAGCTGAAGAAGGAGTCCTATCAGGCTTGGTTGGTTTGTGGGACTCCCGAAGCAGCTGAGGCATACTGGCAGGCCAAGCAGCCCGGGTGGTTGCTGAAGCAAAAACTTGGGTATGGGAGGAGTTCGGTGAGGCCATGGAACAAGACTTTCAGTCAGCCTCGAGGAGATTCTGGCAAACTGTCCAGCGGCTCAGGAGGGGGAAGCAGCTCCCTGTCCACACTGTGTATGGTGTGGATGGGGCACTGTTGACTTCGACTGGGGATATTGTCGGGTGGTGGAAGGAATACTTCGAGGATCTCCTCAATCCCACTGATGCGCCTTCCATAGAAGAAGAAGAGCTTGTGGACAAGGGGGATTACTCACCTATTACAGGGGCTGAGGTCACCAAGGTGGTTCAAAATCTCCTTGGTGGCCAGGCCCCGGGGGTAGACGAGATTTGCCCTGAGTACCTAAAGGCCCTGGATGTTGTAGGGCTGTCATGATTGACACACCTCTGCAACATTGCATGGAGGTCGGGGGCAGTGACTTTAGCATGGCAAACTGGGGTGGTGGTTCCTCTCTTCAAAAAAGGGGACCGGAGGGTGTGCTCCAACTTTAGAGGGATCACACTCCTCAGCTTCCCTGGGAAGGTTGATGTCAAGGTACTGGAGAGGAGAGTCTGGTCATTGGTCGAACCTCGGATTCATCAGGAGCAATGTGGTTTTCGTCCTGGCCATGGCACATGGGACAAGCTCTTTACCCTCTTGAGAATCCTCAAGGATTCATGGGAGTTTTCCCAACCAGTTTACATGTGTTTTGTGGACTTGGAGAAGGCATTTGACTGTGTCCCTTGTGTTTTTTTGTGGGGTATGCTTCGGGATTATGGGGTATCGGGCTTGTTGTTACGAGCGATTCTGTCTCTGTACAACCGTTGTGAGAGTTTGGTTCATATTGCCAACACTCGATTGGACTCATTCCCTGTGAGAGTTGGACTCCTCCAGGGCTGCCCTTTGTCACGATCCTGTTTATAATTTTTATGGACAGGATTTCTAAGCGCAGCCAGGGAACGGAGGGTGTCATGCTTGGTGACCACTGGATCTCATCTCTATTGTTTGCAGATGATGTTGTCCTGCTGGCTACATCCAGCAGGACATCAACGACCCATCAACGTCCCAGTAGGTCTTATTGGGACGGTTTGCTGCTGAGTGTAAAGCGGCTGGGATGAGAATTATGGCCAGTATGGGGGCCCCGGAAACCCCATACTGGGTGGGGTACACTGGTCCTGGTGTATTAGAACACATTGTTCTAATATTTATCATGAGAGTCTGTTGGATTGTTCTTAGTCTGGCCCTTCACCCAGGACCAGTTTGTCTTGGGTGACCCTACCAGAGGCAAATTGCCACGGACAACATAGCTCCTGGGATCACGAGGGCATGCAAACCCCCCACCACGATAAGGTGATGATCCATGAGGGAAACAAATGTAGTAAATTTCTTCAATCATACTCCGTGCATTTCCTGGCAACTACTCCTGCCGGAAAATGCTTCCATCCCAAAGGTCACCTTCTCTTGGTCCAAACATAAAACATTTTTTGCAGGAAAGTCTGGGCAAGAATACTGTTAACTGTAGCATATTCCATGCATTTCAGTCTTTCCATTGTGAAGATAGCAGTGGGTACCATTTCTGGCAACTGCAAATTAATCCTGTCAAATGATGTAGCATTTCAATTAAGGGAAAGTCAGTTTATAAATAGGCTATACTTAAATTATCCTATTTTGTCATCAGAAGAAAGTCATTAAACATATAGAAAGGCATATTATATTTGTAATAAATTACATATTTATTATAAATTAACTTTTTTTGATAAATTAATTATGTACATTGACTATTTTTTACTTTTTGTATTTTATTTCTGTAAAAATAAATGTGGCTAAATGGAATAAGAAGTGCATGACTGCTGTCTTTTAGGAATTACAATAATAATAGATCAAGTCAATTGCAAAGCAAATGGTTGTCAGCAGGCTATAATACAGAACCTTTAAACAAAAACTCTGAAGGCTTTGGTCTCTAGCAACACGGAAGTGATTTTAATCACATTTTATGGCAAATATAGGTAGGCATGGCCTTGGTCTTTGGGCCCCTAGGAGGCTTTATAGCTATATTACCACATGTTTTGTCACTATTCCCTGTGTGCCATTACGCAGTGCATGAGGGAAGGAATGAAAAACCCAACAGCAAGAGCAGAACATGCCATTTATTAACATAAACTTCCATAAAGACAACAAATCCAGTCGACCACAAAAATACAGGGAATAGAAATGGTCCCCCAAACATGCAATAATGCCACCTGGATGCTCTACAGCCCGGGGTAAGAATTGCCTAGTGCCACAGGGCAGCTGTGAGCACAAGGAGAAAGGCAAACATTAAACTTACGGGACTGGAGCGATCTGGGCTGCCCATGCAGTCTGGAGGATGAGAACGAAAAGCAGAGTCAGCCGTAACGCCAAGGGATTAACCGAACTTAAAGTGACTGACTGAATAACATGTCGGTAGTATGAACCCAAACATGGAGAACGAGCTGCCGCGTATGGAGGTGAATGCCCCAACAATCTCTTTCCACAAACACAGGGAATAAATAATCCTGATGCTAACGAGGAAAGAGATTACTGGTGTGAGGAAGCGTGGGCTGAACATAACTGAACCTGGTGTGTGAGAGAGTGTGTATGAGCATGTGAATGGGAATAAAGGTACACCTGCACTTTGGAATACTGACACCAAAACAATTATGGAAAACCAGAAGTGAAAGGGTTTTACCAGTTTGTTCCATTTTAGCAGCACATTGTGACGATAACACATGTAGCACCATCAGTCCTACACAGAAATAAGCTAGCTGCAATGCAAATCTTGTCCGAGCTTAAAATATTTCTTGCAGTTAGAGGAATGATACTAATAAATGGAGAAATTAAATGCATTTCAGTCTTTACACTGTGGAGACGAAAATATATGCAATTTCTAGAAAAAATAAATGCAGGAAAATGCATCTGCCCCAAAGGTGGGTCGTCTCCACAGTCCTGCCCTGACTCTCCTGCAAAAAAATGTTTGATGTTTGGACCAACAGAAGGTGAGTTTTGGGATGGAGGCATTTTCCAGCAGGAGTAGTTGCCAGGAAATGCACAGAGTATGATTGAAGAAATTTACTACATTTATTAACTTCAATCATCATAATTTCATTCTGATTGCAACAGAATTTTACACCAGGGCAAATTCAGGTAAGTTTTTGGGGGATTCTTTCCTTGGCATGTTTGACTTTACTTCCTCTAAAAGTACTTGTCTAAAAGTACTGAATACTGGCTCAGACTTTTTTTTTTTTTTTAGTAGTAATGAGCTGAAGGCTGACTTTTATTTTGACAGATCACACTGTGGTTGAGCTATTGTAAGTTTTGATTATAATTCCAACCTTTTTACTTTATAGTGCTTATTAAATGTGAGTTGTCTCATGTTTGTGTGTTCAGTCTTTATAAAAGTTCATGTCTGTGTACAGCTGCACACAGTCTCTCATTCTGCTACATCTGCAAAATGTCCAAAATGTCACCAGTTCAATTAATACATAAATAAATGGGTGCATGCATACTGTATCTTGTAGGTTCATGATTAAAAGTGAAGCTCTTGGGCATCTTACATGAAAATTAAACTGACAGGTAACAATAATATGCCAGAATTTTTACAAACCTAAGTGGCTGATAATGAGAAAGATATGATAATACATTTAAAGTCTCATCCAACACACACACACACACACACACACACACACACACACACACACACACACACACACACACACACACATCAAGATGAATCCCCCTTACAAAGAAGTTCATCTAGTTGAATAAATACACAGTCAGACACCAGCTGGAATTAACACATTTTATTGGAAAGCTGACTCAGCAATGAACAATACATGAAAAAACAATTTCCGTCATCATCAAAATTGTAACTACAGCATCATTACAACATTAACTGAAGATAAATGATCAAAAAATAATGCATATGTAATAATAATATGTAAATAAATTATGCTCAAAAACAAGTTTGCACCAGCTTGACGCATTCATAATAAACTGACCCTCAAACTTGAAACATGTGGATGAACTAAAGAATCCAAGAGTCTCAAAGAATCTGAAAAAAAAAAATCACAATAGTCATTTTATTCTGTTATTATGTAGACTTGGATTACTGTGATTTCTAACCCCTTTGAAACACTAAAATGTCTGAAGAATAAACAATTTAAAGCCCATTTACAAGCCTGGCTGTCGAGTTATATTTTAAATGCCGTTCACTTATATAGCGCTTTTTCTCATCTCTGGATGACCAAAGCGCTCTACAGATCCTGCTATCCACCCATTCACACACATTCACACACTGATGGCAGCAGAGCTGCCATGTACACACAGGCACTAGCCTGGCCACCAGGAACAACTGGGGGTTCAGTGTCTTGCTCAAGGACACTTCAACATGCAAACTGCAGACAGAGCAGGAATCAAACCCATATTTTAGAGTTGGTGGTATTACAGAGTCACTCCATTAGATGCGCGTTGTCGCACTCGGTTGTGCGCCAGTCCCGCCCATTTCTGCGTGTCCACGACGATGGGATGCAGTTCTCGGCAAGCGAGTAGAACTCTGCACGACAGGGTCCCCTCTTACCTGAGAACACCAAAGACTGCTTCACTAAACAATGGCCAACTTACCTCCCTCCTCCAGAGGGAGTGGGGGGGGGGGTAATATCTCCTCCTTCATCCTCCATGGTGGGGACGGAATGGAGCACCTGGAGGGTTTGTGTAACCCCCTCCCCCCCCGCAAAAAACAAAACCCTTCACCGCATCGAGTCACCTGAATGCAAAACAGATGGGTGGCGGTCTTGGCGCTTTCATCCCCTGAGAGCAGATTTCTCTCTCTGGTTTGACCTTCCGACCGTGCGCCTCTGGTCCTCCGGGACCCCACACATGCAGCACGGCAGCCGGTGGACTCCAGTCTCCGAGCTGACTGCGTCCCGCTTGCGCTACAGGGTTCCAGAATACCGTAGCCCCAGCGGTGGAAAACTATGGGCTGTCGCGGTGTTAGAACCAGTCAGGCTAAGCAGGAATGCTTAAGTAACTAGAAATGCTCTGTCCAAAGTTGCCTGTTTGGGGGGAAGTGGGGCAGAGCTTTACTGGAAATTTACAGCAGAAAAACAGACTTTGGACTGCGGTCTGATTTTGCTCTCGATATGTCACAAAACATGTTACAGACATGTTTAACAACAGACAAAATATATATATTTTTATATATATAAATATTTATTTTCAGTGTTAATTTTCTAGGGTTTATCTATGCAATAATTAATTTTTACTTTGTATGTATGTTATCATATGCGAATATACTTCACCTCTAAATTATTATAGATTTATTGCTTTTATAACCATTTGAGCACATGAGTAGCTTAATTGGCAAAAAATTAAATAAATAATTAAAGGCTGTGAATCAGTTCCTCACTTACCATGCAGTCCTTGGTCTTTACCAACACATCACTACAGTCAAGTAAATGGTTTGGTATTAACATCTAAACTAAAAAAAAAAGGTACTCTGCACTGCTGGGACTAAATATTTTGTGTGATTTTATGCTTTGCTGAATACAAAATAATGCTGTCACATGTGATTACCACTCAGTGCTGTGTTGCTACGGTAACTCTCCTGTAACTGCTAAGAATGCTGTTCCAATGCATCCCTGTATACCCACATGAACTATCTGTGTGGTCAAAAGGACTGTGAAACTCTGGTTGCATGCAGGTTATATAAACATCATAAATTTGTTTTTCAAAGGGATTGAGAACATTGCAGCTGAAAAGACTTTTTATTTTCCCAAAGTGCTTCTTTTTCAACACAGTCACTTCAGGAGTTATAAAGCTGTAAAGCTGCTGATGTCATCTTCAGCATGGTGAAGGTAGGGAGAAAACTGCAGAAAATAAAAAGAAACCTGTGATGGTCAGGCGAGCATGCCCCCCACCCCCCGTCTGTCTGTTCGGCCCCGGACCATTGGGCACACCTGCATGATTACACACCTGCTGCATCCTGATGACCAGCGTATTTAAGAGCCAGCATGTGGGGCAATCATCGCTGGATCGTTAGGTTTGCTATAACCAAGTAAACTGTTCTTAGCCCATTACTCTGTCCGTTACCTGTGTTACTTGTTTGTCCTCCTGTCTCTCCAGGTTTGCTGCCCACCTCTGTGTTGTGTCTACCAGAGCTGATCACGCTCGTCTGGCCGTTGAAGACACCGGACAATCCACCCAGGTCAACGCCAATCTCCTGTCTCCCCTGGTCCATGCAGGAGTTCCATGCCAGGCTCCTCTGCTCCTGAGTAAGTGTGCTTCCCCACATTACTCTTCTTATTGGGGAGAATCTGTCCCTAATAATCTCTGTCTGCTCTTTCCCCTGTAGGCAGCGTGCGCTCCAGCAGGCACCAGTTTTGTGTGGAAATTTAACTGTGTGTTTTTGTGTTTCTTTTTCCTTAGTTCTGCGCCATTGTGTATTTATCTTCATTTTCTGTAATAAACTGGTGTGCTTTTACTCCCGAGTCTGAGTGTTCGTTCTGGCAGCCCAGCGTTTGAGCCTCACTTGCCTGAATTATGACAGAACCCGAACCTTGGTGTTTGATAGCAGTGTGATGTTTAAAATGTAACCAGCATGGTACCTAGTGGTAAAGCATACACCCCACAGTCGGGAGGTTGTGGGTTCAAGCCCCAACCGAGACATGCCAAAGACCAGGTAAATATGGTACTTTCTACCTTCAGCTTGGTGCTCAGCATAAGAAATATTTCACAATCCATTTTGGATTTATTTCAGCATCTGGGAAAAATCCTATGCAGGTTTGGCATATATGTAAACATTTGGATTTAATAATAATTTTGTGAGCAAAGAAAGAGACAGAAAATACTGCAGCTGAAAACCATCTTTATTTTTGCAAAAGCACTTTTTTTTTTACCACGAAAACTTCATCAGTTAAAAAGCTGCTGACGTCGTCTTCAGAGTGGCAAAGTTGCAGAAAACTGCAGAGACAAAAAGCAACATGCACATGAATATAAAGTACACAAATCATCAGATCTAAATTATGGCCACGCTTTACTAACCTTTATGTTACCCCAAGATACCGCCTAATATCTTTCCAAGCGTTCCGAGGAAATGTTGTGGAGCTGCATCCATCTCAGGCTCATCAGATAAAAAATCAGCTTCAGGCATGGCAGCTCCAACCTCTTCAGCATTAGAAGAAGCAAACTTTAGTGTCATTCAGTCTATACAGCCAATCATGTACAGTAGAATGAAATTACATTTCTCCTATCTACAATGTTAATCACATCTAGAATCAGAGGGGCCACTGCCACGCAAGGCACCGCCACAAACAAGTTAGCTGCAGTTAGTAAAAAATTACAAACAGAAAAGATGGATCCATTAATAAATAGCATGTGCTCAAACAGCTGTGAGTTTAGTCTAAATGTTGTTATGTCAAATGAAAGGTCCAGAGACAAGATAGATGTGTGATGTACTCACTCCACTGTTTAACATGCATTCGATATTATTCCAGCTTACCTTTATCGTATGACGCCTTTTTTACAGACGCAGCACTGATCACAGCCACAAAGGCAAACAGCAAGAACACAAGCTGGAGCTTCATTTTGCTGAAAGAAAACACAGAATGTTAAAAATGCGATCAAAGGCTGTCACCCTGATATGTCTTTAGAGTTAAGAGAAGCAGGGCACCCACCAGTAGTTTGGAGAACTGGTGAAGTGTGACGTCTTCAGGAATGAATCAGGTGTGCTCTGACTGATGGGCTCACTCTGAATTTAAACTCTACTCAGACCAGGTTTTTTTTGTTTGTTCAGTGATATCATCACAACGATCGTCCAATGACAACCTGCCAGGTTTCTTAATGAGAAGCAATGGAGCGGTGACGCCCTGAGGCTGAGTTCTTCTTTATCTCACTTGCGTAATGCTTAAACACAGTAATATACCAACATTACACGTGTTTTTCCTCATCAGATGTTATTTGAAGCATTTATATTCATTCTTCCATATGACGGTAGCATCTAGCCAATGTCTTGCCAATGAGTAGGCGATCTCTATAAGATGTATTCAAAGAAGTAAACTTTGCACGTTGGACCGACATTTGTGTGCTGTTGGGGGTGGAATTGCTGTAGATGCTCTGTTTGTACTTAAATGAGGACTATCAGGAGGCCAAAATGATGCAGTTTTTGTCCAGAGTGTTATGATTCGCTCTGTGTATCTGCTGCCCTAATTATCTCCACAGCTGTGTGCACACCCGGTCGTCTCATCTAGCGGCCTATTTGAGCAGCGCTGCCCTCTGGTCTGCACGGAGATGTCAACACTCCCATGGTCTAGCAAGACCTTCTCGCCTACTCTAGTCATTCTGCTCTGGAGTTCCGCCTCCTCAGCTCTGTGGTGCTCATCGTTTCTCCTGGGAGTCTGAGCTCCCCACCGACAAGTAAACCGTCATCCTTTCTTCACTTCTCCACTCTCCTACATCTCCCCTGTGCACAGGTGGAAGCCTTCTGGTGGCAGACCTCCTCCTCCTGGCAGCAGACCTGAGCACAACCCACACTTCACCTGCACTCTACAAACCTGCACCACTTCACCTCATCAGCAGTGGCAGCCCAGACATGTAACAACTGGGACCGGAGCCCTAGGGAGTTCTACAGTGCTTCAGCTCTCCAGCCTACTCTTAAGACTGAACATTCACTGGTACATCCCTCCAAACCTCAGTCACTCATCAGTCTGTCTGTGCTTTCTCCTAGGGTTGCCAGTCTGAACAGTGCTCTGCTCGCCCTGCTGCTACACTCCTGCACACACGCACACATCCACACTCACACCCTCTATAATAAAAGATAATTGCGTCTATTTCCAGTCCACGTCTGTTTCTGGGTCACCCAATAATGTCAGTACGTCTCCATCAGAATGACCCAGCAGATGGTGCGCTAGCACAAAAGCTTAACGTCATTGAAGGCTCGGGTAGACCAGTTATCCCACCAGCAACAGGTTCAATTCAATTCAATTCAATTCAATTCAATTCAATTCAACTTTATTTATATAGCGCCATTTCACAACAACAGTCATCTCATAGCACTATCAACTGTAGGGGGGGAACCCCCACAGTTGCAGAAAGACCCCAGCAATCAGGCGATCCCCTGTGAGCAAGCACTTGGCGACGGTGGAGAGGAAAAACTCCCTTTTAACAGGAAGAAACCTCCAGCAGAACCAGGCTCAGGGAGGGGCAGTCATCTGCTGCGACTGGCTGGGGGGTGAGGGGATAGAGAAGAAGAAAAGAACAGACATGTAGAGAGCAAACAGCACGATGGGGACTCAATCTATGGGAGAGAACAAACAGATGTTAATGACCAGCAAAAAAAAAATATTTCATAGAGAGTGAGGAAAGGAGTGAGGCCCAGTGCATTACTGGAGGTCCCCCTGCTGACTAAACCTATTAGCAGCATAACTAAGGGAGGGTTCAGAAACACATGATCCCTCCCTAATTGTAGGCTATATCAAAAAGGTAGGTTTTAGCCCTATTCTTAAAAACAGAGATCGAGTCTGACTCCCGAATCCAGATTGGCAGCTGATTCCACAGGAGAGGAGCTTGATAACTGAAGGCTGTGCCTCCCATTGTACTTTTGGAGATTCTAGGTATTACAAGTAATCCTGCATTTTGGGAGCGTAGTGCTCTGTTAGGATAATACGGTAGTATCAGATCTTTTAAATAAAAAGGAGCCTGATTGTTTAGAGCTTTGTAAGTAAGAAGAAGGATTTTAAACTTAATTCTAAACTCTATGGGAAGCCAATGAAAGGAGGCCAGAACCGGAGAGATATGATCTCTCTTTCTTTATGAGGTTATACTCACCCAGCTTGTACAGATCAGCACACTCCTGGATCGCCTCACAACTCCGCAGCCCTTTCCACCAGCTCCCGGGGGGGGGGGGGGGGGGCAGGCAGACCAGCCAGCTCCATCCCTTTTCCTTCCCTGCAGTCTCAGCTGACTCCAGTCCCCACACCCAGACGCTTTAGCGGCAAGCTAGGGGAAGCACGGGTTTTTTTGCTGCAGTGTGGAATAGTGTTTCAGCGGGTGCCAAGGGATTTCCCCACTAGTCACAGCCGCATTGGCTATGTCCTCAATCTCCTAGAGGGGCGGGCCCTAGCTTGGGCTTATGCGTTCATGGCTCAGCCTGACTCTGCTAACCTACCATATGACCAGTTCAGGTTCAGGTTCATTTTCAGGTTACTTTATTTGTACCCGTAGGTAGATTTGTTTTGCAGTCTGGTGACATCCATATTTACAAGCCACAATTACATTCAACATAAACACAAACACAGGCACACATGAAGCTGACTATAAACATGATAAAAATACTCAAGGCTCCATCAATCAGGGTATAAAGACAAAGAGATGAGAGAAAAAACAGAGATAAGAGAGAAAGGTCATATTGAAAAGTTAAAGACTAGTCAAAGAGGTTAAAAACTCAACGGTCTAAAACCCAATAAAAGATTTAGAACCCAAATAAAATCCTACAAAAATAAGTAAATATAAAATGGAGTTAATAAATAGGTAACTAAATTATGTGCAATATATTGTTACAGCTTGTTCAACTCTTTGACAGCAGCAGGAACAAAATTGTTTTTGTAGTGCTGGGTTTTGCTTTTTGGGACAGCAAACCTCCATCTTGAGGGAAGAAGCTGAAAGTTGCAGTGCAAAGGGTGGGAGTCATCATTTAAAATGGAGGTAGTCATCCTCTGTACTTGTCTGGCGTACAAGGATGTCAGGCTCAGCTGTGACTCACCAAGCAAACGACTGAACCATCTAACTACCTGATCCAAGGATTTCCTCTGTTTCAGTTTTATCTGACCAAACCATGACACTAAAGAAAAGGATAAAACAGATTCAATAAAAGCCCGATAAAACATTGTCATTATGGTTCGGTCAATTTGGAAGCGTGCAAGTTTCCTCAAGCAATGCAAATGTTGCTGACCCTTTTTGCACACCCTTTCACAGTTCTCTTCAAAGTTTAAATTATGATCAATAATCGTCCCAAGATATTTGTAGGATTGTACACATTCAGTGGTCTGAGCTTTTAGTACGGTGACTTTGTGCCTGGGAGTTTTCCTCCTAAAGTCAATAATCATATCTTTAGTTTTTGTCATATTCAGCTGCAGGTAGGAGTCCTCACACCAGTGAACAAAATCATCAACTACTGGGCTGTGGCCACTCTCACCATCCTGGAGGAGTCTGACAATAACTGAATCATCAGCATACTTTATAATGTGTCTGTTGTCATGTCTGCTCCGACACATGTTTGTGTACAGGATGAAGAGTAGTGGTGACAACACACACCCCTGAGGAGAGCCAGTAGAAGAGCACTTTAGGTCAGACAATGTACCACTGACCCTTACTCTCTGCGTCCTGTTGGTTAAAAAATCCAGAATCCAACCCACCAGATTATTACTCAAATCAAATTGTTTCAGGAGCCTTTCAACTAAAATATGAGGTTGGATTGTATTAAAGGTGGAGGAAAAGTCCACAAATAAAAACCTGGCGTTTGTCCCATTAAAATCCAGATGTTTAAAAAGCATGTTAAACAGAGTGCCAGTGGCGTCCTCCACTCCTCTGTGAGGCCTATAGGCAAACTGCAGAGGATCCAATGCATGCTCAGTCTGCTTTAGGACCTCACATCTGACCAGTTTTTCAAAAATTTTCATTAAAATTGAAGTCAAAGCAACTGGTCTAAAGTCATTTACCATTTTAGGACAGCTGGATTTTGGAACGGGAAAAACCACGGCATCTTTCCAGATCTTAGGCACATGTTGTGTCTGTAAGGACTTATTGAAAATGTAATGAAATACAGGACTCAGTTCATGTGCACAGGACTTTACCAAGCGCCCACATATATTATCAGGGCCCTGACTTTTGTTCACTTTTACAGCGCAGAACGCCCTTTTAATATCCTGCACCTCAATATTAAAGTGCTGATTTTGAGTTTCTGTTTCAAATCTTGGGTTTCAGTGCTAAAATCAAGTTCCCTCAGTGTGTGAGGGAATTTAATGAGGTATTTGCCCACTCAGACTGAGATAGTGTGCTCACCACCCGGCTACTCAGTCTGAAACAAGGGAATAAATCGGTGGCCGATTATTCTGTAGACTTCCGGGTGGTGGCGACGGAAGTTGGGTGGGAGGATGTGTCATGTCCGCTGCGTAACCTCGCAGCGAACATAGGGATTGGCAGCGAGCCCAAAACACAGAGTAAGTAACGTGTTTATTTACAGTGGGAGAATGTAAAGAATGTCCAAATACAGTCACAATGGAACAAGGGAAAACACCCTTGCTACAAACTTAGTTGGTGAACGGGAATGCCTAACGTGCTCCAATTAGGCAGGAGCGGAGAAAAATGCACAGGGAAAGACTTACCACAGTGTCGGAGCGGAAAGGCTCTGAGGGAACAACACGATTCCGTCCTGGGGGTAAACCAACAGAAGCAAGACTGGATGTTCACGGTTGACATTGCTAAGTTGCCACACTAGCTGGTCACACTCTACCCTATAAATACACAAACCCAGAATGAGGGCAAGTGGACACAGCTGTGTGGTGACCCGGTGCCTGACTGATTGAATTATGTGTGTGTGTGCGTGTGTGTGAGTATCAGTATCAGTAAGAGTGTGACTCTGTGTGTGTGTGTGTGTGTGTGTGTGTGTGTGTGTGTGTGTGTGTGTGAGTGAGTGTGTATGTGGTGAACCAGACAGCTGGTGAATGCCTGGTGAGAGGAGGAGGCATGGCTGTGGGTCTGGCAGAGAGCAAGGCTCAATCTGTCAGCTAGAATTAATAAGCAATAATTAAACCCAACAGCCACAAGTCATGTTCGGGGTGACGACCCCGAACATGAGAGGATGCCTCTCTTTGCAATGTTTTCACCTGCAGCCTTAGCCCTAGCCTGTGGGATGAGTTAGCTCGCATAGATAAGCCGAGCACACTAAACAAGCTAATTTCCTTAGTGATTAGCATTGACAACCGGCTGAGGGAGTGGGCCAACGAGCACTGACATTCTGGTCGCTCGGGCTCACAGTTCCGACGCTCCTCACAGCCCCCCCCTGCTGGCCCTTCCACCTTCTGATCCCTTTGACACTGCTGAGCCTATGATGATGACCAGTCCAAGCTGCCCCCGGCCGAGAAACAGCACCACCGGGAGCTCGGGCTGTGTTTATATTGCGCTAGTGAGGAACATGAGCTGGCATCCTGCCCCATTCGACCAAAAGAGGGGGTCCGTGGGTCACAATAGGGGGTCTCACGGACTCACTACAGCAAAATCCCCTTAACAAATTTTTATTGCCTATCCGTTTCTTACACAATCACCAGGAAATCTCCATTCACACTCATGCACTCATCGACTCAGGGGCTGAAGAGAGCTTTATTTCTGAAGATTTGGCAACCCGGCTGGGGCTCTCCTGCCACCAGCTGAAGACTCCCTTGAAACTTAGTGCTCTGTCTAGGTTCCACTTGTCATTGTCACCAAGCAGACTGCCCCCGGTTTCTGTTCTGATCTCGGGCAATCACCAGGAGCAAACCAGGTTTTTTGTGCTTCCTGTTTTGGCCTCCCTGATTATTTTGGGGTGCTCTTGGCTTCGGCTGCACAACCCGTTCCTTGATTGTCATGTGGGAAACATCATCTTGTGGAGTTCCTTCTGCCTGAGTGCCTGCCTGCCTGCAGTCTGCTGCCTGCTCTCCCTCCGTTCTCCTCTGTGTCCCTGACGCACCCCTGCCTGACCTGTCCTGGGTTCCCTCTGAGTACCATGACTTGGGCGCCATCTTTAGTAAGACTCAGGCACTGTCAGTCCCCCCCCCTACCGCTCATACGATTGTGCCATTAACCTCCTGCCGGGGGCTTCGTGGCCATCCAGTCGACTTTATAGCCTGTCGGCCCAGGAGCGGAAGGCAATCGAGAAATACATTAAGGAGCCCCTGAGCTCGGGCATTATCCAACCATCTTCCTCGGTGGTGGGGGCGGGATTTTACTTTGTGGGAAAGAAGGATGGCTCTTTGCGGCCCTGTATTGACTTTTGGGAACTGAACAACATCACTGTTAAGGACAAATACACTCTTCCCCTAATGAACACAGCTTTTGATTCTTTCCAGGGGACCTCCGTGTTTACGAAATTAGCTGTCCACAATGCATACCACCTGGTGAGGATTAGAGAGAAGGACGAGTAGAAGACAGGGTTCCGGACCCCTAGTGGCCACTTCAAATACCAGGTGATGCTGTTTGGTCTGACTAATGCTCCCGCTGTATTCCAACACCTCATCAACAATGTGTTGAGGGATTTCTTAGGCGCTTTTGTGTTTGTGTATTTGGGCAATATTCTCATCTTTTCGCAGTCCATCGATGAGCATCGAGTCCATGTCAGGTGGGTGCTACAGTGCCTGTTGGAGAATAAATTGTTTGTCAAAGTGGGAAGAGTGAGTTTCACGCCCCTAGCACTTCATTCTTGGGATTTGTCATATCTCACAACGAGATCATCGCTGATTCAGCCAAGGTAAAAGGAGTGGTTGAGTGGCCGGTTCCATCTTCCCGGAAACAGTTACATCAGTTTCTTGGGTTTCCCAACTTCTACCACCGCTTCATCAAAAATTACAATATCCTTGCTCTACCCCTCACTCGCCTCACCTCCCCCAAGATGCCCTTCCAGTGGACGGGTGAGGCGGAGGCAGCCTTTACAGAATTGAAGTCATTGTTCTCTTCTCCTCCTATCTTGGCTCAGGTGGACCCCGCGCTGCAGTGTTTAATGGAGGTGGATGACTCAGACTCCGGGGTGGGAGCAGTCCTGTCTCAATATTCCCCCATGGACGACAAGATCCAGCTCTGCGCGT
This sequence comes from Pholidichthys leucotaenia, assembly GCA_020510985.1. Taxonomy (NCBI): domain Eukaryota; kingdom Metazoa; phylum Chordata; class Actinopteri; order Cichliformes; family Pholidichthyidae; genus Pholidichthys; species Pholidichthys leucotaenia. Next base: position 408,830,095 of record CM035843.1, read on the forward strand.
TCTTCTCTTGATGCCTCACCTTGGCGGAGAGGAACTATGACATCGGGGACAGGGAGCTTCTGGCGGTAAAACTGGCCTTGGAGGAGTGGCGCCACTGGTTAAAGGGGGCCTCCCAGCCGTTCGTCGTTTGGACCGACAATAAGAACCTGGAGTACCTCAGGATGGCCAAGTGACTCAACGCCTGGCAAGCCCACTGTCCTTGTTCTTCGACAGGTTCGACTTCACCATCACCTACCGCCCGGGGTCCAAGAGCCCCAAGCCTGACGCCCTGTCAAGACAGTTCTCTTCGGATGCAGCCGAGGCGCCGTCACATCCCGTGGTGCCCCCTTCGTGTATCGTGGGTGCCCTCTTGTGGGGCATTAAGGAGAGAGTTAAGGGGCATTAAGGAGAGAGTCAGAAGAGCCCAGGAGACCGAGGCCGACCTGGGCGGGGGGCCAGCGGGGAAGATTTATGTGCCCTCTGCTGTCCGGGGCGAAATCATCAATTGGGCGAACTCCTCCAAGCTCCTGTGCCACCCGGGGGTGGCGCGTACAGTGGTTCTGCTGCAGAGGACCTTCTGGTGGCCGTCTCTTTGGAAGGATGTCGGGGAGTACGTCCAAGCCTGTCCCCAGTGCACCACTTGTAAGACGTCCTCCTCCCCTCCAGCGGGGCTGCTCTGTCCCCTTCCCATCCCCCGGCAGACTTTGGTCTCATGTGGCACTGGATTTTGTCACCGGCCTTCCTCCTTCTGCTGACAACACAGTCATCCTTACAATCATGGACAGATTCTCCAAGGCGGCTCACTTCATCCCCCTACAGGGTCTCCCCATGGCCAAGGAGACTGCGGACCTGCTTGTCCTCCATGTGGTGTGGCTCCACGGCATCTTGATGGACACTGTGTCCAATCGTGGTCCCCAGTTTGTCTTACAGGTGAGGGGGTGCCTTTTCTAAGGCTATTGGGGCCATGGTAAGCCTGTCCTCTGGGTACCACCCCCAGAGTAAAGGCCAGTGTGAGCGCATCAATCAGGAATTGGAGGCAGCGCTACGGTGCGTCATCACCTTCAACCCAGCATCCTGGAGCTCCTATCTGCCATGGGTCGAGTATGCGTACAACACCATGGTCTCCTCTGCCACAGGTCTGTCCCCATTCGAGGTCTCTTTGGGATGCAATCCCCCACTGTTCCCAGAGGAGGAGGAAGACATTGTGGTGCCCTCCGTGCAGGCCCATATGAAGCGATGTTGCCGGCTGTGGAAGACTACCCGGGCCGCGTGTCGGCGCACGGCAAACCGCAACTCCGCCATTGCCAACTGCCACCACATGACTCCGGCTCCGCCCTACCGGGTCGGGCAGCTGGTATGGCTGTCCACGAAGAACATTAATCTCAAGGCTGAGTCCAGGAAGTTGTCACAGCATTTTATTGGGCCTTTTTCCATTACACACATTGTGAATCTTGTCGCTGTGCACCTGGCTCTCCCCCCCCTCCGCATTTGTCCACCTTTCAGGTCTCACAGGTCAAGCCGTTTGTCTCCAGCCCTCTGTGCCCCCCTCCAAAGATGCCACCTCCACCGGTATTGATCGATGGTAACCCCGCATGGAGAGTCAACTCCATCCTGGACATCCGACATTGAGGTCGTGGCCTCCAGTACCTGGTGGACTGGGAGGGTTACGGTCCAGAGTGGAGGTCCTGGGTGTATCCTTCCTTTGTGATGGATCCACAGCTCATCAGGGACTTCCACCGGACGCACCCGGGTAGGTTGGATCGGCCGCCGAGAGGCGTCCCGTGGGGGGGGGGGGGTTACTGTTATGATCCACTCTGTCTACCTGCTGCCCTAATTATCTCCACAGCTGCTCGCACACCTGATCATTTCATCTTGCACCCTATTTAAGCAGCGCTCCCCTCTGGTCTGCATGGAGACGTCAACACTCCCATGGTCTGGCAAGACCTTCTCACCTACTCTAGTCATTCTGCTCTGGAGTTCTGCCTCCTCAGCTCCGTGCTGCTCATTGTTTCTCCTGGGAGTCTGAGCTCCCCACGACAACTAAGCCGTCATCCTTTCTTCACTTCTCCGCTCTCCTACATCTCCCCTGTGCACAGGTGAAAGCCTTCTGGCGGCGGACCTCCTCCTCCTGGCGGCGGACCTGAGCACAACCCGCACTTCACCTGCACTCTACAAACCTGCACCACTTCACCTCATCGGCAGCGGCAACCCAGACACGGAACAACTGGACCGGAGCCCTCGGGAGTTCTTCTGTGCTTCAGCTCTCCAGCCTACTTGTAAGACTGAACATTCACTGATACATCCCTCCAAACCTCAGTCACTCATCCGTCTGTCTGTGCTTTCTCCTAGGGTTGCCAGTCTGAACAGTGCTCTGCTCGCCCCGCTGCTACACTCCTGCACACACGCACACATCCACACTCACACCCTCTATAATAAAAGATAATTGCGTCTATTTCGAGTCCACGTCTGTTTCTGGGTCACCCAATCATGTCACAGAGAATGTCTTTGGCAAACTGATAGTGAGAACCAACCCACGTCATCTTTTAGAGCCATTGTGTTGACAAAGGAATCAAGTAGATTTCTTCATTCAAGCTTTTCAAAGTGGGCAGAGAGTTCACAGATGTCTTCTAAATACAAAGAAACATGTCATTCACTTGTGTGCGGTCAGGTCTACTATACAATATAGCAGCCCTGGAACTCTCAGGAAGACAGAAACACAAAAGCAAGTGCTATTTGACTGAAGAATGACTAAGGCAATGTGGAACAGGCTAGAAAGGATACTGGACATAGATGTTCTCCAAATTAGGAGAACGATGATGGACAAGAATGAACTCATGCGACTGCTGAACTCTATATTTATGTATGAGTGCACCAAGGCTACAAGTGTGCCAAGCAGGAAAAGATGATGATGATGATAATGATTATGATAGATTTGCCTGATATACAGTTGACTCAAGGATTTACTCAACATGTGACATTTTCTTATCTGCTTATGTTTTTTTTTCTTACAGTAGTTTCTCAGTGTAGTTTCTGAGGTCTCTACAAAAGAATGAATGAATGAATGAATGAATCTTTATTTCAGATAGATTAAAGGTAAAGATTAAAAGAAAGGAACAGAATAAAATAACAAAGGGGGGAAAATCTAACAAGGTCAAATTAAACAATAACTCCTCTGATTATACAGTTCAACATAAGTTATCTGAAATGGGTGATGGCTGGAGCCACAGCTTATGTTGCCCACCCATATTCCATCCAAGAATTCAAAATAAAAACAAAACAGGAGCGATTACAATTAAGAACAAAGCTAAGACAAAATGTGACAAAAAACAAAACTAAACTAAAAAACAGCACAGACTGAATATGATCATTCTTATGTGATTTTATATGTCATCTTGTATGTACACTACCGTTCAAAAGTTTGGGGTCACCCAGACAATTATTTTGTGTTTTTCCATGAAAAGTCACACTTATTTACCACCATGAGTTGTAAAATGAATAGAAAATATAGTCAAGACATTGACAAGGTTAGAAATAATGATTTGTATTTGAAATAATAATTTTTTCCAGATACTCAACCTGCTCAAAGGAAGGTCAGTTTTATAGCTCTCTAACCAGCTAAACTGTTTTCAGCTGTGCTAACATGATTGCACAAGGGTTTTCTAATCATCCATTAGCCTTCTGACACAATGAGCAAACACATTGTACCATTAGAACACTGGAGTGATAGTTGCTGGAAATGGGCCTCTATACACCTATGTAGATATTGCACCAAAAACCAGACATTTGCAGCTAGAATAGTCATTTACCACATTAGCAATGTATATTAGATATTAGAGTGTATTTCTGATTAGTTTAAAGTTATCTTCATTGAAAAAAAACAATGCTTTTCTTTCAAAAATAAGGAAATTTCTAAGTGACCCCAAACTTTTGAACGGTAGTGTATGTTTGGAGTATTTCTTCCTTTAGTTTTTGTTTAAATTGTCCAAGCGTTGTACATGATTTTAATTCAGGTCCAAAAGCGTTCCACAATCTGACTCGTTGCACTGAGACACAGTGTTGCTTGGTGGTAGTTCTCACTGAAGGTTTTTGAAATATACATGTTGATCTGAAATGATATTGTTTCTCCCTTATTTGGAACAACTTTTGGATATTTGCG